>JAUMJJ010000079.1:9920000-11170000 GCA_033556795.1 Tapera naevia | reverse complement strand
TGAAATTGTGCTGAAATACATTAATTTTCTATTTTTATATTTGTGAAATGTTAGCCAGTAACTTGCGTTATAGCTCAATCTTATTCATCATTTTTACATATCCTGCCCTTTAATGGCTACCTAATTACAAATAATGGAGCATTAAAATGACAACCCACAAAGAAGGAGCATGTTACTTTCAGTGATGATAAAATTTTACTTCAGCATCATCCCCTTTTAACTTCTGACAGTCTGTAATGACTGTATGGCCTGCTCTCTGCTACATTCTTTGCTCTGCTCCATCAGCACCCTGGAAGTCCCCAAAGGGTCCTGACGATTCAAGATACAGCAGATGATGCCCCTTAAAAGTAATCTTTACAGAGCATAAAACTGGATACTCCGTTCCTCACTACAGCAAAGCTGGATTTCAGCTTTATGCTCAGTCTGTTAAAGTAAAGGAGCAAAAGCAGACTTTTTCCATCATGATCTCTATTTCAGTCAGTGATATGAAAAAGAACTTGTGTGCAGCTTGGGTATATCTACAATAGTGATCTAAAGTGTCTGAGTGGTTCTTCTTACGTGTGAATTTGCCTTGCCTCTATAATCCATGTCTGGTGGTACTTAAGAGGCAATGTAGATATATTCAGTGTGCCAAGTTTACTTTGTGTTCTTGCTTTGGTAGAGCAAGTTACTCCAGAATACTGCATCCCACTCAGGTCAGTGGTAAGCTCCTCGATTCACACAACTGCTTTTTCTTGATCTTCAGAAATGACTACCTTTCTTTGACGTCTTTATAGAGAGTTTATATTTTTAAGTAGGCCAGACCAAGTGGCAGGAATAGGCCATATTTCAGGCTCATTATAGTTTTGCTTGTGCTGCTGCGTACAACATTGGCTCTAAGCCTAAGTCATGATTTATCTTTTATACTTTGCATCAAATTCAGTGATAAGGAGTCATTGTATTACCATCTTCTATGCAGCTGACTGAAATTAATGCTGATATGAAATATTTCTTTCCAAAGGTATGGGAATTATTTAACCTTTGCTCATCACTATCTGTGTACTTCATCCCAGCAAGTGTAAGGGAAGAAGATGCTAAGTCTGCAAGCAGAAGCTTATTTTTGCTAGACTCCTTAGGAATTTATATCTGGAAATATCATTTCAAAGACACTAATATTTTGTTTTAATACTAACTGGAGTTGATAGCTACATATGGGGAGAAAAGTAGTTCTGAATATACAAATATCAACACTTTGACTCATGCCAATATTATCATTTCAACTTGCAACTGCCATTATTTGACCAGTGCATTTCTACATGGGTCCTTATTTTGACGTAGTTAAGTATTGAGGTTCTTGATCTTGTAAAACAGATAAATATAAAAAGTGATTTAGTTTTATTACTGGCAACATCTTAGTGCATATTGCCCAGGATTCTACTACATCATAATATACATTATCTCAGTTAACAGCTTTGGGGTTGTTTCTTATTAAAATGTTAAAATACTAGCAATTTCTCTTTTGACTATGAAGTACCTTGTATGTACAGTCAAAAGTGGTCTCTGTAAAACATGGTTTTTTTGTGGAGAAAAAGCACAGTTTAACATTTTCTTGGCATTATTTTTCCAACAGAGGATGGTTCCCATTTGAAAAAAAAAACAACATCAAAACCAAACAAAATTAATTTGGGTGTAACCCAAATCATCTTAATTACCTTCCTCATACAATAAACTCCAGACTCTACCCACAATGTAAATCCTTTGCATGCAGTACCCAACCCACTGAGTGATTCTAGAGAATCTTACTTTACCAGTTCCCACCAATAGAGAGGATAATTCTCCTATTTAAAAAGTCAATGACTACACTGAATATCAAGATGTAGAACACAAAAAATTAACTCTTTCCTCCTTGGGGGAACTTAAACATCCCAGAGGTTTATAGCATGGTTCAGTTTCCCATCTGCAGCACCTTGTATGAGTGCTCTGCACTCCCTGCTGCTGCCTCCAAGGGTGTGTGACATGTTGCATCCTGGCTGTCTTGTGTGGGTTGAGGTGAGATGCCTAAAGTCAGTGTTATGTATACTAAAATGAAAGAAACTCTTGCTATAGAGAGTGGCTCCCAAGTTCTGGAAAGGTATCATTATTGATCACATTAGAAGTTAGCAATAATTAAAGATAGAAATAACAAGTCAAAATAATACCATTATATTGTAACTATTTTATTCAATATGGTAATAAAACATTTTATGGTTTGAAAGGTCTAGGGTCTTGCTTACCATTACTGTCTCTACACTCAAAAATTATTGGTTTACTGATATCACTGTGTGATATCATCTGATTATTTAGTGATATTATCTGATTATGCATCTGTTGTACTCAAGGTTGTCGCTGTCTAGAAAGGGCTAGAAATGCAGTATTCTGCTCCACAGTTTCCCAGTGTAGATACTACTTCTCAGTTACAGCACAAATCATTTAAAACTGCCAACACTCAACTGCAGACTTACTATGGTAGCGTTTATTAAAAAAATGCTCATTTGGAGTAGTAATTGTTCTGCTATCAGGGCACAACTCTTCATAACATCCTTTTAAGAGTTATTTTATGAAGACAGAACTTTAATTTTTCCAGTAGCTACAAAGTGCAATGCATGAGTACCTTTCCTCATTTATTTTTCATCATGTATCTCTACCCAGAGGCAATCATTAGGTAATTTGCTGATATATGGTTGCAGTTTATGAGCTTTAAACAATGCTGTCATTACGGTTCCATTCTTAGTACTATGAGAGGAAAATAACTGTCCCTTTACTCTAAGCTGCATAAAAAAAGTCCCTCAACCTATGTGCTTCTAGCTTCTCTCACATCTAAAATTGTTGTTACATTGTCTTAGCTAGAATTAACTGTAAATGGTGTTTAGTTTGCTGGTTCCTCCTAAGCTGCAGAGAACCTCTCTTTTGTCACCTGTCACAGTGCAAGGATGCAAAATGAGTTTATCACAGGCAGTAACAGCTACTGCTTACTCAATGTCCTACTGAAATTCATGTTGAAAAGTAAATTTCTTACTGCTGGTTGTTTTGGTTGGTTCTTCCTTACCTCCCCTAGGTATTTTTTTCAGCATCATGTAAATTGTATGCAAACAAATATAAGTATAACATGTCTGTTTAACTGTCCTAATTAGTGTTGTTAGACAAAGTTAGGATAACAGGGAGATTATGACAGGTGGGACAACCCAGATACCACACTGCACAGCTCCTCCCATCACAGAAGGAAGCATGCATCAGCAGCTACTGATGGACTGTGTGTTACTGGAGGGACTCAGTGTGTGTGTGTAGGTGTGTGCAAAGGGCTCTGAGTATCAGCAGCTGTGACCTCGGGGGCTTGTATGCTTAGGTGCCAGTAACTGAAGAGACTGGGAAAGAGGGGCACGTACTGGGCACACTGCATGTCTGAGGCCAGCTGCTGGGGGATCCACCTTGTAGATATTCGCCACTAATGGACCTTTATCCCGCTCAGCCAGAGAGGGATATAGGATGAGGCTGTGGGTGCTGCCTGTGTTTACATGAGCCTCTCTGTTCTTTGTGGTTGGCCATGTATTCATGCTTACATGGACTGCAATCAGGTGTTTGCATGTGTGCCTCCTGGGAATACATGCTTTGTGTCACTGCTAGTCTGTCTTAAAATCTTGGTGATTCCAACATGCTTTCTGTAAATACGCCACAGGGCAGAACAGAGCCTCTGGCTGACAAGTGAGACTACAGGAAAAAGCACTATAGTTAAAATTAAGGCCTGTTTTCTTCAATACCTTCGATGTATTGTCTCTAGAAAGACCTAAGAATGAAATAAGCAGTAAGGAATTCTGATAAAGTTTCCAAGTCTTTCTATAGATACGACTTAAAAATCTCTTAAACCTCATTTAAAATTGAATGCAACACAAGTTTTTCTCAAAAACAGGTGAGCAAACTGAAGCTCTGGAAACAGAGCAAATAATTTGTAGAAAATGTATCTGGCATCAGAGTCTTCTGGTGCAATTTGAAAAAATGAATTTGGAATTTTCATTTGTAATCTAAGAAACCCATGTATGATCCATATCTATGAACCTGTGAATTTTAAGATACATAAGATGTTCTCCTTCAGCTCACATCAATGTAAACCTTCCCTTGCTTTGACCAAGTAGTTGCATACTTTTGTTGCAGCATAGTAAGTATTGCTCCCATTCTAAATAAATATCGCTAACGAAAGCGTTGTGTCCATAGGAGGCCTGCTGGATCCTTGTTGTACACGTGAGATGTCCCCAAGTAATTCCAAATCAATTCTCTGTTTAGCTGTACCAAGTGATCTGTCCTTAGCTGCTTAATAGGTGCTTCATAGTATGTTCTCTGTTATCTTAATGGTCTGCACAGATTCAACGGGGACAGTGAGAACTGAAATGCGCTGCCTAAATCAATCCAAGAACCAGGGTCACAGCCCCATACAGATTGTACTCTTCTTAGCAGCCACTTTTACAAAATACAGTACAAATCTAAAGGCTTAAAGGCATGAAAAGTTCCTCCAGAGGTTTAGCCTCCAAAAGTCCAATTTAAACCAAGCCAGATCGAAACTACTGTAGGATACTCCTACAATCATGCACACTCCTCTAATAAAACATGCATATGCATTTATTTCTTTTCATCACTGATGAAAAAATAGTAGGCACTTGATAAAATGCTTGGAGATACAGTTGATGTGTTTTGAATTACGGGGGTTTTTCATTGCACTTTCTTCATTTAAAGGCATTTGGTATACAATTTAGGGACTGCAGCTGAAAAATGAAAGGCTAAAATAAAATGATTGGAAATGCAATTTAAACTATAGTCTGGATATCTTTCAGCTGTCTCACAGACCTTAAGGAAAGAATGCAAATCCTCTGGAGAAGGGAAAACAACAACCTGTAAATCTGTCCTCTTGCTGATGAGATACTGTAATAAAGGAAATACGCCAATGAAAACGTACACATTCTTACTTAAATTAGCAATATCAGAATGTATTGTGTCAGCACACTTATTTTCACTTTAGGATAATCCTGAAAAATGGCACCTTTCTGTGAGAACAGCCTGTAATTAACTTAATGATAACTTGTGGAATGACATTTTATCTAAGGCAGGGATTTATTTTGAGGTTTTTACATTGTAGTGTTACATTTGAAGAAAAAAATCTCTGGACACTGTGTTAGGCATAAGTATTTGAAAATAAACAACTTTTTAAAAGATTTACCTTATTTGATATTTTTCAGATGAAAAAAATCTGAGTGTAATGTATTGCTTTGGTTGTTGCCAGGATTCTCTTCTGACTATCCCCTGTATACAACAGCTCTCACATTTTCTGGAATGTGCGCCTTTGACCTTACTTGTGTCCTTTTTAATGTCAGAATTTCTCACCAATTACTCTGATATTAGTGGTGTCATCATTTAGTCTCTGTGTATGATCTTAAGAATGTCACCTTTTGTTACCTGCTATTGTAAATAATCACTTGAAATGTAGTTAATTTCTTGCAGAAGAAATGGACTATGGACTTTTCTCACCCTTTATGTGTGTTCACTCCCTTCTGCAAAAATTTTGCTTTCATCCTTACACCTACATGAACCACATAACAAGAACCACGGATTACTCAGTCCGCCTCCTCCTGAAACACTCTTTTGGCAAATTCTGAGTATAATCCTCTTTACTCACCAAGACTCACTCTTGCAGATTACTATGGTACTTATGATGTATGTAGCAAACTAGTCTTCATCCCAGCACATTCTAGCAGTTGTTACTTGTAACACATTACTGCCATCAGTATAATGCATATAGACCACTAACGGAAATGTGGTGTACTGCCTGATATTATAATATTAATGAACACTTCCATACATATTTTGGAGTATGAGTCACTATTCTGCTTAAATTCTGCTGGGGAAAATGCAGAATTTAGTTGTGAAGGATTTCTTTAAAGCTAGGTTATTTATTTCCTCCTATGCATATGATTAGATACTATTTTGAAAGTAAGGAGAGTGCTGATGCCTGTATCTGACTCAGTAGCATACACTAAGATGAGGTTTAGTGCAATGCTGCTCCAACACTGCCACAGAGCTTCAAATGACTCAGAGCACAGGCAGAATATTCTCAGTCTTGCTCAGACTCGAGAATTTAAATATGTGCAACCATATCCAAATTGGTTTTACAAGTTCAGATCAAAATATTTAGTACTGCAATTGTTAAAAGTGAGCCCAGAAGAAGAGCAGTTAAGTCTCCACTTATGTTTCTTTAGAGCTACTTTATTCTACCACTTCTACTGCTGGTTGGTGCAAGTAACCAGAAAACAGGGAGAGCTACTTGGAATAAAGTGCTCCTAGAAATAAAAGATGCTCAAAGGGCTAAATTGCACATGAAAGAACTGAATAAAACTGTTAATTGTTCAAAGCATTTCAAAGATGGGTTTTTTTGGTTGCCTGCATGCCTGTGGATTTTGTGTGATTGCTGCTAATAGAATGTTTAGGAAGGAGGAAGATGTCACAACCTTCCTTGTCATACCTCAGCTCTTACTAAACTAGCTTTGTTTTATCTTTCAGACTCTTCCATTTGCACCTTCACAGAAACTGAAGTAGTCCATATAATAGCTGTGCCATTTTGCTAAAATACATAAATAAAAATGTCATAGAAATCAGTAAGTTTCTGCAAGTTGCTTCCCACACTTAAGAGTCATAAATTGAACTTGGATACTAGCTTGAAGAAAAAGGCAAAGAACATTTAACACCAAGATGGTTAGCATCGGAGGTAGGAGGATGACATGTTTGGTAAAAGAAAATCAGAGCTTGCATATGAAATTTTCAAAATGCTATACTAGTTTAACAAATTCCAAAGGAATGGTTAGCATTATAATGCATAAATTTGGGACATTAAACACAAAGGCCAGGAAATATGCTTAATCAACATAACAAGCACAATGGATACATTTCAAATCACACCAAATACCTTCATAAAGCTGAAAACAACACCAAACAAGCAGATTCATCCATTGCACTTTTTTGTACCAAAGAAAAATATCTGAAGGTAGCTCTATATTACTAGGACAGTTTTAAGTATTTGATTGATGCACTTTTTACTAAGCCTTTCTTGACTCAGGCCTAAAAATTCATAAATGGTTGGTTATAGACGGAACTACAGTTTGAGCCCAACAGAAATTAGTCTTTGATGAAACTGGTATGTTTTGAGAAGGGACCACATCTGGTTATTCAAAATAGTCACACCTAAATTAGCATAAAGGAACGGATAGTATAAACTGTTGCCTGGTGACAGAAAATGAGCATCTTCCCGTTAACATCATAAATTATAATCTCACAAAAGCATGTATTTTCAAAATTTGATAGGAGATACGATCTTTGGGAAAAAAAGAATGTCCTACTAGAATATTCCAACAAAGAAGTCCCAAATTTCTGAAGCCAAATACATATAATGCTAATAATATCAATGTATGTATCCTGGACAGAATACTGTTCTCAATCCAAAAGATACTCATCTGTAGAAGAAGAATTTCACTCTGTTTCTAACATTACAAAGCTACATCAAATATAGTGTGAAGGTTTGTCTGTTTCATTTTTATACTTTGAGAAAAATGCAAGCTGGGATTTTGCTCGTCTTTAGCAATGTGACAAAGAGAGAAAATTGTACAACCTCATAATACATCATGGCTTCAATTTTGTAGTCACTTAAGTTCCGATCCTACAAGGCACTGACTGTTACAAAATGTTCCGTAACACAAGATCATAGTTGATTGAACTATTCAACTTCATCTATTTCAGAAATACACATTCAGAGGAATTGTGCAAGGTTTCATCCGTTATGAGAAATGATGCAGTCTTGTTCAGTTATAAATATGTTTTACTGCTTGCGTACAGATGGCCAGCCCTGTCCTAAGGTTAAGCTAATGGGTCAACGATATAAGAAACTGCTGGATGTTGCTGACAATAGAAGGGGAAGACTAGTTGATCATTCCTGACCTGGCATAGATTGTGACAAGGCAAGAAAGCAAGAAGTCATGACCAGACACTACAGAGAGTGAAAAGAGATAACGAAGTACAATAAAAAAATTACCCATCTTGAGGCACAATTCTCCAACATGCTAAATCCTTTGACACTCACTAAATTATATTTGGTATCAAAAGAATCTGAAGTCTTTCAGGGTCTACTGTTTCTTAATTTTCTATAGTCGCAGCACGTTCTCCCACACACTCCTCCTCTCCCATCTCTGCTCCAGTCCGTTACTTTAGTTCTCTTTTCTCCTGTTTTTCAGTGACCCTTGTTCCTCAATACAAGCATAGCAGGTTTGTTGCTTTGCTCTCATTCTCTCAGCTAGGCTTTTAATCTCTCTCTGTTGTAGACAGGCATATTCTTCCAATGTTCTTTCCTCAGGCTTCATTCCTGTATTTCAATGACATCTTTAAATTTTTCTCTGAAAATTCAAGTTTGCTGCCTTTGCTTGCTTTCACCATCTGCTTTCTTTATCTTTTATTGCTCCCGCACATTTATTTTCCTTTCTTGCTGCAAGTTTTCCTTCAGGTTCTTCATGTGATCTAAACCTGATTCAGTACAATTGTACCAATTCAAATCCAGAATCAAAAAGTTGGTCCACTGCCTACTCAAAATGTATTCTGATAATTTCCTTTTAGATGCTAGAAAACCATACAGCCTGGAGGTTTATTTCATTGCTGTTGATTCTCTTTTAAAACACTTTAATTAGCAGCGAATGCATAATTTGTATGGATGCAAAACCAGTCTGAGAAAGTCTTGCAACTGTACACTTAAAATATCTGTTTGCTACAGTTTTATGAAACAGAATAAATCTCAGGAAAAAACAGTGCTGCCTCCCAAGCCAGAAACAGTATCGTACTCAGCCTATGCCATTGCTTGCAAGATATAAACACTGATCTTGTGAAACTAGCTCGATGCACTGCACCTGTAATCCTTTCCCACTTGATTACGCTGCAAAAGGTTTATACAATCTAATGTGATTTGATAATACTGCATAATAAATCTGTATAGAATGCTAAATATTTTGGGAGCAAGTGTTTCTCATATAAATGACCTTTATTCTTTATTAGTATTATAGACACACACCAAAATGATAGATGAACTTCTCCACTTTTTTGTATGGTTTTCCTTTTAATAACTGTTGGGCTGGTTTGACATTGACTGAATATGAGGAGGCTCAGTTCTGGGATAAATAGTGAAGACTGTGACATCCTAATTTTGAATTCTGATTCTTACTCTTTGTTGAAAATTTCATTCCTCAAGATCCAACCCCAAAATCTCAATCTGTTCTTTAATATTTTAAGCACTGTTTTAATTGTTGCCTTTCTTTTATTTGTTTTCTACTTTATTATATAATTTAAGCTACATACATAATTTTTAAGTCAATAGAAAATGCATGCGTTGTACAGATTAAAGATGACTTATCTATTAGGTTTCTGTTGCTTAATGAGTGTACCTTTGCGTACTTTTATACAGAAAAGGATGGATTTTTGCATCTAGCTGAGGTGCAACTCAGGCAAAATAGTTTGTGGAATAACTTTGGTGTTGACATTAACCTACATTAATTCTTCAATTTCAGTGTAAGAAGAAAATTATACAGGAATATTCTGATAAAGTTAAAGTTAGGATCATTATTAATTCGCTATAGCTAGCTTTCCTTACTTATGATTTTGACTGTAATCAAAGACTTTCAAAATGACAAAAAGGTTCTGTCCAGTTTAGATTTAAGATCTGTGAATGTTCAGGGGATAGGGAGAATCTTTAATTCAAAACAAACTCACAATTTAAAATATAGAAATAAACCAACTTTGGCACCAGTGTTTGATGAACAAATTCCTCAAAGAGACTTTTTTTAAAGTTAGTTCCTAAGAAACTTTCTACACGGTATACGCATAAATTAGATTTACTGGTTGAATGATGTTTGAAATTTCTTGGCTCTTTTGTACAAACTTTTCAAACATCCATCCTTCCAAAATGAATTCCACAGGGACTGGATCCTGATACATATCAATAGCAGTGAGCTTTCACTACCCTTCCCAACTTCAGCCACTATCCACGCCTTGCTAGACTGTATATATCTTGCAACTGAGTTTGCTTTTAATGTATGTTTACAGAGCGCCTACCATATACTTGATGCCACTTAATGCATGATTACCACAATGTTAATTCTATGGGTTTGAATAGGTAATCAAGAGAACACAATATGAAAAATCTATTTGGTTATATGGCTGGGGTTTTTTTCTCACTGTAAGCTCCTTTGATATCAAGAGTTATTTGCAGGATCACCTACATATCCTCCTGAAAAAAAACCTCACGTGGCAAGAAGAATGTGCTTTTTAATACCACATTCATCGTGACAGTGATGACATACTGCGTACAAACTGCAGCTTGCAGACACGTCAGGCACTCAGAAGAGACTTCTGTATCTTATATTCCACTTCCGACACCTTCGATCAGAGATAACAAAAAGGAGATAAGCCGAAAGAGGAAACATCTATAATTTGGATTAGAAAGCTTCCATGTGAGAACATTGGAGGCGAAACAAAAGTCTGAACGACACAAAACATGGTGATGTGGAATGACTGAATTTTCTGGCTTACCCACAACACGAAATGCCTCTTCAGTAAAGTCAGCAGTACCAAGAACAAATCCAGGCCAAGCAGATCAAAAGGATCAGCATCCAGATAGCAGTGTGCTGCATGAATCAGCAATACTTAGAAGAGATAACTGGAACAAAGACTACACCCTGTATTTTTGCTGTCAGAAATCTATGGTGAAGGAAAAGTTGTACAGTAGTAGTAAGCCTACAATGAAAAATATCAAGCTACTTATCAGTTTCTGTTTTGTCTTTTAAATATGGATACAAATTGTTCATTATCCATATCGTAGTTATTCATTAAAAAAAAAATCTCTGCACTTAATATAAGCACATTTTTAAAATAGTCAGTCATTATGCTAATAACTTTCATGTGCAGAGTATACGACTCACAGAAAGCACAGGTGTGCAGGAAGCACCTCAATGATTAGAAAATATTAAAGTAATTTATGAATATTTCCATTGCATTCCCAACTACTTCATGTATAACAACTTTTATAAAAAAATCTTTCTCAAAATGAGAGTAATCATCCCTGGAGGTGTTTAAAAAACAGGTAGATGAGTTTTTGAAGGACGTGGTTTAGCAGAAGATGGGTACAGTTGGACTCGATGGTCTCAAAGGTCTTTTCCAACTGGAAGATTCTATGAAAAGTTAATTGGCATCGTCTAGCTTTGTATTCACTATTAACCTAAAGAGGATGAGAGCATAGGCCTGATCAGCAGTATACAACGTCATAATGTGGCATATCTGCATTAAGGTATCAGTTCTTGGCAAAATCTAAATATTAGCACTTGTAACATCTAAATCCTCATTTCTTTGCACACATTATTATCTCTTCCCCATTCTACAGAAAGCCTCAGAGCTGCTGATTTTCATATTCCAGATGTTCACAGAACTGAAAAATCTCAAAGACCTTCTACTGATCAGAGGCTGGCTGAAAACTTTCATTATTAGGAAGAAGTGAAAATTCTATAAGGAATTAAAGCTTTGCAGCTTCTAGCATCAACACACAATTATGTCATGACTTTCATGCAGGGTCAAGTATTGCAGCTGTAATTCACAGGGTGAAGTGCCCTTTTCACGAGACAGAAACTCCTCAGAGATCAGTCAGAGATGTTGGAGTGAGCTCCAATATGAACCTGTCACAATTTTTTTCCCTGCCCTGTTACTGCTAAGAAAACTAATTTCTCTATATGTACACAAGTTCTCAATCAGATATAACTAGTTTAAATGACATTCAGTCTTGACGGAAATAAGGTTTTGCATCTAAAAGAATCAGCCTCATTTAATGTGTTTCTGTAAGGTGCACAGTCCCCATACTGATGACATTAAAAAACAGCATATCACTACAGGAAATTCTTACACACAGTAGAAACTCTTTAACAACTTTGAAATCTTAAATAAACACAAATATATAAAGAACATGGTTGAACTCCTCAGTTCTCTATGTCTGAGTAAAAGTGATTGTGAGTATTTTTAACATCTCACTAAATAACCTGGTTACGACATCTCATTACTTTTCCAAACTGCTTATGGGCCCTTGTCAGTTCCTCGCTATCCACTTGGAAATGGATCAAATACATCACTTTGGACTAGATTAATACTTACAGTATCTTACAGTACCTATCATCTGTATTAGAGTTTAATAGGATTGCTATTCTTATACCTGAAGTTGGCATTCTGAATCACATCACTGTTTTATTACTAAGCAAAGAAATGGTAAGCATGTCCTGAAATGACCATCAATGTGAAGCTGACTCAGTTATCTCCAAGGAATGACTTAAGAGTTTTGAGTACTGACAGACTTCTGTCATGAAATTCATGCCGGGCACAGTATTGCAGCTGTAAATCACAAGGGCAACTCATACTGCGGCCAGCTCTCTTTGGAATAATCTTTATATTCCTGTTGTGTTCAATAAGCCTCTTAGTTAAAAGACTATGCATGATGAGTTTTTTTACCAGGACTGGTAAAGGATAGCTCCTGTGTCTTTGACAGGTGCTTACTAGAAGTTAAACAGTGCTTTTTGTTGGGCATTTATCTGTACTATGTACAGATTCCCAGGATTATAAAGGACAAGTCAATTTGTCTTTTGTGATTTGCTTTAGGGGTATTTAAATATAAATTGCTAATCTAAAATCCTGGAAGGACTACATCAATTAAAATACATCAATAGATCACAGCTGGATTGTACTAACATTTAGGCAACCCAGTACATTTTCCACTTTATCTGACAGACACACCCTGCTTCTGCTAACTGGGTCTCTTAAGAAAACATGTTGAAATTCAGATTGAGCCCCAGCCCTAGGGGAAGTCCTTTCCTGCTTGGCAAATACTGAAATGTTACTTTAAAGTTTATGGCTTCCATTGCAGCTTCAGTAAAATATAACTGCATACATTTCAGACTGCCCCTTCTCTTGACCTCTAGCTACAGTAAGGCCAGCAAAACCTAGAACCTTCAGCCTACTGTCTTTCAAGCTCCATCCAGGAAAAAAATGTTTCTGCTTTACATGAATTCCTTATTGATTGCATAAGGCCTGAAAATTGTTACTGCTACTCCCAGCTGGGTGAGATTTTTCAACCTGTCATGGAGAAGAGTAAGATGACATAGCAACTTTTTGATGATTTGCTGGGTGGCCCAATCAGACATATGTCAGCGGACCAAAGCTTGATTCAGCCTATTCAGCAGTAATTTTTTCGGAATATCTACTTTTCTACCTAGAAATATAACTGTGCTCACTTTGACCTCCATCTCATTTTGCAGAAGAGTCATTCTGTATTTACAGTGATGCATTCACAGATTTTTGACTTATTACCCGACTTGTACTTCTGAACTCTGCTCAGGAGATGGAATACAGATGTGTGTGACCACTGGCCAACAAAAATGCTGACTATACCTACCTCCTTTTTTGAATATGTAGTCTTAAGGACCATGATGCTTAGACAACTTATAGATTGTATATGCAAATTTCTATGCATCCTGAGAATCGTGTTGGTTTGGTTAATTTGGTATTAATCTTCTTTGCCTCTATAGTCACTTCCTCTCAGTGGATCAAGTAGGATGCAGCAACTCTTGGTCCTTTTTACAGCATTTTTATGTTATAAAATTTTAGGCTGCATCAAACAGGCTTCAAAAATAAATAAGCATTAGGTCTATAATGCTTTGAACTTAGAAACAAAGTATATATTTGGATTTTTCATTTTGTTTTTCTAAGGAGGTCAGCAAATCTCTGGTCAGTTCATGAAGACTACCTCCAGTAATAAAACTTGCAGCGTAAAATTAACCAGGACTTTCAGCAGAGCAAAAATGTTCTTTACAAAACAAATTGTTGTGTCAGGATGCATCATTTTAAGAGGATGGAAAACACATGAATAATAACTAAAGGCTATTTCCTCCCCAAAATAACGTTCTAGTTTTGTATCACAGCTACTTACTCATACAAACTCAAATATTCATACCGTGGCAACAGAGATATACAGTTTTAAAGACAATATTCAACAAGATCCTCTCCCAACTAGGGAAATTACTGGGAGGTTTACTGTAACAGTTTTCAGTTTTCATTAATTGTTTCTGCTCTACAGAATGTTAAACAGTGACCTGTTTGCTTATCCCAAATAGAGTAATTCTGATCAAGTACGAATAAGTTGGTATTTTCCAGACAGAGCGGAAGCTTAGTTCTTCATAAAAATTTCTTTCCTTAAACATAAACAACAAATTACTGTGTATTCTAACTATAACTTGACTGAGGTCCTGAGGAGAGAAAGCATATCATTGAGGTTTTTCACCTCAAAAATGTCCTCAAGTCAATTAGGGACTATCAAAAGAGTATTGCTTCCTTGCCACACCATAGATTACTTTCTTTCTAGAAAGGTGAAGGACTTGTAAAAGCAGAGAGGTAGGATTTTTTAAAAAATCTAGAGTATTTTTTTTTCCCCATAAGTTTTCTACAAAATGAATACCAGGTAAAAAAAATTACCTAAGTTATTTAGAATTTAAGTCATCTTTTTAGAAGTAATTTAAAGACTTAGAAGCCCGCTTTGTTTGCAAACTTTGTGTAATTCAGAATCTTAAATTTCTAGATCCTGGATAAACAAAAAGACTGTACTGGAATCAATGACATCCTTTTACTTCCTGTATGATGCACAGGAAAACTTAGGTAACTAAGAATGGTACCCATGAATGGTACTCACAGAGCAGTACCCTTTAGTACCCTTCAGTTGTCCTCTTGGAAAGGGTAAAAACAGAGCTTTGCATATATCTTGATGCTATCCAAGATTTAGATGTTTGGGTTGCAGGAAGGCAAATCCTGCTCTCTACTGAGACCTCTCTAGTGGTGAGGTGTACATGTCACTTCTGCAGAAATTCTGCAAGAGGTCAAGCTTTTCTTCCAATAAGAAATCTAGAAAAGTAGAGTAAAAGTAGTCCTTTCACTTTTTTTTTTTTTTATTCAGCATTTCATTCATCCAAGATGTGAGTGTGAGTTTCAGTTTTTCCTCTGCCTTCGTGGATTTAAAGTTTCCTTCCTGATGCTCCCTGATCAAGTGGATGTCAAAATACTGAGCTGCAACAGATTCTACAGGAAGAAAACACTCTCACTCCCCTTCATATTGCACTATACATAGAAATAGAAATAGTATAAATGCTAACTACTGACTCAATCATACAGTTATTGACTACAGCTACAACTGATGTAGTAACCTCATTTGTAATTATACTCTACTTCTACACACAAGAAGACCATGCAAATACAAAACAAATCACATGCATCAGAGATTTTTACCCCTTAGAAAAATAAACAACTGAAAATTGAGTAAAATTAATAAAACACAACAAAAATTACTTTTTCCCCCCTTGTTGCTTCCTGTTGTGTTTAGCACATACAAGCCACTTCCACTGTTTTTTCCAAAATAGGAACATATAACAGGAACCTCAAAAGTAAGAAGTTAGAAGAGCTCTGAATTACTTCTTGGATTTATTTGTTTAGGTTGTTTGCATGAAGGGTGGCCTTGCAAGAAAGTGAAATGACTGTTCAAGGAAAGTGAAAAATGATCACGTGTTGCAGCTTCGGATTTATTTGACAGACTCCCTCAAACTCAACAACTGTGTTTCAGTGATTCTCTGGCTTTTTTTTTTCTTTTTCTCGCAGACAGAGTGTCCACATTTAAATTTGGAAAAAAAATTAACTTGCAACACAACACAGATTCTTTCTGCATCTCCTCTACAATCTGATTTACACAACCTTAACTTACTGTTATTTGTTTATATTTGTCATATTTGTTAAATAATTTTCCTTTATTTGCATACCACCTAATTAACTGATACAGTTCTGTCAAAATACTAGGCCATGCCAATTTCCAAAATTTAGTTTCAATTTAAAAGCACTTATTCTTTTATTGTTATTGATAATTAAAATTTAAACAACATGACAAGCTTTAACATACCTGATAAATTTTGGCAATAAAAGCAAACAAGGCCACACCAATCCCAGTTCTGAAGTTAATTTTTTTGCAATGACATGCAGACAGGCAATAAAAATGAAATTACCTATTTTAAATGAGATTTGTTTTAAAAGTAACATATATATTTTAACTCTGCACGTTAAATAGTACATGCAGTGTCTATCCAAAAAGCAGAATGATTAATGGCAACTGGATGGTAAAATAGAAACAAACATATTTTGAATTTCAGTGTCTTTTCTTCTACATGTATTGTTTTTTTCAGGAAACTCACAGCTGCAGCATGTGTGAGGACTGGTATACTCATGCGAAGTCTTGATAAAGACAACTGCATGGTTGCATGTGATTGTAGACATCCAGTGTTGATAAAACAGAGCAGCATCAGACATTGACAACTTATTTTTAAAATACTCAGATGTGCAGTTTAAATGCATACTTGCTCATTTTACAGCCTCGTCCTCATAAAGATTAATAATTAGTGTTAATAAATTAAGTTTTTGAAAAAACCCCGAAACTTAAGAAAGGAAACTGGGAAAAGCTGTGTGATTCTAATACAGGGAAGGAAAGAAAGACTAAAATATTAAAAAAAATAGTACTGTACATGAATTTACATATTGACTCAAAATAACACTCAATTTTGGTATATCTGATTGTTCTTCTGCTTAACTTCAGCCTTCTAAAAATTTGGATGTCTGAACCTGCAAGGGTGTACAGTAAGAGATGATAATCAGGGACTGGAAGGTCCAAAGAAATAATAACAGGAGAGAGGGTTTGTAACCTTGGAGTTGCTGTGTCCCCATTCAGACTTAAAAGAATTTGCATCTTACAGGCATTTGATGAGCAAAACAACTGGTGGTAGTATACAATCTAAATGATTATTAATATTTTCAGTACAGAAACTCACATTGTCTCAGAAGAGTTAAAAACAGTATAAGTTAAGACAGTATGAGCATCACGGTTACAGATAATGCACCTGATTAGGAACTGATATCTAATGCTATGTACTCCACTGAGACATATACACTGATTTTGAGAACTATTTAAATGCAGTTTTACTGTATTGCATAGGGTAGTATAGGGGTAAGTTTGCAAGAGAGTCCTCAGGATACTAATGTATTCTTACAATACTACATAAGAAGTAATTGCTTATTTAAGTTCACTTAACCGACACTGCACTCTCTATGATCTCAGATGTTGCATTCCACAGATTTTTACACCATACCAAGAGCTACAAAACAACAGCAGATTGTCAAAGAGAGCTATTAGCTGTCTATGAGTAACAGTACCTATAATGACTGCAGATGCTAGTAAAATGCAGACAACAATAATTTCATCAGGAAAAAAAAATAGTTCTGTATGAAGAAAGAACAGTTTTCATCTCTAGTTGGCTAGTTTATTGTCCAGGAACCATTGTATTGCATTTCCCTCCTCTAGTGATTGCCACATTCTGTTAAGATCCCAAAGGTCAAACTCAAGGTACTGTGTTTCATAACAAGATTAACTTTCTCAACCTTTTTGCTATGGTTTAAAGAGGGACACCGAAACTTCACCTTCAATAAAATATAACTGATCTCATTGTTTTAAAAATAAGCATATCTGAGTACAACATTGACCTAAATTTATCTGACAAAGAGGTATTCATATGAATTTCCGTCTCTTTAATACAACCATTGCTGAAGAAGTTGAAGATGGAACAAAAATGTGTACTTTGTCCAGTCTATCTGATTATAAGTATTATTATAAGTGTATTATTAAAAAAGAAAATACATGCTTTAATTTTTTTTTTTTTGATCCTTTGGACTGATAACTTACCCATTTACTCATATACATTGCTGGCTGCAGAGGAGCTCTGCACAATATAAAGTCCTTATAAATAGACATTCTAGAAGAAATGGGCCGCATTTTTCTGTGCTGCAGCTATAGGTAACAAACACAAATCTATATCAGAATGTAAGCATGGATCTCTATACACACAAGCAAAGTTTTCCTGGAAATGCTTAAGCAGCTGGAGAGCAATAAATGCTCCTCCTTCCAAAAGCAGCAGATAATGGGACATTCACACGCTGCCTCTGAGAAGCAATTGCTGTCGTGTGTCTGCAGATGGGCTGCATCAAAGGCACAGCTTGAGCTAGCTTTGTCTATAACAATGTACACACGGGGTATATGCGTATATATACATTCTTATGTGTAAGAAAATCTAGGCACGTGTATACATTTGAGCCTCCCTTAAATACTCAGAAAGAACTGGCATACTGCTTCTGCACCCAAATAGATGAGATAATTCACCTAGCACAAACTTTTTTCTTCCTATGTAGAACTGAAATTCAGAGTTGGAAATGCACTGAACATAATGAAGAAAAAAAGACCATAGGTATATAGTAATGCATCTCAGACATTTTATTATACCAAATACAAATCCTCATTTTTTTTCAGTTATTCTGAGTGAGCACTGAGTGTGTAGATAGAGGCAAATGGCTGAAAGGCCTGTCCGACAGAGAATGACACGGTTGCTAAATACGTATCTCTGCATTTTCATGAAGAAGTATTTTTTGCAAGATGACAATGTCACAAATGTATTGCAGAGAAGAACACAGATGAACTCTGTTGAAAGCTTCCTGCAACAGGAAGCATTTTTAGGTATATCCTCTTACATTCCAGCAAAACTAAAATAACATTTTGGAACAATCCATAAAAAAATTTCAATTAATAAAAAATAATTGCCAAACTGTGCATTTTACTATATTAATAAAGCTCATGTTTCAGGCACAGTGAAATTTTCTGATAAATAAAAATAACACACAAAATGTAAGAAGTCTGTTAGCTCTACATGAAATCCAATGCAATAAAGAGTACTCTGTTTATCTACCATAATATGAAGATTCTAATCTGAGTTTACCAAAAGGTTAGACTGAAAAACTTATGAGTAAGATGGGCATGCTGGAGGCAGGGCTGATGTGATAATGCTAAGATTCATGGCATCTTATCAACCAGAGCCTTTCCTGACGTCAGAGCTCAAGGCTTCTGTAATTGCCTGGCACAGCTGAAGTCTCTGTGTTTACCGGTAGAAACTTCAGCTGAGCTTTTCTCATTCCCACTGAGTTTATATGCAAGCCTGGCTCCCTGGGAAGTCCCCGTTCATGATGAAACTTGCAGTCCAAAACTATTAAACTTTTTAGTACCTTGGTGGAATAAATCTGGACAAGAAACCTTGAGAAGTGAAAGAGAAAACCCAAGTCTTCCATTGGAGTTGAGTGCACACATTAGCCGAACTCTCAACAACTGTAATTAAATTGGACTTGTACCAATTCTTTTAACAGCAATCCTCTAAGTTTTTGTGAGTTTTTCCAACCTGTCATAAAAAGGATAATATGGGTGACGGTGCAGCCAACATGAAAACACTTAGCCAGAGAACACTATAGAGTTACTTTGTACCAACCAAGACTGTTCTCCATCAGATAAATAGCCAAGTGATAAGTTGTGACAGATCCAAGTGACAGCAGACAAGTATTTTTGGTAACAGGCTCCTGAACAATCACACTTTTTAACGATCAAATGGTGCACTGCACGATGCAGACAAATTCTGTTTATATGGAGAGTATTGCATATATTTTTTATGTGGGATCTTATGAATAGAACTGCATACACTATGAATATTTAAGAACCATATGAAGGACAGATGATCAGTTGAGAGATGTCCTTCACTTAGATCTCTATATAAAAAATATAAATATTTATTAGGTTATAGTTGTATTAACATCATGTATAATACCAAAACATGCAGCTGCAGCAGCGTTTTCTTTACAACTCTGTCTAGCATAGAAAATAATTTTGAACTGAAAACTTGATAACTAATGTCAAGGAGAAAAGAATTTTTGCAAAGTAAGGAGAGCATGAAGGGGATGACAGACGACCTTGTCTTCCACAAAATCTTTCTGCAGCATTTATAAGCAGATATTAGTATTTTATGTACTTTATGAGCAATATTTAGTTTATTGGATAACTATGATTATTACAATCAGATCAAAACAAATCAAGAAAACAATATAATAAAGTCTGCTTTAGAGCATCTTGTCATTTTGTGAGAAATCGATAGCAGTGGTGAGTCTGAAAGCAGTATCCACATTTATGGATGCATTGCTCTCAGGACAGCTCCTTTAGTTTCATGGGGCAAGCCTTATATATTCAGGTATCATCTCTAAGAATAAGACTCAAACTAAATTTCGCACAGGTAAGCAAAAAATTTGAGAACTGCAGATTCCCAGACATCAAAAGTTTAATGCTGACCGTGGCTTTTCCTCTTAGAAAAACATGAAAAAAATGCTAGTACTTTAATTACGTATTTATGTTGTTAGATTTTTTTTGCCATAAATGTATTTATACTATTGATGGACCAAACTCTTCAAAGTTTGAACTTTTTCATGCTCTTCATGGACTTCATGAGACCATCATTCACAGTATTCTTCTAAAGCTCAATAGGGTCTTTCAGATAATATAAATATTATCCTGTTTATCGCTATTAGGATACAAATAAAATTTGATTTTTAAAGTCACGGCAGTGGTAAGTTGAATATAGCTTAGCTCTTATTCTAAGTGCCTTGGGCATAAATAGGCAATCAATCATATTTAATCAATATGTTGTTCAGCCATGCAGATTCCCATGGCTATAATTCTGGCTTTCTTCAAATGTTCTTTAGTCTCAGTACATTCTTCATTGATTTTTTTCATCCAAAAGAGGCATAGAAATAAATAAGTGGTACATCTTAAAACTTGGAAATACTAATTTAGAAAAAAAAAAAAAGAAATTAAACTCCCTTGACTATCATTATATTCAATATGTTTCACTATTTGAAGGTTTGGAACAAATCTTCTTAATTGTCCAGGACTCACTGTAACTGAGAACCTTCTATTGGATTTATGTGACTTAAAAAGCAGCAGAATCAAGTAATAATTTCTCACTTCAACATATTCATTAAAGCACTAACATAGGTGCAAACAGGCCATGAAGAAGAAGTTCAGTTCTTTCATACATAGTTTCTATTTACATTTGGAAATAGCAGATACAATGGATTAGAAAGCCCTGCAAGTTCCAGTTTAAAATATTAAACAAAGCCTCCGCAACCTCAAATTTGGGGATCACAATCACATGTAAATGTTGATTACTCCTTTAAAAATGTTGAAGTGTGACAAAATGCTTCTTATTGTCATCTTTTCATTGTCTAGGCTGGCACTGTATAAACACAAGTATAGTTGTTTCAGTTTGTTTGAAAACTATTGAAAAATGTAAATAGCCATTGAGCTTGGAATAAACAGTTGAATGTGGCCTTTGCTTTTGTTTTAAATAGCTTGAAATTAAAGCAAAAACAGCATGACATTAAAAGCACAATCTATCTTATTGTGTGGCTCTTTTCCAGTGACTTTCTCAAAGCATGGCTCTTCACTTATTCCAGAAGATAACAAGAAGCTGCGTTTGACTGGTTTGATCGATGAAGTGAGAGGCAAATTTGCATTTAAAATTGTTCTTTAATCTAGTTGTCCTAGACCTAGGAGCTGTACCAGATTTTCAGTGTCTTGACAGACTGGTCTATTTCATGCAAATTGCATATTTCTTTGTAAATATAAGAAACTCATCTAAGTACTCATATTAAGATGAGTGGACTTCTGTGCAAAAGTCTCCTTTCTTATCTAGGAGTAAAAATAAAAGTGTATGTAAAATATAAAAGCAATGTGTTTTGTAGTCCTGAATTTTGGTAATTCTCTGCATCTGGGCTAAAGGAACAAGTGCTAAGTCACTTCTAGACTCCCATTACACATCTTAGCAAGGCTCACCGTAGCTCTTAAAAAACGTAAAGAAAAATACCGCTGTACATCTTATTACTAGCTTCTGATTCAGAAGGCAGAACTACACCTCCAGATTCAAATGCCTTCCCAAACAGGATCTGAAAGCAATGGTGTTTTTGGCGTCTATTTGGGTTATGCACCCTGCAAATATTTAGCTTCAATCTTGAGTGAAAAAATCTGGATGCTCAGATTAAAATATATTGAACTGAATATCGGCCTGACTGCCACAATAGGATGAACTTTCCAGTGGAAGATCTGTTCAGACATTTCTCACTTTTCACTTCTGTATAAATCATGAACCTCAAGTCAAGTCTATTGCCTGTTTCATAAGTTGCCAAAAAAACCCAGCCTTTAAAATTGCTTATTCTTCTTTAGAAAAGACTACAGAAGTGTCTCCTCAATCTGTAAAGAAGATATCAGTCTTAATTTTCCTTACTATATTTCAAGTAGATGATAAAACTAGATGTCCAACCATTCACATATTAACTTTTGTAATGAAAAAATTGCACTAAATAAATCTTACTATTGTCCTTGTCAATAAAGGTTATGATGCAGGACTGAAACAATATTTGAACTAACTTTCATTTACTATCTCCTATTTTGGTGCACTAACACAGAAACGCTTCAAACTTGCTGAGGGAGCACTCAATCCCCTCATCCAGATCATTGATAACGATATTAAAAATAACCAGCCTTAACACTAACTGGGAACATCAATTGTGACTGGCAGCCAACTAGATTTAATTCCATTCACCGCAAGTCTTTGGGTTGTGGCATGTATTGCTACAGATGAAAAGAAGAATTAAGAAATAATTAAAATTAATTTGTGTACTGCATTTGTGGAACAGTAGAAATATGATCCATAGTGCACTTAATGGGGAACCACACTGTGGTTTTCAGTAAAAAAAAAAAAAAGGCAACACAACAGAACCTGAGGTTTGGAAGGCTGTTTTTAATGAAGTTTTGAATCATTTTCAGCAGCTAGGGACATCTTCAGTATAGTGGTTGGTTGTGGATTAGATGTGTAAAATTATATCTCAGAGAGTAATGACAAAAACCCGGCTAAGTTCAGCTTCGTGAAAGAAGCTTCTTCTAAGGATGGTCCACAATGACCAGTTCAAGCTCATGCTCTGAACTGCAATTTACTGACCTCTACTTCAGTAGAAAAGGAGCTTGTGCAGATTGGTCACATTGAACTAAGAACAGTCACTTCTAACAGCAATCTTATTCACAAGGCTAGAAACCCAGGACCACCTCTCTGATCGCAGAAAAAGCACAGCAGTTTTAGTTAAGCTTTCCATCCAAATTCACACACAATGAGCTGTTTTTAAATAGGAAAATTCATGCAGTAACTGTTTCTTTGTTTATGGGAGGGGAGCTGGAACTAGATGGCCTTTAAGGTTCCTTCCAACCCAAACCATTCTACAATTCTGTGATTCTGTGATTCATTTAAAGATGGTAACTGTGTTGAGATAAGTAATAAGAGTGTGACTTTCTTCCCCTTTTTTTTACAGCCATGGTTCAGCTGTGACTCTTCGCATTAACAAAATGCACATCGCTGATTTGAAGTGGCCATGATCTAATCTCTACTCTGCAAATATAGATGGTTGAGTAAATCTTTACCAACAAAGATTAATTCCTATTTCTATTTCTTTTCTCCTGTTCTAGGAAGACCTTTAATTGAATAAAACTGCATCTTCTCAATTACACTGTATCTTCTCAATGGTTCTCCTAGTCACAGGATTATGGAGTAGAAAGGATGTTCATCTTACTCTTGGATTTGCCATAGCTGGAAAAAGTCAGACCTCATATTTGATTGTACTTTCTCATCTACTTGGATACCTGTTGTTATGGTGATAGTTCCAGGAGGCAACATTAATGAGGATGACTTGAAAGCTTTGATCTTTACAAGCACAATTATTTTTAACACCTCATAAGAAAAGGTAAGAGTTAGTACTGCTCCTTGCTAAATATGCATCATTGTATGAACTTTCTTGAAAACCAGTAGAATTTCTATTCATTATATATCTGTAACACAATGTTGAATATAAATATACATATATATATGTAATAAAAAGGATTCAGAAGAGAAAAAAACCCTTATTTTCTCACACAGGATACAATCTGTTATTCATATGAACTTGCCTACAGTCATGAGTGACATTTAGCTCCAATATAGTCTTTAGAAAGCTGTGTTGCTCTTTCATGAGGACCTGAAAGCTAACCAGCATATCCCTCTCAAATCCAAAGCTAAGCTGTGAACAATTCTACGAATCCACAACACTCAAAACAGACACAGTACTTCACTCAGATTGTAACACAGTAGCAGGAGGTTGTTGGAGAATGGTTGCGGGAGCATGGACGTGGCTCAAAGGAGGAGCTCTGTGAATATGACAAAAATCAACTGAGCTGGACTGTGATAAAAAGTACTGAGGGTTTTGCTGAGTCATGCTGACAAGGAGGGAGGCAGTGAGAAAATCCCCAAGATAAGGTCAAGAAGACCTTGTAACAGATAAACAACTTAAGGAAGCAGGCCAGAGTGAGACCCGGACCCAAGCATATAGCAGTAGCTGCAAGTAGTAGGAGCAATTCGGAGGAACATGCTAATGTAACCTTAGAGCTTTGAAGAGGGGCATGATAGTGTAACTTTTAGAGTTAAGTTAGTGATTATAGGGCTTTTGGAGCCAAACTAATGATTATAAGACAAGTGTATGTAAGGGGCAATGATTGTTAGACAAGACTGATCATTAGACAAGTAGACATAACTTAAGTAGACATGGGCTATGGTGTAGTCGTGAATGAGCTTCGCAATAAACCAGAACTTGCTTTACCGCTCATATTGAGTCTATTGCATGGTTCTCCTCGCTCGTCGCAAGTGGCACCTGGACAGGTATTCACAAGCCCTGTTCTTCACCAGACAGCAAGATCGGAGAAGCACTGGTAGGCAGTGACCAGGGAGCAGAAGATCAGCGGACGTCGCTGCGACGCACCTGATCCGTGCTTGAATCCAGGAAGCAGAAGATTGGATGGACCTGTCCTGCTCCATGCCCGGAACCTACGACAACTAGAAGGGTTCACCGCAACACGCCTGATCCGTGCTTGAACCCAGGCAGCAGAAGATCGGATGTACCTGTCCTGCTCCGTGCCCGGAACCTACGACAACTGGAAGGGTTCGCTGCGACACGCCTGATGGGATGGACCTATCCTGATCCGTGCTCGAAACCTACTACGACTGGAAGGGTTCGCCACGACATGCCTGATCGGATGGACCTGTCCTGATCCGTGCATAAAACCTACTAAGACTGGAAGGGTTCGCCGCGATGCGGCTGATCCGTGCTTGAACCCAGGGAGCAGAACACTGCATGGACCTGTCCTGATCTGTGCTCGAAACCTAGGACGACTAGGAGGATTCGCCGTCCGAATAGAAGCTACCCAGGAAAAAGGCTGCATTTTTAGCGGACTGGATAATTAAGAGGGGTCCACAGAGTGCGCAATGGAAAAAGAGGTAGCTTTCGAACTCTTTAAATGCTTTTTAGAAAAGCAGGGAGTAAGTCAGTTGAAAGACTTAGCTGGGCTAATCACACTTGAAAAAGCGAAAGGATATTTTAGCAACCCTGAAAGTTTGTTTGAAGTAGATGAGTGGCATTCATATGGAAATTGTTTGTGGAATTTAGTAATTGATGATGATAAAACAGCAAAAAAGTTAATGAAAAGTTGGAGAGATGTTACTAACTGTATAAATAAGTATAAAGCTGAAAAGCATATAGCTGCAGCTGCCTCTGATCAGCTTGAGCAGTCTCATCCTGCCGCTGGATGCCTCACAGCAGCAGGTGATTATTTTTCACCTCCACCTTCGGGGATTCCTGTTCCCGTCCTTCGCAGGCCTGCTCAAGCCCCTCCTGATACATCCAAGGAGGAGGTCTGTCCCTCTGCTCCACCAGAAAAGCAGCAGGAAGGAGAAGATTCAGATAATGAGACAGAAGCAGTAAATAATGATCAAACTGTTCAAAAGAACAGTCTTGTAGATCTTAGTTATAAACCTACACAAGTTCAGCTGAGTGTTGTACAAATAAATTGGGGAAAAATAGCAAAAGAAACTGTTGAACAAAAGGATTTTGAACTATTAGATCAAATTAACCCGCAAGATTTCCCAGTGATATATCAAGTAGATAATGCAGGAAATATGACTGGTATACATGATGCTCTCGACTGGAAAATATTAAATCAATTACGAAATACAGTAAATGAGTCGGGAGTGCATAGTGAACCTGCAAGACAAATGTTAAACTATATTTGGGGTAGCAGGATGTTATGTCCAGAAGATGTTAAGAATATAATGAGGCTTATCTTAAAACAATCTCAACAATTACTTTGGCAAGCGCACTGACAAAGACTCTATGAAATGTCTGCTCGTGCTGCCCGACCCCCAAATGATCGCTTAGCTGGAGTAACATTGGAACAATTGATGGGTATAGGTCCTTTTGCCCCTGTTGAAATGCAGATGCAAACAGGCCCAGATATGTTGTTAGAACCTATGAGGTTGGCTCGAGAGGCTTTGCAAAGAGTCAAAACTGCACCAACTACTCCCTCATACATGTCAATCAGGCAAGGGAAAGATGAGTCTTTTGCGTTCTTTGTAGACAGAGTCACAGAAGCTATCAATAATACAGATATGGCAGAATTTATGAAAGGACTGCTGTTAGAACAGTGTGTATTAGAGAATTGTAATATTTTACAAAGGGCATCCTTGTAAATTTGCCTATGGATGCTACCGTAGAAACTATATTAGAACGAATGAGTAGAGTGCCTGTGGGATCACAAGCTATGTTAGTGGAAGCAATCAAAAGATGGGGAACAATTTAGTTAAGGCACAAGAATAGGCATTTGCAGCTCTTGTACCCCTGAAGCCTACAGATATGTATCACACCAAGACGTCTGCCCGAAAAGAATACAAGTGTTTCCGTTGTGGACGCTTGGGACATACGCGTCTTCAATGTTGGGTGCCAAATGAACACTCATAATACTTTAGCCTGTCGCTGTTCGGGAAACGGAAGACCGAGTGCCAGGAGCCGCAGCGCGCCGACACAAATGACGGCTCAACCAGTAGCGACTGCAGTTGCTGGCAGCCCCATGGCAGCCCCCAATCCGTCATTCAACGACAATCAACAACCAAACTTCAACCCGCAAACAACCTTTGACCAGCAACCAGGGGGAGCCTTGGGTTGCACTTGGCAACAGCAATAGATGTAACATTAATCGATAATCAACCACAAAAGATCACTACAGGAATTAAAGGACCTCTAATCATTAATGGACAACCTCATGGAGCATTGTTAATAGGACTATCCTCTAGTGGACTTAAAGGACTTTTTATATTACCAGGAGTTATTGATTGCGATTATACGGGAGAAATTTGTATTGTTGTACAAACCAATTCCACCAATTCATATTCCAAAAGGAAGTCGCATCGCTCAGCTTGTGCCACTTCAACAACTAACCCAGCAAATGGTGACAGAGACCGCTCAATCTCGTGGCTTAAAAAGATCCATCGGAGGACTGGTAATGTTAACTGTACCCATGAACCAACGACCACTTGTTCAAGTCACACTTATCCATGGAACTGATAAGAAACAGTTATCAGCACTTTTGGATACAGGTGCCGATATTACCATCATCGCTACTACTCAATGGCCCACCCACTGGCCTTTACAGAATGTATTAGGAGGAGGAGAAGGGGTAGGAGGAAAAACACCTGTTCAACGCAGTCAACATCGAGTAAACATTGCCCTTGATGGAAGAGTTGCAACACTCTATATGACAGTCATATCCTTACCAACAGGAGTTAACGCACTTATGG
Source organism: Tapera naevia (assembly GCA_033556795.1). Taxonomy (NCBI): domain Eukaryota; kingdom Metazoa; phylum Chordata; class Aves; order Cuculiformes; family Neomorphidae; genus Tapera; species Tapera naevia. The sequence goes on along the minus strand of JAUMJJ010000079.1, from coordinate 11,142,236 downwards.
GATGAGATGTGATAAACCAATTGGGAGCAGTTCTTACAACCGAATTGCCTTTTTAGAAGCGGTCACTGCCAACTGGACCCTCCCGATCCCGTTGCGATGGCTAACAAGTGAACCTGTTTGGATCAGGCAGTGGCCCTTGAAAAGGGAAAGTCTGCAACAGGCACATTTATTAGTGCAAGAACAATTAGCACAGGGTCCTCTTAAACCTTCTACCAGTCCTTGGAACACACCCATATTCGTAATTAAGAAAAGATTGGGGAAATATCGACTATTACATGACCTAAGGGCAGTGAATCGACAAATGTAAGTTATGGGAGCTTTACAACCAGGCCTTCCAAATCCTGCAATGTTACCCACAGGATGGCATATTTTAATAATTTATTTAAAAGACTGCTTTTTTACAATTCAACTACACCCTAATGATACTCAGAGATTTGCATTTACCCTACCAGCTATAAATAGGGAAGGGCCTGATTTACAATTTGAATGGACTGTATTACCTCAAGGAATGAAAAATAGTCCCACATTATGTCAATTATTTGTAGATGCAGCTTTAAAACCTGTTCGAAAAGCGTGGCCTCAAACAATTATTTTTCATTATATGGATGACATTTTACTTGCTCAAGAACAGCCTTTCACAGTACCACAAGAAAAGTTTTTACAACAGCAACTTCAAACAAACAATCTTGTAATCGCAGTAGAAAAAATCCAACGGTCCCCAGTGTGGAAATAACCTTGGATGGAACATTACGGACTCACAAGTGCGGCCACAAAAATTAGTTATTCACTCAGAAATACGCACTCTAAACGATATACAGAAATTATTAGGAGACGTACAATAGCTACGCCCACTAGCAGGAATTACAAATGACGAATTGGAAATTTTATGTCCCTTGTTAAAGGGAACGGATCCCTCTACCATTGTTACATTATCTGAATCACAAAAAAGAAAAATTCAAGAACTTAGTACTCATATTGCAGATCGTGCAGTTGATCTCATTAACCCAGAATTGCCAGTGGACCTTTCCATTTTACATGGACTCAAGAACTTTATCGGTGCACTTACACAGTACAAAAAGAAGAACGGGGAGACTGTGAGAGCATTAGAATGGATCTTCACTAGCATACAACCAAAAACAATAATCCAAGAAAAAACAAAAAATTTAGGAGAATTAATTCGCAAAGGAAGAAACCGAGTCCTACAAATTACTGGATCAGAACCAAATGTTGTGTATTTACCAATTCACAGAGAAGATCTTGAATGGTGGCTACAAAATTCACAGGATTTACAATTGAGCCTATTAAGCGAGGCCCTAAACATCAAAGTAGAGGCTTTGAAAGCACCTTTGTTGAAATGGATTAGTAATAAGGATTGGATAAAGCGGCCAAAACGTAGTGAACGGCCTCTAGTAAATGCTATTGCGGTTTATACAGATGCCGGAAAAAAGTCGCGAACAGCAACAGCAACATGGCATGAGGATGGTCAGTGGAGACATCAAATCCTCCAAGCCAAGAAAGGTGATTCCTTACAAACATTAGAATTGGCTGTGGTTGTTTGGTCCTTTTTACAATGGATGAACGAGGAATTAAATGTAGTAACTGACTCAATGTATGTAGCAGGTATTGTAAATCGCATTGAAGATGCTCGAATCAAAGAAGTGCAGAACTTACGACTGTTTGAACTGTTACGACAGCTGCAATCAGCCATACAACAACGCACATCATCTTATTGTATTATACATACTAGAAGCCATATGTGGGCTGAAGGACTTGGTGAAGGGAATGCACGTGCCGATCAACTTGTGTCTATAACAGTCCCACTGGATGAATTTGTGAAAGCACGAGAGGCGCATAGTGCTTTCCACCAAAATGCACGAAGATTACACCGACAATTTAATATCACCATTGGAAGAAGCCAAGGGGATTGTACGATCCTGTCCTACCTGTAGCCACCATGGACCTGGTCTCAGAATTGGTGTGAATCCCTGAGGTCTTGAAGCTAGAGAGTTATGGCAAATGGATGTTACCCATGTAAATGAGTTTGATAGATTGAAATACGTGCATGTCACAATAGACACCTATAGTAAATTTATATGGGCCACTGCACAAACTGGAGAATGAGCACTCCATGTAATACAACATTTGATGAGTTGTTTTGCTGTTATGGGTGTGCCACAAGCAATTAAAACAGATAACGGCCCTGCATATATGAGTGCTAAGATGAGACGTTTTTGTCAAATATGGGGAGTGCGTCATGTTACTGGTATTCCAAATTCGCCCACGGGACAAGCTATTATTGAAAGAGCACATCAAACACTGAAACAATATTTGCAAAAATTCAATGACATTGTAGATGTACAAGAAAGACTTTTTAAAACTTTGTTTGTATTAAATCATTTATGTATTTTTACAGATCAACAGGAGCCACCAGCTTGGGTGCATAGCTATCCAAAAGAGAATAAGGACATTAGACCAGTTTTTGTTATGTATAGAGAACCAGAAACCGGCCTGTGGAAGGGTCCCGCAGAAGTAAGATATATGGGAAGAGGTTATATGTGTGTTCTTACCCCTACAGGTACGAAGTGGATTCCCAGTCGCTGGACCAAAGCTGTTGTTGATAATAATCAGCATGTCAATGCTGATCTCAGCAGTGCCAGTGTCCAATCGTGTGAACTTATGGGTAGCATGGGCAAATAAGACTGGGACACAAGATTTTTGTTTAAGCTTGGCTACAGCAACTGAACCCTTTAAGACATGTTTGATAGGTTTTCCTGAAATTACAGTACAGAATTTTCATGGTTGGACATCAAAGACAATTAAGTGTAACAATGTGACTGTTGCAAATTGTTCAGTACAATTGATAAATACCTTAAATCACCCTTTGCCTTGGGACCCCCAAGAAGTTGATCTCTTAAGGTCAGAACAAGTGGGAAATGCAACCGATAATGTAACTACTCAAACATGTCTCATGTTTGGAGACATTCGTACTATTTCACATATTGACGCAAATAACCCACTTGTCGATAGCTTTGGCTGGACTGTTGTCTCACCTTTTACAAACAATTTTGCCATAGACCAATATTGTGGACGTCTTAATGAAAAGACAGCACTTACTGCCTATGGACGGAGTTATAATGGAACCAACAATGTACTATGGAACAATAAAACGGCCAAGGCTCTTCCACCTGGATATTTTTTGATCTGTGGGGATTGAGCCTGGCCTGGCATTCCCAGCAAAGCCTTTGGAGGCCCTTATTATTTAGGCAAATTGACCTTGATTACAGTCAGCCGAAGAAATTGGGTAAATATTACCACAACAGCACATAGACAAAAAAAGGTCTGTTCGTCAATTACAAGCAACTTGTGATAATAAAGTAAATTATGGTCACACGCAGCCAACATATTTGCCTCTTTAGTGCCTGGAGTGGGTACCGCACAAGCATTGAGGGCAACTCAAAAGCCTAGCATGTTGGTCAGTGAAACAAGCCAACGTGACCACCAAAGTTTTGGCAGAAATGGCTCAAGACACAGCTAGTCTATGTCACGCAATACTAACAAATAGAGCAGCCATCGATTTTTTGTTACTAGCACAAGGACGTGGCTGCGAAGATATTGAAGGAATGTGTTGTTTCAATCTCTCTGATCATAGTGCCTCAATTCACAGCCAATTAAGGTGGTTACGTGAACACGCAAAACGCCTTACCGAAAACGACAATCCTTTTGATAATTGGCTTGAGTCTCTATTTGGAGGATTGTCTCCCTGGTTGTTATCAATGATCAAAGAGGGATTACATTGTTTTTTGATTTTAGTAGCAACTGTAGTTGTAGTGAAAATAGTTTATCATTGTATTCTAAATAACGTCATAAAGAATCATAATGCTTTGCTGGCCCAAAAAGAAAAAGGGGGAATTGTTGGAGAATGGTTGCGGGAGCGTGGACATGGCTCAAAGGAGGAGCTCTGTGAATCGGCCCTGACAAAAATCAACTGAGCTGGGCTGTGATAAAAAAGTACTGAGGATTTTGCTGAGTCACGCTGACAAGGAGGAAAGCAGTGAGAAAAACCCCAAGATAAGGTCAAGAAGACCTTGTAACAGATAAACAACTTAAGGAAGCAGGCCAGAGTGAGACCCGGACCCGAGCATATAGCAGTAGCTGCAAGCAGGAGGAGCAAGTAGGAGGAACATGCTAATGTAACCTTAGAGCTTTGAAGAGGGGCATGATAGTGTAACTTTTAGAGTTAAGTTAGTGATTATAGGGCTTTTGGAGCCAAACTAATGATTATAAGACAAGTGTATGTAAGGGGCAATGATTGTTAGACAAGTCAATGATTGTTAGACAAGCAGACATAACTTAAGTAGACACGGGCTATGGCGTAGTCGTGAATGAGCTTCGCAATACACCAGAACTTGCTTTACCACTCACATTGAGTCTATTGCATAGTTCTCCTCGCTCGTCGCAGGAGGTAAGTAGTACAGACAGAGGAATTATTGGCCTAGAGTCTTACTACTCAGAGGTACCTGATGTTCGACACAGTTTGGTTTCCGTCTATTATGAATGTATGTGGTTACTTACATATTCTTCATAGGCCTCGTGTGCAGGTGGTGGGGGTGCTCTGTAGCCTGGGACAGCTGTGGCACCCCTTGCTCGAGGTGTGGGCACGCCCCTCGCCACTGGTGGGACAGGAAGGGCTCCACGGGTCAGTGGCGCTCCTCTGGGTGCTTGGGCACCTCGTACAGGCAGAGGTGGAGGAACTGCAGCTCCACGTCCCCTGTGGGGAACAAAAACCAGTCATCGCTTTGGCAGGTACAAGTGCAAGTGTTACTCCATTTTAAAGGCTCTCATATTCTTACTACTATTTAAAGTATTGCATAACTCTGGGGTTTTGGCAGCTTCAACGTCAAGCACTTTTAGGCAGTATCTCAGGCAGAACTCATATGGAAAGGCATTATCTTAAAGCTATCCAATGCCTTTTACACCTGATCCTCTTGCTGCTTGTACTAATGAAATTCTGGATTATCGTAATTCAGAGTTGCAGAGTTATTCCAAAGCAGTTCTAGAGGAAGAAGAAAGAGAGGAACATTTTTGTTGCTTTCAAACTATTTTACAAGAGCAATCATCATTCTCATTCTTGTATTTACTGGTGCGTGGGAGAAACTGACTGGCAGAAGATGATGCAGGATGGCAGAAACTTGCAAGGCAAAGTAAAGCAGGAGTAGAAAGGAGAGTTAAGAACTTTTCTTCCTGTCTAAATTAGTTCAGCACAAGGGAAGAGTAACATGGGTTTCTCCCATTGTGAAGAGAGAGCATAGTGCATACAGACAAGCACAGAGGAATAGCACCCTCACATTTATTTATACTATATCCACCTTGCCCTGCTAATTGGTAAGTCAGAAGAAGCTGTTACTGGTTAAAAACAGGTTCTTGTAACTACACTGTATGAGAAATTAGTTGGGGATATATCAAGGAAACAATCTGTGAGCTTTGTTTCAGAGCAGTATACTCCTGAGAGTGCTGCCCTTTCTGAAGACTGTGAGTGCCAGGTACACCATGTGTGACAGCCAGATCCAGAGCTGTAAATGGAACTCAGGTCTCCTGCAGAAGTATGGGCTCTGGCTTATTTGCTGCTAAGAAAACCAAACCCATAGTGCTAGCTTGTTATGTTCACTACTTTACTACAAATTTCAGTAGCTAATTTTAGAATCACAGAATCACAGAATGGATTGGGTTGGAAGGGACCTTCATAGAACCTGTTGTCCAAACCTCCTGCATTGGGCAAAGGCATCTTTCACTATATCAAGTTGCTCAGATGCCTGTCCAACTTCATAGGCTCACCAAATCATAGAATCATAGAAACACAGAATCACAGAATCACAGAATGATTTCGGTTGGAAGGAACCTTAAAGGTCACCCACTTCCAACCACCCTGCCATGGGCAGGAACACCTCCCACCACGCCAGGCTGCTCAAGGCCCCATCCAACACGGCCTTGAACACTTCCAGGGAGAGGGCATCCACAGCTTCCCTGGGCAACCTGTGCCAGTGTCAGCAACTCATTGTGAAGAATTTTTTCCTAATGTCTAATCTAAATCTTCCCCCTTCCGATTTAAAGCATTTGCCCTCCTCCTATCACTACTTGCCCTTGTAAAATGTTCTTCCTCAGCTTTCTTGCAGGCCCCCTTCAGGTACCGGAAGGCCGCTATAAGGTCTCCTGGGAGTTTTCTCTCCTCCAGGCTGAACAACCCCAAATCTCTCAGCCTGTCCTTGTAGCAGAGGTGCAACTTGACCTTGAACACTTTCACTGACAAGCATCCACAGCTTCTTTGGGAAACTTGTTCCAGTGTCTGACCACACTCATCAAAACCAATTTCTTCCCTATGTCCAAACTAAACCTACCCTCCTTCAGTTTAAAATTGTTGCCCCCTGTCCTGTCATTGGTAAGAAGTCTCTCTCTGTCTTTATATATGGAAAGACTGCAAAAAATCCCCCCAGAGCCTTCCCTTCTCCAAGCTGAACAACCCTGACTGTCTCAGCCTTTCTTCATGAGAGAAGTGTTCCAGCTCTCTCACCATTTTTGCCGCCCTTCTCTGGACTCACTCAAACACGTCCACGTTCACGTCTTTCCTGTTCTGAGTGCTCCACAGCAAGATGCAGTATTCCAGGCGGGGTCTAACGAGAGCAGAGGGGCAGAATCACCTCCTTTGATCTGCTAGCCAAGGCTTTTTTTTTTTTATGTAGTCCAGAATATGGTTGGCTTTCTGGGCTACAAGAACATATTGTTAGCTCATGTTGACTTTTCCACCTACCAGTATCCCTAAGTCCTTCTCTGCAGGGCTGCTCTCAATCCCTTGAACCCCCAGTCTGTGATGACAGCAGTTATCACCCTGGAGTAGGACCTTCCTCTTGTCCTTGTTGAACCTTCATGAGGTTCACATGGGTCCATTTCTCAAGCCTGTCAAGGTTCTTCTGGATGGCACCCTTTCCTTGAGATGTATCAACTACACCACCATAAATATAATTATGCTATAAGCATAAACTATTAGCATAAATATTTAGCTTAAGTACTTTATTTGCAATTTTTTAAATATTCTCCTTGGATTTCTGACTGGTAAATACAGAAAGCATCCTGGATCCGGTATCTGTCCAACTGTTATAGTTTGAGTTAATTGGGGTCTGTTTCCTGATTTTGGCTAAGCATAGTCTAAAATAAATTCATTTTCTGAAAGCTAACTGTGTGGTTTTTTTCAGACAGTTTCCCTCTAGAAGTGGTAACATAGAACACTGGTATGCAGAAAGGCCAATGATTATACTTATTCCTTTAGTAACCAAGGCCATCCTCGAGCTAGCATGAAACAGTCGCAACTTCAGGGAGGGGTGGCAGGACAGGTGACCCCAAACTGATCAACAGAGTATTCCATCCCATATATGTCATACTCGGTATAAAATTGAGAGATCATGAGGGTCTTGCTCTCTCTTCTTTAATGGCCGAAATCCAGCGAGGACCTCGTTTTGTCTGATTGTTCCTGACATACATCCCTGAATCCACTTCCTGAGTCTGAGCCATGGGTTTGAGTTCCCTTCAAGCTGTGGACCCATTCCCTCATGTCTACTCTACAGCATTTGTGGTGACGTAGAGCCATTGAGGGGTGGGGGTGTGATCTCAAATACTAGTACATATTTCATTACTTTCTAATTATTTCAATCATTATTACTATTATTACCATAATTTCATTAAAGCTGTAGTCTTAAGTTTCCAATCCGTAAGCGTTTTTCCTCTTATTTTCCTCTTCCCTTCCCCTGGGGGTGGAGGGTGGAAATTGGGAGCCCAATTGCACAATTTTAGCTGCTGAAAATCAGCCGGCTTGGGGCTAAACCACGACACCAACTGATCCAGTCCTTCAGGAATTTTGCTGGAGGTGGTGGCCAGCAATCCACTGGTTATGCCAGGGGTGTCAAACTCACAGCCTGTGGACCGAATCCAGCCCTCCACATTTTTTATGTGGCCTGTCACCTTGTTTCTAGCCAGTGGCAGTGCTTAGCTCCTTGCCCCTGCGCTGCTGCCAGCGCTGTCACGTTTGCAGTGTGTGATGCATGTTACGCTACAGGAGCAGGAGCACAGCGGGAGCCATGAGTTTGACACCCCTGGGTTATGCTTTGAACCTAATTTAAAAGCTGCCAGTCTCTTGCAGTGATGTTCTGAACATGATTATTAAGTCATGCACTTCAGAGATCTTAGGTGTAAGAAAGACTGGTTTCTGAGCCCAAAAAGGAATTTGAGTGGAAGATGGTCATGAATGACAAAGGCAAAAATCCTATGTATGCGCATCGTACTACTGACAAAAAATTCTGTTCAAGAAGAACTGAGGGAAAACATGATAGACACCTTCACAGGGAAAAAAAAAATAGGTCATAGGCAAGATCATCTAGTTCCATTACCAAAGAATGACTTCTTGTCAGCATAAAATAAGGTACTTCCATATCCTATTTCCTCCAAAATACAAGTGGATTTCTTAGGACCCATCCTGAACTGATCTCTATGGATGTCTAGGAATAGCTAGGTAACTTAGTTGCCTGAGGCAATAATTTCTCAACGGTTCAGAGTGAAAAATGAATCTGAAAGAGTGTATTAAGATTGTACACGAGCCTTAAGAACAAGCAAAACTGTTTCCTACATATGAAATAATACTTGGAAAAATTCAGTAAACATTCACATACCAATGTTTTTAGATTATGCAAATGAAATTCATATAAAACTGATACAACAGATAGCATATAATGCAATATATATTACAAATAAAATATGTATACAAAAAAAGGTAATTATTTGGCAAATGAAGTTCCATTCAGACTATGTAGCCTTCTCTGACTATACTATGTTATGGGCCAATGATTTTATTCTGCTGATCATATCGATTCTGTGTGGCATAAGGATATTCTTTCCTACAAATATCCTTTCACTGGCTTCATAATCTACTCTGACTTGTTTTGATGCTCATATACCACACAGGGCAGCCTGCGAATGGATGATCAGAAAGCCTGGCACAACATTTTGGATAACTGACCATAATGTGTATGTGATAGTCTTTATTTTTTTCAAACTATTTTTGAACCATTGTTTATACTTTCTACAGCTATTACCATAATCACTCAGGTTACCACACCTTGAAGGAGCCACAGGTGGTACACGGATCCCTCTTCCTCTAATGCCCCGTCCACGTGCTGAATCCTCAGAACCATTCAAATATGACAGTTCTCTCAGCTGCTCCTGACGAATTTCATCATTATAATCCTGAAAGGCAAAAGGTAAAAGTTGCTGAAACTTTCTATTTTGACTGAGCCGCCAACCCACCCAAACTAGAAAGTACATGCATAGTATTTGGGTGAATTTCTCTGCATTATCATCCCCATGCTGAAAAACCATATAGTGGGAGTGGACAACTATCTGTAATATGTGGAAATACAAATTGATATGGGTAGTTAAGGTAGCCATAAAGACCATATGCACACAAAACAAAACACACAAGGCAAAGAAGGCATAAACACAAAGCAGACACCAAGAACATATCCGTACACAAGATGTAAATGGACTTTCACATACAAAAGCTATCAATCTCAAACAACTTGAAATTAGATAAAAAGTGCAATTTATAAATACTTAATATGTTTTGGCAGAAATCCCTAGCCACTTTTATGCACTTAAAACATAAATCCCACCTTATGGTGGACCTCAGCATGCAACATTTGACTGGATGATTTAATCCAATACCAATGAACATCATTGAATGAAGTCTTCAGTTATTCTGTATATCCACTGAACAACTCCTGAAAGGAGCACTCTCTTTAGGACTCATAAGTAACAAATCTATGTTTACTATATAAAATTGCTAAATGATACAAAATAGGCCCATTCTAAGACTGCAGGGTATTGACTTCAGCACTGCAAGCTTCTGTTGGTTCAGTAAACAGAACATTGGATGGATTTCCTTTTCTTACTGATATAAAATACATAATACTAGGCAATTTTTACTTATTTTGCAACCTGCTCCTTTTTCTTCAGTTTCCTTGCTTTTGTATTCAGCTCTTTCCCTGCTGATCATGGTAATAAGAGCCCACTGCAGCAGCCAGCTCACTGGCAGCAGAACTGTGTGACAGATAATACATGTTTCAAACCAGAAAGGTTGAATGGCATCTACCACTGACTGCCATGTAAGGGTCTGAAAGTGCTATAGTGCCTGCTGCTTTTTGCGGGGGTGACTGTCCAGGACGCATCACAAGCTGACATCTCTTCTAGCCAAGTTAAAGAACAAGCAAACAGTGAGATGGAACCAGGGCCTCGCTTGTTCCTTCTTCCCAAGGAGATCCAGGAAATCTGTTCAATGATATGATGTTGACCCTGTTGCGTTCTAACAGAGTGTGGGCCTGGTCACGATTTCCTTTCTAAATTTCTAGGGAGTGTATTTGGACTAAAAATACATTAATGAAATCCAGAAAAGAACCCCATTAATACAATAACAGTGTGTGATATTTGCAGCAGAATCATAATTAAACCAAATCGCTTAGTTGCTAATAAGCCAGATGATAGCCTTCAGTTCAAATCAATCCCCAAATCTTTTTGAACATTTTTCTATCTTTCTAATCTTGGTAATAAGCCAAAGACATCTTCCTAAATCAATGTGCTCTGCAAAACGCAGAGGGAAAAACACAGAGAGAATCAAAGAGGTCACATTTGCAGCAATTGCTGAACAGGTACCACCTACTATGCCTTGCTTGATATCATCTGTTATTCACACTGCCTTTATGTAGATTAGGACTATGAAATACCCTTCAGATTCTTCAGCAGTGCTGGTACTGAACTTTTTTAATAATGCGAGCAAATTTCATAAGAGAAAGATGTGGGAAGAAAAAGAACAGAGAAAGGACCTGCAAGGGACAGAAACCAGAAATTTCTGTGTTGCTGCTTTTATCCCTCTCCTTCGGAACACTGACATATAAATGAATTCCACCAGAAATTGCCTCAAACCCACTATGCCTTCCTCAGATGGACATATTTAAAATCTTAGCACTGAAAAAACAAAAATCCAAATTAAATTTATAATATACAGCAAGATCTGCAAATTTGCACCACTTTGTTACGCAATGCCCTTAGTTTTTTTACGGTTTATGTACTGCATATCCGATTCAGAAATATTTACAATGTATTTTGAAATGACAAGGTAAAGACATGGAAGTACCAGGAGGACTGTAATTAAGATGTTGGGATAGGTATCCCAATAGAGAAAGATTTCAATAAAAAGTTATAACTCTATATAGATCATTTAACTTATATGCCCTTTAAACAGCATAAAAAAGATCATAAGTTCTAAACCTGAAATCTGTAATTTTCAAAATAAAAGCTCACTTCATCTCTTTCATTACATAAACATAACAGTGAATTAATCTTTTATAACTGCTACTTGAGTCTAGCTAGAGACAGTGTCCTGATGAATATTTAATTGTAGCTGAGTTCAGAGCCTAGCACATGAGGAAAATTATGTTGATGTTTCATATATATCTGGTCCCAAGAGAGAGTACAAGATGTTGCAAGACGTACCTGTACCGAGGAAAGCATAATGAAGCAGCCACATACTGCAGTACTATACTGTGTTTTCAAGAAAAAAACCCTACTCGTCATATTAAAGCAAGCTCATGAGAAATGTCTTGTACTTCTTAGCTTTTCCTATAGCTCTCTATCAGTCTTACAGCTATTCTTACAGCTGATAATCTACAATTAACCTATATGTTTTGCTCTTGTTTATATACTTAAAGACATTATCACCTACAATCAGCTTTTCCATCTACTGATGATACTAAGGGTGCCATCCACTCCTATCACAGTGGTCAATGTTTGCAAATAACCACTGTCAGTGAGCTAACCACCCACGTCCACAACTATTCACCTAAACATGCGTCTTGACTTTAGAAATACCAAGGCTTTACAACCTTAGCAAAGTCATAAATCCATCATAAATCATAATTTTTACGTAAGTGCCTTAAAAACAAATTGCATATTTTGATAAAACATTCAGTATTCTAGAGTACATGAACACATTTACCCCAAATTACCAAAATGAAGTTTATTAATGAGGGCTGTGAATGACTAGTTAGGTTGGTTGCTCCACTGCTCTAGGAACAAAGAAACTTCCTTAATATCAAAGTCCAACTGGTGACAGCTCACCCAGAGGCCCCTCTGGCAGCAGTGCAGAGAGTTGCAGCAAAGAGGGGAAAACATAAAGAATTCAAGAAACCATTTTGTTAAAAAACATCAAAGTGTGATGCAAGATGCAAAACCTGATCTGAATTACCAAGAACATGTAGTCATAAGGGAGAAGAGCTAATAAAGAAATCAAAGGGTAAGGCACAGACAGAGGCAATGGATTTCAGGAATATATATCTATCATTAGCATAACAAAGGCTCATAGAAGTCAAGGATAAACCAATCCCTTAATGACTGTGATCTCCTGTCCTGATGTGCTTTACACATTTAAGTTCTTTCCATGAGCATGAATGACTTGCACTATCATTAATATATCACTACTCTTATCTGTGACTGAACTGAATTTCATAATAGTTCATAGCTCAAGGGAAAGTAATTTAGGTTAAATGCAAGGTACCTTAAGAATGCAAAGTCACACAAGTCAAACCTAAATGATATCACAATTCTTCACACTGACAATTTTGAAGTACAAATAGAGTTCACTCGGTCCTTCATACAAATCACATTTTGTAGCATACACATGTTCTTTACGCAGCTAAGCTTTGCCATGCATCACGTGAAGAGCAGACTATCCTCCACATAGTATTACTACTACTATGTCCGATTTACAGGTATCTTAATTCTATAGATAAAAAACTTCCCATCAATACTTCCCATTAATATATTAAATGTGTTTAAGTCATCATATTTTCCTTGATTTAAACTGAGTGAAAAAAATAGTCATAAAAATAAATGCTTTTCCTGTTATTTTCTCTATAATTCTTACAGTGCTTCCCAAAGGCCCCAAGGCATCAATAACTGAAATTTACAGCTGGTCTATGTACAGGTCCTATGGTCCTGGAAATCTCAGTTTGCACTGCCTGAACTACAAAACACTTTTTCTCTCAGGTACGTGACATTTTTTGAAGCTCTGTGTTGCCAACACAACTCACCACATTTACGGAGACACAGATACCCCACCCTGTGTTCCTCTCTTTGGGAAGGGACAACTCTCTGTGGCCAGCTCTCCGCAGGACAGCTCTGTGGGAACAACTCTCTGTGGGAACAACTGACCCTATGGAGTCATTAGAGTTAGGCTTAGGGTTAGGGTTAGGCTTAGGATCAGGGTTACAGTTGTCCCTGTGGAGAGTTGTGCCCATGGAGAGATGTCCCACAGACAGTTGTCCTAGACCCCCCCCTCTTACTGCGCTCAGGCAGCAGAAAAGAAACAAGAAATGGATTTGGACTCCTGCAGCGCTTCTGCATCCTGCCCAGCTCCCTGCATCAATTAAAGAGCTCCAGGGCTATTTTCAGGCAGTTTAAATTCCAATTAGTCTAAAATTTCCATTGGGTACATGCTTCAGAAAACCCATAGCAGCCAACAGGACACAGAATTCCTAGAGAATTTTAAGTGGAGCTAGATGATGACTATGGCCCTTTTTGGTTTTGTTTTGGTTTTTTTTAAATGCATGTTAATTTCAGACACTAAAAGGGACATCATCCTCATGCTCCCTTGTGTACATGGGGGAAGCATTAAGCCTGTGAAAATAACTGGTGGTGAATATCTCTCTGGAGTCACCGCTTGTATGTCTTCACTGTGGCCTCACAACAGTGATCCATGCTATGATTCAGCTTCAAAGCATGGTGAGAACCACTCATCTGGACTCATGGGGTCAGGTTCTGAAGAGGCAAAGAGCCCAGGAATTCTCACTTTCTAGCTGAGTGCCTTAATAACATACTGTTATGAAAAAGAATAATAGCACTGGCTGTTCAGTAGCAGAAGAGATGATGAACTAAATCCTGATTTGACAGAGATATTTGGCATCTCCTGTTATTTCCTTACATTATAAGATCCTGTTCAAAGACTCTAATGTATTCAAAATGCAAATATATCAGACTTTTCCCTGCACATATCTAAAGCATCTCTCCATCATTATTCACTTAGGAAACTCAGCCAATTGTGCCAGGTAGGTTGGATAGCCCACTCCGTCACTCCAAATTTGGGTGAGACAGGGTCTCAGCTGAGCATGCAAATTAGGTGGATGCAAATGCATCCTCAACTTCATTCTTTGTGTCCCTAATTCAAATTCAAGTTCATTCCAAAACATGAGATTAATCTGTAGCTGAGACCATGCCTAACCAAGCAACTCCTTCAAAGTTTATCAGAACCGTGGGACTGGCTCTAGCCCAGCCTACGTGGGTGTCTGATGAGTATGGCATATGTTCTCAACAGTATACAGAGGAGCTCAAAACCCTCCGATGTTTTGATGTTCTCAGATAAGATCCATGCTCTCTGAACCCATGTTTAACATATTGCCTGGTTTCCTGGTTACCTACAGCCAAAGCCATCTGTTAAGATGGCTTTTTGCCCATTTGCAGATTGGTCTGATTATTTCACTGACACATAGGTGCCAGGTAATGATTGGTTTAGATGGACAGCCTGCAGTGCACCACAAGTGACAAATCTCCTGCCAGCAGTCCTCCATTACTGCACTAGCAACACATGCCTCTCTGCATTTGCACATATACATTGGCACTTATGCAAGGCTATTTTGTGTGCACACACTTTGCTGGCAGCCAGTAACCCAAATAAATGCATAAAAATATAAATACAATTCATCTGATCCTAAGGAAGAAACAATTTTCTCTAAGCAATCAGCAACATAGTCAGATCCATAGCCATAAACATTACGCCCTTTCACTTGCCACATATGCAAAAAATTGCTGTCTTTACCTGCTTATAGTCTGTCTGAAAAAGAAACCTTAACCCTTAGAGACTGAAACACATAAAATAGACCACACATTTCTCTCAGTAGCAGTCTGAATGTGTTGCAGCCAATATGAGTTTCAGCTTATAAATGCCTATGGGTAGAATGCAAGCAAACATAAGCTGGAGCCACATACACTTGCCTTTGAGGTTAGTTGACAGCTGGGGGATTTGTCAGCTTGCCACAGAGAGCACTAACCCAAGCGTGGATGTCATTTTTCTCTTTGAGCATGCACAATTAAATCTGCCTGCCATCATCAGTATGGGGCACTGCACTCTACAAGCAGCATGGAAAGGAGGGGGTACATCTTGCTCCACGGCATCGGAAGAGAAGCTGCCAATCCCAGAGTGTAAATTGTGCATAGGCAACTGCTAAGAAACTTGGACCTAAATATTTCAGTCTCTACTAGAACAGAGCAAAAGAAGCCTCATCTAATTGTATAATCATTTTTTTCTCATACTGAAGGAAGCTTTCAGCAGATTATTCCAGTTTACATGGAAATGCTGTTAGCCACACAAAATAACCACACTGAAGATGAGTGCATGACATTCAAAAAGCCTGCACTAAATTCCAGCCATTTGCCCTAATTTGTTCCACACCTCTTGCTCACAGGCTCCCAGACAAATGGATACTGTGGTCTGTAATTCATTCAAATGACAGCTATGATGCCACTAGAGGCAGTTAGCTGACAGCTCCCTATCCCTGAATTTAATTCTGAGTGAATCCTGGCTGCCAGAGATTTGTGCTTATTTACAGCTGTCACTTGAAGGGGATATATAAGGGAACTGGTAATATGAATAGAGGACATATATCAGGCTACAGGAAAGGTGGTGTAGCCACCTA
Organism: Tapera naevia; assembly: GCA_033556795.1. NCBI lineage: Eukaryota > Metazoa > Chordata > Aves > Cuculiformes > Neomorphidae > Tapera > Tapera naevia. Next base: position 11,126,397 of record JAUMJJ010000079.1, on the reverse strand, counting down.
TTCCTAAAGAAATCATTATGGATTTGCACTGGATGTTTACACTGGCTCCTAGGAAGCAAGGGATGTGATATGGCTGGTCTTCCTCTGGGAAAACCCAGTTGCTTCAAAGGAGGCAGGAAAAGGAGTAAGACTGCTACCGATATTCCCCAGCTGTTTGCTGGAATTCTACTACTACTAAGATCACTAATTGCTCTTAAGTCTGAAGTAACTGTCTACTATAGTCTACATTAGAGCCAACAAAAATAATAAGCTATACATAGTACCTATGCAGCTTTTTTTTTCCTCAGCTATGTCAGCTGGGAACTGTATTACTCCGTTAAACCACTGCTGCAGGTTTGCAGTCCCCTTGTCAAGGATAATAGGGATGGTAACAACAGCCAGCAAAATTCAGACGTGTTTACTCTTGTTCAGTTTGCCTGTCTCATCCAGCCCGGCCGCAGCCTGCTCTCTTTGTCCCACGTGGCACAGTAAACAAAAGATTCTGCTTGACCTGAGCAAACTAGAAAGAGCAATGAAGGATGAGAAGTCTGGGCAAGAAAGTATTTAACTAGGGGTTTGTTGAATGCCTTTTCTTTTATGGCTTCTGAATAATTTTAAGACTTTAAAAAGAATTCCATTAGGTGATAATCTGTACAAGCTGATCACACGTAACAGATTGGAAATAAATTTGATACATGAGACAGGAATTAGTTTTTAAAGCAACAACAGTATTTCTTTGACTTCTTGCAGTATAGGGTTAAGATAATATGAGTTGTCCTTGGAGTAAGGACTGTTTTGACAGCAGTAAGTCTATTACAAATGCAGAGCAGAAATGTTCTTAATAATGCTACTAACATATACTCAAATCTCTTAATAACCATGTCCTGATTCTAAGACAGGAGATAGATAATATCTTAAATCCAGTCACCACAGACTGAGCTGTAACCTCTTGCGAGCAGGAGTGAATGGAAGGGTGATTTATTACAGCAGCACTGTGTCTCAACAGAGGAGCTGTGGGGACAGTTAGTATGGCCTGAGTTTTTGGTCCTCTGTTTTTCCAGAATAAGGATTTCTCCAGACTAATTAGGGTTCTTGTCTAGATCCTGTGCCTGGATCCCTTCAGGAACCCGGAAACTCTCTTTGATCATCCAGTTTAGCCATAGTCTGTGTCCAAGCAGGTTTTTGTAGGCTGAGAATAAACAAGACCATTTGTATCACTGATGCTTTGATGGGAGCAGCATTGTCTCCTCTCCTGAGGGCACTGTACCAGCACCAGCACCAGAAACATTGCTGCCTGGCACTGCTGCTTGGCAGAGATAAACCCAGTGGCACAGACTGGGGCCAAGCTGAACTGACAGCAAGAAGAAGGATGAAGACTTTCCTTCCTTTGTCAGTTGTAGTAGCAGGCATGGAAAATCCTTCCGGAAACCTCAGGCCATAATGAGGGCTTGGCTTTGGAGAGGCAGCAGTGCCTGGACATTCTCCCTAGTCAGAGTTCAAGGCAGAATACACTGTGTCTATATTTCTCATGGACTCCTATACAGAAATCTGACTAACCCAAACTAAACAGCATGGCACATCTTCCCCAGAGCCAAGACTTTAAAAGGCTATATGTGCTACAGAATGCAATCTACCATCAACTCAGTTTAATAGAGCCAATACACTACTTGAAAATGTTGTCTTTTTCCCCTTTGTTTTTTAAACCAAAATATCTGAGGGGAGCTCAAGAACTGGTTAAAGACTCAAGCAAGACTCACAAGAGTATTTCTTCTGTATCATATTGGGTCTTTTTGCTTCTTGTAATTCCTAAATTTTCTGTTTCCGCAATCAAAATTCAGTTAGAAGAAACCATTCGAGAGCTTCCAACCAGAAAATCATTACAGCTGTTCCAGTGGTGCACTAGGAAAAGTCACTATCACTTTTTCTCTTTTATTATGTTTTTTTCAATATCCCCATCTTACCAGATGTTCTGGTTCTTATTTTGCAAGAGGTCATAGTATCAAAGAATTTCAGCAGAGGAAGAAGAATCTATGCTGATTCAAATCCATGATGGCTAAGATTTCCTAAATTTGCTAGGTCTTAGGAGAGAGGATCTTTCCTTTTCCTTACTTTACTAGAATCAACTGTTAAATTTAACTATATTTTCATTTTCTGCTTTGGGAAAAACGTTTGTTTCTTCCTAACTAACCCCCACCAACCTTTTTTTCCCCATAAGGACTACATGCTTACAGATTTTTAAAATAGAATTTCCACAGATCAAAAAAAAAAAAAAAAAAAGAAATCCAAAGACACCAGGAGGTTCTCAAACACTGATGAATATATGTAAGTAGAAAATAATTTTTAGAAATATGTCAGCAGATGGAACTTGTAGTTTCAAGGGTCAAAAATAGGAATAAGATTTCATCTGGGAACACAACTATCACTGTGGAAAAGCACTACACGGCTTTTTAAGGCCAGCACTGGCAACTCTATCTTGAGCTTGGAAGGAAGGCTAGAGATGGAAATTGTAACTGTTCAGCTTGAATCTGCTCTGTTTTTTGTTAGGCTTCTTGAAAAAGCTTTTGTTTTGTTCAAGACAAACCAACTACCTGATTCAATAAATTATTTTTTCATTATTTATTACGTTCCATAGATATTTAATTGACAACTAACAAAGAATATTTGTCTCAGTGTATGGATAAAGTCTTCAAACAAACAGAATATGCCATTGTCTGAAGCAGAGAAAAAACTGTGACTATGAAAGTTCACAAAATTAGTGTTGCTATATCCTCTGGATATTTTTACTGGTTATCAGATGCTATCTTGGCTCTACACTCTGGGAGTGTCTGCTGTTAAATTCCTAGTTGTGATCAGCCCTTTTCCACGTACAGTCCATTTACTATTTAAACTAATCCAATAGGTAAACACACTTCTGTAACTAAAACAGAGCATAAGGACACATTCCTTTCCCCATCATACTCTTCCTTGATGCTCTGAGGACGTGTGCATCATCCAACTGTCCAAACTTCTGTAGTTCCCAGGTCTTTACACGTCCCACAATCTCTGCTGGGAAGTGAACTGCTCAGTCACGTGGGAAAGCTAGGACAACACTGAGAGTAGCAACTAAACTGTATTCTATAGTGTGAATAGTTGTCTTCCTATAGCAGGAGTAGGAGTCTCTCCTGCCTTTAGGAAGCCCGAAACAAGAAAAACTGTCCCTTAGTGAAGGAGGACCAGTTTAGAGAGCACTTAAACAACTTTGACAAATATAAGACCATAGGGCCTGACTAGCTGCACGAGTGCTGAGGGAGCTGGCTGATGGCACCATGAGGCTACTCTCAAATATCCTTGAACAGTCATGGTAGTTTGCAGGGGTTCTTAAAGTCTGGAAGAGAGAAGATATCACTCCTATTTTCAAACAGAGTAAGAAAAAAGACTCAGCTTCACCTCAGTCCCAGGGATGATGATGGAGAAAATCCCCCTGGAAAGCACTTCCTAGCATATGAAGGTGTCACAGTTTTAGCTCTGACCCAGCTAAATTTGCAGCTAAACTTGTGCAGCTGGGCTCCCAAATTCTGTCCCCCACCCACAAGGGGAGGGAGAGAAAAACAAGAGGAAAGAGGCTTGCAGATTGGAAACTAAAGCTACAGCTTTAATGAAATGATGATAATAATATTAATGATGATTAAAATAATTAGAAAGTAATGAAAATATGTACAAATATCTGAGACCTCACCTCCACCCCGCCCCTTGATGACTATACGTCACCACAGCAGTCGTAGAGCAGACACGGGGGAATGGGTCCACAGCTAGGAGGGAGCTGAACTTGGGAACTGGATTTGGGGATGCATGGATCCAGAGTCAGGAACAATCACACCTTGAGGCAATAAGATCTCGGGCTGAATTAGGAAAAGTATTGCCAGCAAGGGACCTGATTATTCCTGTTTACTCAGCACTGATGAGGCCACACCTAGAGTACCATGTCCAGTGCTGGGCTCCCAAGTACAAGAAAGACATGGAGTTACTGGAGTACATCATAGGGTCACTAAAATAATTAAAGGACTGGAACATCGTATGAGGTGAGACTATGAGTGTTCAGGCTGCTCAGCCTGGAGAACAGAAGGTTCAAGGGGATCTTACCAATCTGCATAAAAATAGAATCATAGAATCATCTGGTTGGAAAAGACCTCTGAGATCATCAAGTCCAATCGTTCCTGTCCCCGTACTAAACCATATTCCTGAGAAACTCACCTACCTGTCTTTTAAACACTTCCAGGGATGGTGACTCAACCACCTCCCTAGGCAGCCTCTGCCAGTGCCTGACCACTCTTTCAGAAAAGAAATTTTTGGTGATATCTATTCTGAACCTCCACTGGTGCAAGTTATGGCCATTTCCTCTCATCCTGTCACCTGTCACTTGGGAGAAGATACCAGTGTTTACCTCACCACAACCTCCTTTCAGGTAGTTGTAGACAGTGATAAGGTCTCTCCTCAGCCTCCTCTTCTCCAGCCTAAACAACCCCAGTTTCCTCAGCCACTCTTCATAAGACTTGTGCTCCAGCCCCTTCACCAGCCTCATTGCTCTTCTCTGGACGCGCTCCAACACCTCAATGTCCTTCTTTTAGCCAGAGGCCCAGAACTGCACACAGTACTCGAGGTGGGGCCTCACCAGTGCTGAGTGCAGGGGCACAATCACTTCCCTATCCAGCACTAGAACCTGATTTTCACAGTAACTGATAAGAAAAGCAAGATTGCTTTTTCTCCCATAATAAGAATGTTTTTTTCTTTCTTTTTTAACTTTGTATTCTTCTTCTTTTGTTATTTTACAGTTTCATGATTTGACTTGTTTGTTATCCAGCAGTGATCGCTGATGCAGAAAACATAATACATTACTCCAGTAGAAAGTATGGAAACTAGTTGTCACCAGTGATATTGCAAGCTGCCTTCTAAAACAGATGCTGCATAATGAATTTCCTGGATTAAGATAGCTGAGTACTGCAACACTCACTTAAAGTTAATACACCAGATGTATAAGTTACGGAAAGATGCTCATCCATTTAAGACACTGATGTGATTAAACAGGTTTTTGAAGTAGAAGTAAGATATAAATCATCATACATTATCAGCACTTCTAATTTTAATGCAAGTAGCAAGTCTGAAATAAAATTACAGGTTACATATTTCATGTTCGCCTAGCACAGACTAAGAAGATGAAATAATAAGTTAATTCACCAGTTCGCAGTTTGAAATTATTCATATTCATCTAGAATTGAGTACTAGCACAGTCATGCTCCACAGAGGCTGAGAGATAAACAACTAATGAAGTTTTCATGACATCACACATTTTTGCCCAGGTGCATGGTTTCATTCTAAGCACAGTATAAACCTGTGCTAAGTATTTATCAAAGTTATAGGGTGAAAGAAAAATGAACCTCAAATCCACTGAGATCCAAAATGAAAAATTCACTGCAACAGTTTCCATCTGGATCACATACCCTGAGTTTTCTTTCTCTCATAATCATGCTAGAACAAGAGGTTTTTATTTCTGTGAATTATCATCTAACAGACTGATTTTTCATTTAATGAAAGAAAAGATTACATGCTGTATGATGGATAATACAGAATAATTTCAAAATATATTAAATTTAATAACATGCATTTCTTATCAGACAAATTCAGCTTTTCAGTGTCACTTAAACCTGGATATAATAACATGATAATGATGTTTTATACTATTTTCCTGCATTGCTTTATGCCCACTTAGGCCTTCAGACAATAAAATGCTTAATGAAGAGATTTTCTTCACTTTTTCAGCATTTTCATCTAAAATACACGATTACACTGTTGTACTAATCGATGCCAGTTTAGCATGAGGACATTTCCTAGCAATTATGTTTGACTCAAGTATTAAATATTACATGCTTTCCCTCTTGGTCAGGATTGCACTTCTACTTAAAAGCCAGAAAACATCAAACACAATGAATACATATGTATGGGTGCGTACATAGACATACCTACACATTCATATATGCACATTGTATGTGTGTGCATATATATATAAATACACACATGTATCAGAAGACTTCCAAATGATTTGTTTGTTGTTACAGATATGCTCTTTATTAGAGAACTTGTCTTGTCCTCATAGTAAAAGGAAGAAAACTGAAAAAAGAATACATTTTCTATTATCTGTTGTTTTTAAGACAGAATTCTAATGAATTAATGCTTATTCTCTTTTTTAAACCTAGAAATTATGACTGTTTGTGATAACCCCTTTGCCTTTAAAAGTTATTTCAATCATCTATTGTGTGTTTATATATATATACACGCTTATACATATATAACGCTCACATTCTTCATTGATAGTTTTGTTTTAGTCTTTATTTTCTCAGTTAATTTTTTCAGAGTATTTTCCAGCTATGACAAACTGCTGGCAATGCTTTCCTTCACAACAAGTGAATGGCTTCATGCCCATTCTAATTGGCACTATGTAAAGTTAATGTTATGATTGGAATTTATTCTTCGAATTCATTCTCCACCAGATTACGTATACATTTATGCAATTCAAAACTAAGGAAAAAATAGGACTCATTGACTGACTATTACAGGTTTCTGCCCTACATGATCTCTCAGCTCAGTTTTTTCAGTTTATATTTTGTTTTAATATTTGTCTGGTTCTGAATATTATCACAGGGTTATTTAAAATAGATCAACTTGTCTATTGTGATGGTTTTGGTGTTTTGGTTTTTTTTGCTTTTATCTTTCCTTCAGTATAACAAAAATTAGTGGTTTATTCTATAACAGTATAGGAAAACTGTCAGCTATACAGCACACTAGGCATCTAACAGAACTAGACTGTTTATTCATCCATGTCTTTCAAATCTATTTAGCCTGACAGGGAAGGTACTTAAAGGTTTTCAAAGGCCAAATTACTAAAATTTAAATACAGTCTAAATTACTGAACACTTTCATGTGATGTACAAGTCTGCTGGGCACTGGCCATAAAGTGACCTTGGCAGAGCTATTTACAGCGATGTTTTAGATGCACAATTTAGCCTGGAGCAAATAAAAAGGCATTTATCACACCAGAGTAATCCCTTTCGTTCTTAGGCTTTGGCACCCACTCAGTAAAGATCCCTAAACCATCACAAATGTCCCATAATCATAGTTTCTGTTGCTCAAATGAGATTATTAAAAAAAAGTAAAATGTTACGCCTGCATTCATGGAAATGTCCTCATCAGCTGACAAGATGCACTGTTTTCTATAAAGATTTCCTAATCACTTTAAGAGGACTGCCATGATATATGGTGTGCTACAGAATAAGATTTATTATTAGTACAGTAGACTTGCAACATATTTATGTCCCACACTATTGTAGGACTCTTCCTTTGCTTACTTAAACACCTGCACACCCAAACTAGCCGGCCTAAATTACAGGTTTCTTGATTTTTACTTTGAGGCTGATGGAATATTTACCACTATATTAAACATGGCAGGGAAAGAAATTGTTTCTTTATGTATTCTATAGACAGCAACATCACATGCAATTTTTTCAGGAAAATATTTCTATTTAGTGCTACAGTAAAGGCTGAAGATTGGTTTTCATTAAAAATGACATTTATTTTTCCATTTAACAGAAAAATATCAGGAAAGTAAAATCAGGGAGAAGAGACATCGGTGAATTCTTCTAACAAAAATCAGTCTGAGAGCCTTTAACAGAAGTTTGAAATATAACCTATCAGAAGTTATTAAACTTTCTTTTAGTAACTAAATCAGGCTGTGCCAGTTCCAGTAATCACTGTCTGGAACATCAAAGAAATCCTGGAGTCATAACTTCTTATTTGAAATGAAAATGTTACATTCTTATGCTTTTTCCCCTGTAAAGATAGAACTTGCAGTGTAATCAGATTGCTGGAGAAGCATGTCAGTGGAGAAGAGTGTGTCATTTGAGGATTTCCTTCCCACCCCCATCAAAGCCTCATGAGAAATCCACTTAAGAAAATCCAGAGGAAAAAGAACAATATGTCTTCCTTTAACACAGTCGTCTTCTGTTCTGTCTGGGAAATCCTGAAACCACTACCTTGCTAGGACTTGAATTCCTTGAGTCATCTCCCACTTCTTTGTCATGGACAGCTAAAATCTGTTCATCATACTCAGGCCAGGAAAAAAATTTGCACTTATATGAACATAAGAAAGGAATTTAGCCTGAACTACAGGAGGTTATTCAATGGGGAAAGCAGAGACAAAAGAACAGTGGGGATTATCTGGAGGAATGGAGAAGATTTATGGAAATCAGAAAGAGAGGATTACTAGGTAATTTGCTCCTTGTATTAACAACATGTGCAATCACCTGCACTGACAGTTTGTTTTCTTCACCTTTTTCGCGTTATCTGGGGGTTATGTGTATGAAAATATGGGCTTGCATTTACAATCATTAGTGAGTAACCTTGCAACATCTCTGGTGACACTATCCTCCAATAACCTGCCTGCCATTTATTAGACAACTTTTACAACTAGCACAAAGCCTGTGGAAGCAGTGTATGTGCTGAGGTCCACTCCTCATACATAAACACGATATTAGAAGATACATGTAGTTTCTTACCTTAATGGAGGGCTAGAATCACTAAATATAAACTCCAGTTAAACTCACGTGCACATACAATTTAAAAAAATCTAAAAATCAAATGAAAACAAGAAAACTTTTGTTCAGTTTTTGTTTAAAATGTTTTTGCTACTTGATTAACTTGAAACATAAGCAGAATAGTTACAATATTGTTTAATGAGTTCCTTCATTACTTGTGTGCATTAATAGTTCTTGCTTGATGTCAAATATGTTATATTTGGTATCTGTTTACTATAATTATTCTATTTAATCCATGTTTATTTAAAAGATCTTTGAATTAGGTTGTTAAGAAATTTTAAACATTGAAAAAAACTCCTTGGGTTAGTCACGTCACTGTTTTCAAAAGTGCTATGATATTAGAGTCACTGAATGCATTAGATGAAGAGCAAAATCATTATTATTAAACTTGTCACTAAACCTAGAGACTGTCAGTTATAACTGCTATTATCTGCCTCTCACTTTTTATTAACATTAGTAAAAGAGAAAAAAGCACTGATGTTGGAGTGCTGCGGCTGCTGTGGTCAATGAGAAAGCACCGCTGGCCTCCAAGATGAGTAGGCTCCCAAATGCCAGTTTCCATCCCAGAACTTCTTGCGTGTTTCCTTCACCAAGCTCTGTGGCAAAAGAAGGCAACTTTTAAGATTAATTTCTAGCGCACCAATGTGCTGTTACAGCTTTTGATCTCTGACATACAGGGATTTTTTCTGTTTCCCCCACCCACCCACCAACACTGCTGTCCTTCCATATTTCTCACACCTTAACAAACAATCTATTCTTTAAATGCTTATCTCAGCACAATTTTGTGGAGAATCACTGCTCTTTTCCCCTTCTGTAGAGCACTTCACTTCTTCTGACAATGACAGGAGCCTGCATGACCCAGGCATGGAGCAGCAAAGAAAAGACTTGCTGATATTACTTGTAAGCCTGTGTGCTTCATGATCCTCTGACTACTTAGAGGACACAAGTACAGCCTCCTGTTTCAATTCTAAACACTGCAAGAAAATGAGGTCAGTGATACTGTGGAGTTCTTTAGCAAACCATCACTAAAGACACTAAAGGGACTGGTGGTAACAGTATTGATAACAAGTATGCAACTGCACTAGGAGATGGAGGAAGAAGGGTTCAAGAAGCCAGGCTACAAGGATGGCATAGGTTGGGATGGCACACGAAAATCCAGGAGTTTGTGCCCAGCATGCTGAGCCATCGTATGGTAGACTTAAAGCTGAAAGTGAGTATGAATTTTCAAACAAAAAGCCCTGTAGTAAAACTGAGGAGGTAGCTACGATTCCAATTGTGACAGCTCACCCTCTGCAGACCCTTGCAAACACACCGACATGGGGGTGTCTGTTGCCATGACCGGCACTGAAGCTGTGAGCCCGATGCAACGCAGAAGAGAATTAGAGCTCCTCCTGAGCAGCCACACATTGAACGTTCCTATGGGCAGATGGAAAGGGTGTGTGGCCTGCATCTCAGTGAAATTATCTTTGCCATTTATAGCAGCATATAGTGGAATTGCATGACATCCAATAGAGTTGTTTAGGTTTTAAAATAAGGGTAAACGAGTGAAATCTGGCCATTTGTCTGAAGGGCAAAGTAAGGGCAGTCATTTAAGCTCTGTGCTAATCAAAAACCCGAGCTATTTAAAATACTAGCTGAAGAGTATACATGCATATTTACACTGAACATGATTTATGACCTTAAAAACAGAAGAAAAAGCAGAGGGGGAAGAAACAGATGGTGTACAAACCACCACAAGCAAATAAACAAGACATAAGGAACAAAGTCACCACAAAATAAAGAATTGTCAAATGAGTACTGACCATAGCAAAGACACACACTCAGCCAGACACAGGCTCCATGGGCACCTCACGGTGCTACGGAGTGCATTACCAAGACATGAGCTTTGTCAGGATGTCACTGTGTTACAGTGACTTCAGCAGCACCTGCGAGACTATCTGCATCCTCCCCAGCTGCTGCTCTCTGTCACTGCCGTCGTCTGTCTTGTCAGTCTGCCCCAAGTCTGACCATGGGCTCTACAAAGCCAATCGTGAAATCTGCTGTGTGGGAACAATCTCCTCTCCTTTTGCCAGTCACTGCTCACCTTGTGATCACCCCTTGTTTTTACTGTCTCAATTCCATCTTTTTCCTCTGGTCTATTTATACCCTCTCATCATTTTAAATGTCATTTAGTTTTCACTATTGCTATTCCAATTCCACCTGTTAATCCAATCTTGTCATCATCATCAGCTTCATCTCTTTTTTCAAGGAGACATGATTATTAGTTGAAAATTAGGAGGAGTTTGTTAAAGGAAAGAATTAAATGTCTTTTCCACCTCCTGGCATCTACAACAGACATGGAAGAGCATCATTATCTGAGATCAGTGAAGTCTCACTTAAACGACTTATAACTAGGACAGGGGAATCACACCACAGGACTATGGGCTATAAACAGAGAATCCAGTTCTTTTTGCATGGATCAGTCCTGATGCTTGCAAGAAAAAAAAAGTGAAAAAGAATGTTACAGAATAGGGGTACCTGAGTTAAATTAAGTCTCTAAAGGTCCTCTTCCTAAAGCTTGTTTTATTCTTCTACATAAGATTCACACATTTACGTTTCCTGGTAAAGCACCATAAGGATAATACGTTCAGTTCCTGCCCAATACTTCTCTTTTTCTCTTTACTAAAGAATAGTCTTTTTTCCACCGACACACTGGATAAACGACCTGCCAATAGTCAGCTTGTAGCTAAGTCTATACCCTTGGGTTAAAGACATTTCAAGAAGTCTGTTACGTTTAGTAGAGCCATCTGTCCGTCGTTTCTCATAGCTATCATTCTTTCTTCCCTGCATATGCGGGTCACTTGTATCATCATCTTCATCTCTTGCTGTGCTTGTTTTATCTAGTCTGTCCATGCACACTGTTTCTTAGCACTGAATATTTGCTGCATTTCAGCAACAGAAATTTATAGTAATCAACATATCTGTACATATACTGTAGCATATTGCTAAATGATGCAATGTTTCAAGAGGCGTTGCTTATTTTACCATCTCAGACACAAATATCATGGTCAACAGTCATCCCTGTCCTTGTTGCTGGGAATTACTTATGCAAGACTGACAACAGAATTGTAAGGCACTAAAGGAAAGGAATTTCATGCAATTTCCAGTTTCTTGCTTTCCCCCCCTCTTTGGATGGCATTTTCTGAATTGTTGCTATAGATTCTTTTCTCACAATTTGCAAAGGCTCTGATGCAGCTACATTAAGTCCCATTATGGCAGAAAAAAATAATTAGTTAACAAATCTTTCTCATACATTTATTTGTTGCAGTTTCTTCATTATAACTTGAGGTCAGCAGAATAAACAAGTGGATCATATTATCCACTTATAAACCTTTTTATATTTTAATCTCTTATACTTAATTTATCCTCATACTCTCCCCTTTGAAATAGGCACAGTAATTAAGTATGATTATGCTCATTTTTCTAATTAGGTATTGAGTTGCATCAATGTTAAATACCTTCCAGAAGATTACACAGAGAATCAAAAGCCCGAATACTAACCCTCCTCCAGTGCTTAGTCAAGCTCATGGGCATCTGGGAATTCAGCTACAAGTTCATGGAAGCTGATTTGATTTTTCTTGATGAGGAACTTATTTATTCATCAGGACTAAAAGCCTTAAAACATTACCATTAGCACTTCCTTAATGTCAGACTTTCCTAGTCACGTGAAGCAGAAACTTAATGGGACTGTCCCTCTCTTGCCCTCATGTAAACTATTTGTCCTGTCCACACCCAAAGAAAAGATGTACTAGAAAAAGTTCTCCATCTGCATAAACAACATGCAAAATGTGTAGAATTTCAAGCATATGTACAAATCATAATGCAAAATACATTAGTTCAGTTCTATAATTATCACATTAGTCTTATTTTTTTGGCTTTTTTAAGCATACTTATAGAAGTAAATACTAAAAGGATGGGAACAGATAGAGGAATCCAATAACAGAAGCATAGTTTAAATACCAGACTTTCTACACTAAATATTGGGTCAAAGATAAAATTAGCATAACTGCAGAACAGCCAGTGGAGCTTTGACAAATGTGAATAACAGAGTAAAGGGCAGGTATATTATTTATAAATTAATTTCCCCTGGCCCTGAGTAAAAAAAATAATAACCATAAAGGGCTCATTTTTCCTCCTCTTCATTCAATCATATCAGTTAAAATATCAGTTTACAAAGCTCATAAAGTTTCATTTGGATCCAACAGAAAATAGCAAGCACTGCTTGCTCTCTTGGATTTTTAATCCCTGGTTTCTATTATCCTATTAGTAGGTCTTAATGCCCACCTGTACTTCCAAATTTGAGCTTTATAGGGAAGTTCTTCATGTTCTCACATTGCTGAATTCTGGGAGGTTGTGCCCCGACTCACATATCAGCCAGCCGTATGTATCACAAAGATGAGCATATCAAACTTTCTTTTTCAAGAATAGAGTGTATCTAGTATCTCAGTAAAGTGTAGACATGAAAAATAATTTTCCATGAAGAAATGGTCATCCTTTTTTTTCTACAGTTTTGTTTTCTTTTTAAATAAATTTATGTGTTAGCCATTTGTTAAAGGAATGAATAATTTGGAAAAAAGTATTGAGACATTTGGACTCAAATGTGTTACATCAGATTTTTGAATGATTCCAAAGAGAGAGACAACTGACTGAGTTACAAAGCTGAGTTCAAGAGACAAATTCAAAGTAGGGCTCTCATTTCTAATGTCATAGCCTAGACAAATTATTCCAGTTATGTATCTGTAAGATAAAAGAAATAGCAAAACAAATTCAAGTTTGATAGCATTATTAGTCACACTTCCACAAAGAGATCAGCTTCTTTTATTAAGCCATACCAGTCAGTGTGCTGGGACTGCTGCCACACAGCTCTTACCACTGGGTGCCTATGTCCCAGTATGCAAAGAAAGAAAGCGTTTACTGCTGCTCATTATCTGTCTTTAATGAACTATGGAAAAGAAGACAGAAGTTTGGTGCTAGGGCATTCAGGGAACTCAACTCCACCTGTTGTTGAAAAGCTTGTCAATGGTCTTTGTTTTTTAAGGTGTAAACTAGAGAACCCAAATTCTCTGTTGAGACTATATTTATTTTTATCATCCATCTTTGACATTGAAATGTTATCCATAGTATTATTCTCATGTCAGTTACGACAATGGATGGGGAAGGGTTTCCGATAATGATACTGCCTTTCTTTCCTTCAGACAAATGTACACTGAGGAATTGTTCCTCCATTAAAATAATCAAAAGTGTTATAAAAATAAGAAGAGTTTTATTTAAATAATCAATGACAACTTTGGTCTTATGAGTATTAGTATGTCTTCAAAACTTCTCTACTCTCAAAAAGCTTACATGTACAATCATTTCACTTAGACTCACCATCAGGCAGCAGCATCTTACAGCAGCAAGGAAACTTACTGATCATTCTAATTGTTACCCAATAATGCTAACAACTAGTGATTTAGGTGACTGCTGTACGATAACTGACTTTTTTCTCATAAAATTATGAAACATGCAGATTTAGGGATAGAGCGGACAAGAGTTAAGTAGGTCTCATATTGGTTAATAAAATCTGAAAATAATTAGAAAAAATATTCTCTATGCCAGATTTCTTTTGGCATGAACATGCAGGGAAATTATGCTATGTAGTTAGTCCCAAGCTGGATAGCTTTGTACGCTAATTCCAAAATGAGATACGGAGTTTATGACAACCATCTGCTGAGATCTTTTCCACATCCTGCCTGAGTAAAATTAAAATATTGATCAAAAGGTTTTTTTGTGAAACTGAAAAATTTAATATTAGTTACCTACACTTGCATATTACAATATCTGCCTTCTCTTTATAAACTGTAGATGATAAGCAAGAATTTGCTACACGTAAGATTGCCTTTTCTTATTCAGCATTCGTGAAAGCCATAGACATCAAAATTGAGAACAAGACTGAGTTAGTTCTAAAGCTACAATCCTGAACCTTTCCCTGCTAAAATTATTGGACCTTGAGGGCAACAAAACTTAATGGGTTTCTTATACTTTTTTTCCTAAAGTTCACCTGATCACAGACTTTTATTGCTGGTGACCATTCACAGCCAGTACAGGCTTAAAAGGTATGAGTTCTTCAGCTTGATTTCAGAACACCAGGGTCTATCTTCACTGTAGTGCCTTGAGGGCTCTGTCTAGTATGCATCAGCATACAACCAATACACATTTACAGCACCAGGTGACTCATGAAATACACCTGTTGGTGTTAATCTCTTTAATCCACAAAAAGCAACAAGAGAGAACACTCTGCACTGGGTGTTTCTGCACTGCAAGTCTGCACTCAGCTTTGCTTAATGGAGTTCAGAACCACATTTTGCCATTTCTCAGGAGCATCTGTTAATTGTGAATCCATACACTGGGAGATGAGCAGAATAGTATGGAGAAAAAAGACACATCCCTTTCTTTCTGTTGCACTAATACAACATGCAGGTAAGAATTTAATATTCCCTGAGCTGAGGACCATTCTCTGAATACACTTTAATCTCAGTATTAAAGTAGTAAAATTAACTCAAAGTTAATTCTTCTCCTTGATAGAATTTATCAAAATTACTTTGACATGGCAATTCCTGTACTCTGGCTTATGCTTTCAGGACTTATATACTTACATTTGACAGCAAGCCCTGAGGACGGATCACCCTATCAATACTCCAGATTTCACGGTCCTGTTAGAGCTTCCTTTTCTCTTTGAGGAATATTTCCATTTTCTCTAAACTTGAAATATAGCAAGTAGAATAATGAAATAATTCCTATATATTTGGACTACTATACAACATTCATCGCTTCTCTATAAGCAACTGGAGGTGAAGATCTCCAAATATGATGGGTTTACAGAATACAAGCATTGATTAGTATTAGTCATACTAAACTGAGAAAAGAGAAGTTAGATTTGCTTTAATTTTCTCTAAATAGTTTAACAACTATGGATATATTTAATGATTTAAAATTTATTTAAGAATTACCAGAGAATAAAGGGTCGAGAACAGTTAGTCACTGACATAAAAATCTGTATATACCTACCTTTCATTCTTACAATTACTTGATTCCATTATCCTCAAGGGCTGTCAACAACATTTTGACAACATCATAAATAAAAGAAAGTATGGAGTGATCTCTGTATGTTCTCTGTAGTCTTAAAAGGTAGATATAAGAATTTTGTGGAAGTCTACAAGTGTTAAAACAAATATCAACATATATTCAGTAAAGTACAATATTTAGTTACAAAAGTAAGAATAGTCTGCTAATGAATTCAGGAAAATCTGCAGGGAAAAAAGCTCTATATTAAGTAACTAGCAGTTTTATTTAATTTCTACATAAATTTTCAGTTACGGTTGAAAGACGGGAAACATATTGGCCTATATTCCCATCCATTATCTTTGATTTCCTGCAATAGTCTGAAAATGTATGCTTTATATTAATTTCAATATGTCCATAGAAAGGGTGGAAGAAATAGCTTTTTTGGCTTGTCCGTTACTGCATGGATTTAAGAGTGCTCAAGGTACATTGCATACTGTAAAACATTGCTTGTAGAGCTACAAAAGTTAGAATCTATACAGTGAATGAGAAAGGAGAGCATGAATAGACAGATCAGTTGAACTGGAAAAGTAAGCTATGCCAACTCTTGTTCTTAGGGGTTTAAGTTTCCAAAAGGAGCCCAGAACTTGACTTATTGTCATGCACCAATCAAAGACAATGAGAGCCTTGCTACAATGAACCTAGTTTTTCTCAAAATACTTAATTCAATGAGGTTAAAAGTACTGCAGATTAAGTGCTACGCAGAAGTGAATATGTTGGTATTCCAAAATATCCCAAACAGCTGAATGTGAAGTGACAGCTAAAAAACCAGAAAAACTTTAGGAATCATCAAAAAAAAAGTATTACGAACAAGCCAGTTCATTTTACTTCTTATGTAAAATTCTGTGTTCCAAGCAAAACTCTGGTTTGCTTATCTCAGGATGGAAGTAACAGAATTACACGGAGGATGGGTAACTACATAATAGAGGATGTAATGGAGAGATAGTACAAAGGAAGGTAATCAAAATGAACCAGGGGACGGAACTGCTATCTTATGAGGTGACACTTCAAACACCTAGACTGTTCTGATTAGAGAAGTGAATGTTCACAGAATCACAGAAAGGCTGAGCTTGGGTAGGACCCCTGGAGATTATGTGGTCCAGCCCCCGTACTCACAAAGGCCATCTACAGCTGGTTGCCCAGGACTGTGTCCAGATGGCTTTTGAATATCTTCAAGGATATAGACTCCAAAACCTCTCTGGGCAACCTGTGCCAGTTATCACTCACTCTCACAGTGAAAAAGTCTTTTCTTATGTTCAGATGTGTGTTCACTCCAGTGTTTCAGTTTATTCCCATTGTCTCTGGTTCTGTCTATGGGTACCTCTGAAAAAAGCCTGGCTCTGTCTTCTTCGCACCCTCCCTTCCAGTATTTATATGCATGGATGAGATGTCCCTAAGGCTTCTCTCCTCTAGAATGAACAGTATCAGAGCAGTCCCTTGAACTAGCAGGAGCAAGATTTAAGCAATACTTTTTAACTGGAATTTCTTAAATGCAACAACATTTTCACAAGCTACAGCCAAAAAGAATTAAACAAATTTAATGACTCTAATTTTGATTTTTCCATACACTATTTTTAATGTCCCTTTTATAAGGCACAGAGATGGTTTCCACAAGAACAAGTCAGCATTGATAGGGGACTATAGATTACCTTTATTATTCTCTTCCATCTCTAAATCCTGCAAAGTTATAATTAGCATGTTAGTTTTCACACTGAGTGTTTCCCTATTGATGGTATTACTCAAATGAAAAAATTCCAAGTAATTAAAATCAGGAATACCTCCAGGTTTCTATGACCTCTTTCCTTCTAGAGCGCTGGTACGCTGCTATAACGCTTTCAGAAGCTTCCATTTCAACCATTATGCTTTATCCTTCAAAGGCTTTTCTGCTATTTCCCTTGAGCTTTTGCAATTAGTACAGAACTTGGCAGCTAGAATGCTTCGAAGAAGCAGACTTCTGAACACTGATGTGCTCTAACAACCAATACAGCAGTGAGAAGATTAAAAAAATGCAAAATACCACATTTCTACAATTTTCATGTACAAACTACAGTTAAATTTGCAGCAGCCCTGAACACAAAAAAACCCCATAACTGAAAAGTGAGTGTAATATTTCCTTTTGAATGAAAAATTACGAGCATATAGCTAAAAGAAAAAATTTAGTTTTAAATTGCCTTGCACAGATTGCTTGCAGAGACAATGTCCGTAAAGATGTGGATACTTGGCTAACCTTAGGCAGTTTAATTCCTGAACATTGAACCATCACTTCTGAGGATAATACATGTACAATCCATAATCCATAATCAAAATGTTCTGATTCCCAATTTGGATTTTGCATGTTATCTAAGGTTTGAGGAACTTAAGCAAATCTTGAGAGCTGGGGAGCCTGAAGAACAAATATGAATGAAAATATTTGATCTCTGTTTCTTGAGTGACAAAGGTGTGGTTCAGCTATTTTCAAATTATTTGACAGTGCTGAAGGAATACTCTAGAGAATTATTATTTTTTTAATATTGTCTTACTTGATACATCCCAAGTGGTTCTGACAGAAAAGTCACAGCATAAAAGACAGAAAATGAGAATTTCATTGTGACAGAGAAATTTTTCATCTGGGAACCATTTTTAATTTTTTTCATTCCCTGCTGCCTGTGGAGAATTATGTTATCAGAAACCTCTTACGATACTATCTATTGTTAATGTCTTTAATATCTCCCAGAGTGAAAAATGTGAAAGCAATCAAGCCCCTCACATTTTCTTTCCTCTTTCACTAACTTTTTTATCTGATTAAAACATAAATAGAGATACCTAAACCACCCAGAAAAGCTAGAACAGGCTTTTAACTTTTTTTTTTTTGGTGAGCCTGCTTGCTTTCTGATTGTTTTGGTTATCATTTCTGCACAATAATGTCTCTTTGCTGTATGCTACACTTCTAATAGGATTGATATAATGCCTTTTTCTGGGTTACTGCAGGGCTTAACTCTTGTACATGAGGCTTCTGATGCTGACTTGACTCAGCTTGGTCACGTTCAGACCGCCATGACAGAATGTTCTAAAAAATGTTAATTCAAAAAGTGGAACAATTAGAGTTGCCGAAAGTAGCAAGAGCTCCCTCAGATATCCAGGAGAGCTCCTTTCCACAAGCTCAGGTCTCCTGGTACCCATCACTCCCCTCCAAAAATGAAAGTGGTTGTGGGTTTATGTGCTAGGTCCTGAGACTATTTTGGAAACCTGTTTTTTTGTGAATGACAAATAAATGATGTGTGCGATTATAAATTGGCACTTAGAAAACTTCTGTATCATTGAAAAGATTTGTCTATTCATGTTTATCATGTACTGGCAGATTTAGGTCATACCTCTGCCAAAACAGGGCAAGTGATGACTTTCCCCTAGTCTGCAATCACCTGTTCAGAACTGAAGACCAAGTTTGCTTGATTTTGAGCCCATGTGGAGCAAGTCAGTGAGGGTAACTGCAGTCATACATGGCTTCAGAAAGGGTTTGGAGTATTTTGGCAAGGAAGTGCAAAAAAGCTCAGGCAAATCAATTAAGAAGGCATGGAAAATATCTAGGTGCAGAACTGTAATCAGCTAATTTATTTCTGATTCAGAAGAAATTCATAGTAGACTGGCCTACATAACGTTACAATATAGGCTAAGCAAATGAATGAGGTATCATAAGTTCCTAATTTCTTCAACTGCTCCCCCACCTCCCAATGACTTCTCTTGTCTTATTTCATTTGAGTGATGTGAAATATCAGGGTCACACATTACTGGGAGGCAACTGAGCTTCATGTTTATTTGCAAACAGGTCACAGACACAAGGAGTGTCTGAGAAGTCACTTGTCAACAAACTAAACAGCACCTTGAAGCAAACAGCATAATGACTAAGCACTGAAGTATATTCTGAATGTTTTGCGTGGCAGACACCACACTTTTTCAGTCACATTCTGTGCCAGATTCTGTATCCAAATATATTAAAAAATCTGGCCCCATACCTCACCTCACATGAGTATGCAAAGATTTTTGAGAGCAAGAAGCTATGGCAGTTTTCACCAGCCAAAGGACTAACCCCGTGGTTGCATCACACCTGAATGAAATCTTCAGTTTAAAACAGGACATACAAACACCTCTGCTGCCTTTGTTTATAAATAACAATTTCTTGGCAAGACCTGCTAAAATTACTTACGTCACTGGCCAACTGACTTTTAAGTCTGTAGCAACCAGAACAAAAACCCAAACTGCGATGTTAATTTTCTGAGAATACTAAACATAAACCAGTTTCGGAAAATTACTCAAGTCATGACGAAACATGAAAATGATCCTATATTAATGCAGGCTGTACTAGTACACTTCACTTAATTAGGAAATCTGGTTAATTGGGATGTTTCATAGGGAGCTGAATTAAACCAAATGAGTTTTGACTAGCAAGGGACAATAGTTAATTGGGATGATAATTCCACTTAATTGGCATGCCTGCAGGCAGTTAAGTGGTCTGAAGGCTCAGAGGCCAATAACAGCCGTTCTTTCCTCAACAGACCTGTGTCAGTCCAAAATCAGTAAAGGAAAATTATTTTAATACCCCCATGTACATGCTAAACATTGCTCAAAAGTTCACTCTCTTCAAGAGGTCACCATTATAACAAGGAACTTGGTAGTGCTAAACTTTTCCAAATACGTTTCATCTCATGAGTAAGAAAATAAATGACCAAGATTTTTTCCTACTTGTGGAGTTTGGTGGCTGCCAAAATTTATCTCAGCCATCAGATGCCAATATTGGATTTTTTTTTTTAAAAAAAAGAAAAGCTAGTACTTCTAGTATGAAATTGCATTTGCCATTCACAGTAATCTTGCCTTGAGGTAATGAAAAGTAATCTTCTTTATTTCTCTAGCAGAAGATACATAAGACTTGGTTTCCTTCGCTCTCCATGGAGTTTTGCTGAACTAAATCCAGACTTGCTGACTTCCTTCTGAAACTTGACCATAAAAGTCCCAACTCCCACATCCACAGCCTCAGAGTCTCCTGTTCGCCAGCCTTCCCCAACACACTGGCTGCACTGCTTTTGATCCCTCCCAGGCCACCAGCCCCCATCCTACCCAGCCTGATTCTGTATTGCAAGAGTGCCTCCAAGTGCCTTGTTCAGAAGAAAGGATGATGAATTTACTACTGCTACGTGATGCTGTTTGAGAGAGCTGAAGTGCACAAACTGGACTGTTTATCTCAAAATCTGAAGTTTTGCTTTTCTTTGATGAAGATACTATTTTGAGGTTCCTCTTGGCCAAGAAACCAGTTTTCACATAGCTTGTAGACAAGATCTTACAGCCTGTACTCTCCAATTTGTTTGAATTAGTTTGATTTAAAAGTTTGCGAGACATATTACAGCTGCATTAGCTTCATTTATTTAAGGAAATAGGTGAAAAATATATTTCGTATTATTTTTCCCTTTACCATACCATGATAGAATCCTTCACTTAAAATTAAAACAAAGAATTAATTGTAAGTTAGGCAAGCTTTCACAGAAACTCCATCTTTTCCTCAAACATATGAACTAACAACAGTAAATTAGAGATAAAAACAGTAAAGCAATCACCAAGTATCTGGAAATTAATACACAGTAACGTGTATTTGTCACACTAAAGAAAATAACAAAATTTTTAAGAGTAAACATTCAATATTTAATCAATGTTAGGATCCAGCTAGAAAGACAATTTTTACCTCTTGATTTACTAATAACCTGCTGCTGATACACAATTTTGACAACCATAATATTGACAACCATAAATATTCCTTTACATGAAAAGTAATACTGCTTTTACAATATTAATTTATTTGGGACATTTGTATAATTTGGACAATCATCAAGAAGATGTTTTCTACATGCCTTTGGCAAGACAATCTGAGCTAGTGCATTGATAAGCTACTGTGAGGCTCTGCCAGTTCAAGATCTAAACCTTTTAAAAAAGGAACCATACAAATGATTACAGAGTTGGAGGGATTTGTATGTGGGGAGGGATTTACACTTCCTTTCCTGTAAAATACCCTATTTCTCTGCAGGGATCTTTTTGGAAAGGGAGGCAATATGTGCCTGTTCCCAAGCCCAGTCACATGAACTTCATGAAAATGATATGTCATTAGCAACACTTTCAGGAATCTCTAGAGGATATAATCTCCAAATCATGTTTTTTAACTGGAAAAGAGACTGTTCAGTTGCTCATTAATTTATATTTATGGCCTTATAAAGTATAAATTTAAATAGCTATTTTACAAAAGGAGAATATACCTAAGCAAACCCTATTAAATTAATGAGATAAAAGAAGTGCTTTTAATTAACATCAATGCTTTATGGCAATATCAGGCTACATCTTTTCTAACTTAACCTTGAAGAAAAAAAATTGCTTTTCTGATTTTAATTCTACTCACACGTCTCTGCTAAACTATCTCAGCCCTAAAATATCTAAAGCCTTGCAAGGGATCTTGTCTCCATCTGCAGATCTGTTCTTTGTGATGTTTACTGCTTCCCTGAACACAATGAGTGCTATTCAAAGCATGAAGAAATTACTGCAATACAGTCCTGACCTGTCAGTGCTCTGACACCTGTCCATGACACAGTGTAGTTACCTTTTCCTCTTATTCATACACATAAACCTGGAAATCCTTTTCTGCTACACAGAGCCCACAGTAAAGACCCAACACAAAAGAAAGCAGGTCTTGTATTTCCCTGTGACATAATCCTGGGTCTCTCTCTGTTAACACTGTTACCAGAATGTGTATTCAATGGAACCCCACACTGATCAATTGCAATAAAAATCTTGGTATGGTCCTAGGTCAAAAAGTAATTTATTTATTCTCCTACTTGTCCAGTTTCAATTATTTCCCACAAATGATGCGCATCACCAGATAGCTTTAAACTGCAAGTACACTGCTTGGAATTGCATAATTTTCTTACAAAAAATTTTCAACAAAAAAGTCAGAATTACTGTGCCAAAAATGCAGCAAGACTCTTGCTTGAATAGCCTTCAAATCTTTTTTTTTTTTTTCAAAAAAAAGCAGAACACACTTATGGAAGACCCAGGTAAGGATAAATCTATATGAAAACACAATATAGACGATCAGTGGACTTCTGAAAAGACCTTGAAGTCAAGTTGTCATACCGAGCAGCAGAAGCTGAATCCCAGCTGAAGCAGTCCAAGGAGACTGATAAACAATGCCACCCTAATCCACATGAGAGGTTCATATTTCTTTCTCCAAAACCAAGTAAATGGCAACATTATTAGGGCTGTTTCTGCTGTAAGTACTGATTGTGATTTCCTCGATTATCTACCTAAGCATTCCAAAATTATGCTAGCTACATTGTTGCAGACCTATTTGAAACCAGGAATCTGTAGTAACTATATTGTGCTATGTTCTCCTTTCCTTGCACTAGTATGAACTCCCCTGCCTGTCTTCCATCCATTGCAGAGCAAGCTCATTCCAACACTCTTCTTTGACATTGAAACCATATATTCTCCACCTTTGTTTCAAACTTTTAGCATTAGGGTTTTGAGATTTTATTCCCTATTCTTTTGGTGGTTATTATGTTATGGTGACAAATTAAAAAAATAAATCTTACCATAAGATTGATGTTATTATAAAACCATCAGCTTGCATAGTAAGAATTTTGTTGTGGATCTTCAAAGTCATAGACCTCCAAATTACAGAAGTGCATCACTGTGAGAAGAAAGCCACAGGCTCTGCTCCTCAACATGCAGATTGCGTACTGAGCAGAAAAATCCCTGGGAATAGGGACTATAAACCCGGAATTCTTCCTGCAGCCACATGTGTTTTTACCAAGTTACAGTATAAGCACGTTTGGCATATTTTTTCCTTTGCTCTCTCAGATCTTGCTTACAGAGTTACAGCGCTGTCTAGTTTGAACAAGACAGAAGGGGAAAAGCTTAAATTTCAATCTTTCCTGCAGGATGGTGGCTACAATTGAGCACAAAAAGCCGCTAGCTCTGAGTATCACATTCTTCCTTCTAATTTGCAAACTTCCTATTACTCTGGAAGAAATGATCTAGTCTTTCTGAACAGCTAAATCTCACAAAATTCTTGCACCTTATTTCCTACCATCCTCACACAACTGCTCACGTATCAGATCCACTATTATTGTTTCCTGGGGCAAATTTTTGCCATGAACTTGGTGATTATTTTCCTGAGATAATTACAGAGATAATTTTCAAGTGAATAATTATACGTACTCAATCTTCTGTAGGTATGCCCAGATTTTCTGGAGCGTATAGCTGGTGTTTGCTAGTAATGCTGTTTAAAATGTAAACTGCAAGAGGAATAAATGTTAATATGTTAATTGCTTAACACATTATGAGATGAATTGCTGAGAAAAAAAAAGGCACTAGCATTGCGGTCAATAAAATTGCTGTTTATTTCCTAACTTCCATCAAGTACAAAGTATTTGTATGCATAACTAACTTTGGTCTTCCTTAAAGTTTTGCTAATGACTAAACGCCCATTTTATTTCTGATTAAGCACTCTGTGACTTCACCACAAAATTTCTTCAGAGCAGAACTGTTCTGATCTCATTTCGGATTTCATTTAATATAGATGTCTATGGAAAGAAATTAAAAAATGCGATTTAGTGCCTTTTTCACTGAGTCATCTGATATTTTCTACTATGCATTTGATCCTTCCTGCTAGTTGTGCTTATTCCTAACTTTTCACCATCCCTGCTATTCAAATCCTCCTGCTAAACACCTGGCCTCCCTCCAGAAAATATGGCAACTGCTGTGCGTGGTTTTGGTTTGGCTCTTTTTTTTTTACTTGGAAAGATTACAGTTAGGACCAATTACTTCTCAAAACCAACATGCATGAAAAGGTGATGTTGTCATACTGGCCTTCTCACTACATCTCTGCAGGTACTGTGGAATTTAAAATAGTTTTTTTTAATTGCAAGGACAAAAAATCTAAATGAGATATTAGACCCTAGCTGGTCTGTCAGTCTCAATGAAATTAAAGCTATTAATATTCCATCAAAAAGGTGAGCATGATGTAATAATGATCATAATTTCTCTTTGAAATAAAGCACATGCGGTGTTTAATATACTAATAGCAATGTGTGATTTTTACGCAGAGTTTACCAGTTGTTGCTTATGTTCTGGGGTTCAGGTTGACAGTAAGTTGAACATGAGCCAACACTGTGCCCTGGCAGCCAAGAGGGCCAACCGTGTCCCAGTGTGCATCAAGCACAGGATTGCTAGTCGGGTGAGAGAGGTGACTGTCCTTCTCTACTCTGCGCTGGTGCAGCCCCACCTCAAGTACTGTGTGCAGTTTGGGGTACCAAGGCATAAAAAGGACATCAAACTATTGGAGAGTGTCCAGAGGATGCCACAAGGCTGGTGAAGGGTCTAGAGGAGAAATCATATGAGGAGAGGCTGAAGTCACTTGGTTTGTTCAGCCTGGAGGAGACTAAGGGAGGACCTCACAGCTGTTTACTCTTTCCTCACAAGGGAAGGAGGAGGAGCAGATGCTGATCTCTTCTCTCTGGTGACCAATGATAGGAGTCGAGGGAATGGCAGAAATATGTGCCATGGGAGGTTTCTGTTGGATATTATGTTCTTCACTCAGAGGGTGGTGGAGCACTGACACAGCTCCCCAGGGAGGCAGTCATGGCGCCAAGCCTGACAATATTCAAAAAGCATTTGGACGATGCCCTCAGACACATGGTGTGAACGTTGGGATTGTTCTATGCAGGGACAGGAGCTGGACTCAATGATCCTTGTGGAATGGTAATTTACATAAAACCAGGCTAGGATTTGGCAGCAAATGAAATACATTCAGATTTTGTTTGCTCATTGTTTTAATAATAAGGGTATGGCTCAGATAGCTGTTTAGACTGATATGTGACACAGGAGAAATTATTTTTTAAGTGATATTGCAATACATGATTGCAGTACAAAACAAAACGGGCTTTTACATTGCAGCAGAAAATAAGATTTCTGACCATGCAAAAAGTAAAGCTCTGAGTGAAGACTGATAACTAAACTAAAATAGAGATCTCTTTAGACATACTGCAACAGATTCACACTGTTCAGTGGACAGATGGAGATGGTAAAACCGCATTCTCATGAAGGTATGCAATAATGTATCTGGGACTCATACCATTTTATGACATGAATTACCATACCACATTGAAGATGCTGTAGTGAAGCAGATTTGCTAGGATTCCCATTGCACAAATATTGTTCAGACCTTTATATCACTTGTTTTTAACTGCACCTGCTTTCAGTTTAGTATGCAGTCTCTTACCTTGGATGCAGTTCATTTTACAGTGACATAAATCTATTAAGTGCTTTTCAAAGCAAGATACAAAGACAAGTGTAGTCCAGCCAATACCCAAGGCACAATCTGTCTTTCTGATGTGTTTATAGGCACAAAAGAAATCTCAATTAAAATTGGACGAAAATCTTGGTTTAATTTAGCACTGGTTCCTTCATTGATTTTCAACCAATCAGCGGAAGGATAATGACTGGGCAGACATCACACCAACCTACTGTGCAACTCAGCACCGTGTTACATACATAATTGACCTTTTTGACATTGAGGAGATTTTACTAGGCCCTCAGAGGTAATAGCTCTGGTTTTCTGAACCTACTGTAACTTCTCTTATTTTATACCTCTTGATTGCTTTTTCCCGTCTGTTGTAACTCGGTAACGCACGTGTGTTTGGCACCTAAGGAAATCCTAAGGCTTGTAAGTAGATTAGAACAACTCAGAAATAGTGTCTTTAGAACAAAACACTGTTCCTCAAAAGCAACAATGATATAAAGCAAATACAATGAACAGCTATTAATTGTTACTCTAAAAGTGATTTTTTTTTTTTTTTTGCAAAGTTATTCATGATGTTTTGGAGCCCTCACTGGCTGGAAAAAAACACCTTGTGTCTATGTTTCCCTGCCAGTTGTCCCACTGACAATTCCCAGACAGTATACGTTTATTCATTTAACCCTAATCATAGAGCTTAAATAAGAGCCCAGGGTCCACTACTGTTCAAAATCTTAACTCTTTAATTTTAACATGGTTTATAAAAGTGATAAAACAATCAAAAGGAAAATTCTGAAAAATAAATACTCTTCTTTCTTTTCAGTTCCTTATTGTACTGTCCTGTTCTGGCTAACTCTGTGGTAAGTATCCATTATAAGCAAAATGTAAGTATGTACATACCTTAATCAGAAACAACTATAAATCCTGTCCAGCTTATCACACTGCCTGCTTTCAAAAATTTTTCATTTTCTCTAATCTGGCCCTAAAACTCTAATTTTCGACACTACCGTAACTGTGTTGGTACCCACCAGGTCATTCACAAGTTATGTAGCCATGAAAATTATGCTGAAGTTGAATTAAGTGTCCAACAGACAAAATCTTGTTCTATCATGTCTAAAGGAGATAGCAACAATTTTCTTTCCATCTGTAGTTAGTCAGAAGTGTAAAAATGAAATGCGTGCATTGTAGGTAGCTAAGGAGTTTTCAAACAGCTGAGAGAAAATGGCAAGCAAGTAGGTAGACAGTAGAATAGTGTAACTGCACTCAAGTAATTTAAGCAGAAAATATGAGATACTTCTTGAGCGTGCTTTTGTTGTCTTCGGCATTCATCCTCAGCCCTCCTCTCCAAACAAGTTCCTGTCTCTATTTATGAGTGGGATTCTGTGCCATCATTTCCCACTGACTCCTGTTTACAGATTTGGGTACCAGATTGCCTCACTCCTCTTTCTCCATAAGGTCTCCAGCAAGCACTCCACAAAACTGACCAGTAAACTCTAGTGTCATCCTGTGACTCTTCAAAAAGATTGTGTTTCATATAGACTTTCTTTTTAAAAAAGGTTTATGTACCTATGAGAGTTTCATTTTGATTTACTTTAAGTCACCAGTGTTTTCCCTTTGTAGTTAATTGTCAAAAGCCAGCTCCAGAGAATGATTCCTCTCGTTAAAATCCTTTTTTAGTTTGACATTTACTTTATCTGGAGGTAATCCTCTCATATTGATATTTCCAAAGTAAAGCGCCTAAAACTAGCACGGAGGCAGGATATAAGATGCATCCTAATTCTCAGCGTTTTTTACGTATTAGCATAAGCAGGCTGATGGCTGGGGATGCACTTCGAGGCACCACTCTAACACAAGAAGTCTCTTTCACTTGCTTAATGGCTACAGATTTTGCTATGAGATCCTACTGTTGCACCACGTGTGCCTCTTTGTAGGTCTCACCCAAAGGAGCCTGCTGTGTTGCAAAAACAACATGCTGAAATGAAACAATCTAATATCAAGATGCATATCTCCATCTTCAAAATTCGATACACAAATCAGGTTTGACAGACAAAGAAATTTTACATACCAACTCCCTCCATAAGAAAATTGCTACAGACACACCTATTTAGGGAAACTTTCTTTTGAATCCTGTTTCTTACATCACACAGGTAATAGATTTTTACAGTCATATCAGGTGTCACTAACAATTAATTTTATCATCAAACTTTTGCATTGAATATGAAATGATTTGTTGCCAAGTTTGTTTGTATCAAGTCATAATAACATTAAAGCAGTGGTAAGATTTCTTGCTCAATTCTCTTTTAAGTTGCATTCTTTCCCAACTACTCAGTGAAAGACTGGTGTCAGGCTGTCACTACATAATCACCATACAGTCACACTGCTATCACAATTTTGCCTTTCACTGGCCACTTTTCTATTCGACTGCTTGCCTCTCCAACCCAATTAACTTTTGACCCACTGGTCAGCACCAGCTATATCTGGAAGATGTCCTGTAGTCCTAAAACAGTCAATCCTTCCCATTCATAAGTGTGAGGAATATATTGTTAGTGCCCTTGATGAAGGGCAAACATAAAGTCAACCACAAAAAAAGCCACAATGAATAAAACTGTGAATGTCTGGAATACATAGTCAGAGAACAAACATTGCCTGACTCCCCCAAATACCAAACACTAGACACAAAGTCATTAGAAATTAGCCTTCAGGTGGAAAGGGACCTGGGGGTACTGATTGACAGGAGGCTAAACATGAGCCATAGGTGTGCCCAGGTGGCCAAGAAGGCCAATGACATCCTGGCCTTTATCAAGAATAGTGTGGCCAGCAGGACGAGGGAAGTGATCCTTCCCCTGTGCGCTGCGCTGGTGAGGCCACACCTTGAGTATTGTGTTCAGTTCTGGGCCCCTCAGTCCAAGAAAGATATTGAGGTGCTGGAGCGGGTCCAGAGAAGAGCAACAAAACTGGTGAAGGGACTTGAGCACAAGTCCTATGAAGAGAGGCTGAGGGGGCTGGGGTTGTTTAGCCTGGAGAAGAGGAGGCTCAGGGGTGACCTCATCGCTCTCTACAGCTATCTGAAAGGAGGTTGTAGTCAGGTGAGGGTCGATCTCTTCTCCCAGGCAACCAGCAACAGAACAAGAGGGCACGAGCTTAGACTCTGCCAGGGAAGGTTTAGGCTGGATATCAGAAAAAAGTTCTTCACAGAGCGAGTAATCAGGCATTGGAATGGCCTGCCCAGAGAGGTGGTGGATTCACCATCCCTGGAGTTTTTTAAAATAAGACTATATGTGGCACTTAGTGCCATGATCTAGTAATCATGATAGTGTTGGATTAAAGGTTGGACTTGATGATCTTGGAGGTCTCTTCCAACCCAGATAATTCTATGATCCTATGATTCATTAGCTCTGCTGCTCACAGAAGTGCTCTCAGATCATCACACTATGACCTCTTCTCCACTCTCCTGACTTAAGAATTCTAAACACGTTTGCTTAAAATTAACATTACTGTACTAGTAATTGCAAAGTATTGCATCATTCCAGTAAGATACAATTGCACCAGGCCATAATTTTTCAGCTACAAAGTTGATATTTAAGGAAGTATTCTGTTTTTCCTGCATCATTAATGTTATTGATACCACGTCCAGGCATTGAAGTCTGTATCTTTTTTCAGGATTCTTTTAATTTCTAATGTTCCTTGAACTCATTTGTATTATCATTGCATTGCTGGACATTTATTTCCTTAGTAAGTATTCAATTAAATATAAAATTTGTATTTTTAAAATTTAATTGCTATTAATCTGTCCTCTGCATCTTTTCTGGATTTCTAGGCAATGATTGTTTATAAGTTCGTGCCATCCCTTCATCCCTGAGACTGGACCAAAAACATATTAAACTGAAGTTATTACTTTTCCTGTAGAAGTCTATTCTCACAGTCAACTAATAACCTTTTTTTTTTTTAACTTGATATTTGAACTCTTCTTTTAAAAAAATCTCTCATTCCTATGTAGTTATGTCATATTATTTGTTGACATCAGGACACTTTAAAACTTTCAAAACATAATGTATATATACAAAGATATACCCTTTACTTACTGAAACCTTCTCATGTTTGCACAATCTGAAAGTATTCAGGTTGTTGTCACTAGTCTCGTAGAAGTCCAGTCTGTGGATAAAGGTACATTTATCCTTCATACAAATATTTTCTGAACATGTTTATGTCATATGGCATCACACAGTGCAAACAAGACATCGGCTTTTTAAAGATCTCCACAGATAGAGATCGAAACTCTCATCAGCCACACCAAAATTTGTCAAAAGACAGAGCACCTCATTGACTAATAATTCTCTCTTTGGTTATAGGAGAAAAAATATATTAAGAATAGCTGGGCTGTTTTTATAACTTTCTGTTTGCTGAGGGGAAGAGTTTATAGAGTGATTTAAAATACCCTGTTTTGCTCATATTTATAAATTATACTACAAAAATTCAAATAGTGAATTGACAGCATTTCATTTAAATTTATTCAGGCCAATAAAATTTAAAGGTTGCCACAAAGAATTTCTGAAGGATCTCATTATACTGAATTATTAGAAATAAAATTGGCAGAAAAAAGACCTGAGTGTTGATAAATGCAAAATAATACACGGGCAAATAATTGAACTTAAGTATAGAAAAACATTGAAATGTAGAAAGAAAATAGCTCAAAATCAGTCATTATTGATCAAGAAAGATCCTAGCAAAAAAAAAATAAAAAATCAAGGGTTAAGCGCAGGAAGACTCCAAAAGATATGGAAAGTGTAGTCAGAGGTTTGTCACACAGATAATCAGAGCTAACTCTGCTTCTGTAGAAGAAAATATGAGAGACTTAGAAAAGAAACTAATCCAGAGCAGTGTAACAGTGAGGACTGGTGTAAGATTATTCATTGCTTTTAACCATGCATGAAGATGAGGGCACTCAAAAGGTGTCAGGCAGCTGCTTTAAAACGAGCATGAGGAAGTGGGTTTCTGGGTTTTTGGTTTTATTTTTACACACTTTGAATAACTGAAATGCTAAACTCAGTGCCACCTTATGTTTTTTGGAGGCCAAAGACTTAAGCAAGGTTCGAAAAAGCATTTGACAAGCTCAGGGAAGAGAAGAAAAATCTGCCACAGGCTATAAGGCAAGATGGTCTGGATACAGCTTTGAAAAGATTAAACTTTTGCCTGTTGGAAGCCAAAAGAACACAACAGAGGAAAGATTACCCTGTATTTATGTATTTTCTTTTATGCTTTCCTAAGCGAGCTAACTCAGCATCATCAGACTTGGCTACACTGACTGTTGCTGCACTAAATAAATAGATATAAAGTTTAAAAATGCCACCAAAATCTCTTCCTTTTTTTTTTAAAAAAAAAAGAACAAAAAACAACACAATGAAACAAAAAAGCCCCAAACAAAACCAAAAATCCTACACACTGCCCAGATATTATTTCCAGTATGCTTCTCAATTTGAATTTAAGCAGGAAAAAAAAAAATCTGTTATAACTCAAATGCTGTAATTGTCTTTCCTAATAGTGATGGCTGAAAAACAAAAAATGAGCCTAGTATATATGATGGAAACACATAACAATACCTTGCACATTTTTTTTCTTAACTATGTAATTTTTGACATGAAAAACAATTACTTTTCTCATGCCTTCTTTCATACAGAAGCACAGGAAATTTTATTTTCACATCATGAAGTTGCAGAGTCTTCACTGGGTCAAATCTCCAACCTTTACTGCCATTGATGAGACTGGCCAAATTTGTACTCACGCACTCAGCACTTAAATGAAATGCCAGATGTGCAGGAGGGTCTGGTGGTCCCTGTGAGGCAAAGGGTTTGTACAGTCTAATCTGCACTATCATAGTCAACTTCTTGCTACATAGTACAGACCTGCTGTTAAGAAACCAGAAGCAATACTGTAGGATTCAAATTTCTCTGCATTTCTCACCTACACCCAAATCATTGCTTGCATTGCTCACTAGTGAAAAACCTACACCACAGCACAAGGAAGCAGCAACACAAGCCTATAAAATTACTAGAGACTCAGCAAGCAAGCTGTAAATATTTCTTTAAACTACAGCCATGTCTCAATAGTACACTCAAATTTATCTTCAGCGTAAAATCCCCCATCAGGTCAATGTCCCCTGGTAATCTGAAAGGCAAAACAAAGGGCTGGCTCTGCCAATAAGGCTGTGCCTTCTCTATTGATTCCTTTGTGTATCAGAGAGATCACCAAGGGATTGCTTTCACTGACTAAATATGTCTCTAGCATATTTAAAAAGGTCTTAATCCACTCAGAGCAGAAGTACCAACATGAGGCTGTGAAGCAGCTATACCACCTTGAAGCAGCTGAGGAACTAAGCCAAGGTAAAAGATACTTGGTCTGGCATGCCAACCACTCTCCGCAGCACAAATTTAAAGACATCTGAGGAATTATGTGCTCTTCATGTTGCTCTGCTTTTTATAACTTCACAGCAGAAAGAACCAGTAGTCCCTATTGTACATCAGTACGCACAAAATATTCAACCAGTTGAGAAATACTGTAGTTTAATTTTCAATTTAAAAGGACATTTTAGTGTACACCTCCACCTGAAAAGCTTCAATCAGAGGGAGAGCTTTAGGGTTATTTTCATCAAAATGAAAATGAGTGATCTAAACTACTCAACTGCAGCTGCTCAGCCAGCCAGTATCATGATTGAGAAGAGCTCCACAGTTTACAATTAGAAAGTCAAGAACCACTGTCTACAAGTTACAGAGTTGTATATTTGATCATATTTATAATAATTTGATTTGATAAGTAACATAAAGATGTGAAGAGGTAAACTGCTATCACAATCTAGGCCTCAACAGAGTCAGAGAATTTTTTTCTCTGATTATCAAAACTTGCGTATGGAATTGCAGGAGATGTTGCACATTGGGTAAAATAGAACATAGCACAACTGAAACAGCTGCTCAAATAATTTCCTTATCACACCTTTTTAATAATTACTGTAATGATTACTTATTACTGCATGTATCTTTGCAGAACATGCAAGTATGAATTATTTACTTTGACAGGTATAAAAGATGCCTATTATTAGAAATGGAGATACCTTTGAAACATAACAAAAAGACTAAAAAGCCCCTCAGTAATACAGCTTATTTTTATAGCTTACAGAAGCAAAAGTAAAATTACAAACCCATGGAGTTTGAAATGGTATGTAAATAGAGATTTCATATTACAGTCTAGCACAGAAGAAATTCAGATTACTAATAATAAACATGCAAAATAAGTATCAAGTACCTAATTGTTATAAAAAAGTCAAAACTTTGTTTTGATAAAAAAATTGTTAGTGTGCTACATATACTACAGTATAATCAGCACAACATAGCATAACAGATCATTAGTAACTTTCATTTGTCACATATAGGACTTACTATATGTACAGTACAACAATTTCTTTCGAAACACTGTCTAGAGGAAGACCTTCAAGGGATTAAACTCTGAGATTTTTTAATTGTTCCCATGGAAAAAAAATGGCATCAAAATTTGTTTTCATTTCCCTCCAAATCCCAACTTCCTTACACCAACTTGTGGTATGACTAACTTCCAGTATGAAATTAGTAACTTTTTTTTCCCCACTGAAAATAATTTTCCATCTTTAGTTAGAAAGATTGAAGAGCTGATGCTAGAAGCTGGATTGGTGAGAACACCTACCCAAAGCATCAGCAAGAACATTATATCAGTCAATGGTATCAAGCAAGGTGTGATAAAAGGTTTGAAGTTAACTATTCAATAGGAGATTCAGGCACCCTCAAGAAAACCTGGGACATTGCAGCTTCATTCCACAGCAACCATATGAACATCTGCATTCACCTGTTGCTTCATTGCACTAATACCTAATGAAAGTATCTGATCTGATCTCACTAACACCTTCAGAAAATACTGAGGCATACAGTCCAATCATCCAAGCAATCACCCATCAACTGGACTGCATTAAATAGCCATGTTGTTTATTCACAGCCTTTGAGTGTTGCCAATATGCCTCAATTTAAAGCAGGCCTAAGTGGCAAGGAAAATATATGCAACTAAGTTAAACAGCAATTCTCAAAGTGGTAATTGGTTCAATTTCTGATCATCTGACCTCATAGTTGTAAACAATCTTTTTAAAGCAGTCGTGTCACCACAGCTGCAACCTACCCTGTACATAATAGCCGCCTATTATAGAGCACTCATACATAAAATGATCAGAATCTGCTTCCCTCCTCATCCCAAGAGATGCTAACCACATCAAATAAAAATGCTGTGCTTACAGGGATAAAAATGGTTATCAGAAAAAAGTTTTGCAAGTGTTGCAAACACAGCCCCTTACTATACAGAAATGATAGCTTGTTCAGAAAACATTTGTCGTACATTTGGATGTAGTATGTAAAAGGAGAATGACAGTAATACACGATAAGAGCTATGTAGCATTTCAATGCTCATTAATGGTGAAGAAAACTTCACAGCATTTAATAGATACGAACCTTTCCAAATCAGCAGAAAAGAAAACACTGATTATTTTAAACATCTCCCCTTCTAGTTCACTGATGTTGCATCCCTTTCTGAGGCTCTGAGACATAACATCAGCCCTAGGTTCCTCATCAAGTGCTAAGTCCTTGGCACTCTGGAGTCACAAGCTCTTGGCAATCAGATACCTATGGATCTTATTGAATCTGTGCTGGACACGGAAACAAATCTGCAATACACTTCTCCTCCTAGGCACCCCCTCTGTTTGTATTTTCTACATATGTAATACTGAATAACAGTTGCAAAAATGTATCTTATCCATCAGTTAGCAGCACTCCAACGGCAGCTGCCACCCAGACCTCAAACTGTGTTCAAAATGGAAGCAGCAGACAGTAAATGAAGCATCTCGGTCAGTTGGTGAACTACCAAAGGCTGCAGACACTAGGGGTTCAATCACTCACTGAAATGCTTGTTAGAGGGATCCCAGTGCAGCACCTGAGGCTGAGCTGCCTACAGCTTTGAAAAGTGTTAACATGTGGAACAAGCAGCGTAAATAGCTTTAGTTGGTATCTACCTCCAACTTTGAGGTGAAATCTTTGCTAGTAACAATTTTGGTGCTATTCTTGGACAAGGTCAAATGTAAAACTTAAGTAATCCCAAATAAAAAGTATTTTTCCATTAAAATTTTACTTCAGATAACAATTTTTTTCTTAGTCCTATTTTATATTTTTCTCTATTATTACACTTTATAGGCATTCATTTTAAAATTAAGTCTCATTAAAACTTACAGATGAAGTACAAAAATGTCATTCCATCTTACTGACACAAACAATCAGTATAATTTCTGAGACCAATATTTCTCTTAAACTTCACAAAATTCATAAGGAATGTGAAAAATCATTTGAATACTTTATCATATCCTTGATTTGGTATAAATAAAACTGTTAGGTTGTACTGCCTTCACGTGTGTCATGCAATTCCAGTATTCACTGCTGCAATAAATTAGGTCTTATAAACAACAAAACATCATAAAAAAAAATCAAGAGAGACTGTAAATACGGAACAAAACCAAAATTATCTAGTGCAGGCTTTTTGAGTGTAAACCCCTTGACAAATGTTGTAGCCAGCCAGTTAATAATTGCTTTGTAAATTGTTGTAAATCTGAAATGAAAAGAGGGGATAAAACTAACAAACAAGTCATAAAGTACAATTGTTACTTGTCTGACGTGATTATTGCCGCTGCCAACACAGTTCAAAATCTTGCAGCAAAGAACCTGTTCTTATATTTCCTCCAATGTAGCTATTATACTTGTGCTGGAAAATACATGTAATCCTTATCAATAAATAATGTGTCACACAAAATACATGCTGAATATTTACAACAGTTAAAATGCCACAAATTTTAACACCACTCTCTTCACACACTGCTTGCTCTCCCTTATTCACCCAGAATAGACTTCCCAGACTGGACAGAATATGCAATGGTTGTTAAAAATCCAGGGCCATAGTTATGGGTACTATCATCACTGCAACACACTATAACATGGTAGCTCTTTCCCAGAATGAAGAGGACATAGAAAGGCAATGTTAAACAGGAACCTTTTAAAAAAACAAATCAAAGTTTGGCCAAGTCACAGGAAGTGGAAATAGGGTTATTCAAAGGACAGATACTGGCAACATTTGCAATTGGCCCTGTTACCATTTTTAGCTATAATACTCCTGATTTTTTCAGGGACCTGTAACTTCACTGTAAGTTTTCAGTGTAATGGTCTGGCAGATCCTCACTGTCAACTTGCAGCCATAATGTCCTTCCATGTTACGTTGCCAGCATTCCAACACTGACCTAATTTGTCCCTCTTATTGTATGTTCTACAACACAGAGTTAGAAACTATGAAAAAAACCCTTCCTTTCTTATGGTTATTTTGCAATTTAAAATAGTATTTTATTATCTGTGTTCTCAGTCTGGAAGTATAACGGGGAATAGAGTCAACTTTTTTTAAAAAGTAGGTTATTTGAGGGCACTCCTTTGGCACCAATCTTACTATTGAAAACAAATATCCACCTGTTTGTTTTAATAATTTTAAGTTATGTTGTATTCTTAAAAAAAGTCTAGTTGCTCTAAAAATGTTGAACATTTTAAATTTTGTACTTAAATATTGTAAATGTAATATGTTTTCATTTCCTCCTGTCAGAAGCCCCAAACAAATAAAACATTTAAGTTCTGCCATGCAAATACACATATTAACTTGGATTCATATTACTCATAATAAAAAGGCATTCATTGAATCATTCTGTTATTATTGAGAGATATGAACAGTTATTGTACTTTTTTATCACAAATAGAAGCTCTCATTACATATATTTTCTTAATGAATACAAGTTCTGAATACCTTTAGTGTTCTATACAGTCTTAGGAGAGACCTCAGATGGTAATTCAAGTAATTCTACTAGTACACAAAGCAAGCCTTATTTACTAATTAGTATGCATATGCTTAAACTCTAGGGCAAATTCTAAGTGTAAAAATATCATGAATATGGTATAAATGTGAAGAAAATCAATTTTGGAGAGTTTGATGGAAAATCAATAGACAAAAAGGTAAATATTTCAGAAAGTGACACGTATTTAGTATAAATCAAATCGAAAAGGTTCCCAGCTTTAGAATATATTTCTGGTATCTCCTAGATTATGAAGGATTGCTAATTGTGGTCTGTGTCATTACTGGCTGTCTGAGCAGAAACATCTGAGGATGTTTTGTTCATGCTATTTGCTCCATAAAAAATTAATTAACTACATTAGCAAGATATTTAGATGAATATTTACTTATAAACAAAAATGTTTTTGCAGACTTACATATTCAAAAATCTTTCAAGGGTACTGAAATGCTAAAGACTAACGGCTGCAACCAGAAAAAAATCAAACCACACATCCCTTCAAAAGCCAAGAAAGGAAAGCAGAAAACAATGACAAATGGAAATAATAAAACATCTAGAAAATACATCGGGGATCAACTGTGACAATTAATGGGCTATTTGTCATCTCTCTTTGATGAAAGAAAGAAAGATGAATTTTCAGTAGAATTTTTTTTTCTTGAGCTAAGGGTGCTTGAAGAAGGCACAAATTCAAAGCAGTGAAACCATAACCAGTCACAGAAGAATGCTATAAGCCACTTACAGGAACGAGGAATTTTTTTATTTCTTCCAAAGCATGACTCATACGAGAATACGCCTCCCCAGGTGGAGCAAACACTTCAATTAATACGTGAAGCTCATCACTCAAGTGTGCATATTTGGCTTCTCCACTTTTCCTTAATTCTTCCTCCTACAAAAAAAAGGGTGGGTTTTTTTTTTTTAGAACTGTCAGTCTACTAATTTTACACTGATTTAGCATTTACAGATAACACGACAAAAGGATATAATATAAGCAGAATTCTAAATCCTTGAGAAATAAAAGTCTAGTACAAGCCACTTAAACATTTAAGAATAAATTTTGAGTGTTTGAACGATAAAACCAGCAAAATTATTATCTACAACAGATTTTAATCAGCAGAGTGAAAATTACTGAATACTCCAGTACTAAATACTGAAATATAAAATCCATAACGCACAAGTTGCATCAGCCTGTCTGATTCTTTGCTATTCACAAAAAAAGTAAAAAAAAGATTCACTTAACAATTCTCGAGCACTTCAGCAAATGTTGTTTTTCATTAAAGTCTTTATTTTTTTTAACAAAATCTGTAGGCTGCACAATGTGGTACTGCTAAAGGAAAGTATGCACTACTTCTTCTATCCAAGTGATAAGTCTGAGTTTCAGTCCCAGTTCTGATATATAGTAACTATGCAATCTCAAGTACACTGGTTAAGATGGTGATTCACCTTCTTTAGGTTTATCTTGACAATCTCTGGGTCCCAGTTTTCCATCTATAAAATTAGCCTAATAATCCTATTTCATGTTACAGTAATATTTTGAAACATCAATACACTTTCTTATACAAGGATTTGAAATAGTGAATGTAAACTGTAATACACAGTCATAGTAGTTACCTCTGTATGAAAACCCCAAAAATACAAAATAAAGACCATGTTAATGACATTGGCTATGAAAACATAATGAAAAAATTATCATCATTACAGAAGACAGCAATAATGCTGAAGAAACGGTGTTAAAAAGTCAATCTTAAAAAAGTTAATTTTGAAGAAAATATCCTCGTTTTACAGATGGAAAACATAATCACAATAAGTAAGCTAATTTGCTTAAAATTTCTAGGTAGTTATAGCTTCTTAGTATATACTAAAATAATACTTCACAAATATTTAGATATCTGATATATCAAAATTGTAACAATTGTTATTTACTTAGCTTCTTTACTCCTTTATAAGTGAACTCCACAAGCATTAATTTAATTTAGTTTAGCCTTGTCTAACGCAAACCATTGCTTGACACCAAAAATATATGCACGATGCTATGTTTAAAGCATGATGCTGCTATAGAATACTACATATAATATAGAAAAATTCTTTTTATCTACAGTAGATGATTCAGCCGCAAGGAGTTCCTGATTTTTCACAGAACCCAATGGTTACATCCTTTAGTTCCAGAGCCCAAGATCTGACTCCATGATAAGTTAACATTTTGCAAATGATAACAAAATCATAATTCAATAAATGTAGCCCATGATTTTATTTTAAAAATATGAAAATACACATATTCGTTTTCAACAGAAAGCTAAAAATTAAGATAAGCAGCATAGATAATAGAAGCTTTTTATGTTAAATTACAGTTATCCTTGGCATTTTAGTCTATCACAGAAATCTCACTGAAATGTGTATAAGAACCAAAGGATAATGTAACAGTCTATCATGACAGTACTTTTCAGTCTTCTGGAAAAAACATTTGATTGCAGCTTTTGGAATAATTTGATAAGCATTTCAACAGAATTAAGTTTTACTAGTTATAAAGCCACATCCCAGTAACTGCTGAAAGTTTCTTTCATATTGCTTTTTTAAGATTCTTAAAAGAAACACCAGAAAGCCCCAAATTTGTCTTTCAGAAGAGGACTAACAACTAACTTCATCAAAAATATAAATTGGATTTTTTTTTCAAATGTAGACAAAGGCAAAATTAATATCTGGCTCATTATTTTGACGATAATTTTGCACAGTGAAGACCAGTAACATGGTTTTGTAATGCAAACCTATCTTACAGAAAGTTAGGTATAAGCTTGCATGGCAGGAAAAAAAGGTACTGATGTTTCTTTTTTTTTTTTTTTTGACAGGTTCAGGAATTCTCAAAACACATAATTGTATAACCTCCTTCCTGGGTTCAGTACAGTCTTTATGTCACTACTCAGCAGCCATTTTTAAAGTTGTTAAAAACAGGAGGCTAGGGTCATGAGATTGTCAACATTTAATTCTGAAGATATCCAATGATAGTTTTTTTTTAGTGGAATGCATGGGGTTAGACATTGAATTTTCACACAATACTCTTCCCACAACAGGGTAAAACATCAGAAAATCCTTTTGTTATTATAAATGTGTGTGTGTTGACAGAGAGAAACTTAAATCATTTAAGGAAAAATATGGAAGGGTAAGACCTCATAGACGATGTGAGCATTGCACCAAGCTTTGCTTCCAAAAGCCAGTGAATATGACTGAATATTTTAGGAGTGAATGTAGCCTTACATTTAATCATATGCCAGGTATCAGGAATCTAACAAGATAACAGCAGACAGCTCACAGTGTTGAGGAGACACTGGCCTACACGGAAGTTGTAACCTAATACAGCTTTCCAAGTGCAGTCCAGCTGAATGGGCCTTCCCAGGAGCATGTGAAGTTGGACAACACCTTTGTAAGTCTTCATTAGCATGCAGCACAACTCAAACGCACAATGAAATGGCCAGTGCTGCAGACATCCACATGGCTTCTGCTTAGAACCACAGCACAACCCCTTCTCTAGCCCTTCAGTATGTTTTGCTTCCTGCTATTCGTAGCCTGGCTCCATGAACTGAATCCCTGTTAGAAATCAGAAAGACTTTCAGTAGCTGAACTTAAGTTTAGTTTTGTAGGAGAGGATTCCATTTCACATCCTGCGATCTCTGCTTGCCGTAATTAAAGGCCCTGTCATTGGGAATGGTCAGGAGGCTCTCCTCTAAAATGGGCTTCTGATTCAAACTAAAACAGTAATGGATAACCATCCCAGCAGAGCAGATATGAAACTGGACCTCATAGTCACCAAGGCAAATGAGCGTAGGTGACATTAAGAATGGAGGCAGCCTGGGCTGCAGTGATCACACAGTGGTGGAGTTCACAGTCCTGAGGAATGTCAGTCAGATGAAGAGTAAAGTCAGGACCCTGAATCTCAGAAAAGCAAAATTCCATTCATTCAAGGAATTAGTCAATAGGACCCCCTGGGAAACTGCCACAAGGGTGCAGAACAGAGCTGTCAGATCTTTAAGGATGCATTCCATAAAGAACAAAAGCTCTTAACCCTCCAGGTATCACAGTATCACAGTATCACAGTATCACAAGGTTGGAAAGGACCTCTGAGATCATCAAGTCCAACCTATAACCTAACACTAACACCAACACTAACACCAACCATCATCTAAACCATGGCACTCAGTGCCTCATCCAGTCTCCCCTTAAACATCTCCAGGGTCAGTGACTCCACCACCTCCCTGGGCAGCCCATTCCAATGGCCAATCACCCTTTCAGTGAAGAATTTTTTCCTCATATCAAGTCTAAACTTTCCCTGACGAAGCTTAAGTCCATGCCCTCTGGTTCTGCCACTGGTCACCTGAGAGACCAACCCCTGCCCGACTACAACCTCCTTTTAGGTAGCTGTAGAGAGCAATGAGGTCTCCCCTGAGCCTCCTCTTCTCCAGACTAAACAGCCCCAACTCCCTCAGTCGCTCCTCATAAGGCTTGTGCTCCAGTCCCTTCACCATCTTCGTTGCCCTCCTCTGAACACATTCCAGTATCCTAACATCCTTCCCAAATTGCGGGGCACAGAACTGGACACAGTATTCAAGGTGAGGCCTGACCAGTGCCGAGTACAGGGGGACGATAACTTCTCTGGTCCTGCTTACTACACTATTCCTGATGCAGGCCAGGATGCCATTGGCCTTCTTGGCCACCTGGGCACACTGCTGGCTCATGTTGAGCTTCCTGTCCACCAGCACTCCCAGGTCCTTTTCTGCCTGACTACTCTCTAGCCACTCTGTCCCCAGTCTGTAGCTCTGCATGGGATTGTCGTGTCCAAAATGAAGTACCCGACTTTTGGACTTATTAAACATCATCCCATTAGAATCGGCCCAGCTCTCCAATCTGTCCAGGTCCCTCTGTAGGGCCATCCTACCTCCTAACATATGAACTCTTCCTCCCAGCTTGGTATCATCTGCAAATTTGCTGATGATGGACTCAATCCCCTCATCCAGATCATCAATAAAGATATTAAACAGGACGGGACCCAATACCGATCCCTGGGGGACACCATTGGTGACCGGCCGCCAACTGGATGAAACACCATTCACCATCACTCTCTGGGCTCGGCCATCCAGCCAATTCCTAACCCAGCACAAAGTGCTCCCATCTAGGCCACGGGCTGCCAGCTTCCCTAGGAGTCTACTGTGGGAGACAGTGTCAAAGGCCTTGCTGAAGTCCAGGTATACCACATCCACAGCGTTCCTCTCATCCACCAGGCGAGTCACATGGTCGTAAAAGGAGATCAGGTTGGTCAGGCAGAACCTACCCCTCCTAAATCCATGCTGGCTGGGCCTGATTTCTTGACTGTTCTGCAGGTGGTGCATGATTTCACCCAGGATTATCTTCTCCATGATTTTACCTGGGACCGAGGTCAGGCTGACAGGTCTGTAATTACCTGGATCATCCTTACGGCCCTTCTTGTGGATGGGCGTCACATTGGCCAACTTCCAGTCTTCCAGGACCTCTCCAGTGAGCCAGGACTGCTGAAAGATGATGGAGAGCGGCTTAGCAAGCTCATCCGCCAGCTCTCTCAGCACCCTAGGATGGATCCCATCTGGCCCCATAAACTTATGAGGGTCCAAGCGGCTCAGCAGGTCTCTAACCTCCTCCTCATGGATTGCAGGAGAGCCATATTTCACCCTGCCCCCATCAACCACTTCAGAGGGCCAACTGTCAAGCGAGCTGACATCCTTGCTGTTGAAAACTGAGGCAAAGAAGTCATTAAGTACCTCAGCCTTCTCTGCATCTCTGGTTACTATATTTCCCTCCACATCCAACAAGGAGTGGAGGTCGCTGCTGCCCTTCTTTCTGCCATTGATGTATTTATAAAAACTCTTCTTATTGTCCTTAACAGAAGTGGCCAATTTGAGCTCCAGCTGGGCTTTTGATTCCCTGATTTTCCTCCTACACGACTTAACAACATCCTTGGAACATGACCTGGCCTACATCCCCTTCTTTCCAATGATGATACATCCTCTTTTTCTTACTTAGTTCCTTCAGAAGTTCCCTACTCATCCAGGCCGGCCGTCTGCCCCTACGACTCTTCTTACAACACACAGGGACAGCCCGCTCCTGCGCCTGCAAAATTTCGTTCTTGAAGTGTATCCAAGCTTCCTGGACCCCCTTGCCACTAAGAGCTATTTCCCAGGGTACTTTCCTGACCAGTTCCTTAAATAATCCAAAATCTGCCCGCCGAAAGTCCAGCATTGATGTTCTGTTCCTGGCTTTTCTTATTACATTGTTCAGAGAGAACTCAATTATCTCATGATCACTACACCCCAGACAGCCTCCGACAACAACATCACTCACCAGCCCTTCTTTGTTT
The DNA here is from genome assembly GCA_033556795.1 of Tapera naevia. Classification (NCBI taxonomy): domain Eukaryota; kingdom Metazoa; phylum Chordata; class Aves; order Cuculiformes; family Neomorphidae; genus Tapera; species Tapera naevia. Next base: position 11,083,045 of record JAUMJJ010000079.1, on the reverse strand, counting down.
GTAAACAGCAAGTCAAGCAGAGCCTCACCCCTGGTGGGCTCACTCACCAGCTGTGACAAAAAGCAGTCCTCAATACACTCTAAGAACCTCCTGGACTGCCTCCTCTCTGCAGTGTTAAATTCCCAGCAGATATCTGGAAGGTTAAAGTCTCCTAAAAGAACAAGGGCAGCCGATCTAGAGGCAGCCTCCAGCTGTTTAAACAACAGAAGATCCAAATCCTCCTCCTGGTCGGGTGGTCTGTAACACACTCCAACCAGGAGGTCAGACCTGACTGCCCCTCTGACTCTTACCCATAGACACTCAACCTGGTCATCACCGATCTCTACTTCAACAGCATCCAGGGTTTCCCTAGTGTAGAGGGCCACCCCTCCACCCCTCTTCTCACGCCTGTCTCTCCTGAAAAGCCTGTAGCCTTCCATGGCAGCACTCCAGTTATGACAGCCGTTCCACCACGTTTCCGTGATAGCAACTATATCATAGCTCTCCCGCTGGACCAGGACTTCTAGCTCCTCCTGTTTGTTTCCCATACTGCATGCATTTGTGTACATGCACTTCAGTTGGGTTACTGACAACCCCTTTTGAGATGGCTCATCTTCCACGGGGACATCTTTGGTGAGCCTAGTAACTCCCCCCTCCCCCGTCATGCCTAGTTTAAAGCCCTCTCAACAAGCCCTGCCAGCTCCTGAGCTAGAATCCTCTTACCCTGTGGAGTTAGACGAGAACCATCTGGGTCAAACAGGCCAGGTGCCGTAAAGGTTTCCCCATGATCAAAGAACCCAAAATTCCTCTGCCGGCACCAGCCCCTAAGCCATCTATTAACTGCATATATTCTCTTATTCCTGTCTGTATCCAGCCCTGCCACCGGGGGAACTGAACAGAACACCACCTGTGCTCCTGCCCTATCTATCGACCGTCCCAGCTCCTGGAGTTCCTTTTTAACTACCCTTGACCCTCTTTTCGCTAGTTGATCACTACCAGTCTGTACCACCAGAAGCGGGTAATAATCGGAGGGTTTAATTAGGTCCGGGAGTCTCTTGGCGATGTCATGTACCCGGGCTTGGGGAAGGCAGCAGACTTCCCTATGAGAAGTAACAAATGAGGTGTTACACCTATGAGGTGTAACAAATCAGGACAGGAAGGCAAAAGAGATCAGCATGGCTGAGTCGAGATCTGCTGATCAAACTAAGGGCAAGAAGGAAATACAGAAGCAGTGAAAGCAGGGACAGGTATTCTGGGAAAAGCATAAGGACACTGCCTGGTTGTGTAGGGATGGGGCGAAGAAGGCCAAGGCGCAACTGGATCTGAACTTCGCAAGGGATGCAAAAAAATAAGAACAGCTTCTACAGGTAGGTCAGCCAGAAAAGGAATGTCAAAGAAAGCATACCCCACCCCGCACCCCCCACCACGCCCTCTGAATGAAAAAGACCAGCAAACTGGTAACAACTGATAAGAAGGCTGAGGTACTCCACGACTTTTCTGCCCCACTCTTCCCTGGCAGTCTCTCTTCCCACACCTCTCAAGTGGATGAACCACGGGGCAGGGACTGGGGGAGCAAAGTGCCTCCTAATGTAAGAGAAAAAAAATTAAAACATTGAACCTATTTAAAAAAAAGGTTGAAAGGATGACCCTAGGAACTACTGACCTGTCAGCCTGGGAACCTCTGTGCCTGGGAAAGTCATGGAACAGATCCTTCTAGAAGCTATGCTAAGGCACATGGAGGACAGGGAAGTGATTTGAGACAGCCAGAATGGCTCCACCAAGGGCAAGTTCTGCATAACCAACCTAGTGACTTTCTATGATGGAGTGACTGCATCAGTGGACAAGGGAAGAGCTATAGCTACAGTTATCGTCTGTCTGGACTTCTGTAAAGCCTACGACATGACAACATCCTTCTCTTTAAATTGGAGAGGTGACAGTTGTTGATAGGTGGACTGTTCGGTGGATGGTCGCATCCAGAAAGTTAGTGGTCAATGTTTTAATGTCCAGATGGAGATCAGTGACAAGTGGTGTCCCTCAGGGGTCTGTATTGGGACCAGTACTGTTTAATATCTTCATCATGGCATGGACAGTGGGATTGAGTGCACCTTGATCAAGTTTGCAGATGATACCAAGCTGAGTAGTGCCGCTGACACACCTGAGGGACAGGATGCCATCCAGAGAGACCTGGATTTCCCATGTTGCTGTCTGTAACTTTTGTCAGCTTCTCATAGCTTTTTATGTTCTACAATTTCCCATGTCAGACCCTGTTCATCTTGCATAGCCTTGGCCAGGATCCTCCCAGCAGCCAAAATCACTCACCCTCAGCCATAGTATGGGGATTGTAATTGCTTAAGCCTATTTGTGTAGACATGAGCTGAATTGCAGCAAAAGACAATGTGCATTGAAAGCATGTTGGATTCACTGTAGAGAACTACCCTGCAAACAACCAAAATGCAGTTACGTCTTAGGCATTGAATCTTAGGGAAAAAAACAACAAATCTGGGACTTGATCAGTTCTGATTTATAAAATGAATGGATAGATTCCCTGGGCTTCTGGGTCAATGATGCAATCTCTCTTAATCTTAATCCTCAGGTTAATAATATGGTTTTTATTTACTGCAGGGTGATGATGTTGAATTCTACTGTGGGTTTAGCAGCACAGAGGAAACACACATGACCCTCCACATACAACTGCCCCCTTGTTCTGATCCTGCTCCACTCCCTTTGGCATGCCAGTTCCCTTCATCTCTCAAAAATGACAGTACTGTATTCCACATCTAAACTCAGCTCCCTTCACCCTATGGGCTTTAGGGTACCTTCATCCTCATCTACTGCCTCACAGTGCGCCTGTCACACAGTGCTGAAGTGCACTTGCCCTTAACCTGATGCATGGCTCCATAACCCAGTCTCTCATAAAAGATAACAGATATTTTGTAGCACCTGCTGTGTTTTATAATTTCCAGGTGGCCAAAGCAAGGAAAATGAATTATAAAACTCTCTAGCAGAAATCTGAGCACTGACCTCTGCAAAAGTGAAGTGTGTGAGTGGTAAGAACATAAAGGCCAAGAAAAATTATGACTTATCTCTGTGTGAGAAAACAGTCTTACAATTTAAAAGGATCTGTGCTGACAGAGAACTGACTTTTGGCTGGAACCTCAGACAAAATGCTTGAATAAAATTACCAGAAGGAACTTGAAAGAACAAATGGAGTTTGCATAGCAAGTAAAATCACACAATCCAGACTGATGTATAAAGTGTCCTCATAAAATTGAAATACAGAATACCCAAGAAAAATGGAAGAGAAACCTGCATCAGGAATTGTGCAGATTTCAGAGATAAATTTCACCAATACAACACATGAAACTTCCTGTAATATAACAAATAAAGCTATGAAAAGAAACAAGGGGTATCTGAAGAGCAATATGAGAACTGCAGTGGATTTCATATCTTGTAAGAATTTTCAAATAGAAGCATAGAGCAAAGAAGAGACAAAGATGATAAATGCAGTGCTGTTGCTACAGAGGCATTATTCTTAAGATCAATGGACAACACTGCAGAATAAAATGAATGATCATACAACTAGACAAATGCAAACCTGTTATTTTCAATCCGGACATAAATGCAAAGCCAAGATGTGTGCTTACAACTACAGATGGCAACAACTATTTTTCTGTACCTGATGCACCACTAAAATTCTCATACTTACTTTGGTGAAATGGAGAAGAAATTTCTGTATATTAAGTACGGTCTTTGGCAAAACAGGCCCTTCAATTCAAGGCGCTTTATTTCTTGATGTTTTTCATAATGAAATACAAAACAATCTTAAAAGCTGTACCTAGATCATATTTTTGTTTAGCTAGGTGAGAAGGAAGACAAAGACATATCAGTAGAAGAATGTGACAACAACACGACCATTGAATCACTACTGAAAGAGCCTGAGCACCAGGAGTAAATTTTAGAAGAACAAAACATATAAATTCTGTGAAAGAAAATAAATGTTTAGAGAAAGGTTGACACATTAAAATGGTATGTGCCAAAACTGAGGTTACAACCCATGACTACTGTGACCAATAACTAGTGATCTATGTATAATTACCCGCCAGAAGTTTCACAGTGCAGAGTTTCCAAATCTACAAATGCTCCTACACTTGTACAAATCTAAGCAAAAGCTAAAAGAACACAGGTAACAATCACCTGCTCATTAGACAACTGCTGTTAGATCTAAACAAGTCAAAGATATTCAATGAATATAACCAATGAATTGCAATAATAACTTTGAAAACCTCATGCAGGAAATTAGACAAGCTCAAGAAATGCACAACTACCACACCTGAAAACGCTTCCTAGGAAGAATAAATTCTTCTTAAAACTTATAATCACAACTAGGGATGACTTTATTCAGGTTCAACAAAAAGACTTCCTTAATTAATGAAGAGAGTAAAAAATGTCATCTTTTTATTTAGGAGAAGCTAATTACCAATTTTTTGCATCCAAGTTACAGAGTAGGTAGTTACATTCTTGCTATGGGCAAAAACATACCTTATATTTGTCCTTTTTATTTTTCCTTTTTTTTTGTCTTAATGAAGTCATAGAAGTCTAACGAAAAAATTATTAGTAGTCTAGTTCCATACTGACACTTGCAGCTCATATTGCATGCAGGTAAAATGACATGTACAAACACTTTCTGGTGTCTCACCCGTTCCCTAATGTTAAGTTTGCTCTTTTAATGCCCTGTGGGGATCCTACAGTTAATGGCTTCATCTGGGGGTGAGAGTTATTGCTGTGAGTAGACAGCATCTTGGGTCCTTTGCTGCAAGATGAATAATACTGATGGTGATAATTTCTTCTTCCTCTCCAGGAAGCAACTGGGGTAATTTCTGGGTTTGTGAACATGGTACCTAAATTGCTCTTTCTCCATTGCTCTGCAACATCATTTCCAATCCAAATTCACTACATTTTACATATCCTCTATGTTTTTTCTTTGCTCTCTTTGTAACTCATAAAGTGATTTTACCCATCCCCCAAGGCTGTACTCAACGACGAGTAACTGACCTTGACGTTATTACACTGTTTACAGCCCTGAAGCCTTCCGTATAATCCCTCTTTGCTTTCAAGGCCTCCACTTCCATCCCACTCTTATACTCCCCATGCTGCACGTTTATTCTGAGGCCACAGCAGCATCTTCTACATAGAATAATGACTTCACTATCTATTTGTTATGAATACAGATCAGCATTACACCACCCTTTTAAAAATCCAGGCAAAAACTAAACCAATATGGGTAGGAACCTCTTGGCCATTAGGCAGCTTCTGCTAGAAGTAAAGGAGCTCAAAGGGCACGGGGGCAGACCAAGGCCAGACAAAAGTAAGCCTGGCAGGTCCCAAGCCCTGTGCTGTTTCCTTAGCACAAAGCCTGCAGTCCACAACAAGTGAGAGCAACACCATATTTCCTGATGTACAGGGCTACAAGCGTCAGCAGAAAGAAAACATAAATCACTCATTGCCTTATTTGCTCAAATGGGTCTGAAAAATATTCCTTGAATGCAGAGATTTTTCTTCATTTTTAATTATAAATGTCTAACTTCCAACTTAAATACACAGCTGAATGAAGCCTGCTGCTTTCAATGCACTCCACAGTTCAGTCAGTGGATTTCAACACTAGATTGCACTCATGACTATCTCAGGGTTTAAAAAAACCGTTTGAGCTCTACCAGACCATGAGCAGTGACTGGTTGCTAAAGGATGAGGTTCCAGCTGCTGAGGGTGAGGTTCTGTACAGTCACCAGCACTAATTAGCACAGACCACATTCCCCAAACTCACCCCCACTGCAAGGAGTCTTCACAATGATAGAGGGTTTTGTTCAGCTACACCAGGCAGTCAGATGCCAAATCAACACATTCAAAAGGATATAGTTACTTAATGACAGGGATACATTAATTTAGCGATTTTAAAAAAACTAAGACTAGAGAGATTTTATAATGGCTGATGACATTGTAAGAGCTTACTGTGTTTGTCAAAAATAAACAAGCCTGCGGCACAAGAAAAAGATGCTTTGAGCAAAGCAGACATAACTTTGTTCACACTGATTGGAGGAAAACTTATTTCCTTTTCTTCTGCTACCATTCTTACTCTCTTGAAATAGTTTTAATACTCTATCTCTGGCTCTATTTACCTCATTGTGTTTGAAGCCAAGTTATTTTGTTTTTTATAAATTTTAATCCACTTTCTTAGAGACAGAGAAGGTAAACAGTCATGTTAAAGTGATACAAATGTTATAGATACTAGGACGTTCTATTCTACTAATGTTTTAAGTAATTCAACAAGCTAGCTGATGATATATTACCAGCTTAACAAGCAGGTTATCTGTATTTATGCTAGGAATTCCCTATACTGACAATAATAGTAGGATATTTATCTAAAAATATTATTATTCAGGAAACATTTATCTTGATAACTTTGAAGTATAAACAGTGTTCTCAAAAGCTATGTTTAATCAAAACAAATATTTGCCATTTAAAATATGCAAACAGAAAAATTTAAATTATCTATTTATATACCTTTTATTTCTTCACTGTAATTAAGTTTATTATTATTATTATTATTTGTTCTATGAAAACACAGCTTTTTCTCCATAAATAGTAATAAATAGAATATTTATATCATAAGATTCAAGCATTCTGTTTTTACACATGGAGATGTGTGAAAAGATACGTTTTGAAGTTCTCAAGGTTCTGAATAAATTATTTTGCTACAGTAAAGGAAAAAATTCTTCACTGAAAGGGTGATTGGTCATTGGAATGGGCTGCCCAGGGAGGTGGTGGAGTCACCGACCCTGGAGGTGTTTAAGGGGAGACTGGATGAGGCACTGAGTGCCATGGTTTAGATGATGGTTGGTGTTAGTGTTGGTGTTAGTGTTAGGTTATAGGTTGGACTTGATGATCTTAGAGGTCCTTTCCAACCTTGTGATACTGTGATACTGTGATACTGTGATACTATGGAACTGAAATATAAGTCCACTCCAGCTGCAGTGTAGTCAAGCACTTTTTAAAGAGTTTGGTTTTAGTCACCTGAAGGAAATACTAGAAAGAGTATTTCTACCACAGCGAAAATTCCGAAGGGAAAAATCCACGTCTAAGCTACTTTACAAGTAAGTAGAATGAAAACCTTCTATTTCCAAATATTCAATCAGCAGAGGGCTAATGCGTGCACTTACTTTTGACCATGAAGCAAACTGAAGCTTCACTTTGGGAATTCCTTTATTTGTATATTTAAACAAAATTTCACGATGAAAGCTCTAAGTACACACTTAAAGGTAACTACTTGTTTAACCATCCATTCAATGAAGGATGCTTTCCCAAATACTGGCCTAGAGAACAAATCCACTGAAGCACATAGGCATTACTTCAGTGACTAATTGCTATTGTAGGTACCTACATAAAAAGATTTCCAAGCATTCCCAGATCTAACTGCATAACCTACCCACTTAGTTTATAGCTTTAACAGAATGGCCAGATTTAGGCATGATTTTGATCCCAAACCCGAGATTGTGGCCATCTATTTTCATGTTAAGTTGTTTCCCAGCCCTGAAATCTAGACACCAGAGTTGTCCACAGTAATACTCCCAAGACACAGAATTGTCTGACCAGCAGTGCCACATTAGGGTGAAGGAGATCTGATAGTTATTTCAGGCTCAAACTTCTTTGGGATTCATAAATTAGTGAGAGATTAAATAAGACAGATGTTCTAAATACACTCCTACTGAATAGAAAAGCAGAGCTGCTGCCCTTTTCCCTAATGAGGTAGCAGTTGGAATACTCATCAAGTTACGCATTAGAAAAGTTAGGAAATAGGTGTTCATTTTAGGGAAGTTGCTAGATGAATCCCACAAGAACCATTTAGGGATGTGTTCTGTTAAACTATTCATAGGTGATCCATAAAATGAGTTGAACAGTAATAAAAATTGTCCAGTTGACAAAAATACAACTCTACGTGTATGCACTATGAAAGGCTCTAGAAAATGTTATTTCAGGAGAAAGGTCTTGGAGGCAGTACATTCAGTTCTACAGAAAGAATTTGTTCAGAGTCCAATATCAATTAAAAGGACATCCTCTATTAGGTATTTTTAAGAATGGAAAAGAAATGAAACTACAAAACCTGTACTATTCCCCCACATCACTACTAAAGACTGTTCCGGTGCTTAAATTTAAAACAGTATTACAACCAAAAAAGATCAAGATGAAAAAGATGATTAAGAGTACAGAAATATTTTCATACGAGAAGCTGAACATCAATGTCTCGGATTTCTTCCTGCATTTCAGGATGTCCCTAAACAATTAATTTTTGGAAGACCTCCCAACTTGCACTAGTTCTTACGTTCTTATCCAGACTTCCAGACCTGCAACTTACAGAAGCTGCAGACTGAGCCTGTTTTTGTCTTACAATATTTGTAATTGCTTGCTGATTTGTTAGGTGTATCCTTTTTATTAAATAACATCTATAACATAGATGTGTATGCTTAAGGCAGTTACGTGTCAAATATGGAACGCATTTCTAATACTCTTTCTCCCTAGCCTGCACATTTTGTTTAATAGATCCTGTTACCAATTAGTATTCAAATGAGCTCAAAGTAGTATTACAAGTGCTTCATCTAAAAACCAAGGCAACACTTCAGCCACTCTGATTGCTCATTATAATCAGAGCTGAGATTTACAGCCATTTTCAGCTGCATATTCAGGAATCGCAGTTGCTGGAAGATGTGCCGAAAGGACTGCTGCCTTCACATTCTCACCTCCTGCAGTGGCAGCCTCCCCTGACCCTCCACCTTTTGAAGAACAGTTGTTGCACCCCTGACCAACAATTTACGCTCAACTGGAAACCCCATGCAAATGCAATATTTAAAAGCTAGAAACAATTTTACTCCTCATTGCCTTTTCTAATGAGTCTCAACTGTTGAGCAGGTTTCCATGTTTAACTCTTTGTACCCTGAAATGCAATGGTACCACAATGCAGGAAAGGTCCTTTCCTAAACACTTGGGATAACAGAAGGGATTGTTTCCCTGGCCTAGGCAGGGAAAAACAGATGATCCAACCTCCAGCATTTAAAGACCTGGCTGATAAGCTCTACTATGAAGTTCATTTTCCTGCAACTGAGATGATTGCCAGTATTTATTTCCTAAAGATTGTCCTTTGACTAACCTCAGTTCTGCAAACTTAGGTAGGAAATAGACTTGGGCATCCTACCACCAAATACAGAAAGAGACTACCATTTTCTATATCCCCTTGATTCTTATGTAGTGATGCAGAAACCACACTGGTGGAGGGAAGCCACATTGGCTGCGACAAACTGAACTCTGGGGAAGGAAGGAGGAAAAGCAAGTTCATAGATAACTGGCAAACGCTGTATCTCTAATAGCATTTACACAGACTAAAATGTTTCAATATCTGAAATTACTTCAAAAATGCACTAAATTCTGAAAAAGTAATTCAAATAACAGATAAAAGAAACACCTGAAAAATCAAACAACGTGTCAAACTCTTTTTCAGAAAAATCCTTTTTCTGAGCTGGAATTTTAATGCCTTGCAAACGAGACATTTCCTCTCTCATATGACATTCACATATGACTTTGCAGGTTTCATTTGCTTTTTCTTTCCTGTATGATTAAGTTTTGCATAAGGACAAAGAACACAAACACCCCTTTCAATGGTAAAATTGCTTTTTCCTCTACCATCCCTAAAATCTAATTACTCGCATTAGATTAACTTAAACAAATAAATTTTACTGGGAGTGTAAGTTCTTGGACAATTTCTCACAAAAGTGTCAGAAGTAGTTAATAGATGAGTATGTTATAGCAATATTACACATATCATGATTTTGTGTCTGACAGATTTACTGAATGCAAACAAAACTGCTTGCAAATAGATTCTTGGTCATCTCAGCTATGATGGTGATTGGCTCTGCCATTTTCTAGTCTTCTCATAATGAAAAACTGTAAGGATATTAGTCCAATGTAAGCTGTAAATGACTCTGACTAAAAACCTTGATTTTTTTAATGAGTAGAAATTATAGCAATTCTAATGGAAATTTACTATAAGGCTCATTTTCAGGAAATGTACAGAGTAGTCAGTCTTGTCCATGCAACTCAGGTAGCACTTAGCTCCTTGGCTGTGCAGTCTAGACCTGACCTGAACTCTGAACCATAAGAGAGAGACTTAAGAGTTCTGACAAGAGATTGTTTACCTTAAGATAATTTGGAAGGGGGTGAATGATGGTAGTTTTTGGTTGGGGTAACTTAGACTGTGACCACCAGCAGGAACTCCAGTGCTCCTCACTACAAAAGTTTACAATGTATTATCTACCTAAGAAGAAGAAAGACGTATCCTCACTGGAAGGCAGACTGTCTCCTTTGGTAAGGTACACAAAAGTCCTACTATCAAAGAGAAAGTAGCCTGGAGGTTCGCAAGGGCTTTCCTCTGGAAAGGCCAATGTTCAGATTTCATGTTGTTCTTTGTACTGCCCCAAAGGAAAAATCAGGTGTGCATTCTTCTCAGGAGAGTTTACCCTTCATTGAAGGGGTCACTAGTAGCAAACTGGCCTGGCCAAGAGGTCAGTGATTAAGTGCAGGCAGGGCATTACCCCTAAAAGCTCACAGCATGTTGCTCCTGCTCCCCACCCCATGAGCTTCTCACCTCCCATGAGCCCTCTTACAGCATCCAAAACAGAACAATCAGAAACACACCAAGAAAATATAACATTGCAAGAGCAGAATAATTAAAAAATTCAGTTTAAAGCAGATCACTGTACTCCAGAAAAGGTTAAGTATCAGCAATCTTCAAAGAGTCAGCTAATTTTACTGCAGTAAAAATTAATATTCATTTTGCACTTGTTTTATCACCAAGATCATCCTCAGCAATTTAAAGCACTCCTCCAACCCCCTTTGTGCTCTCAGATTTATGCAACAAGACATAACCTTGTTCCAAAATTTTTATTACACGCTAGCCATATCTCAGATAATCACAAAATATGCAGATTACATTAATCAATTACAGTCAATTCTGCTTAATATCACCATCAGTTTACTACAAAATTTTTTTCTATTAAAAGCTTTTTCCCAGGAAACACTGTAACCCTGCCTCTGGCTGAAAATGAAGCATTGAATTTGTTTTCCAGTTCTTTAGTGCTTTAGCACCTGTGGTCTCCCTTGTTGCTCATTTTCAACCAGTACAAACGAACATAAAATAAAATTGAACAGCAGCCCTGTTTATGGCAGACTTTCTTCATAGCTTTGAGAAAAAAGATGGAGGTATTTTTATTGCTGTATGAGCATCCTCAAATGTTCTGATTGAAATTAAATTCTGAAAAAAAAGAGGTTTCTTCTCTTCCTTCCTAAATGGAAAAGAACGTAAAATAAAAAATAAATCCTAAATCAGGAATACGTGCACCACAGAAAGTCAGCAGAGCTTTGGCTCCTAACTGAGTTATCTCCTTGTGCTATATTTTAGATCAGACTTTTTTTTTTTCTATTCAAAGTGGGCAAAGAACTCAAGTTCTCTGAGGACATAATAACACTCCCCAGGCTGTGTTCAACCCCAGGTCTTTGCAGACATGCTGCACTTAAGACAAAGGTCTCAGTTAGAAAAGGTAATTACAGGACAGCTGAATAATTACTTGAGTTCTTTGAGTAGGATTCAATTACCTTAACTTGATGTTCAAAAGCTAGATATTTAAGATTGAACTAGTCATGCAGAGCTCTCGATGAAAAGAAACAGTGTTCAAGAAGATTTGGGAATTTAGGTGAATAAACCAGTTAAAGGATCTTTTCTCTGATCTGCCCAAACTATTTTAATAAAGAAGTAATCAAAGTACAAATTGTGACTCTAAAAATGTGAAAAGGAGACTCACCATTGGTTGAGTTCTTTTATAAAAATTATTACCATAAGAGAAAAAAGAATAAATTACTGGAGCCATGTTAGAAATATTTAAAGACTGCTGGCATCACTTTTGAAACTGTGAGGGATTACAGACATCATTTTAACTATTCTGGAAAAAGGTAACAGAATTAGCATGAATCTGAAGCACTGTATATATCAATTTTCTTCTTCAAACACAGATATAAGCATTAACTATTTTTACTGGGCAAACTAGATAAAAATTGCCCTATTTTATAAGTGGCCTAGATGTTCCACTGTTAGTGCCACAGAGAGTAAAAAAGAGGTGGAAACCTAAGCAGCTATGCAAGCGCTGGTTGAAATGTTACTGTTACCAGTTTTAAACACATTTCTTCTGCTGCATGGTGTAATTCTTATTCCACTCAGAAACAGTCAGTGATTGCAAAAGCAACACTGGGGAACAAATTCTGGTATGATTTAAGAGGGACAATATATCTAATTATGAGAAACTCTATTTGTTTTGTTTTCATTTTATGTAAGTTACAGAAGGGTTTGACAGTGATGGAGTTTCCCAGCAGAAAAGGCATGCAGTGTTCAGGCTCTGACCTTTCTCCTGGGACCAGCGGGAATGCTGCTACACAACAACAGCTGATTAATTAAACCTCTTCTCAACTGTGGTTTACCACTTATAGACTTTCATCACCAGTAAATTCATCACACAAGGACAGGTTCTGCCTTTCTGCACTCTGAATAACAGCAGAGCGGCTATCACGTTAGATTACTGCAAGGACTTGAAACGCACTGAGCACTCTGGAAAAGGTACTTGAGATCCCTTCTTGGCAACCAGGTCACGACATCGTTTCATTAACAGTGCTCCTTGACCAGTCCTGCTTGGTCACCCACCTCCAGGTCTTGCACTGTCCCGCCCTGCATCCTTGCTTCTTGCCCCTGGGGCTGCACCTCCTCCACTGCCACACATCACCTGTTTCCTTGGCGTGTCCTTCCTCCATAACCTCACAGAGAGCACTCCACCAGCTGGGGACATAAGTGTAATCTGACTTTAAAGGAAGGAAAGAAGCCTGCCTGCCTGTGTGGCACCAGCAGCAGGGACTGGCAAAGGCAAGCACTGATGAACAGTCTGCCAAAACAGCAGCAGCAATAAATGCTTTCCAGAGGGTTTCTCTGCTGCTGAACACTTCCAGCAGAGAAACAGCCTCTGGCAGAATGGGATTCAGACAGCTACTGGGAAATAGCATGCTAATTGCAACATTTAAAAAACAAACAAACAAAACCACCTTACCCTACAAAGAAAGGCAGGCAGGTTTCTTTCCTTCCTCTAAAGTCAGATTACACTTCTGTCCCCAGCTGATGGAGTGCTCTCTGTGAGGCTAGTGAGCTCCTGGCGAGAAAGGCACCCAGGGCTACAGAGCATCTTTCCCCAGGTCATGACCCCCAAGAGCCCACTTTCCACAACCCCTCTGCTCCCCTCTCACACAATCTTTCTGCCTCCATCTCCCCAGATAAATGAGACGAACCATCATGTTCACTACAGAGATTCTTCTGTGACTGTGGAAATAGAGATCAGCAACTATAGCAGCCTGCTGGGCAGGACGAGAAATTACATGCCACTGTTGGGTGGATAATACGGAAAATAAATGCAACCAACCATCTGTGTATAATGCAGCAATGATCCTAGATCTAACAGACAGCTTCAGACTGTCAGCTAAATTAAAGTCTCCAAACTCTTGATTTTGTACTTAGTTCTGTACTTAAAAATTGTTCCTCTTCCATTTCTACAGGGGTATATATTTTATTAAATGTTGCTAGCGTCTTCCACCACACAGGATGATACAGGACTCCAGATCATGTGTAAGCAGAGAGATTAATGAAATGGACTTTCCTCACTGAGGTCCCCTCAGATTTCCTTTGCACAGAAAAAGCTATTTATTTTTATTTATTTTATATTTTTCAGAATATAAATTTTTCAGAAGGTATCAAGAGATCCAGTGGCTGGATAGATGTTCACAGCTGTAAGATTGCAGTGGGTCTACCTGCAACGTTCAGAAAGATCCTTTTCCCTAAGTTAACACATGTGATCAAAATACTTCTAACTTTGAGGAGGCCAACAGGCTTTCTTCTTGCTTACCTTATGAAGCCATACTGGTAGCAGCAAAATGGAAATGTTTAACAGGTTAAGAAACTGTGACTATAAAGTATATAATTTATGAAATGAATGTAAAGCCAGATAATGTTATTGCTATTGTTACATGATACATTGCATGCTGTTGCATAAAGTATTTCTGAAAAAATAATTTAAAAAATGATGCTGAGTTGGAAATACACCCAGCAGGTTGGAGGGGAGAAGCTGGAGGGGAGAAGCCAAAGTCCAACGCAAGTTCACAACTAAGGCTCCCTCAGGTTCTGCAGAGTCAAAGGAAGCCTTTGGAGTACATGTTGATGTGATGGGCTGGTTTACCTTTAAGTTTTATTTTTAATTTGTGAACACACCTGACTTAAGGGGATGTATTGCTATAAAGTGTTATGCATGAATCTTGAATCTGAAGGATTTTGGTTTGTCTTGTAGTGTCTCTCCCAATACACAAAATAAACTGCTATAAACCACAAACGTCCAAAAAACCTGAAAAAAAGGTTCTGCGCATCACTTACTTCCAGGTCATAGTACAAATGATCAGTGCTGAAGCAATGTCCAAGACAAAATAAATCATCACAGTTGCCAGTACACAAGGCCTACAACTGCTGACTGGTTTTGTAATCTATCCACGCCCTGCCTTTTGAGCCAGCTACCCACTGTTTCTATCAATTTTGAATCTAAACACAGCATGCAAGTGTTTTAATTCAGACTTGGTCTTCGGCGCTGGAAAATTAAAATATTCTGGTTTTGGATTTGAAAACCCACATCTTCTGTGTTTACAATACTTTTTTTGTCAACATTATGGAACCTGAATTATCAATGAATGTTTTATGCATAGCAGTTTCCTTTAGCATTCCCAGTATAATTCATTAGAATGCTTATCTAAACAGTGCGGGTTTTTTTTTTTTTTTGCTTATTTTCAGTAAACTGATTTGTATTTTATTTCTTTTATTTCCATTCATTCCTTCTACCCAGAAGGGTCAGACGCATTTGCAAACATAGACACTGGGGAATCTTTTTAGCTGCTTCCCAAGTGTTTTCATAAAGAAACAGGTGACTTGGAAACAGAAGGCTACCTGCTCACAAAAATTTAACTTTCAGGAGAAAAAAGTGATAGAGGGCTAGAAGCAAAGTGTACGTAAAACAGTATGCAGTAATGAAGGCAAAAATTATACCTTTCTCTGTTTAGGTTTTTATAGGCTACCTGAAAGCCTGAAAGATCTTCACTGCCAATTTCCCTCTACTAGTGGATTGGCAAAGGGATGTGACTGTGCTCTGTGTAATGGACAATGGTGAGTTTAGAGGACAGCACCACATTTTCTCCCACTATTTTTGTCTTTTGAGGAGATAAATGCACCTACTTCAGTGTTTCTCAATATGAGAATTAACTCTGTTTTGCTCTGGTTTCTGATGATCAGGCACAGCCACCAGGCTGTGCAATGCAGTTTTGCTAACAGTCAGCTGTTAGGCAGCTCGGTGTCCACAGAAGCAGCATGGCAGACCCTCTGTGGCAGCCTTGGAGAGCTAGCTGGAGATCAAAACACTGATGGACATATATGTGCTGTAAACAGTACTGCCAACAGAACGTATAGAACAGCCTTGAGATTTATTCAACAAAATATAGTCTGTGCTGGATACAGCTTACACTTGCCAGTGTCTGTATCTTTCATCAATGGTTATCATCAGATCTGGGCATTCTCGACATCACTCATTTGGGCCACACGAGTGAACATGTAATTATCACGTTGACCAATGAGAGGTTGAAACTATCAGATATACAAGACTTCAGAATGAAAAATACAACAATTCAGTCTGTCAATTTCCTGCAAACCAGTCGAGAATGCAGGACTCAGTCAGTACCTGTCTGGCTGCACCTAGAAATCTATTTACTTCCTAGCAAAAGAAGAAGAGGTAAGAGATAAAGTAATCATATGAAAATCTTCATAGGAGGAAGCCAAGAAGAAAGTCTGGTTTGGAGATAAAATCTTGAAAGGTAATCTTAGATTCCTCAACAGAAACTGCCTGTTTGCTATTTCATATTACATCCAGACAAAGGGTATGTGGCAGATTATTTGTGAATAAGCTGGACAAATGCAACTTACTTCTTTCTCTAAAAGAAGCAGAGAGGGACATCCAGTATTACCTAATCAAGGGGCATCAGTAACAAGGTCTAGAAATACTAGGAGAGTTCTCATTGCTGTTGGTGCAAGGCTAGACGTTAAAAGATGATTTTAAGAAACAGCTATGGAATATTGATAGAGTTAGATTCTCACTTCAAAAATTTGATTCTCTCATGACTTTAACTAGTTTAAAAGGCTTTGAAGAATGATTTTCTACTTGAATAAGCTTTTCTGCCCTTTGTAGTCTAGCATAATTCCACTGAATGTGATGCCAATGATCTTCATATATCTATAACTATGTTTGACAGCTATACCCATACATTTGCCTTTATGCTTTTCATCTGAAAAATCACGGTTTAAGTTCCCAAGTCATTAACACCATCATTACTTGAAAATGAAAGGCAAGAACACAATGAGCTATGTTGTATGTCCAAGGCCTCAAAGAGCAGTTCGAGCTTTACAAGTGGACTTCTGAAGGCACTCGAAATCTTTAGGTATGAACAGAAACTTCTTTTCAGTGACCAGGAGGCACAATTCCTGCTCCCTGGAGTCACCTTTTCACTTGGATAAGGAGAAGATGTTTAAATGGTGCACCCTGCCCACAGTTCAAGACGAACACAGGCACATAAGCTGAAAGCCAGGAGCTGCATAGCTGCAATAAGCAGAGGAGACCCCACGCTAATACTGACTGTTGTGAGGCAGATGGACTAGCTCAGGTTCAACACAGTGCTCATGTTTGCTGTTCAGAATTCATTTCCACTGACTGAGTAGAGCTGGCATGCTGCTTTTTGAAAATAAAGTCCCCACATCCACAATCGATCTTGCTCTATCTTATTTTGTCTCTATCACGGCACAGTTAGAGCATCCCTTCTTTCTGAGTGACACAATATAAGCAGAAAAAATCCTTTTCGGCCTTCCTTTGTAAAGCTTCTCAAGTATGTCCTTCTTCCAGTTCACAGGTACATGACTCTTCTAAAAATGCACAACTGCGAGTTTGCCCATCAAGGTCAAATTATATCCATACCTCCCAAAGGCCAGTAATCTTTTACATCAGGAGGTTACTTATTTCTCAAAAAATAGCATAGCATCTAAATCTGAACTGGATAGAGGTCGAGCAACCCCACACCTGACATGACTTCAGACATTTCAGTGTGCTCACTGTCACCTTCTGCCTGGCTTTAGCCACTGTACCACGACCAGAGAACAGAAAAACACAGAACAGATTAGGTTACCTTCATTTTCCTTGGAAGGTCTATCCATTATCCTAATGGAGAATGCCTTCTCCATTAATTATATATAAAACTCAGGCTCCTCAATTAGGAGCCCACAATCCCTTTGGTGTGATTGGATGACCACTCTACAAAAAATAATACATGATATGTTCCTTAAAGTACACACTCAGAAAATGGACTGTCCTTACAGGTTTAGCCCATCTTGGAGAAGAGAGTGAGATTAAGGAATGAGGGGAAAATGGCTCCATTAGAAGCATCCTTGCAACTGGCAACATCTACTCTGTGGCCTTGAATTGGATAGGAATTATTAAAAAGATTTAAGATACTGAGTGATAAAAGAGCTACACTTCAGCTTGAATTGCTTTCATTTTGAATATGTCATTTGTGATAAGTTTTAATTAAATGAAAAAAGATTTGTAAACTGAAAAGATCTTAATACAGAAGCAACAGAGAGAAATGACAAAGGCTACAAAGAAAATGTGCTAAATTCTCTGCATTATTCACCAACGCAGTAGCCATAGGGCTACAGATCACAGTGCTTAATGTATTAATGCTCTTCTGGCCACACCCTGAAAGCATCTGCATCCTTTATCACAAGACTAAAAGGACTTATGCAATGCTTTACCAGGCTTACATAGATAAGCACATTTTTTTTTTCCTCACACAAACCCCTTTTTAGGCATTGTATCTCTGAAAGCTTATCTACAACATGAATCCAACACAAAAGTAAAACTGCAAGTGGCCTCAGAAAATAGATACGTCAATAGTCAATACTCAAGTCTGGAAAAGATACATAATATTTTACTAGATATATTGAATTAATATAGCACAGAAATACTGGAACTGCCACAAACATTATACATTATTAAATCTAATAAAAAAAATAAAGAAATAAGAAAAGAACGTTAAACATTGAAGAACGAAAATAAAATGGAAAGGCTAAACTTCTAACTACCACAGACTATTTCTGTCTGGAGTCAGTCTTCAGATGCCAGTAGTGGGAGCAAAACTCTGACAATGAGTTTAATCAGGTCATTAAAATGGCCGTGTAACAGGATTACAGACAGAGCAGGATCAGTAAGTCCCCTTCTAGAGCAGGGAAGTGCAATCTCTTGACACAGAATTGTTATGCTCAGTCTTAACTTCATCCTTCTTTAGGTTAGTACCTCTGCATTTAATATACGCTGAAGCTTCATTGATTTCCTGGAACACTCACAATCTCTGTTGCCTACCAAGACAGTCAGTCAGAGAGTACTTAGAGCTTCAGGCTAATGTATGAGATAGTTGCTCTATCCCTTTTTGTAGAAGCAGTGCATTGTCAGAGTGCTGCCAAGTAACTTTGCTATTAGTACTGACATATGAACTGCTTTCATTAGGAATTAAATAAAAGCCAGGCATAGTGATTTGTTTTGCATTTTTCCAAAATATCTGTATTTTTATTTCCTCCTGCATTTGTATTTTGTCCAAAACACTATATCTATATATTATCAAATTTTTTTTACTGTGCACTTGCTCATCAGCTTAAGGAAAAGAGCAAAATGGATGGCACTGCAGCATTAAGATGCATATAATTAATAGACTGAAATGAAGAATGAGAAACTCAAGTAGGAGCTTATGATTAATGAACAAAATTTTTAAATTTAATGTTAATATTAGAATAAAATTCTAAGTAAGTATTTCACCAAAGCATACCTAACATGCACACACAGATGCAGCTATAATTCATTTGTCCTGTGTTCATTATATGACCACTAAGTGCCTGGGTTTTCTTGGTCACCCTCTCCTTCTCCTGTAACCAAATCATCCCTGCCGCGAGTTTTAATGGGCCAGTTTTCCACTGTTGCCAAATGTGACGTCTGTTGTTTGAGAGCCCCTCATGGTGCATCTAGAATAAAGCTGATTACATTCTAAGGGACAGCTATCGCTCAGCTAACGGCCAGCGTATGCCTGAGCAGCACCCCCATCCTGCACAGCGGTTTACTGTTTACTCCTATCAGTGACCAGAGATGTGCTGTGATGTGGTGATCAAATCACTGTGTATGTGCTGTGAATATAAAGTGCACATAACACACATTTCAACAGATCCTGCACATGCTGATTAGTGCTTTGCTGAATCATGATTTTTGAACCAATTATTTTGCTACTGAATTTTTCAAATGTCCATTGTGGTTTTCCATGTTTCTAGTCAGGCAAAGCTGACAGCTTTCTGGTATCAAAGAATGACTCTTTAAATTAGAAGATTGATCACAATATTACTATATTATTAAGATGAACTATAATACTCCTATATTATCTAGTACACCAGTATGTATGAAATAAAAATTAGTTAAGTAACTATGAGCCCACTTCTGTAACCTGAAAATCATTTGAGGTCATTGTCCCTCATAACCGTATAGAACAACAAAACTCCCAGGCAGGAATTAAGACCTACAGTATGACCACTAATTAAAACCAGAGTATTTACTTTTTTCTGCAGAACGGAGAAGGGACAAGCTTATGATTAGTCCTATGTTTGATACACTTCCGTGTTTCCAACGAGAAACAATATGACAGAAAATGACCTGATTTTCAAGTGTGTCATATCGGGACATCACAATGTTATGCTACATGTATATGTATACATGTTATACGTGTATAACGCAAGTTACATTATACACTATATATTTTCATGGTATTTTTACATATATAAGGATACCTGAAATGAGAAAATAAATAGAATGAAAAATGGAATATGGTTTTCATAATTATACATTGTTCATTTAGAGGGTTTACATATTTATACATATACGATGCATTTCATCTTAAGTTAGCTTTAGCTTCATAAGGAATGATTAAAAAATCTAGCCTGCTTATAGGGTGAACAGTCAGTATTAAAATCGAGGCTAAGTTAGTTTTAAAAAAGAAATAATCCAATCATTAAATTCTGCTACTTGTTAATATTTCTGCAGTGAATAGGCTGAGAAAATAGCACTGGCAGCTAGCACTTGAAATTAGCAGGAACCAAAACACTCAAATGCCTCTAAGTTTTATTTCGATTTCCACAAAAAAAGGCCAATCAGAAAAGCATGGCAGGACTTTTAAGATACTGAATTTTAAGAGAGTACACCTCCTCTTTAATTTTGCCTATTTAACCACATTTAACCATCAAAGTAATTCTGTACTTAGAGTAAGTTACTGCATAGTGTGTTTCCTCAGCTAAGGGTGGAAAAAACTTCATAATATTGGGGTTTAGATTTAAAAAAAATACATCTTATTATATAAAAATGCATGTGTTCTGTTTTCCTCATTTCCTTATGTGTTCTAATGAATTTAACATGAAAACAATGTGCCACTCTCTTACTTGCCTGACCTCATTTGACTTCATTTATTACAGAGGTGAATGTCCTAGGAAGATTTTGTGTGGTTTTGTGTCTACAGAAAATTTTAAGAGTTTAATTACCATCAAAGACAAACACTTTCCTTACACTGCCACTTCACAGTAACCTTCTTTAGGAAGACTCTCTTGTTATCTCTGCCTGGTTCTGTAACACTAGTAGGAGCTGGTACAGAAAACCGTACTTCTTTGAAACAAATACATTGAGTTCAAAGTTCTGAAGTTTGCAGTACTGCAAGAAGATGTAATTGACCATTTATATTTCATTGGTTTTAACAAAGGGTTCTTTCAACTCAGAGCAGAGGGGCAGTAATTCTGCAACTTGCCAGTAAACCAGTAAACTGCAAAATATCCAAGAAAATAGTGCATTTTTATATAGAATTACACTTCCAAAAAGTACTGTAAACTAGGTTTGAATACAGGTATGGAGCTCAATTTCAGCAATGAAAAACAAGTCAGTAGGGCACTACAACTGAAACATCAGGAAAAATAATCCTAGTCAAAACAAATTTTTAACAATGGCTGACAAAAGACCAGGAAAAAAAGAAACAAAGCAGAGGATTTTCAACAAGAATATTTAATGTGGCTATTAATTACATTTAAGAGCAAACAAATTTGTGGGAAAAGAAGCATTAGGATCTTTTTCGCTCAATTTTGGAAATTGCCACTGCTTTCTGTTAGAAGCAGTCCTAATATAAATGCGAAGACAATTTACTAAATAAACCAAACTAACATTGCTAAAGGCATTAAGGCAGCATCTCACAAGATGTCTTGAACAAATAATAGGATCTCAGTGCTTGAGCTGGTTTGAGCTAGCTTTCCCAAGCTCTCCAACCGCTCAGTCTGCCTCTCTCCCAAACCTTCCCCCCTTTCAAAGGAAAAAAAATATGGAAGAAGCCAAAATCACACTATACATATATTTTTATATTTTTCTAAATACAAAGAACTACACTGCAAGGATATCATGCAAAACTCCCAAGAAAGGGAAAAGAGGAAAGGGAAAATGGGAAAAAGGACAAAAAGGAACTATATAACACCTGGCATACAACTATAACTGTCAACAACTAACAAAGTAAAGAACTACCTAAATCTCACCACTTCCCTTGAGGAAAGCAGAACAACTAAATCCGACCCAGGACTCTCCCCTAACGCGTGGGCAGACAACAGCAGCCACTGCAGGCCTCAGCTCCAGACAGGACCAGGAGCAACGGAGCTCCTGCTCTCCAGCTTGCCGGAAGAAGAAGAGAGCATACTGTCTTATCTATATCCTATTTATATGTTGCGTTATGTTAAAGGACGTTATGGAATATTTCCGTGGATCCTGACCTCCACTGTTAAGGAAGACCCGTAAAGGACATTTTTTTTTTTTTAAGGAAGATCTGAAAAATCCAAGTCAGTCCACTACAGTGCTGAGGTACACACTGCTATATCTACAATAATAAAATATATTGCTATGCATCACTGCAAACATTCAGCATACACCAACAGTATAACCTGAAAAACAAAAACAAACAAGACTTTCTCTTCTGAAAATAAAAAAAAAAAAAATCCAACCCTGTGAAAGAAAACCAGCAACATGGAGGAAACCAGTCACTATTTATCCTTTTCTACTCTGATGATGCTTGGTGCTCTCATTTGGATTAAATACATTGGGTGCTGCACTATGAATGGCCTCATTAATGTGGACTCTAAGCATCCCTTAGATGTTCACAGGATGGCCTGCGTTTATAAAGTATATAAAATCACCTCTAAGATAAAGAAAGAAACAGGAGAACAATCCCAGCTACTTTGTTACTGAGATTCAGAAATTCCTCAGAAACCATGAGAAGAAAAAACAGCCCATAGAACTTATCATATGGCACAAATTTGACCCTGTTTCTGCCCAGAGCCTTCTATGAGGGGGATTGCTTTCTCTCAACTATCACCAGTTTTCTATATTTGGTGTAAAAACTCATTGTACTGGAACAAAGCATGCAGGTGATGATAATGTGTGGAAGATTAATAGAGATGACAGGTTACCATCCTTAGGGTAAAGAAAATTGCTGCTGCACGGTCTATTTTTTATTGGAAGGTAATGGGAAAATTTTCTGCTTGTATGTGGAGAAATAAAACATAGGTACTCCTTAGGAGCACACACTGCCTGAGAAAACACTTTGTAGCACATAATGCTTACACATTTTATCTTCAACCAATGTAAAATTAATCAGAGCATCTGCTCTCAGTGAGACTGCCTCCAGTAAAGACCCATCTCCATCTCAGGAGAGCTTTCAGCTCTTGTTGGGGATGGTCTGAGAACTGCCTGCAGGGCAAAAGCTAGCAAGAAGGGTAGCCAACAGCAGACTAGGGAAGTGCCAGAAAAAGAGAATGACAAGGAATAACTGGTAGCATTTTTTATCACAGAGTTTTTTCTATACGATGAAGCATCAAAGTGTAGTTACAATACTGAATGCTTTCCAAAAGACTGCAATTATTCTTTAGGTTACATGCATTAAGATGATTGCTTCTTAAAGGAAGCATGCATGCATTAAGATGATGCATTCTTGCTTCTTTTAAGAAGCATTTCCTATAATAAAGTTTTAATAGCAGAAGCATATGTGGTTTGTTAAAGAAAATCTGTATTTGGTGATGAAAACCCGTAAGTTTCCATAACCCAGTGTACTGCTGGGTATATGCTGGTTAAGGAACCTTTTCCTAGAAATTATTAGGAGCAAAACCATCATTGCCAGCTTATTTGAAAGGTAAAATCAGTTCACAGACTGCTGAATGCAGCCAAGCCTCTGAACTAAAAATTAACAAAATAGAGTAATTAGAAACGTGTTTGCTATTGAACCTCTAAGAATTAGTCATGTAGTCAATTATAACTTCTTTTGGCACTTCTACTTTCCAAACCCATCAGGAGAAGAATTTTGCTCATGGCCAGGCACAGACACCAGCACACCCCGCAGAGCCTCCTGGCTCCAGCTGCAGGTCTGGCAATGAAGACACTGCTTGCTCTGACAAGGCAGAAGGAACAGCCTTGCAGCTGCAGGGGACAGACAACTGCCCACTCAAACAACCCTACATGTTATACTTGCTCCTGCATCAACTCAGAGTCCTTTTGGGAGAAACGCTGGGAGGGGAGGTTACAAAAATAAGCATCAGCACAATCACAGTATTATCAACCAGAGCACTGCTCCTCCACAGACCTTAAAAACACTCCACAGACCATTTCTGCTCTTCATCCTCCATTCTCATTGTGCCTTATGGCCACAGAAGGGAAGTGCCACTGAGGGGAAGTCCCACGGACTCTGCACAACTGCTAAGTCACTTAGCGTTGGGTATCTCAAAATACTCTCCACAAAATGGATGCGAAAGGAAGCAGACCCAGGCGATTCCCACTCCACTCCTCTCCTCTCCTTTCTTCATTTTACCTTAGATCCCAGAGAACATGTGTAGTGTGGAAAGGAGTTCCTTGGACCAAGGAAGTCCAAGATGATGACAAGGCGTGTTTGTGACACTTCACGGGACAATCTGGTGACATGCAGAGTTGGCTGATGTAGGTCTGGATCTGGTCTGAGCTGGATACAATGCCATGCTGGCAAAACTAGACTGTGTATAAACACAAACAGTAAAACACTCCATGTTAGAGCATGCTGGGTGGGCTCTGCCAGCTGAGACCCGATTTTGTGATTCTATTTTCCAGATGATAAATGTCATTAAATTTTTGTTAAGAAGTTTTTCTTCCTTTTGAGAAGTGAATGGATCCATGCTTGAAAGGTTTTGAAACAGATAGTTCTCTTTTTTTTAAAAGTAAAACCCAGTTAACTTCTAAGCACTTAGTAAAGCCCGATGTTAACTGCTGAGGTCAGTCAGCAATTTAAATACTTAAAGGATAAAAAAACTCTGCTTAAATGGCTAACCTTTCTTACATGACTTCTCAAATTGTCTGAAAGTTATCTGAGCAGGAGAAGTGCAAGGAAAAAGAAAAAAAAACATACCAAGATGCACAAGCAATAGTTAATGAAATCCAACATGCAGTAATTTTCAACACAAATACTGTGTTCCTGAGTTCACTGAGGGCAGGCTGGACAAAGGAAAAACCTCCTTTTAGACACCACAGGGCTTAAAAGATTTTAGTCTTCAAGGAGCATTCTAAACAAAAGGAAAATATTACTAGCATTGTCAAGTAAAAGAAAATGAAAAAAATTACTTTATTGCTCATATTAAGTTGCATATACAAATATATTAAGATGGTAGCTATAGTACGCAATTTGGTTTGAAAGGTCTCTAATTTACTGGCATGAAGTAGAGCTGTGTAAATAATCTGAAATGAGGGTTTGATTTATAGAATTTTGACCTTTGCTTTTCCTCCCAAAGCACCTAGCAACAGATTTTTTTTTTATTTCAATGCCTTTTACAGGAGATTAGCCAGTGTGCTGAATTTCTCTAGTGTTTATTGACCACAATGTTATTTCACTTCCTTGAGTGTATGAGCACCTTAGGCACAGGGAATTAGCAAAAGCACACTACCAAGAGTATTTCTGGATGTGATTCTTAATTTTTCTAGCAAAATTTGATTATTCAAATGCTAAAGAAGCAACAAGAAAAGTGATGAATACTAAAGGCTGATTAACTCAGCCTGTGCCTCCATGGTTAAATAAATACCCAGCACTCCTTTCCCAAGCATCCTGCCTTGAACCTGGTTCTGTAACTCCAGCTGCTCTCAGGGATACGTCAGAACTCTGAGTTCCTCTTGCCACAACTGGAGTGCCATCAGCTTTCTGGAAATCAAGTGAATGTGGCCCATGGTCATTAACTCTGCTTGGCTTATTGTTATGTTCTAACTACTTACTTTTAAAAGGTAAATCCCTCTTTTTACATCATGCAAGCATTCTTATCATACTCATTTCTAGGCTCATGAACCCCTGTTTCTCATGCCCCACACTTTGTTTTGTTTTTTTCAGTGAAACCAAAATTGACTTGAAGATCTAATACAAACCAGAAAATGATACAGCAGGCACAGCACTGCAATGGACAGACAGGTCAATGAGTCTGTCAGATGATCTGTGGGACGGAATGAGATGGTGAGGCTGAAGTCCACCTGGCAGATGTACATTAGAAAAAAATTGATAAGCAGAGGGAAAACAAAGAAAGGGATCTTCTGACCTAAGCCTGCCTATGGTTTGAGAGGAGCTTTCTCCTAAATTATCCCTTAATTAGAGTACATTTCAGATTACTAGAAAATGAGGGTCAGGAAAGCACACCTGAGTCCTTCCTACAGCCTTACACCATGGTTGAGAGGACATGGCATGTCAAACACACTTCCAATATAAATACTAGATATTGTGGCATGAAACACTCAGACAGAAATACATCTCAGTACCTATGAAAAGACCTTAAAAAAATTTCTTTCCTCATCTCTAGTTTAGAGGTAACAGTAAAAATCAGTAAGGACAATTACTAAGAATGATACTCTGATTTATTTTAACAAATATAATCATTTTATCTGTATTACCCAGACTGGAAGGATAGTATAATATCTGATGCATGCTTGATGAGAAGAATTGTTCAAAACTAAAGCAAGAAGAAAAATGTTTATTTCACGAGAAGGGTCTATCGGCTAGGATGCAAAACAAGTGTCATGAAGATTTTCTTGTCTACAGCACTGCTGGGTATACTTTGATAGCTCTTTCGTATTATTCCATTTAGGCAAAACCAAATAAATTAAGCATATTACGACTACTTAAATTATTTCTAGAATGAGCGTGTGTGTGGCCAGGAAGCGATGTATGCTTTCTGTCTATTGAGAAACCCAAACCTGAAGTATGGAAGAGCTACTGGGGCAGGCCAGACAACACTTCTGACAGGGCTTTGCTGTCTATTTTATATTGTGTTTTGGGAAACATTGCCTTGTACCTACTTAATTAGGTGACTTCAAGCCATCACCAGCCACCTCTTTCCAGGATTTCCAGAATTCCTCAGTGTGGTTTTTACAGCACTGTGGACTGCTCAAGAAGCGGCAGGCAAAGTATCATTGGACTGGCTACCCCTTCCTCACCAAGCAAGCTAGTGCACACTGTACCTCTTTGCTAAAGAACCAAATTCTTGGAGGAAAACAGGGATTATCATGTGGAACATCATGCTTTAAAAGGCAATTTTATACCCGTTGACTTCCTCAATGAAAGTACGAACTCTGTAAAGTAGGTGGAGCTGTCTTTTCTTCCACATCTTCAAAGACAGCCCCCTCAAGCCAGGAAGAGGAGACAGTGGAAGAATGATGCGGTGACTGCTGTCAGTCCCAAATGACCACTGTGTCTGCTTTAACTGGCTTTTAACTGGCTTACCCATACCTAGATTTTGCTAACAATAATACTGTGTGCATAGAAAAAATATTGAGTCGTGTACTATTACTGGTAGTGTTATCCATAGCATCCTCTTTATGAGGCTTACTCTGGAAATCAAGATTGACAGCTTATGAGGAACTGGTACCATGCCTGCCCTTCAAAGCCTTAAGCTGTCAGAGCCCAGTGACCGAAGAAGAGAAAAAGGGTTTCAAGCACAACAAGGAGATAGCAAGTAAGACAACTGCTTTGTATACAGAGGCAACACTGGTGGTCTGAAATGAATACTACTGAATAGTTGGCAAAATGTTTACGAGACTCAGAAGTTCAGTCTAGCAGCAAAACTGGGGACTGAAAACACGAAGAAAGTGCACAAATGGATATTAAAGCAACTCTGTTTAAACATCCACAGGTAATGAATCTGGCATTCATAGTAGATACTAGAGGTATAAGAAGGTTCTAGAAATTCCTAAGCTAAACTGCTTCTGAGTCACTACGTTATATGGAACACAGGCATGCCCAGGGAAGAGTAACCAGGACAGAAACAAAATATAGGCAGAAGAAATTCAGAAGAATTTAAGGAGCTGCAAGGGTGACATTATCCTCTTCAGTTCTGAAGGAATACTTGGTCTGCAATCACACTCAGATACCAAAATCCATATTACACAAATGACAGGCAATTATCCAGGCAGCACAAGGCATGTTACAGAGTGTCACACCAATGGATACCTGAAGTTTCACAAACATTAAAGGGTTGAAAGGAATGTGTGCTAAGATCCAAGTTCACAGAACAGGGTGGGTGAAATGATACCCAAGGGCACTTTAAACGGCACAAGACATCCGTGTTTAAGCAATTCAATATTCAACACCATTCAAGGAGTACAGCAAGCAATCCAGCTTGCGTTCAGTAAGGGATCTGGATTTAGCCAGATAAAGGGACCTTTGCACGCCAGTGACAGTGCTTACTCAATCTCCACTGATTCCAACAGGAGTTTACACGTTTTGTTTCCATGTAGCCTCCTACATTCATGCATCTAAATCTGCAGCTGTGTTCACTCACAGCATAGATTTAAATGCAATCGCCAAAGTTTTGTGTGGTCAGTGGCAGTGCAGAAGATGGACTGGTGTAAGTAGAGCAGGAACCCAATATAAAAAACATTGTCAAAGTAGAAGGATGTTTGCTTTTTCCCGAATCATACACTATTCAACCTCTAGTAGGCAGTATTCTTTTTCTTGGATGAAATCCAGATGCATTTACTAGCTTCATTGTATGTGAGGACATTTTTTAATTTTATTTTTACACTTGTGTTCTCTCTTGTACTGTATCAGAGATAACACTGTATATATACTAAAATTTCTTTTTACTGTGGATAAATATGCTTGTCATGATACCTCTTCTAAAAGTTATCTTTGACAAATGATGTTATTAAGAAGCTGAATATTTTCCATTTTCAGAAACACTTTCGGTTTCAGAGTTTACATACAAATTCAAGACAAAATTATTCTGCAGCATATTTTATGCAATCTGCATATCCTCTAGAAAAATATCACCTTACTTTGTATTCCAGCGTTCTCTTTACACTACGTTGCACAAAATACTCAGAGCTGTTATTTTTACAAAAACCTGTTGGTAAATTTTTCTTTTCCGTGCCAAAACTAAATTGAAATGCAATATTTAAAGACTGTTCACCTGAACCAATAGTTTGCCAGGAACATGTTTATGAAATGCCTAAAAAGAATGCTCCAATCAGTTCTGAAATTACATTCATATTCTCAAGATTTTGGAATAACAGAAAAATAAAGGACATACTGAAGCATTTAGGAATTGAGAGACCGTAAGAACATATTTCATGGAGTAAGATACTGAAAGTTAAAACAAGATACAGTAAATCAACAAGATACCATTCTCTAATAACAGCAATATGAATTATGTTCCTTTAGACATGAACATAATCAATAATAGCTAAGTAGCCTAATTTTCACCTTTAAATTAAAAATTTAGAAAACTATAAACAGTAATATAGTATTTAGGAACAGTCACTCTTACTCATCTTCATTATTTTGATCTTAATGCCTGATCAAAGTAAGAAAAAAAAGACCTTTTTTTTGCCTTTCTCATCCTCAGTAAAGAAGTTTCTTCTCCAATGACAACACTACAGCCTGTCAAAAATTCATGCCACCAAACCCCCTTAGTCAAGATTTCAGCATGCAGATGAACAAATTAAAAATTTTGAAACATAACAAAGGAGTGGGAAAATATTCTGTAAATCACAACAAACTACATAACAGTAGTGAGCAGAACTGAAAACTATACTACTGATTTTTTTCAGACACAAAATCTGAGACAAGAGAGATTTCCCACATCTATACATATTTGAGCAATAAGAGTTGAATACAAGTAAGTGATGCTTGAGATAGTCTTCTACTCAATACCATCCAAAGTCATGGAAATCACATAACCATATATAGACTTTATTTAAATATGTACTTGGGCTTTCTCTTCTCCAGGCTGAACAACTCTTAACACTTTCAGCCTTTCTTCACAGGAGAGGTGTTCCATCCCTCTGACCATTTTCATGGCCCTTCTCCAGACCCGATCCATGACGTTCGTATACTCAGGGCTCCAGGTAGGGTCTCACCAGAGTGCAGAGGAGGGAGAGAATGACCTGTTGGCCACGCTTCTTGTTACACAACCCTGGGTGTGATTGGCTTTGTGGACTACAAGCACACATTTCTGGCTCACATCCAATTTTTCATCCACACCTTTCACTGTACTCTGTAGCGATATCCTATAACCATTGCCAGGCCAAAGAAGCAGCTTTAGCTCATTTGTATGAAAATTTGTTGTTGTTTACATCAAAACGGTGTTCACACCACCCAATTTTGTTCATGGCCCCTAGCTACCTAAATGGGAAAGAGTGATGTCCCCTAGGCTATAGGCAGTGAAGACTCATGGTGTCTCCTGCAAGATGGTACAATGCAGGAGTTCATCTGTGTGGCGTGGATAGGAATGCAGGGAACAACGGGAAGTCTCCCCTGCTTTTACCCTGAGCTTCCTCAAACTTCAGAGACACGAGTGTCCCTTGACTTGCAGAATTTAGTATTTCCAGGCCAGGCCCACACTGGGGTCTGTGCATGTAAAGAAAGGATAAATATCCAAAGGAGTAGAAATTGTTCAGATTTAATAACGTCTTCCCTGAACTGACAATGGAGTATTAAGTAGGACAGAAATAAAATCCCTACAAACCAGATGTAAATAACTACAAGCAGCTCAAAGACCCAACTAATGACTACAGCAATCCAGACAAAAAAGACATCTAAACAAAGTAGAAAGGAATAAATATAAAAGTATCACTTTATGTGTAGCTCTTTTTGGTTTTATCCCCTGAGATGCCAAAAGCTGACAGGGTAATTTCTAACACTTCAGAACACTCAGATACACTCCTATCGGTCTAAAATCACATTCATTTTCTAACCAACATTATATAATGAATGGCTTTTCTATGTTTAAAATTAAAACGAGAGCATACAATATGAATCATTCACAGAAACAAAGGAACAATCAATCACAAATATATCATGGCGTATGGAAGAAGCCCCAGTTTTTCATGCCCCATAACATTTGAGCCTTAAAGCAATGACATTTCCTTGAAGTCTATAAAACCTTTGCTTTACCTTTTGGAAAATGAAAGAAAAAAAATCAAACCCAAGATATGGGAACCTGTCAAACTGGTATTACCTGTCAGAGCTTTGAATCATGTGTTATTTAAACATACCCTTTCTTAGATTTTCTTTCTGGTATCAGGAATCTCTCCTAACATTTGCCTGCAATACTCTTGCCATGCTTTCAGTCCCATACATATAAAGTATTCCAAAGACACAAAAGATATTTTTTTCTAATGACAGTTCTTGATACAATGTAACAAGAAATCCTTCCATAAATAGCTTAGCAAAATTTAATTAGGCATGCTGAATGGAAAAGCATAACATAGGCTTCTGTGCTAGCTAATGTATTTTGAAGGGTCATTTGATCTTCTATTTCATGGTATAAGTTGATAATTTATATGTGATAGAAAGGAATTCTCTCCTCAATCATATTAGCTTTGTCAATTAGCCAGGAATATTATTTGTCCCTATTTGTCCCCTCATAATTTTCTAAAACACTGAATGCCATCTCCAGAAAATAAAGCTACATGAGTCAATAATTCAGTGTAGCAAGACAACTCCGAGATTTTAGTGCTGTACTACTTTATACAAATAATACAATATCAAATCTGAAAATCTGCCACTATTGTAATACAATACAAGCAAATTTTATTGCTGAGCCATGGAGAAGACTAGTTTGGAAACAAAGTCCATACAACAAATAGCCTGGTCTATGATCTATCGTAAGCACTTTCTTACTGACACCCATGTGAAAGAACATAACAAATATTACAGAGAAGTCTTTATTGTTGCATTAAGCAAAAATATGTAAATGAAAATTTTAAATATGTAAAATTATTTTATCTGTTTATGATCCTAGACTATCCCCTTCATGACTAAATTGCCAGGATACATCTGAAATATATTTCTGTATGTGAATTAGGCCAAAAATTTCATATAACTCAGATGATGAATGACATCTTATTTATCACAGTGAATACAGGGAAGTACTGGATAAGATAAGAGCTTCCAGTCATGTGTGAACAGTTTAAATCTATTTGTGAAAAGACCTCTGTACCTGATTTACAAACTACTCTAGCAACTCTTAATACTGACGTACTTCAATATAGTGAATGCAAACATCTTCATATAAGCATGAATTTGCATTAAAATTATTTTATTTCAATATGCATCAATAGATCTTAATACATGTATCTGGGACTCTAAGCAGGAAACAAATAAATGACAAACCCTAAAGAAAGAAAATTAGTTTAAAAAGCCCCATAACTTAGATTTCACTCTCTAAATTATTTTAATTTGACGCAGGATATACTCTAGCAATATTTCACCTATATGCTTCAAAATAAGAAGCCAGTAAGTGTTTGTTACTCCAATAAAGGCAGCCACAACTATAAAGTCAAATACACGAGCAGTAATAGCATACAAATGGTATTTGGTACAACACAGATTCCTCATGATTTTGGAAAAGCATTTTGAAATATCAAATCTTGTGAATATCCTCCCAATGGCACCAATGGTTCTAGCCCTGTTATCAATTTGAAATTCGAAAAAGACAGGATTGTCTGTTAAAGAGAAATTTTAATTGTACTTTCACATGCAGAAGACTCTACGAGCTGT
Source organism: Tapera naevia (assembly GCA_033556795.1). NCBI lineage: Eukaryota > Metazoa > Chordata > Aves > Cuculiformes > Neomorphidae > Tapera > Tapera naevia. Next base: position 11,050,699 of record JAUMJJ010000079.1, on the reverse strand, counting down.
AGTTTTCTTCAATACTTCAAAAAACTATTTTGAAATTCTTGGACACTTATATGTACCGTATACTCTGACCATACATGAGAACTCCTTCATGCTACATATTGTCTACATACAATAAGTTGAGTGCTCCAAGACAAGATCCGCAAAACTCTTGTTTCATAAAATATTTCCACTACAGCTCACAGAGCAACTCAATTTACAAAGAACAGCTAGGCTGAAACTTAAGGTAGCTGATCTTGTATTCTTAAGAAAAAAAATCTAGATGACATTATATTCACTCTATTTCAATACATGTTCTTCTATTCTAACAAGTTCATCAATTCAGAACAGTTGGTTGCTCTCAATCTCTCCTACTTTATTTCTGCCTCACTTTGTAGGTTTTTAGTTAGTTTGTTTGGTTTTCATTTTTATATTTTGACAATAGTTTACAGTAGGGAATTTATTCCTAAATGGTGTTTCATATGCCTATGTGAACTGAAACACCCATAAAATATTGTCTGTGAATTCAGTCAAACATAGGAGGATTACAATGCACGTATTCATATGTTCTCAAGCTGTAGGGATGTAACAAATATTTAAGAAATGCATACCGGTAGATGAAATTAATAAAATTTCTATTCACTCAAGAAAAAATAAAAGCTAAGTCTAAAATTATAGTACACTAATTCTTCCCTAAAATATTGAAGAAAAGCGGATTCTCAGGAGAAATATTTTGACACACACATTTATTTCTAGAACTTGGAATGGAATTGTCTTCCTCAAAGTGAAATAGGAATTTTGAATAATTTCACTCCCTCGGGGACTGTGGGTTCAAGAACAGCCATTACCCATCTCATGTACTTTTAGCTCCCCAAAAGTCAGGTATGGAGTGTAAACTAGTTGTGTCAGTCAGTGAAGACAGTGGGATTCATCCCATTAACCAAAGATTTTATGATATCTAGCCAGCAGTGTGAGACACCATTTTACTCCCTGCGATAGCTACCTGCACCATGGGCAGAGGAAGCAAGTCTGTAGACTGATCACATTGCTCTGCTCATGTGATAAGAAAGAGGAAAGTGAAGATGGCAGAAAACAGACAAAACTAAAGGTAGTTATTATAAAGGAACTGTAAGAGATTAAGACTCATATGATCCTCATTACAAATTATCTGGAGTCTCGATCATCAAGGGGACAGAAAAAAATATTTTGATTCAGAGATTCAACATCACAACATTTTTTACCGTGGACTTTTTAGCACCATAATTGAGACTCCTACTTAAAACTAGTTTGAAAAAACTTCCTATATTTCGTTGTGTGACAACTGCAAGAGATACATTTCTTTGGAGAGTGCTTTAGCAATTGCAGTTAAATCTCTGAAAGAACAAACTAAAATATTAATACTGTTTGCAACAGCTGACACCAACAGTTTGGCCTTGAAACAGTAAAACAGAATTAATAATTTATTGTCAAACTATTCAGGAGTACACATTTGCTACATCAATTTAAAGAAATGTGAAACATTATTTTTGGACTTATATATGTACCGACGGATCAAGTCTCTTAGTAGTCAGAGACTTAATATAATACTAGTGCTACACTAGAGAGAGTTATATGCATGGTTAATTATGTTTTTAATTAAGGAAGTAAGGCTTGCTGGCCATTTCCTGTATCTCCCTACCCTATAAATGGACCTCTGGAGAAGGATTAACAACACAACACAAAGGAAAAATCCTTTTTCTTTCCCTCTTATGTCTGATAAAATGCATCTGGTAAGAAACTTCTTTAATATAACAGAAGATGAAGTGGGACCTGTAGCTGGACAGAAAAACGGAGCAGCTTTCATTTATTTTCTTCCCCACTTAAAAAAAAAATGAATCTTAAGTTAATTCTTCAAAGTTTATACGATATCTCCTAAATCATTCATCCACTGGAGAACCAAAGAAGGAACACTGAACATGCAGCCACTGACTTTCACAGCAAGGGTTTGTAAGCACAGGAAGGGAGGACTTGACTAGTGCAGAAAAGCATTTGTACATCCATAAACTGAAAAAAATCCCAACTGTGTACCTATGTCTAAACATCAGGGTCTGGTGTTAAATGTCAGGGTTACTTCTAAAGACAGTTTCAAGGAAAGTCCTCAGATAGTGTGAAAGTTAAAAGATGACAGATGGGGATCAGGATAAGGCTTTGTGTGCACAGTTTGACTGCTAACTGCTACTCTTCCTACCTCCTTCAAATTCTGTAAAAATAAAAATTTATTCCTTTTTGGAATGTAAATGGATTTGATCTAATTTAACCAATGGAAAACCTGACTTTATAAAGAGCTAACATAGTACAAAAAAAGGAAAAGAACCTGAAAGCCTTGAGCACAACCACAGGTGTCCTCAGGAGTGGAATGTATTCAGTAGGGATAACAGATCACTCATCTGAACTCAGAAAACTTTGAATTTAGTTCAATAACATGCAGTGTTTTTAAAGAGATTTACAATTATCAATGAATTAATTGTCTGTAGACACACCTAAAGTAGATGGGCAAGAACTGTTATCACTTATTGTGGGGAAACTAAGAGTCTAGGAAAGAAAGCCAGAGCCACACACTGATGGAATTATATGCAAAATTTGTATTTCTCCTGACTGCAAGTGACAGTTCCATATTGGCTCGAATTAATGTTCATCTCCAATTAAAAAAAACACACACACCCTTCAGAATAAGTAAAATAAAGAAAAAAAATAATACCATTTGCAATTTTTATTTTATACCTTCTGACTTCATTGCATATTCAAAAAATTATTGTCCAGAGCTGCACATATGCCTTACCTCAGCTATATTTGATAAAACAGAACTGTATCTCATGCTCAGATACTCTTGGAAAGGAACTGTTGTCAGAGAAAACGTAAAATTAGTATTTCTCTTTTTCAGGGAAGAAGAAAAGCTTTTTTTTTTTTAATTTTGGTAATATATGGCTATAAGCTGAAGTTAAATCTGTACAGATTTCCTTAGAGCTGTTATCAAGAAGCCACAAATTACTGAGTATTACATAACAACTGTACAACAATGAAGTTACAGCTCTGAAGTTATATCGATGCTAGGTAGATAAATGAAAGAGGAATGCTACATTACAACAGTAACCAATCAGAAAAATAATCCAGACTAATCAATGCCTCTGAATAAGAGAACATTAATCCCTGATGGAGATACTACAAACAAAGCAATATCTAGCTTAGCTATCTAAATTCCACTCATCATCTTTTCCTATTATGTTTATTGTGGAATTGAATTTCAGAGGACTCCAAAGAGCTGTTGCTCCAACTATGATTTTTTTTTCTTTATTCTATTTAATTGTGCGCACTGTAATTTAATTTACTGCAATGCTGCCTCTGTTGTGGCAACGCAAAACTCTTCATAGCAGTAGCCCATTAAGGTATATTAAAAGTATCTATCATGATCCTCAAGAGTATAGATAATACTATGCATGGAAAACTGGGATTTAATATAATTGCTGGAAATAATCCAAAGCCTTTCTTTTGGCATTTATCTATACATAAAATAGTGAGAATAATAATCGTAAAACAAAACTCAGTAAGATCAAACCTGGTTTTTATGAAGCCTCATGTAGACAAACAAAATACTTTGGAATACAAATCACCATTCTGAAAAAGTATATGCGCGAAAAAACATCAGTGTGAAAAGATCTACAGTCCCCCGAATTGCTGTAAGCCATTCAGTTAATATATTTAAAATTTCCTTGTCCGTTTTATTTTTCTTCCTCTCTCACGAATGAATGTGCTGCTTTTTATTCTTCCTGAGCTTATTTTTTAAAAAAAAACTTATTGTCTGCTCCAAGGTCACTGACATTAGTGTCTGGGCTCACACTGACTGTGCTGCTTCAGGCTTGCAAATGCCGTGGCTGGAAGAGGGGGATCTCCCAGTTGGCAGCACGGTCTTTTTGGCAAGGTGAGGCACCAGAATCCTCCCACGCACAGTGGCAGCAACCGAACGGCTCCAACAAGCACCCAATGATTCTCTGGCTGATGAAATCTGAATGACCTAAAATCAAGAAGAGTTTGGCACAGACCGGGATGGCAAACTCAGACTTTGAGGTGTCAAACTGCCACCACTGTAGACAGAGGGAGATCATAGCTGAGTTACTTGCTAGCTAATGCTTAATACATTTGTACACAGCTTCGCTTACTTTCCTAGGGTATTTAGAAAACCTTACAATATTCCACAAACAAAAATTTAAACTGTTCTCAGGTCAAAAACTTACTAAACATTTTCAAGCTGGCAAAACAGAAAGCATGTAATGTTTCACTACTTCAAATAATACGTATTTTTCCTCACCAAGCACCACCTTTACCTTTCCCACAGTCTTCTCTTTTGTTATTTGTTTGCTTTGCCTCCTTTAAACTTTCATGGTCTTTCATTACTTTTAACTCAGACGAGAAAGAATAAACCTGAAGCACTATCTCAATGTTTTGCCCCTTGAAAGGAGTCTAATTTAGCAGAAAGAAAAGAATGTGTCCCACCTGTTTAAAAACAGCAGTGTAAGTCTTCTAAATATCCCGTGAGAGCTAAGTCTGTTTTAACACTGGATATGAGGGAGGCAATGAAGACTTAATACCACCACTGAGTTGCATCAGTAATAAATCAGGGATTTTTCAGCATCTGTTTGAGGTCTGATATCATTCTTTCGTGAGGACAATGTAATTTTCTTAACTACCAGCCTTAGAGTATGAGATTTTTAACACAGACTTAAATTGCCCTCCTGGTTATTCCATTTTGAAAATGCCTTCACTAATTACATGAAAGTTTCATACCACTCAACGAAAAAAGTTAGCAGGAAATACTCAAGGTGACATATCTGTTTGAATCTCTGCAAACCTTCCAACATTTCACCCTCCAGACTGAGACTTTAGTCTAAAAACCAATAGAAAAATATTTGGAGATTTTACCTGAATTTCATGCACTGCTCAGCAAAGCACTAAAAGTGATTTATTCCTCTAACTGGTCATTAGCCAAACTGCCACTGGCTTCAGCAGTACAAGAGCTGCATTTTTGGGATACTAAGAGTATTAGAGGTTGTCTTACAAATATCCTTAGGAGGTTGTCTTACAAATATCCTTAGGAGTCTAAGGACACCATTCCAACAATTTTCAAGTTTTATTTAAACTACTAACACTTTAAGTACTTAATAAGAGTCCCACTTCCCTGATTGTTTTAACCTACCTTGGCATGTAATCAACCTATGAATTTTTCTGATCAGTTATTAATATTGGACTAGGTTAGGAAGATTTGGAAATCTCTTAAAATAAAAAAAAATGAGTTCTAATGTTCCATGGGTATGCAGAAATTTAAGTCTTTGTATATAATGCCAAATAATTTCAAAACCAGCATATCAACAAAGTCAGAGGCTTCAGTTCAGTTTCCTTTAATAAGCACATAAACTTGCACAAATTGTTTAGTATTTATAGCTTTTTCCAAGAAAGCACAGGTGAATAGCCTATAGAACCAATGAGGCAGACTATTCCCAATATTTACAGACCAAAATTTAGAGTTCAAAATTAGTCTCTGAGACATAAAAGGCTGTCAAGTTTGGGCTTTTTTTTTTGTTCATTTTAGAATTTTTCTCTTCTGGGGAATATTCACTGAGCAAAACGCAAGCACAGCAACCTTTGAGGTCTTTCTGTTACTTTTGCCTCAAGGAGGCACTGGCTGAGACATGGTCAGGAGATAAATATGGTCCTTCCGTGACCCAGAAATTCCTGATGACTAATTCTTGACTCTGATGGTAGGGCAGATCTTGCACCAGGTAAAACAAGCTCCAATACTGAGGAACAACAGCTACCTTGTGACCTGTGTCCCTTTTTAGAAGAGGACATTGAGTACAGGCAAGTATTTAATTACATGACAATAAGCTGCAATAATTTGGGCTCTAGTTATAAAATTGTAATATTTGTTTTCATGAGTAACATCTAAAAGCCTGCTAAACACAAATTTGATGTCTTCAGTCAAAAATAACACGTTTTATAAAAGTGCAACTAAAAAATTTCCAGCTGCCATGAAAGTAGGAACAGATTGCTTACTGAGAGACGTAAATGACTTCTCTAAAGGGACAACAAACTTCTGTTCATATATTCCTACAGCGAGCAGGCTGAAGATCCAGAGAAGAACTGGAACCTGACTGGAGAAGTCAACAGACGGTCCCATTGCCCAATATGCAGACCTAGAAATCCACGTCAGAGCTGACAGGCAGCCAAAGCCACAAATCACATCTCTGGAGAAGATATTTTTCTAGAATCTGGGAGGCTCAAGCAAAGTGGCAGAGACAAGCAACCATACTGCCTTGTACACAGGCAGGAAACAGTAATATTCTAAGAAATATTGTTTGCGATCTGCATCTACCTCAGACTCCCTCCCCTATCAGGGCAAAAATGAGTTTACAACACATTAGAGGTGATATATGTAAGTATTTTCCAAAGAAATTGGGCTGGATGAGCAACTTGAAGTTCCTATAACATGAGTAATACTGGAGGAAAACAGTGATAAAGACAGTCTCTTCTTTTAATCTGCCTGCCAACAGATTTGCTTTTTCTCTTTGAAATTTGTTTTTGGGTAAAAGCTAGGTGTACTCTTTGAAACCCTTTGGTACTTTTTCATACCCTCACTGAAAAGGAAAAACTGAGAGAACGCAGATTACAGCAGATTTTAAAGAGTTAATATCCTTTTGGAAATGATCTTTCAAAGATATCAGTTTCAAAGCATGGCGTGTTCTCCCTTTTGCTTCATTTGCTTGCATTTTTCATTGTTGCTGGTTGTTTGTTATAGTCCTTGTAGCCTCACAGCAGTCAGCATCAGGAAGCTGGAGAAATTTAGAAAGGGGAAAAAAACCTATATTGGAGCAGAAGCAGCATTCTGCAGTAACGTATGCTCCTATCTTGAAGGCACGCTGAGGGCCTAATCCTGCTCTTGGTCCTAAACCCATTTGTGGGGTAAAACAGCTGTAAGCTACAAGGTATTATAGCATGGCTGTCGAGGTAAAAATACAAAGCCAGCAAAGGAAAACCTACAGAAAAAGATTAAAAGAGTGAGCACTAATTAGTGATTTAAAACTAGCTATTGTTGCGTCTGGACGTGAGTCAGTTTTCTAAACCCAATGGCCTAAATTGCTCAGTCTCTCCTGCACAGATTTTACAGTTAATTCAGTGCAACAGAAACATCCTACCTAAGAAACAAACATTTCAGGGATTTTGCATAAAGTCCAGCTCGAAACTGCCAGCAGGCTAGAAGTAAGCCTACAAGTTTTGTTTAAAAGAACTAAAATGGTTGAGCAGTTTTCCAGTACCAGTGGAGCTTCTTTGGAAAGCACTTAACCCACAGATTAACGAAAGGCAGAAAGTTCTACTACAATTAAGTCTTTGGTAATGAAATATTATTTCTTTAGTAACTAGTATAAACAACAACTGAAATTTGAAGAAGAAAGAAGTTAAAAATTCACTCAGTCGCTGACAAAATATTGAGTCATGGATAAATAGTTTACATGACTTTTCAAAGCTGCAATGCAAGTTTGTTTCTAATTTCCCATGTTTTAAAGGAAACAAACTGGAATTTTTGATAACAGCATCCTCCCAAACAGCCACGACAACAGATCTAAGTGGAAGTTTAAACAACAAAAAAAAAAAGGTAATAGAGTGCAAAATGGGAATTGGTGTTGACAAGATTTCTCTAGGTAAAAAGTAAGACTTCAAATTGGGGTGGCAATTATACATCAGTATTCAGGTGATTTAAGCACTATGACATACATTTTTCCTTCATGAGTGGCTGACAGTGCACCTGCTATTGCAGCAATTGAGATTTTTTCCTTTCTTTTTTGTAATACAAAGACTTGTTATGGGTATACATTAATTTACAAACTACATGTTATTTAAGTTAAAAGTGCTTCAAAAAGATGTTGGAAGTGTCTGTGACTTCTGCAAAGACAATGTGAGCCTCTTCAGTTTAAACACTTAATGTGTCTTGCAAGAAGCACCTTACAAGTGATGAACAATGAGTTTTCAGGAAAAAATAATCAGGTTAAAAATCCCTTTTTCATTTTTTTAACAGAATGAAAAGCAATCAAATATCTTCCTTTGAATAATACTCAAAATGTTATTAAAGCAAAACCAAAACATTTTATTGTTCTTGAATTATCCAGCTCTTCCAAACTTATTCATATACGTTAATTTTTAAATTAAAAGGTCTTTAAAAGAAAAAAAGCACAAACAGAAGTCTTTTTTCACCTACAACACTTCCACATTTTCAAGATTCCTCTCACAGCTCTTCTTTGTTTCAGAATTTTGGAGCCTCCATACGCTGCTTTCCTACCAAAGTTTGTGTTTCCTGGAAAATTTCCATCATCTCTTTCTTTGAATGTTCGTACTATAAAGTTACCCATGCAACGGGAAAGACAAAAGATAAAACTGTGCAAGGTAGTTTTTCTTTTGCAAAAAATTTATACCTGCCATTTCTTTTTTTCAACCAAGTGCTCTTCCCTCTCTCAATTTTTTTTTAGCTCTTTCTATGCCTTGTTCACTGTTTTAGTTATTTATCTGAGATCATGACCTTCATTTGCTCTTTTACCAGCATTACTCACAATAATTGATTAGTGGTATCATGTTACATGTAGTCATTCCAGGCAAGCCTCACCATATACAGTCTCATCTACTACAGTTCGTCTCCGAAAAAAACCCACAATATACAATGCAGATAGGTACCATGGCTGGACTATGGTTAACGCTGTTGATCTGTTCTAACTCCTGTTGCTAAGGGTGAGGTCCCACCTCAGAACATCAGTATTTTCTCTCCAGTTAACAGAGGGTTCTCAGGGAAAGGTGGAAGGGGAGGAGTATGGTTTTGACTCTTCCCGTATACTTTCCTCAAGCTCCATGCAGCCCTTAAAGGCAGTTCTAATGACACCGGTGTAGATTTTTATCTCTGGCCCTAAATGTTCTTGGTTTTCATACAAAAATTTTATTTTCAATTCTAGTTGCATGAAATCATTGCCACCTTGCTTTCTCACATACGATGTTCTGAAGTTCCAAAAAACACAAAAAAACAAGTTACGTATACTATCTAATGCACATTTATTGCATATTAGTGTAAAATTAATCTGAACAAAAAAAATACCACTCAAATAAATAATCTAAAACCAGGGAGTACAGAGAAACGGTGCAAGTCCCAAGACTGTCTCTCTCCTACAAAACTCTGTCAACTAACTAGCTCAAGAAATAGAAGTGTTTAAGAAACGTTGCTACTTAGTTTTCTGTTTCTTTTTAAAGAGAATCCATACTCTTACTGCTATAGATCATGTAATAGTTCATGCTATTCCATCTCACTGCAGAGTTTTATTTTTTTTTAATGGCACAGTGAAAAGCATTCATTGCATGGTTGAAAAGGAGAAAATCTGCATCTTTGTATGAAAACAATCAATTCATTCTATTTGTAATGAGATTTCTGCTGTCACTTCAGTTTGATTATTTATCTTTGAAATTGCCTCCCAGGCAGTTTGGAAAAAGAGGAAAAAGAAGAAAAAGAAACAGAAAAGAATCAAAAGCCAAGCAACTCAACATGACTACATTTATTCTCATCACTACCTCTTTCTGAAGAATATATTTCCATATTTATAACACTGTATTACCACAGGACCTTTGGTAGCAGGATGCAAGCCAGTGAGATAGTGAGAGCTCAACCTGTTCCAAGAACATGCTGGAAACTATCTGTGCTCTCATAGTAGACACCATTCTCAGTGGTCGTGGTTTTGCTCAATATGATGAACAACGCCTTCTCAATAACTTGAAAATAAATAGTAGTTATGTAGCTAAAAAATATTTTGAAGTTGAACTACAGTTTTGCATGCCAAAACAAAAGGAAAAGGTCTAAATGCAAGCATCACCTTCTGTTGTGCCTAGTAGATTATTCATGTTTCATTATAGTGCTTGTTTTCCTGTCAGAACTCTGTAGGATCTTTCACTGGCATCAGCTTAAGCACAGAGATTTAAGTACTCATATCAGCTATGCTCTGCAAAACTGCTGCAGTTACACTTGGGTAGCTCTTCAACAATTTCTAAAACAACTTTCTCTGACATCTATATAAGCACTGTGGTATTTAGTGTACAACTGGAGTTGCTCATAGTTTTCATTTTAAGTAAGTTGCACTGACTTTTCAAATTAATCTATCCTGCTCCCACACTCCCATACTCAAAAATCTCATGTCACTCTTAACAACACCGTCCCTTGAGGCTCTGGAAAGGAACAGCCCAAACTCTCTGGTCTCTGAAATTTACCCATAGATTTTCATAGATAAGTTCTGAACACCAGATATAACTCCCTTGACAGAATCTGCTTCCCAGAACTGGAAACTGCTCCTCCATATGCCCAGAACTACAGAGTATGGCCAGAGTGGTTCATTGCTGAGCCAAACATTTGCCTACTGTCGTTTTGGCATAAAAACCCTTCAGTGTATCAGTTCTGTTCAAACACTAAGTACCAAAGGATTTAGGGCATGAATGTACCTACTATTTCTGTTTCTGCTGCTCTGATGAAGCTCAGCAGCCAGCTGCACTGGACTGGAGGAGAAAAGAACATGTGCCTGCAGTCTGCCTAGGAATTATTATGGTTCATGGCATAATATAGGCAGCTTCAAGGAAATTCTATAGATTTTTCTTGAAAATTCCTTCACCAATAAACTGCTGTCTTATACAGTACAAAATAAGCACAAACCACAGGCCTCCAGATTTCTGTAATTCTTATTTAAATCAGTCAAAAAATTCTGCATAAATGAGACTAGTGGGTTTGTTTTATAGCAAGAAAACTGTTTTAATGAGCAAGTTGTATTTTCCTGAGCAATGTGGCATTCCATGTTGTTATTTTAGATCACAGTCAAAAGTATTTTCTTTACCACTATCTCAATCTAGAATATCCTCTCTGAAATGCTAATTGTAACCATTAACCATCCTATAATCATTTTCAGCTTCTTTTGCTTGGAACTGTTGACTGTGATGTACTCAAATCAAATAATTCATATCTCACTGTAATTGCACAGAGATTTTGTTTCCTTTTGAGTCAGTAATGTCTAAATTAGATTAAGATAAGAGTGGTTTCCAAAGACTTCTCTATAGAAGCTGCTTTCATCAGGCTATTTTACTCTATTTTACACCATTCTTGTATGAATGAGTTTCCATTAAATCCATTAAATTCATACTTAACTTTGTATTATGCTTTAAAGACTACATACTCTAAAGAGGAAAAAAATACCCTGAATTTTGTTTTTACTGACATACTCATGAGTGGATGTAGCAACTGGCATGCTGGCACTGTTCTTTATGATCAGATGAAATTTGAATTGTATGATAAGAAGAGTGACTGATCTCAAAATAAGAGGACTTGTCTATCTATCTATGTGTTTAAACATCTTTATCTGATAAAAAGCCTTTCACACTGCCCTTTCTGGGCAATTGCTGCTCTTCATAATAATAATCTGAGTGGGTGGCTAAGAATGCAGTTGGCAATACTGATGCAAATTACTGCTGCTTAGAAGCACATGCATTTGTACATCCAGGGAGTCACTTTTTAACATTCCAGAAGTAATATGAAAGTCACATAATATTTTACTTATCAATACCAAGAAATAAAATCTGTAGTGCAATCAACATTTATTACCACAAAATATAATATAAAATAGATAACTGAAGTGTCAGCATGCCCAATGCCATAAAGAAATCTCTGAAAAAAAATAAATACGCTCTGTGTACCTGATTTGTCTGGTTTGTGGGGTTTTTTTTTAATATTGAAAATGGAGACCTCATAATGCAAGTGTGACTGATGGTACACATTACCAAGACCAAATAATGAGAACCAGAACATTCTGCTTAGTACTTCCTTTTTTTCTGGCATATTATTTCTCTCATTACTTTAGATATGGAGATGAATAACAGGGATGTCAGAAAGTAAAGCTGAATAATGCACAACATCACTAAAGGCAGTATATGGTACAGTGAAATTAGCTGGAAATATTTCTGTGTTGACCATAATGCTGCAGTTCTACAGACTGCTAAGAAAGATGCCGCAATCAAATCAGTACTTGTTCTTTGGATCACATATATAAGAAGCTGCTGTCCTACAAATAACTATTTTACATGCATTGATCACAGTATCACAGCATCACAAGGTTGGAAAAGACGTTTTGAGATCATTGAGTCCAACCTATGACCCAACACTAACATCTACTCGTTGTCTGGTGGTGACTCCAAACACAATATTTTTCTTTTATCTATAAAGCATTTTTACACACATTGAAGCATAATTTCCACCTTGTTATCCTTTTTTTTCAAAACTATGCCCTGAATATATATAATCACTTTTTCTGAAAAGTCACATGTCTAAAGGAACAACAAACAGAAGAAGGCCTACTTGTGTACATCAGTATTACAGTAGTAGTCTTTACAAGTTAAACTTTCTCAGGAGAGATGGTCTTCTCTCAGAAGTTAAAGCTGGTTTCTCTTTTTAGTGAATGATTTAAATAACAGTGGTAATACAGGAACTGCACAGAGATCTACAATTAAGTAGGAAGCAAGATTTGTGTAGCAAGAGAAAAACTGTATTTAAACAACTGATGTGACTTGAAAAAAATAAACTAGCCTTGGACACTGGGTCTATTATGAGTCGATTGAATGAGTCATTAGTAAGTAGACAGGCAACCTAAGTTTAACAACTGAAGCACAAATATATCAACCCTAATTGTAACCAGAATACAGACACAGTACCTTGGCTTTATCCCTCATGGATCCTTTCCCCAGGATGGACATTTTTGCACCTGTTTCTTCTTGTAACCTCTTCAAGGAGTTTCCTCTTGGTCCAAGCAATTTCCCAACAAAATTGAACTAGAAAGCAAATAAGAGTACTATTTTAAACCAAGAGGCAGTTTTTCAAAAACTTAATAAGACTTTATAAATAACCTGCTTAAAAGAGATAAGTTTTTTAAAGGAAGCTAAAAATACTCCTACTTAGTTCTGAGCCTGATTCATTGGGATAGAACTATGGAGAACTGAGGTATTCTCTCATCTAGCACCAAATGCAGTAAAAGAATTCATGATTCATTTGAACTCCAGAAGGCTCCTCTCTAGGACAAAAATGGCCAGTGCTTACTTAGGTGTAGCTAGTTGCTAAACAAGATCTTTGCTTATCAGATGGTTCAGGGGAAACCCAGAGAAAACACACATTCTTTCTGGAGTTAGCCAGCTTTATTGGCAAAGTAATACATTCTGCAAAGTTAGAGCTTCAGTTGTATTTTTAGGAATCAATGTTTTACACGTTGATCTTAAAATAACTGCTTTTTCATGTATCGACTTCAAATATCTGTTTTACCAGCTATGGAACAAATAATAAACAACAGATCACTGTACCTACTCAAGACTATTTTCTGAGAGGATTTTAAAGAGTGCTGGGCTTTGTCTGGCATGCTGTTAACATTCCTAAACACTGCACATTTCATGGGACACACACAATATTGGTTTTCTAGATGATGTGGAGAGGTGTCTACACAAAAATCAGAAAACAGAACTTTAAATAAATTACCTTAATGTTATGTCGACAGAAAGTAGCAGAAGTGAGTCTATTAAGTATCAGTTATTTGTTTATTTTGTAATAATTTTGTCTCTTTGTTTTTAATGCCTTCCAAAACCTTTTTTGAAACTTTGTGGTATGCAATTTTTGAAAGTTCACTGGGAACCATCAACATTCGCTTAGGATGTTTCTAAATTCTGTTAAAAGTCTGAACAGATGGTACTCTGGCCTGGTTTCCAACAAAGAATAAGCTTAGCTAAGGAAAAAGGTGTGCAAGTGTATCAACACTTCCTTATTTTTATTTCAGAGATAAAGAACATGAAAATAAGAAATAGTAAACAAGAATATGCTGCTTTTGAAAATACATTAAAATGTCTAAAAATATGTAGTAATGCTCTGTGCTTTGCATTACCTTCTATTTAAAAAATGTAAAAAATAGGCAAATATTTTTGTTTCCACTTTAGCCAGCAACAACACAAATGTATCAGCCATGTTAATAACAACCAAACTCATAATTAAGCTAGATACCCCAGAACCCAAGCTGGCTTTCAGTTCAGTGTCTTAATTATAAATCACTTGCAACTTCCGTCAAATATTGGTCAAATAATCAATGTAATTACATAATGTAATTACAGGAAAAATTAATATATAAGGTGAAATCTACTGCCACCTAAACCAACATAACTGATTTCAGCAAGATAACATGTAAAGGGGGAAGCAGCAAGCAGCAATGCTGCAGAAAACCCAGCAAGCTTTGAAGTTCAAAAAAAAAGGATGTTTCAAGCTTGTGTGCTTGCATTTTTTTTCCATTCTATCTGTTGATTTAAAAAAAGTTATCAACTCTTGAATAAATCCTACTCCATTTGGGAGCAGGATTTATAGATGATGCCCTACCACGGTATCAACAATACTATGTTTTTAAACTGTAGCTGTTCTTCTTTTTTACAGGCACAACTTGGTTTAGAAGTTGTTCAAAATCTACACATCTCATGTATGTGAAGCTTTATTAGAGATGGCAAAGCAGACAGCAGGATTTTTCATTCTTCTGCACGGACCACCTTACAGCTGTCCACAAGTTACAACACCAAACCTTTTGTGCCACTTAGCCACTTACACAATCTGAGAACATCTATCTACTGCTGCATACTTTCAGTGTTTCTTAGTATCAAGAAAAGCTGCCCCTCAAATGCTGGAAGAGCTATACTGCTAACTAAGTTGGGAAGAGACTATGAGAAGGCCAGACAAAGCTCATCTTCATTTGTTCTCTGAATGGAATAAAACTATTAAAATACACTCCATGAAGATTTATGCTGACCATTTATATTTAAGCACTTCATAAATTGACTAATAATTACCTTGACATATTGCTGGAAAGGAATGGTACAGCCAGCATAAACTATGTACTAAGTGGATTTTAATCACTTCACAGGAAAGAAGTGGCTGGGGATTTTAATTCTATTGATTATGTAGCAGACAGATACTCACATTTCATCCACCTTCTAAAAAACACACATCAGGAAGCAAGTCGTTACTTATAACTGAATAACTGAATTGCTTTTAATTTGGTTTTGTTTAAAGTTGCAGAAAAATCAGTGCACTATATCAGATATTCAGCCCTCGTGCTTGGTCTTCCCAGCATCAGTCTAGGACCACTGGCTATCCTCAGGACCAGTCTATAACGACAAAACTCCTGAAAGTCGGAAAATACTGTAGAGGAACTCTGACTCAATAACTTCAGAAAAATTAAATCCTTCATGTTCTCATGTGGTTAAAACCAGCACACAAGTAAGAAAACGTTTCAGTGAACAGCACAAATTGTAAGAAATTTGAAACACAATTTTATTCCTCTTATTTATTTTATGAAGATATGCTGGACAAGAACCTAAGGTAGAACCAATTTTAATACTGGAAAGCTTAGGTTCCCCTTACAGTCACACACACGTACAAACAGCCAAAGCATTTAGCAACAGTGAAGGAAAATGTGGAAACTCAGGCAGTTTGATTGTAATAATGATGACCCTTGTCCTCAAACACACATTCTTGCTACAGCCACTGTAACTGCAGGTCTTTTTTTTGCAATCTTAATTCTAATCCAATTCTGCCATGTTCACAAACTTTCTCCAAATAACAGTAGCTTTAAGTCTCTAGGATAATATCTGGTCATATTAGGAGAGGACAGCTCAGAAATTATGACACACAAAACCGAGACTATTAACAGAAAACTTTCATTGCTGGGGAGAAAACAGACAACCACTTGAAAAATATGGTTACCGCTGTGTTACTAGGTATTTTTATAGGTGGCTTAACTTTTCAATCATATTTATGAACGTGAACTAGAATATCTGTGTGCTTGTAGAAAACCTTCCTGGTTTATGGCAAAGCTTTTGCACGTTATTTTCTTAGATTTCTTTATCATTTATCTAGGGGAGACAGATGCATATCTTCAGGAGAAAATGATCAGGTTATAGCAGGCCATGCTTTATTTATATTCAAATGCACAGGAGGTTTCATCGTCTCAACAGCTGTGCAATAAACTTTCCCCTGTGCAGAATAAAACCTGATGGAGAATATAGCTCAATAGATCTTTCGAGTATCCACAGCCAATCCTCCCAATGTCTTCTTCAACCAATATACACACAATTTCATCAGATTTATCTGTATCTCGATTACTTTCACACTCCACCCCACAAAAGCAATCAGAGTGAAAGATGCCCAAACCCAACACTCTGGCTTATCACTCTTCATCAAAGTTTTTGTTCATAAAACTTTTTTTATATGTATAGGGAAATAGCCAAAAAATTGATACTGCACATGTGGACACACAGAAATTGTTCTCTTTCTCCAAACTGTGCAGCTCCCATCCATCTGCAAAGCCTTACGCTTACACATAGACAGTACTTGCCAACAGTGTGGGACATTCTGCTTCAGTCTATATGCTAGTACTGAATACTTAAACCCAAAGATTAGACACTTTAGATTAGTTATTCTCAGAAGTCATAGTGGCAGCAGAACTATCACAGAATTGAAATTAAACACACACATTTATAAGTTGCTATTTACGTAACATCTGATGTATATAATGCAGCAATCTCAGAGCAAAGTTTCTTCAATATACGGCACATTAGAGCAAATTGTCCAGGAGATGAGCACAATGGGAACTTTGAAGTGGGTACCAAAGGCAAACAGATAAGGCTACACTATTGTGTCTGTTGCATAAAAGATGGGGAAAAGACAATGAACTTGTGCTAGCATATTTAAATGTCCTTGGCATCTGGCATCAGGGCTCTCTCACTGGGAAGGAACCCACACTGAAAGCTGCAAACAGGACTAATGGAGCTAAGCAGATAGAAGCTGCTGACTTTCACCACTACTTCACTTTTTAATGTTGAGACTTGTAAACAAACATTTATTTTTACGTTGGTTGTACATACTTTATTTGTATACACAAGTTGTGTATACAAATGTTGGTAGCACACACTTTATCCTCAACATGCGACAAACTGGCCTTTGTATAAGTGGACAGCAATACAATGGTCAGTTCTCTTGCAAGAGTCACCACATCGGTGGGCTGGCATTGCTGCTCTGCTTATGTCTATGAAGGTATGCTTTGAACTTCCCAAGAGCTGGGATGTAGGTTGCCAGGTCTGTTGAGGGGACAAGGGGTGCCTGGCAAGGGGTCTCTCTGAAGACAGCAGCAAACTTGGGCTGAGAACAGTGACACATATTTGGGACACTGTCCAGCCTGCCCAGCCATGTGGGGCCATCACAAATACATAGAAAGTTACTCCACCATATAGCAGCACTAAGGGGACCCCATAAACCCTATTCTACTTAAAACCACACCTATCTTTCTCTCCACCTCCCTTTAGCACTTTGGGGCAAGAATGTTGGCAACCAGTTAAGCAAAGAGCCAAGTAATTTGCTGTGATGTTGCAAAATAAACCTCTAACTTGCAGTTAAACATCTATTTTGACTACCTCAGGACAGCATACCATAGGTGTAACAAATCGAACATCCAGTTTGCAGCATTAATGTTCAAGCCTCAAACTAAATGCAATGATTAATAGAAAATGCATGTTTCCTTTCAGAAGAGTATTTGTTTCCCTATTTGATCTAGGTCAAATACCTTCTAGAACAGTAAAATTTATTGGTTTATAAACAATATTTTAATTGGGTTTTACAAGCAGAAACAAGGAATATGCTTCCTATTGAGAAAAAGTGTTTGTATCAGAGACTATTACTGTTCTATAAATAGATCAGAGTTCAGAACAGTAACAAAACTTAGATAAATAAGGAATGGGACAGACAAATGCTTCCAGCTTTATGATAAAACAGCACAAAGCCCTGAACTTGGAGAATAAATTAATTTCTTCTAGAAACAGCAAAACAGAAATAGCATGGGCTTCACAACATGAAATAGTTTTGTTGTTTCTTAGTGTGTTCTGTTCTCCATTGCTATCAGCTCCTTTGTGGGGTGACAAAGTGTCTTTCCATTTCCAGAGCTACTTATCCTCACAAAAACCTTTCCCTCTTCATGGAGAAGAAAAAAAAATTATCCCTCTAAATTCAGTCCTGTGCTAAACAAAAGACAAGGAGACAAAGATATCATTCATTCCTGACTAAAATCTTACTGATTCAGACATGCTTATAAATTAGATTTCATCTGGTCCTATTCCAGGACTTCTGATAGTTCATTTATTTCAGAATAGTGACTATTTTAACAGTATCTCACCTTTCCGTATGCACAAGGGACTGGCCTTCACGCTAACATAGCACTGTATAAACAGGAAGGCAATTTTTATTATTCTCAGCACTTTGTAAGCATGACAATGACCATAATAATATACCTTAACTTTTGGTCAGCCCTGCATTGGTCAGGCAGTTTTACTAATAGATTGTTACAGGTCCCTTACACCTGGAACTAAACTAATTCTTATTCTTATTCTTTTCTATCTATTCTAAAGCTCAGCAGGTTCTGCAGAGTTCATGCTTGCTTCCCTCTGAACATAGGTGCTTACTCCAATATATTAAACTACTTTTTGGCTTTTCCAAAATTAACTAGTCATTCCAGATATGGATGCAACATAAGTTTTTATTACAGCAATGTGATGTTTGCTGTCTCTGGAGAAGAGCTTCCAGGAAACATGCTTGGTAGGAATGAACTTCTTGGGGCTCTACTTCAGGAAGGTACGTGTGATGAGCTCACCCTGGCTGGATGCCACATGCTCACTAAAGCTGCTCTGTCATTCCCATCCTCAACTGGACAGGGGGGAAAAAACAGAACAAAAAGTTTGTGGGTCGAGATGACAGGAAGAGATCATTCACTAATTGCAGCCACGGGCAGAACAGACACGACTTAGGGAAATTAGTTTAATTTACTACCTATCAAATCAAAGTAGGGCAAGGAGAAAATCAAAAGCAAATCTTAAAATGCCCTACACCTCCCTTCTTCCCAGGCCTAACTGTACTCCCAGTTTCTGTACCTCCTCCCCTCAAGCGTCACAGTGTGACCCAGAATGTGGGCTGTCATCAGTTCATCACACATTTTCTCCGGCACTCCTACATTCCCATCGGGAGGACTCCTCACACTCTTCCTCTGCTTCAGCTCGAGGTCCGTCTCAATGGAGACAGTCCTCCAAGAACTTCTCCAATGTGAGTACTTCCTGCTAGGCTGCAGCTCTTCATGAACTGCTCTAGTGTGCATTCCTTCCATGGGATATAGTCCTTCAGGAGCAGACTGCCCCAGCATGGGTCCCCAGAGGGCCACAAGTCCTGTCAGCAAACGTGCTTCAGCATGGGCTCCTCTCTCCACAGGGTCACAGATGCTGTCAGGGGCCTGTTCCAGCGTGGTCTTCCCCTGGATTGCAGTCTCCTTTGGGCACATCCACCTGCTCCAGCATAGTGTCATTCAGCGGCTGCAGCTGGATATCTGCTCCACTATTAAGCTCCATGGGCAGCAGGGGGACAGGCTGCCTCACCATGGTATTCACCATGGGCTGCATGGGAATCTGCTACAGTGCCTGGAGCACCTCCTCCCCCTCCTTCTTCACTGACCTTGGTGTCTGCAGAGCTGTTTCTCTTATATATTCTCACTCCTCTCTTATGGCTGCTGCTGCTGCACAGGAGTTTTTTTCCCCCTTCTTAAGTATGTTATCTCAGAGGGGCTACCAATGTTGCTGATTGGCTCAGCCTCGGCCAATAGCTGGTTCATCTCAGAGCCAGTTGGCATTGGCTCTATCTGACAATGGGAAAGCTTCCAGTAGCTTCTCACAGAAGCCACCCCTGTAGTCCCACTCCCTACTACCAAAACCTTGCCATGCAAACCCAATACAGCGTGTCAGGAGACAGCAAACAGCAGAAACAGAAAAAGAATGTACTCCTTCAGAGGGGCTCTAGAGATCTACTCCAAAGGACATGTGCTAATAGTTTCTTAAAGTATTGCACCATGGAAATTTCACCGTAGTGGCCCCAGAACCAAAAGAGAAGGCTATCCTTTCCTACAGAGCTCACTGGGTCTTCTTCATCATGCTCTGAACAATAACTTGATGACACGCTGTGGGGAGAATAACAGACTCAAAATTAAACACTCAAAGGGAAAATACAGCTTCTTGAAAACTCTGGGCCAAATAAATTTCTTGTTTAAATCAATAGAATTAACCTCAAGAATAAATTAAAGGCAAGTAACATCTTTAAAACCATTAAAGCTACTGAGACAAGAAGGTTTACCTAACAAATAAGGACTTTTTTATTACACATTTTTTTAATCTTGAAAAGTGTTGGGCATTCATGCTTACAGTGTGCTTGAAGAAGATGCTGCGATATTTGTCTGGCTATTTCCTAGCTCACAGCAAGCATCTAAATCTATTGTGACAATATATTTTTGGCGTAACTCAATGAAACAAATGGTCAGTGACTCCAGACAAACGTCTTCCAGACACAAGTCCGCACTGAGACAGCAGAAACATCTCCCCCTTCACTTTTCATTTTCAGCAGTTTTCTGTCAGAAACAACGTGCGACATTTAGATAAAGCAATTTAAATGAGCCTGAAAATTAAAATAACATTTCTGATTAAGAAAAAAAAAGTTTGGTAATGTATCTTTATCCAGTTAAACCTTCTCACCTCGGGAAAATCCGAGTAGCTGTTTCTCTAACACATGCACTAGCACTGTGATTTATTATACTCTGCTAATCTGTCAGACACCCAAACATTTTATTTGTGTGATTCTGTTTTTAACTCTGATGTGAGGTAATTGAGGAAATGCCAAGGAACCAATTAAAGTTGCAGATCTATGTTAAATCTGCAATTAACAAGTTTAAGGGGTTTATTATCTTAATTACAGAAATATCCAGAGAGATTCATCATACCAAGCACCACACAGATATGCAGGAAGACATGATCTTGACCCTGAAGAGATGACAAGCATGTTAAGAACATCAAACAAGCTTGTTGAATGTATGTGGCTACTATTGTTTATTTGGATGGTCAGGGACTGATTGCATAAATTACTGCCATTAACATCACTGGGCTCGGTTATGAAAGTGGGTATTACTCAATGTAAGTGCAGCAGGACCAGGCAGGACCATGCCAGACCCTTCTTTTTCAACTCAGAAATGGGAAAGAAGATTCTAATGTCACATTTTATCTTTGGTTTTTGCCTTTCTCGTAATTACAGAATCACAGAATTGGAATAACCTGCAAGCTTAGCTTTCCTAAGCTTATCCCTGCTTGGCCATCCCAGCACTGGGGTGGTGTGAGAGGCTGAAGGCAGACAGGAAAGGCTCTCGGGCTTTTTCCCCCCCATGTTGGAAAGGTCAGAGCTGTTAGTAAACTACTCGCCAGTCGGAGGTCATGACTGATCCGACTCATACCTACAAAGAGTCAGAAAGCTCTCCGAGTGCTGGCTGTTCCTTAATGGTAAGCTATTCAAGGAAAGCAGTATTTTTAAAAAACTGCAGAGTATGCTGAACTGACAATGATTTTATCCTTTTGTTTAAGTCATATTCTGTTGAATCAAGGGCAAGAGCCTTTTTAGGACAAAAAAACCTGTATGTAACATTTATCTTAGCCAAGCTTGACGTAGTCAACTACTTGGAAATAAATAAAATACAAGTTAAATATGATAATAATTCTTGGAATTGTGTATCTGAGACTGGCTCATTTGAAGGACGTTATCTAAACTGATATTCTATGAATGCTAACAATTCAGACTGCAGAAATGCACCACTTACCTATTTTCAAAGTGTATAATTAAGTAAGTTTCTATTGAGCATATGCACAGGTATGGAATAGGTACTAAGACTACAACACTTAAAAGCACAATCAACATTTGGCTAATTGGACTTATTACTCCCACAGATACACTATTTACTGGTCACAGTAATAAACACCATCTGCTCTCTCCTAACTGGCAGCACACTACCAACTTTTTTCTAACTTGAAGAGTTTGGAACGTAAAAGGAAGTTCTAAAGGAGTTGTAATACAGTGGGATTTCCAAGCACATCATCTTACTCTGACTGAGCTGAATATGACTGCATATTAGCTGCAAGATTTCTCTTTGCCAGATGTTATATTTGCAAAGTTAAATTCTAGGTCAACAAGAGCCAGGATAAGTCAGGGTTGAATACTCAAAAGACAAAACTAATGTATCTTTCCCATCTGTGTTAGTGATACTGAACTAGTAAAGATGCAGCATAAAACTCAGATTTCTTTTAGTCAAGGAAACTATAACAGTGGTTAATTTGAAGTAAGTTAATAAACTGACTTAACATACATTCACATGGTATCTAATTTTGTAGACAGCATTGTATTAAATCACAATGGCTTACGTTGATCTAATTAAAAACTCAGTCAACTTCATTTTGCCTTTCATTATTAAAATAATAATACTTACAGCAGCAATTATGTATCAATTTACATATACTGAGAACTACACAAACATTAATTTTTATTCTCGAGTCACACTCACTATCAAAGCAAAGCATTACTTTAAATTGATTGACATATGCAAACTCACATAGCTCTACAGAAATTAAACCAGCCTGCAAAAGCACTCAAAAACATGTTACGAATATCTGGTTCTTCCCCTTCCCCCGCTACATTGTTTTATACTGGGCTTTTTGTTCTTTTTTACTAAGGACAAATGCAACAAAATACCATCTTTTTCCTTAGAGCTCACTAACGTTTAGTTTTTCTATGCTTAGAGAGGAAAACCAAGTATCTTGTAAGATTTTTTAATGAGGACTTACTTGGCTAATCCAAAGTGTTATTGTAATAAAATACTGACAAGGTGAAAAAGTTAAGTAATACTGAGCTAATCCAAAGACCCAAACTGGTGCTGAAGTCCGTTCCTAAGGTGTTCAGGTAGGACATCTGTCCAATTCATACTTAAATTGCACCTATGTTTCAAGTGCAAATGGTACAAATTTAAAACAACAGATACTGTCCTCTACTTGTGCGCTCAATCAAATGTGGCAGAACGGAATACAAACTCCGACACAGCGATGCGCTTATGGAAGGAGAATAACCTGCATTAACTTAGCACCTGGCACAGGTGGCTTCCCAGGCTTCCCACTGGTTTACATAGCAAACATACAGGGCACAGAAAGACCCTCTCCGTTCTCTAAACTGAAACTGCCCCCGCTTGCTCTACAGCATGCAAACCAGAGGGTCAGCAGAACCTCCTCTTGCAGAGTACACAGGGCTAATTACAACAGCAGCAACCAATGCAATGGATCTCTGAATTTGTATTTCATTAAACTGCTGATTTTAAAAACAAGCTTAAGATACATATATAGAGAGTAATCACTCTGTAATTTGATATAAATATAACAGATCTGCTAACTGTGAAGAACTAATCAGTTTTAAATATGCATACAAGGAGCATGGTTTTTGTTCCCCAGTATCGGTATTTGTCAATGTTTATAATTTGCCAAGTTGATAGTCCATAGTACTCAGTAAGTACAATTCAGAAAAACTACTTAGTCTCTTTTGGAAAACACAATTGAGAACTATATAATAGATCTCTAAAGTCATAAGGAGGATGAAGAAGGTCAGCTGGACATGGTCTCCAGATCCTTCTCCATTGTTTTAAAAACAGTTGACAGATTCATCAGAAGAAACTATTCAGAGTTTAGGACATCCTTGTTGGAAGTTGAGACAATATTTTGGAGATGTATCTCTGTACAGTTTGACTATACTTACATTCATTGTCAGGTATCCAGTGTTCATCACTACTAGAAGATCCAAACCACAGAAGAGTAATATTCTCATTAAAAGGCACTGAAGTCATGGCATGCAATAACTGGATTACAATGTGATTTGCAATATCTTGCAAGAGTTTGCAATAGTCAGAGATAATTTGTGTGTCACGGTGAAGCAAGTATTGCTGTCTTTTTACTTACATCACATTCTATTTTCATCACGTGTACGGTCATCAAAATGCAACTATACAAAAACCAATAGAATAATTTTGTACATATTATAATGCAAAAGAAATTACATTTTTATGCAACATTTTACTTCAATACGTGATACAATATTCTCCTTTCATATTTTAGGCATGTATATGGAACACTTCTATTTTAGTCCAAACAAAACTGTCTTTAAAAGGCATGGTAAAAATACATATTTACAGCACTCTTTGATCCAAATATTAATCTCTAAAGATGCAATTTTTGACAGTCCTACGGAGTTGTATCTACAAGACTTTCTTCAGATGCAAAGACAGCAATTTGCAACAGTGATGGTAATTAAATAAATTATATTCTTCATATAAATAAATCATCAATCCTAAAAAATGAATTATATCCATCTATGGCTGCACGTAGGCATGAAGCAGCTGGCAAACTCCTTAATACTTACTTTTGAGAGGTAGTTACAATGTGCTGAAGAACTGGCTGGTATTAAGATAAAAGCAATTAAATTGGTTTATATAAAATAAGATACGGAAAAGATGAGTAATGAGTCAAAACCAAAGTGATTCAGAGATGTTTTCAGCATGGGATTCACGGCAAGTCTTAAGAAAGCCTAACAAAAATATTCTTTCACTATCACAATTACTCTTAATTTGCACAATCTGAGTCAACTGTTAACTTAGGAGAAAAATACTATAATTAAAGAAAATTAATGAAACATTTAATGTACTCAGTTTCTCCTCATTTTTCTGTGAATGATTTAAAGTGCGCTGATGTAAACTGTTAAACGACAGCTTTCCAAGCTAATCTATATTTTGTTTTAAACGAACAGGAATTTTTTCAACGCCTTTGTCATCAGATCTGTATGCATACAAATAAGTGTGTATCTCAAATGAACTCCATCAAAAGCCTTTTACTGTAATCTCTCATTTCTTTATAAGCAGCGCATAGTCCCCATGGACCTGAAAGCTAGAGGTAATCAATGTGCCAGTGTCTTTGAGCAAAATTTAGTACAGCATACCTGAAAACAAATACTGTAAATCAAGCTCTAAGCAGAAACAATAATTTATTAGGAGCTATAAATATCTTCCCGTTCTACACAAAATGGTTCCTCATCACAGATTTCTCTGTACTTCTGGAAAACACAATCCAGGAAAAAAGTACTGGTTAAAAATACATTGGGCATGTTTCTCCTTTTAAGCATTTCTTTTTCAGCTCTTTGTCTTAGCTCATATCATTAGCAATTCTAATTAGCTAATTACTATGAATCCTTACTTGATTAAAGTGACTGTACACAGCTAATCAGATCAGTTTCCTTTTAGTTGCAACTGCAATTCCAATCCCATTATGTCATTAAAAATAAACCCCATTACATATTAAAATTATTAGAACAGAACACTATTTAGGACAGACTTCAGGAATTAAAGACTCTGTTCTAGCTTTGCCAAGCAATCGATTTCCCTTTAATTTAATTAATTCCATTTTGGCACAGTCTGAATTAGCTCACAGAGATTTATACAAGGAAGATAAAAATTGCTAAAAGTTAGGGGGCTATAGCACACTAGGGAGCAGAAGTCTCATAGGAAATTGTGTAAGAACCCTAAATGAGAATTTCAACTTTAAGTTAAATACCCATTATACAGTATAGCATACGCAATACAGGACTGTTTCCTATATTCAAAAGATTCTCGTTGATGCAACTATTCATTTAAAATAATTGCAGTGTAATGACCACATTGTTATTTGGATTATGTGTCTGTGCAGATTTGCAAAACCCATGTTTATGGTTCTCTGCACTGGAGCAAGCCAGCAGAGCTCTGCTCTCAGCTTCACAGTAACATAGCCAAGCCTTGACTAGACTTTTGAAATTATTAAACCACTGAGCAGAGGGGGATGCACAGACTGCATATATACACATACACAGTGTCAGGAGACAAAGTCAGCACTGTACTTGGGCACTGGTACTGCTAACTTTGTTAAAACTGTCCAGGCAAGGATCCGGATCTGTTAACGAGCCCTCTCCCACAGAATCTCCAAGCATCACTTGGGAATTAATTGGGCCAGGAACGATTTCTAAATGCATTTTTTTTAAAGACATCCAGAGGATAGGAGATTTAACGCTATAGATGTGGCCAGACAGTAACAGCTGCCCGCAGAGCCTAACAGACATTGGTAATGCTTAATTTGCTAATTTAGGTGCCGCCATGTGCGCTTTGGTTACAGCTGAAATCCAAGAGCAAAATATTTATCATCTGTACTGTAGTGTTTTACCTTGATTAGATTAATGTTATAAGACTGTTAAAACCCTGTGAAATGCTTCCATTAAAATAGAATTTCCTATACACGCAGTCATTCAGTGTTTAAAGTATTACGCATAAATATTAATCACTTAAAATCTCTTTTCCTGTAAGGCTGAGACAAGATTATCGATTGCTATTTTACCCTTACAAGACAGAAGACATGAACTCAATCCTTATCCTAAAGCACTTTCTAAAAACTGTAAGATAGGAAGCATAACATTGCAAATAATTGTAATTATAGTGTTCTGAAGCAAGAATAAACTATGACTTCCCCCATCCCAGCTAAGGCAACCACCTTGTTACTGTGAGCTGCAGCAGCAGATTAGAAAAACAATTTGGAGTGCATCACAAAATCTGAGGAATTTTGTCAAACCACATTTTGGTAATAAAGCATGCTTAATTATGAACATATAAGTGTCACCTCTGCTATTTCTTTACAAGCAATCTGCTTTCCATATTTTCCCTCTACCAGCTGCAATGGGTTACCTACACAGTTAACAGCAGGTAGCAGAAAGCTGACAAGATGAGGAATGCATTTGCTAATAGGGAGTTTACATACCCCTAGCTCATGCATCACCACAGCTTACACAAGTTTTAATGACTTCTGAACTGACAAGATGAGGATGCTCCCACTCTGTGGGACTAATCAGAACCAGTAAAATGCTTCAGTGACCAAAACTAGACTGAAAGTTGCATAAGTGGTTATCTCGCCTTAAGACAAATGGGGATAGAGAGGGTTCATTTTGTTTCTCTCAATTATAATATCCCCTGAAACAGAAAATCCTGTTAAGAAGGCAATGAAGGCATGAGGAATTCAAATAGAACAATAAAAAAATAATCTTAGTGAAAAAGACATCTGAAGTTTATACACATGAACTAAATATTATGTAGAAATGTCCTGCTTCTGCATTCATCCTCCCGTATTAACAAGGGATCATAATACAAGATGTAAATTTCTATGAAATGACAGAATTTGACTGACTACATGTCAACAAATATTTCTAGGCTAAAAATTGAAAGAGAACAGTTTATTCTTTTTATATTAGTTGAGTGTATCAAGTGCTAAAAATTATATCCTTATTTCTCCAAAATGAAACTATAATGCATTTGATATAACCAAGAAAGGAAAAACTATGTCAAGTTAGAAGATGTTCCTAAAAACGTATATAAAAAGGTAAAATTTTCAAGGTTTTTAACTGTTCAGTGGCTTAGTCTGCTTGCAAGAAAATGAATTATTTTAGCAGGCTTAAAAAGCAGGAATTTCAGGCTGTGTGACCAGGAGTCACGAAACTGCATACAGGATGGGAAATTCGTGTTAATAGCTTCTCTCTACCAAGTGCAATATCTCTACAGCAATATCTACATTTTCTTTTTGATCTGCCCTGCTTAGAAAAATAGGAACTTCTTAAGCCACAAAATCTTTATGGGGCACTGAACCAGACAGAGAATTTTTGGCTGACCTCAGTTTCACAGGGCATATAGACCAAATCCATTCAGGTGCACCTTGAAAAGGCATCAGCACAAACTGTAAGCGCAGTTCAGAAGCGGCATATGGTCCCTTATTATCTCCACATACATGCTGCTATTGCAACAATAAATCTTTAAAGACACTGCTAACTCTATTTGAGGTCTCAGATGCATTGATTGTTTATAAATCTGTAAGGTTTGATTGAATGAAATATACTACTGCTCTAATCTCCAACCCACAAATTACTTCCCATTGAAGCAATATAGTGACTTCTTTTCCCAGAACTATAACAAACCTCTGAGCAATAAATCATATTTATATCTTATATAGAAATGTGAACACTTTTTTTTTTGCTTCTTTCTAACGCATAAAGAAACAATACCAAATATTGTTTAATCATTATGGAATTAAAGGAGAAAAAATAAGGAAGAAATCCAGACTGATTAAAAAAACCTAAGAAGTAGGTAGAGTGAACAGCTCAATGTCACATTCCCCCAACCCTGACCACAGCCATGTGTTAAGGTGTCTTCTGGTAATATTAAATAGATCCAGTTTTTATCCGCATTTCCTTGAACAAACGGGTCTAGTCAGGTTGCAGAAAAATAGTGCTTAAGTCACCTACTAGACTCTGAGGGGTAACCTGCAATAACCACACAGATGCCTGGTGCTTTCCTCTTCTGTGTAATTCATTTGGACAAGCATCAAGAAGCCAGAAAAAAATTCCTCTGAACATGAAAAGATGCAGATGCAGTACATCATTCTGCAATATAAAAACATTTTTATAACAATTTCAGACCCTAAGTGCATCAGAGAAACTGATATATAAATATATATTCATTGCATATTATCTGTATTATCTAAATTAATATAAATTAAAGATATAAGTCAAAACAAGAAATAATAAAATGCCTACTATCACAGTGACCAATCCCATCAGCATAATGCATAGATTTTTTTTCTTTTTGAATAATGTATATGCAACAACCAACCAGCAGTTATTCTCACAAAAAAGAGAAAATTAGATAATATCTTCTTCAATACTTATGAAGTTGAAAGATATAACTGTACTCTTATATAGGTATACGCTATTTACATTTTATAATGCTTTTCATATTTTTTGCAAGAATTTTCCCCTTATAATCCTGAAAAGACATATTTAATTACACTAGTTAGTTGCATGTGAGGTTTTTCCCCTTGCATTTAATTTTCTGTGGTTTAAGTGATTGAACGTCAGTTAAAGATGTACTGATAACGCAGATCCTCTTCTAATGAATTCATGAAGTCAGTGCTGTTTTAAGCAGGTGTCCATATCCATCTTTCATCCTCTGGCTGAAAGAATTACTACATCTTGATATGTTACTTGACACATCAGGTACAGGCCAGGCAGAAAGCAGGATTTCTTGGGAAGGCAAGAGCAGTGTCTCAACATGCAAGAGTTCAGCTCCAAGGATGAGATGCATATGATGCAACAACAGTGGTCACAGTAGTCTGCAGGACCTAACAATCTACACTACACATAGTTTAATTAGAAACCCTTAAAATTCCAACTTTGCAAGGGTTATGTTGACAACCCATTTCAGTATCTTTTTAAAATTAAATTTTGAAGAAAATTATGTCAAAAAGGCATTTTGACAGAGCATACATAACTTTCATTTCTAATTTATACAGTTGAGATTGTACATGAGAGGGAGATTTTCAAATAATTTAGTGGTAACAAGCCTCTATGTGAAAAGAAGGATGAAGGATGCTAGGAATTAGTAAAAAGGAAAGAACACATGCATCTCTCAGGGGTCTGAGAATGGCAAACCCAGTGATACACAGTACAGGAGACCACTTGAAGAGTTACGTAGACAGTATTCTTGACAATGAGAAACACAGTTCCTTAACAAAGGATGTATAAAATATTATGGTGAACAACACTAGAGCAGAGTCAGAAGAAAATGATTATGCTGTATAAGTATCAGTATACACACAAATGCACAGCTATATTTATGCATTAAGAAATTCTTTACTCTGTAATTTACCACATGTAGCTAGATACATAAAACCACCTGCAGGACCTGCAATATTAGATTCCCATACATATGAATCTCTGAAATATCCATTTCGCCTTCCTGGTACAATGAATTATTAAAGCACTGGAATAAAAAATCCATTTTTTTTTTCTTTTCCACAGAGAAAAGTGTACCTTAAAAGAATGGAAGTGTTCACATGTAAAGCATACATTAAAATGCTACAGAGATACAGGCAGGACAAACCAATACCTACAGAGAAAAATCCATATCATCTGTTTTAAGGAAATATATAAAAGAAAGTTTTGGTATTATAGAGAAATAAACTGGTTTAACTGAAATAAACAGGAATCAAGAATGTGTGGACTACATATAACGAATACAGAAAGTAAAAAGGCTGTTACAGAGTCTGCCTTCTATGAAGTTTTACAACTAGCAAGACTCCAAGAGAAAAATGGTGCCTTTGATACCACTGAGACTGTATCTGCTGATGACTTGGTACTTCATATAAAGATGAAGCTCTAAGATTGTGAATTTCTTACGTGTCATTTGCTATGTACATCTATGGGAAGGTATCTTGCAAGATTTTCAAGCATATCTGAGGAAGTAGGTTGAGCCAACAACCAGCTACACAGCCCGTCCCGAGCAGCGACTGCAGATCAGTGAAGTCTGACCTCCAATCAACTTCCATTTATGTACTGACCATGGTATTATATCATATCAAAATCTGTCCTTGGCCGGCTTGGGTCAGCTGCCTGCCAATGCTCCCTCCCAGCTCCTTGTGCACCTCTACACCTCAAAACACCAGAAACTCAAAAAGTCCTTGATTTCTTTGCAACAATTAAAACATTAGTGTATCATTAACACTCTTCTAATACTAAAATTAAAAACCAGCAGCTGCCGGGAAGAAAATTAACCCTATCCCAACTGAGCAAAAAAATTACCTGGAAATAACTAAAACAATATGTGTTATCAACATTATTATCAGATTAAGTACAAAAACCAGCAGCTACTTGGGAAGAAAATTAACAATATCACAGCTGAAATCAGTCACTTGCACACTTTCATATTCATAACCTTTAAAGCCTGTCCCTTTTTATGGAATGTAGCTTTAAAGAATGTCCTGTTACAAGACAGGGAAATACTTCAATGCTTTTAAGAGGTAAGAAAGGAAATACAGAGCAGCAGTAAAGTGTCACCACTCTACTTTTTGCAGAATACAACTGCATCAACAGTAGCATTAGAGAGGACACCATCAACAGAGGTATGATGCTTTAAAAAGAACCTAAATCCAAGCACTATAAGACCTAAGGATGTATTTCTCTGGTTGCTTAAACACATATAGCTACCTGTTTAAACACCTATGATCCTCTGACCTTGGGTAGATTGTTCAGCTTAGTAAGATGATTTTCAATATTTGTTCTAACATTGCTTCCAATACTTAAAGAAAAACTTCATCCATCAGCACAATGCTTTGAATGAAATTTCAAAGGAAAATCATGGAAGAAGAGATGCAAAGAAGGGGAGGGGAAAATAGATTGTCTTACACTAGAAAGTCATCTATGCAATCAACTCAGTATTACGAATAAGGATTTGAATGCTTCCCTTTCTTGAATAAAGACAAGCAAGATCTAAAACACAGGTAAAACACTCCGGAATCACCAAGAGTTATGTATACATATGTACAAAATAGGATTGGACAGAATGCACAAACTGGGGTTTCTAATCCACTGCTTCTGTTAAAGAGACACTAAGATTATTACAAATCAATTGAAACAATACAATAATTTAATTTGTGTATCAGAATGAATAGCCTGGTAGTCATGACTTCTCCTTGCTTCAAGGGGCATACAAGCAAGGTCACAATTGAAAGCCTGGCCCAGAAGTGAAGATTCTACATTTCCCACAAAATAATCTGTTATAAATCAAAAATTAGTATTTCAATAAATATCTGATGTTTTTTCTCCCAGCTAAGTGACAACAGACTCCTCCCCATGTACTCTGGCTATACATGTCAACATGCTGTGTTTATTCCCAGGAATAAATACCATGATATTGAACTGTCTATCATTTATATTGTCGAAGATTATTTCAAAATACTATTCCTGTATCCTTGCAGCAGAGTCTTTGTAGACTTTCTGTAAATTGCATGAGCACATCTGATGCTGTGCATCAAGTATACGTAGTTAGCTTAAATTATTTTCAGGCCACAGAATTAACTATTGTTCGCAAATGCATTCATATATGCATACTACTCAACTGCTCATTAAGAAATTACATTCATCACTTGCACACACAATCATAATTTGCAAAGTATTAACATAAAACTTACATACAAAACTTAAGCTTCTGTAAAAGATAACTGTATTTTTTACTTTCTTGAATTATTTGTTCTGTACAATTACTACGCATTTCCTCAAAATATTAACAAGAGACAACTCACTCTCCTACAAGAATGATAAATACAATGCAAGTGACTCTATCACCTCATGATTAATAGAGTCTTTTTCATTCATGAAGTCAGATGTCAGACTCAGCTGAAAAACATGTATCATCTTATATGTATTTATTCCAAAGCCTAGTAAAATTGCTTTACACTGCTGCAGTTGGATAAAATAACATACAATAACAACCACTTTTCCGTGTTTTTTGAATTAACACAAGATGTATGTCAAATAATGACCTTAAAATTTCCTTTGCTGGAAATTTCATTTAAAACTTGACAAATACACTGGATGCGACAATCACATAGTAGTAACAATTCACATGAAATCTGCTACATCTTCTAACCACACTCCTAAAAAAATACCTCTGAAGCTTCAAAACAATCATTGGTCTTCTGCACCCTTTAAAGAAAAATTATGCAATACCTTTTCTTGTTTCCTTATCATCTTTTCAGCCCTCCTCTCACCAGACTGAGAAACTCACTTTTAATTTAAAACCAGTACGTTCTTTCCCTTTAAGACTTACTGCAAAAATAGCTGATAATAATTGTTGGAAGTACAGTTACTGCTATTATTTTTTAAGTTTCAGAGCATATTCCTCTTTTCATACAGAAAAAAAGATTTAGGATGTGTCCATGAGCAGCACTCCACCAAATGAGAGTACCTTCTTCTCCTTGTAAGTTCTATAACAGAGTGCTACAGAAAGATTTTAATTGAAAATTGCCTAAAAATCAAAAGAGCCAGTTAATCACTATATTACAATATCTCCTGAGTCCTATACTTGCTGGTTTTCATTATAAGCCATCGTGCTTGCTGATAAACCTCCAAGTTTATCTTAGCTCATTTCTTAAATAATTAATAGACTCCAGAGGCCATGAAATCCAGTAATATAAAGAAGAAGAATTAAAGTGAAGTTGTATATTACTGAATCAAATCCTACATATTTTCACCATTCAAGCCCTAAAAGGTATATTTGATATTTCTGTCACACCTGTTATACACAGCTATAGTACCAGACTGAAATATCATTTGTTTTCTACTTTCCTAGTTATAAAAGTATGAGGGAGGCAATTACTTAGAAAACTAGTAAAAGCATATTAACTGAAGAAAAAAAATTTACCTGTAATTACTTACTCATGTCAGAGACTATACTTTTCAACAGTTTTCAAGTTACCTGAGGTAGGATAATAAAGGCCTTGCTGCTATAATTATTTATTTCCAGGCTGAAAATAACTGCAGAAACCAGTATGTTCACAATAAACTTAAACAGTAACAATGTGTATGATTTCAGGAAAGTAGTTTTGTGCAGATTTTTTTCAAGCACAGAAGACCATCACTTTTTCTTCTTTACTTTGCTTGGTATAAGTGAAGTCTTTATTCTAGGAAAAAACCCTCTATTTTTATGTATCCTTAGAATATTTCCTCTGTCCTCAATGAAACTAAACAGAACATGTAAAAACAATATATGCAATACAATATATGCAAGTGCCTGCAATACCGCCAAGTCCTAATACACCATCAATCTCAAACTGTTGTACCAACACATCACTATTTATTTTTAATGTCACTTCAGACTACTATGTTTCCAGAGAGATCTCATTTTGACCACCCTCCTGAAAACTTAACAAATTTTGTTATGAGTCTCCTCAGTGACTTGATTCGTTTCTTCACTTAATTACAGATGCCTATAGAGTTAGCACTTAATTTCCTTAAGCAGCATATATTTTAAATGTAACAATGGGGTAAATGAGAAAAAAGTTCCTGTATCCAAACATCAGTAAAAATACAAATTGTTCAGATGTAATCACGCCCTAAGGAAAAGCAGTATGCATGCAGGGCAGCTGACTATGGTCAGACAGCCACTGCATCTCTTATTTAGAAGAAAAACTTCTTCCCATTGCTCAGATTTCCCAGCTTTGTTCTCCTGTAAGAAATGGAGTTCATTCTTGGGATTCTACATCCAAGCTGTGTGTATCATGAATGTACTGCATACTGGATGAGATGTATCTATCAGCTGCAAAAACACAATTCAAGAGCATAATGTAAAGCATCAGTGGAGGACAAACACAGACTTTACATTTTGCATTTTTATATCTATTTAATTACACTGATAAGGAATATTACAGAAATGCACTACACAGTAAGATTAAGAAGAAAACATCGGGTCTCAAAATAACTTCTAGAATTCTACTATACATATTTTTTAGTTTACACATCTATGTCTGTACATTATTTTACAACAGCATCACATTGGTGGTAGCAGTTAAGCTAGTGCATTGGGGGAAAAAAACCCAAAACAAATTGCCTGACACTGCAGCTTGACCCTTAGCAACATTGAAGCCACTGTTGCCAGAATACTAAACCATATTTCTGAGAACAGCTAAAGTTAACCGTTGCTACCAGAAAACACTGAAGGCCAAGTATGACTGCTGCTACTCTAACAACACGCAAACTTGAATTAAAGATCTCTAAAACCTTCTCTATTCTGTTCCAAGCTTTTGTTGTAGCAGCTGTAATATGGCTCATATGCCTTTCTTGCACCCATTTCTACACTCCATCAGCACATCCACAGCATCCTAGACAAAGAAATTAGCCTGTAAACAAAACCGAGTTTTATTTTCTCACCGTCACAAGAAAAAGCCACATATATGTCTCTGGATAAGACAGGAGAGCTGACAGTGGACCAGCTTTCTAGATATAAATATATTTGGCTTTACAATAAAAATTAAAAGCATTTTTCCTTTAGAAAAAACAATCCATATTGTCATTAAAGCCTAATGTTATGTAAAGTCTAGTGTGAATGCTTTTTCAGATAGCACTAGACCTGAATAAGCTAATTTTCCTATGATTATCTGTTTGGTAGTTTGTGCACCCTTTGTATACTGTCTGTATGCAATGTAAATCTCTCCTAGGACAATGGCATTAAAACTAGCCCTATTTTGTCAGCCGATATGTCATGTTAATTGCTTGTCTTAAAAAGCTGTTGAATGTGTGTGCACACGTGCATGCTTTGTGCAACAAACATTTAATTTTCAGTATCTTTTATTTTGTAGTAACTTTCCTTAACATTATACAGAAATCTGGAAACAAAAGTGGACCTATGAGGTGTTGCTTTCAGAAGATGTGAAAATACCCTAATAATAAAAACCTAATAAAATAAAACCCTAATTCTAAGGCATAAGAAGGCAAATGGGTCAAGAGAGCTAGCATCTTCAAAAGAACATGTTTAGAGAAACAACTGAACTGGAGAGGCTTTTCCAATGGTTTTCAATGGTTTTGATCAGCTTCTGTATTTAGGTGGTACTTCGAAGAGTACTTTAACTATTTTTTTTTAGATGGTTTCATTCCACTAATTTAGGGTTGAAGTTGCCTGCTTTCTAGGCAAAGAAAGACAGAATGATGCTTTTAGGAAGCCTATTTATATATGAGCATTTAATCACTCTGGAACACCCTATTTTTCTCTTTTTCTGCCTAAGTTTCTAGTCTAACAAGGATGAAGTAGCATTTTAACCTAAATCATCTACAATCGGTGCAAGTGTTCTCGGTAAAGCAACAGCGCTCCCTCTAAAACTGTACATCATACAGTCTACAGTTGTGGGTTTTGGGGGGATGCAGGGGACATGGTTGAGATGGAATCCTTGATAACAGGATCCTTTCTCTCCTCTTCATTACCTCTCTGACTGGCATGAAGAGACTTGTCCCACTGTTGTTCCAGCATTACCTTTACCCAAACAAGACAAGCATGAAAGCACAAAGTGTTCACAGAATCTTTTACAGTTTCCAAAGTACTTTAAGCATTGATTACTTCGTTCAGTGACAAATTCAAAGTCAAACTGTTATCTCAAAAATTACTCATGAATCTCCTTTCCCAGAAGATAACTTATCTTCCTCTGTGGTACCAGTTAATTAATCCCTTATGCTTACATGCATAGAATCATAGAATCATAGAATCGTAAGGTTGGAAGAGACCTCTGAGATCATCGAGTCCAACCATGCCTGTCTCTCTACTAAACCATATCCCTAAGAAAATCATCTACCTGTCTTTTAAACACCTCCAGGGATGGAGACTCCATCACCTCCCTGGGCAATCTGTTCCAATCCCTGACCACTCTCTCAGTGAAGAAATTCTTCCTAATGTCCAGTCTAAACATGCCCTGGCACAACTTGGGGCCATTCCCTCTCGTCCTATCGCTCGTGACTTACGAGAAGAGAGCAGCACCCACCCCGTCACAACCTCCTATCAGGTAGTTGTTAACAGTGATGAGATTTCCCCTCAGCCTCCCCTTCTCTAAGCTAAACAACCCCAGTTCCTTCAGTCTCTCCTTGTAGGGTTTATTCTCCTGCCCCCTCACCAGCCTCATTGCCCTTCTTTGCACACGCTCCAGCACCTCATTGTCTTTCTTGTAGTAAGGGCCCCAGAACTGTACACAATACTTGAAGTGTGGCCTCACCAGTGCCAAATACAGGGGCACAATCACCTCCCTGGTCCTGCTGCTCACACTGTTTCTGATACAGGCCAAGATGCCA
Organism: Tapera naevia; assembly: GCA_033556795.1. Classification (NCBI taxonomy): domain Eukaryota; kingdom Metazoa; phylum Chordata; class Aves; order Cuculiformes; family Neomorphidae; genus Tapera; species Tapera naevia. The sequence continues at coordinate 11,013,960 of JAUMJJ010000079.1, read as the reverse complement.
TTGGCTTACTCGGCCACCTGGGCACACTGCTGGCTCATGTTCAGCCGGCTGTCAACCAAAACCCCCAGGTCTCCTCCACCAGGCAGCTCTCCAGCCACTCTTCCCCAAGCCTGTCACACTGCATGGGGTTGTTGTGACCAAAATAGAGGACTCTGCGCTTGGCCTTGATGAACCTCATCCCGTGGGTCTCAGCCCATTGATCCAGCCTGTCCAGATCTCTCTGCAGAACCTCCCTTCCTTCAAGCAGATCCACACCTGCACCCAGCTTGGTGTCATCTGCAAACTTGCTAAGGGTGCACTCGATCCCTTTGTCCAAATCATTGATAAAGATGTTAAACAAGACTGGACCCAGCACTGAACCCTGGGGAACACCGCTCGTGACCGGTTTCCAACTGGATTTAATTCCATTTACCACAACCCTTTGGGCCCAGCCAGCCAAGCCAGTTTTTCACCCAGCAGAGGGTGTGCCCGTCCACACCAATGGCAGCCAGTTTCTCAATCAGAATACTGTGAGAAACAAGTGTCAAAGGCTTTACTGAAGTCCAGGTACACCACATCCATACCCTTTCCCTCATCCATTAACCAGGTAACCTTGTCATAGGAGATCAGATTGGTCTGGCAGGACCTGCCTTTCATAAACCCTTGTTGACTGGGCCTGATCACCCTGTTGTCCCGCGCATGCTGTGTGATAGCACTCAAGACAATCTACTCCATGACCTTCCCCGGTACCGAGGTCAAGCTGACAGATCTGTAGTTCCCCGGATCCTCTCTCCGACCCTTCTTGTAAATGGGAGTTACATTTGCCAGCTTCCAGTCCAGCGGCACTTCCCCAATCAGCCAAGACTGCTGGTAGATGACGGAAAGGGGTTTGGTAAGGACCTCGGCCAGTTCCCTTAATACGCTTGTATGGATCCCATCTGGCCCCATGGATTTGTGTATGTCTAATTGGCCAAGCAGGTCTCTAACCAAGTCCTCCCAAACAGCAGGAGCTTCATTCCCATTATCTTCTGGCTGAGGGGGCTGAGTATCCCTAAGGCATTCCTCCTTGGGGTTAACGACTGAGGCAAAGAAGGCGCTGAGCACCTCTGCCTTGTTTCATCCCTCATCCCTACTGTCCCTTCTGCACCCAGCAAGGGAGGGAGAGTCTCCTTTGTCCTCCTGCTGCTGCTGATATATTTAAAGTTCTTTTTATTGTCTTTGACCAAAGTGGCCAGTTGAAGTTCTAGTTGGGCTTTAGCCCTTCTGATTTTTTCCCTACACGATCTCACTTCACCCTTGTAGTCCTCCTGGTATGCCTGCCCTCTCTTCCAAAGCTTGTAAACTTTCTTCTTTTTCCTGAGATCGCTACGAAGTTCCCCACTCAGCCATCCTGGTTTTCTTCCCTGCCAACCTATTTTACGGTATATGGGGATGGCTTGCTCTTGTGCCACCAGGATTTCCTTCTTGAGGAGTGTCCAGCCCTCTTGCACCCCTTTGTCCTTTAGAGTCACCTCCCAGTGAACTTTATCTAGCAGCCTTCTGAAGAGTTCAAAGTCTGCCCTTTGGAAGTCCAGGGTGGCAGTTCTACTGACCCCTCTCCTCACTGCCCCAAGAAGCGAGAGTTGTATCATCTTGTGATCGCTGTGCCCCAGGCGTCCTCCAACCGTCACCTCTCCCACAAGGCCTGCTCTGTTCACAAACAGCAAATCCAGCTGGGCACCCTCTCTAGTCGATTCTCTTACCAGTTGTGCTAGGAAGTTATCATCTACGCACTCTATGAACCTTCTAGACTGCTTCCTTTCTGCTGTGTTGTACTTCCAGCAGACATCCGGGAGGTTGAAATCCCCCATGAGAACGATGGGACGTGATCGCGAGACTTCTCCTAGGTGTTTATAGAAGAGCTCATCGGTCCCTTCATTCTGGTTTGGCAGTTTTCTCTTGCCAGCTGTTACAAGAAACCAAGTCTCTGCAACTGCTTCTATAATACGGCTCTTCTTATCCTGTTATCACTTTTATTAGTTCCTCTATTTTGAATGCTAGTTTTTGGTAATGGAAGAAAACTAAAGGGTTTTTTTGTACTTTCTTGATTTCTTTGGATCATATGCTGGGTCTCTGTATATATTAAAACCCTAGAAACATTATCCTGGACAGAATTAAGAGTATTTCTAAGTATGCAACATCTGTGGGTACATTTTGGCCATACCTAAATTACCTTTAAATTCATCAATCACTCACTGCTAACAATGAAGATAAAAAAACACTGAAGCTGCACTGAACTATTCAGCCCACTCATAAATCTGAGTCTGCATCTGGTAAATTCTTACCGAACTCTGAGCTATTGCAACTAGATTATTAGTGCGGCAGGGGAAGGAAAAAGTATCTAAAAAACCCAACATGCTAATTTAAAGATAGTTGGTATGTTTTAATGGGCTGCAGTTAAATACCATTGATGTCTTCTATCTGTACAACCTCTCTGTGCAACCTTCTCCGTGGCTTCACTGTCCTCATGTTGATGAAGTTTCTCCTTTTTTACAGTCCAAACATATCTTCTTTCAAGCTATGTCTGCTCTCTCTTATGCCCTGACTGTGCACCACTGTTAAGGGTCTCCTTGACACCCTCCCCGCTGACACTAGGGAGGTTGCTCTTAGGTCCCCTGGAGCTAAATCTTCTCCTGACTTGCTCAGCTCAGCTCTCTAAGCCTCTCCACTCAGGGCAAGTGCTCCAGCCCCTGATAATCTAGGTGGTTTTCCAATGAACTCACTCCAGTTTGTCTGTGTCTTTCTTGTAGATGGAGAACTAAACCTGAACATACGCATACAGGTAATCGTTTTGTGTTGCCAGCAGATGGACGTGTTGATGGTTCCATCATCACTCCTTTCCTAGCCTACATATCCCTTATCTTGAATGTGAAGAAAATTCTGCCATTCTCACTCCAGATTAGATTGAGTCACCTTACTTACTAAGCAGACAAATGGAGCACCAAGGAGCACTGCTGCGTGCCTGTCTCTGCCCCTGCAGATACAACTGACTTCATGTACTTGGTCTGTAAGCTGGAGACTAAGCCTACCAAAACACATCCTTGCACAGACATTGCATGTTCCTTCGGAAAAAAAAAAAAAACAAAAAAAACCACACAAACATCAGAAAAAGAAAAAAAACCACAAAAAGACAAAAGACAGAAAGAACTCCTTGCCAATAAAATCAGTAAGAAATTGCTCTGACTCAGAAAGAAGCTTTTTTTCTGGCTCCGCTACCCACTGGTTTGTTACTCAATAGATGACAGAGAAACAGTTAATTCAAAATAAAACTAAATTTCTTTACTTTCTAAGAAATATGTTCATTATTATTATTATCATTGTTGAATGATTCTCTCTACCCTGTATCATTTTTCTTCTAATATTTCATTAAGGGAAAATTTCCTCAGTTAAAAATAACCAGCTGAAGAAGATTTAATTCTCTCTTGCTCAGTTGACATAAACAATAAACAGCTTCTCTCATCAGACAGTAAATGCTCTACCAGCTTGGAAACAAGTGATTAGTGAACAAAAGGTGTGAAATCATGCTAAGTATGTTGTACTATACACTTCTTGCAGCAGAATAGTTCATATGTGATAGTGTTTACCTTAGTGCTACTTACTCCTTACCTAGAAAGCAGGATTATGATCTAGGTAGACAGATGGAAACATAGCTTTGCTATTTGCTTCACCTCTCTATGATGGTAAGTGGGAAGCTTGAGAAATACGGAAGAAGCCACGAAAATCCAAGGCAAGATGCAATGGACTTACAAAACCATTCAAAAGAAAATCTTGAAGAGGAAGGAAACCCTTGTCACTAACTGTTCCAGACCGACTCACATTTACACTGCTTGAAGCCCGCTAGCTAGCTCCACAAAAGGCTGCTTCCGTGCCCCTGTTGCTGTACGCAGCCTAAGCTTTCTCTGTGCCGTGTGTGAGGACAGGGTATTTGAAATAGAATTAATGATCAGGAAGGAAAATACAGATTCGTAGAAAATTTGGTATGAAGCAGAAATGAAATAGTATACAACTCAAAAACACTTTTTCTAATATCTGAGAAGCTTAATCAGGGCCTGGTATTTCATCACTGAATAATTTCTATTCAAGTACCTTTCTGAGAGATTTTTCTGAACCTTAAGTACTAGCCAGTTTATGTAAATTTTCTGTAATAATTTTCTGTATATCATTGACTCCAGAAACCAGAGATTCAATGAAAGTATCAAATACTATTAAACTCCAGACTAAATACAGAACATAAAAAAATTTTTGCTCATATTATTCTTAGTGTTATGTAGATCAGAGATTATGGGTGGCAATTACACTTGAATATGAAAATTAAAATGGCATTAATTAAAAAGGAAGTTCAAATCCACCCCATACCTTTATTTTATAAAGTTATTTTTTGTTACAAAAACGCATGTTTAGTTACTTCAGACCTGGTGTGGGGAGAAATCTTTCAAGATGTATGAGAAAGTATTCTTTATTTAAACAGTTATTCACAGCATCAATTTCAGTGCACTACACTTTATCTAAACTAATAATTTTCTGCGTTCCTTTGTTCAGGCTTCTCTTTTCAGTTGAAAAAAAAGAACAAGTGTAATTTTTAGATATAGTTCAGCAACAGTCTAAATTCTAGTGTCCTTCCAAGTGCAAAGGCTTTTCCTGTCTTACATGGCAGAAAAAACAGTGCTGGTAGGACAAGTAAAAATCCCTGTTCTGTGGTTAACAGAAAAAAAGGAGACCTCATTACTTCCAGGTGTTACCACCTCCAGCGTCACTGCACCTCCCAATCTTCAGTATCTAAATAACCTGGAAATAAATTCTTCCTTACTTAACTGTTGTTTGGGTTTTTTTTTAGAATGTGCAATGTCAATGTAACTGAAACTTGATAAAACTGGAAATTCTTTATCTTGAATGTGAACCGTCATACAGATAAATAGCTAAACTCAGCATTTTTGCTCTAAATATGTCCGTGTTATTTCAACTCCATTAGATTTAGACTGATTTATCTATTGACAGATCAGAAGGAAAAGAAATATCCAAAACCAGATCTAGCAAAATTAGAATTTCTGGAAGAATAACTGGAAAGAAATCACTAAAACTACATATTTGTACTGACTTGGGTTCATTCATCCTGAACATACAACAATGGGTTTGGAAGTTCATGAGGCAGTAACTGGAACCAAAGTAATATTTTTTGTAATACACATGAATAGAAAATGCTTACTGAAAATCAAAGGTTTTCCATAAAAAATTTCATGACAATAAGTGAAGGTATATATTACACTTGTTTGGGTGTTTCCACCCTAAGCCCATGACAAATTTGCCCATCAAGCCTCTAAATTGTGGGTTTTGTTTTTCAGCAACAAGATCATTTCAGAGTCTGTTTGCTTCCTTCTTCATGTTTTGTTTGTTTGTTTTTTTTTTAAATAACCCACTTTTCCCCCTTAATTGATGTATTTTAAAAACAGCATTCAACTGATACAGGCAAAATCTTTAAGAAAAAGCCCTAGGTATTTTCATGCAAATTTTGAATCCAACGGTTAGGAAAGCAGAAAAACTGAAAAGTCAGTAACAAGTAGCCTTCTGAGTACTTTTGTTAGTCTGCCCTAGTTGGAATTCACATATCTCAGAGGTAAAAAAATGACCCTAAAGGATCAACAAACACTGTTCTAGAAGAAATTTCAAGGGCATCAAAACCACATGCTGGATAGAGGAGAGTGTATAATTGAGATGCTGTTTTCACTTGGGGTGCTGAGATTTAAAATAATTATACTCCAAAAAGATCATAGCTGAATGCTCAAGTAACACCCTTACCTATTTTTATATCTCTGTTTTACAGAAGAGAAGAGAGTCTGTATCATTTACTGTGCTGGTACTGTAAAACAGCTGTTGCTAATCACAGACTCTGATTTCATTTTCCTATTGTCTGCACCAGCAATTTCAAGAAAACAGACCACAGGCATTTGAATAAAGACAATTTTATAATATTCATTCTGCAGTTTCATGAGCTGTTTAGCCACTAGAAGCCTTTTGTGTTCAGTTAACTTTTGCTCGAACCTTGAAATACTGCTCCTGACTAGACAGTTGTCACTTGAAGGGATCTACTCTCACTGCAGATTAACCCACAAACAGTAACAAACCTTTAGGCCAAAGGTTCCCTTGAAACAGTTTATATTTCTACATGTAGTTAAAATAAGAGCAAATGCCTTAGAAGGGATGTTGTCATTCCTAAGTACACAGTCTGTAAATCATGTAAAGTTTGGGGTTTGTTCGGATTTTTTTCAATTGGTCAGAATTTTGTTCCAAAATCTTTTACTTTTGCACACTTTCTTAAGATTTACCAAATCCTGCCCACCCAGCAGCACCAGCACTTATCAGGAAAAAATGACTGCATAATTTAAGTAATGTTCTATCAAATAAAACTACCTCTTAGGTGAAATCATAAAGTAATTCTCTTAACTGTTTATAACTATAGGTCAGATCAACTGCTCCTATGACCACAAATTTCTAAATATATAAAATTAATGTCAGAGGGTTTTACCCATTTTATACATTTTTTGGTTATTTATAAAGCATTCTGAAGCAACTAATGTGCACTGATTTTGAGTACCCTAATGTGTACAATTGATCAAGAAAAGATAAGACACTAGCCCACGGCAATAAAGTTTGACACAAATGGCAATGCAATCCCTGAAGGATGGTTACTAGAAGGTAGCAGGAAACCTGCAGTTCTAAGAATAACTTCATGCTGAGGGAACTGAGGTTGTTTAGCTTAGAGAGAGGAGGCTGAGGGGAGACCTCATCGCTATCTACAATTACCTGAAAGGAGGCTGGAGGGAGGTTAGTGCTGGTCCCTTCTTGCAAGTGACATACGACAGGATGAGAGGAAAATAGCCCAAGTTGTGCCAGGGAATGTTCAGACAAACATCAAAGAGAGTTTTGCCTGTATGGAATTCAGTAGTAGCGATGATAAGGTAGAGTGTTTATGGGACAAATTCAGTGGTTTAAGTTGTAACCCAGATATTGTGGTGGGAGTGGTGGTTATGGGCCACCCAACCAGGATGAAGAGACCAATGAGCTCTTCTATAGACACCTAGGAGAAGTCTCCCAATCACGTCCCATCGTTCTCATGGGGGGGATTTCAACCTCCCGGATGTCTGCTGGAACTACAACACAGCATAAAGGAAGCAGATTTTGTTTACAAACAAAGAAGGGCTGGTGGGTGATGTTGTGGTCAGAGGCTGTCTGGGGTGTAGTGATCATGAGATAATTGAGTTCTCTCTAAACAATGTAATAAGAAAAGCCAGGAACAGGACATCGATGCTGGACTTTCGGCGGGCAGATTTTGGATTATTTAAGGAACTGGTCAGGGAAGTAACTGGGAAATAGCTCTTAGTGGTAACGGGGTCCAGGAAAGCTGGATACACTTCAAGAATGAAATCTTGAAGGCGCAGGAGCGGGCTGACCCCATGTGTTGTAAGAAGAGTCGTAGGGGCAGACAGTCGGCCTGGATGAGTAGGGAACTTCTGAAGGAACTAAGTAAGAAAAAGAGGATGTATTGTCGATGGAAAGAAGGGGACGTAAGCCACGTCGTGTTCAAAGATGTTGTTCAGTCGTGTAGGAGGAAAATCAGGGAAGCAAGAGCCCAGCTGGAGCTCAAATTGGCCGCTTCCGTTAAGGATAATAAGAAGAGTTTTTATAAATATATCAATGGTAGAAAGAAGGGCAGCAATGACCTCCACTCCTTGTTGGATGTGGAAGGAAATCTAGTAACCAGAGATGCAGAGAAGGCTGAGGTACTTAATGACTTCTTTGCCTCAGTTTTAAACAGCAAGGATGTCAGCTCGCTTGACAGTTGGCCCTCTGAAGTGGTTGATGGGGGTAGGGTGAAATATGGCCCTCCTGCAATCCATGAGGAGGAGGTTAGAGACCTGCTGAGCCACTTGGACCCTCATAAGTCTATGGGGCCGGGTGAGATCCATCCTAGGGTGCTGAGAGAGCTGGCGGATGAGCTTGCTAAGCCGCTCTCCATCATCTTTCAGCAGTCCTGGCTCACTGGAGAGGTCCCGGAAGACTGGAAGTTGGCCAATGTGACGCCCATCCACAAGAAGGGCCGTAAGGATGATCCAGGTAATTACAGATCTGTCAGCCTAACCTCGGTCCCAGGTAAAATCATGGAGCAGATAATACTGGGTGAAATCATGCACCACCTGCAGAACGGTCAAGAGGGGTAGGTCCTGCCTGACCAACCTGATCTCATTTTATGACCATGTGACTCGCCTGGTGGATGAGAGGAAGGCTGTGGATGTGGTATACCTGGACTTCAGCAAGGCCTTTAACACTGTCTCCCACAGTAGACTCCTAGGGAAGCTGGCAGCCCGTGGCTTAGACGGGAGCATTCTGTGCTGGGTTAGGAATTGGCTGGATGGCCGAGCCCAGAGAGTGGTGGTGAATGGTGTTTTCATCCAGTTGGTGGCCGGTCACCAGTGGTGTTCCTCAGGGATCAGTATTGGGTCCCGTCCTGTTTAATATCTTTATTGATGATCTGGATGAGGGGATTGAGTCCATCATCAGCAAATATGCAGATGATACCAAGCTGAGAGGAAGGGTTGATCTGTTAGAGGGTAGGATGGCCCTACAGAGGGACCTGGACAGATTGGAGAGCTGGGCTGATTCTAATGGGATGATGTTTAATAAGTCTAAATGTCGGGTACTTCATTTTGGACACAACAATCCCATGCAGAGCTACAGACTGGGGACAGAGTGGCTGGAGAGTAGTCAGGCAGAAAAGGACCTGGGAGTGCTGGTGGACAGGAAGCTCAACATGAGCCAGCAGTGTGCCCAGGTGGCCAAGAAGGCCAATGGCATTCTGGCCTGCATTAGGAATAGTGTGGCGAGCAGGACCAGAGAAGTTATCGTCCCCCTGTACTTGGCACTGGTCAGGCCTCATCTTGAATATTGTGTACAGTTCTGAGCCCCTCAGTTTGGGAAAGATGTCAGGATGCTGGAGTGTGTTCAGAGGAGGGCAACGAAGATGGTGAAGGGGCTGGAGCATTAGCCCTATGAGGAGCGACTGAGGGAGTTGGGGCAGTTTAGTCTAGAGAAGAGGAGGCTCAGGGGAGACCTCATTGCTCTCTACAGCTACCTAAAAGGAGGTTGTAGTCGGGCAGGGGTTGGTCTCTTCTCTCAGGTGTCCAGTGGCAGAACTAGAGGGCATGGACTCAAGCTTCCTCAGGGAAGCTTTAGGCTTGATGTGAGGAAGAAGTTCTTCACTGAAATGGTGATCAGCCATTGGAATGCACTGCCCAGGGAGGTGGTGGAGTCGCCGACCCTGGAGGTGTTTAAGGGGAGACTGGATGAGGCACTGAGTGACATGGTTTAGATGATGGTTGGTATTAGTGTTGGTGTTAGTGCTGTGTTATAGGTTGGACTTGATGATCTCAGAGGTCCTTTCCAACCTTGTCCTACTGTGATACTGTGATACTGTGATACTGTGACCAGGAGGACCAGGGAGGTGATTGTGCCCCTGTATTTGGCACTGGTGAGGCCACACTTCAAGTATTGTCTACAGTTCTGGGGCCCTCACTACAAGAAAGACAATGAGGTGCTGGAGCGTGTGCAAAGAAGGGCAATGAGGCTGGTGAGGGGGCAGGAGAATAAGCCCTACAGAGACTGAAGGAACTGGGGTTGTTTAGCTTAGAGAAGGGGAGGCTGAGGGGAAATCTCATCACTGTTAACAACTACCTGATAGGAGGTTGTGATGGGGTGGGTGCTGCTCTCTTCTTGCAAGTCACAAGCGACAGGATGAGAGGGAATGGCCCCAAGTTGTGCCAGGGCATGTTTAGACTGGACATTAGGAAGAATTTCTTCACTGAGAGAGTGGTCAGGGATTGGAACAGATTGCCCAGGGAGGTGATGGAGTTTCCATCCCTGGAGGTGTTTAAAAGACAGGTAGATGATTTTCTTAGGGATATGGTTTAGTAGGGAGATAGGCATGGTTGGACGCGATTATTTCAGAGGTTTCTCCCAACCTTATGATTCTATGATTCTATGATTCTATGATAAGGAAAAATTTCTTCACTGAAAGGGTCATCAGGCTGGAAGGGAGGTGGCTGAATCACCACCCTGGAGGTGTTTAAAAGATGGGTAGATGAGATTCTGAGGGTCATGGTTTAGTAAGAGGACAGAAACCATTGGACTCGATCTCAGAGGTCTTTTTCCAACCAGATGATTCTATGATTCAATGCTGAGCACGGAATATTGCTAGCAGATCAACTATAGAAACCTTCCAAGAATGTATTTTGCATCAATGAAAAGTACATCATTTTCAGCACACTGATTTTTTTTTGTTTCACTGCTCAAAACCTTTACAATTGCTTTTTTTTTTAACAATCTTTTACTACTCATTAATATTACAAGCTCATTAAAGTAAATGAGCATTAATTTAATCATGTTGAGGCACTATACTGGATAGATTATTGCATTTGTCTTTTAAGTAGTTTGTCTTTCATTCTACTGTCTTCATCAAATAGTAGTCTGAATAATTATCACATTGCCATTATAAAGTTACAGCACTATTACATTCTTATTAAGAACTACAGGTCACCTATAGCACTTACACAAAATACCACAAATCCAGTCAAAGCACCTCAGGCTATGCAGGAAGAAAGTATTTCCCTATAGCACTGTGTGCGTTTCTAAGGCCTTCGCTATTTGGATGATTACTTTATCCCAGTTTTACATTCACTAGTCAAGAAGTAAATGTTAGCTGGAATAACTGAATTTCAATTTTTTACATCTTTCATTTTGTCTGATGGGCTTTTTTACCCACTGTAATTTATTGCTTTCGCTGATGAAAGTATAAAGCAAAGAGCTGAGAGTATATTAAAGGACAATGGTGTAGCAGATACCATGTAATAAATCAGCAAGAAAAAAATATTCTAGAGATACAGATATTTACCATTTGAGTTTGAATACTATAGGAAAAACTGTTTATGTAAAATACAACACTGCAGACACACAAAATAACTCCAATCAATCTCTTCTTTCATGTAAAATAAAAACTAAAAATCCAGACAAGCAGCTGAATTTCAGGCTCTCTTGCCAAAGAAAAAAAAAAAAAGAAAAAGCTTTTTTAATCATAATATATAAGTGAGGAGAACAAAATAGAAGAGTAAAATATGTGGCAGAAAGACATCTGAATTTTATAAGCAGAGACACACATTTTCAAAGCCATAGGTTTCAGTAATCCTGCTACTTTATAATTTCAAACCTTTTGCACTAGAGAAAATCCTTGAACTCCTACATTAAGAAGCTGCAGCACAATTCAGTTGACATTTCAGTTATTGAAATATTTTTTCTTTATTTTGACAGAATTTTTTTTCTTAATTGGTCTTTTATTTTCTAAAAATATTGTAAAAATTAAAAAAAAGCAACTACAAGAAAACACAATAACAGTTTGCCTAAGGAGCAGCTACAGAATCTTCCTGAAGTAAAAAAATCAAACTCTCATTCACTTCAGTAGCTTTTCTGAAAGGGCCCAAGACAGAAGTTACGATAGCTAGTAAGAGAATGTTCTAAATACTTAACTTCTAGTTGTTTTTTTCTTAATATTCTGAGTAAATAAAAAATGGTTCAGTGTATGGCATTTCATACTTCTACTAAAAACGATTAAACAAGTGTTAGACTATATATATGGTACCTTTGGATATTGTTTGACAGGGATCAGAACTCTTTCCGACAGCTTTATGTTTTTGTTGCTGATAACATCAAGATATTTCTTTTCTTCATCTTCCTTCTTGCCTTCAGAAGCCTGAAACTTTTCAATCTCTGAAAAATATTAAAAAGGAGACCAATCAGTGACATGGTATAAATCATCTTAAACAACATTACACTTGCAAATCTGGGAAATAATTGTTCACAAACCCAGGGCTCCTGTCTTTGCTATGGGCACCCTTCCGCTGCCCTGAGAAAGTCCCTAATGTTCCTGGCCACACACCCGCAGCACCAAGACAGAGCTACTAATGCCTTAGACCTCAGCTTTTCTGCTTCATACACGTTGAGCCTCCAGGGCATTAACAACAAAGAATTCCCGACCTGTTATAGGCACAATTTCTTTTTTTCCTGCTTATTAGAGTGGACGTGCAGAAGAGCTGTGTGCCATTAATTCATGGACTCCCATGCAGGTGCAAAATGCAGACATTTATTGTAACACAAATCAATCTTACATGAGAGCCTTCTTGCAGAGCCATCGCACATGGACAATTTCACCTCTGTGATTGGGTTAAAGCAGTTATGCACATGCCTTAAGCTGTTTCTTGATTGGTACCATAAATACTGTTTTCCTTTACCTAATCCCTCATTATACCCTACTTAATGTGCCAGGGACATGCCACTGCTTTCAATCTCAGCCAATTCTAAGCTCATTGTCAGCCCCTAAAGTCCTCTGTCCTATCACCCAGGATTAACCCTATATTCACCTGAACCTACAGAGAGGTGGAAGACAAAACTTGGGCACCTACCATTCATGCATTAGTATAAGTAAATTGGCAAAGCTCATGCCTCAGCCCTGATCTCCACAAAGAAGGCGGCATCATTCCTAACCCCATCAGTGTCACCCCCCTTCCAGAAGACCAGGGAAGAGGCCATGCTGGGACCCAAGGAACGGAAACCAAGGTAGCAACGTGGCGGCCACAGCACGGTTCAGCATACCCAGGACAACACCGCATAAGAGGCAGGAAATCGAAACAGAACAGGCGACAGGGCACAGAAGCTGACGAGGGTCAAGCCCGAAGACCCACAAAGGCTGCCCCAGCCTACTCAAGAAGGACTGGGGGCCACCAGAGATAACGCCATATTTCCTCCAGGGACCGCTCAAAAACAAGGAGCCCAAAGAGTAGGGATTGCACTGAGGGAAAAGTTCAAAGCCCTCAAAAACAAAGACTGGCTTATTCCACTAGGAGTAGGCGCCATCGACGGGAACGCCGGATTTCCTTCAGGGAACCGCTGGAAGAAATCATCCTGTCCCAGCAGAGTTCCCACAGCACAGGCAGCCAAACACAGCAGGAGAAACCGAGGAGACGGGATCGCCGTGACGGACAAGCTCAAAGCCCTCAACAGCAACGCCCAGCTTATACCAGGAGGAGCTTCTGAAAACTTTATTTTCTTCTCCTTCCTCCTGAGAGACTTTAACAGTAACCCCCAACGCCCCTACAAAGAAACATGCCCCCATGATGTACTCTCTCTAAAGAGACTCCCATTGAATGCTCCTAGTGGGACTCCACGCTACGGATGCTACTCCACGCTACGCCACATCCAAAGACTACCAAAGTCATTGAAAAACAAGAGGGTACCAAAAACATCATTACTTTCCAGTAGGACTGGTGGGAAGAGGAGATTCCTGGAAAGTCATTGGTTGTACAGTGAATTAATTACTGGTCCCAGATAAACTGTATTAAACTGTTGCATTTAACAAGTCGCCATCCATTCCGGGCACTCCTTGCGTCGCTTCATGACCAGGACCACCACAGAGCAGAAGCAGCAGGATGCTGCCACAAAGGAATTCAGGTCCAAATTGAGCTGCAGGTCCCATCTCGCAGCTTCCATTCAGAGCGGACAGAGAGGTTCTCCTGGACGGGAACTCCGGCAGGGTCCAGGGCACTGGACCTGCCTCTGACCCACCATTGAGATAACCGCTGGGAACCGGCAATCGCTGCTGTTCACGTGGAGCGGATGTTCCCGGAAAGCCGCGGGAGATTAAACAGCCCTCTAGGAAGCATCGCCACCCTGAGCGCGCAAGCAGGGGCGCGGCTCGGTACTTTGCTAAGGCTGTTCACGAAGGCGGGGGGCGCAGGCAGAGGGAGCAAGGAGAGGGCACAGACCCTCGAGCAGAAAAAACACAACACCATGGTGTCCACCCGCCAGAAAAGTAAGAACTCTTGCAGCTCTGTTGAGCCATGCCTGTGGCAGCCTGCCCAACTGAGCCCCAGGGGGTACATGGTGCCACCCAGGTACTGAGATGCAGGACGTGCCCTCTTCCTGCACTGGTATCAGTTGCCTGTGGCAAAGTTTGGTTTTTGGATACCAAAATCAGCTCTCTCGAGCAGAAGAGCCAGAAAGTAAATAGAGGAGTTGAAGCGTTTGACCATGTGATGTTCTTGTCCGTATTATGTAAAACAAGTTTTGTCTCCTTTAACAGATCAGCAGGGTTTTTGAGAATCCCCTTACAGCTCCCTGAGTTGATTACATATAGCACAACATTCATTTGTCCCTTTTCTAATGTTATTTGTCTCCATCAGTAGCATAATGCATAGCTGATCATTCTAGTCACTGTTACGCCTATTTTTTTTCAGCAGTTAATAATAGTCTTGATATTTGGGGAATACTTATTACTTTGATAGTGTTTTTACAATTGAATATGTCAGTCCAACACCAGAATGTTCTATGAGAAAGGGATAGTGCTACTGGTGCTCTGAGGAGCTTTCTCTGCCAGGAGGGATTTTGGATGATTTGCTGTCTTGCTGCTGCTTATTGTACTGCTGGGAAGACTTCTCCTGGTGGCAGTTAAGTCCTTAGCCTCCTGCCTGATCTGCCTGGCATCCTAAAGTGTCACAGTTCAGAGTCTGGTTATATTTGGCAGGTCAGACCTGGGACTTGAAAACCAGGAAAGTCAAGAAGCTGCTTCCTTAGGTGAAGGGGGCACAGGAATTAAGAAAAATTCTACACTTTCTCAGTCATCCAGCTTCATGAGTTCACTAAGTAGCTGAACTCAGTACAGTTCTCTCTTCTTACCTCTTACATTCAAAGCAACTTAGATAGTATTATGAATATGCCACCAGTTAGATTAGATGAAAGACAAACATGAAAGTTGTCAATGTATTTTTTCTTTAATTCTGGTCTTCTTTCATCTGAGAATGAGCCTACTCTTAAAAAGAGGAAGTAGAGAGCATGAAGATTTACTCAGACCAGAACAAAAAATATCAAGAGTATATCTATTTCTGAACATATCTCTAGGTGTCCTTGAATTTAACATCCTAGAAAACTGTGTTGCTATGAAATATAAGAAGAAGAATGTAGTTCTTTGTCAACAAAGATTTTTGTAGCTTCTGCGGTGTTAAAAGTCCGTTCAACAAGACACTTCAAGACATGCTGAAGTGCTATCCTGGATGAGTCCGAAGAGAAAACATGAATGCTGTGTCACATATTGTATGGTGTGGAACAGGTAAGGAGGGGTGAAAGACAAATCAACCAATGAAGTCACCAATAAGTCCCCCGGTGAGATATTATCTATCCCTGACTATCTGAAAGCTTGATGGTATTCCTGATAAGTGGCTCTTTCTAGCTGGAGCAACTAGCAAAAAAGAAGGTTTTCTGCCTCTTTAGTTTCTGGAATGGAGGAAGTATTTCCTTTTTCTCTCTTCAGTCCTCAAACTTATCAGTGACAAAAATGTCTGCCATTCTGTCCTCAAAGCAAGAGAGATATGAAGACCAGGCATTTACTTTTTTCCTACTGCTCCTACTTAGCCTTTTTAGGATTTTTATGTACTGACAAGTAGAACAGCTACAGATTAAGACTGACATCTGGAAGTACACAGTACCGAAAATTATGAAGAGATGCCACTTATTGAAGTTATAACAAGTAGAAAATTTTGCTTGGAGTTCAGGTTTCTCACTCATCTCTCTTGGTTTTCCAGCTAGCAATGCCACTAATGAGCTAAAAACCTCTGCTCACACAGTTACCAAAGTATCCGAAAGGGGTCTACAAACCTTCAAAATCTTGGGCTCAGAAAGTCAACTACATCTGGAAGAGTGACAGGAAAAGTGAAGTTCACTGGTGAAGAGATGATAAAACCCCAAGTAAATGCAAGGAATTTCTGAGAAGACATGGAAGAGATTTAGAGTGTCTCAGAACATGACCTTGCTTCCTAATGTGCTTGTGTGAGTAAAGACTTTGATTCTGACTGCTATACAGACAGGATAATGCTCTGTGTGTGTACACATACTCGTATAAAAAAGAAATAGTTATATACAAAATATACTTTTTATTCATAACTGGTAAAAAATGCATGAAAGAAGGAAGCCAAAGATTATGATATATATATGATACATACGCCATAACAACCTCTCTACAGTGACATTATCCCTTGAACATTCATTGCTTTATCACAGAAGAGCTTATTCACAGAAAAGTTGTATCCAAGTTCTCATTAATACTATATACCCAACATACACATTAAGTTTGTTTCTTGCAAACGTCAAGTTTGATGGTGTTCAGAGATGCACTAAACGTTACTAGGATTTCATAATTCATCATAAAGATCACACTGTTATCTATCACAGTGGAAGATTACCGATCAGCTTCCGTTGAGGGAGATTTTAATTCACCTTATTTCAGACTGAGTGCACAATTACAATAAATAATTTTTGGAAAAACTGATATTTTAATTGAAGGACTAAACTAGAGATAGCTAACAGCAGAAAAGAAGGTAAGCCATCACGCACAAACCCACTGGGAAGTATGTCTTTGCTCTGAGCTTCCACTTTGAAGTCTGTAGAAATAGATCCTTGCTCCAGAGGATCAGTAAGGTATGCCAGAAGATGACCAACCTCCCTATATTGCATCTTTAGGAGGAACTGTCAGCAAAATCTAAAAACATGTGGTTTATGCAGCAACATAAATCCACACACTTATAAACATGCAGGGAAAACTAAAGAAGCTAAAGCGAAAATGAGTAAAATGTAAGGTATTTTAACAATCACTAGGTATTTTATTGTATAAAGTCTCTGTGGATTTTCCTGCCGAACTTTCAAAGAATTTGATAGACCACATTCATTAGGTCTTCCTCGTCTGTACTACTCTTCAAGTCACGTCTAAGTATTAACCACTGAAATATTGATCTGCAGACAGGGAATGCTAACTAGGTGCCCAAGGATTGGGCCACTCTAACATTCCCCTTCAGTTCAATGAAGTGCAGCCATAACATAATGAGCTGGTTTGAGCTAGCTTTCCCAAGCTCTCGAACAGCTCAGTCTGCCTTTCTCCCAAACCTTAACCCCTTTCAAAGGAAAAAAAAAAACTATGGAAGAAACCAAAATCACACTAAATACATATATTTCTATATTTTTCTAAATACAAAGAACTACACCGCAAAGATATGCAAAGGAGCAAGGGAAGAGGGGAAGAGAAATGGGAAAAAGTACAAAAAATATCTATATAACACCCGGTATACAACTATAACACCCAGTAACTAACAAAATACAGAATTAATGAAATCTTACCACGCCACCTCCCCCGTGGAGAGCCGGACGGCCAAATCCAACCTGTTAAAAAAATTTTCCGCAGGCTCGGCAGCAGACAAGACCAACACAGGGACCTTCTGCTCCTCCGCCTTGCTGGAAGGAGAGTGTACTCTCTTATCTACCCCCTATTTATATGTCGGGTTACGTTAAAGGAAGATATGGAATACTTCCGTGGATCAAAAGTTATCACATTACACAGAAGGGTACAGAAACGAGCCCAGTAATCACCTCAGAAGTAGGAACAAACCCTAGCTGTAAAAAGTTTAACAACTAAATATTAGCTTTAGTTAAGTGACCCCGAGTGTCCTTGGCTATCATTTATCTACACAGAAAAAAGGACTTTACAACTGAGGCAAGACTACATCCATTCTCATGGTTGAATATAAACCCAGAATTCACAAACCAACAACAACAACACAAAGACAGGAAACCTGAATCCTGCCTGGAAATACAGCAATTTCAGAAATTAAAAATTCAAGCAATAGAACTTGTATTCATAGGACAGAAAACACAATAGCACCAGATAATGTTATTTCATTACACCAGATTACTTGACACACAGAATTAAAACTCATCCTAGAGTGATATTACAGCCTAATATCGCAGCAAGGAAGATGCATGTTTTTCCCAGGCCTGTCACCTTGCCTTAGGAGTACTTGTTTTCACAGTAATAAATTAAAACGTACAGATGTCAAGGAGACTTGTTTCATTTCCTGCAAATATCCTTCAGTTGCTCCAACTATGTCTCTAGGAAAAAAATTCAAAATGTGTGGACCATGTCTTCAAACCTGCCTGCAACCCACTTCATCACTGCTAAACACGAAAGCCTGTTGTCTTCTCAAAGGGAAGAAAGGGACTCAGGATAATGTTTTCTTATAACATGAGTACAATGCATGCTCCTGGCATATATTCAAAAATCATTGATGGGAAGCCTCCCTTTTTTCCCTAGATCCTTTGCTTCATATTCAATTAAACAAAACCCACTAAACCTTTGAGAGTTAAGATCCATATCAGCAGCTGTACTAATCAGACAGTATGGATTCACATGACAAGAATACATGTATCACGTGCAAGGTCACTAACAAAGACCAGCTAGATATAACTGAATCCAGAGTAAGAAAGAGTGCTGACAATCAAGATACTTGGTCAGCAACCTGAGAAGCTCCCAATAGCAGCAAAACCTCCTTGTAATTAATCTACACAGCTGCTTAATTTGGGACTAAGTTTGAATATCTAATGAGCCCTTATACACATAGATATCCATATATGACACCAAGGCATTATACTCCTAACTTCAGCTGGCTGGAAGACCCCATGCTGGCACATGATGGCCTGGTATCATTTTTCACCCTGTTAAAAATTCACAGATGCATTTCTTGTTCATAACTTCACTTTTAAGTACTCCAACTATAACAGCAACATCTTATAAAACCAAATATCTTCTCAGCTCCCATAGATGGCTTTTCATTGTCTCAAGTCAACTTCCAGGCAATGGCACTCATTTTCATGGCAATGGCACTCATTCCTAGCCTGTGGTCCAGAGCATATAAAGGCTAGCCTAAAAGTCTATATCAGACTATGAAAAATGAGTCCACTCCTCATACACAGTGCAGCTCACTGTATCATCAGCGTGGAACAGATTTGGTTCAGCTCTGTGGGATAAAATAGTTTTTCCAGGAGCCAGTCTTTCCAGAAAACAAATGTCTTCTATGACTATTCCAAATACCTGACCTCATGCACTGACTTTAACTTCTTGTCGCTACCATAAACACATGGTAAAAACAGCATAAATAATTAATTTTGGTTTCCTACATATTTGTTAACAATATCTCTCATCACCTGACCTTACATACAATATCCTTATTCGTTCTATGTGTCCTTTTTCATCTCATCTTCCTCCCAGAGATCTCATCTGCTTAGGTGGATAAGGAGATGGCAGATATTTTAGCTGACTCAAAAGGTTAGTGCAAGCATCTCTTTGCTCTTTTTCAGAATGGATGTGCATCTGAGCTATCATGTTTTACCTCAATATGGCCACTGCTTGGAATATCTCTTCTAGACACAATGACCAGTTTTCCTTCTTAAAAACTTGCAAGAACTTCA
The DNA here is from genome assembly GCA_033556795.1 of Tapera naevia. Classification (NCBI taxonomy): domain Eukaryota; kingdom Metazoa; phylum Chordata; class Aves; order Cuculiformes; family Neomorphidae; genus Tapera; species Tapera naevia. The sequence goes on along the minus strand of JAUMJJ010000079.1, from coordinate 10,994,562 downwards.
CATATGGCTGAAAGTAGCCAACATACTCAAACACTATTTGGGAAAAGGAGCTTGGTAGACAAATAGATGACTTAATTGTACAAACTAACAGTATTTCCTTGGAAATTTTTCCTTCAAATTCCCATAAAAGATGTCTCAATACTCTTGTTTTTCCCTAGGACAGTGACCATGAGATAATCGAGTTCTCCATAAACAATGAAACAAGGAAGGGCATGAACAGGACGTCCATGCTGGACTTTCAGCGGGCAGATTTCGGATTATTTAAGGAACTAGTCAGGAAAGTACCCTGGGAAACAGCCCATAAAAGCAAGGGGGTCCAGAAAGGTTGGAGGTACTTGAAGAATGAAATCCTGAAGGCGCAGGAGCGGGCTGTCCTGATGTGCCGTAATACGAGCCGTAGGGGAAGACAGCCGGCCTGGATGAGTAAGGAGCATCTGAAGGACCTAAGCAAAAAAAAGAGGGTGTATCACCTTTGGCAGGTAAATCAGGTTATGCTCAAAGATATCATTAAGTCGTGTAGGAAGAAAATTAGGGAGGCAAAAGCCCAGCTGGAGCTCAAATCGGCCACTTCTGTTAATGACAACAAGGACTGTTTTTACAAATATATTAATGGAAGAAAGAAGGGCAGAAACGACCTCCACTCCTTATTGGTTGTCAAGGGAAATATAGTAACTAAAGATGAGGAAAAGGCTGAGGTTCTTAACGCCTTCTTTACCTCCGTTTTCAACACTAAGACAGACTGTCCACTGGACAACTGGCCTTCTGAAGTGGTGGATGGTGTCAGGATGGAATATAGCTCCCCTGTAATCCAGGAAGAAGTTAGAGACCTGCTGAGCCACTTGGACCCTCATAAGTCTATGGGGCCGGATGGGATCCATCCTAGGATGATGAGCGAGCTGGCAGACGAGCTGGCTAAGCCACTTTCCATCATTTATCAACAGTCCTGGCTCACTGGAGAGGTCCTGGATGACTGGAAGTTGGCCAATGTGACACCCATCCACAAGAAGGGCCGTAGGGACAATCCAGGTAATTACAGACTTGTCAGTCTGACCTCGGTTCCAGGTAAAATTATGGAGCAGATAATCCTGGGTGCAATCATGCAGCACCTGCAGAATGACTGAGAGACCAGGCCCAGCCAGCATGGGTTTAGGAGGGGTAGGTCCTGCCTGACCAACCTGATCTTTTATGACCATGTGACTCGCCTGGTGGATGAGAGGAAGGCTATGGATGTGGTATACCTGGACTTTAGCAAGGACTTTGACACCATTCCTCATAATAGACTCCTGGAGAAGCTGGCAGCCCGTGGCTTGGACAGGAATGCTCTGTGTTGGGTTAGGAATTGGTTGGTTGGCCGAGCCCAGAGAGTGATAGTGAACGGTGTCTCATCCAGTTGGTGACCGGTCACTAGTGGTGTCCCCCAAGGGTTGGTGTTGGGCCCAGTCCTGTTTAACATCTTTATTGATCATCTGGATGAGGGGATTGAGTCCATCATTAGTAAGTTTGCAGACGATACCAAGCTGGGAGGAAGTGTTGATCTGCTGGAGGGTCCTACAGAGGGACCTTGACAGACTGGAGAGATGGGCTGATTCCAATGGGATGAAGTTTAACAAGTCCAAGTGGCAGGTTCTACACTTTGGACACAACAACCCCATGCAGAACTACAGGCTGGGGACAGAGTGGCTGGAGAGTAGACAAGTGTAAAGGGACTTGGGAGGGCTGGTAGACAGGAAACTCAACATAAGCCAGCAGCGTACCCAAGTGGCCAAGAGGGCCAATGGTATCCTGGCCTGCATCAGGAATGGTGTGGCCAGCAGGACTAGAGAAGTTATCATCCCCTTATACTCGGCACTGGTCAGGCCGCACCTTGAGTACTGTGTCCAGTTCTGGGCCCTCAGTTTAAGAGAGATGTTGAGATACTGGAGTGTGTCCAGAAGAGAGCAACGAAGATGGTGAAGGGGCTGGAGCACAAGCCCTATGAAGAGTGACTGAGGGAGCTGGGGTTGTTTAGCCTGGAGAAGAGGAGGCTCAGGGGAGACCTTATTGCTCTCTACAACTACCTAAAAGGAAGTTTTAGGCAGTCAGGGGTTGGTCTATTCTCTCAGGTGACCAGTGACAGAACAAGAGGACATGGACTCAAGCTGCATCAGGGGAGGTTTAGACTTGATGTTAGGAAAAAATTATTCACTGAAATGGTGATTGACCATTGGAATGTGCTGCCCAGGGAGGTGGTGGAGTCATCGTCCCTGGAGGTGTTTAAAAACAGATTGGATGAGGCACTTCGTGCCATGGTTTAGACAACGAGTAGGTGGTGGTGTTGGGTCATAGGTTGGACTCGATGATCTTAAAGGCCTTTTCCAACCTTGTGATACTTTGATACTGTGACTTGAGAACACTAAAAACCTGAAAAACACAGAACAGGTTACATGAGTGGGAGGGAATGTAATAAAATGATATTTGATGAAGGAGCCCAGAGGCTGTCACTATTCAGACTCTTCATTACCTTTCTCCGTAACTACCACATCTGTAATTAAACTGCTTACTGAATAATGTACAGCAGCCAGGCAAGGCACTATGTACCTATAATATGAATATTTGTGTAGAACAGCATAAAGAATGGGAATAGAATTCAGGAAATTGAGCAAACTGAGACACTAAATTTCAACAAAGAAGTGGAAGTACCTGTCAGCTTTTTTTTCAACAATCTGAATGCTGTTTTATTTTGTTATCCAGAAGCTATCCATAAAAATCTAGTATATGTTCAGGTTCTCTTTAGAAGCAATTCTTTCCTCCCATAAACAGAGCTGGCAGGTAAGCCTTTCATTGCAAATGTGAAAAAGAACAACTGCCATATTTAAAATTGTCAAGCTAATGAAAATGCTTATTATACTTACATGTACCTGGTAACACCTTTTTTTCTTTCCTCTCTTCATCACACCTTCATGAGTTACCTCACCATTACCGCTCATTAACAGGCATACGAAGAAGTCCTTCTGCTGAGATGTCTTTTTTTCCTCATACACTGGTGAAAGAGTAGTGAACTGTCTGCAACCAGCCGGACTTGAGAACTGTTCTGCTTAATAATGGACATCCTAATGCCCAGATGAAATGGCATATGCTGCTGCAACTTACCTATCATGAAATATTTAATAAACAAGAGAAAATGCAATTCACAATGAAAACGGTAAAGGAAATTGCTCAGTTTGCCTGCATTTTATGTTTCAGACTAACAAGCCTTTCATCTGGTTACACGTCTGTCACTGACGATCTGAGCAGCTGGTAGAAAGAAACATCTGTCAAACTGTTTCTGTTCCTAAGGATGCACAGGGCAGAGAAAGAAGTTGGGCGAACCTGCATTGATTCAAGCATGCTGAAGAGTTTGTCAGCTGCCTTGATTAGCACAGGAAACAGCCTCCTGAGTTCAGAAAATGCCACAGGCTTATTCTCAAAGACTAAGAAAATTTACAGGAGCACACTGTGTTGCAAGACAATCTGTTCAGTTGCAAAAAAAGGTCTGCTCAGGCTCAGCCCAACACAATAACTGAAATGTGATACTGAGCTAATAAGGAATTCAATATTTTGGGGGGGAGTGCTTCTCAACAAATTATAACCATTTTATACAAAAAAAATAATCCATCAGGACTTGGTAGGTAAATTGTCAGGGTTTTCCAATGTTGATAAAAATTATATAGTTTTCCCTTTGTTTTAGGATAGAGGTCACCAATAGCAATAGCTGACAGTACACTGCACCCTCCCCCGAGACTTCATTTCAATTTTATGGAGTAAAGGAAACAGAAGATAGATTTTTGTTTGTCAGAAATTATCCAGCAGTCTCAGGACTAGAGAGGCAGAATAATCATGTCAGTTCTTGCACATGCACATCTTCACGGGTACCCAGCTGATAACTGAGAATATTCAAGTCCATTTTAAAAGTAGTTGTTTAGAAGGATGTTTCAAGAAAGAAATATGGGTCTTTCAAGGCACCTGCCAAAACAGAAAGTGCAAGCAATTGTAAAAGAAAAATAACTAAATAATGAAAGGATTACCAAAAACCTGCCAAAACCAAAGGAGTAGGATAGACAAGACACACAAAGCGATATCTGCAGTTCGATTTCCTTCTGGCTTTCTCAAAAACCTCCAATGGTTTGAAATCCTTTGTTGTTTGAAAAGACTCTCTTTAATTCTAGAAAGTAAAACTAAGCACTCTGACAGCCTGCAAACCATTGTATAAGAGATGGCATTAGACACTATATAGACAATGCTGGGTTTTCATTATGAAATGTTCCTAGAAAACTGGAAACCCAGAATGAAATTGAAGGCAAGGAATCTGGGAATCTAGAGGAAAAGGTGTCAGGAGATGGTCAAGACATTCAAGGAAATACAAAGCACAAAACCAAGAAGAGAGATGACAGGATCATCAAGGAAACAAAAAAAAAAAAAAACCACCCCAAAAAAAGAGACAAAAGGCAACAGCTCATGTCGTAATTCATCAGTCTTCTGTCTGAAGAAGACAGCAAGTTATTAGGCAGGACACGCAAATTCAAGGTATCAAATCTGAAGACTGTCCCTGACATGGAGGACAAGCAGGAATATCAGAGAGGAGAAACTTAATTGTTTCTGAACAGAAGCTAAAAGAGAAATGGGCAAACAAACTCTTTCACTAATAAAGCACACTTTGAAATCTTAATGCTAAGTATTATGCTATCTATATATAAAAATACATATTTTTATGAATATGAAATGTTACACACATTAATTTTTGTTCCTGTGAACTAAATTTAACTTGCTAGCAAACCTTGTTCTTCACTCAATATCCTTAGGTTTAGATGGTGCCTTTCAATCTAAATTCATCACCACAGAATAAAAGCAGAGGCTGGTGATGCTCAGGCATTGAAGTTGAAACTGTCATACCCTCCAGAGCCTGCCAATTCTTCTTGCCTCCTGGAATGGTGGGCACATACAGGGCAATCCTGACAGGAAGCATATACTTAGGTGCACCAGTTAATGGGCACAAGGGTGCAGGGGATATACACGGGCACTGAAGAATATCTTCTTCTACTAGAGCCCAAACTACTGCAAAAAGGCAGAAGAGCGAGTGGTAGCTTTATATTACAAGCTAATTAGTGCTTTCTTCAAGTCACAGACTCATAGAATCATAGAATTTACTGAGTTTGAAGGGACCCAAAAGGATCATTGAGTCCAACTCCTATCCCTACATGGGACACTCCCCAACATTCACACCGTGTGACTGAGGGCATTGTCCAAGTGCTTCTTGAATGCTGGCAGACTTGGTGCCATGACTGCTTCTCTGGAGTGCTCCACCAACCACTGAAGAACCTCTTCCTAATAGTCAATCCTGCCATTACCTCTACTCCTATCATAGGCTGTGAGAAGAGATCAACACCTGTTTCATGTCCCTCCCTTGTGAGAAGGCAGTAAACAGCTATGAGATCCCCTCTCAGTTTCCTCTTCTCCAGGCTGAACAGACCATGTGACTTCAGCCGTCCCTCATGACATCCTCTCTAGACACTTCACCAGTCCTGTGGCCTCCTCTGCACAGTCTCCAATAGTTTGATGTCCCTTTTATACTGCGTTCCCCCAGACTGCACACAGTACTCGAGGTGGGGCCGCACCAGGGCAGAGTAGAGCAGGACAATCACCTCCCTCAACAGTTTGACAATGCTGTACTTGACACCCCCCCAGACACAGTCGGCCCTCTTGGCTGCCAGGGCACACTGTTAGCTCATGTTCAACTTGTCAAACTAGAACTTGACAAATATACCACCTGACTGCCAGAAAGGACCTGGTAGGAAATCGACTCACTAGCATTCCCCAGATAATTGTGGGGCATGGCTGACACGCACACTATTAAAGCCCAGGGACCATACGCAATAAAAAGTCTGACTATGCCCTCTGTTTTAGAGGGTGGGAGACATTGTTAGCATGGACCCAGCAATTTTCATGCCAGTTAGTTTCAGTACCAAGTGTATTTAATATACTCACATTGGCATGGCTTATGTCTGCACAGATCAGAACCTGATGTGTTGAGAATTACTATTTAGAGATTCTGAATTTCTTTTCATTATTTTTAAGTTTAAATATAATGGATGGGTTTCCCTCTGAGATTAGGTAATTTTGGCCCCTTTCCTATGACCATGTCATTTTCTTAAGAGCCTCTTCCTAGTGGCTTTATGAAGGTTTAAAAAGTAAAACCTGAGAGGTAATTGTTATGTCTTATCTATTCTTTCTGCTAGTCTTTGCAGATTCTCAAAAAAGCAGGCCTAATATCTCAGGGATGGGGAAAAAAAAAAGAAAGGGCAAAGCAACAGAGCTTTGGAGAAGCAATCCTGCAGTACACAGTCTGGTTAGTGTTACTGCAAAGAAGCAACACCTGATAAAGGAAGCTGCACCAGATCAATAAAATGCGAGTGTAAAGACCAGGTCCTGCAAAAGTGAAACTAAACAAAACCAATCCATTACATCAGATTATATCCCTCATAAAATGGAGTTTAAGCACAGGCTACACATTAAATGCCACTGTGGTATTTGCTAGGGTATCCTAGAAAGCCCAAGGCATCCAAGTCAAGCAAAGTCAAGCAAATTAAATTGACTGTCTCAGCAATTCCGAACATAATACCACCTTACTTAAAAATACTTCTACAACTGAAATTACACAGACAGATTGGAAAAGAGTTTTTCATAGAACTGATGAATTTCAGCTTTGGAAAAACAAAAAAGGCATGTTACACTGGAGTCTATGTATCTATCTACCAGTTGTTTAGAACAGTGTGGTGATAAACATCCTTCTGTAATCAAACCAAAAAAGCATCTACAACACACTAAGAGAAAATACTCTTTGAATGCCACATTGGCAGGAAAAAAAATTGATTATGTAATATCAACATATAAATAAAGTGCCATGGAATAATAACAGCATTGTTATTCTTTCTGCATTCTTTCTAGCTTTTCTACCTAATGCTACTAAGATGAATACTAGCGACTTAGCCTTGATTAATCAAAAGACATATGCTGCCACAGCAAGCATCATTACTTTACCAATTAAAATTGCAGCACACAAATTAAAGGCTAGACTATTGTTATAATATGAAGACAGATTCCAACATGCGCAAATGAAAATGGTGTAATTATTCAGGTAGCTAGCTGAAACTTCTGGAATAACATAACTTTTCATAAGTGGTTGTCTGACTATCTGCCAAGAGGAAATGGAAAATATGCAGATTTACCTTGGTGGTCTATACTATATTTTGGATATTCTCTATTGTCCTCTACTAATCTTCTCTTCCTCATACTATATGGAAAATATTTCATAAAGACAAGTCCTACATATTAGAAAATAAACATGTCAGAAGAAACTACACTGTTTTTATAAATGGAGAAGCATCTGCAAAAGGCACATGTAAGAGCCAGGCAAAACAGCTGACACAATCATAAGCAGTACAGAACGGGGTAAACAAAAGGCATCATGAAAACGGAGCAGAATCTTCTACTTGTGTGGCAGCAGCTCTAACAACTATATGCTGGGGGCATCAGCATAAAACGTGCTAAATTAAACCCTAAATTAAAGAGAAATATAAAAACACATTAGTGATAACAGATGCATTCTAAAACTGTCATGTTTAAAGAAAAAATAATATAGCCCTGGATTTTAAAGCATTTAAGTGCTTAATTCATACTGAAATTAAGAGGAGTCAGATGACTATGTCTCTGAAGCCTTGTGCTTAGTGTTTGCAAATAAGACCAGGCCTCGATCATTAAGTTCTCTACAGACAAAGACAAGTATAGCACTAGTTCCAGTTCTAAGAAACTTGCATATGACTCCCATCATTGGCACCAACAGTCGCATTTGTAGGATGAAAGGGCTCTTTTGAGATTCAGATTCCACCAAATATGCTCAAATCAAGAAATATACTGTTAGGAAAGCAGCAGGAATAAGACAAGAAAAATGGATGACTCAGTGAATATCAAATAATCCAACTCCCTGTTTTTGCTTGTCTCTTTTTCCCATTATGCAAAATCCCAAACAAACAGTGGTATTTGAGCAATGAACATACAACTAATTACACTCTTAAATACTACTGCATAAATAAAGGAATGGACTAGTCTTAACCTTCTTATATTGCTATCACAGCAAGACATTATTGAACTAACAAATCTTCCACACATCAAAAATTTCTTTTCTTCTACTGTTATCTTTATGCACAACAAAAAAAAGAATTTATATTGAAATCATTCATTTTCATCATTTACATTTCATTTTTGTACTTTTGGAAGAAGGAAACCCTATTTCCTGAGAACCAAAGGTTAAAGCCATACCTGGATCCTAAATACACTTGCCACGTTGGATCATAAATCTCTTTACAATTATCATAACCAGTTCTTTTTTTGGTTTCCTTTCACTGGGAAAACTGCACAAACTGTTTTCTTAATCAAAAATGTTATTATGTAGGTGCTCAACGGAAAAACTATAGCATTATTTAGGAGCCTTGTTCCTAATATCAAAATTCAAGAAGGCAACTAATTCTAGCCTTAAGCTGAACTGAATGTCTATTGGTCTATAGGAGACAGATTTTTGAAGGAATTCAAGTATCTTATGGGATGAGCACCCAATTCAACTCCACAAAGTCTGCACTTAAGACAAAATATTTACTAAGTATAATAAATTTCTGAAAGAGTTTAACTATTCTGTAGAGTGTAAATATCATTAGACAACATTAAAGTAAAATTGTTCAATAATCATTCTTAAGACTACAAGTTTTCGTACAGGCACAAATCCAGTTTCCATTACAGTGAGAAAATAAAAAAAAAAAGCTAAACAAAAGACTGAACCTATTCCGGTAATTACTAATCAAGTTATCCAGTAAGACATATTAGGAGCACAAAAACAAAGACATTGGATGCAGGACTGGGAATTTGCAGCTACAGCAAGAAGAGCCTACTTTGCGTGGCAGGGAACTCTCAGCTTACCACTTGTCTGTGGAACGCCACGCTTGTCTTAGTTTAAAGGAAAAACTAAGATATATGTTGGGGTTATTTCTCCCACAAGAAAACCACCACAGCCCTTTCCAATTAATAGACTTTAATCAAGAGGAGAATATAAAATTGTATAGGAAAAGATAACAGCTCTCAACTAAAAATACACATGTAACCAAACACAGAACGGAACAGACAGCAACGCTGTAACCCCACAGTTCAAAACCCAGCACCTCAAACGAGTTAAGTCGGTCCTCCGTGGGCTAAACAAAACAAAATTCACCTGGGGGAAGGGCGGTCTGAAGGCGGGCTGGAAATCCACTCCTGGGAGACGCCGGGGGGTGGGGGGGTAGGAAGGAAACGGGAAGTAAGTCCCGAAAGTCCACAGAGAAATCCAGCTGGTGCCTTCCGCGCTCCTCCTCTCTCTCTCTCTCTCCGAAGAGAAGCGGCACAGCCCTCACGGGCGGCACGAGAACGCCGCTCTCGCCCAGCCACTGCGCCTGAGCTGCGGCTTGTCTCCTTTCCACGCCAAAAACTGTGGCGGCAAGTCCATACTGGAAGCCACCCCTCTTCCCGGGATGTCCCCAGTAATGCTGCCCCCCCCGAAACTCACGGCCCCAGCGGACCGACCGGACCCCCGCGGGCCGCCCAGGCCCCGCCCCCACCAGTCCCGATGTTGGCAAGGGGAGAGAAAATTCAAAAACCTGAAAGTACAATAATGCTGCAGTGTGCTGCAAGCACAGGGTACGGTTTGGAAAGCGTCTGCAGAAGGATGAAGTAATGGTATCGTAACTTTTAAGGGAATTTCATCTCCTGTATGAAGGGCTACAGGACAAGCACAAACATTAGAGACACAAACATTAGTAAAGCGACAACCAGGAGTCATCTTAACATTTCTTCTTAAAAGATAAATTTACCTTAGGCATTTACATGAAGCTCGACCCTATTCAAATATAAGGATGAAGAACTAAAATCTGTACTGCTGGGCGCATCCTTTAAAAGGGGTCCATTATGTAACATTTCAAACTTTAATACAAACCAATACAAAAAAAGTAATACAACTATTACTACATGCATAATAAAACTAACTTATTTGCCCATCTATTTGCAGTATTTTTTCAGGATTTACAAAATGTATTTGCATAGTAAGCATCTCAGCTTTTATTTCAATACCAGTTTCTATATTATTTCTCCTATTAAATATTCATTGCTAAATATCAGGAAATAGATCCAATTCAAAGTGTGTTGATGGGGGCAGACACTGGTTCAAAGTTAACAGGCATAAGGGTAAGGCGGTAGCCTTAGGATTTCTAGGACTTTTAAGAGTCGTTAGCAAGACATTAGAATAAGTAAGCAAAGAATGTGGGATTTTAGCAAGCCTTTGTTAAGCCTTCGTGTAGATTGCTCTGTCATAGTTTAGGTATTTAGTTAGCCTTGGACATTTTTGCAAGAAGGATGGGTTTGACAATGGAAGTTGTGTGAGCCTCGCAGTTTGCTGCAAGCTTAGCAAGGTTTTACAGCAATTTGCACCGATAAGGAGGAACTGGACAGTGATAAAGGGGAGCAAGACCGATCTCGGCCAGCTCTGCGGTTTGGGAGACCAGAACGCACTGGGCATGGCAAGAACCAGAGGTTACTCGCGGTGACGATGAGGAGGAGCTGCCGGTCCTCATCCCCACGACCCTCCAACGATCACCACAAGGAGGCAGTGCATAAGCTCCAGTAGGAGAAGAATATGGAAATAACCTATTAAGACACATTTTAATACGAATACCCCTTAATCTCCATTGTTCTGTGTGAAAAGCTAGTAGGGTGGGTACAACTTGACATTCTTTATGAAAATTATAGTTTTCTAACTATTTTGTACAGCATAAGGTATTGTGGGTATAGTATTAGTGAAATTCTGGAGTGAACTGTATTACTCCTTAAGCAACCAGGACATGCTTTCTGCTGTGACCGTTTAAAACTATTTCGACATGCAAAAGGTCTTCTAGCACAATGAAATTTTGACTTCATAAATAAAAGTAAACACTCCTCAACAAATCATTCAGTCTCTGAAATAGTTTTACTAGGCCACCAAACCTTTGTCCTAGGGTGGCCTTAAATAATGCCCCTAATTTTGCATAAGGATGGCTGAGCAACATAAGTAAATTCAGCTGCTCATTGTGTATGAATTCATACTGAACTGAGGCAGGAAATACGAGTACTATGTGTACAAGTTAAATTAATTTTGAATTCAAGATTTAACTGGAAAATTAATACTTTTTATTGGTCTAGAGACAGATATTTATTTATAGTAATTGTGTTATAATTGTGATTGTAAAAAAGCAAGTTGAAGGAAGCATTAGTAAACATTTTAATAGTCCAATCTTGCTATTAGCTAGGCGAGATGCATAAATAAATTAAAAAGCAATAATGTAAACATTATAGCTGTCAAATATTGCCAATGTTATGAATTATTCTGCACTGTGTTGTGTTTGTCATAGTCCGAAATTGATTAAGTCATGGATAATGCAGAAAGCAGAAAGACCTCACAGCGGATGTTAGTTCCTTAATCAAAGTGGTAGAAGATCCTGCAATGACAGAAGGCATAAAATAACCTGAGCATAACGTTAGTCACTTCACAATGAAGCCAACGCAATCATGGCAAAAACTCACTGTCCACCTACACAGAAGTATCTTCTGCATTTTGCTTATTTTTCTAACTTGTATATGTTTCTTAAAATATTCTCATTCACTGACATGGTAATGAATGAATTAATGACACATAATGAAAGTCCAAAGATCTGCATTTGCAGTAAGGATGGTCTTGAACACAGTATTTCTGAATCTTTAAAAGATCAGTCCAATTTTTACAGAGATTAATAGATCCTTGTTTTGTTTCCATGACTCCTACCCTGCTAGCAGCACTGCCGTGCAGCGCACTGAATTCTCACTATGCAAAAGTTTCCCCTTGCTCTCTCTGGGTCCCGGGTTTCGACATCACTCTAGTTCGCACACATCTCTGTCACCATCCTCAAAACATGCTTGCTTCATCTGAGTGGCTCCACGTAAATGGCTTAAATCATGAAGAGGATAATGACATCTGATTTTCTACTCCACTGAATATCAGATACTCTAAAAAGATTTAAGGGAGTTGCACTCTCAATGCTACCTTATTTTCAATGAAAAGCATGACACACCAGTTGATGGTTGTCATTCAGCAGCCATCTGCATACTACAATATATATTTCCAGAAGCCTTTAAGCAAAATCAGAATTCTTAAAAATATTTCAAGTACTGTATGCTTCCTGTACAGTCTGCAATTATATTGATAATGTACAGATAAATGACTATCTAGGTGTCAGTGACATTGAAGATAGTGAAGAAGGCTGGAACGAAAATCAATACAAAGTGTGAAGACACTGCACAAAATAAAAGTGAAGAATGGCAAGATTTGCTACTTCATATGAGCTGCCAAATAATGGATATGTTGCCTCAGCACTGCCTTTATAGCCTTCTGTTATAAAGTACACTATTTTAATCTATTCTTTCAGTTTAAAAAAAAATCACAGCATTTAGACATGTATTTGTCGGAGATGTTCATCATCCATATTAGTTATAATTTGTCTTCATGAAAAAACTGATATAGATATTTGAAGAAAAAAGACCTAGATTTTCAAATACCAGTTTATCTCCACAGAGTCACAGACTATTTGATAGAGACTAGAAACTTCACTTTCAGGCAGTGTGAATTATCATGCTTTTACTGACACAATGACAACTCACATCTCACATTGTAACACCAGTGTAAATAAACCTCAGGACAGCCCAACCCTCAAACTTAAGATTATACCATCTCAGCCTTTGTATGCCAGCACTGAGATCAAAGAAATGAGTGACTTTTAATAGCATTTTCTGGCAGAGACTATGCTTAGAAGATGTCTGACAACCCCCAGAAGACGGATTCTCACAGTGTCTAAGATCTCAGCTGATATATGACGGTATGTAAACTTATTTCAAAAGGGCTATGTGTACAGCCAGTACCATACTATCCTACACACTTGTCTTCCTACAAGTCTAAACTATACTATGGAAAAAAGTTATGTTTTAATACACATTCTGTTCAGAAAATCCACGTGATTCTTCAAACCAAAAATTTTAAAAAAAGAAAAATTAAAAAAAACAACACAAAGCACTGACTATCAAATTACAAGCAAAAAGTGTTGAGTAAGTAGGTTAAAGTCCACTGCATCCATGTACATATATCTAGCAAGCATCTCGTGGTATAACCAGCAGAATAATAAAAGACATTAATAAAGTATCTGTGCCTGCAGCCTACACTTCTGGTCATGTTAATTTCTTTTCAATTCTCATGATCAAGCAGAGCAAGTATAACAAACATAATTTAGCTACTGTAAGTTTTCTCTTTCCAGTGACAGTAGCTCTATGCTTTACTGAAAAAGCATTTACTTATGTTTATTGCGATAAGGTTAAAATAAATTGCATTGCTATTTTTATGTACTCCACAGCTATTAATCTGTCTAGATTGCCTGATAATGAATTCTTTATAGTGAGATGTTATAAATATTTATAATAAACATTAATATGCCATTTTTCATAATGAATATAAGCATTCTTTAATATGAATGAATTTTGAAATCTTTTGGCTGTCCAATGCAACGTAATGCCTAAACACAATGTCAGACTACTAAAACTTGAATAACAAAAATCAGCACTGAAACAGGCTTTCAGGAATACTTCTAAAGCCTATCTTAGACGTAATTACTTCAATTTGAATTATGGAAATGCACTACTGAGGAGCTCCATCTTCTAACACCATCATGAAACATTGACACAATTAATGAATAAAGCATCTGCCATCTAAAATGGATGCCATTTTTTAAGATATTTGTTTTCATGTTACTCATTACATGCTTATCGTGGCTCCATAGGGCACATTCACAAGTCCCTTTTGAAAGGGGAATACAGGCAAAGGGTTGGCACCCTGGAACAAGTCTTCTGGCTCTAACTATCCAGTGCTCACCTTCCAGTTTCAATTGATGCGTGCTTTTGTCTCCTTTCACATTCCTACTCAAGTTATCCCCACTCCCTTCTAACTTGCACATGCTTGCCCCTCATTTTTCACTCTTCAACTTCCCAGACAATAGACAAACACATGGGGTGCAAAAGGAAATGGTGGCCACTGAAAAAGCCACAAGCATTTATGGATATGATGGAAAATTCTGAAGTGATGTTTTATTGGTTCTGATGAAAGAGGAGTGGTTTTGTTTCCCCGGGCTGATTTAGATGCAGTAGAATAACAGCAAAAGTATGCAACAGTATATGATAATTGCTTAATAATTCATGAAACAGTATGTATTTTATTATTAAAATAAATTAGAATAGATAATTTGTAGAATTATCTATCTAGAAAGCAGGCACATATTTTACAGGTTGCTCTATTAATTTTAACTACAGGAAAACAGTAAAGTATCTCTAAAATAGCACTACTAAAGTAACTCAAGGACAAATTTGTTCACTCCAAAGGCAAACTTCTGAATGGAAGTTCACAGCCCAGTAGTAATGTAGTCCTGTGGATGAGGAAATTTGGTTTTGCCAAGTGCTATCAATAGGCCTGAAATTTTATGACAATTATGAGTCATGCAAGGCCACAAGCCTTAACTGCCTTATCTGGTCTTGAACTTACTTTAGCTTGATTTTTGGTGCAACGTACTCTAAGATCAGGTAACTCGTGACCAGCCACTCCTGGCAAAAATAGCAAAAGTAAGCACAAGCCAGGCATCTACCCTGTGCTTTTGAGCTTCTGTAAGCTCTGCTGGTTATCACCTAAATCTTTTTAAGCTTAACTCTTCCTCAGCTTTCCACTTGTGTAGTTTCCCTTCACCAAAATAAAGAATACAATATAGGGAAAAGACTAACTTCAGCAATTGTGCTATAAGAAGCCTTATAGATCAATAGAAAAGAAAAAGTATAATCCATTACCAAATATGGGGTTGAAATAAAAATAACCCTGAGCAAACTCAGTATCAGGAAAAAAAACCTTCATCACCATTAACATTACATTCCTGGTGAAGAACTGGGATGCTGACAGCTCATTAAACCATCTTGCCCTTGACCTAGGATTACAGATGATTAGAGAGATGAGAAA
This sequence comes from Tapera naevia, assembly GCA_033556795.1. Taxonomy (NCBI): domain Eukaryota; kingdom Metazoa; phylum Chordata; class Aves; order Cuculiformes; family Neomorphidae; genus Tapera; species Tapera naevia. The sequence continues at coordinate 10,979,423 of JAUMJJ010000079.1, read as the reverse complement.
TCAGAAGACAGTACCAGATATTTGCAGCTATTTATTTTTTTACATTGCTAATGAATATCAACAGAAATGCTATTACTTTGATTGTATTAGCATTATTATAAGCAGAGTAAAAATAAGTGGTTGCTATATTTTTATTAGATTCTTAAAGCAATAATTAAAGCAACATTAAATTCTAATTCTTTGATCTTCCAACACAGTGTGTTCTTTCTGATTACCCATATGAAATTATGTAAATAGAGGAGAATCTCTGTGTTCCCTCCTGGAGACTGAGAACAAAATGATGGTCTTTATTGCACAGACAGTCCACCTTCACAACTTTGTAAACCTCAGTAAAATAATAAAAACCTTTCAAGTGTTGTTTGCCTCCTTCAGAAGGCATAGAAAGTGCACATGCTGGCACCAAGGCTGGAACCACAGCACTCTGGAGTCTGAGTAATTACCAGACCTGTCTAAGGCTAAGCGTGTAAAGCGTCATATGGGAGACAGGTACAAAGTCATTTACAAGGTGACAGCCACTTTCCGACTGCTAATTTATAACAACTAAATAGTCTCCGTTTTTTAGGATGTCTAGATAATGCAAAACCTGTGCTATTCTTGTTCTGCATGAGCTTTCCTCATCCTGTTACGTTACACTGATGCAGATGCACATATCCACACCCTTACTGCAGCAGCTCCTGTTGAGATTCTCATCAACTAAGAAATGTCTGAGCTATCACTGATCAGGAAAGGTGTTGGACTGAATTATCAAGGATGCTGTCAAGTTCATTTTTACATACACCACATTGAAATTTCATCATGCTGCAATTAATCAGAATTTCATTTAAAATTATTTAAAACTTATGGGAGAAAGATCATATGCATCACAAAGTACGAATTTATTTTATGGACATAAAAGTCTCCCCACAGTGTCCCTAATCCACCTAATTTCTGACTGATATTTGCAATAGAGCATTTTCATCAGCAAATATTCAAATGAAAATACACATGCCTGACTATCTCAAAGAGTATGATACATGCAGAGAATACATACCCATTACCCCATGTAAAGCCTGAAAAGTGACTACTAAGCTAACCAGTACACAACAAGGATTTGCAGAATTAATTTATGGAACTGTTCCCCAAGCTGCACTGAAGGAACTCTTCTTTTTCCAGCAAGGCTGGGGAGCAGAAGGTCCCTGCGTTGGTCCTGTCTGCTGCCGAGCCTGCGGAAAACTTTTTAACGGGTCGGATTTGGCCGTCCAGCTCTCCATGGGGGAGGTGGCGTGGTAAGATTTCATTAATTCTTTACTCTGTTAGTTACTGAGTGTTATAGTTGTATGCCAGGTGTTATATAGCTCCTTTTTGTCCTTTTTCCCGTTTTCCTTCCCCTCTTCCCTTGCTCCTTTGCGTATCCTTGCGGTGTAGTTGTTTGTATTTAGAAAAATACAGAAATACATATATTTAGTGTGATTTTGGTTTCTTCCATAGTTTATTTTTTTCCTTTGAAAGGGGGGAAGTTTTGGGAGAGAGGCAGACTGAACAGTTGTTGAGCTTGGGAAAGCTAGCTCAAACCACCTTAATTTTTGGTGAAACTCTAAGAAGGATAATACCCACTGAAGGAGCTGAAGGTAAAAAAAACAAAGACGCAGAGCTAAACTTATAAAAAAAGTGATCTCCAGAAAGGTTACCACTGGAGAATAACATTTCCCCAAAACAGTGGTGGCATAGAGTATCCAGGCAAACAGTTGCGCAGTGCCCATCACCTGGCATTTTCCCCTGGACAGGGGATTCTTATAACACAGACCATTCGATTTAGGGCATGGTGATACAGAAGACACAACTTTCCAAAGAGCCTTATTTTTCTGTAATCCAACATAGTTTTAGTATTTTATGCTGCTGAGACATTTTTAGCCAGTATTTGCATGGAGCTTGCTGTAAGATGATATATTGTATGTACTATCATTGGACGGGAAATAAATTTTTAACACTGTATATATCTTGTTAAATCAACATGTGTAAATATTCACTTAGAAATATCATCTTGAAACACTAATGTGCATGAAGACAGACATCAACTCTTCCACAGGAAAAGGACAAGATCTTGCTAGAAATTTGGAACATCTAAGAATTCAGTAAAAAAATGAACAATAAAAGGGCAACTTTGGGTGCTCATTTAGAGGAGCAAAGTAAGTTTAAAGCTTAATAGACTGGAGTAATAGTGGCTCCCAAACTTCTGAAGCAACACACTGTGTCTAGGAACTGCCCCTCTCAGATCCCCAGCGGCTCCTTCCGCCACAGTTTTTCCTCCAGTAGTTCTGCCCCACACTTAATTTCCTCCAAGGCTTAACTTGTAATGATATAAGGATGCTGGAAGCTTCTTAGACTTTTTCTAAAAATCACGTGTATTTACAATACAGAAAATACTTTCCAAAGAAAAATTATTAAAATATAATGAATCTAATACTATCCCTTCCTGAGGGACAGAATAAATAACAGAAGAAAGGCAATCAAGAAACGGAAGTATTTCTCACTGTGCACAATTAATAAATACAATTTAAAGTGGTCATGGAAATTTAATAACGGAAATGGGTTTAAGCATAGATGACTAATAGCAATACCTTTATGTAAGTTTTAGAAGGTAATTTTTCTCATAAAAATCTAAAAGTAGCATTTATTTTCCTATATTTTCTGTGGTTATTATAAACATTTTGTAGTTAATCAGACAAAGAAGTGTAGTAATAACTATGCAGTACTCTTTGTGTTGATTTGTGGGGCAGTCTTGTTGAGTGTTTCAGGCTCTGATAGTATTAGTAGACCTAGAACAGTGCTCTGCTGTTGGCTTTGCAGGCATTAGCAGTTTTAATAATTATTGCACTGTTATGAATGCAGAACTATCACAAAGCAGTACCCAGAAGTCAACATTTTTTGAGCTGTCCACCCTGGAGAAAGCAGTAGCCTTTACAAGGAGTAGCACTCATTTACTATATAATAAGTAAAAGGTCTACAAATTTCAAAACTGAGACAAACTGAGACTGAACTATGGGTGTGGATTGAATCTTCATAGCTGCTGAACACTAGATAAGCAAGAGAAAACACGTGGAATAGAAGTCATTACTTCTAGTTCAAAATCTCAATAAGTACAGCACTCACATAAGATGTGGGAATCATGGAATAGGAACTACTTGTTTAAATGTAGGATGCATTGCTTTGTCTAAGCTTTGGGTAAGTAGGTCTGGAATATACTAGAATAGGCATCTAAGTCTCCTCTCTACTCAGAGGAAAGCAGCAGGCGCAATGGAATACTTGCCCACTCAAGTCAGACAACCCTCTTCTTCTATTCATTGGCTGCCTAGAGGAAGACAGAATCTGATCCACTGAATTTCATTGCCTGCTACTCCCTATTGAGCATCTATGGAACTAATGTCAAATACATTCAACCCCAAGGGATATAAATCTGCAGTATGATAGCAATGGTAACCATCTTTAATCTAATTCTTCTAGCATTTATAGATGAGTGCAGTAACATCGTCAGAAAGCTCTGAGACTTAGCAGGGAAGCACCCCGTGCTATGGTCGGGCAGTGCTAGCAAAGGAGGTGAACTAAATTGCCACTTTGGAATTAGGAGGGTTTCAGACAGCCATCTGAAGGGATGAGAAGAGGCTACTTCAGAACAGCAGAAGGCATTTCTTAATGTCTTCTGCTGCAGTCACAGCGCAGCATTATGTAATTTCCCTCTAATTAAGTGAAGAGCAGCACTATTCTTTGGTCATCTGCATAGGGACTGCTTATGGTGATTACTCAAAGAGCATGTATGAAATGCATTTTAGGCATTAGGCAAAATCACAAATCTGTTCTAAAACTCCTGAAAATTAGTTTGTTTCTTTTCTCAAAAAACTTTTTGCTAAAATAATCCATCATAATGCATATATAAGGAAAAACAAAGAACAGGACAGAGAATAAAGACTAGAGAGCTTTCTTGGGTAGGGCTCCATAATCACACCATCAAAAAGAACTATCCACTATATTTAAAAATATTAAATTAGATTCCATGTATATTACATATTCAGGTACCTCAGATTAATGTCATAGAAACATAGAATGGTTTGGGTCCAAAGCCACATCCAACCTGACCCTGAACACTTCCAGGGATGAGGCATCGATAACTTCTCTGAACAACCTCTTCCTTAAATCTAAACTAAATCTACCCCCTCTCAGTTTAAAGCCATTACCCCCTGTTATATTACTAACTGCCCTTTTAAAAAGCCCTCTCCAACTTTCTTGCAGTTTTTCTTTAGGTACTGGAAGGCAGCCCTGGAGGTTCTCTTCTCTAGGCTGAACAACCCAACTCAGCCTATTCTCGTAGAAGAGGCGCTCTAGAATTCTGCATGATAAAAGCAGGGTTTAATGATGTAGGCAGGCAGGGGCTGATCTCTTCTCTCAGGCAATTAGTGACAGAACAAGACGACATGGTCTCAGGCTTTGTCAGAGGAGGTTTAAGCTTGATATTAGAAAAAAAGTTTTCACTGAAAGGGTGATTGGCCATTGGAATGCGCTGCCCAGGGAGGTGGTGGAGTCATTGTCCCTGGAGGTGTTTAAAAACAGATTGGATGAGGCGCTTAGTGCCATGGTTTAAATGACGAGTGGATTCTAGTGTTGGGTCATAGGTTGGATTCAATGATCTCACAGGTCTTTTCCAACCTTGTGATACTGTGATTACAGGCTTAATGAAAATCAAAAAAATATTTCATATTAAACCCTCCCTGAGGAATTCATATCCTCTTAGCCAGAAGGACAGAAAATATTTGTGGCTTTTTCAGCACTAACTAATTTCTCAAAATCACATTTGGCTGAACAACAAGTCGATCGAGAGAAACAAGATTACTACATCAACAAAATCTGTTTTCTGTATTTAAAATAATAATTCTCTTGGGGGAGAAAAAACGGAGAGCTCACCTCTTCACTAACGAAATGGGGCAACTACATCCCACATTGGGCAATCAGGAAAGCAATGAACAGATTGTATAATCTAAAGTGCACATTTGGTATCCTTTCAGCACAGAAATGACTAACTGCTCAAGAATCCCTGTGATCACAGATCACTTCCAGTCTGTCTGGCATCTTATTCTTATTAGATTAAGTTTTACAACTGAGTCTTCCCAGCTTAGGGACAAGTAGCACCTTTTTGATTCATTTTCATAACTGACTCACTATTCCAATTCATGAATTTAAGCACATGCACAGCCTCAGCAGACTAAAGCCCATATATCAACCTCTTCAACCAGACTCATAAAAATACTCAATTAAATTAATGTAATTTTCCAAATTGCATTCCAGAATGAAGAATTACCTTTTAAACATCACCAACAGGTCTATTAAAGAGTCTGGAAAGCTAATAGAATCACTGCCGTTGAGTGAAGGGAATGCTGTAAGTTTTCTGAGTGAATGGTAATTGATACATATATATTTACTGAGATGTACAGCGTAGAGAGGTTGATCGTGGTGACTGATATAGTTAAAAATATTGACATGTATATCTTTTAAAACAAACCCAAAGAATAGGATACCTGTCATTAAGTAGATATGAAATGAAAGCAAGTTGCCCTAATCCTAGAATCATTTAGGTTAGAAAAGACCATTAAGATCATCAAGTCCAAATCTAAACCTAAGACTGCCAAGTCCACCACTAAACCATGTCCCTAAGTGCCATGTCTATATGTCTTTTAAATACCTCCAGGGATGGTGATTCCGCCACTTCCCTGGGCAGCCTGTTCCAGTGCTTAAGAATGCTTTCAGGGCAGAATTTTTCTCTAATACCCAATCTAAACTTTCCCTCGTTCAATGTACTTTAATGCTCCCCTTCCCTCCTTTCCCCCTCTCGATCTGAAGAAAAAGGCCTGAAACTTCAGATTCACTTTCTTTTTCTATTCTATTTCTCCTTTTTATTGAAGACAACACTGTACAAACTTATCTACACTTCTCATGGAAATGTAAGTCTCACATGTTAACAGCGTTACTGCTCTGAAAATGCTATTTATTTCAATGTGTAAATTCAAGTGACTGGGGAGAGGATGCGTCATTGGGACAAACTCAATGTTTGTGTACATTATGTGGTGCCATTCATGTTACACTACTTCCAGAATCAATAACTGATTTAAGTATTCTTAGTATAAAGATAAATGTGTTGGTAATGAGTACTGTTTCCATATGTAGGTCAAAAGAGAACAGCAAAGTGAGCAACATCAAGATGCTTCCCTTTTTCCCGGAAAAAAAAAAAATATTATTATAATTTCTTTAATTCAAGTATTAATTTTTAAGAGCCTATGACCAAGCCACTAATATGTCTCGCAAAGCAATAACTCTTATTAAGTACAAGACAGATTGCAATTGTTCTCATCTTATGGCTATCGCAGTTCCTTCCCATTCTTTCCTATAGAAGTCTGAAAAATGACAGCTTTTTTGTAATCAATCTTTACAATGATAAACATTCATAGAGTAATTTGTTCTGAGTAGGATGCCTGCATTTTGTTTGCACTGAAAACCAGATTGGCTCTGAGGCATTTCCTCTTAGCAATAATAAGATTTAAGAGACTTAAATAATATAAAGCAGTCTTGTGCAATATATTGAAGTTAACTGAGCGCTATTTCAGTGTATCAGTGGTATTAAGAAGTCTGAAGAAAAATTACGGTATACTTTAGAGGCATCTGGAAACACTGAATTACATATATTGATACACTTGTTAGATATCAGGAAGAGGTTCTTCCCCAAGAGGCTGGTGGAACACTGGAGCAGCTCCCCAGGGAAGCAGTCACAGCACCAAGCATTCCAGAAGCATTTGGCCTACGCCCTGAGGCACATGGTGTGAATGTTGATGTAGTCCTGTGCGGGATAGTAGTTGGACTTGATGACCCTTGTAGGTCCCTTCCAAATCAGGTCCTGTCATGATTCTATATAAAACGATATGAAATATTGGTTTAAAAGTGCAAATCTAAGAGAACAGTGATGGAGGATTACAGTCACCCCAACTAGAGGCAGGCAGAGTCTGGGCAGGCCATGCTGTATGGACAGACACTAACTGCCACCTAATTCAGCAGGTCATGGCCATTGAAAATGTTGTAAGAGAGGGGTTTATGGCAAATGGATCTAGTGGCATGATTCTGAGTATGGTGAAAACAAGGGTCTTTTAGTTACCTCTTTGAGCTGTCAAGTTATTAAAAAAAGTGCAATTTTGTTTTTTTCTAATTCATTTAAATACTGATTAAAAAAATAAGATCACATCTTTTGTGATATAAAGTAAAAAAGTTTCAAAAGGAAGATGTCTTTCCAACATTACTATTTTCAGCTCAATTTCTGTTCACGGTTTCAAAATTATCTGCTCTATAAAGTTCTCATAATCAAGATGAAACTTCTGATTAGTATCATTTACTTTGGGATATTAAACCCATAGACAAATTCCCACTCACTTTCCTAATATGTCAATTAATCTTGAGACATATTGCAGGGCAGTCTTTCCAAGCACTCTTCTGTAAAGCAACAGTATGTCCCTCAGAGCATGATGATTCCAGTTCATTTTTCATTCTCAAATTACATTAGAGAACTACATCCCCTTTGTATTACAAGATAATATTGGACAGTACCTCAGCTCCAATCCTGAGACGGGAACTGTTAGATTCAGAAATACCTTATCTCTGTTTCTGCGGCTATAAACTCAAGGTATATGAGCATAAGATGAACTCTTCTCAGTTATTTCCTTCCAGCACTCTGAACTACATTTCATATGCCAAGAGAAAGCAGTTTTAATATAGTGTTCAAAGTCTTTGTAATAGAAGAAGCAAAAACGTATAATTCCCTGTTCAGCTTACAGAGAATAGAACTTTACCTCTGCACTAGAGAAGCACCACAACATTTTCTCATAAGGAAAATCGTGTTCCTAGCAGCAGGGTGTTCTTGAGGCTAACTTAATGCCTCAGAACATGTACAGGTTCATTTCTTGGTCTCCTAGATACTCAAATTCATGAAATTTTAATAGGACTGTGGCAGCACAGAACCTGAGTTACCTGTCTGCACTGCTTTTACTATTCTTGAAAGAGAGAAACCAACCACTCCAGACACAAGCAACAGATACAGGGCACAGTCTGACTTCAAGTAATTGGGAAACAACCAAGTCAGCTGACTCTCAGACAGACATTTTGACAGGTGGGAAATACCTCTTCATGTATTTTTCAATCATCAATCGTGACGGAATGTACTGTATTTTTTTCTAGTCCATTACCAGAACTAGAGGGCATGGACTCAAGCTTCGTCAAGGAAAGTTTAGACTTGATGTTAGGAAAAAGTTCTTCACTGAAAGGGTGATTGGCCATTGGAATGGGCTGCCCAGGGAGGTGGTGGAGTCACCGACCCTGGAGGTGTTTAAAGGGAGACTGGATGAGGTACTGAGTGCCATGGTTTAGATGATGGGTTGGTGTTGGTGTTAGTGTTGGGTTATAGGTTGGACTCGATGAGGAGGTCCTTTCCAACCTTATGACACTGTGAAACTGTGAAACCTTGACTTGAACAAAAATTATCAGCACCTGTCTGTTTTAATATACTAAAAGACAGACTGGCCAATCTATGCAAGACTTATAAAATATGCTTGTTCTTAATTTTATCCACACACTGCAAGTAAGGTATAATTTTCTTCCCATCCCTATTCCAAGAAACCAGCAAGTTCAGAGTGATTACAGAAAGCAAGATCAAATACATTTATAGTTCAAAATAAAACCTTTTTAAAAGCTGTTTTCCCATCTTAAACAAAAATAAAAGACATTTGTTAACTAAAAAACTAACAGTCCTTTGAAAAAAATCTATTTCCATTTAACGCTTTTGTGTGTTCTCAGAGGAATACAGATTAGTGAAAGCTTATACAGCAGCCTGTTAAAAATATTTGATAATTTAAAGGACTTCCTGTTCTGACAGGTACTGTCATAAAGATGATTTAATTCAAAGCTTCAGTTCTCAGTTTACTGAGGGGATCCTAGCAATTCTTTTCAAATCAGAAAATCTCACTGGAGCATCATTTTGGCTCCAAAGTGAACGTACAGATTGATAACTATGCAGAGAAGGATGTATGGACACTATATCCATTCATTGCCAGGACGAAACCACCCGAGCAGCAGTTTGGCTCTCCCAGCACTTTTCTAGATCTGTTACTACTACAGAGCACAGACGTCTGGAAAGTGCATCCCTTTCCCTAAACACCCCGGGAGCAGTTCAGATACAGAGTTGTCATTATTCTAGTCAGCTCAGACAGATCTAAATTAAGTACTCGTACCGTTCTTTGTCTTTAAAAAGCTATACAAATCTTGGCATAAATTCTAGCAGGCAAGAGAGAGCATACAGCATAATACACTTATATCTGTAGAAACAACCATAGAAAGTTAGGCTGTACCTTTCCAATGCTTAGTATTTAAGACTTTTTAAACCATATTTAACCAACTTTATTATGTTAACAAAAGTGGATAAGAGTATTTTCCAAAATCTGTGTTTTTGGGATGACTTTGAAAAGCAGTACAAGATACTGAACATTGAGCATTCCACTTCACATGAACAACCTGACCAACCCAAAATGTAATAGAAATCAGGTTCAGAACTAAACAGTTTCTAGTGCAGAGCACAGAACTGACTTTAGAAAGAGTAGTTTTTAAGAATCTCTTAACATGTGAAGATGTAATGTTGAAAACTACTTATACAAATACATATTACATGTGTACATTTCAACAGACCTAAAAATATTAAGAAAAAAGCATATATTTCAATAGCAAAATTTAGATTTTCTGCTCCCTTGTGCTTTCATGTGTATTCTAGCTTGATTATATTTCAGAGGTCCTTAACTCCATTAAATCCTGTCATCCCAGCCTTTCTGGCAGATGGACAAAACAATATGCTTTAGACAGCATTGTATCCTGCAAACATTGCCCATCATCAAATTGAACAGTGAAATTTCTCATCTTCAATAAAACATCAGCAGCTTTAAGGAAGCATAAACTCCAAGCTTCTGGACCTTTCCTCTGATATGCAAAGATTGAGATTAAACCTGTGTTCACAATTCAGGAAACCCAGACTGCATAAAAGGGTTGGGATCCTTCATTTTCTTTTTGTGTGTATTCTGCAGCCCTTGTGATAACACCCAACAAAAGAGGCTCTCTCTCCTGAGTGTGGCTTTTATCTTGTGTTAATGGTTTGCAGGCAGTCAATGGAAACAACCTACTCTATGAATTAACTGATTCTGAAGATGTAATTGAAACAAAAATTACCTTTAATTTTATTTTTCTTTTTTTTTTTTTATTTTCTGCAATAAAGAATAGAACTTTGATACTTTTGGAGGGAGGGTAAATTGGAAGCAGCAAGACTGGTTTTTGCATGTTGAACCTGGCAGGCAGCTGGACTAGAGCATCATTGTAGGTCCCTTCAAACTGAAATAGTCTATTATATTCTACTATTTGAAACACTACTAACGTCTCATTTCTATGTTATCTGCTTCCAACACAAACCTGACCTTAGCTCATGGTAGTTATAAATAATATGTATGGACAATTCAGTGGCCATCTTTTTAAAGACTAGCAGAAGCTTCTGAAAAGTAAGATATTGCTATGACCATTTCCCATTATTAATGAAAAAAGTCCAGAAGAATGCACTGATAGTGCATTCCTAAGGAAATTAGAATCTAAAACACAGCAAAATAAAACCATGCTAAAGGATGTGTATGTAAGGGAAGAGGGAAGAAAATTAAGAAACTAGGAGATCATATATGCTTTGCTTTTTATATCGTTCTTTCAAATTGTAGCAGTTCTGAATCATTTATTAAATAACACAGAATAACCAAAGTTTTAAGGAGGCAGTGGCAAAACATGGCAACTTAGGGAAATAGGCTGGAAAGAATCACTTAAGATGCACTCAAGAGCAAAAGCGGAAAAAAGCCATGACTGTAGTATGAAAGGTGTTTTGTTGAGGATGGAGAGGGAAAGCATACAATGAGAGATGTAGTCTCATGATGTGGAGCTGTACAAACCTGACAGCAGAAGGACAAATGAAAGGAATTCGACATTATCAACATCTCAATTTACACCTACTAACTAAATACAATAGGGGCAACAACCTTTCTCTGGCCTAGAGATCAGCTTTTACCCATAACTCACATCTGTTTACCTAAACACTTCTAACAAAGGCAAATGTTTATCCTGAATAGTGCCTAGCTTGTGCTAAATTCTGAAACATGCCCAGACCTTTTCTGGAAGAATTCCAGTTTGACTGCCCCAAAATCATATCAAGAAATATCCTACAAATTTAACAAAGCTGGTAAAAGTAACAGTCCCTGTTCCTGAGTTCTGGTTCTATTTCATTTAATACCAGAGATAGAGTCTGTGTGTATGGCAGGAAGAATGGGCAGGAGATTCCAGAAAAAAAGTGCAGTCTTCGATTCTGTCACCACTTTTCAACATTTTATGCAGGCTCCCTAGCAGAGATTCATTTTAAAGAGAGGAGGTTTAAGATACTCATGCCGCTGATCCAGTGCATGGTGGTCACCATTAAGTGACAACTACCATAAAATCCACAACAGTGCACTCCAACTATATGAATTCAGCCAGCCACTAGACTTGATGTTAATATGAATATATATATATGGACAAGTACAGGGAAACAACCATCTTTCTGTTCCTTTGCAATACCAATATGGGATTTCTGGACTGAGAAATGACCAGGATAATTTTGTGACTTAGAAAAACAAGGTAAACATGGATATACAGCATCAACTTTTAGGAGCATTCCAGCATCCTACTGTTCCCAGTGAAATGACCAGCTGAGCCCAGTGCTTCTCAAAAGTTACAGTACACTGAAAGACTAGCACTTCAGAAGTCCTTACTGAAATTTGTAAACAGATGCAGTCTGAACTTCCATTGAACTTGAACATGCATAGTCATTTCCACCTCAAAAAAGGAAGAGTAAAATATTTTTTCCTAAGTTGACTGCATTTTTTTCACTACTTATACAGATTTAAAAGAATATATAAAGCATTCTGCAGTGGAGAGTCATCTTGATTTATTTGTTGCTAAGTATGCAGTACTTACAGAAAGTTAAAGTCAAGCCTCAGGTTTCGATTAAATGCCCTGTAGAGTTAATTAGTTTCATGGGATAACTATACTGCATAATTATCTTATTTTATAGGTTTTTAATGTACTCCTTAATTTTACAGCTGCCTGCTTGCTTTATTATTTTTTGCAAAGGCTAAAAAGATAATCAGTAAATTTTCAGGAATACCTCATTAAAGCAATGTCTTCAACCACAGGAACAACCTCTCAGGGACACAGTAGAGTCCCCATCACTGGAAGTTTTCAAGATGGGACTGGACAGAGTGTTAGATAATCTCATATCTGGTATAACCTTTCATGGGGAAGGTAGCCTATAATCTTTCAAGGTCCTTTCCAATCTGGGCTGTTTTACGATTCTTTAACCTTTCTGTAAAATAATTAAAGTTGTATTTTCATAATTAATTGCAAGTCAGTCACACCACGGTTAACTGCATTTTGTACTGCACTGGTGCTTTAAAGCAAAGGACTAAAAACACTAATAGCTGGCAGAATTAATGCATTTTTATACCTCGGACTTACCAAGTAAAAATATTCTGACAATGTTACAATTATCTTCTGTTAGCACTTAGTTGCACTAACAGTTGTCCCCTTAGTACTTCATCCTGCACTAAATATATCCACAGCAAATCATAGTCTCCTGTCCAAAAAGCCTTACCCATTAAGCTAGTTACCCAAATGCAGGTGCATCTGAATGTGTCACATCTATAATCTGGAGTTTCATACATTCTGAACAGCTGTTGCTAATCAGAAGTTTTGCCCTTGTGCAGCCTCCTTCACCAGAATCAGTAGTGTTCATTAACTGTAATCTTACTGCTGTTTCAGACACAGACTACTTCTATGATTGTTTTCAGAATAAGCAGTTTTTAAACCATGTCTAAGTTACGTTCCTTCTCCTGTCATTATTCATTTTCTTCATAGCCTGCTATGAAGACTCTTATCAGAGACTTTGTGAAAACATTATGCCTGACAGGTAACCTTTATGTACTTTACCCACTTTTTTCCAAAGAACTCTGGCAGGCTAAAAAATCAAAATCTTCCTTCAGGGAACTGTGATACTTTTGTTATAAGCAAATGAAGGCAACAGAGTCCCAATAAAGTTTTCTAAGCTGGGCAGCCGAGCAGTAGCAGCTCTACCACGGCTCGTGCCTCAGATGATTCAAACGGTCCTTTTTATCCCCAGTACTATCGCTGGGAAGGTTTTCAGGGGGGTCTAGCAGCTCTACCACGGCTCGTGCCTCAGATGATTCAAACGGTCCTTTTTATCCCCAGTACTATCACTGGGAAGGTTTTCAGGGGGGTCTGTGGCCCTCCTTCGGCCTGGATTTCTGGCATCTCAGTGTTCAACAGGAGGCGGTTATGTCATCTCTTGCAAAAGACAGATGGTCCCTCCAGTCTCCTTGGGAACCTCGTACCAGATACCAGCAAGGCCATAAAACTTCAGCCTGGTGCCTCCTTCTTCCTTTATCTTATCTTTTCGCAAACTGCTGCTAGCTTCAGACAATTCCTGAAAACTTTGCTGCAGAGTCAGTTAAAACAGATTTTCCTTGTAAAAAGACAAAGACCTCCACAGTGACATCTGCAGTTTAACATTTGCTTAAAACAATACATTTTAATAATATGATGGCTAAACACATTCTGCTAAGCAGGTTGTTCTCTTTGGGGCAGCTTCACTGTTCCCTTTGCTCAGTTGGCTTGATCAGCAAATTACTCCTAGCTGCTTATTGCAATGAAGCAAGGCAGTTCCTAGTCTTCATGCTTGATTAAAAATATACAGAGATTCAAATTACCAAGCAGCATAACATTAGAATTAAACATTTGAGCAAACAAAACATTATTCCCTAGGTTTGATTAACAAATATGTCAAGGTTACTTATTACACTTTCACCCCATCATACTACACAAATGTACTATACTGTATATTTTTTCTATCAGACCTCATATACTGGAGAAGAATGGTTTAGGAGAAAAAGCTACAATATCTGCATAGTTATGCCGAGATGTTATGCTTATTGGAAGCAGATTTTGCTGCTGACTGAGTGCTATACTATACTATACTATTCCACTTATACCATCTGCTGTGCTATCTTTATACAGAACTGATTTGCTGTGGGGTTTTTTTTGTTTCTCCATTGTTTTTTCTCCATATATGCACATGTAAAAACATGTGTGTACACACACTTTACTATTTCCCACACTATTTCTAGAACAAATAGGGGAGAAATTAAAGTGAGAAAGAAAACAATTGTCTTGCTTTAGCAAAAAAACATTAAGCGTGGAAAAAACAGCAATAGTTGAGCATGTGGAGAACACACATTAACAGCCCCCTCCTGTGTTCAAAGCAGTGTAAAACTTAATACCTGCCTAAGTTAGTAAAGCTTTAGTAACAGAATTAGAAATAGGATGGGAAACCTTGTGTTGCAGAGCAGGCGGACAAGATGGAAGTATCTGTTTTATCTAATAGAATTGTTTAAATGTTTTTATGGTATTAATTTTTATTACTCATCACTACTACTGTGGCTAACTGCCTTCAGTATTCCATTATATTTTTTTGTAGGTTGTCATGAAGAACAAAGGAAACAGCTTGCTAGCTAGCATCTATTTCTGTTTGCAGTTATCTATGAGCCTATTGCTATGTAAACTCTGGTCTCTGAGCAATATCGATGCTTGCTTCTGAATGAAGAGTCTTGATTGTTTAACGCTGCAAATATAGAGTCCAGATTTGACAGAAGAGTCAAAGACACGTGAAGTATTCTCATTGACTTGAAGATAAGTACAAAACAGAAGTATATCTCCAACAAACAAGTGACTCAGCTTCTCAATCGCAGATAACTGTAAATGAATGTAAACACGGTCAACACTGAAGAAAAGTTGCAGAGGAAGCAGGGGGCTAACAGCATCTGCAGAACATCAAATCTCTTTCCACTTTATATCATAAAATATAAAATCCATTGTAAATTTAATTCTCAAAATTTCAAACAAATGCGTGTGTAAAGTAGTTGTATTTCAGTAGAAAATGTAAAATGAATACTTTGCCTAGGTTAGTTCAGTATTATAATTTTTTATTCAACTCTTTTGTACTATATTTTGGTTTTTAAAAATATGAAAGATGAGACCTTAAAAGAACACAATTATCAGAACCTAATAGCTCTTAGTATATTTTTGTTCTTACAGATTAAATCTAGATTTACCAGCAGTGTATTTTAGAAATGGTGCTATTCATCCACCTAAAATTCTTGGCACCATAGATTAAGCTGAAATTTAAGGAAACACTATTAAGCATGTTTCTGACTAGTAAAAAGGAAGGTTAAAGCTAATAACACATGACATCAAGAGCTAATGAGTTCCTTTATTTCAGCCTTTTTTAAAAAAAAAAAGTTGCTTTCATTAATTAATATAGTAAGACTTAAGTAAAAGATCTTGGAATAGTTTTGAATTAAAGACATCGTCAGTCAATCACACATTTTCAGAATGTTCAACCCCATGGAATTCATACTAAGCTCATATAGGTAAGACAAGGCACAGAGCTCAGGCAAACAATCCCAATCAAAGTTGTACTTGCTCCTCGTAAGGTAGTTCTCTCTCTGGATCATAGTCTAGGAACTCCATAATGACATCATGTCTTTCTACTTAGGATGAGCATCTTTGTATCACTTCTTCCACAGTCAGCAGGGCTTCTACAAGTGAGGCCAAAGCGATTGCAACTGCTTTGTGGCAGCTAGCAACAAAGGAAGGGGAAAGACAAGAGCAGTGAGGCAGGGAGACAGTGGCAGAAGTCTTTGGGGAAGAAAAAGGAGGAAAGGTACTGCACTTAACTGTACATGGAGAGCATATCAAAAGGTTAGGAGACACCATTGTAAAGGATTTGGAAAACTGGCTGAGATAGTTCTAATAGTGCTAGCAAGTATTGCTGAAATTTCAAGATGATTTCAAAAGACTGAAAAAGCTAAAATATTACCAGTCTTCAAGAGGAGAAAAAACAACAAATCAAAACAAAATAATAAATAGTAGAAATACTTGTAAACATTAGGAAGATACTAAATAACTGCTAACAGACTTATTACACATCATGGCATGTCTGCTTTTGTAATAAACAGTTTGAAATTTCTGAAGACCTCTGAAAACTGTTCAGCCTTTTAAACCAAGTATCTTTAAGATGAACAATGTTCATTTCTACCAAATACAAAATCACTTTTGCACAAGTACTCTAGAAGGGTTATGGCATGTCAAGCATTCAATGGGATGTCTGAGAAGATGTCAAAATATGTTCTTCCAATAGAACTTGTACAGATGATATTTTCAATTGGTAAAACATAAGGGGCAGTTTAACAAACCAAATTTAGAACAATGCACTAAAAATTAGACAAAATGCATAATAAGAGCTAGGAATTAATTTTGTTTACTTGAATAAGGATTCTGTCAATAATATACATGGATTTAAGCTGAAATCACATGCACAGAAGACATCCAGACCCTTTGGGCACCCTATCAAGCTTTCAGTACCAGAATTAAATTTGAAAGAAGACTGTAAAGTATAAAAAAGTTTAAATTATCATCCTTTCTAATCCCATTTTTCCTCTTTATTTCTTATAATTTAATCTCTGAATTAATTTTCCACTACCTTGGTGGACTTAAGAGATGATCTGATTAGGACTTTCAGGCTGAAGATCAAACAAAGCTTTACTACTACAGTTTGTAAAACTCAAAAAAGATGTTTGACTTATTAAAAATGCAATTAACTTTTAGACTGCTATGAATATAGGCTTATAGCTGGTATCCTTTAAAAGTTCAGGTTAAGGAGGCCATTTTTATTGGTGTCATTGAGATAATAGTATTTCATTTTCTTTGCTGGTTGTAAGAACGTCCAGTAGCAATTTTATTATCTGACCTAAATGTATAAATTATTAGTAAAACGTGACTTGGCAAGTGGCAGTTTAAACACTGCCTGCGGCCCATCATGCCTTCAAAGACATAATACATTTTTTAAATAAAACTCTAGAGACAAAATGCTTTCTGCAGGGAAGAACTCCAGCACAACAAAGTGAAGACATTGTCATGAAAAATAACAGCAAGATACTGAATATGAAGACTCTCATGCCAAACAAACTGGCACCCAGCTGGCAAATATGATCATCACTAGAGATTAATGCAACCCCAACCTGCATTAGTTTTAATACAAAACTATTTTTCAAGCTTCTGCACTGTTAACATCTAACCTTGTGGTACAAGGATATGGAGTTCCATTGTCAAACAAATGGAATTCAACAACACTGATCTCATCATAAGCAAAAAGATTTTATGCTGGAGGAGAGTAGAGAGCCCACAGGTGAAGAATCCACAATGCATGGTCAGTAAACTGAGGTGACCCTCACTTCTGCAGCATCATTCATTATCTGTGCAGGAGAAACATCTGCAGTCACTCAGTGTAAAACTCACACCCTTCCCTTTCTGCATCCATCTACACGTATTAATCAGTCCTAAATGGCATGTGTTAGAGACAGCAATGGTTTATTTGGTCTGCAGACTTGCTGTAGTTGTCCACTTTCATCCCAAATGTAATGTACACCATCTTTACAGTGCATACAGAGGTGCACAACTCTCTTGGAATTTCAACCCCAAGATGTTGACCCAGAATGGCATTACGTTTTTTGTTCTTTCATTTCCTTCACTTCCCTTTTGTGTTGCTCACTAAGTCCCAAACTCAGCTGCCCAACATTTTTGTACACTCTTATTTACCATTTGCTATGAAAGAGAAAAAAGAAAAGCTTCAACAGTATTGCAATTGATCTGCCTATTTCCTGAGCAAATATATTTCCTATCAATCTTTTACACCTTCCTATTATTCCAGGGGGTAATGTTCTGCTTGTTGTTTCCTCACTGTTTATTCTTCGTTCCACAAAAACATTAGGTTCTTCAAAACTAGCTCTCTGGTATCCACAAATAAGCCTGAATCCGGGTAAGACTGTAGCCTTGCTCCCAGGAAAAATAAAATAGTACACCATATACAATTCATACTAAACAGACAGCCTTAAGCTCATATAAATACAGTTATGAAAACTTTTTTACTTAAACTAAAAGCAAGTTATTTGCAGCTTACATTTCAAGGCAAGACCAGATACTGTATAAAAAAAAAAACTACATTAAAAAAATATGGTGACATCACTGAAAAACACATCAAAGAAAATTAGAAGAAATAACACAGGAAATTAGGCGCTAACAAAATAATAAGTTCCAAAGGAGGTTGCCAGCTGAATCCAGACAGGCCGGTACTTAAGAAAATCTAGAAAAAAAATCATAGCTAATGGAGAAAATACTAGGAAAACTGAAAAAGAAATCTACACAAAGTTAAATATTTACTGTGAAAGTGGCATTTTAACTATTAGACAAAGATTTATTATTAATAACTCGCAAGGAACAGGTTGTGTCAAATTCAGTGCACACAGACTCCTACTGTTTTACTTGTCAAACTAATCTTCCTAACTCCATTTACCATACCGAGATCGTAAACAAGGAAAAAGAGTCAACTCACTTATCTTGACAATATTTGCATATTTTCTCCATATTCTTCTTACTTAATACATTCACATTTGGCATCCACTTAAGGGTAGCACTCAATTCAAGATCAAATATTTGGTCCAAAACCATTTCAAGACACCTGGATAAAGTGCTCCCTCAGCAAGTCTACAGATGATAAGTAGGGGCAATGATAACCAGAGGGTTGTGCTGCCATTCAGAGAGACCTCACCATTCAACAGAGAGAAAATGCCAAGTCCCACACCCGGAATAACCCCATGCACCATTACAAGGTGGAGGCCAAATAACTGGAAAGCAGCTTGCATAACAAGACTTATTAGTTCAAGACTTAACAGTTCCAGCAGACACCAAGTTGATTATGAGCCAGCAACATGACAACATTGTCTGGGCTGCATTTGAAGAAAGAACACTGCCAGCAGGACAAGGGGATTCTTCCCCTCCGCTCATTCAGATGAGGCCACCTGCAGTGCTGTGTCCTATTCTGGGTTATCCAGTACAATGGAGAACAGATACATTGGAGAGTCCAACAAAGGGCCACAAGAATGATTTAAGGGGCTGAAGGACCTCACATCCG
This sequence comes from Tapera naevia, assembly GCA_033556795.1. Taxonomy (NCBI): domain Eukaryota; kingdom Metazoa; phylum Chordata; class Aves; order Cuculiformes; family Neomorphidae; genus Tapera; species Tapera naevia. Next base: position 10,960,213 of record JAUMJJ010000079.1, on the reverse strand, counting down.
AGGAAAGGCTGAGAGAGCTGGAAGTGTTCAGCCTGGAGAAGACCAGGCTCAGGTGAATCTCCATGTCTATAAACAGCTGAAGGGAGGGTGTAAAGAAGACAGAGCCAGGCTCTTGTCCGCAGAGGGAGGGATTCCGTGGTGTTAAGCCCCAGCTAGCAGTTAAGTTATCATGCAGCTACTTGCTCACTTCCCTTGCCCTGGGGGATGGGTAGGAAAACAGGGGAGTAAAGTAAAACTTACGGGCTGAGATCAAGACAGTTTAGGAAGACAAAAGACATGATTATAAAAAAGAAAATACAGGACAATTGACACAGAATTCAATGCAATTGCTCACTGACTGACAAAAGACACCCAGTCCATCCTTGAGCAGTGAACCCTGGCCCCCAGTCAACTTCCTGTTTATATACTACATATGAAATTATATAATGTCCAGTATCTCTTTGGCCAGCTTGGGTCAGCTGCCTGGCTATTCTCCCTCCCAGAGTTTTGTACAGCTGCTAACTAGTAGACCATGGGAAACTGAAGAAGTCCTTGATTTCTTAGCAACAACTAAAAACATCAGCATATTATCAACACTCTTCTCATACTTACACTAAAACACAGTAGCTACTAGGAAGAAAATTAACTGTACCTCAGCCAAAGCCAGGACACATAAAAGTTTCCATGGAGGATAAAAGAGCTAGCAAGTGTTCAGAGTTTTTCAAGAACACTCTCCTGGAAGCACAAAAACGTTCATCATCTCCTTTAAAAGTAAGAGAAGTAGGCAGAGCAGAAAAACCTCCTTGGCTTAACTGCAAGCTGATTAAAACCAAAAGAGAAGCATGCCAGAGATGAAAAAGCAGATGAATACCTGTTGAGAACTACAAGGGTATTGCCAAGTAATGAAGATATGCAGTTAGGAAAGCAAAATCAGCTCAAATTAAAATTGGCCAGCGATGTCAAACTCTACAAGGAAAGGGTTCTTCAGGTACATAAACCACAGACGTTCTAATAAAACTGCTAACCTCTTAGAGAAGACCCTCTTTTCAGGGTCCAGAAAACAAACAAAAAAACATTATCGAATGTCAAAGTAAAATTCCAGAGGCAGACAAAGTCTTTTTTCAAAGGGAGCTGTGTAGCAGCCATAACAAACTAATGAGAAAGAAATGCACATGGCATTCTGGTGCTAAAATATTCCCAGCTGGTTCCTCAGTAAATCATCCCTGAATTGCCCTTTTCCACTGAAAGAGCAAGTAGCAGTAGCAACATAAGAGCATCAGGAATAGGTGTTATAAAAGAAGAACCTGACAAATCACAGTTAATAAAAAAAATAATCTTCTATTACGAAGAAAGCTGGAATATTAAAGTGTGATCAACAGCCAATAAAGCAACATATGATAACATGACAATCTCTAGCTAAATCATTTAACCTATCATGGAGAGGATTTAACAGCAGGAAAGTAATACTTTTCAAGAAAAGCGTAATTCTGGCTTTTTTCAAGAAGCGAAGTCATGTTAGGTGTAAATTTGTGAGGCATGCTCCTGCATACCACTGTCAGCATTTTCTCAACATGCTAAGATGCATTTTCAGAACTCCTCCTGCTGTTGATGCAAATAATTTTTCCTTTGCAGCTTCCATCACATTACACTAAAACATAGTTGTAAAAACTTTCCTTCTTCTGTGACCTTACTGAAATCCTATTTTTGCCCTTAGACTTTGCTGCTTCTGCTACTTTTTCTATTTTTTATAACTGCCAACAGCACTACAAGGATCACTCCTCCCCTATTCTCACCTTTCTCACCTGTTCTCAGTTTTTCTTAAATTGCAAGTCATTTCAGCTATGTCTTAGTTTTACTTTCTACATGCTTGTACTCTTGCACTAACTTCCCATCTGATTATTTTAAGCTTAATTCTTTAGCTTATCCCCTACCCCTCTTACATTAAATCTCCTCTATTATCCCAACCTGTGGTAGCTGTTCAATGACAACTCAGCCTATCCCCCTAATACCATTCTGCATCTTTGACTACCAGTCTAGCAGTCTGCGATTTTGTAGATTTTTCTTTAAATAGTTTATTCACCAATTCAATTCACATAGACTTACTTGCTCTTTAGGGCATTTATTCAAGTAAGCTCTGGTGACTTAGACACATTCTGGTTTTCCCTCCTCAAAACAGTTTGCTTCCTCAAAAGGCAACTGATAATATCCAGCCCAGAATTCACCCATCTTTTCCCACTGTTCTACCAATCCATTATCAGCGTTCTTTACTGCAACCCTGCAAATTATTAATTTGGATATATTGATATCTATTCAACTAGGATGCTGGTTTTAAAGAACAACATTTGATAAGCATGCAGGCTGTTACCGTATCCGCTAGGTTTCTGAGGTTGTGGAATTAGTACTCTTGTACAAAAATCTAAGCAAGAATGATGGAAGAGCAATCAAGGTACATGATTTAGAACTTATTATATTTGACCTTTCCTGAAGTAAAATGTGTGGGTGTACAAAAGACAGAATAAAGTCAGAAGTGGGAAGAAGCAGCTTGCTATTTAAGAAACAAGCATCTATAAATTGATGGTGTTGCAAGAAGTATATTAAGAATGACTGGATTATATTATTTTGCAAAAGAAAGAACAGTGCAGTCTAGATCCTATTGTGAGACCAAAGAACCCTCCACTGCAAAAAAGGATAAGGTTCAAGATCATCTAAGGAACCTGAAGGTGCACAAGTCCAGGGGCCCTGATGAGATGCATTCATGGGTCCTGAGGAAATGGTCGGACGAAGTTGCTGAGCCACTATTCATCATATTTGAGAAGCTGTGGCAGTCTGGTGAAGTCTCCACTAACTGGAAAAGGGGAAATGTAACTCCCATTTTTAAAAATTATAATAAGGAAGACCCAGAGAACTACAGTCTCACCTCTGTGCCCTGCAAGATCAAGGAGTAGATCCTCCTGGAAAATCTGGTGAGGCACATGGAAAATAAGGAGGTGACTGGTGACAGCCAACATGGCTTCAATAAAGGGAAAATCACGCCTGACAAATTTGGTGGCTTTTTACAATTAGTTTAGAGCATTGGTGGATAAGGAAAGAGCAATTAATATCATCTGTCTGGACTTGTGCAAAGTATTCAACATTCTGGTTGCGTGACATTCTGGTCAATAAATTGGGCAGATACGGATTTGACAGATGGACCACTCGGTGGATAAGGAATTAGCTGGATGGTCGCACTCATGATCAATGGCTCAATTTCCAGCTGAAGACTGGTAACAAGTGATGTTCCTCAGGGGTCGGTACTGGGACTGGTGCTGTTTGACATCTTTGTTGAAGACGTGGACAGTAGGATTCAGTGCAACCTCAGCAAGTTTGCAAAAAAAAAAAAAAAAAACAAACCGCAAACAACTGTGTGGCATGGTTGACATGCTTGAGGGAATGGCATTCCAGAGGGACCTTGACAGGCTTGAGAGGTGGGCCTGTGCAAACCTCATGAAGTTCAACAGGTCCTGGGTCAGGGCAATCTCAGGCACAATTACAGGCTGGGCAGAGAATGGATCTAGAGGAGGCATGAAGAGAAGGACTTGGCAGTGCTGGTGGATGAGCCAGTAATGTGCACTTACAGCCCAGAAAACCAATTTTATTCTAGGCTGCATCAAAAGAAGTGTAAGTGTAGCCAGCAGACCAAGGGAGGTGATTCTGTCTCTCTGCTCTGCTCTCATGAGACCTCACCTTGGAGCACTGCATTCAGTTCTGGAAACCTCAACACAGAAAGGAAATAAACATGTTGGCGTGAGTCCAGAGTCCAGAGTCCATGAATATGATCAGAGGGGTAGACCACCTCCCATATGAGTACAGACAGAGAGATGGGCTTGTTCAGCCTAGAAAATAAAAGGCTCTGGGGAGAATTTATAGCAGTCTTCCATACTTAAAGGGATCCTACAAGAAAGCTGGGGAGCGGCTCCTTATCAGGGAGTATAGTGGTAGGATAAGAGATAATAGTTTTAACCTGAAAGAGGCCAGATTTATATTAGATGTCAGGAAGAAATTTTTTACAGTGATGGTGGTGAGGCACTGGCACAGGCTGCCCAGAGAAGTCGTGGATATTTCATCCCTGGAGGTGTTCCAGGCCAGACTGGATGAGGCTTTGAGCAATCTAACCTAGTGGAAGTTGTCCCTGCTCACAGCAAGGTAGTTGGAACTATATGATCTTTAAAGTCCCTTCCAACTCAAACCATCCTATGATTTAGACAGCACTTCACACCAGCCTCCTAGAGCTGTAATCTAAGTGAGACAAAGGCATCATACAGCATAGGAAGACAATTCAAAAAAGGAAAGTGCAAAAATTGTGAAAAACAACTATAAAAAGCAAGTAAATACTAAGAACCTGTAGGCACTAAAAGGTGTAAAAGACTGACTTATGCAAATGTACAGTAGCGAGTAGCAGATACTAGGACTTTTCTCTCTTCTGTCCACTAGGTAGCTTAAGTAACAAGCTTCAATATATCCAGTTCCTAGGAAGAAAGCACTACAGGGCTTTAGTAACCAACAAGGATGGCACACAGAAAAGATTGTTAGTAGGAATGGGTTATCCAACCATTTCAAATGAATCAATACGAACAATCAAAGAGATTATGCATTTCAGCCTCTGAAGAATAATTCATTTGTTCACTAGCAGTAATTATGTTCCTTACACATCTTCCCAGATTTTCTCAAGGAGGGGTATGCTGCATGGTGTCTCCATCTGATGTTGATGCAATTTACTCACAGCATAAGGTTAATTCTATACTTCTTCCATAGGGCTAGAAATAATAGACTTGAGCATGAGCTATGTTCAAGCAAAAAAGAAAAATCTTAAAAATTAACTTCAAACTCTGAAGTGCTGAATCATCAGTACACATTTTATAACTACTGCTTTGCTTGTGAAGTTGTACAAAACAGCTAAAAGACACCAAAGACTCTACTTTTTGCCCTTTTCAGTTGTTAGTTTATTTCTTAAAGTGATTGCAATATTGTTCTGCTAGGCTTACCTTTGGATTTCTGCCTGCTGAAATACTGAGACACACTCTCATCCTACAAGACTCCTGTAGTGGCTTGGCTTTTGGATTTTTTTTTCTAGATCTTCCTTAAAAATGGCCTTTACAGGTCTTACTTAACAGTGGAGGTCAGGATCCACAGAAGTATTCCGTATCTTCCTTCAACATAACACAACATATAAATAAGGTGTAGATAAGAGGGCACGCTCTCTTCTTCTTCCAGCAAACTGGAGAGCAGGAACTCCGTTGCTGCTCGTCCTGTCTGAAGCTGAGGCCTGCAGTGGCTGCTGTTGTCTGTCCACGCGTGGAGGGAGAGTCCTGGGTTGGATTTAACTGTCCTGCTTTCCTCAAGGGAAGTGATGAGATTGTGCTAGTTCTTTACTTTGTTAGTTACCAGGTGTTACAACTGTGCATGCCTGTTTTGTTTTAGTTCCTTTTTGTTCTTTTTTTCCCATTTTTCCCTTCCCCTCTTCCCTTACTTGCGAGTTTTGCATGGTATCCTTGGAAGTGGCATATGTGATAAAAAGCAAGACACGTACTTCTCTGCAACTGAGTAGCTACATTGCAGAATTAAAGGTTTACTCAAAAGCAATTGGGTAACAGGCAAATGCTTTATATCATGTGAAAAAAATGAGGGCTTATCCTGAATAGAAGGAAATAGAATTGCAAACTTCCTCTATGACCTTATGTAAGTAATTTTGTGTCTCAGTGCCTCAACTCTTTATTTCTAAAATTCCAGTTCCTGTTTGTCAAAAAACATGCATAGATACAGACAGTGGTATGCCTGTATTTAAGAACTGCAACTGTACAAAACCATATATACTAGCCAAAAAAAACAACACCTAAGAGAATTACCTTTGTTACTTTCCTTGCATTTCAGTCAAATTAAGGTCTAGTCTATAGTTCCTGCAAACTTGTAATGATCTAAAAACCTTTTAGAAACATTTAGCTGCAATTCATATACTTTGCATTTGAATGTGTAAACATGGTTCTTCATTTTTGCTAATATTTGTTAAGACAAATAGGCCCAAAACAAATTGTGTAATTACCTTGGAATGATCTGGGTTGGAAAGCACCTTAAAGATCACCTAGGCCAACTACACTGCCATAGACAGGGATATCTTTCACACAATCATGTTGCTCAAAGTCCAATCCAACATGGCCTTGAACACTTCCATCGATGTGGGATCCACAGCTTCTGGGGGCAACCTGTGCCACTGTCTCACCAACCTCATTGTAAAGAATGTGTTCCTTCTGCCAATCTCAATGTACACTCTTTCAGTTTTATACCATTACAACCTGTCCTGGAACTACAGGCCCTTGTAAAATATCTCTGTCTTTCTTAAAAGCCCCACTTATACCTGGAAAGGTTGCTGTAAGGTCTCCCTGGAGCCTTTTCTTCTTCAGGCTGAACCACCCCAAATCTCTCAGCTTTTCTTCACAGGGGAGAAGTTCCAGGCCTCTGATCATTTTTATGGCCCCCGTCTGGACCCTCTCCGACAGGTCCATGTCTTTCTTGTGCCAAGGGCTCCAGAACTGAATGCTGTACTCCACGTAAGGTCTCACCAGAGCAGAGCAGCAGAAAACACCTCCCTTGACCTGATGGCCATGCATCTTTTGATGTAGCCCAGGATAATGTTGGCCTTCTGAGCTGCGAATGCATGCTGCTGGCTCACGGTCCAGCTTTTCATCCACCAGTAACCCCCAGTCCTTCTTGGCAGGGCTGTTCTTAATCCCTTCATCCTCCAGTCTGTATTGATACCTGGGGCTGCCCTGACCCAGGTCCAAGCCCTTGCATTTCACATAATGCCCGATGCCCATGTGAAAGTATGGAATTTTGCTAAAGTGATACAGAATTTTTATGAACATATTGAAAAAATAAATAGCAAAGTGGAGATTTTGTAAAGAAACAGCAAATACGGAAAGCTATGTATTTTTAAACTAGATTTTGGCAGAGGAGAAGGGAATATTAAGGTAGCTGCAATCAAAATTTATTCAAAATAAGAATTTGGCTCAGATGACACAAGTATCACAATAAAATCTAATTCACATTTACAGTTGAGCTCAGGAAAGTAATAAAACACCCTCAAAGCCAAAACTCACAACATTCAAGTGTGGCTCTACTTATTTTCCCTGACAATCCATACTGAGACTAGTAAACTATAATATCCCACTGAAAACTATGGATTAAATCTACCTTTTGATATCTGACTTAAAGAAGAAAACTCAGCAATGTGAAAAATAGAAAACAGTTCAAACCAAAACCTGGCTTTAGCAAAGAAGAAAGATCACTATTAATGATGTGATTGAAATTTAGCATTTTGTGCTACATCTCAATTTTTCTTTAGAATAGAAACAGTACCATTAAATTGTATTCCCAATGTATGGGCAGCCTGAACAGAATCCTCCCAGAAACTGTCAGCTCCGAGAAGAGCTACTTGGGACAGTAATTTAGCATGTATTAGTCACTTAACTCTAGAGTCCTGATTCATTTTTTTAGCACAGTTTCTTCATGCACAAACACTAAATACACTGCTAAAGCATCCAATTGTAAGCTTCTTCCTTACTGCACTGGAGAGACTGACATCTGGCAAGTTCGTCACAACAGATACTTGATAACCAGTTTCTCATTGACTTCTGTTCTCAGAAATTTTAGTGGCATCTTTTAAAAAGAAAAGGGCTTGGGTTTTTTTTCCTATTAGTTTTACCAGAAAGCTTCAGGTTTTCTTATTTGTGCCTTCTGTTCTGAGCTAAGCAACATCTGAACTCATTTTTATTTGACATTTATTATCTTCTTAAATACTGTCATACTTAATTCCACCACTCCTAGATCTGACAGAAATCAGTGTTTTCTATAGTGCAAGAACGTCAAACAATTTTGAAGTAGGTTTTTTTCTGATAAAATGACAGTGAGGTCATAGTCCCCAAGACTCATCTTCAGACGCTCCTGGCATTTTTATTTAACTCAAGCAAAGGAAAGAAAGCATGAAGGTGCTAGAAATAATGAAGAATAGTAAACCCCAGTTATGTTTTTCTACACCATTTAAAAGATGATTGACAATGTCATTGAATATCACCGAAGGATGAAGAACATATTTTTCAACAGAAGGAAGACTAACCAATGTAGGTTAAGAGAGCTTATGCAATTCAAATCTGGAGAAAGATGCTCACAAAAAAAAAAAAAAAGACTGAAGACATTAAGTATTAGGTTTCAATGAAACAGCTTGAATTTGGCATAGAAGCAAACCCATCCACTTTGGATTGCAGTTACAAGAACGTGCTCCATAGAGAAGCCACACCTCACATAAGAGGAGACTGGAGGTTAAGGAAAAAGACCATGAAATTTACATGTTGCAAACAATCCAAGATACAATACATCCATTGGTGTTTCCCAGGAAGATCCACTGAGGAAAACTGGGATAAACTACACAAATCCCTACAGATTTAGAACATCACTGGAAAGAGTCAGAGTTTGGTTAAAACTCAAGGAGAAAATGTAGGATATTCAGGAGAAAAATGAACACAATTAACAAAGATCACTGTGAGATCACGATTAACATAGAAAGACAATAAAAATAACTAAGCTCTGTGGCCCCACAAGACAAATGGAAAGGTTACAAAGGTGCCTTGGCATAGCAAACCACGTAACAAAATTCCACTTCATCCAGCTGCCTGAGATGACTACTCCTCTTCAAAGTACCCAACATGCAAATCTAAATACAAAGTAATGAGACAATAAATTACGTATTGAAATAATCTCCAACATCTAAGTACTGTGGAATAAACATGACAAAAATGGCCAGATGACATCTTGAAGACTACTGAAATAGCTCACTTACAACCATTTAAGGGCCAACAGCTTCTGCATTTTGTGTAACAAAAATAAAGTATTACGGATGTATAAAAAAGAATTCAATAGGAGACAAAAATACCAAACTACCTGTTCTTATGGTAATTTGAGCTGAAAGTGACCATAAGTCAGTTTGGAATTATCTGGCAGTTAAAATTCTTCAGAATTATGGTGGAACAAAAGACCTATGTGGTTTCACATAAAACATACTGCCAGCATTACTGAAGAGAAGAAAGTTTCTCACAAGGTGGCTGGCAGAATATCTTTTCATCTGCTATATGAAGGTGAAACATTAAGGCCCAGACCTTTAAGGACTTCTGGTAAAGCCCTTAAGGACAAAAGAAAATTATGGTTCAAGTTTCCAAGATCACTATTTCTCAAAAAAATATGCTAAAAATCATACCTGAACATCATCATGTTTACAGACTACAAAACATCCACTGAAATTTTTCAAACTAATTTTTTATTGAGGAAAGCAATATAGCTTGTAGTCCCTGTCAAAAATGAAGTCAAAGAGAAGGAAGACCCCCTTATTGTTGTCATATGAAAAAAAAAAATCACCTCTCTGGAAAGCCATGGGCAAAATTTATTATCTTGATTGGGGAGTGGCCTCAGTTACCAGGGGAAAGCAAATGAAAAGGAACAAGCTGGGAGAGCAGCACTGAAACAGCAGAATCTGGGCAGTCCTTCTCATTGGTAACGAGATCACTGATAGAAATAAATGAAAGTCCATGTTTACAGCTTGTAACACTTTAATCTGTTCAGTACTAGTTACAGTACTACCTTTTTAAAATCTAAAGCATAAATAATTAACTGGCAAACCATAGTACTCCAAAAGGTCAGTAGATGTTACCATAAATAAGTTCTCAGGTGCTGTTTACGATAAAATTGTGAGCACCTCTACAAAGCAGATTGTTGCATTTAATTACTGCATAATTCAATACGTACATATGGCAGACACTTATACTCTGTCTCTGAACACATGAAATACAACAGTATTGAAATTATGTAATTGTTCATAGAAGCTTTTCAGAAAGACTTGAATCTCATTTTAATTTTTTTTAATAACCAAGAGCAACTTCTAATGCTTATTAGCAGCTACTTTTATCTGTCCACTTTAATTGACTAAAACTTAATTAAACGCTTCCAGAAGTCCTTAGAGGTTCAATATTTCTAGTTTTCATCAGTTTCTTAGAGTTAAAGTAAAAATATTTTACACCTGTTAAAAGACAATTTAATTCTTCACTTCTTTTCATTTTTTTTCTCTATATCATTTTCTGTACTGCTTCCCCCTTCTCCACTTCCTTTACAATCTTTCAATTATTTTTCTCTCTCTTTTCCACTTTCCTGCATTTTCTGCTCCTTTTTCCCCGTACTTACCCCCTCCACCCTAGTTTTTAATTTTAGAATTGTGAGAAATGTCAGAAGTAAACTGTCAAGAACTGCAAAGTTGCAGCCAAAAAATTAGTATTAGCTTCCAGTTATTTTCTATCTCCAGCTCAGGACTACTTAGTGTCTAAACCAAGTTGGCCCTTTTCCGCTTTCTGACTAAGACATCTCCTTCCACTTCCACCACAAGAAGCACTCGGATAGCTGGCAGCACAAATTCTTTTCGATAAAAGAGCATTATCTCAAAATCTTTGTGATAAAAACTTTGTCTTCTCCCTTGTACCTGACATATCATTTTGGATTATTCACACACTTTGGGGCAGCAAGAGGTTTTTTTCACAGTGGAACAGATACTTCGTGCATTCTAACAAGCTGGTACCATATGAACACCTTTTTGCCATGCACAGTTCAACACAAACTACTGTACATGCAGATTACCTCACAGTTTAGTCTTACAGAAAAAAAAATAAAAATTAGGGAACATCAGCACCTGTTTTCCCTCATTCCTTGTTTAGCTACAGATCCCTGAGCTTTTCAACACATCACTAAAACTTTTCTTACACAATTTTGCACATCCTGGCCTGTTGATATTTACACTAAACCATTTGTACCAAGGAAAGCACAAGCCAAACACTGCAGTAATGGCAGCAACACAGCATCTGGACAACTTCTAAGAAACAGAACAGAATTAGGATAAATTACTGGATGTTCTTCAATAATGTCTTTACAGAGACAGAACAATCTTCTTAAACAGGAGTGTGCATGGGAGATTATCAGTCAACTGCTTCTGAGCATAACAATAAATGGATATATAATTCATGTATTTACCTTGACCTACCAGTGTGAGAAGGAAGTTCATGCACACTTTAAAATGGGCTAATGTAAAGCCCCTTAGTTTACATACAAATATTGGTGAAATAATCATAAACATGTACCTGTGGGAAAGATTAAATTATTGAAAGTCTTACGAATACACCAGGATAATAAGCATCATTCACCAAAATAAACTCTCCATTTTCCCATTGGACATATATCTGAAGACATGGAGGGAGAAAGGTCTCTTGAAATTCTCTTTCACCTTATCATTCCTTCTTTTACCCTTCAAATGTCAGCAGAATAGCCAGTAAGTCACTTAAGAGTTTGGTACTGCTCATTTCAGCAGACCTGGAGAAAAATCTGTTTAAGTGTCAAACTGGAAAAGTCAGTGAGCCAGCTTCACGGATGCAGCAAATCTGCACAGTCCTAAGTATTTCGGAAAAATAAAGTCTTGCTCTTTACCCAGCTAGAGCTCACACTGACCCCACAGGATATGTGACACAACCCACAGACAACACCAAGAAATTCCTACCACAATCTCAGAAAAGACAAAATTCAAGAAACAAATTTGTTTGGAAAAGTTCAGAAAAATCAGCAATATGAACCTATATGGTGAGAAATAGAGAGCATAAAAATTTACACTGTGAGAGCTAAGAAGGTAATTCAATTTTTCAACACCAAAATGCCACTTACGAAACATACACCCAGAGTTTGATTTCATGGCAAGCTCTTCACTTCAAGCATTTGAAAGAGCTTTGAAACATACATTTGAATCCTAGGGAACATTAAAATAGGGGAATATGTCAAGAGGGGGGATTTGTTTTCTTTGTCCAGTGCTCTCACCTCCTAGGAAAACTATTTCTCCTCTTATTTGCAGCGCAAATATTTCTCCTCTTATTTGGAAGTTGACTGATTATGAGCCAGGGGCTTTGATCCCTACTTTTTTTTTTTTTTTTAAGATATACCTGCCTTCACCAGTAAAGAAAAATCTTAACTGCTTCTACGTTAAAAGAAGTAGAATCACTTTCCATCCAGATCCAAAGCAGACCTAAAAGCAGGAATGCAGATTTTAGTAAGTCTTTTACAGACCACTAGCATGAAATATTACTTTTTCCAATAGCTACATCAATTCCCAGAATTCAAACTATTTTATAAAACAAAAGCTTTTGATATATACATCTTTCAGTGTAATCTTTACAACAAGAAACAGATGCTACAGTAAGTGCACTTCAGCAGGTGCAGAGAAATTCAAAGGCAGCAGTGACCTGCCCTTTGTCTTTTAGGCTGTGGATCATGCTAACCCAAAGCCAAACAGAAATGCCCATTGCCCACAGAGCATTTGAAGTTTTAAAGATGTCTTGGTTATATCACATGCAGCAATATATGACCATCAAAATTTTTATCAGCTTATTTCAATGTAGATGATCTTCAATATTACAATATTAGCATTATTATGAGTTTAAATTGATAATTTTTCAGTATTCAAACTAAAAAATGTCATTTTAACAGCAAAATTTGCAAAATCAGGGGCAGCCATAAATTATTCGAGGAGGTTTGGGCAGGGTGTGTGGAGGGTTTAATCTCCTGGAAGTCTTAAATAATTTTTCTTCATAATTTTTATTAGTTCCAGTTCTTTTTTTGGATAAGAAAATAGCTGTACTCATTTCCAGCAGGATTCTAATTAAAATATGGCAGGATTTACAGAGGACTGTAATAACCAGGATTACTTTTGCCAGCAAATTTATAAAGAATAATTTTGTATTATAAGTAACAAGAATAATACACATTTCTTATAAAGCTGTTTTTACTCAGAGATATCAAAGAATTAAACATCTTTTAGGAGGGAAGTTTTAGAAGGTATTCATTGAAGGTATATAGTACAAGGAAGAAACAGGTCAAAACTTCATATACTCTGCACTTCAGACCTTTACCCATGTGTCAAGGTTTTTCATTTCTCTGATCAGACTGCATATTCCTTTTTTGTCTACACAGCCAAAGACTGCACTTTAGCATCATTAGAGTTCCCTGCTTTACATATTCGGTTTTAAAAACTGTGTGCTTCCTCACTTACTCCAATACCGCGCACTGATATTCCTAACACTGAAAACTGTCAGGTGAACAAAAGATGAATGCCTACGTTCTATTGCAGGATCAGCCTGCAAACCAGCATATTTTTTTTATTTCTATCATGCATGCTTCATTAACATCTCATTCTTGAGGAAAACATCATTCTTATTTATTTTTTCTCAAAAGTTTTTATTCTGAGGTCAGCTATGAGGACACTGAATTTTCTTTCAAATTCAGCAGCTTGTTGGAGAAAAGAGATTTAAAGTGAAACAGTTAGAAACTGCTTGTTTTTGGAAAGATACTACTCTTACCCTGAACTGAAGTACTGGATAACTGCAGTGCCCCTGCAGGTCAAGAAAACAGTTTCATTTTGGCAGTATATTTAGCCTATGGTACAGCTACAAGGCACAAAAAGGCACAACATATTCCTATCTTAATATAGCTTGGAGAGGAACTAGTAAACAACAGCTACTTTTACGTGTCTAAAATAACACCAGATATATCTCATATTTAGAACCTGAAAACTGTATCTTCAGATGTCACAGAGGAACCATTTTATTCTCATGGCATTGCTTGGTGGTCTAGGCAAATGTTCAGCCTTTCTTAGGAGTCTTATGCATGGGTCACTACTGATCATATCAGATTTTATAGACTGTTAAATCACCCGGCATGCTACGGCAAGTCCGCTTGGCAGTATGTATAGCCTGCATACAGCTTCAAGGATAAAAGCATGCATCCAAAGCACAAGAATCTCATATACCTGCGGGGCCAGACTAGCCCTTTTCCAAAAAGTGAAGCTTCTATTTTGGCATATGGAGCCCAACCGTGCCACCTCCTGGTTAGGAATAGCCACTCTATACACATTACACAGGCATTCTGTGCTTGGGAAGTTAACAGTTGACTGGGATGTTCTTTCTACTCAGCTATCTTGAAACAGACTGCAAATATTATCAACTTTCCAGATTCTTGAGTTTAAAAATATCTACTTTCAGCCACAAAGGAAGAGAGAAGGACAATTACAACAGGTATCCCCTGAATGAATACACCAAAAAGACTAAGTATGAAAGAAATTTACTAAAAGAATTCCCAGAATAAATAAAAACCACTCTTCTCCTTCCAAGGGAAGCATTCATGTTGTCAAAAAAACAGTGCACTGTGTTGATGAGGTTGCAGCCATCCAGATAAGACTCAAAAAATGCCTTTGACCTTTCCGTAAATAGTTGGTACTAAATTTTGCTATTTGCACTGAATTGCACCTAAAGCAGCTCCACTGATTCAAACAGCACCATTTAAAGAGTGAAGCATTTTTTTTTTTTACAGAAGGGTATCAATCTAACCTTCAGTTATTGCATTTATATTGTTCCCTCTATGCCAGAGAATTTACTGTGTTTCAAAGTACACGTTTTCTAAGATCACAGATCAAATGATCCTAGGCTGCTTCAGATGGTGGAAAGGGAGAATTATTTTTTTTAATCACACCTTCCTTTTCTCCTCCCAGCTTTTATTACTAACAACTTAGGGTCAATATAAACATATACAAAGGTTGCTTTGTTATACTCATCCTAACATTTCACATTGTTCTGTTTTCCCTAAATCTGGTTATTACCTGGGATTCATTTGCATTACATTCTGCAAGGCAAAACCACTTCCTAAGATTATGAACATACACTAGGTCATATGACAATGAAAAAAATATTCACCTTTTAAAATCACATTAAAAAGGAATACTCAATTCTAAAATCTGCAAGACATTCTACTGATTTTCATGATTACAAAGATAACGGCTGCATCAGTCAACATATTATGCTTGCAGAAGGGCTGCCTGATAGCCCACTAATGGCAACAGAAATATTGCCATTAACTTTAGCGAGTTTTGAACAAAGTCTGTAATGCCTAGCGTATTGCTGCTTTATATAGAGATCGTAAGTACCTTGTGTTCATCTAGAGTTTGCACTGAGACTACTCCTTTTTTATTTAATAAGATCAAGATTATAGATACATAAATCTAGTTTATAATGAAACCAAGATATCTAAAGTACATGCTCTAAACATTAGCTTGTTCCCCTAGTCAATCTCCAAGTTATTTACACTGCATTTCTTGGGACAGCAAAGTAAACGATGATTAATACAAACTATTTTCTGAACACAGATTTTTTTTTTTTCTCAACTGATGTAAACATCAGGGGGGGAAAAAAGAAACAATAAGCAGAAAAGTGACTGCTCACAGATTAATATCAATGTATGAATTTACATTAACATTTTACATTAATCTTATTTTAATCCAAAGGCTGGTTCAAATAGAGTAAACTAATAATTTTGCAAGTATATTTTCACAAGTAGTTTTCAGCCGAAACATTGATTAAAAAATACAGTATCAGAGGCCTGACAAGTGCACCTCCAAGAATCCAAAGAAATTCAAAACCTATATAAGCCAACATATTAGTTGAAATGCTGAATAAAAGGCAAAAGGAATATGCATTACAACAACAGTTTGCAGAGTAGCTAAGACAATTATTGCAGGCTAGTATGACAGACTGTACTAATGCTCATTGAGTGTTAAGGCTAAATAATTATAAACGTTTTGAATAATCATGCCCTGTCCTACAAGAAGCTTTAGGATGATGAGCTATATGAGTCTAATTGACACAACTGAAGGTTTAACAAACTCATGCTGTACCACGTGGTATAATCTACAGACTTAACCCAAGATTAAAGTTAAAGGCCTGATCTTCATTGCCTTCAGAATGCCAATTGAAAGTTTGAGGTCAACTGTACTGTCATTACACAGACAGAAATTAGCTACCTCATTAACCAAGTAATGCTGATATTTCCATGGGGAGAGATGCTCTCATTTTGGCCAGCTCTTTCCAATGTGCCTTTTCCCTTTATGTTTATATTACAAAACACATAGCTAGCTTTGATAATACACTATGCAAGATATTCCAAAGCCACACAGGTGAATACACAGTTATATGTAAAATTTGTCTGTCCGCAAAAGTATAGACCATTAGCTGACATTTTAGCTTAGTAAAAATAACACTGATATATAACAAGTTTTAAACTACCAAGTAGTTCTAGCTTATTCTAGCTGTCATTCACAGCTTTACAGCTAATGTCACACACTTGTTTTTATATTCATAATCACAGACAACTTACACAACACAATAAATATTTACATACATGCAAAAGTAACACACATAAGCAGCTCACTAGCTACCACAGTAAGTAGCACTAGAACAGAGTTCTCACTTGAGCTTTAGAGTGTTGTGTGGCATAATAAGTTAGGAACTAAAGGTACTGCTCAAAAACACACTCTTCATTTTCCACATTTCATCTGATCAAGCATTATTTGACCTTATACATTGATCAGGGTATCTCCTTACTAGAAGCAGCACAATCTCACCTAAGAAAATAACTACCTATAACCAGTTTATGATTAAATCATTTAAAACTACCCATGAAACAGTGATTCTTCCAGCACTTGTTAACATTAACACATAAAGACCATCTCCAACAGATGGAGATGTGCCTATTCTGTGGCTACCTATTACAATTAAAAGAGTTCTTTTGTTGTTTTCATTGTCGACTAGATTATCAGATAAGTATGCCCAATGAATTTTGCAAAAGTTTGAAACAACTAATATACACTGAGATAATTATCACCAGCCATTCACACTCCACAAATTCTTCTAATAGGTGACTAATAAATGGCTTTTCTATTTCTAATAGTGTAATAATCTCAGAGAAGCTACTTCTACGTGGAACAGGTAATGACCCAGGGGAAATAAAGTATCTTCCAATTAAGGCATTAGATTAGTCATTTAGAGACTAGGTTCATTTGCAGAATTCATCACAAATTCCCTCAGTGATTTTTAGAGAAATTATTTGTTTTATGCCTTCACACTTTGTATCAAAGAAGTCCAGTACCTTTTTCCTCTCTTTTCTTTGTGATGTTTGGTTAAGTATGCAAATTCTCTGCCACAAGAAGTGTCTTCTCTGTGGGTTTCACCACGCCTTGCACCATGGAGGCTCTAGCCCAGATAACGACTAAAGTAAATAATTTCTGTTCACCCCTCAGTGGTGAAGGGTGAATCACTCTCAAGTCTGCACCTTATACAGATCAACCAGTAAGACTCAGACCTATATAGTGAAAATATATGTAACTTCCTTTAAAAACAACAAATTAAGTACACCAAAATGCCCAAATAAACAAACAAAAATACAAAGCAATCAAAAAAAAATAACAGGGAAAAAAAGTGGGATCTTATCTTTACAAACAAATCCAGTGCCATAAAAAAAACCTTATTTATGGAATGCTTATGACTTGTGTGCCCTTCTGCAGTTTCACACAGCAGCATGTCTCGTCTCAACCTCAGGATCTAGCAACTGACATGAAAAAAATCACAGCACTTGCGAGCTAGAGCAAATGCTTGAGGCTCTCTGAAGCAAAATTCTTCAAACCTACACTTACACTTTGTTTACCAAGTCCACTGGCAAACAAAAAAAGTTTAGTATACTATAAAAATAACATCTGGTTGCTATTGTTATGTTTGTAGCTGATAGTACATTATATTTTAAAAAACAGAAATTCAGAGACTGGAAGCATTACCTCAATGCGGACATATCCTAGAAATATGTTATTACAGAGATCCTTGCACTGCTATCCCATCTTTTCTGGCATGCCAAAAAAATTCTGCCAGTTTATACATTTCCTTTCTATTCAGACCCAGCAGCAACCAGTGCATTAATTCTTAAATAGTTATACTCCTGTCTTGATAAAAGTGTTTCAACAGTCAATGTATGTCAGAGTCTAAAACAAATCTCTAGAAAGCTTGACAGATGGTGTTTTGAAGGATAATGCCAGGTATCTGGTGTGAATCTGACATTAGCATTCCCCATAGCTTCCACAGACAACTCACCTTCATCATTTAAGAATCCACTAAAATACGTGTATTTATAGTTATATAAAAAGGAATCAGAAAACCAATCATTTATTCAATCTCACAGTTACACCAAATGCAATTTCTGCATCGACTTGATGCTCAGAAGCACCTATTTTATTCTCCTCTTTTAACTTCATTTTGCACACTTTCGATTATGTCCTTCACATATTTTCTTTCTTTCCCGTGCACAGGAGCACACTCTCAGTAGATACCTCCCCCCTCTGGGAAAAGATCGAACTGCAAGGTGCAAAAAACCAATTTCTTCTTGGAAATAAGGATTAGCATAACCTTTAGCATTTGCTTATTAGAAAAAAAGACCCGTAAAAAGTAGCATGGTCGCCTCTTCAGCAGGAAGGTAACTATGACAAACGTGCATGAACTGTGTTGGTATTCATACTGATTTTCCAAATTATCAAACAAGAGTGCTCTAACAAAACCTGGACTCCAGTACCTTTGTTCACAATCAATAAAGCATGTATTAAGGAAAGACAATATAAAGACTGCTGACATACAGGAAGACGCTTACTGGTAGTGGTTTAAGTCATTTTAATTAGTTATGATTTTCCTTAAGACCTAACTGAACTTTGGGAGTTATTCGCCACCTCTGAATGTGAAATAATTTGAATTTGTGACTCTCAAGGGCCTAATCATACATTTCTTTGTCTTATTCTTATTTAAGGGCTCAATAGGTTGTCTTGATTTATGCATCACTCTCTACTACTTCTTTTTTGCCATTAGGATCCCAGTTTGACAGGGACTTTTAAAATCACTATTATATACCTTAGAAAAAGAAGTATAAAGGGAACTCACTGGATCACACTTCGCAAAAGTTTAAATGCTGTACTACCAGGCCTAGACTCTATAACTACACCGAGCAGTTAATTAAAAAAGAGACTAAATCATAAAGTTTTTAATGAATGGTCAGTTGAGTTGGCTCGACTAAACTAAGGAAAGCAGTTAATTACAACAAATAACAACGTTACAACAGTGAATGCTGGATAACCATACAAAGCCGAGAGAAAAACCATCACATCCTGGATGAAGCAATCAGGATATTGATAAGCCATGTCCAGTCAACGCCTGAGACTGTGTAGTCAACTAAAACAGTGCCACATTAACAGTATAATAGCATTACCATATAAACCTTATCACTTAAGCAGAAGAAGCGAGAGATTACGATAAGTTTAACGAGAAACCAGCATCTGTCTTCGTGTACATAAAACTGGGATCCACGGAAGCCTTTCCTGTAGAAGCGAACCAACCGCAGCTGGGGCGGTGCATCTCGAAGGAGCAGCGACCGAACGGCAATTCCCAAAGCGGGGGCAGCGGGGCTGCCTGAGCGCGGAGCCGGCGCCGGGGCACAAAGCCCCTCACGGCACCGAGTGGCCAAACCCCCCTCGGAGGGAGAGGGTGCCCGCTGCGCCTTGTCCAGCGCCCAGGGTGGGTTGGGAACGCGGCCCCACTGCCGCCGCCCGGAGATCGGAGCTCCCTGCCCGGAGCTGCTGAGCGCCGACCCAGCGGCGACCCCCGGGCAGCGGAGGCGGCGGGAGCGGCGGAGCGCGGCGGGCGGGAGCGCAGCCCTTACCGTCGGCCAGGAGGCGCATCGCGTGAACAAAGGACGGATCCAGGCTGTCCTTCTCCGCCATCAGCTCGGGAAGGTACTTCTCTTGCTCCATCGCCTCGGGCTCTCCGGGGCGGGCGCCGGGCTCAGCTCCGCGCCTCCCGCCACCTGCTCGTCGGCCGCCCCGCTTGGCGCCCCGCGGCTGCAGGTGCCCCGCGCGGCCGCCACTCCCGCCGCGGGGCGGGGCGCTGCCCTCCACCTCCACCGCCTCTGCCTCCACCGCCTCTGCCTCCGCCTCGCGGGGGCGGGCACTGGGGCGGGCGCGGCTCAGCGGGTGCCGCTGCCCGCGCGCGTGGTTCTGCCTTTCCGCCCACCCCCGCGCCTTCTCCCCCCTCCGGCCTGTGAGCGACCCTCGCCCACCGGCCGCCTGAACTTGGGAGGCGGGGCGAGGCGCGCCCCGCCCCGCCCCGCTCGCATTGGTGGCTGAGTCCGGCCGGGCGGGGGCCCAGGCGGGAGGCTGTGAGAACGTGTCTATGTCTGTGTCTGTGTGTGACAGTGTGTGAGAGACTGTGTCTGTGTGTCTGCGTCTGGCTGTGTGTCTGCGTCTGGCTGTGTGTCTGCATCTGGCTGTGTGTCTGTGTACATCTCTGTGTGCAACACCGCGTTTCTGTGCACTTGTTTCTGTGTGAGCACGCTGTCATGTGTATGCACGTTTGTGCATGTGTGCCCCGTGCCAGCACGTCACTGTGTGTATCCATGGCCTTGCCTGTGGAAGCATGAGCACTTCTGTTGCAATGTATGTGAAAGTGTGTGTGTGAACGGGGTGTGCGAGGATATGTGTGCCTGTGTCTGTGAGTATGCGTGTGCCTTTCTGTGATTGTGTGTATCTGTGTACAACACCATGTCTGTGCATCTGTTTCTGTGTGTCAGTGGGAGCATGAGCACGTGATGTGTGTGTATGCACATCTATGTGCACATGTCTGGCTGCCCATGCACGGCTGCCCATGCCAGCATGTCACTATGTATGTATGTGTCTGTGGCCATGCCTGTGGGAGCATAAGCACTTGTGTTGCAGCGTACATGAAAGTGTGTGTGTGAGGGGGGGTATGTAGAGGTGTGTTGTGTCTGTGAGTGTGCATGTGCCTGCCTGTGTACATCTCTGTGTGCATCTATGTGCGACACTGCATGTGTATGTGCGCCTGTATCTGTGTGTCAGTGGGAGTGTGAACACGTATGATGTGTCTGTGCGTGTGACTGTGCATGCAGATATGTGCATGCGTGTTCTCATGCCAGTGTGTCACTCTCTGTGTGTATGTGTGTGTGTGGCCGTGGCGAGGAAGAGTTTCTTCTTGTGGTTCACCAGGCAGTTTAGCAGAGCATAGATTTCATCTCCATGCAGGAAATATTACTCCATTTTTTTTCCATCCATTTGTACATCACTAACAGCATCAGATACATCCTTGTAGCAATGAAACTGGTCAAAGTCAATGCCATGATTTATGAAGTAATGACTTGAAGGGAGCATGAGCACTTGTGGTGTACGTGAAAGTATGTGTGTAAGCAGACTGTGCAGAGGTCTGTTGTGCCTGTGTGTGAGTTTCGGCATTTTTTCTGTCTGTGGGAGCGTCCATGTGGGTTTGTGCCCCGAGCCTGTGGGTGCACGCCTGGCTCGGTGTGTCTGCGTCTCTACATGGGCCTCTATGCCTGTGCAAGCGTGTTGTGTCTCTGTGTCCCCGCCGGCGTGCGGCCATGTGTGTGCCCATCCTAGCGGGTGTGTTGTGGCTGCATTTGCACTGTGCCGGGCGTGTGTGGCCGTGCCCGCGGCTCTGCCTGTGGCTCTGCCTGTGGCTGTGACTCCGTGTCGGTGTGTGCGTGCCTGTATGTCTGCCTGTCTACCTGTCTGCGTGTGGCTGTCCCGCCACGTTCGCCCCGGCCGGTCCCCGCGCCTCCTGGCCGGCGGACGCTGTCCGCGGTACTACAGCTGCGGGCGGTTCCACGGCGGCGGCGGCGGCGCTGGCGCTGCCCGGAGCTGCCTGCGCTACCCGCCACGCCGCCTCAGCCAGCTGCCTGCTCCCCGCCCGCCCCGCGAAGCACGGAGTGTTTTCCCCGAGCTCTGCTACGAGACAGAATCTCCCCCGAAGTTGTGATCAGAGCATCAGTAATCAAGCGCGGCTGCTTGATCAGTGCGCTAGAAATGTCTGCCCGTGGCCTCCGTGCGCAGCTGGAGAGGGTGCAGGAGGTGCCCGGCGGTCCTGCGGGGAAGAGACGATCTCTGCCGAGAAACGTCGTGTTTGCACTCCCTCTGCAGCTCCCACGGCCCCACGTTACAGAATTAAAGGTATTATGCAATTAAACTGGAATAAATGAAATTGTCTTTGACTAAAATTTAAAGTATACATTTGCTGTAGATTATATTTATCTAGAATTTTCCCCCAACAGACAATCTAGTAATGTGTTTTGATTTTCAAAGTAAACAAAAGATGCTTAACTCACCTAAGCCATTAAAACGTACTGTGTGACCCAGAAGTAAACAGTCTACCTCACAACATGATGTGTCATGCTCAGTCCCTATGTGAAATTTTTCTTAGCACTTACCGCTAAGACTACTAACAGTATTTATTTTAATTAAATAGATGATTGCTGCAACAATACACTTAGAAATTGCCTACTACTGTTCATGTCAAGATTTTTTGTTGTAGCGTTTGGAATTTCAGAATTTTCTTTTTTTTAATTGAGTGGGGGAGACAGACGATGAAAAAATGAAGAGTGGTAAAAATCAAGACAAAATTCTGTAAGGGTATCCACAAGGTTATGAAGACATTTTACAACCACTGCATAAAAAACTGGTCTGTAATGTTTCCAAAATTCTAAGATATATGCAAGCAACCTTTATACAATTTCCATGCATTGTGAAGATAATTAAGGGACTACACATGTTTACAAGAATATGTAGAGAATGTGTTATTATTCTACAGTATTTACAGGTGCGGGGGGGGTGAGAGGGGGGCAGTGTATGTGAAAATAAAATACCTGAGAACTAACTTCCCTCCTATGAAAGAGTATAAGCAGGAAAATACTGTGATTTCTGCAAACATGTGGAACATTTAAGAAGCAGATAGCAAAACTGAAAGGTTAAACTGGCAATCAGCTTTGCTACAAACTGGGTGTGCGGATATAGGGAAAACATAATTCCTCCTTTTAAAACAAAAACAAATAAAACAGAAGCACAGCATTAAGATATTGTATTGGTAATTTACACTGCTTCAATTTACTGCATAAATAGTTCTTCTTTCCCGGTTAACAGTGTAGCAAGAAATGGCATACTGTTTGCAACACAGCTCAGGACTGTTTTGCTTGAGAGATCACCTATGTCTTCAGATCGTACTTCTGCAGCTCTGTTCATCAAAATAATTCAGGTTGGAACCCCTGAGTTCAAGAAAGGGAGAAGACTGATCATAAAGGTATTTTCCTAAAGCACCTTCAAGATGAATCTAAGCCATTATCACTCAAAACAATCCTGGTCTGGTAGCATTCAAAATGTACCATGTGGTCATGTACGTGGAAGAATGAGTTTTGGGGGCTTTACATCCGGGGTATTAAAAGAATAGTGTTACTTTAGTCTGTTTAGTGTTACTTTAGGCTGTACTTAACCTACTTAGATCATAGAAATCTTTGATGTAATACCTTTAAGTTTCTTAAACAGTGGGAAGTCATCTTTTTTTTTTTCTTCTTCTCAAAGGAGTACAGAGCAGGTTTGCTTGCACATCTTTTTTACAGCAAAGTAGATGGGGACAAGTTTCCTGTAAATTCATTTTTCAAAAGTTATAAAGTTAAACTGACTTCAAGTGATAGCTTTCTGAATTTTACCTTATAACTTATTTTTTTTTAAAAAAAAGCATTAAAGTCTGTCAGACAAGAAATATAGACCTCTAATGACACCAAGCATGACTCCATTGCTAGTTGGAGATCAATTTTTTTTCATAGCTACTGAAAACCAAAGAAACATTTTACAACTTTTTAGCTGGAAGTGTCAAGCCAAATTAAAGTTTATCTGTACTATATTTTGTTACTTAATCTGATATTGAAGTTTTTCACAGCATACCAGATTATATCTTATTTGACGATAAAACAGGTAACAACCATCCTGTATTTTTGCCAGTGCCAAGTAAGTATGTGTATTATAATGTAGCACTGAAGTCAAAAGGCGGTGGAAGCAAACAATTGCAGAAAAATCTCCAAACTTTCCAAATGTTTATTTTAAAATTATGAACCCTGTGTAGAATGTGCAGTAGAGTGAATGTCAGTGTGAGCACAAGGACAATGAAATACCTTTCTGACACATCACATTAAAGTCAATACAATAATTTAAATCAGTGCCATTATCTACGTTTGTGTAAGTACACCTAGGACCTCATACACCAAAGATCAAGTTTATCAAGAGTTTTCAATTTCAGAAATTCCATTTTCTTTCAGATTTCTTCTTTGTTTCACTTGCTTTAGCTAAGGATAAGGATTATCTGATTCCTGAACTGACTGCAGATCAGGATAAAAAACCTAGGGAGTTTCTCCTACCATCTATGTTAACCATATCCTTCACTTGAAGTGGAATTATAATTGCCGATACAAGGAACAAACTAGCAGCAATAAATGCACAAGAAAGAGGGAATGTCTCCACTTCTTTGACTTTATTTAATTCCTTCTTGGGATACTGTCTGTACCCAGACTGCACCTAATCTCTGCATTCTGGCCTGTGGATACTAGTCCTTGGACCATGTGGCTTCATTGTTTGATAATGGTGCACCTGGACACACACAAGCTGTCAATGCAAAGCTTGCTTTCATATAACAACACTGGGAAGAGATTTTGGACTTTGGCAGTAGGTCCGGTCCTCTTTATAGAGGCCGCTCTTGCAGCCCCTGGCACGGCCAACACCTTGCTGTACGATCCAGAAGGGAAGCGTGCAGCAGACCTTCAAGCTATGCCAGACATGGCAAAGACTCAATTGTGTGGCCCAGCCCACAGCTAACTGATCTCCAAGACAAGTCCCTGATTTAGTAGAGTTTTGACCTCTCGACTCATACAACCAAATAAACACTGATTTTCTTAAATAGAGATGTCATATAGATCAGTCTTTAATCTACATATATCATATAAACCAGCTTCAGGTAAAAAATGTATTAGTACTTGTTTCCTTCCAAGACATTTAATAGTTTCATATACTTGGTGAGCCTAGGACTTCAGAAGAGTTCAGCATGAGTTCCAGGTGTACAACAAATGCTGCCTTATGCTGTCACTGGGTTTATGATACCTGCATTACAAGTACATTGAATACAATTATGTAGGTTATGGCTCTATGTCATATTTAGGATTCGTGAGATGTTTTAAAGAAAACCAGAAAAGACTACCTATGGTGAATGCCATGGGAGGAAATATAACCTCTCTGAAAGATATTTGTCATTAATTTGACATGATTTAAACTGGAATAATATACTATAAAACAGCAATTGAAGACTTAAAAAACCCGTTTAAACAGGAATGAGCAGGAAAGAATTAAACACAGACTGTGTTCCTCAGAATGTCTGTCCTCTTTTTTTCTTCCCTCTGATGCTAGCAGCACTGACAGAGAGGCTGTGAGTCTATCACATAACTATATTTGTTTCCTCTTCACATTTAGGTAAACACCAGATCTTATATTTTGCTTGCTTGTATTTCAAGTTCTACCTCTGCTATCCCTTCTGACCCTTTTATTACAGCTTAGCCATTGCAGGTAGCTCAAAGACTTTCACAAAGTCTTCTCTATGATCATAGCACAATTTCTATTTCACCTGTTTCTTCTAACCTTACTGCAATCAATAAGTAATAGACGTCTGAATTTCCCTTTCATCCTTACCTCCAAGGTTTAGAGCTGATTTATTGTATAAAACCTTCAATTATGTTGCTTTCAAAGTTTCCTTTTCACATGATGCAAAATGTTTCCCTTTGCACCTTTTTTTTACTTTTTCTCTTCCTGCTTATTGTTTACACCATCCTTTCCCAGTATGCAAATCTCCCTTTAATACAAAATCCTCACATGAAGTATAACAATTGTAATAAAAACTGATGGACAAACGGTGGTGCAAAGAGGGCAATATAGGATTTAGAATAATTAAGCTACAGTTTCCAGACTCCTAGGACTCTTCCTTAGGCTAATCCTTCAGTTTATAGTTAAGCATTGATTATTTATCACAGCAAGTCACAGGAGCTAGTAGTCTCACCTAGCTTTAGGTGTGTAAATATCAGTTGTCTATGTCTACTCTAGTCACCGCAGACACCCTTTACAGTCAGTAGGTTGAAATAGGCTCTTTCAGCAGTTCATTTTTCTCACCTGCAGATACCTACCTTTGGTTGACGTGAGTCATCCTATACAAAATCTGAATTTTCTCCACTGGATATGAAGTCAATAATTAGATTAGGCATAAACAGTTAACTTGTACATAACAGCATTAAGGGCATATAAATTCCACCAGATTTCAGTAGTGTATGACAATAAAGAGGCCAGAGGAGATGGTGATTATATATCAGATGACAGAACAGAGGAACAAATCTTCCAAAAAGTGCACGTGGTTTGCGTGATAAAATGTATTCTACTTCAGGCATACAGAGGTAGAAAGGCAGACCATGCTCAAAGTAAAATGATGGAATTTACCTGAGAAAAAAAGATGAGATGTCTAAATTGATTGTTTACCTAAGATATAAGTAAAACTACAAATACCTGAATAAGCTATTACACCCAGTTGAGAACAGAATTGTTTAGAGGATGCAAAGGACAAAAACTAAAAATCATGAGATTAAATTATGTATGGGAAAACGTAGACTGAACCTAAAAAACTGCTTATTTCATTTAGGAAGTGAACTTTCATCAAAAGTAGAAATCAAGGGAAAGGAAGCCTGTAGGCATGGATATAAGAAAGCTGATAATACAATATAATCCTGCATTTTTTGTGGGGTTTGGGGGGCTTTGGGACTATTGGGGGGTGGGGGTGTGCATTTGTAGCTTTGTATCTAGTTTGTTTGGTCTTACTTTAAGTTTTAGTTAGAGAATATTTATCTTTAATTGATTAATACCAGACAAATCACCTATGAATTATATCTATCTGGCAAACTTAAAATCAAATATAAAACTATAGGACATACAAATCATCAACGAACTGTAACAAAAAAAGAAAATCCTTCACTAAACAAATTTGAAGATACTTCATAATATTAAAAGACCAGGAAGATTAGCTAGTTCACCTAACTCTCAACACTGTAGTCAAATGTTATGGAAATTTTGTTCAAAACGAAACCTGACATTCAGAAGTGTCAGACACTATAGACTGTCTTTATCAATTTACATACATAAGTATAAACGTATGTAGTTGTTTATTATAAACCCATTTAAAGTGTGTAATACTAGCAAAAAACAGTTTAAGAAAAATACCAGTTACTAAATAAGGATTGGAAGTAATTGTCCTGCAGGACCTTGAAAGAGAGAAGTTTTGGAGATTTTCTATATAAAGAACTATTTTAGGCAGAACATTTCAGTAGGTATTTAAAATTTAGGAACTAGTGAGGTGCCTAATTTAGGATTAAATGCAGGTATTACCACCAGTATGAAATAAAAAATCCACAGAAAAAAGACCTTTTGACAGTTCAACAGCTAGCTGTGAAGTGATACACCACTCACAAAGATTTGTCTGTTTTTATAGAAACCAAAGAATCGAAACTTCACATATATTTCAGTCTTACCGGATCAGAGCACAAACATTTTCTGGAAAAGTCATTAAATAATTTTAAGGCTCTTAGTGGTATGCAAGAGAAGATGTGTAGAAGTCAGAAAATTATTTGAAAATCAAGTAAGCATTTAATTAACTGTAAACCATGGAAAAATGTTATAAATTATTTTACAATTTATTTGATCAAACCAGCATATCTGAATGCAATTTTTTTAATGAGTAATGATTTTACAATTTATTTGATCAAACCAGCATATCTGAATGCATTTTTTTTAATGAGTAATGGGAGGTATGGACATTTCCAGTTCAGAAGGATAAAAAACTGTAACAGCCCTATGAGTTAGTTCTCCTTAGAGAACAAGCACTCTATGAAAACACTTTCAAATTCCCATTTCTCTTTTTAGTTAAGAGCACTTCAACTCATAAAATATCCTTAGTCCACATTGAGCATTCTCACTCTTAAATTTAGAAAAATCAATATGAATCCAAAATTTTAAAACCATCACTTCATGATCAGTTCTGCTGAGTTTTCCTGTTCTCCTTGCTTCTTAATATTAAGAAAAGCCATTTAATGCTCCCAGCAGTTACTTTTTGGAGAAGTCATCAGTATTTAGTTGTACTCATAATAGGTCTCTTAGAGATGCACAAAGTAAATGGAGAATGTCAGGAAACTTAAAGAGAGAAAATATAAAAAGCAGACAAACATTTTACAAGATTTTGAAAAAATATTTTCACTATCTGATCATCTCCAGTTATAAAGTAATAAGAAGGAAAATGTTAAAAGCTCAGCACATGTTGTTAAATCTGCTCACAATGATCAAGTTTATTCACCATTTGTGCCGGAACACATAGATTCACTTTATTTAAGGACTGTGCTGTATTAGTCTCAACTATTGCAAAGTTCAGTTCACCAATTGAGCAAATGGATGATGAGTAATTCTTTTTTTACTCTATAGAGCATTAAGTGCAGGCTCATTTTGCTATTATTTTATTTTTCAAGTAAGTTATAACAAAGCTCTACTACCTCTGTGATTGTCTAATATGTTTTTTGGATGTGATGAATTTTAAGGAGAAATTATACCACTGTTACCTGTTTTTAAGTACCATCTCAGTTCAGTCAGTATCATTCTAATTTTGTGTAATGACTGAACAATAACATTTCACCTGGTCTAATCAAAGGTGTCCCTGTCCATGGCAGTGGGAGTGGAACTAGATGATATTTATGATCCTTTCCAACCCAGCCCATTCTATAATTCTCTGATTCTGATTGCCTTCTGATTTTAATTTATAGGATTTTGATTTACTATTTTAAACTTCGACTATCTCAAGGGCAATTCAAACTTAGAGTTTCACTTAAATAATTACTATATATTTCTATAAACTCAGTGTACTGCATACAAATGGGAAATCAACAGCTTTTAAAATAAAAACTTGTGAGAAATCTATAATGCAATGATATTTCCTATACTACGTAAATGTCAGGTACCTAAGAATATCTAAAACATAATTACCTGCCTTTTTCAGGGATTTTAAAACATTTTTTACATTTAATTACAAGAAAAGATAAGTAGGAAGAGTGGCGTAAGAAAAGGAGAGGAAGGAGGTTTCTTAATGAATTCAGTACTTAGGTACGTAAACAATCATAAGCTTCAAGGTGTACTAGTTCATGTATTGGCAGTTGCTCTTCATGAGAGGGTAGATAACTTACCAAACTAAGCAATTGTTCTCTGTAACACGAAGAGAACTTACTTAATGCTTCTTGTTTGATACTACAGTTTCCCTGATTAACTAAACCATCTGATGGAAAAAAATAATTAATGCACTTTCTTCTACGTTGAGGTTATATGTTTCTACTGAATGCAGATGCAGAAATGTTACTATATTAAGCCTAGTATTGGATCACAGATAGAAACAGCTGCAGATTTAGCAGAAAGACTTTGGCTATCCCCATAAAATAGGAATATTGGAAGAAAATCTGTAAATTTTGCTTGCCGCACTTGATTCTGGTTTATAAATTTCCTGGTTTAAGCAGAAAGAGTTGTGCTGGTTTAAATACAATCTATTCACTAAAAGGAATATTTCATAAGGTTAGAAGTAGACAACTTCAAGAAAGACCAGATGCAAACTACAGAATCTCTACATCAGCTTGCTTACCTTTGCTCCCTGTTCCCCTAAGATGCGTGGCTTTAGACATATGAATCAGATGGCTGTATCTGATTGTATAGAGAGAATAGTCTTCGATAGAATAAGTTATCTGCACTTCTCATTTAGGACTGTAGGCAATGTTCTTGTTAGAAACCACGTTATAATTTTATAAACAAGATTTTAATTATTTAAGAAAGATGCTTTCAATAGTTTACTTTTTTTTTATTTTCCCAAATTTTACTTACTACAAAATCAGAAAGACATAACACTCTGTCCCCCGTCAAGAGACGATTCGGTGCTACAGTCATCAAATTGTTAGGTGACTTTCTTAGGTGATTTCAAAGGAATTTCTCCTTTGGAAAGTAGTGGATTTCTTCAAGTCCTCTTAACCTTATTAAGTTCCTTGTTTCTGTAAATTGATTTTATTTGGCTGCTTTCTAACCTTTCACAAGAAATTTATTCTGGTTGACATAAAAGGCTAAGTAGCGATTATAACTATGAGTTACCCAAAACTGACTTCACTTATTTATCAAAGCTCTTCAAAATTTTTCCACAATCCTAGGGAAGCTTTTCAGTATTGCAGGAATTCAGGTTAATCAGCCTAGGTAGTGGGCAAATCTGGTAGTTTATATCAGTCCCTTGGTATATGTTAGATTTGACATGAACTGTTATCATACGGGTTTTAAAAGAAAGAACATATAACACTGACAAAGACACGTGAGTGCATGTAAATCAAGGAAGAGAATTAGAGAGTCCAGATTTGGGTGAGAGGAGAAGAACTGGAAATCATGTAACTTGTTTACTGTGACTGGCTCCGTATGCGCACTTCATGTATTCCAGTATTTTACTCTTTGCTTGTACCTGCTACAAAAGGCTACTAAAAGACTAGAAATTCAGGTTTGGCGGAAGGAATAAGGTATTGCAGGGTGGGAAGAGTAGAAAATAGACCTTGCCCAAAATACGTGTATGCAGACTAGGGAAAACGAAAATAAATAACAGCCTGGAAAATAATAGAGGCCATCCTGTTTTTGTGGACCTTCCTTTGAATATTGGAGAGTTGCTTCCCTACAGTTCAATGCTTTCACTTAGGCTTAAGAAGAAATTGTTTTAATTTAAGAAGTAGTTGGTCTGACTGTGTTTCTCTTTCAACTTTCTCAGATACTATTATTCTAGTTTATGCCCAGCTAAAAATAAATCCAGTAACTGTATTTATGCCAAAATAATTCATTGCAGAATCAGAAAAAAACAATTCAATCAGAAATAAAAAGGAATTTTCTGGTACCTCAAGAGTCAAAACAGATAAACACAAGTTGTAGTTAAATAGGTGCCAAAAAAATGAAAAAAAATAGTGGTGTAGGATATACATAAAATTATACTTCTCAGAAATAAAAGTAGTCCCCTCTTCACAAGTATTCTATGGACATTCAGGTCTAAGCTGTATACAAAATAGTTTAAAAATATGTGTATTACTTTCTGGTTAAGCTCTGTCGTGGGTTCTGTTACCTTAATTTTTTTCAATGGGTGGCCTAGGAATGTTGCATATTCTACCCCGTACATAGGATCTCTCATGCTCCTTGTATCCTTAGAGCCATCATTGATAGATATTCAGTGATTTCGAAGCCTAGCAAAGACTATGTTGACTCTGTCCACTTCTAAATAGATCTTTCTTTGTCATTCTATTGGGCGCCGCAGGCCCAGATTATTTGTATGCTATTTACTGCATTTGTATTCTTATATCTTTCCATTTGCCAATGCTTGTGGTAGCAGTAAGAGGAATCCCTATCACTTGGGAGACATACTTCTATTTGAGAGGGGGAAACAAAGTGTGTATGTGCTATCAGTGACCTCAATATCATTTGAGAATCCCCATTTTCTGAAAGCAAGCTGTAGTTCCAAGAATGTTCTTAATGTATCTGTGTAGCAAACACTTTAAAGAGTTGCATTGCATGCCCTACTACCACAGCAATCTGACAGCCAACTGTACTGCCTGCGCCACAGTACAGCTGGGAAAAGTGACCCATTTCTGCACAAGCACAGGTTCTCTGAACTGAAGGTTTTCATCCCACATAGCCAAAGCTATCCCCTCATATATCTCTGTGACAGTTGTTTCCTCATTGAAATTCTGGAGTCATGGTTGATCACACATTGAAGATGATAAGAGTCTACCCTGTGGTGTGGAACTGCTCCAGTTCAGAAGTGTTATTGTTAGATCCTGTCAGACAGCTAGCATTAACATCTCCTATGATCCTCATCAAGGAAAAAGCAAGCTTTTTCTGAAGAGTATTATGTTAGTACAGGTGAACTAAAACATAAGTA
The DNA here is from genome assembly GCA_033556795.1 of Tapera naevia. Lineage (NCBI taxonomy): Eukaryota > Metazoa > Chordata > Aves > Cuculiformes > Neomorphidae > Tapera > Tapera naevia. The sequence goes on along the minus strand of JAUMJJ010000079.1, from coordinate 10,928,366 downwards.
AGTAGATTACCTTATAGGTAAAAGCAATTTTTTTAATTTAATCTGTTGGTAGTGAGACATTTTTAAGTGCATGAACTCTAAACCAAAACAGTAGCTAAAATGTCTAGAAGAGATACTACCAAAACATCGGTTCTTCACATTGCTGAGAAGAGAGATGTCTCAAACATCTGTTAAGAACAAAACAGGCTCTGAGTCTGTAAAGACCAGGAGAGAAGTAAAGGCTGCACTGGATTTCTCATGAAAAAATAGCCCTACTACTGGGCAAAAGGACACCTCTTTAAAACAATTAAAATTTATTTCCTAAAATATAGAACTTTCCTGGGTTTTGATCCTTCAGGAGGATTAGTACGTACATCTCCATCTGGCCTGTATGTCTTGATTTCCTGGGTCCACAAACCATCATTCAGTAGGTGCATATCTTGGTTTGGACTATAATGATATCTAATCTTGTAATAAAGTAGAAATTCACTGAATTAGCTTGAGCAGTACCACATGATCCTATTCATTATAAAACTTATTAATTTGATTAGACTTCTGAGAAGTCCCAAAATGAATAAACTTACTGAATAAATCTACAATACATGAAAAATTTAGATTACTGCAGTATCTCACAAATGTCTACAAAACTAAGTAGAAATTAGTAAGAATAAAAAATCCACTGCCTTTGTTGTTTATTTTCCTCCAGCTGCATCCAGCTATTAAAGGGTTATCAAACAAAAAACTAATTAGTACTCAGTGCAAGACAGTTTCAGAAAGTAATCTCTTGGCTTCCAGTATCTTTGGTATTGTCACAGTTTCGTGAATGTGCCTGGAACCACACAAATGTTGCTGCTTAGGGGCAGGAGCCAGTCATGAGGTACTCAGACTTCCTATGCAACTTATGAAGGGTAAAGCAGCTATCATTAAAAGAAGGACTGCAACCCTGGTCTTTTCTTTCAAGTGAATGCCTTAACTGCTGGACTAGAGCCTAATTTTCCTTTGGCCTAGGAAATCTTGAAGATACTTTACTGTTCTGGAATTTTTAATGAAGTCTTTCCTTATCTTGATGAGTTTTCTGTCTACTGATCATGCAAATTGCAAGATGAATGTTCTTCAAATAAAGAATAGAATAAAACATGTACTGATGGAATATATTAGCCACACAACTACTGAAAAAGATCAGTTCTATCATGTCTTCCAGTTACCTTTAAAAGGTCTGATCTCTGTGTTCATTTTCAGGTGCCAAGCACCAGGAAAATACTTGTAAAATGAATGCTTCTGTTTAGTTCAGTCCTATAAGAGCACTTGAGAAGGAGGTAGAATTTAAAGTATAACCTACACCCTTTAATATGGGTTTGCTTTCCAGTCATTATATGAGCTGACTTGGGTCCCCTCACAAAGTCTTTACTCATTATCGTATAAAAAATCTGAAGACTGCTGTCAAAATACAGATTTGACATTATAGAAAATAGCTTTTGTGAACTAGATTGTGTGTTAATACTCTGGGATTATTTTCAACAGATACTATAGATTTAAAAGCCAGCTACCTGACTTCATGCTAGTTAGTGCTAAATTCCTTTTAGTTCATGGAGAGAAATTAGCACATCTACAAGGAGATTTATTTCATTTACCTTAGGTGTCTATTTATCTGCATTGACTGAAAAGTGAGATTCAGGTTATTAAAGAAGATTTAGGCAACAATTTTTGAGATACTGTCTTAGGTTAGGTGGACGCCAATCTCTAAATGTGTCTAAATCTACATCTTCTTCAGATCATGTGTGATTCATATTCACATAAAGATCTTTCTCAGGTTACAGTAAGCTACAATTCAGGTAACTTGAGGAAGAACTGAGGTTGATCGTTGATGATTCAGCCGTAGGCTGTGTTACAAACATACTTGTCTGGAGCATAAATTAACCTGGGATCTTCAGCACACCTTCCTCTTCTTCCTCCACAAATCCCACAAATAGAGATTTCACCGTATGTAACAAAGAAAACAGTGCTCATAGATCTAGTAGCTCGGGGAAGAATTATTCTGTGGACCAGCTCTTGAAATTCACAGCTATTTTACTCTTCCCTTTTACTATTACTTTAATGTTTGAGAATGAGATCACTTAAGAGACTCCAGCAATATTGATCCTATAGCCACTTAAGTCTTTTGCTGCTGGATTTTTGCCAAGTAAAACGAAGATGTCCTTTAGTTTCGGGACTTCCAAGCCCACATCAAGTCTTTTGCTGTAAAAGTAGGGAATACTTTTTAAATTAAATTTTAGCTCTTTATTCTGCCTTTCATAATATTGTTTTAATGTTACATTCTGAAGCCAGACTAATCCTTAAAAACTTTGTTACACAAATAAACAACAACGCATATTGCTTCTGGATATTGTGATCGCACTCATCTACACACTAACCACTTTGTTCACTAGGTCTCTCCTCTCTATCCCAACAGAGAGATCACTGCTGGTCTGGTAAGCTCAGCAGAAAGTTGTGCCAGTTTGTGTTGTGCTGCAGCTTGCACTTCTTCACCTTCCTCTTTCCCGGATCCCTTCTTCTTTCTAAGACGACTTATTTTCATGAATCCTTGATCTTCAACACCAACTCTTCTTTCTGGGCTGTCAAGCCCCCCAGTTTTCCTAATCTAAATAGTCCATGTGCAGAAGTATAATGCTTTATCAGCCTCCTGACTAGAGGTTCCGTGTCATGTCTGTTTATTCACTGGAGGATTTGGAATGTTTCACTTTTGTCTGGTCCCTACATTATCAAAATTTACAGCTAGCTTGTATCAGCTGCAGCTAAAAAGTAGCAGACTTTTAAGAGTTAAATAGCAAAATGAAATTTATATAACTATTTTAAAAACCTACACGCCATAGTAGCTTATGTTCTGATTTTTTTATATCAATTGGTTGTGTATTTTTGGATTTTAAACATAATTTATTTTCATTTTTTTGACAGATTACAGAAAAGTTTCTATCACCCTTATGTATGCTTATACAATACCTTGCATATATAATATCGCAAACTGTACAAGTAATAGCTCCATCCTAAATGGAACAGAAGAAATTAAAATTGTTTAGTGTTCCAGTTCCAAGATGGCCCAGTATTACTGAACTAATAGCAAGATCTCATTTTCATCATATGTAAAATGATTTTTTGTTTTGGTTACCTAAGATACACTTTCCATTATGAAATATTACTGGAGCCTTTTCTGAAGGTAGCTCTTATACCTACATTATTTGTAGGAACAAGGGAAAAGCTCCAGTGCCAGGAAAATACCAATGGCTGTTGCCAAGAAATTATCTTCAGATTTGACTAGGCAATAATCTACAGAGAATTATTGTTTTCCTGTTGGGGTTTCCATTATTGCTTTTTGACTGGCAGCATACCAAAGCATGAAACTTTGCTCCTTCTGCAGCCACATTAACATCCACTGCAGTGAGAAGTACTGGAGGCAAAACCTCCACCCTTCGCTTCCCAGGGCAAAGGTAGTCATAAGAAAAAGAGGCACAGGTGTGATAATATAGATCTAAGAGGGATATCTTGAATTATCTACTAATTATCTACTAATTATCTATTACCTATCAATCTATTATCTGTTATATTATATATCTATTATCTATTAATATCATGCAACGTCTTCACTCATGAAGGTTAAGACAGACATGATGCAAACATAGACATATTAATGTAATAAGTAGGAAAGCATGAATTACAGCTTATTACGTTGCACAACAGATATGAATGAATATTTTTCCCAACATTTCATATTCCACAATTTTTCCCAAGCTGAAACTCAAACTGTACTTATCATTTTGTATTATTTCTCAAAGTGAATACAATGTTTGATTGCAATGCATTTTACCGAAGAGATACTTCTCCAAAATCCTTTTCTAGTGACTGATTTATATAAAGTACCAATCTTTCCCCTCTACTTGTTAGCACAGCTAATCCTGTATCCTCAATATTAACGATTGAGGTCAGTGGCAAGTGTCAAATCTGAATTGATGTTGCATATAAAAGAGGGAGGAATTACTACATCTGCACATGACAAAATCTGTCAAGGTTGCTATTCTTATCTATATCAGCATGTGCTGCTGAGATCTATGTAGTAATTTGTTCATTCAAAAGCTTGTAAAATGTCTATGGATAAAGTACCTTTATTTTTTTATGGTGTCACTATTTTTCTCTATGGTGATTCACTGAGCTAGCTGTGATAAGGCCAAGCCCAGTAGTGATAAGCAGTAACAGGCATGGCAGGAAATGAAACATCTGGCCCAGAGGGGAACAGAGCACTGACCTCTCCATGACTGCTGTTGATCCAGTCGCATTGAAGTCAATATATGGGAGTTTTAAAATATTTCAACAGTTTGCATTTATTACATTTGTTCCATATATGTTGTGACCTGAAACAAATTCTGTTTTTTTAGCTTGTCTCTCCTATAATTTTTAATTGCAAAATGAAGAAGTTTACTTCATGCTGCCCTTCTGCAAAAAGTAGTTGGACAAATTCACAGAATTGTTATTGTAGGATTTATGGAATTTTATTTTAGAATGGACCTATGACAGAGATCTAAGTTATTTCCACAAGTTATTTCCACTATTTACTTTCTCTCTTTTCTGTAAGGGTAAACTATATAAATCAGCTACTTCAAACTGAAATATTGTTCGTTTTCTTTTTTTCAAATAAGTTTTAAGCATACCACAGGCAGTTTTTATGGACCAGTTTTCACAGAAGTTTTTGAAGATCAGATGGAATATTTAAAGAGATAGCTTGATTCCTAAGGTGAAAAGTTTAATATTTTTACACGTGTATTTTTTACAGAGTTTAATATTAGTGCATGGGTAATTTTCGTTTTATTTTAATGGGCTGATATCAAAATTATGCTCTTTGTCTCTAATTTATACTATTTATCCATGTAATTTATGCATAAAGAGAGGAAAACAGCTGGTACAAATCCTCCTAATCAAGCTAATCAGATTGTGCTAAGTGATAGGCAAATATGAAATGTTACAAACAGGGTTCATCTAAAGTTATATTGAGAAGATTATATCAAGCTGTGCTGCACTATGTTTGATTAAAATCACTTCTTCAGAAAGAGAATTAAATTGAAAAAGAAAAATTCTGTTAAATAAGATAACAAAAGAAAAGGATTTTTTCATTTTGATTGGAATAACAAAAAAATAGACATGCTTATTATATGTGTTACATTGCCTCTTATATTTAATATGACTGATGTTGCTCCTCTCATATTCTGAAATATTTGAATTGTAGAGAAATTTAATACTCTCTTACATGCAAATGAACACATAGGGCTTTGTTAGAATAAAAGGGCTGGCTAAGCTGTGGGCGTGAAAGGAAGAACAGAGGGTCTAAAAATGATCATGTTAAAACTGCCCTTGCAGAAAACAGCTTGAACTCATTTTAAGCACCAGGGAAGACTGGGATGAAAGGAAGACCAGATCGCCTTCAGTGTCATGAAAGTGCACTCTCAGTCACATTGTAATTTCAAATGTGAATATTGGAATGCCAAGTAGTTGGAGTAATTCAGTTTCTTGTCTCACGTATGTGTGTACTGAGACAGGGACAAATAAGGGATATTAACGGTAAAACAGACATATCTTGTTAGCATGTCTGGGAAACATCTGTTACGTAACACAAAGTTTATATGGTGATGATGAGCCACTGAAAACTGAAATTATGAAAGTTAAAAACAACTCTAACTGCATTGCATGCTTAACTATGAAATAGATGTATTGAATTATAGGGAACACTAAGGTTTTAAAAGCATACATGGCAATTCAAGAAATGTATGTTTGAAGACTTTATAATAATTTTGATTTTGCAAAGAAGTCTTCACTGGCATTTATATGTATCTGACATGGAGAACTGCAACAGCACTTACATATGTGTACATAAAAGAGGCTTCGTATAGGTCTGAACACTACATATTGCAAGATGTTTATAAAATGTGCTTTTGCCTGACTTTCATTGTTAAGTGTGAAAACAGTACTGCAAACATGTCACGCAGCAATGATCAGTTCCATGTATTTAATAATCAGGCTTTTTTCTTCTCACTCTGTGTTATGATGAGTGGTTATTTTGATGAAAACCTCAGCCAAAAAAATTCAAGCACTCTCGCCTAAAAGCCAAAGTCCTGAGAATCCCTTACAAAGAAGTAAACCAACACAGTGCTTTCTGGCTGTGATGATCAACACATGCTGAGGATACTGAAATCCTCACAGAACTGTAGTCTGTGAGGAATAGACTGGATAGTTCAATTTTAATATGTGTTATGTACTTTTCTTTTTAGAAAACTCTCATTATTAACCTCAGCTTGAAACATAAATTCTATCACAATATTGTCCATCTTTGTTACGGCTGTGGCTTAGAAAGAATATACTGGATTTTTATTGGTCTTCACTTAAATATTGTTTAGCAAGAGCAGTGTCTCTTTGAAAGTCCGTCAGTATTACAACACAATAATTATGTTGCAGGAGATGTTTAGCTTACTGTGCATATAAATACAATGTGTGTACATATAAATATGTATCTATATTCATACACACACACCTCTAAACCCTTGTTTGCTCAGGCTATTTAAGGAAAACCTCCTCTCTTCAGTAATGCCTCATCTGATGTCCAAATAATTTTTATTTATTTGGTGCTGGAGATAACTTTTCTGCATGCAGGAAGTGTTCCTTTCATGTACTTCCAGATCTTGTGTTGTCAAGATGGGGAAGAGGATTTTAGAAGTGGATCTAAAATTTTGGAACATTCTGAAATGCAATGAAAATGAGATTTGTGGGCTTCTGCAGCCGATCTTATATGTATGTACAGGCACAGTGAAGGTTGCCGGCTCCCCAGCCTGGGTACTGACAGCAGCAGGGACCGGCAGCCAGGGCCCACTCCACCACCTTGGCCAGAAACAGGGCAGGCAGGGACTCCAAGGAAGCCACAGCCTTGGACATCAGGCATCTCTGTGGGGACAGACAGAAGCCAGGCTGGGATGTGACCTCATGATTTGCCCTGGCCCCATAGCTGGGCAGGAGTGAGCTGGAGAGTGGCCCTGATGTGGCATTGCTAGGGCAGGGATTGACGGCCCCAGGAGCTGAAACGGCTGGTGGTGTCTTTGGGGAGCCCCAGAGTACAGCTGCAGCAGAAGCTGCAATTCACAGCTATAGGGTTTAGTATTGAAAATTCGTACGGCTTCCTTGTTGGGTTATACATACCTCAGAGATAACTTCTGCTGAGATGTCAGCCAAACAGTTTCCAGAAATGAAATACATATTGATTTGAAAGAGCACTGCAAACTCTCTCATTCGTTTGCCTTGGCAGAGACTGATCAGTATAAATGTCCTGAGTCACTGCTTGTGTACCCTGAATACCATTTCTGTCTGTTTACAAAGCCTGTTACTATCATAGCTATTTTACGACAAGCTAAACATTGAGTTTGGAAATCTATAGGTTACTGGCATACTGTGCTGCCAGGCACTTGTTTGCCCTGTTAGACTGTGCTAATGATGTGTGACAAAGCAGCAGGCCTTCTCCCAGCTGGGCAGGGATCTCCAAACCACAGGGTTTGGAGGGTGGTCTTAACTGCTATTTAGCATGAGATCAGCGTTGGGAGTGTATGTGTTTAGTAGTGTGATCACAGGCTGCACAATGCCTGCTGCCTTTGGTGTTGAAGAATGGCTTAGGTTGCTTCAATTTACTGTTAGGGACTATACAGTCTATGTAACATACATGTCTCTCTCATGACCTCTTACTCCCTTCATATAAATGCAACCCATCAAAAATTAAGCATTTTCAAGAGTTAATGAAGTTAAAATTGGACAACTTCAAGATTAAGAATTTGCGTTATGTTTGAGGAGCATTGTATGTAGTGCTTTCTTTGCCTATTTGAGGCAGAAAAGGTAGGCTCTGTCTTTGAAACTGCTGTGCAAATGTTAAAGTGCTGTTAAAATGTTTAAGAACTGACTTTGCTGTGAATCAATAAATGAAGGGTATTGTGAATCAGCATGAATTAGTTACCATAATGTTTTCATTCGGGAAAATACGTACCTGCTACACCTATCAGTTCATTGAGTTTCAACTTTAAAGGTATAAAGGTGGCTCACCTTGTGGGCTGCTTAATGTTAGAATTTGTAAATTGTTCATATAGTGCAGTTTGAATATGCACTTGCACTGAACATGACAGTAAAAAAACCAGATATATTTATCTATTAAAAAGATATTTTTAAATTTACAAAGTTAAAATAAGTATTCAAATGTACAACCTGACTCTTCCGTTCTCCAAGTTGTTAAACTTGTGCTTTAGAGACAAACTGGTTTTATTAACTTAAGGTACAGTGTAAAATATCTCAATTAATCAGTTGAGCTATATTAGTAATGACATATATAGTAGTGTTAGAAATTTCTCCATGCACATCATTTTCAAATGAGGTATTGTGAACACTAGTCACAAATGTGTACAAAATGGAATAATCATATTAAATAGTATACCATAACTAGATATTTTCTTATTTGAATGCATGGTGAACAAGAGACACAGTAAAGTATTCTGCAGCTACCTAATAAAAAATGTTAGCTTTCTTAACAATTATTGTGCATAGGAATACAACAGAGCTGCCTATCTGTGCTGAAATCTCTTCACAATTTGTATAAGAAGGAATACAAATCAATAGTTCTTTTGTATCTTTTGAGTAATGAAGATGGATAAGAACATGGTGACAATTGGTCTAGGCAACACAAGACAAATGTTTTTAGTGGGTAACAGGATACATATCACAATGTTTTCCTTCGTGGGTTTAATCAAATACAATTCTTTATTGAGTTTGGAAATGTTATACATGTTTTCTGCGTTTTCAACATGCTGTTAGTTTTTGTATGACTATTAATTCATTTAAAACATCAAAGGTAATTATTTTATTAATATCTTAAAATGTTGAGTCATTTACTTCTAAATTTCCTTTTCTTCAGAAAACCTTTCATTCACACTAATACCAAAATTGAATTGTTTAATAGCGCAAATTCAAATTTGTTCTCCAAGTTTTAAACAGTAGGTATTTTTAGGTTTAGGCTTGGTACAATTAATTTAAGTAGTATTCAGTCTCTTAACTTGCTGACATATGGCAGTAATTCTGAAGTTTTGAGAGTACAGACAGATGTCGGTCCCAAAATTTTCTTCCTGTTTTTTTGGAGTACGACTGTCAGCCAAGCATCTTAACTGTACAGAAATAATCAATTGCACAGATAAAAGCTGAGGAAACAATTTTGTTTTCTTCAGAGCAGTTTTGGGAGACATATTATATTCTGAGCTGAAGCTGATGTCATGCGTTCCCTGAAGGGGTAATCAGAAGGTAAGTGGGAGGGTAGGCAGAGGGCTAGCTGTCAAAAATGCCTTTGCTGTAGTCCATAAAAGTTTGCTTGTTCAGTTTAAGCCTTGGGTGTACTGTGGTGTGCTATACTTTGAGAAAGACTTGGATTAATTGAAGAATCTAGAGAGCTAAAGAGCACTGTGATTTATAAAACATGATTTCTGTGAGAAATATAGTGACTGGAATTTTTCAAGCCTAGGAAACAAAGCTGGGGTAAGGAATAACTTATCAACCTGGTTTGTGGAGAGCAGTACCCAAAGTAATGGACTCAAAATTTACTTTACAAATATTTTAATCTGAGATTGAAAAAAGAAGGAACCTTATGGGTTGTAGATGTCCAGGTTTTGCTATCAGGGGGCTGCAGTGTTACCTCTGTGAAGAGAGGCTAGGGCTGCTCCATGCCAGACACAGCCAGTTCCCGGCTGTGCTGCAGGGCACGGCTGAGCCCCTCAACCAGAGTGATGGTGCCTCTGGGACAATGTATTTAAGAAAGAGCAAAACCACCCCACAGGCAGACGAGGAGGGAACAACAAGAGTAAGAAAGAACAGAGGGAAGGACAAAGTGAGAGGAGGAAGCAGAGGAAGTGCTCCAGGCACCAGTTGAGGGATTCCCCTGCATTGTGGGGTAAAGCCTGCACTGCAGCAGGTGCTTATCTCCTCAAGGATTCACAGCTTATGGGGAGCCCGAGGCTAAGCACAGGAAAAGCACGAGGAGGAAGAAGCGGCAGAGAGAATCCACTGTGTACTGACTGTAACCCCCATCACCTGTGCTGATTGGCAAAGTGGGAGTTGTATAGGAGTCTGGAGTGGAGGAGTGAAGTTGAGCCGTGGAAAAAGGTGAGGAAAGGTGGTGTTTATAATGTTTGTCTTTTTGTTTCTCACTACTCAAGTCTATTTTTACTGACAATAAAATAAATCATTTTTACCCAAGTTGTTTTGCCCACAACAGTAACTGTTAAGTGATCTTTCTGTCTTATCTCAGCCCACGACCTTTCTCATCCCATTTTCAACCTCCATCCTGCTGAGTGAATGAGCAGCTGGGTGGGCATTTTGCTGTTTTGCAAAGCTAACCCACAACAAGGAAAACTTTCTCTACTGCAGGAGTGAAAATGCCGAAAGGGTATGCCCAGGAAGTCTTTGGAAATATCATTTAAGATCTTTAAAATAAGGTTAAACCAACATCTACTGGAATGAGCTAGGCAGAATTAATCCTCTCTCACAGGAGGATAAAGTAAACAATGTCTCACAATTCTGTAGAGTAATTTACTGTGGTTTAGGAAAGAAACACTCTAAAATATATATAAATAATCTTTTTTTAATTTTTGTGATCAGGGACAAGACTAATTTTTTCTGAATGGAGCATACTATAGAACACTTTAAAAAAAGACAGCTAAGCTAAATGGCAGAAACAGTTCCATTTGCATTCATCATCTTATTTCTTTAAATAACAACAGGTTGCTGGCCAAACAACCAGAAACCTTAAATCTTAAAATTACATTGTTTCAGCAAATGTTCTGCTACCCTGCAATTTTATCCTCGGTATATAGTTAAACTAAAAAACGGAAGGACTACTGGAACAGTGATAGGAATAGAGCATGCACCTAGAGAAAAATGACCAAAATGCCTAGCTTGTTCAATTTAACATCACGTACAAAAGAGCTTACTAAACTGATCAATGAGTCATTAAAAGTAAAATAAGACATTAATCTGGGAACTAGGCAACAGTAACTGGAGACAAGAACATAATGATACATTCCATTTGTGCTGGAAATGAGATTAAAACTTTCAATCAGTAGAAGAGTGACAATATCCAAATGCCTCATTATAGCCCAGAACAGATCCTGCAGCCTATATCCATAAGATTTAAATTTATTCAATTTGCTTAGAAATTTAGAATAATTTACAGTCAAAACATCAGTAGATACAAAGCATCTATCTCTGCGATGCTAGTCAGAAATATCGCAAATTACCTTTTTAAAACAAGTATGCAAAATTAAAAATTTGATATGCAAAGTACATAGAAGCAGAGGAAATTCTATTTCATAGATTCTGAAGAAAGACATCATGTCTGTTTTGTTGTCTACTGAGACATGATCCAGTATCAAAGAGAAACATTGTCCATTAAGAAGATGAAAATTACCTACTGCATTTCTTCAAATTATTACTTTGATTTAAATATTTATAAAGCTGGACTTTCTTCTGCATGAATGAGATGTATATCATCAGTTACAGTTTAGCTGAAGAATAGATCTTTAGGATAAGTATTTTTATAAAGCAAATAGAAACTTAAGCAAAAGTTTTAATTATTCTTTATTTTGCTTTTTGTGAACTGTTCATGGCTGAACAGGAAAGACCTAATGGGCAACAGTAAATAAAGATGACATCATAACTTTGGGGGAAATAAATCTCATAATGAATCTTTTTTTTTAAAAAAAATCCACCTGAGCCTATGAATAGATTTCAGAAGAACTTGACTGTCTTTCATGTACACATTGAAAGTTGGTTGATAGCTGACTGATTCCAGAAGAACTTTATTTTTTCATCAGTTGGGGAAAAGATAATAAAAATCTGTTAAATTTGAATACAAATTTATTTGCACAGTTTATTCGAGCAACAACATTTCCAGCTTTTCCAAGACGGTTGCTGAAATGAGGATGTTTTTATAAATGTCATTCCAACTACATAGCTAGGCTTTAAAAAGTCATATACAAGTCACTTCTCAGATTTAGAAAGGAAAAAAGATTCCTTTACTTCAGAATAATTATGCCACTATTTTTGCTGACTCAGAAGAGGCAGTTGAGTATACCGAAAATGTTTGTGATAGTATTTACCAAGGACATTTCAGAGCTGTCCTTTGGAACATTTCATTTTTACAAAATGTGATCCTTATTGAAGTTTGTATCACAGAGTAGTGCTAAAGAAATGTTAATAATGCAGAAGTATCAGCATGTGTGAATTTGTTACATGGATGTCATAGCATTATGTCAAGGGTGCTACCTCTGAATTTCACCTTTTCCACAGTAAGTTTGCCTATCCATGCTGTTTCCATGTATGTTTGCCAACCATCTTTCCAAACATTCACATCTGCTTGAAAGATGGATTCTTAATTCTGATTAGAATCTTAATTCACTTAGGCTATGCATCTCAATGAGACAGTTTGAGATGATATTAAATAAGGATTCACAGTCAGAGTATTGAAAATTGTGGTGCTGTAGTACTCTCTGGCTGCTACAGCTAAAAAAGTTGTGTTAGACAGCTGAGAAATGTGGTGGTGGTTTGTATTGTGTTCAGCAATCCCATATTTTGATAGATGTATGGGAATATTGGAGGCATAAGCTGTGGATTCTTGATATTCATGAAACTGTGGTTCCTTGACACTGAAGTAGATCTGATATTGGATAGTTTGTGTACCCTTTGGGAATGTAACATTGATATTTCTGTCATATCCAAGAAAAAGCTAAAGGTTAAATACTGATTAGAATGGAACACTGTAATAACTGGAGGTTTTCTATGTGTCATGGAAGATTTGATTAGCTCTTTTAGAAAATTGCATCTGCATATCTTTAAAAGTTAGCTGACCCCAGTGTAGGAGTCAGTGAACTATTTTAGGCCAAATGGTGTGAAACTGACTGTAGCAAGTTTCTGCCAGGCAAAGTCTTTAATTTCAACAGGGAATATGGAGATGACATCAACAATGTGAACTGTGATGAATCCGCTAAATTTGCAAATCCTGTGGATTTGCATTTTATGCTGTGGACATTCAGTAGATTACTGGATCATCTTATCCAAAGGTGCATCTGTAAGACAGATCAGATGAATTACTTCTTGTTAAATAGTTCTCAAATTATAAGGAGATATTAGCACCCTTCAAAGCATCATTTAGTAAAGGGAAGATAATGAGCTATTTGTTAATGGTACAATTACACAATGAATATATATTTTGATTCCTAATATGTATTAAGGATCTGGTCTTATCAACAGATATGCAAAGCTAAAGTGCTGTAACACTATATGGGAGATATTATCATTAAGAACATATTTTTTACTGTTAAGAATACAGTTTAGCAAACGTTATCATCTATAAACAAATTCTGCATGAATGCTTTTAAAAAAAAGCATCACTAGAAATTATTGCTTCATGTGACAGCAGCAGCTTAAAGATCTAACTCTTGATTCTCTGATTTGCAGTGTGAAAGAAAAGGTTTTAATATACTATCATTGTCTCAGCAGAAAAGGGGAGGACCAACAAGACGTATCTAACTGTACTCCCATTGAAAATTAAAGATTAGTTGATGAACTTCAAGATCAGAAGAATCAGTTTGACCACTTTTTTTTAAGTGAGAATTAATTGCTTGTATTTGTGATGTCTAAGGAGATGTCTAAGGACAGTAATAGCCTTTTATTCAGTTGTTATTTACAGAATTCTAATTCTATTTTATGATAACATACTGTTTCATTTTGCAAGAGATATAATGGAGAAACTGGGAGGGGGGAACAAATTACTTAGAAGATTGCTAGTACTTTGCCATTTACTTCCCTTTTAGTGTGAGTGGACAAGGCATCCCTATGATACTGAGCAAGGGAAAAAATAACTTGCATTATAATTTCCCTCAGTGCAGAAAATCCTGCAGATCCAACGCAATTCCTCAAACACCAAGTCAACAGAAAATATGGGTGGAAATTTGGGGTTTCTGTGTCTGAAATCGAGGGAATAGAAGTTCAAGTATTTTGACGAACCTGTAGTGGTTAAGCTAGAAGCTGGTCACTGTTGAATTGACATCTAATGAAAAATTCATGGAGTACCATTAGCCATTAATAAGACATATTTATTGTAGGAAGAAGAGACAGTGCAGTCATACAGAAAGAAAATGGCTTATAAGGAAAGAGAAACTTTATCTCCCAACATTTAACTTCTTGAAAGGCTTCAAAACATTCAGATATAGCCATCAAAAGCTTTATTATGTGGAGAAATTGGATTTCCTGATTTTGAAATTCAGTTATATTTGTAAAGGCTTAAAAAGCTATTTATTAAAGGTCACTTTCTGTACAAGTAGTTTTTTGTTGAATTCACAGGAAAAATACTGGAAACTAGTAGCTCTCTGGAAATATAAAATGAAATTTGTCTGTAATCTCCAATCACATGTTTCTTAGACTCTAAGTGGCTCTGTAAAATAAAATATTTGACATATTGTGCATCAAAATTCAGAAGTGCTTGCAAACTTCTAGGGTATTTCCTAATATAGTAACCTGACTACTTCAAGCAAATGCAAATGTTTAAATACATCCATTGCATATTTTGAGAAACACAGCCTTTAAAACTATGGGATGGTCATACGCACAAAAGACATTACCCATTCAGAGCAGAAAATCATGGTAAGATGTTTTGAAAGGCAGAGATGAAAACAGCAATTTGAAACTCTTGTCTCTTCAGAAGACAGGTTGCATTGAAGAGATTCTCTATGTTTCAAGCTTTTAATACCTCCAAACCATAAAAATAAGGGTGATTTCTTGGGAGCCGCAAAGAACATTCTAAGGTTGACTGGACTCCCATTCAGAGTTACTTAGCTTTCATCAGCTCAAGTAGACTGCAAGTACTAGTGCTCGCACAATTTGACATTTTCATGTCAAGATGTGTGTGTACGTTGGGGAACTCCTCATGAGGTATCATTCACAGTCTTTTTCTTTGTGTCTCTTATTTGAATAAATTCCTTAATAATTTTGGGGTTTGCTATTTAATATTTTTCTTAGTATATTTTTCTTAGTATACTTTATTTGTGATTAAATTAAAAAGTCAATAGAAAGAAAGTGTGATAACTGCTAACATATAATTTATTTTAAGGTCTTCAGATGTGCTTGATATGATTTACCTTTACTACCTTTCAGTTTAAAGATCCCAGTCCAACCTAATAATCCTCAAGGTTAAAATTTATGGATTAGATTTTAAAAAATGACTTTAAATGACATTTAAGTGAAAGTTTTTTCATAAATATAGAACACCTGCTTCTTTAATTTCATGTGCACCTCAGGTTTTTGAATATAAAGTTTGAATTGAAAGACAAATGTGAGTTCTACTTCTGCACAGCTCAGCACCTAAACCCATTTAAGATTCAGAAAACAGATTTGCTCTTCTCTGATTTTCTCAGAACCTACTTAACACAATCCACAGGAGTGGATTCTGCACTCTATGGCAACATACCAGTTTTTAAATATGTAATAATTTAGTAGCTAACACACGACTGAAGGAGCCTTATGAAATCATTCAACATTTATCTGCTGTTTCTTAGTGACGTACCTTGGAACTAGTCTATATTCTGTATTGTTGAAATGGAAATTGTTCACTGCTACTGAAATCTGCCTGATGTGTAGCAAGGAATTTAAGATTTACTGGAGAAGGTTAGAAAGTGAAAGGAGGTATGGCTCAAGTCTATTAACAGAAGATTGGAAAGATAAGACCCTAGGTCACATCTTTTCCTAAGGAAATTTTAGGTAAAATACAGAAGCAGTATTGGAAACGGAGACCAGAGGCTTCCCAGGTAATATGTCGATTATACTGTAAAGTGGTGTTCTCATTCCTGTTATCTGTATTCCATGCCATTTCAGGCAGACAAAAACCAGCAAGCACTATAATTCCTCACATCAAAATGGCTAGCAGACAAGCACTCAGATTCAGAAAAGGATTTTGAATTCTGAAGTAAGAAATAAAGTCACTACCCTAGGAAACTTGAGAAATCATCAAGCAACAATCTGGAAATAAAAATGTCCTCAAATTTAATTTTAAAATTGTAGACTTACCCTCTCACCCCAGAAGAGGGTCTCCAGACTGAGAGTTTAAGAGATCGGTCAAGAAAGACAAGCTGTTGATTGCCTTTCAGACGAATAGTTCACATTGCTGATTCCATGAAATTTTGACAGAGATGCTTTTCACAGAATTAGTGATCAACAAATATTGTGGCTATCAGGACACACCATGGAAAAAGGAATTGTGTACTCATGGAAGACACTAAAATGTTCTTAATATCCTTAAAAAGGTAAAACACTGACCGGTAGGTAAACTATTTTGTGTAGATTTATCTTCCTGGCTGGTGTTTATTTCCCAGTTAGTGTATTCAGTTGATCTTTTGCTTTTTTTAATCCTGACTCCATATCTTTATAGTTTTACTTTGCATTAAACCAATCCACTTCAGCTGCTTTACTTACATCCCTCAAATGAGCTTGAAATCCCTGCATAAATAGTCTTATACTAAGCATTTTACCTTGCCTGCATTTGTATACTCAAAATAGTAATCTTTAAGAAATACCTAATTTATGCTAAATAAACGTAAATTATATTTTCTTGCAATCAGTAGTAAAAAACCCTCTGAACCTGGAGGGACATTTTCATAATTTTACTACATAGAAAATTTATATCATGCTCCTAAGTACTGGTCACTTAGTTTTTACATTAAATTTACATTTACAGAACATTACATGCTGATGCATTCAACTGAATGTCTTCTATATTTTTTTTCAAAAGATTATTTCTAAAAGTAATTCTTTGATACAAAAAAGTCAACACTGATATGTTACCATGGTTTTGACTGTTACAAATCAATGCGAATACACTCCTACAATTCAAGTAAGAATATAGATAGCAGTCATGTTATACTCCCAGGTGGGTCACAAAATCAGGATTAATCTATTTCTTGCAAGGTTAACTTCACACAGTGACCTGCCTACTTTGAATTAATTTATGAATCAAAGACATACCAGCTTCTCCCAAGCTTTTTGCATGATGTAGAGAAGTTGTATTCTTTCAGTAAGAAATAAAGAAAAGTAAATATTATTCTTAATCCTGAAAACATAAAGAATTTTAGTTTGGAAAGCATTGTCTAGAAAACAAGAACTGATTGAATTAAATTATCATAGTACTGCTCTGTAGCTGAAGTAAAAAACTAAGGTATGATATTTTTTAGATAAATAGAGTGATAGACATATAGAATATATGATATTTTTTATCAATGAATTAACATATAGAAGAGAGGCCTGTGATGCTAAATATTTCTGGTAGATCCGTGGCAAGAGGGTGGTGATATTCTAATCCCTCTAAGATAAATAATACGTGCCAAGATAATTTCCTACATTGACATTTTGAGACACAACCACAAGCAAATTCCATTTTCAACTGAAGTCAGTGACAAAACTCCAACTGACAGTTTCATCCTTCACACTTAAGTGTCTGTGATGCTCTCAGTCACGTAATGTGGTGACAGCAAAAAACTGGAAGCCCATTTTCAGCAACATTTTCTCAATATTCTTGTTCATGTTTCCTCAAGTGTATTAAATATTTGAAAAATATAGAGAGGGGTATTATATAAAATCGTACATCCCATCCCAGTCTAGCTTAAAATTCAACACATTCCTGAGAATCACTTGAATGGCATATTACTTCATAATACCATTCTGATTCACCAGGAAAGAATGCCTGACAGTGATGCGTTATCTAGCTGGAATGTAATAGATAGATGACATCAACTTGCAATATCTAGATTTCAAAATCAGGCTCATTCTCCTTCTAGAACAGGACAATGATGAAAATTGTGCAAACATGGAAATAGGTATGGAACCAAATGGAAAACATGAAAGCTGTATCATGTTCAACAGATGTTTCTCTCATGATTATGGCAAAGACAAAGGGTAGAAGGTTTGGCCTAGCCAACCTGAAGCCAGTATGGAGAAAAGATGAAATATTCATAGATATAAATAAACAAATAAATAAAACAACTACTTTCACTATGAGTAACTATTTGTGTAGTTGTACTCTTTGCAGGCTACAGGATGTTGCTAATACAACATTAGGGACAAAAAGTTCAGTAAAGTGTCAGTATGAAAGAATGATGCTGACCTTAAGAGGTTCATCCCTTTGGATGTCAGTAAATGAAGAACAGCCTAGGAAACAAGGCAGCAGACTTGTGTAAGAACAGTTTAGGTAAAACAGTAAAATAGGGAGATAAATATCCAACATTTTACATAGTAAAGGAAGGCCTAAAAATTATTATTTTATGGATAACTTTAAGCTGATAATTTGGCTCTTGCTTTATTTTTCTCAAATGCCCTGATCTTGTAAACATTCATCCTACAAATGTTACTTTACATCTGTGATTTGCAGAGAATCTTAGTTTTCTCCAGAAATAATCCTGTAGCAGACCTTTACAATTATTAACCAGAAAAGAAAGGAAGGGAAGAAGAACTGTTGCTTTAATTTATCAGCCTGTTTTCAAAACCTTATCTCACTAATATTGTCTTAGTATTTTCTTTTTTTTCCTACGACTTCTCTATGTCATTTTCCTATTACGCTTATATTTACAGCCGAATGCAATATCCTCCAAACATTATTGCGAGAAAAAATATAGTTTCAATCTGTTTGTTCCAAATCGAGAAGCTTCTGAAACCGTACTATGTAGGAGAATGCATCCATTAATTATTTTTTTTTCAGTCCACTTTTTGAAAAGTCCTGAGTATGTGTGTCTTTGGTCTAGTAGGCTGATGCCAGTTAATTAAAAACCCAAAACTAGTGTAGTTTTAGAGTTTTGCAAGAAAACGTATTTTTTGATACTACACTCGAACTATATCTTGAAGCTAAAATTTTTTGTACATGCTCAGTTCAAATTGATGCATAATTGACCTTAACTTGTCATGTCATGTCATATCATGTTATGTAATGTTTTGACAACCAAGCAGTAAAACTTCAGCACAAGGACTCCTGTTTTTATTGAAATCAACAGAACAGAAACCATAAATAATTTTTACATGCCCTGCTGGTAATTCCAATTTGCTAGCATCATACTGGAACTACAGTGTATTTTATCAGAGATTCAGACATTTGAGTTACAAACAAAATATACAAGTATGAATGTACCAACAAGATAAATTTTGTCTTGTGTACTCTTCAGGATTAGAAAAATTTGTAATGCTCAGGGGTGGTTCCATTAGTCTACTTAATATTATTATTTTTCTGTGCTCAATAGCAAGAGTAGATATTGTCAAGCATGCATTTCAAGAACAGTCATTATGATCTAGAAGACAAAAAAAGGACAAACTTTGACATACTCTGCCATGGTTCAGCCTGTTGTGTGACCAGGAAGTGTAAATGAAATGAAATTTCATCTAGAGCAGCAGCTTAAGATTCACACATTATTTCATAGACCCTAAAGAACATCTCAAAACCAATTTGAACTGTGAAATGAAAGCGAGAGACGGCAAGTGTGCTGAAAGATATGTTCCACTTTTACGAATATTCTCTGCCTCTTGTTCTGCAAGGAAAATGCAAGACAATCTAGATGTCAGGCTGTCTACTGAGTGCCTGGTGAACCTGACTGTTTTCCTTCTTTAATTTTCATTTGGCAAGCAAATCACTTTTTTTGCACCTACACAGCACGAGACAGTGTCCAGTGCAGATAACTGTTCTAACATGGAGTGTTAAAGCACAGGTTGTAGGTGCTTCACCTAAATTAACACTCTCTTCTTCTCAGTAGCGTTTTGTAGCCTAGGTTAGCACATCATTTCAGCTGAGTTGAGCTCTTCCTTGTTCCCTACGATAGACTGCTTCTGTGTCTACAGTAACAGACAAGTCCTCCCTAGTGCCCGAGTTGCTGAATACTTGCAATAGTCAACTCTTCATTCCTCCTTATGGAGCTTTTCTGCCCCTTCTACTACTTTCTAGTAGTTTCAAGGAATCCTTCAATCCTGTAGTTGTAGAGTATGGAATAGAAATGAGCCAGCTATTAAAAAAATACAGAAACCTCCATTGAACCCATATTTTTTTACCAAAAGTCTGAGGATAGCATTATAGCAAGACAAAATGTTGTGTTTAGCAAAAAGAAAACGAAAGCAACAGATTTAGCATCTCCTGCAAAGATGACTTATTTTTAAATGCTTAGTTAATTGTTTTTAATTATGCCCCCATGCCAATCTAAATGAACATTTTCAATGCTAGTTTTTAAGGCCAGTGGTCATCAAAGATCATGGCTGCTCATAGTCACCACTGAAGCCAACATACTGCGTGATCATTTTGGAAAATAAAACAATTTTAAATACTGAAGGTACTTGAATCTTGTTATCCCTGGTGGAAAACTCTAACATCCAATTTTGAATTCTTCCCATATTATGACAAGCTATGTCTATGCAGGCTTCATCTCGAATCTGCCACCATTTGGCACAGAAATGACTGAGGAAGTTAAAATATATTTAAGCTATCTTTATAGTCTACTAGATTCATAGCATAGGCATCAGACCAACATTATTTATGATCACCTTTCACATTTCTGTGCCTCTTCTCAAAGACATTTCCATGGGCAAGTTTGCTGACAGTTGATACTACGAGATCATTTTAAAACTCTATGTTATAATGTCGAATTACAAAGATGGGGCACTGTTATGTCAAAATGGTACTGCAGTTATGGCTAGCAGAAAGGCATTAACTAAATTCATCCTTACAGGAAAACGTTAACTAGTCATCTAACATCAGCTTTCACAGTCAACACTACCAACTCTGCTATATTCAACCATGTCGTAGAACCCTGCTTTTTTTTGTTGTTGTTCAGAACCATGAAAATACAAACAGACTGGAGTTCAATTGGTCTGTCCCATCCTAACATTTTCTCAATCCAGCACTATCAATATTCTGGATTAAACTGTAAGAAGGTGCTATTTCTTTGATTATTTTTTTAAATCAATATTATTTTGCTAAAGATTGACTTCATGCCTCAGTACGCTTCTTGAAAAGCACAGCATAATTCTGACTTCAGCCCTTTGAATAACTCAGTGATTTACTTTATGATCTTTTCAGCTGCACAAAGTAGAACTGTAAGGTACTATTGAAGACCTTTGAGTCCAGACAGTACAGAACAGCAGCATTCACAAGGAACTGAGAAAATTCATGGAATTTCTAAGAACATAGAAGTGGGGGGGGGAAATAACACTGAAACAAAAGTCTGATTAATTATGACAACTTACATTCATATGCTTAAACGGAATCACTGACAGAGGTAGTATGTATGAGCAAAACAAACATAAATAGTGTGAATTCTTAGAATATCTGTTGTTTAATTTCTAATAACTGAGTGTCTAAAAAGCTTTGCTCTTTTGCTCTGTGAATCAATATTTTATCATCCCCAGGATTTTGCTGGTAGTAGATGTTCTGACTCATTCCATACACTTCTTTCTAAGTGTTGTCCTACATATGTAAGGATTCTAGTTTGAGCTAAAGCAGAACCAGTTCTCTAGATTTTCAGCTAAGCCTCTTTCACGTAACTTTATTTTCTGAAAGATACCACCATGTTTTTCAGACATGGTCTAATACGAGAAGTGATGACTTTAAGTCTGATATTTATAGCTATCACCTATAAGAAAAATAGGGGCATTGGTATCTAAAGAGGCCATTTTTTATTCATAGAGAAATCAAGACCATCATAGAACTGGTGGAATGCCTTAAGTCAAATGGTGGAAAAGAGTCGCAGCTGGAAGGAGGAGCAACAGGACAGGTGACCCAAAACTGACCAATGAAGTATTCAATTTCATATGTACCATACTCAATATAAAGCTTAGGGGTCACAAGGGTCAATCCTTCTTCTTAAATGGCTAGCACTAAGTAAGGAACTAAGTAAGAAAAAGAGGATGTATCATCGTTGGAAAGAAGGGGATGTAAGTCAGGTCATGTTCAAGGATGTTGTTAAGTCGTGTAGGAGGAAAATCAGGGAATCAAAAGCCCAGCTGGAGCTCAAATTGGCCACTTCTGTTAAGGACAATAAAGAAGAGTTTTTATAAATACATCAATGGCAGAAAGAAGGGCAGCAGCGACCTCCACTCCTTGTTGGATGTGGAGGGAAATATAGTAACCAGAGATGCAGAGAAGGCTGAGGTACTTAATGCCTTCTTTGCCTCAGTTTTCAACAGCAAGGATGTCAGCTCGCTTGACAGTTGGCCCTCTGAAGTGGTTGATGGGGGCAGGGTGAAATATGGCTCTCCTGCAATCCATGAGGAGGAGGTTAGAGACCTGCTGA
The DNA here is from genome assembly GCA_033556795.1 of Tapera naevia. NCBI lineage: Eukaryota > Metazoa > Chordata > Aves > Cuculiformes > Neomorphidae > Tapera > Tapera naevia. The sequence continues at coordinate 10,905,975 of JAUMJJ010000079.1, read as the reverse complement.
GCCGCTTGGACCCTCATAAGTTTATGGGGCCGGATGGGATCCATCCTAGGGTGCTGAGAGAGCTGGCGGATGAGCTTGCTAAGCCGCTCTCCATCATCTTTCAGCAGTCCTGGCTCACTGGAGAGGTTCTGGAAGACTGGAAGTTGGCCAATGTGACGCCCATCCACAAGAAGGGCCGTAAGTATGATCCAGGTAATTACAGACCTGTCAGCCTGACCTCGGTCCCAGGTAAAATCATGGAGAAGATAATCCTGGGTGAAATCATGCACCACCTGCAGAACGGCCAAGAAATCAGGCCCAGCCAGCATGGATTTAGGAGGGGTAGGTTCTGCCTGACCAACCTGATCTCCTTTTACGACCATGTGACTCGCCTGGTGGATGAGAGGAAGGCTGTGGATGTGGTATACCTGGACTTCAGCAAGGCCTTTGACACTGTCTCCCACAGTAGACTCCTAGGGAAGCTGGCAGCCCGTGGCTTAGATGGGAGCACTCTGTGCTGGGTTAGGAATTGGCTGGATGGCCGAGCCCAGAGAGTGATGGTGAATGGTGTTTCATCCAGTTGGCGGCCGGTCACTAGTGGTGACCCCCAGGGATCGGTATTGGGTCCCGTCCTGTTTAATATCTTTATTGATGATCTGGATGAGGGGATTGAGTCCATCATCAGCAAATTTGCAGATGATACCAAGCTGGGAGGAAGAGTTCATATGTTAGGAGGTAGGATGGCCCTACAGAGGGACCTGGACAGATTGGAGAGCTGGGCCGATTCTAATGGGATGATGTTTAAAAAGTCCAAATGTCGGGTACTTCATTTTGGACACAACAATCCCATGCAGAGCTACAGACTGGGGAAAGAGTGGCTAGAGAGTAGTCAGGCAGAAAAGGACCTGGGAGTGCTGGTGGACAGGAAGCTCAACATGAGCCAGCAGTGTGCCCAGGTGGCCAAGAAGGCCAATGGCATCCTGGCCTGCATCAGGAATAGTGTAGTAAGCAGGACCAGAGAAGTTATTGTCCCCCTGTACTCGGCACTGGTCAGGCCTCATCTTGAATATTGTGCCCAGTTCTGGGCACCCCAGTTTGGGAAAGATGTTAGGATACTGGAATGTGTTCAGAGGAGGGCAACAAAGATGGTGAGGGGGCTGGAGCACAAGCCCTATGAGGAGCGACTGAGGGAATTGGGGCTGTTTAGCCTGGAGAAGAGGAGGCTCAGGGGAGACCTCATTGCTCTCTATAACTACATAAAAGGAGGTTGTAGTCGGGCAGGGGTTGGTCTCTTCTCTCAGGTGACCAGTGGCAGAACCAGAGGGCATGGACTTAAGCTTCGTCAGGGAAAGTTTAGACTTGATATGAGGAAAAAATTCTTCACTGAAAGGGTGATTGGCCATTGGAATGGGCTGCCCAGGGAGGTGGTGGAGTCACCGACCCTGGAGGTGTTTAAAGGGAGACTGGATGAGGCACTGAGTGACATGGTTTAGATGATGGTTGGTGTTAGTGTTGGTGTTAGTGTTAGATTATAGGTTGGACTTGATGATCTCAGAGGTCCTTTCCAACCTTGTGATACTGTGATACTGTGGCATTCGAGTGAGGACTTTGTCTATCTATCTGCTCCCAGTTCCAATTCATGCATTCCTGAATTCAGTTCCTGAATCCAGCTCCTGTCTGCTGCTGAGTCCAGTCTGGGACTTTCCCTGTGCCTGCCCTGCATCATTAGTGATGACCTCTACTCATTGGGGAAGATTCATTTGGTTTTGTATATTTGTATATATTTTATTGTTTTCTTATTAATATTTTTCTTTTTATTATTTCATTAAAACTGGTTTAGTTTTGGTTTTCAAACCAAAAGTCTGTCTCTCATTTCCCTTTCCCCTCTCTCATTTCCCTTTCCCCTCTCCCTGTATGTGGGGGAAGTAGGATACAATTGCCCAGTTTAGCTGCTGACTGAGCTGAGGAGAGCTAAACTGAGACAATAAGCTAATGTGACACACCTTGACAACTCTCTTGATGCCCTTTTCTACTAGGATGACCTCTGAAGACCTGTCTCTTGATGCTTTCTATCCGGCAAATAAGCAGTTAAAACCTACAGTGATTGGAGGTAGATCAGCAGAACTCCAACACAGGCTGTGTATGGCCTGTTACTGCTGCAGTCTTCAGGTGGGTTTCATCTTCTGAGTGTTTTGTTTCTTTTACACAGTGAGGTCGCCAGGCCAGGACACAAGAACAAATCAAAAGGAGAACAGCTCTGCCATGACTGGATATCAATATCAGTGTTCTGTTAAAAAACGTCCTGCCTGCAGCCAGACAAGTTACAGGTACTGGCTGTATCTCTGTCTTCACCTTTTAAAGTTGATAATAAACTTTCTCCTCTCTTCTGCCTCTACTTGCACTTCTAGGGACAAGAACTGCTTCTTCTGCATTTTTCGAAATCACTTGTCAGAATAGGGTTGGTAATTTCACTGGGACTTCTGCAATGCATTATGTTATAAATAATAAAAATTTCTTCAACAGTACTCTTCCTCTGTTTGGCAGTCAATTATTCGTCAGTTTTAACCCTCAGTTTTAGACTAATGCTTCTTCCTGTTCCTCACAGTTTTCTTTTTTTTTTTGCTTTACTGATTTCATTTTTAATTTTAATTTTAAGCATGGAAAGATTTGTATTTTTACTTAATTTTGTGTATTGGAAAAACATCAGCAGAACTACTATAAATTTCAGTGATCAAGTACAGGTTCAGGTTATACTGAAGTGAAACAATATTGTAGTAAGGGTGCAAGTGGCTTAGGTGTGTACATTTCAGTAAAAATTTTTCCACTGCCTGTTATTACCTATAATGAAATTATTTAAATAACATTCAAGCTTATAAATAAGCTAACAACGAAGTCTAAGATATGAAATAGAATAGGCATTTTTGGGCATTGCAAACTTTGTAAATCAATATTTGTTTTGAAAAAAACCAGGAAGGCAGCACCATGAAATTAAGTTAATTAATTATTCCCAAGCCAGTAATGGCCTTTCAAGCAACTAAATATTTTCCAGCTAATAGACACAGGAGAACAATTTCTCTGGGGCTGGCAGCTAATTCAGATTTGTTTTTATTTCCTCACTGGTATTTTCTCCGAGCGTATTTGGCCACACTTCACTGCATTTGTGCATTAGTGGAGTGTATGGCAATGGAATTACTAGGCTGAGAGTCACAATCATCCCTGCTCTAGTGTGGGCTGGAGGACAGCACACAGATCTTCTCAGCCTCTTTGGGGTATGCTTCTCAACACAATGTAGAGGTTTTGAGATGCCTTGCTGGCACTGGTGGCTGCTCTCCCTTCTGGCACATTTCTGCCCTTCTTCATTCTCAGGGCAACCCTCTAGCTGGAGCCAACAAGCAGGCAGCAGTGGTATCAAGCTGCTTTCCTGATGCTTTCTGGAAGCACTGCTCGTGGGAGGAGAGTCTCATTTTGTAAGAAGTTGATGAAAAGGGATCATCTGGTGACTCTTGCGAAGCCCTCAGATGTCCAGATTGAAAAAAAGACAGGATTTCTTTGAGAACAGTCAAACCCTCTGTGAGGGTGGCTCAGTGACTGCCTTCAGTGCAGTCACTTCTGAGGTTGACACCTCTTGTTTCTGTTTGGTTAGTTTGGCAGACTTTGTAAGAAATAGTCTACTCCAGAATGAAGGTCTGTGTAACATATTTCTAAAGAGGAAACAGAAATGTCAAAGAAAAATATTTGCATTATTTTTTTTTGTTGCTTTCTTCCCATTTAGCTCCCCAAACCACAAAGCCTTTGTGCATAAGGTTAACATTAGAAGTTACACATGAGATTAAATGGTATGCTGAAGTGGGCCATGGCTCTCCTTTTTTCCAAGAAGCCTTACCCAAACTGGGGTTTATATGTTATCTATGCAATCATCAACGTACCCCACAGGCCTTCTCTGAGATTACTGTATCACAAATAGAGATTTAATTGACTGCACTGTAGGGCCCTTCTTTTCCCTAAAAGCCCCATTAAATTGATGTCATTATTGTAATGAACTGTTGTACATCTGGCTAAATTTCTAGACCACACCACTCCAAAATCTAGAAATACAGATTTATTTTTTTTTTAAGATATAAGTCTCCTGAAGGCTTTACTTTTGCTGAAGTAGTTATTTAGTTGGGCATTGTGGAATGACTGTTCAACAGGTGTGTGCACTCATATAAAGCTAAGGTAAATCAATCTGGGATATGATGACACACTTTCTACTTTGAGTGTAACCAATTGTAAATTGGTGATTTATTCTACATTCTGGGTCTCTGAAGATGACAGTTTTTTTTTTTCCCAGATAATATACCCAGCTCTTTCTTTAAAGGTACTATTCCTACTGTTGTTTGGGTGGTTTTTTTTTGTTTTACTAGTCACAGATCAGCATTGCATGCAGCATTTCTTCTAAACCTAGTGCAAAAACTGAACAAAGAGATGATCCTTGCTTCATAGATTAGGAATTATGAATTTGAACACAAGAAATAGTGTACAGAGACAGACAGAAAACAAAAAAACTGAGGAAACTCGAAAAACTTCAAAACTTTACATAGTGATGTTATCTAGCCATTGTAAAAGTCCTACCATTATAATGCAAAAAGAGAAATTTAAGGGACTTTTAAAGGCGATCAGCAAAGTTTTGGGCATTGTCAGGGATTTCATTTGAAACTCTGGGGAAGGAAGATATTTTGAAACGAAATTAATTGGAGAATGAGATAGGTGAGAAACTCAGGGACAGGACTGCCATCGTCATGGTGAATGTGAAATGATAGGATAGGAAAAAGCATAGAAGACCCTGAAAATGAAAGAGCTTATTATGTTTTACATGATAAAGCAGAAAGAATAAGTCAAGTAATACACTGTAAGAGGTGATATAGTCAGAAGGAGAAGAAGCAACAGTCTTTGCATCACTGTTCTAAAGAGGTACAAAAAATATTTTTTTGATTTTTGGCAAATCAAAGAGATGTGAGATTTCTAAAGGTTTGGCTTGGTGACTAAACCATGCAGATTTGTTCAGTGCAATATACACCAGGAAATCTAAAAAGATTATTTTTTTTTTTAGTAATGATTCCCGTATTACAGACCGAGGAGATCTACTGAGAACAAAAAAAAAGATAACTAAGACAAGTAAAGGGAAAGAGGAAAATCTCTTCTATCTACGTAGATCTCTGACTAAACATCCCACTGAACAAACATGTCAATTAAAATCTTGGCATGCAGGGAGATTTTTGCAAAAGAACAAATTTTGAGAGTTATGCACGTACAGAAGCCAACAAAATGTGAGTGCTAACAAATACAACTTCAGCAGTAAAGTGTTGTCTGATCACCAAGAATCTCTTAATGCATTTTTCCTGATTCTTGGTTCTTTTTCCTTCTCCTTCTCCACAAAATAGTCTCTTAAGTACAGCAATGCAGTTTGCTTAGAGCTCCTTCAGCAGTCGCCTGCTACTGCATCTAGAGTGAAATTCAGCTATGTTTAAAATGTCAGACGATTGAAGCCACTTAGGGGAATTAGAGAGGAGTTTACAGAGCGCCTGGACTTTCAAATAGCCTTAGATTAAAAGGAAAATTTTATTCTATACAAACCATCCCTTCTGCTATTTTTTGAAACACGACAGATACTGTACTTATGTTATTCAGAAGGAATATACATAGAGACCTAAATGCTTGTGGACAAGACCTTGTCCCTCTTTGTCATAGAAGTAAAAATCTCATAAAATTTTAAATAAAGATCTTACTAGTGCACTGATTCCAGGTATATGATAATCTATGAGAAGACCTCTGCAGGCTTGATCCCAGTTTTTCATGCCACTATTTCTTCACGTTCTGGACTCTGCATTACCTATGAAAAAAAGTAGAGATCAATGTTAACCCCACTCCCAACAACAAATACAGCACAGTAGGGTAAACATGCCAATTTCCTCTGAGCAGAAGCTTACAACAAACACTATAAAAGTTTGATTGATTTATCTGAACACTGGTTGTCTTGAAAGAGATCAAATTGGTGCTTAAAGCTGTAGCTGAGCAAAGCTGTGTAGTGTTGTTTTAGGAAGCCTTGCAACAGAAAAATATTTTACATGAATTACTGAGGATCAGATTTTGCCGACTTCCAAAAGAAAATGTCTGTGAAACTAAGTCACAGAATGGCTGTTGGCACCGACGTAAACTTTCATAGTGTAAAAACTCCACTGTGCTTGAATGGCTACCTTGCTTCCTAAGAAGTATGAAGTACTCTCATTTTGTGATTTTTGGACAGTGCTTTCTGCTAAGATATTTTCCTAGCCAACCTAATGCAAAAACACTTGATACCAGACATCTCGGTGTGCCACAATGCCCAGAACATGAGCCAGTGTGGCAGCAGGGGTGCTGGGCCTTTTTGAGCTCTGTCCCTTCAAAGTACTCCCCTGTCCAGGGCTGTTTTGCCCAGACAAAAAGTCTTTGACTTCACAGGTGTTCATCTGGTCATAAAGAGCTCCTTGTCTCCAGGCTGTTATTAGGGTTATAGACTCCCTCTGCTCCTTCCTTAGGACATAGAGCAGGAGTGTCAAACTCACGCTCACAGGTCAATTCTGGCCCTCTACCTTCTTTTATCTATCCTGGCACTTTTTTTCTACCCAACAGCAGCACAGAGTTCCTTGTCCCTGTGCTCCTGCCAGCGCTGGTCACGTGTGCAGTGTGTGACGCGCGTTAAGCTACAGGAGCAGAAGAACGGCAGGAGCCATGAGTTTGACACCCCTGAGAAAATTCCTGTTTCACTTTTCCTCTCCCTCATCATGATCATTGATGATTACATTCTGCTTTAAAATATGAATCCACTTATAATCCATCATTGGATCAGTCAATGAGCTGGCATGCACAGGAATGGAAGAAGAATTTGGCATACTGATTATATTTTCTAAGCCCACCTGTTCTCATAGGTTTAATTCCACACTGGTGATTAGGTAAATCCTTCTTAATCTGTATGTTTGAAACAGCTTGAGATCTGTGGATTATCAGCAATTTCCATGCTTCATCTTTGAATTTACCATGCAAGATCAGTGTAAAAGTGGAAAAGAAGATTGCAAGGTTTATAACAGTCTTACCAATATAATTAGAAATTCGTGGCACATAATGGCATTTAATAGATATATTAAACATCAAACACTTTAAAACCACATCCTTCATTAACTTTACAGCAGAGTTTGACACTGCCAATTTAGGATGGAGGCTGTGAAATGGAAAGGAATTTAATGTAAACCAAAGGAGGAAGGCAAAAGAAACCCTTCCCTTCTCTGCTTGTCATTGAAATGCTTTTTCTCCTTCCTTCTACTCTCCTTTTCCCCTGAGTGATGAGAATGAGCATGTGTGTGTGTCAGATCATTCTGGTTTCAGTTTTCTTTGCCCTCTCTTTTCCTCTGTCCATTTTGCTGGTTGTCATAGTTACCATGACCTCAGTCTTCCTCATCTTTCAGGGTCTTGCAAGGATTTTTTATACATTTTCTCTTGTAGCAGTGCTTTGCAATCCAGCTTGTCCAATTCTTTATCTGTTATTGCATTTCTTACTATTTCTCCCAGCTCTCACTCCCTTTCCCATGCTGTGTCCTGACAGACTCCTCATAGCAGGCTGGAAGTGTTCAGTTCTCATCTTCGCATCAGTATCAGTTTCCTTCTGATAGGATTTTATGACTTTTTAATCTTTCCTTTCCTAACCTTAGAGTAATATTTTGGTCTTGTCTTTGTGTGGCTTTAAAATAATATTTTTATTCATCTTTTAGACTGAGTTAAATCAGACAACCTCAGGACTGCAGTATCTCAAACTGCTTTTGCATTTTTTTTTTACTTCAGTCCCACCTTCTGACTTGTGACTGTGAAGGAGTCTGACCAAGAGGTTTTTGCTGTACTAGGCAGGGCCAAGGTCAGCCTTGAAACCACAGAAACATGAGATGGTATTTGGCTTCCCCTCAGCACTTACTAGGCTCTAGCAGAGGGTGTTGTATCATCTCTCATGGACAGACTACTTCCCTTAAAACTGCTGCCATAGAAGGGCTAATCACTGGCAGGGAGGAAAAAGCACTGTGTTAAGTTGGGAGTGAGAAGCTCTCACTGGGTTCAGGGCTTATCTTAGGGAATGTGAGTATATCTCTTTTGGTATAGAAAACTGTGACTCTGTTGGACTGGTTCTACTCAACAGATTTGACCAAAACTTTGAGTTCTGGTCAAAATAAGACTCTATAATGAGTTTTATATAAAGACACAAGCAAGTTTCAGAAACAAGTTTTGTCTGTAACTTCTGTTGATATTAATTCAGAAATGGACACTAGACCTGAGGATGACTAATTAAACAAGCACATACATTATAGTTATATCAATAATTCTACAGACAGCTTGGACAAGAAAATGAGTATTTAACAGTGTTTACTTGGTGGCCCTTGAAAAGAGAACAGCATGTAATGTAACTATCCGTCCTCTGAAGAATTATCCAATTCTAGACTCCTTAGTAAGCAGTCATGCTTTTCTGTATGTATAAAAATTTCCAATCTGAGCTTCCTCGTACACACAGCCATTCTAAAATATTTTAAGTATACATAGCTAGCACAAAAATCTACTTTTAAAAAAACCTTTGAATTGGATACATAAAATATAACTGAAATTGAAATACTGAGGGTAAGTGTATTCAACTGCAGCTTCAATGGATACCTGCAGCACTCTAGTGGTCATTCTTCATAATTGCAACATCAAAAGCTGGAAATACTTTGGGCGGTAAAGATTTAAAGGAAAAAAATCTCTAACAAAAAATTAAAATGACTACAGAGTTAGGGATGAAAGTTCTGAAAATAAGTAATAAGGTGCTATGTGCACGCCAATTAAATTTATCCAAGCAAACCTGTTTTAATTTAATAGCGTTCTCACTCTGGGTTACAAATATAATGAAAGTAGTTTGGAGCAGAGTGTATTATAGTTTCTGGTCTTTTTAGCTTCTGATGTACCAGTTCACTAGTTCAAGACAACTCAGTTGCTGGGAGCTTTGCATAACTCAGTTTTCCTTCATCCCAGTGACTGTTGGAGAGAAATAATAGGCAACATAAATGAAGGAAAGAACCTCTCCAGCTCTTATTATGTCCTTTTAAAAAAGATTTTTTTTTTCTACCTTGCAATATTTGTTCTATCATTGTTAGATGTCTGTTTTCACTGCCTGAATTAATATACTTTTTATCTTTTCTTATGGAAGAGCAGTAGAGAAATTAGTGCATCTCTCAATGAGTAAAAGGATTTTTGCTTCTTTTACTTGAATATTCAACATGTTTTACTTCATTATTCACCTCATTTGTTTAAATAGCATCCAGAAACTGCAAAACATGGAAACATGAAAAGTGTATCTATATAAGGAACTGTGACTATAAAACTGATGATACATAGTAAGTTATCTCCTATATGCATATTCTATATTTTTTTCACAAGACTATCTAAGTATTAAGTACAAGAACTAATGTTTTCATGTTATTTCAACTTTTATCATATATATGTGGGTTTTTTACCAACTGGACCTCACTCAGCAAAAGCACATACGTATATTTTATTCATATGATTCTTTTTCTAAAGAAAGTTGTAAACAAAAACATGTGAGTAATTTCATGTAAGAAGAAACATTCAAATACCAGAATTCTGGATATGAAGAGATCCTTACTCAATTAGAATGAGAAAGCAAATCATAAATTTTAAGAAATTATTAAATTAAGGATAATGGAATTGGTTCTCTGCACTATAACCAGAAGCCTATCTTGAGCACAAAGATGAAAATATAACATATACTATTGCTATGTTCTCTTACAGCAAGTGGAGAGATAACAAATGCTAAAATACTAACATTTCCCCATATACCTCATTTGAATAACTGTGATGCTGCTATCTGATGAAACAAAGAACTACTATGATGCATATGTTTGCCTTCAGGAGCAGAAGGCACAGTTTCTTTACTATAGAAAGCCTCAGGAAAATGTGTCCAATACCAATCTTCGACTTTTCAGAAGAAAAGTAACAAATCACAGTTCTGAGATTTTATGACACTTTCACAATTAGAGATGCTAATTGAAGGAGTCTTCGCTTCCTTCCGTGTAAAACTTTGCTCAGACTTTCCAGCTTTATTCAGTAGCTGTTTTCATTCAACTCTGATTCTTTTCAGGCAGTTTGAGAGACTGCAGAGAGGACAGCACTTTAATAAAAGAAACAAAACTAGGATCCGTGCACCTGCTCTGAAATTTTAAGAAAGTGGCAAAGCTGTGCTTCTCAAGGAAGCATCCACAATACTTAAACATAGTCAAGGATGAGACACAGTGCTTTCTTTCCCAAAGAAAGAACCTGTTTGCCCAGTGACATACTTTAACTTCTAACTACAACGAAAGCACCCACTCTGGAGACATTCAAAGCTTCCTTCTGTTCACTGGTTATCTGGGGAACTGAAGCTGTATTTCCATATACCCTTAATTCAGCAACTTACTAACTTAATTGTAATTTCTTATTCCTATTACAGTGCCACCACCGAAGCTGCAACAACAAAGCTAGGTCAGGGAAAATAATTGGCTTGGATTGATGAGTTCAATCACATTAACTGTTGCAAGGACAGAAGGTGAGAATACCCTAAGACAAAGAGTGCTGTGGTGTTTAGCAGTATGATTGAAGAGGAGCCGAGATTTTGAATAGCTGGAAATTAGGTATTCAGGACACTACCTCAAACAGACATTAGGAGTCATATGAAATGCATTCATATTAATAACACTGTTCGTTTTTCTCACGGCTGCCACATACGTGCTAGGTACAAGAGAAAACACTACCAAAGCTGTCAGTTTCTGCAGAAGCTTTATCAGAACAAAGGAGCAGTTGCTCATCAGGACTGCCTGCACACTATCCAAAACAAACAGGAAAGCAACTGGAATGGACCAGGAGCTCAGCCTCTAATGGGAAAATTTTTTTTGAGATCAATAATGAAGAATAAGGTTTCCACAGTTTAAAATGAAAGCTATGAAGGAAGGAACAAATGAAACTCTGAAAACCATAAATTTATTGTATGATGGCCTGTCATTTTGTGGAAGCAAAAGACAAAAGACGGGACCCACCATGGAAAAGATCCAGTACAGAGGTAAACAAGTTATATTTTATTTACATGTTCTTGCTATTTGCTTTGAGAAATCCCCTAAGTATAAACTTTCTCTGTAGTGGCAGGAAGTGCAATACCTGCTATATCCATACCAATATTTCATCCCTCTATAGCAGGAAGGCATACTTCTGAAGCATATTTTTTCTCTTGGGTTGTATCTTCTCATACATTTTGGTTCTATTCATTCAGTGGTAGTAATCCTTTGGGATGTAATTTCTAGAAAAACAAAAGAAGCTGCATTATTCACCTTATACTGAAATTCAATCCCATGTAATAACCCAATGCAAATCTTGGACCACAGCATTTTCCTATATAGGTAATCACAGAAAGTACTGTCTTGTTATCAGAAAGATATTTTCCCCATATTACAAAGTTTTCTTTATGAACTAATCCAGAGAGTGGATTTAAGTTTCCATTTCTATCCACAAATCTGCCATGTGACATGAGCCATGTACTGAATGCATTATCTGAGCTAAAGAATAACTGTTACTCTGGACACTTCTGTAATTTCCATACCTGCTTCCACAGGGCTGCAGAAGGTCCTAATGAGAACAGTGGGTGACAAGCTAAGCTATTGCCTCCTCTCGTCCCATCCTGTCCATGCCTGGCACGTGCTCCACTGCCCTTGGTCCACGGAATGACCAAAGGCCAGTGAGCAATGACCTTTCTATGCAAGGGGAGCCTGGAGACAGCTTTGCCCGGGGAGTCTCTGATCTTAATTGTTATTCTCAGAATAACACCTGAGACTACTGTATTACTGAGTCAGAAGAAAACAGTCTAGCCCTCTGTTTTGTTTTTTTTTTATTTAAGGCTTTAAACTATAAATAGATCTGAATTTAAGAGGGGAGAAGTTTAAGTCTACCCAGCAGAACTCTCAAACCACAATAAATCCAGAACAACCATTTTACAGTATGGCTTAGACTTAATTTCCTGTTTTACTGCAAAACCTAAAGACTACAACTTCCTGACCAAGCTTAATGCTTTAGAAATCTGGTATATAGAAAACAAAATTTGACTCGTGGTCTAGTCCTTAAGTTTTTATTGTTTTTTTTCTAATGATATAATTAAAGTGAGCAAAGTACATACCATTTTAGGTACTAAAATGACTAGTTTGGATACAAAGCTCATTGCAATGAATCCTTTTCCTTACAGTCTTTTTTCAGTGCAGAGGTGGAGACTGACATTTGCTGCAGAGGTGACTTAGATGTTTTATAGACAGAGAGCTTCAGAAATTTACCTACAGTATTGACAAGGTCAATGATTATTGCTAAATCTTGCCAGTGGTCCTCAAAGTTCATAATTCCTAGATGATGCAAATGCTAACTAGCTCTTGTCAAAGGAAGGAAAAAAGGCTGGAATATGATCTACTGCATCTGTCATCCTAATATCTTGGTCATTTAGAGTTTGGCACCGTGGAAGTTTTTATTGTTTCATCAAAGATTACAGTAATCATCTTCATGGAGGCATTCAAAGAGAAATCCATTAGTTTTTTTGAAAGGCTTGCTTAAGTTTTCTGTTAGTTGCTAAAGTTGACATATACCTTCCTATATTAAGTGTTGGTCTTGATCATACAAGTGAAATAGATATAGAATAGAAAATTTTCATGTAAGAAAGAAGAGATTGACATTACCAAAGAAAATAGTGCAAACCAATTATTTTTGTAAAATATTTGTTAATAATTAAGTAAAAATTAATTGGAATAAACTATCAAGAGGTTTTTTTTCGAGGTACTTGCAATTTTATGATTGGAAATAATCCAATGAAACATAAAGCTGGAGAGCGTGGATGTCCTACATGTTACTAGGCTTCCTCTACTGGAAGGAAATAAGCGTTTTTAGCATGACATTGATTTCATAGTTAAATACCTGCATGTAATATTACAGGACCAAAACATTTGATTGATATTATTTGATAATTAACAGGAGTTTTATTTATTTAATTTTATTATACTTCCTGATTGTTGGGAATGATTTATATAGGTATAGTTGAGGCTTGAGAGTATGCAACACATCTAATCAAATGTCAACATGTACATTGAGGACCCCTACATCTGGCCCAGTCACCTTTTGCATGCTTAAAATTAACTGGGCACATAAGTATTTTTTTGGGTGTAATTAATTTTGTACTTAAGCAGTCACTAAAACCAGATCAAATGACTGGCACACTGAAATTTCTGACTTCTCTCAATTGCTGTAAGAGGCAAGGGGGAATAGCTTGCACACACATATATAAAGCTTGATGAATAAATCTATTCAATGTGTGAGTGGTATTCTCACATGAGAAATGCAGGTATAATATTAGCCAATAGAGTATGTTGTATTAAATAAGATCTGAAGTGCACAGCAAGAGAAACAGTTCAGAAATAACAGTATAAATTAGATTACTTGGAAATTTGAATAAAGTGTTCACATGTGTATTTATGAAAGATTTCCAAAATCTACTGATTATTTTATTTTAGTAATATAAAGGATTGTGACTAAAATGACTGTTAGGATTTGGTTTTGATACAATATGAATAGTTGAGAGTATTATACAAATATTGTGCAAACATCAAGTATTTTCTACAAAAATATTCAACCATATTCAGATATTTACAAGGAAAAACTAAACTTAAAAATGTGTTTGTTTAGTCTATGTTTGGCTACATCTGGTACCTTGGGAGTCCATAGTCCCAGAGATGACATATATCGAACAGGTTCACATAGAAGACTGCATTTTATCTGTATAATTCAGAAATTTGCAAAAAAGTGATTTTTTTAAATCTTCCATGTGTAAGCATGTGTATTACATGGTCATCTAGAAATACATTTTCCTAATTGCATCTTTCTTCTTGCTGGTCAAGTCAAATGCGGCCTAGGCTATAGTTTGTTCTCATAGTTCTCTAGTTCTGGCAGTAGGCATATAGAAATATGTTCTTTGCTGAACAAGCTTAAGAGTCTCATCTTCTCGTCTCAAATATAAAACTCATTATCTTGATGTATTTTTTGCCTGCTAAGTATCACTAACTCATTTTTAATATCTAATGTCTAATATGCTGGTTTTATTATAGATGAATAAAAATATTAAAATACCTCCAAAGAACAGTCTTCCCTGTGGGCGGAGTAAAGAAGAGTTTCTCAGATGCAAACTGCTTATGATGAATGCAGCATTCCATATGGAAAGAGTGTGGTATGTGCTCTTTGTCCCTGTGTTACAGACGAGGTAAGATGCTACATTCTTCAAGAAATCACCTTGTTTTTCAGAGCTGATACTTCTGAGTCTAAATGTATTGTGTTGCAGTTGTCTCTCCTGAAAGCATGTAGGCCTTCAACTCTCAGATGCATTACTATTTGAAGATAAAAGATACATCCTTTGCAAAGACTGTAGCAACATACATAGAATTTATAATTTTAATATAAAGATGAAAGCCAAGATTTTCTAAAAATTTCAACTGTAGTGCAGCCAGTTCTTAAGGTCTTGTGGCAATGTACATACCCATACCATGCACTGGTAATTCCCCAGCTAGTCTCTGCATAGATGAGTCAGGGAACCAATTTAAGGCACTGAACACTACCTCATTCTAAATCCCATTAAATATGTTTTCTTAAAAAATAATCTGTATGTGGATATCTGTGCAACAAGAAAAAAAACACTGGAAACCCAGCATCAATGGTGAAATTTGCACAATTGCATAGTGCAAATAAACTTGATCCTCACAAGGTCAAGCTGGGGCCTCAGGAGATCTCCAGCATAATCTTTTCTCAAAGCAGGGACAACTGTAGGTTGCTCAGGGCTTTAACCAGTTGGGTTTAGGTAACCTCCAGTGACAGAAGCTGCATAACCTGCTCTCTGAGCAAAATGCTTCACTTTTGGGCTGCTCCTATGGAAATTTTTCCTTATATTTGTGATAACACACACCTTGAAACAGTGGAGGAAGTATCTTCCCATCTATCTTCAAGATGTTATCAGAGCACCTGTTATGACAGTCATCTTCAGCTGTTTTTCTGGTCAGCTGTTTGGATCTCAAACATTCATTGGAATATGTGAAAGATAATTATATTGCAGGCTGTGAACACAGAGTATTGGTTTGACTCCTGCAAGTTAAATACTGTTCTAAACAGGCTAAGCAAAATTTAGAAGCCCTATTGTCATGAGGAAACCTATTTCAGGTTTCAGTTGCAATTAACAAGTTTTATTTCTTTGCTAAAGTCTTCTCAGCAGCTGATCAGCCTGGAGCAATGATTTCTTGAACAGTTTTGGAAAGCAGACAAGTACAATAAGACATCTGTGAACCTCAGGAACTAGGTGGTGAAAATTCTCCTAGGGAAGGTAGTATTTTGACAGCTTTGTAAAGGTGTTTTTCTGTTTTATTTTAAGAAAAGACAAAGCTGCCCATATACAGATACCATTCTTTTCCTGTTCTTGAGTACCTGCAGAGTTAAATACACCTAGTCTTATAATGGATGGAGCCAGGCAAAATTTTTACTTTTGGATAATTTTACCAGGTTTCCCCATTTGTCTGAAGAGAAGCATGTTCCCATTCTCTCCTTTCTTCTCTCTGATTTTAGGAGAAGAAAGAACACTCACAAATTCTTACCTGAGAAAGAAACAAAGTAGGAAAAAGAGAAGTTAAATTGTTCTTATTGGACTCTAGGTTTCCAGTTCTTGAAACCTCAAAAGTGTTATTTCACATTGTGCAAAATGTGAGAACATCCAGGTTTAATAATAAATGAAATGCTTCCTCATGTCCATTATTTTCTGTAACTAGGTGAAGATTTTTGGGAATTAAAGGACTGTTAACATGAGCTTTCAGAACATAAAATTTCTACTTTATTGAAATAAAGTGTTATTAAAATCTCTCACCCCTCTAACCAAAACTATGAAAGAAAAAAAAAAAGAAATTCTAAACTCATAGCTTCCTACATTACACAAAAAGCTGAAGGGGAACCTCTGCTTCTAAATGATTGGAGCACTATCAATTGGTGTGATATTTTCTAGTTCAAGATCTTCCTCTGCTAGATTCTTTCAAATCTCTATTGATTACAGTAACGTGGTCCGAAGGAATAGTGACTATCCTACATAGAATGGAACGAGTCAGGAGAACAGACTAAGAGAAAATCCTACCATGACATTCAATAGTAGCATAATCAGATAATCAATGTGGAACGTACTGTGCTGACTGTACTAGGGGATTTGAAGCTCCATCACTGCTTTCCATGACTTTGTTTTAAATCTTGAGGCATTTCTCTCTTTCATTTTCACCAACAGTTCACCTTTATTCATAGGAATTCCTTCACAGGAAGAGATTTTCCCCTTAATAACATGATCCCTAAATTTTTTTTCTAGTTAAGGTCATTTTTTTGAAAATTTATCCACCATATCTACTCTTAATATTACCAGGAAGCTTAATTCCCCACAGAAAGGTAACCTACCCCTCCACTAACCATCAAATTTATTTTTCCCACTTTTAAACTACATTTTTAGAACAAGGATATTTTAATTCAATAGTCAGAAAAATCCCCCTTGATTTTAGTTTTATGTTTATATGCACTCATACAACCTAATCTATTGCATGGTTTCTATATTTTAATCTTACTAAATATTTGTTTATTGCTTTCATCACGTTGTACTGTGAACATCAAAAACTGTTCTATTAAATTAGAAATATAGTATGCTACTGTACTGGGTTTCTACGGCAGTTTTGGAGGCAGAGGTCCTGCAGGGGTGGCTTCTGTGAGCTTGAAACTTCCCCCATGTCTGATAGAGCCAGTGCCGTCTGGCTTCAAGATGGACCTGCCAAGGCCAAGTCTTGCATTGACAATGGTAGCACCTCTGGGATAACATATTTAAGAAGAAGAAAAAACACCTGTGCAACAGCAGCCAGAAGAGAGGAATGACAATATGTGAGAGAAACAACTCTGCAGACACCAAGGGCAGTGAAGAAGGAGGGGGAGGAGGTGCTTCAGGCACCAGAGCAGAGATTCCCCTGCAGCCCATGGTGAAGACCATGGCAAGACAGGCTGTACCCTGCACCCCCTGCCGATATGCACCTGCAGCCCCTGGATGACGCAATGCTGAAGCAGGTAGATGCTCAAAATGGCTGTGACTCTGTGAAAAGCCTTCACTGGAACAGGCTCCTGATAGGACCTGTGACCCTGAAAAAGAGAAACCCATGCTGGAGCAGGTTTGTTGGGATGACAGGGGACCCACCCTGGAGGAAGTCTGTTCCTGAAGGACTGCATCCTCTGAAAACAATCTATGCTGCAGGGTGTGGGAAGGATTCATATTGGAGAAGTTAATGAAGTTCCCATGACTGACATCTCATGCCAGTGCAGACGAAAGAGGCTGGGGAGTCCTCCCTGTGAGAAGGAGGGAGTGGCAGAGACACCATATGATAACTCCCATTCTTTGTTTCCCCATGACACTGACAAGGAGGAGGCAGAGAATTAGAAAGTAATGTTAAGCCTAGGAAAAAGGCAAGAAAGAGTGTATGTGGTGTTTTAAGATTTATTTTTTATTACTCGTTGCCCTACTCTGATTTGACTAATAAATTAAATTAATTTCCACAAGTTGAGTCTGTTTTGCCCATGATAGTTGTTGGTGAGTTCTTGTCTTGTCTCCCTGTTCTTATCTCAACCCATGAATATTTTGCCTTATTTTCTCTCCCCTGTACAGTTGCAGAGAGGGACTGACGGGATGGCTTTAATGGGCACCTGGAGTCCAGCCAGAATCAACCTACCACAACTACCTTTTCCTCCCAAAATGTCACAAATTATCTATTCCAAAAACAAAACGTTTTCTGTACTATGCATTGTTCAGTGTCATACAGTCTATCGTTCAGAAAACTGATGGTTTCAGAGTATATGACATGAAAGCCACTATGAAAAATAAATTACACTGAACTGCATTAATGCACTTGAAGATCCTCACTACACTGTTGTTCCATAAACAACAAAGCAATCTGAAACAGGCATGTAAACAGCAAAATAAATATATTTTCAAGAACTATTCTATTTTATTGAATTTAAAATGTCAAATAAATATTTTTATTTTTCTTCTAGAGCCTATAAAACTCAGATTTTGGGTTTTTTTGGGGGA
This sequence comes from Tapera naevia, assembly GCA_033556795.1. Taxonomy (NCBI): domain Eukaryota; kingdom Metazoa; phylum Chordata; class Aves; order Cuculiformes; family Neomorphidae; genus Tapera; species Tapera naevia. Next base: position 10,887,761 of record JAUMJJ010000079.1, on the reverse strand, counting down.
CTACTAAAAATCCACCCCATGAGATTTTTGAAAGCACCTGGCTATTAAATTCCTTATTAGTTTCTATGAGCTTTTGTAAATCCTGCTACAGTTCTGTCTGCATCTTGAAATGTCTGACTACCTTCAGAAACCTTAACTGAACTACTGCTTGCATTTATCACAGAATAGCAAAGATGAAAGCATTAAGTCTAAATTTCTAATTAAAATGTCAGAATGAGATATAACCAAAATATCATAAACTCAAGTAGCAAAGGATGCTCCTCTAACCAAACACTCTTGTGTCAAGTGTGGGTTTTTTATGTGAAACACAGATGCTGGCTCTTTGTGTGTATAAACATAGTCAATTTAAAGTACCTGCTGCCATCTTATTGCTAGTAATATGTAGGTTGCTGAGTGACTTGTGGGATGCTGAGGTTTTTGTGATTCTGACAGAGTCTGTCACTGCTTGTTTGTAAACAAAAACTTGAGGGTATTACAAAAGATCCCTTTGATGTAATTCACAGCACAAAAATGTGTTACCTTATATCAGCTAATGGATCTGTAAAAATAATACATGCCCATAGAATGGAGGTGCAATATATAACAGAAATGCTTTATATCATCACTGTTGGCCTTTTGTTCCTGTTACTCCAATTTTTTAAATAGCCAACAGCTAGCTTTATGGGATAGTATACAGATGATTAAATGAATAAATGGTATACATGTGGATTAAGAGGAAGAATAATTTGTGCAATTTGGTTTTACAATAATCAAATATTGTATTAGCCAATCTTAAAGTAATCAGGGTTTTATGTAAATGTGTCAAATATTTTAACGTAGACCCTTTATTTTCAAAATGTGATTTTTTTGTGTAGTTTTTTTGTGACAATCTGAAACAGATTATCTTTTTTTTTCTAGACAGTTTTCAGGGTATATTAACCAGGATGCTCTCCATTATTAAAGTTATGTGAAATAATAAATATTTACATCAATAAGTTTAGACAAATTTATTCTGCAGTGTTTTTGCAAGTACTATTACACATCTCAGCAAATCTAAATATCCATGGCCGTACAAGATTTTAGCTCTATCTCGTTTTTTAAGTGACGTATGTACAGATGGTTTAGCTTGAATTATTTTTGTGTACTGGCAACAGATTACCTCACAATGACGTTGAATCAGACAGTCTTTCCTTGCACAAAAATTTCAGTAACCACAGAAGTAATCACAGAATTTGGATTGTAATCTGCAGGTTGATCATACTTGTAAATCTGCAGTAGATCATTTAATTTGAAGATCACTGAAAAACTATTGTGGTGAAAATTCAGTTTATTTATAGAAAATTCTGAAAATTCCTTTTACTAACAGCTACTCGTGCAGAGAGTATATACTTAAGTGATTGGCTGGATCAAGATCTAATATCAAACAGTTAAAATGTAAAAACCCCCATGATTTTCTATACTTTGCTATATTGCAGCATAAGCTGTAATAATTTTGCAAAAGTCCTGTGAAAATACAGAATGTTACTCTTTGTATACATATACTTCACCCTTGTGACATCGTATATATAATTTACCAATTTTATTACATTTTAATCAGATCTTTAAAGATCAAAAGACAAAAAAAGAGCTCCAAATTCTACTATATAATGATTTTTCTAAAATTAAAAGCCAGATGAAAAAACATAATATGGATTTTCTTGGTAACCCTCTACAAAATATGAAAAAGAAGGAATAAGACACCATGAACTGATATAATTGTAAAGGAATTCTAAAAACTTAAATTAAGGCAAAAATTTCAAATTCAGAACCTTATTTAAATGTCCTCTGGAGTTTTTTCACATTAATCTTACATTAGCTGAGAGAGAGAGAGTAAAACAGTATCCTTTTGAATATGTAAATTACCCTGTATTAATAAGCTTCAGCAGCGATATAGTCTAGATTTAACTGTTAGAACTCAGCGAAGGCAATAAGACCAAATCAGATCTTAGTAATTTACATTTTTATAGTTCTTACTAAAGCAATATAGAATTTACTTGCACTGCCAAGAGAGGGCATATGACAGTACATAAAATCACACTTAATACATTTGGTTTAGATTTTTCTTTAAAACATGAGTCTTTCTTAAAAATAAATAAAGAAACATGGAATTTTCCATAGCCATAATGAAAAAGCAAAGAAACAAGTGCTATTGAACTGAGAAGGAAGTTCAGAAAATGTTGTAATATTGCTGAGATGAAATTCACTGAGGAAAAAGCAGGGTAAACCAGCAAAAGGTAACTGACAACACACAATGGCTAAAGGAACAAAAGTATGCAGAAAAGTTCTCATTAAACTGAGTGTAGGATAATTGCTATATACAGCATTCCACCTCTTTGTGACGAATTTCCAAGCATAGAGAGGAAAATTTAAAAATATTGATATTATTAACTGATGTCATGGATTTCCTTACAGCTTGAAGGCTTTTAAGACCTCTCATGGGCAGCAAGGTCAGAATATATGTATTAGTTGCACTAGATTAATTACTGGTGCAGTTACATTTCCACTTACTGCAATGATTTCCAAAATAAAAACTTTGGATTAGTATTGCGAATAGTACAGATGAAAAAGTTTCTGTTTTAAACTAAACAAATTCTCAGAGTTTCATGTAGCTTTGGTAGAAGTAGAGTACAGATCAGTGCAACAATTGCTCACAATGGTGCATTCATATGTATCCACCTAAGATCTGTATGTATGCACTCGTCATGAATAAGGAAAGTGGCAGGAAAAGACCATTATGCTCCATTTCCCAATTCCCTTGTTAAAAGGCCCTCAAGCCTGATAACCTTGACCTTTGAGACTGAGAACCACTATTGCTGCTACTTATGCAACATCGGCACCCTGCTGCTGCATGCTCACAGCTAATATAGGATACAAACATTAAGAAATAGCAGTTTTATATAGGTAGAGATAATTACTAATAACATAAAAGAATTGTTAGCACAAAATTCATTGTTAATCAATGCAAATCTGGTGGATGATGGTTTTGAATTTGTCAGACTTCTGAACAATTCTTTCAAAGCAAAGTGAAACTACCCAGCACACACTTACATGGGGTATATATTAATTTTCAACATAGCTGAATTCTTATCAATGATGCAATGAGTTTGTTTCGCATATCCTATGGGTTACACATAAATGCAGATCAGCACTGCCCACTTCACAGCATGGCAATATACAGCTTTCAGCTTTTTCTTAAGAACCGCTGAAGAAATGGTTAGTTCCTAGCATGAATGTGCATAATTAAATATCCTGAATTAACGTTCCCTGAAATTCATCCAGTTCTTTCAAGATAATTTCAGGCAATAATTTATATAATTAATTACAAGATGCCATTAACAAGATAATTCTACAACAATCTTCTACAACAAGAATACTGATCCCTCAAAAATATTTGAGTCTACAAGCTTTTGCAGAAGTTTTATATTGAAGAAATCTTCAAGAAAGGGCAAACCACTTAACCTAGACTAATTTGTGCAGGGAAGGGTACTAGACAAGAAAAAGTTTGAGTTGAATTTTTACTGTGTCAAGCATTTATAAACAGCTAGTGGCAATATATACATTCATATGTTGCAAGTAGATAGAAGTTTACGTTTTTTATCAATTTAACATTCTAATACCAACATACTCTGACTTTAGATATTTTTTAGAATACAGTTTCTAGTGCAGCTGTAGGTATATGTGATTCTCAAGCACTCTAAAGTTATATCCCAATATTTTCAAAGAAGCAATCACTCTAATATCAATGGTTATTCTACTCCATGAGTAAGGCACTGTATGCTTCTCTCTACTGTTGCATGTACTAACCACTTTTACCAGCCACCGCAAGATCCTCCGTTACAGCACAATATTGTCCAATTTCTCTATATTCTTACCATTACAATAGGCAAATAACATAATCCATTTTCTCATCATTGTCGTACATGTGCAACATGTTCCAGAGTATTATTACAGAGCAAATACAGTAGCAGCAACATTAATGCAGGAACAAACAATGCTACTAAATATTTTCTTATACATTTACTTATTAGAAAGTGCCAGGGGCATAAGGGATTTAAGAGATCAGAACAAAGGAGAAATTTCCTTCTAATTGCTTTAGGCATTTCTATTTTGCCATCCTACTTTTGCATGTTTTGCATGTTAACTATTTTTTTCTGTTGTATTGTAGGAAATGAAATACACATTCAGGAATTCTCTAGTCTGAGGGCATGATGCGAATGGAGTAAAAGTTTGTAACAGTAAAAATAAAAAATCAAAGTTCACATTATCATTATCTATATATTGGCAATAAAGATATTGGTTTTAAAAACACCTTAATAAAATAGGTGATTCCTTTTTTTGTTATTAACTGCAGTGAAGAATCAAAGCCTGTGGTTGCCTTCTAGTTGACTTCAACGGGTTTTAGTTTGGATCCCTATTCACTGTCCTATCAGCATCAGCCTTGGAAGTCGGTCTCTTTATAGCCAGTATGATATGGAAAATCAGCATAATCAGGACTATTGTACCAGACATGTCAGCACTGACAACATGAACTTAGTGACTCCTCCTTCTTCCCTAAAACGTATGAATTAAACATAGAATCATAGAATCATTAAGGTTGGAGAAGACTTCTAAGATCATAAAGTCCAACTATCAGCCCAACACCACCATGACTACAAAATCATGCCCCGAAGTGCCACATCTACATGCTTTCTGAACACCTTCAGGGGTGGTGACTCTACCAGTTCCCTGGGAAACTTGTTCCAATGCTTTACCACTCTTTAAATAAAATATATTTTCCTAATATCCAATCTAAACCTCCCTTGGTGCAACCTAAGGTAATTTCCTTTCATCCTGTCCGTTGTTACTTGAGAGATGAGAGCAACACCCTCCTTGCTACAAGCTCCTTTCAGGTTGTTGTAAAGGGCAATAACGTCTCCCTTCAGTCTCCTCTTTTCCAGACTAAACAACCGCAGTTCCTTCAGCCGCTCCTCATAATGCTTATGCTCCAGATTCTTCACCAGCTTTGTTGTTTTTGTCTGGACACACTTAAATAATCGAATGTCTTTCTTGTACTGAGAGGCTGAAAATTGAACACAATATTAAAGGTGCAGCCTCACCAGCCCCAAGCACAGGGGCACAACCACTTCTCTACTTCTGCTGGCCATGCTATTTCTGATACAAGTCAGGATGCTATGGCCTCCTTGGCCACACAGGCACACTGCTGGTTCATGTTCAACTGGCTGCTGACCAACACCTCCGGATCCTTTTCCTCTGGGCGACATTTCAACCACTCTTCCTCAACCCTATATCAACCCTACATCATTGCATGGGATTGTTGTAACCCAAGAGCAGGACCTGGCACTTGGCCTCTTACAATTGACCTCGGCCCATTGATCCAGCCTGTCCAGATCCCTCTGTAGTGCTTTCATAACCTCAAGCAGATTGACATTCCCTCCCACTTTGGTGTCATCTGCATATTTACTAAGGGAGCACTCAACCCCCTCATCCAGATCATTGGTAAAGATATTAAAAAATACTGGCCTAAACACTGAGTCCTGGGGAACACCATTTGTGACCAGCTGTGAACTAGATTTTGTTCTATTTACCACAACTGTCTGGGCTTGGCCATCCAGCCAGTTTTTCACCCATCAAAGAGTACATCTGAGCCATGAGGCACCAGCTTCTCTAGGAGAATGCTGTGGGAAACAGTGTCAAACTCTTTACTGAAGTCGAGGTAGATAATATCCACTACTTTTTCCTCACCCACTAGGCAGATTGCCTGGTCACAGAAGGCGATCATGTTGGTCAAAGCAGAACCTACTTTTCATGAAGCCATGTTGGCTGGGCCTGATCCCCTGGTTGTCCTGCACATAATAACGATTAACCCTAGAGAGCATATTGCTATTAGCTTCAAATCATTCCCAGGTTTAATGAAACATGTCTCAAAGTTTCCTCTTGAATTAGAACAAGAGAAATTTCACTGGAAATTTTAAAGATGCTTAATGTTTAAAACAGATTAAAAAATATATTTTTTTTCCCTTGTTAAAGTCACAGAATGCATCATCACTTTGACGAACATAGAGCCCACATACATTGTAGAACTGATTCCTTCTTTGGAGAATTTATATATTCCCTGCTTAATAAATTATTAATATTTCATATCATTCATTTCGTGGAAAAGGATGATGAGAAGAGGCTTTTAATCAGGAAGAGCCAGCAGGATAGCAGCCTGTTTATGTGAATATTCCAGGGTAGGAAAGAAAAAGGAAATGCTGCATTTTAGGGTATACAATCCTGGCAACCACAAAAAAAAGATACAAAAAACCTCTTTACAGCTCTACTCCTTCCTGAATGTTCTTTATTCTGATTCTTTAAGTAAAATTTTCAGCAGGCCTCAAACGGTAGTAATAGGATGTAAGATACCTATCTATAATACTGAGTGCAGTCAGTAAAAACAAGAATAACAATACAGCTCTCCAGTAAAGGTGTTTTAAAAATAAAACATTTTCTTTACATCCTTAGGAAAAGGATACGAAACCTTAATCCCCTGTGTGGAAGTTATTTCACCTTGCCTATGAGAAACAGAGACGAATTGGCCTGAAGACACTTCTCTGGCTTACAAGTCAGGATAATCACCTGAGAGGTCAGAGAAGCTAGTCCCAGTCTCTACTCCCAGGGCTGTTCTCTTTTGGTTTTGCTTTGCTTCATTGCTGAAAATATAGAAACAAAAATAAACCAGAATGAAGATACAACAGTAGAAAATATTGTCAAATATAATTCCCTAAATTCTTTGGTTTCTCACAAAACATATTCCACATTTAAAACAATAGAATTGTGTGCAATCTATGTCATAGCATTCTGCTATACTATTAAACCAAAAATTGGTGTGCAAGTACAGTGTGAAATACAGGTTTGATATGGAGGTTTTAAATTTTGCATCGGTTTGGTTGAACTTATTTACGTTTGACTGTTCATTACATTGATATGATATTTAGAAAACAGAGGAATTACGTTTAAGATTTGGAAGAAATATAACAAAACTTCTGCTGAAATGATGAGCCTGATTGGTATTGTTTGTCAAAGGAACAAGACTCTCGTACTCTGCTAGAAAACTAACTATTAAATATTGAAAAATTGATGTGTAAAGAGCTAGGAAATCTCACAGCCATCCAAGGTAGATGGAGTGTGCTGTGGATCATCTGTCATGGTTATCCTCTCGTAGTTACTAAAGGAGCAATGTTCTAAAAATATGTTTTGCCTTTCAACATAATTTCTGTGAAAGTGGGAAAAAATCAGTCTCACTGCCTTCTTCTAGTTCCTTGACAGGAAAATATCATGGGTTTAGTGCTTATGTGCCAATTAGAAAAAACGGCTTTTACTTGGTAGTTGAAGTGTAAAGTAATGATCCTATTATTTAATTCAGACATAGTCAGCCATAGAAAGAGATATATATACCAGTCCTAGCCTCATTATTGTCACTAAATACTCATATTGTTTTCCAGAATAACTGCCTCAATGAGACCAGAACTTGGAAATGTAATATACTGTCAGAGATAGCTATGGCTTTCACATCTGTCAGTTAACACAGCTATTTTAATAGAACATATTGTCTCAGAAGTGGTGTGGGGCTTACTTTTCAGTCCCATAGTGTCAACAGAACTAATGGAAACTACAAAAATACATCTGAAAGCTCAGTATCAATCTAGCCTGAAGTATGGCAAAATTTTAAGAGTTATTTTTTTGCGTGGAAAGTAACAATGCTTGCATGAATTTAGATAGGTGGAAAAAATGATAAAGGACTTAGAAGGTACATTTATTCTCCTCTATCTGCACTTATATTCTTTAGTGCAGTGCAAAAGAGAGAAATTATTTAGGGAGTCCTACCATCTATGAAAACAATTTGGACCCTTTGAGTACAATACTGTTTCTAATGCAAGAACTTTGCGTGAATTGTGTACTCGTTTCCATATAAAAATGATAACTAAATATAAACTCATCGCTTTTAAACAAGACATACATTTGAAAACTTCTTTTGAAAATCTTTCAATTTCGATTGAAAAGAAACTTTCTCAAATTCTTAAGGGACATGCACATTCTCCATTGAGAGAAGATACATAATCATCTTGTGCATACCAGTTAAATTGTATCTGACAAATGCAACAATATGTAAGTTATTTTAGTTAAATATGCACTTTAAAGTGTTCTTAGAGGAATGAAAACGAAAGTCAAAATATTACTTAGCAAAACCACAGGTCAGGTTTGTTGCAAAATCTTTCCTTTTGATTAAAATTAAAAATGTGATTTATTCCCTATAGCAATATATAGCTAACACAAAAACCTAAGATTGTTTCACTTCCTTGTATTTCCTTTTGATTGTGTGGAAGTTTCCTGAACCAATAAATAATAACTAACAGAAGTATGCAACTCACTGTAATTCCACTGAGATACTGTCCACTAAATAACAGAGTCCACTAATAAATATGTCTTGTTAAAGTGTCCTCATTTCTCGCCTTCTTTCAGATTCATTTTTTAAAGTAACCACTGTATTTTAAATGCCAAATCATAAATTATTCTGATGTCAAAAAGATCTCATTTATCTAAGCAAACGGATGTCCCAGTGCAATTTTCAAAAGAACAGTTTTATTTTAAAGGAAAAAAACCTAATAATATTGCCTAAATATGGTTTAATATTTCTGTGAGAAAAAAGTGAATAATATCAGGCTGACTTGACCTTTTAGTACCCTTAAAACCATCAGTGTACTTTGATTTTTTTCTGTAAACCTTACAAGCAAGGTATAACACAGTTGCAATTGTGAGATATCACCTTAACCATGTAGAATATTTATGATGTTTATGTGTTTGCTGTATTTAAAAACAGCTTCTGTTCATATCAAACACACCAAAACAACAAAATAGCTTGTAAAACTAATTTTTGTGATGCCATCCTTGACCCTCCCAAAATATCTCTACTTTGTTGTGCTCCTAAAGTGAAACACAGAAGCACAACCAAGAGAATGGAGGGGGAGGAGGAGCAGCAACAACGTTTTCTTCTGCTCTGACTATATACACACTCAAGAGGCAGAGCACAGTGTTTTCTGGCATGTGATTTGTGTGACAGAGGCATTGCCAGAGATGATCTTAGTTCAGTGTTGCAAGTCACCCACAAAGAATAATTCCCAAATCAATGCATATGACAAAATCAGAAAAATGCTAAAGTTCTTTTACAAATACAACTGGTTTTCACATCCCATGTGAGTCAGTATCTTAAATCTGGTGGTAACAGTCTTCACAACATTAGCTCACTAATTATATCACAAATTTGATATGAACTGGAGAGAAGTATTTAACACTGAATAGTCTATAAAGTTTATTCAATAATAATCAGCATTTTTAATTGATTGTGACTCACTGTGGGCATTAAAGGAAACAGGATGAAAGACAGAGAGGTGTATCCTTATTATACAGCATTTCAATGTGCCAGAATATCAAAGCTGATAATCAATTCTTCAGGCTAGTGGCAGCTTTCAACTAGGTGCAGAGCTTCTATGAAATACAAGCTATCAAAGTTCAACATGCTTTTTCTTCATTTCCAACCATGAATATTTCCTTAGTTGAATAATCAGGTAGTTGATTACAGCATTATCACTCATTTTAGTGCTACACGTTGCTAATGCATTCACCTTGGGCAGCTGTTTGTTCAAAAAAGAGAAATAAAGGGTTGGAGAAGTCCTTGTTATAAGGAAAAACTGCTTGGTTCTGATGCCAATAATATAACCCTTCTGAATTTTTAAAGCCATTAGAAATAAAAGATACTTCTATGCGTCTGGTATCATATAATTCCTTGAAGTTCAGTTAATGACTTCATTTTATTTTGGCTGTTGGCATTTACCAAAAAATTTAATATCAATGTGAATAGAATGACAGGCCATGTATTCCAGCTAAAACAATGGATCTAGATTATTCCATTGCAGAAGTAAGTAGTAAGCACAGCAACTGCTGAAGTTGCGGGCCAAGCTGAACCGAAGTACAGACAGCTGTCAATGAACCCTGTGTGCATCTAACATGTAGAACACACAGCCGTACTAGGAAATCACATCTCCCAGTTTGTGACCAGTTTCTTTTAAACACCTAGGCAAGAAAATATATATTGAGACTTACGTCTACCTGTTCTCAAAAACAATTGATAAGATTCATTTCTTTTTAAGAAATGATAAATCATCCCAAGTTAGTTTGAACTGCTAATGATTTAGTGATTTTAGAGATTTTTTTTTTAAATGCTGTTGTTGCTATGGTGATTTGCCACTAGCTGCAAGCAGGTACTTTCAGCACTGGTTATATTCCTACATCTTACCTGTCAAAGGAGTGCCAAGCCATCGTGTTTGGTGTGAAAGGCTGCTGTTTTTCTACTGTGAGCCACGGTTCTTGGGTAATGCAATGCTGGCAAGTTAAGCTGTGGAGTGTATCTATTTAGGGTATTCTGATAAATCAGGAAAGAAACCTTTCTTGTCAAAAGCCACTGTTTTTCAACTGAATTAAGGAGTTTTGCCATATATATGACGTATTATTATTTTAAAGAAAGATTTATGAGGAAAAACTGTCCTTCAAAATAAATAACAGCAAGAGAAATTAGTATTTCACATTTAATCCGTTGCAAGTATACAACTATTTACTGCATTCTCTTAAGGTAATTTCAATACATGCCAGAGATCACGTTTGCAAGCTTCACTTGTAACAGGTAATTCAAAGAATGCAAAAGGCAGCTGATCTTGAACTTAAGTATCACAGTCCTTAAAGAGCAGCAGGTTGGGACACAGGTCTGTAAAATCAAAATTATTGTGTAAGACCCACATTTTTCTTCCTTCTCTAGTAACATCTATGTGCCTGTATGATCATCTATATCTAATATAAGAACTCCAGCTTTTCTCAGTTCCATGTTTCACTAGACTCCATCTAGGAATACCATCTCAGATACAATTTTTGATGTCAAGAGTATATTTTAAATTCCTTTTCATAAATCTATGGTTTGCCATGCATTTGGTAGATATTCTAAATTGCTGTAGGCACAATTTAAGAATCAGTCTTTGTTCCTGTTGCATTACAATTACAATAGTAACTGGATGTCAGAGAATTTGTTTACTGCCTGACATGGTTGTCTGAGCTGCATTAACTGAAAGAAGACTGAAGTGCTAAAAGGCAATGGTTCTGACTTTACTTCTTGCATACAGATGGACTTAGTCTCTAACTACCTTTCACAAAACTGTCATATGCTCACCAGACATTTACAGCCTTAGGAATACGGTTGCTCAACTAAACATTGTGAGAACTGACAAGAAACAAAATTTCTTTTTTCCTGTGTTCCATTCTAGATTTTTACTATAGGATTATATGAACTACCTTTATGTTGTTTCATAACAAATATACAGTTTTGTTGGGCTTTCTTAGAATCCCGCTGTTATGTATTTTGCTGAGCTATTGTAACTCATGGCCATTTATTAAAAAATTAGACATCTCAAGATTACTTTCAAAATTTAGCATTAAAAGTAGATAAACACAGACTATAAAATTGTATGGCAAAACTGTATTGGATGAATGAATCATATTCTAAAGCCAATAGTATGTTGTTTATGAGCTATGCTGCTTTGCTGATAGGATTAACAAACAAATTGATAAATAAATCTCCCTTGAAGTAAGAATGCATAAATTTGCAGTAGTGTTTTGTTGGTTTGTTTCTTCACTATTTTAACTTCTGAATTTTTTTTATAATAACCTTCAGGTAAAGAGAACTTTTGTTTCAGATTTTTTTCAGAACAATAGACTGCTTTTTAATGTAAGGTATGTTCATTCCTAAAGAAAGGGAACAGATTTTATGTACCACCTATTGCAGAGAACAAACAAGAGATAGAACCATTATTTTCACAGGAGTCAGGCACTCTTTCAACTTATAGAATGCTGACACAAAGGAAATATCAAAACATCAAAAGGTAGGCAAAGTGTTAATATAATCCATTTCTAGATCTTCCTTGGTAATTGCAACAGTGCACAAAGAATTCAGCACTTTTAAATCTAAGAAATGCAGTCCTGCAATATTTGGAAATCCACAGCTTTCCCTGCCTCCACCATGATCTCTTGTAATTTACTGTATTGTGCTAAGTCTCAGTGCAAGAAGTGAAGTGAATAGAGAGGACTGGGAGAGGGAAATGGCCAGTGGATTTTCTTGCTGATGAAGAGAGAACAGGACAGAAAAGTAGCACTCTTCCTTTGGGGAGTATGACTCAAACTCTGCAGACAGAATTAGCCTCTTTGCTAATACTTATGTATTTATTACCTTTTAGAGAGAATGGGCTAGATAATAAAATTTTCTTTAAAGTTTTAGATCCCAGACAGAGAATAATAAAAAACCCTGTGTCTTCTTTGGCTTTTTTTTTTTTTCTGAAGGAAGTACCTTAATGAAAGCATATAATATGTGGCTGATGTACCTATTTAACACCGTCACCCTTCTAACTCCACTTGCTACCAGACAAAAATGAAAAGTCAAACATCTGTACAGTCTTTAAGATCAATACATGACCTACGAAGCAGAGCTATTAGCGTATACAACTTTTGCCTTTCCAGTTGCTGCAAAAGCTGGAACTTTTGGGGAACACCCTATTACACAACGCATTTTAGGTAAACAGTAGATGGCATCCCCAAATTCTCCTGATCAGAGTCAGGCATCGGCCTGATCAGTTCTTTATTGCATGTAGCAGAAGAGGAACAGCGAAATATTTGCCCCTGGGTCAAACACAGGGAAAATAAGTTCTTTATGCAATTATATAACTTCTACATATTTGACGTTGTAAATTTTTGTCCCAAAATAGGCCTGCTTTGTTTTCCTCTGTTTATGAAAATGTGAAAAAGGTAGAGAAACAATAAATCATAGCAGCAACTACTGCTAGTTGAAGTGTCATGATACACTTGCAAATAATATCCAGTATCAGATTTTCAGAAAGAATTAGACTCCAGTCTAAACACTGACTTCAGTGACTTGGAATCTGGAATTTAAAAGCAAAGCTAAGTGATTGCTATGATTCTTTACAAATGCTTATCATGTTAAGTTATTCTGTCATACACTGTGGGTTGTAATAACTTTGCCTCTGATCTAAAGTCCCTAAGACCATTCAGTCAATTAGAGACATTAAATCCTTTCCATTAATAAGTAACTGCTATGTTATGTATTTGTAAAAGTACACACTAGATATGAAATTCTAGTTCAAATCACTGCAAAAGATGAGAAGTCCATATAGATACAGACTTACACATATCACATACAACAAAAACATACAATTCAATATCATTATAAGTTGTATCAAAATGCACTTTCAAGTACCTTTTGCCCCTAGCATAGTATCTCACTCCACAGTGCAATTCAGGGAATGTTTTTTATTTAAAATCTAACAAGTCCTTGCAATGATCTAGTTCCAACATGTTACCTGAGTTACCAAAGAGGCGTTTCAACAAAGATGGAAAATGAGAAACACAAGCCAAGGTCAGAGCTCTCATGTTCTGCACATTGTTCAAAAGGCCTTGTAAGACTCATCTAAACATGCCTTAGACATAGTACAACCAAGCAATCAACAGATGAAAGAAACAACAGGGACAAAAATTAAATACGTCACTTTTGATGACCTGAACGTTTTTTAAATTTGGGTGTTTCCTATGGAAGAAGAGTTAAAAAATAAGCAGCTACAGTACAACAAATAGCCTAATCAGGTTTTGATTTCCCTTCAGTCACAAAGTAATTTGACTTCCTTCCTCTCAGTGTACAGATAAGCTTCACAATCATCAACAAAGGTTCAGTGACTGGTATGTGGTGCAATGAGAAAATTGAGATTTTAAGGGAATTACCATATTGGAGAAAGCCCAATGAGGTGAATGGCAACCCAGGAAATGGGGCAGGAAGCTTATGCTCTGCTGCTAAAGTGAATCACATAAAGTCCTCCGAGTATTGCCTCTTGGTAGACACCCAGGGAAAGACATTACTAGTATTAAGCCATTACTTTTACATGGTATTCATGAGTACGACTGCAAGTCTGTTGAAGATGTTGCCCATCATAGACCTCTGAAGGGAAAGTCCAGCTGTGCACTTACGGTTTGTGTGTCTGTTTCATATAAGTAACCTTATAAGCTGGATAACTTAGCCAGACAAATGACCAAGCCTATATCTGGCCAGTGAGGTGAGCTGCTGCACTGCAAAATCCACAAATCCAGAATGATGTTAGTACAACCCGGTTATTCCTCTGAGAGCAGATGTGAAGAAAATGCTGTGCTTCTTTCCTCCTTTGTTTCCTTTCTCTCACCTTCCCCAAACCCTAAAAGACCTGAATCTTGAAACAAGATCAAGCCATTTAACAATGTGCTCATGAGATTTCTGCAAAATGTCGTGTGGGTGACTGCTAAAACGTTTTATAGCTCCGGAATTGCTACTGCACTTTTCCATGGCATTGTCCAGATGGGAGTTAAGCATAGCTCTCAGATATCAACGAATGATAGTCAACAGGCACAGAACACATGACACTGATTAATGTTAGATACATCACTGCAGCATATACGTATCCCAGTTCAAATATTATTGCCAGATGCATCTTTAAACTTACAACTTATTTATAATCTGTGGCCTCAGGTATGAAAACAGCATTTCCTTCAATTGAGAGATGCAGGAATATTTCTGCTTGTTCATGTATCACTTCAGTTCATTTCCAAAATCAGACACTTTAAGTATTAGCTCCAGTTCTGAGCCAAAGGAATTACTGGGATAAAAGAGTGGCTGCAGGGCACAGTAGCATTTGAGAAGAGGAGGCTGAAGTGAGACCTCATCACTGTTTACAACTGTTTGAAAGGAGGTTGTGAAGTGGTGGGTGCTGGTCTCTTCTCACAACTGATGAGCTGAAGGATTTTTGTTTTAGTTTGGTTTTGCTTTTTTTCTTCATGTATTTGAAATTTCCTGGTCTTTGTTTAATTTCTGGGGGAAAATTAAATTACTTGTCTGCCTTATAACCATGTTCAACAAATGTCCATGCAAAACTAAGGGGGAGTAAAAAAAGGGGATTGAAAACTAGAAGGACATTACAGAAAAATCATAGGCTAACTAGAATGTACATTTTCTGTTTCTGCATTTAACTCGCTCTATAATGCTAGGCAGAATTTTCCCAACTCTAAGGTATGTCTACTTGAATTTTATGAGGATTAGTATGTTTAACCGCTTTCAGATCTTTGTATATAACAGGCTATTGCACTGAGGCAGGACATCACACAATTAATATGTAATACTGCAAAGGACATCCTTTGGGCTCTTTGGGTTTTTTTCAGTGTCTAAAAAAGTCAGTACATTTATGGAAGGAGCGTAGCCTTATATATCTTGGATTTTTTGCTTGATCATGAAGGATAAGGTGTATTTTGTGAAAAAAAAATTAAGTAGATATTTAATGTAGGAGAATATATCTAATCCATCTTTCTATGGGTTTACATTAAGGATGTAAAGTATTCTGTATGATGAGTGAGAAAACTTTGCACCTCAGAAGAGTCACTCACTGACAGTGGGTGAATTAATACCAGTCTGCCACTATCTGGCCAAGAGTTTAAATCGGGAAATAGTCATCTGAAAGCCCTTGGCTAACAATTAGTTGCACTTGTTGCCAAATATTTGGCACAGATATTATTTGCAGAAGTAGAGACTGTCAGTATTGCACAAGACTTTTAAATAATAAGCAGATGGCTGTGAGGTCTTTCAAATCGACTAGAGTGAGCAGCAAGAGTCATTACCAACTTCAAAGTGACACATTTGGGATTCTTTTGCAACCTAAAATGGTTCAAAGCTTTCAAAAAGGGTAAGAAAAGGGGTGAAATCTTTCAAAAAGTATTACCTTTGCATCTTTCTATTTAAGGATCATGTTGCTGTAGTAATGTCATCAAGACAGCTATATTTCCCAGCCACCCTGCTTGTTTATGGCACACCTGATGTCTCTGTGTGTATCAACTTGACTAGACCAGGTAGGTCAGGGCCTGCCTCAAGCCTAAGTTCTATCAGGAGCAGGAAATTTGAGCTCCTCAAAGCATGCTGAACAAGGGACTTAATAATGCATCGTCAGATTCAACAAAACTTTGGCAACTACTTTGAATCCATCAAAATTGAGTGAAAAAATATTTCACCTCCATGCTAATAGGCAGCTTTAATATGAAGTAGGTCCAGAGGAGGGCAAGGAAAATGATCCAAGGGCTAGAGCACCTCCGCTATGAGGACAAACTGAGAGAGCTGGGCTTGTTCATCATGGAGAAGAGAAGGCTCTAGGGAGACCTTATAGCAGCCTTCCAGTACCTGAAGGGGGCTACAGGAAAGCTGGGGAGGGACTTTTTACAAGGGCTTCTAGGGATAGGATAAGGAGGAACAGCTTTAGACTGGAAGGGGAAGGATTTAAATTAGACATTAGGAAGAAATTCTTCACTATGGGAGTGGTGAGGCACTGGCACAGGTTGCCCAAGGAAGCTGTGGATGTCCCCTCTCTGGAGGTGTTCAGGGCCAGGTTGGATGGGGCCTTGAGCAAACTCACCTGGTGAGAGGTGTCCCTGCCCATGGCAGGGAGGTTGGAACTGGATGATCTTTAAGGTTCCTTCCAACTCAAACCATTCTATGATTCTATGAATATGCCTGGGGAAAACTTAGAAGTAAATACAGATTTTACAAAAAGCCTTGAACTGACTATTCCTTTTGAAATAAAGGTGTCATTGTTTTCCTTTTTTCCCTTTTTTTTTTTCCTGGCTGTATTTTATTGTTATACTCCCACTTTTTTTTGTGGTATTTGTACTCATCGCTTAGAATGAGTTGAATGACAGTGATCCAGAAGGTTGTCTGAACAATTGCTTGAGCCTAATATGTTAAATATGGTATTGCTTGAAATGCACCTGATTGTAATATAATCTTCTACTTCTTAACTTTGTCTTTGCATATATAGCTTCAAATTCTTGTCACCTTTGTCACTTCTTTGTTCTAAGAAAAATCTATTAGCTATTCACTAACTAGAAATGTTATTGCAAGTTTCTGCTCTCTTTCCTTCCAAACTTGCACTCATGTTCCGAGATTTATTTTATTTTTCAAGACACTCTTATTTTATCTCTTTTTGACCAATACTCTGCTGAACTAACTCTGTTGTTCTTGGTATAACTGCTTTTTTTTTTTTGTGATCTCTCTAGATTTAAGTACTTTTCTAATACAAATAGAATAGAAATTAGAAGATGACTTGATATGAAAAGAGAAAATATCTTAACAGGTTTTTACAGCAAAAACAATGAAAAATCATAATTTTATAAGACAATGAATAATTTTTTTGCCTTTTGAAAATATTAGAGAAAAAGGAAAAAAAAGAATAACAAGTAGGATGCAAT
The DNA here is from genome assembly GCA_033556795.1 of Tapera naevia. Lineage (NCBI taxonomy): Eukaryota > Metazoa > Chordata > Aves > Cuculiformes > Neomorphidae > Tapera > Tapera naevia. The sequence continues at coordinate 10,870,349 of JAUMJJ010000079.1, read as the reverse complement.
TGATAATGGTCAAAAACTTCTAGCAGCTGCCATAAATCCCTAAGCAGTCTATGAACACCTGATCTTTACAAACACAAAACTGTCATAAGGACAGCAATACTATATTACATTTTTTTTGTTCTCTTTGTAATATGTTAATTATCTTTAAATTAATGTAATCAGGAAGTTGAACACAACTGATCTACCTCAAATACAGAACCTAGCAGAACAGTGGTTTAGAACACTAGCATGCCAGGGCACTGAGCACCATGTTCTCTCACCCATTCACTACCTTGTATGAAGGGATTTATTTTTACCCATTTGAGTCCTTCTCAAAATCATGACTTTAGAGTAAGTTATGATCTTGAAAAAATGCAGGTAGTTACAGAGTGCTGCTTGTCAGAACAGCTCAAGGCAAATGAAGCCTAACCATGGTGAAATATTGGTCTGCTTCATCACAGTACAGCCTATATATAATCACAGATGAAAACTGAAAAATGGTAATTGAAGGCCAGAATTTTGAGTTGTTATACAAAGATCTATGATGGTGTCTCCAACATAGACTTGAACAACTTTAGCAGCACAGGGCCTTGATTAAAGGCCTTGTCAAGATACTCGGTACCTTTAAACTGTCGACTCCTTGTCCTTTACACGACTTGGGAGAAGGGATCTGAACATACATTTCTGTGTCTGAAACTTAAATGCATACGTCCTGTTTAACTGTCACCTAACACGGATCTGCTTCAAATTTGCTCTAGAAGTTCAGTTGTGTTGATACTATTTTATACTTTAGCTTAGTTTTATTCACAAATTCACATATGATTCTTTACCTATAATCATATTTAGAGTATACTTAAGAAAATATTCTTAGAATACAAATTCCACAGAATGTGGTCGTAACCTGCTTTAACATAGTAAAATGTTGTTCAGTATAAATTTCTAGCATTGTCTCCTGTCTGCTGAGCTTTAGATAAAAGAGTTTGCCCCCAAACCATTATTTGTTGTTCATTCCTCATTAAAAAAAATCAACTCTACTGGACTTCAAACTTTTCCTTATCCTTTGGGTTTAAGGAATGGAAAACATTTCTTGACTTTTGAAGGCACTAAGAACTAGAGTCAGAAAGACTTCTTGAAACTGAAGTCTTTCATATTTGAAGAATTCCCTCAGTTCAAGTTAGGCTCTCCAGTCCTTTGCACAGATGTGAATCTCTCTGTGAATGACAGACAAGTTTTTACATATTTTGTGTTTTTCTTCCATTTCACACTTTAATGAAAGCAGCAAGCTTTCCAATTAGCAAGCTAGTATCAGAGTATTTGCATTTTTTTGAATTAAACCCAAAAAATAAAAAGGAAAATGAAAAGGAAAATGAGCTCTGCTGAGATCGTATTTTGACAGCACTGTGTATCCTGATGTGCCAGATGAAGACAATATTTTACAGAAACAGAAACAGAGGTTTCAAAGAAGTTAACAAGTTCTTTTGAAAATATTAAATGAAGTGTAAGAACAGTTTATTGCTCTAGTCCACTCTCAGAGGGGTAGATAAACTTTTAAAAGACCTACTAAATATACTTAAGATATCTATGAGAAAATAGCCAAAGTGAGAAGATGTTTGAATTGAAATAAGAGCATCTGCATCATGGAGTTAAAGCCCATAACAGGTGTGGAACCATATCAGAGTCCAGTCATAGCAGCAACAGATATAGTATTCCACCCTACAGGGATTCTTGAATTCATACCTGTCTGTATAGCTCATATGCAAAGAAAAGCAATAACGAATATTGATTCAGTCAAACGTCTGGGATTAGTGCCTATAGTCCTGTTAATATATGAAGCTGAACTCTGTTAGGAAAAAAAGTCATGCTTTTTGCGTGCTCTGTGGTGCAAAATTACAGCTTCAAAATACCAAGTCATCCTTTGAAAGCACCATAGCATTCTTCCATGCATGTTGCTCAGGGTGAGTTCTCATGTTAGAAAAGGAGACAAAAGGGAAGGAAGCATATTTTCTCTTTTAATACTCATGAGGAATCAAAGAAATAGAGAAAGATCTGGTTGTAGCTATTCTGGAAAAAGTGCAGAGCCATAACTCTCGTGTCTGCTGGAGGATGCTGTCCTCAGCAGTTGCACATACGCAAAGCATTATCTTTTCTACTAATACAGGCCAATTGTAGACACCAGAGATTTAGATTTACAACAGCTTTCTATACTGAATCAAGAAAATTTACAACAGAGTGATTAAGCTAACAAACTGTCGTTTGCTTCTTTGCTGTTGATTCTGGTAGTAAGGAACTTTAATCATACTCTGAAATGACTGATCAGCAATCTAACTGAAATGCGAACAGTAACAGCAAAGAGCAGTACAAAAAAATAAGTTAAAGTTATGGTGTTAGCCATAGAGCATCAAAAATATAGACCATGATGATGACATTTTAGGCCCTGCACTGTCCATTGATTTCAGGAGTTCCGGGATTTTAGACAAGAGTTTGACTTTCACACAAAACGATTGTCTCTCTCTAGAGGTACGACAGATCATGAATAAAGGATGTTAGCTCTCAGGAAAAAATATTGGAAGGGGCTTTTGGAAGTAATCTAATTAAATCCCACTCAGAGCAGGCCCAGTTAAACTAGGTTGCCCAGCGTCTTGTCCAGTAAAACTCTGAATGTTTCCAAAGCTGGAAAGTACCCAGACTGTCTGGACAATCTGTTCCAGAGTTTACCTGGTCTCGTAGGAAAAAAACTTTCCAAGCTGTCAGATCAAAATTTTCAGCTTCCAGAAGCTATCCTTCACCAGCAGCACTGGCTCATCAGAAATTCTCACAAGAAGATATAGCTTCTAGAAGATGTTCAAGCCTGGAAACCACTGTGACAACTGTTAATTAGTTTTCTGGAATCTCGGTCTCCAAATGACTTGATTAATCATGAGAAATAGGAAATTATATTTGATATTCAAGAAAAATTCTTTAATGTTCTCACGGTATTTTTTATTACCTATGATAAAGTTAGAACAAAAGTCTTGCAGCTCAATGAAAAGCAAATCACAATAACTGCTTTTGAAAATGATGACATTTTTCTCCCCTATTTTGTCATAGCCACGATTTCAAAGGGAAACTCAGGGATTCAAATGATTTTAAAAATTCATAGTTATTTAAATATTTACAGCAAACTGTCTGTGCTTCGAAGCGCGTTCCAGAACATTAATGCAGTCACTGAGTAAAGAATAATTTCTACCGTGTTGTTCCTTTGATGCCTTAGCCATGACATAGGGGGAAAAATCTGTTCTGTCTGACACTGCTTGAACCAAATGACTCTTGAAATCATTAGGTAAAGATATGTGTGTAGAACTGTGATTGTGTTTAAAAGTAAACTCTCAGAGATAGCCAAGGCTTTTCAGAGTTTAAAGGTATTGCGAAGCCAGGACTATTTGTGTATACTCAGTGATAGGCCAGAAAGTGTGACTTTGTGCCACAACAAGGCTTGATGCAGAACAGCCCTGAAATCATCCGTCTATCTCGACGTGACATTGTGCTGAAATAAAAAGTCTGCTGATAAACTAGGCTTCCTTTGCTGAATCACTGTTTTCTACTAATATAACACATGTAAACAGTGTCTGCAGCAGAGCTTGTTCACATCCAGTCAGCTCAGATTATGAGAAGTGTGATCCAGATTTTGTCTGAACTTAATGATGTAAACAGACCATAAGGAACTTTTCCTTTTTTATGTCATACTGAAATTTATGGGACTGTGGTCATGAAAAGTAGAGCCGATGGTCAGCAAATGCCCCCCTGGACAACTACATCTGTCACTGCCACAAAATCAGAGAAGAGGAGCACTTAGCAGGATTTGTTAGACCCCTTGGTAATGTTTAGTTATTTCAAAATAAATGAGAAGTATACTTGGCACACTACGGAACTGTTAATGGCATTTGAAAATACGAACTTTCTTAGTCCTAAATCACTGTATAGAGAATTATTTGTTAAGATTCTTTAAAATATGGGGAGATAAGGAGATCAAGAACATTTTATTTGCTCATTGAGGCAACCCTTCTGTTTGAATGTATGGAATTGCTTGCAGTGTACACAAGATATGCATTAGAAAATTGTGCCATTATAGCTCATTAGTGAATGGAACAAAGAAGTTAGTATTGTAATTCTTCCAGCTTTTAGAGAATAATCATCACATCGTTACAGTATTTTTCCGAAGATTATGACCCTGTTGCAGCTCTTCTTGGGAGAATATTGACACTGGAATTTTCAAAAGCTTTTGCCGACAATGCTGTAGGACATACTTTGCTGTAGGACAAGAAAGTTATATATTCTAGAGCTACAAGAACTTCATTCCAGTTTGTGTGTGCAGTATTGTCTAATTTGCACTTCCTGCATGGATGAAAGCACTTGTGCTTCAGCCTCTGACCTCTGAGTCTACCAATGAGTGCACACAGAGAACAGTAATGTAAGCCCAGGAGCATCTTATTGCTGTAGTACATGATTAGGTAGAAATCAAATAATGTTTGTCAGTCTAGTTTTTATCATTCTCTTGACAGATTGGGAAAACATTTTAACACAGTGGTAAAATTCTACCTTAGCTATGGAGACTTCAGAATAATGCAAATCTTCCTGAGTCAATATTCTGTCTTTCAGTAACTCTGGACAAAATCATAAAAAAAATTCAGTGACTCAATATACAAAAAATATATTAAAAGTACTATGGTATAACATGGTATAACACTGGTGTGCCTTGACGCAATCAACACAGTGGCAAGAATCAATTATATTACAGCAAGACTCAGTTTGATTGCATCAAATATTCTGACTTACAAAGCACACATATTTACTGTCAGCGTTTAGAAAGTGCTCGGAGGCTATTTCATAATTCAAAGAAAAGAAATTTCATGAAGAAGTCTAAAGTGCTATAAAGACCTTAGCATAGATTTGCAGCCATTGATTACACAGTTCTTTTTGAAGACAACCTACTGGTAAATTATATATAGCATATGTCAAAATAAAAATTTAGATTTGGAAAGATTGAACACTTCATAACAATCTATAAAAGAGACTCTCCCATGCATAGCTATAGACTGGGGACAGAGTGGCTGGAGAGTAGCCAGGCAGAAAAGGACCTGGGAGTGCTGGTGGACAGGAAGCTCAACATGAGCCAGCAGTGTGCCCAGATGGCCAAGAAGGCCAATGGCATTTTGGCCTGCATCAGGAATAGTGTAGTAAGCAGGACCAGAGAAGTTATCATCCCCCTGTACTCGGCACTGGTCAGGCCTCACCTTGAATACTGTGTCCAGTTCTGGGCCCCCCAATTTGGGAAGGATGTTAGGATACTGGAATGTGTTCAGAGGAGGGCAACGAAGATGGTGAAGGGGCTGGAGCACAAGCCCTATGAGGAGCGACTGAAGGAGTTGGGGCTGTTTAGTCTGAAGAAGAGGAGGCTCAGGGGAGACCTCATTGCTCCCTACAACTACCTAGAAGAAGGTTGTAGTCGGGCAGGGGTTGGTCTCTTCTCTCAGGTGACCAGTGACAGAACTAGAGGGCACGGACTCAAGCTTCGTCAGGGAAAGTTTAGACTTGATGTTAGGAAAAAGTTCTTCACTGAAAGGGTGATTGGCCATTGGAATGCGCTGCCCAGTGAGGTGGTGGAATCGCCAACCGTGGAGGTGTTTAAGGGGAGACTGGATGAGGCACTGAGTGCCATGGTTTAGATGATGGTGTTAGTGTTGGTGTTAGTGTTGGGTTACAGTTTGGACTCAATGATCTCGGAGGTCCTTTCCAACCTTAGATACTGTGATACTGTTAGGAAAAAATAACAAAAAATATACTTAATTTTATTTTCTATAGATGTATCTTCTGTGACTAAGGATGAAGAAATGATAGTCTGGGAAAAAATGGTACATGCAAAAAGTCAAAAAGATAAATCTTGAAGCTCAAAAGAGAATTTTTTTTAAAAAACCTCTTCTTCTGGCCAAAATTCTGTTTTTTATATATTAAATAATAGTTACTCTTGAAATACCTTGTAATCTCAGGATGTGCACAGCATGAATAATAGGCATAGTCTGACTGTGTAGGACTTTGTTGTACTTCTTTATTCACCTTGGCCGGGCTCCTCTTGAACTCTGAATCTAGGCATACCAAAATCTACAAGAAGAGCAAGAAACTTTGTCCTCATTTTCCTCTGCCATTTTTAAAGGCAAAGTGAGGATTCTACCTGTATTCTTGTGAATGTGATGCTAGAAATGAAATTATCATTTTGCAGAGGATTCTCCAGAAATGAACATTTGCATTGTGTTATGTAGGGGCACAGGAGTGTTGAAATTGACACCATATACAAATAAAGTAACAAGTGATGTTACTTAATTCTTCTTAACGTTGGAGGTGATCACTGAGAAGGGAGGAAAATATTTACAATCTAGAAAGATGCATCTACCTTGCTGTTGAACTGAGGCCTATTTCACCTTTCTGGTGAAAATGGGGTGCAGAGCAAGAGAGATTTTCTGAAGGGTCTGTTCCTTACACAAACATAAAACTGAGCAAGTTCTTACTCCTTGATCAGTGGATCAGCAATTTCATCTCAGTAGAGATCATGTAGATATATCCATTACCCTGTGAACTTGCACAATTATGTTGAAACAATAAAAAATTTAGGTATATTCATAACTTTTTGAGATACCTCCACTGCAGATAGAGCAAATCATGACCTGCTAAATGCAGGTCTACATATTCCTAATTCCATCGTGTTTAGAAATGAACCTCTCCTGTTTATATAGAAAATTTTGCACATCAAAACTGAATCTCTAAGCCTAAACTAGTTCTCCTATTAACAAAAGATGACAGTTGTCAATATTTATGAAGAAGAAAAACATTTTGGGAAATATTTTGCTCTTATATGAGGATTTTCCTTTTAAACTACAAAACGCACAGGTCTGTGAAAGGTGAGAAAGTGATAAATTCTGTTTGGCAGAAAATGCATTAAAAAGGCAAGTCAGATAGCATGCTCTTAAAGTTTTATTAATACTTATATTTTTAGAAAGTAACATCTGCAACTTCTACTAATTCAGTTGTGTGGCCCAAATTGAACAACTTTTTTTTGATTTAGTCATGTATGCATCGTTCTGTGGTTAAAAGATTTCATTTTTCTGACCTGTACAGAACAGTTTGTATCTATATGGCACCCTGCTGCAAAGTCATGTATTTGCCCAGAGAGAACAAGAGTTATTATAATGCAAAGTGGCACTGTGCAGAGTTGTCTAAGGACAGGCAGAATGACTACAACAATAATGATGGATCCTAGAACTGAATGTATTTTACCCATTTATGCTGAATCATGGCAGACAGAACAACATAACCGCCTTTTTTTTTCTTTTTCAACTGCTCTAGGAAGATAGCTTTGTGCAAAAAAACCCCAAAAAAACAAGGAAACAAACAAAAAAAGGAAAATAACTGCCTCGTATGAACAAATAATACAATAATACCCTGATAGTAAACCATAGTTCTGCTGAGAATGAATGTGTTAGGGTTCTATTAAGCAGAGGAAGGAGTTTATGTTTGAACCACAGGCATTTGTCTGAGTTCTCCTAGCTTTCACCTCTACCATGTGTTCCTGGAAACTAAATCGTCAGTAAACCTTCCTTCTCAGCTACTTGGGCAAACACAAAACACTAATTTAATGACTACGCAAATTTTTATAGGTTGTTAGATATGTTAATAAAGAACAGCATAAATCAGGCAGGAAAGAAAAAGGACTACTTAGTGCCACAAGTTACGCTTTCTCTAGTTGCTAAAGGATTAATTGTGTTAGTATTTACTCCCATGTTTGGATGAATACACATGGTCTTCTGTGGTCAAATAGATGCAGAGTTGCTGTGCTGTGGCTGTGGAAAAGCTTGGGACACTGAACTGCCTCACTGTCATTGCTGCTTCTCTGCCCTTCATCTGTTTCATCAGCCTGGAATGAAGATATGCATCACTGTTCTGAGAGGGCTACCGGAGAAGAACACTGTCTGACAAGCTCATTGTACTTTCTCATTTGCTTTATATTTTCCTTTTCATAAACCAATATAAACTTAAAAAAAAATACGAAAATTGAAAACTGTGCAGTTTGGTGCTCTTTAATACCGTTGTATATGAATGAGCTGATCTAACATAAAGAATTAATATATGTTTTTTTGTTTATGGGTACCAGACCATAGCTCTTGGCCATTAGCAATCAGAATGGTCAGCATGTTTCTACTCATGATCAGTCTGTGGGAGACAGAGATGAACTGCCATTTGTGCTCTTTACTGCGTTAGCCTGTTTTGGATACAGTGTGGTGTTCCTAGGGAAGCGTGAAAGCACTAGTTGTTTTTGTTGACATTGACCTGTGTATGAAATCAGTAGGAGTTCTATCCTAATTTGCATTTATCTGTTTTTAATATCTGTAGATATTAGAGACAGACAGATCAGTCACCCTTAAACGCATGTTTGAAATAATGCTTTTTAAAGTTGTATGACCAGTCATGCTCTGAAGTCACAATACTTGATATTTGATCTTATCAAAGAATCCCATATTCATATAATTATCTATATGGCTGAAGTAATACTATCAAGGAAAGTTTGGTTTTATATAATACTTAACAGAGCTTTTTACTAGCATTTCTATGAAGATCCTGTATTACTCTAGTGTCATCTTAACTAGAGGCTGTACTTCTGCACAAACTTACATACATAGGCACAAGCTAAAGCAAGCACAGGCTAAAGAAATATAAATCCTTTGACTTTCTCCCAATCTATATAGTTCTTTGAATGGGGAAAAAGCAGTGAATGTTGCTGAAAAATTTAGTTTAGGTGCTACAATGTTGAATACAAAGGATACTGCTAACAAAAATACACACATCTTGCCTTTGGATCAATAACATCCACAGAGAATTCTTTACAGCCAGTATTCGTACAGTATTTAGATGATCTTGCTATGGCTCCTGCTTGATGACTCCCTTGAAGGTTCCAGCAGACTCTGATAAGTACTCTGGAGCGTGGTCCTCTTGGTGAGTCAAGTTGGAAACCAGAGGGATGTGACAGTGCATGGGAAGCATGCCACTCGTGTGGCCTGCACCAAGCACTCCACACTCCCTGCTCCTACTTGTAGGCTGCAGGAACATGTGAAGATGGAAGAAGTGTAAAAGGTATATATCACTTCCCCTCAGCTCAACAGATAACTTTGAGAAGGCCATCCCCATAACTGTATCTCTGCAGCAAAACTTGGCTGGAAGAGATAGATAGCTTTGAAATAGGCAGCATGAAGACCATTGCAGGGATGTGTAGTTATTAGTTGTTGCCTACTTTGCCTTCGCATACAGTCATGCTGAGAGACATGTTATTTCTTCCACAATCATGTCCCACAGTTGCAAAGGGATGAGTCTTAGTAGGATGAACAAGAATAGCAGAGACATAATGCACTGTGAATGCAAAGAAGATATCCTTGCTGGTCTTAGGCTCACATATTGCAATGTCCCAGAGAGCTATCTACTGGGGAACATGATTTTCGGTAAAGGAGGAAAAAAATGTGGCCAACGTTAAGTTTGAAAAGAACATGTACTTCTGAAAAATATATGAAACAAAAAAAAATGTGAGAAATATTAAAGGGCAAGCCTCTCCCCCACTCTTCCACACTAACAAAGTAACTTTACTGAGAAGAGGAAACACACAAGAAAAGATAAACTTTCCATTGAAACTTATTATGAAGAGTAAATGCATTTTAATTAAAACATCAGTTCAAATGAGAAAAATATTACACATCTTCTGGCTGCATTTGCTCCAGGTGGGGTGATCTCTTCCCTACCCACTCATTGGTGCTTTCTAGTCAGAATTGCAGAGTTGTCTCCTTCCAAGCTGTCACTCACTTTGGTCAAAATGGAATCTGTGGGAAAGACCTGCTATTTAAAATGATTGAATTGGTCCAGGCTGCTTTGAGTCAGACAGAGCAAATGAATCCCTATTATTTTGACACTACAAGACCACCTTACATGCCTTAGCATAAGCCTTCTTCGTAGTTATTATAGCTGATACCTCTTCCTCAAACACCTTGAGTCATAGGGATGAGTATCAGAAGGTGTTAAATCTATTTCTTGCTCTAAAAAAACCCCAAACAAACCACAAAAATCTAAAACACTAAAGAAATATTACTTTGTGCTGATACTAATTATTTCTTCCTGTGCTAGTGGGATCTCCTGCTTGGAGAGCTAACCTGAGAACATTCAAATCCACACCCTAATTCTCCTTAATTCCTTAATGTGTATGACATTTCATTATTGGCAAATCACCTTTGACGAAAAAAATTGTAAAGGAACAAACTTATTCAGAACAGGCATCTGCTACTACTGGGATGGAGAATTTTAAGACTGCGTTTCTGCAATTTCCATTTTGTTTCAGGTTGTTCAGTAAGAAAACAAAGTATGAGGAGCAAAATTGGAAGAACATAAAATTCTTACAAACTCTTGTCATCATTTAAAATTTCCTATTGAATGTAATTTATGGTGAATAATCGAAGTATAAAACCACTTTAAATACAGATAATTTAATAATTAGTATTCAATAAACTGAAAATATTTCAGTATTTATCTGTTTCTTACACTTTATTTGTAATAGTTCTAATCCATGATTTCTATTTCTTTCCTGTTTAAAAGTTTGGATTACCAAATTTTCTGTTAAATCTTTACATTTTGGAGACCTCCAGAACAAACCTCTTTCTTTGTCTTCGTTCATCTCTTTGTCTTCAAAGATTCAGAAAAACTTTGAGCTTTAGAAAAATCAAGCTGTGACAACCTTATCAAAGGAAGCAGCTCTCATAAAACATTATAATAGAGGTTGATTCCTCTTTCATTTCAGATGTAGTTTGCTTCACGATGCAGTAAAATCTGTGGAAACAGCTTGAAAACAGTGGATATTACCTTTCTTATTAGATTTCTTCCTTATTAAAATTTCTGTTGCCACAAAATTCAGTGCCAAATGAAGAATGAGAATTTCTTCTAGTTAGTCTCTAGAAACTGTGTTTGCTTGGAATCAATTTTGTGTAATAAAAATCTGAAGAGGAAAAGCAGACCTCTGTTCCAAGCATATTATCACCAAGGTAATGCATTTATTAAAAATGTCATGCAAACGTATGATTGACAATACTTTCCGTTCCAGAGCAGTGTTGATTTTAACTCCCTCTAACACTACTAAAGTCAGGGATAACTATCATTTTAAACTACTGCCAGTCTACAGAAGTTTAAATATGGATGCTATGCAGGTACTTCAGCTCTTTTAACAGTGAACTTCTGCTTAAACAACAAGAGTTGATGGCAGTTCGTTGCATTGATTCTCATTTTTATGCTGCTGAACTAAAGATACTGATCCTAATCTACCGGTCACTGCATGCTACATGTTAAAGTGTGGGTATTTCAAAGCTAGATTCACATTGCTTTAGGCAGTAAACTTGGGTGAATCATCAATAGTATGATTCAGAGCAATTAAAGTAGAAGTCTCAACTGTCTTTGTAGTGCAAATTTTGAGGGGACTCAATTGGGGAACACCCAGGAATGGTGCCTATCTCATTAACTGGCTGCATGGGGACTGCAAGCAGCTTTGAAGGGCAATTTGTACATGTGCACTGCCACCTGTAACTGTCTAAAAGGAAATGTCAGGCTCAGGGTTATGTCTACGTATCCAACTTAAATCCTAAAATCAGATTCCTGTTTACAGTCAGATCACTCTTTTGTGGTAGGGCATCTAGAGAAAGAAACAGCACTGTTCTTGTTTCCCAGTTGTTTAAAGGCACTTGGAAAGCAGGAAGTAGGGTTTCTAAGCCTTCCCAGTTTTCCAGAGTGAATTTGAATTATCATGTCCCAATTCTCAGCCAACCAGCTAATCATAGCCTGGATCTGAGCAAAGTAAAAGGGCACTCTTTTTTCCACGTGTGGAAATTGGTTAAGGTTAATGTACGCTTTGCCCTTTACCACTCTTCTAATACCACGACCATTCCCCCAGGAGATGGGTTTTCAAGTACTTTCAGGTAGTTGAAGAATAAAGCAAGTGGAGCTGGAATCCCAGGCTCCTGGTTCAAGGATGAGTGCACTGGCCACAGGGTGATTTGTTATGCAAAATACTTTCTTCCCTCTTGAGACTTTTCTGCTCCCCCTTCTCTAATTTGCAAAATAACTTTTGTGCTCTGCATTGAAATTAATCCTGTTTTGCTGTATCATTTAGGAATTATGTTAAGGATCTGTAAGGTTAATGCTCATATCAACCAAGCTCTGATTCGCTACAGAGCTTAGACAGCAGTTGCAAATGTAATTGGCAGGACAGCGTACTTGCTAAAATTGGCGGAAGACCAAAATTTTATGTTCTTAGGAAAAAAAAAAACGGTACCAAAGCAAAGGCAGCAATAGATTTCCAGTGCTGTTGGGGAAAAAGCTGTATTTCAGTGTTTACCATCTGAATTACTCTCAAAGCATGGGGTTACACATTCCTATCACTATTGTAAGAGATCCAAATCTGATTATTACCCTCTACCAGACTAAAGGATATCCTTCACCAACTTACAATGACTAAACTGCAGAATATTGATGGGAATGAGAATGGAATGCTCTTCTGACAAACAAAATGTGTTGTGAAACTATGTACAAAAAAGGGTCATCTTGACATGAATTAATTAGAAAAAAAAAAAATCCCCGAAACTTGAAAAGTTAATGTTTTATTGTCAGACCAGAAGTCTTTGACACATTTCTTCTATGAATGATCTGCTGATTGAGAGATACTACCACTGTAAGTAGTTCAGGTGGGATTCAGTTCAGATGTTTCTAACAGTCTGACATCTCTCCTCTTTTTAATCAGTGGAGAGACAAAGTCATTCAAAGAAGCTACCCATTTAATCAAATTTTAAATCTAATTTACAGTGAGATTCACGCACAATGACAGTTACTCCAATGAGATCCTAGGGCAGCAACCTCAGGAACAGACATTTACATTACAGGTATCTATTACAGGTTAGGAGTTGGCTGGATGGCCGAGCCCAAATTGTGGTGGTCAATGGTGTCTCATCCAGTTGGCGACCAGTCACCAGTGGTGTCCCCCAGGGGTTGGTATCGGGTCCTGTCCTGTTTAATATCTTTATTCATGATCTGGATGAGGGGATTGAGTCCATCATCAGCAAGTTTGCAGATGATACCAAGCTGGGAGGAAGGGTTGATCTGCTAGAGGGTAGGATGGCCCTACAGAGGGACCTGGACAGATTGGAGAGATGGGCTGATTCTAATGGGATGATGTTTAATAAGTCCAAATGTCGGGTACTTCATTTTGGACACAACAATCCCATGCAGAGCTATAGACTGGAGACAGAGTGGCTGGAGAGTAGTCAGGCAGAAAAGGACCTGGGAGTGCTGGTGGACAGGAAGCTCAACATGAGCCAGCAGTGTGCCCAGATGGCCAAGAAGGCCAATGGCATTCTGGCCTGCATCAGGAATAGTGTAGTGAACAGGACCAGAGAAGTTATCGTCCCCCTGTACTCGGCACTGGTCAGGCCTCATCTTGAATACTGTGTGCAGTTCTGGGGCCCCCAGTTTGGGAAAGATGTCAGGATGCTGGAATGTGTTCAGAGGAGGGCAACGAAGATGGTGAAGGGGCTGGAGCACAAGCCCTATGAGGAGCGACTGAAGGAGTTGGGGCTGTTTAGTCTAGAGAAGAGGAGGCTCAGGGGAGACCTCATTGCTCCCTACAACTACCTAGAAGAAGGTTGTAGTCGGGCAGGGGTTCGTCTCTTCTCTCAGGTGACCAGTGGCAGAACTAGAGGGCACGGACTCAAGCTTCGTCAGGGAAAGTTTAGACTTGATGTTAGGAAAAAGTTCTTCACTGAAAGGGTGATTGGCCATTGGAATGCGCTGCCCAGTGAGGTGGTGGAATCGCCAACCCTGGAGGTGTTTAAGGGGAGACTGGATGAGGCACTGAGTGCCATGGTTTAGATGATGGGTTGGTGTTGGTGTTAGTGTTGGTGTTGGTGTTAGTGTTGGGTTATAGGTTGGACTTGATGATCTCAGAGGTCCTTTCCAACCTTATGATACTGTGATACTGTGATACTGTGATACTGTGATCTCTTTCATTACAACCTACTTGCACTGAAAGTTTTGTGATGTGTATGCCAATATTCTCATTCATGATTCACCTTTAAAAATCTCAAGATGATTTAGTTAAAGAATGCCAGTTATGGTCTAGAGCTCTGAATTGGTGGTTTTCTTGCCTGGCCAAGTAAGATTTTTTTTCAAAGAAACAGCACTTTTTCTATTTGGGGGGGGAAAGAAGGAAAAAAGCACCCCTCTATGGTTTTCAGATTTGAAAAGTGAGATTTTGAAAACTGTTGCGCCTTTTCACAGTCTTTTTAATCTAGGCCTAGGATGATCTTGACAAATACTTACTGTTCTAGAACAGCGTGTTTGCAAAAATAAGTTATCCTGCTTATAAAAAACGAACTACAACCCCACAAACAGAAAAGCTATCCTCTCTCAGCCACTTCTTGATGAAAAGTGTCTCTCCAGTTAGATCACAACATATGCAATGATAACATGTTTACAAAGCAGCATGTTTCCATTTATTTTTTTAGGTCCTCAATAGGTAACCTCAATAATTTTAGCATGCATGTCCATATACAGTTACTAAACAGGCAGTTATGTCATTGAGAGTTTTGGTATGATTTGATTTTCAAATGTTAATGGATGCTTAATGGTCATTCTATTTTTCTACTGAATTATTTTTGTTACTGTGTAGTTTTTATTGATTTATTTTTCATTCATCAGATGTTCCTATTCCTAGCCTCCAGGCAAATTCAGAATAAAAACACCTATAGTTTAACAGTGTATTACTTTCATTAAAATAATCTAGTCATAACTATATCTTGTATTTCTGACAGCTTTGATGTCACTTTTAAATATATCTGCTACTACAAAGGAAATTATTAAGATTAAAGCATTAATCAATTTGCATTGCATACTGGTCATACATTACATACAACAGTCAATATCAGTCATCAGCTTTACTTTGCCGACCTACATCTAAATTAGCAACAAACACCATTCCCACCAGATTTCCACCCAGATAAAATCATGGTGAAAGCAAAGAAACTCACTGTAAAAATTCTCCCTAACTGAACCTCAGAGAAGCTTCTAAAAGCAGTTTCTGAAATGCCAGTATTTTACTAAGACTCCAATCTTAGCCAGGTTTGGGTTAATTCAGTGGATACAGCTACTGCTACATGAAGTCAAAAACCTGGCATTTCTACAGGATGGTGTTTGCAGTCACAGAATAACAGAACTTTTTAAGTTAGAAAAGGCCTTTAGGATCATCAGGCCCAACCATAAACCGAACACTACGAAGTTCACCTCTAAACCATGTCCCTCAGCACCACATCTACACTTCCTTGGCAGCCTGGTCCACTGCTCGACAGCCCTTGTGGTGAAATAATATTTCCTAATATTGAATTTAGAACTCCCCCAGTGCAACTTGAGGCCATTTCCTCTCATCCTGTTTCTTGTTACTTGGGAGAAAAGAGAAACACCCACCTCCCTACAAGCCTCCTTTCAGGTAGCTGTAAAGAGCCATAAAGTCTCCCCTCAACCTCCTTTTCTCCAGAGTGAACAACCTCACGCCCCTCAGCTGCTTCTCATAGGACTTGTGCTCCAGACACTACACCAGCTTCATTGCCCTTCTTTGAACATGCTCCAGCTCCTCAAATACTTTCTTGTAGTGAGTGGTCCCAATCTGAACAGTTATTCGATGAGTGGCCTAAGGGCATGCACTGCCTCCAGCTTCTGAAACTAAGGAGGGGAATCTGCATTTTGCAGACTCCACTCTAAGCTCACGGTAAATAGTGAGCTTACTGCTATTACTGTTGTCATTCTGGGCAGAAAATGCCATTGCATATTTTCAGGCTGAATATCAACTGATGAGAGAAAAATGGGGGTGAATGGTCACTAAGGTGTTTGAGAAGATGTTTTATGCTCATGCACGGTTACTGCTTCTCTTGTTTTCTCCCTGCCCAGTGCTCTCAGTTTAAACAGAATATTGGCATCAGCCAACAAATTGCAGCCTTCAGATCCCACTGAGCTGGCAAACTGGATCCCCCAGAAGACCTGGGTGCATACTGTGAGTCACCTTACTTACCCTGTGGTACCTGTAAAATTGCAAATTTTTTCCTTCAAAAAATGCACAACTCTTTTTTTTTCTATTGTGTAAACTTGCACAGCTCATTTTAATCAACTCAACAAAATATTCTGTAACACCTTTGGAAAAGAAGAAGCAGCTCCACTCACGAGTTTCTTTCTAAAAATACAAAAGCACAGCAAAATAGCAGTCTGTATATGTTATATATTTACATGTAAGAATAAAAAAATCCAGTGCATCTTTGCTCTTAGTGAAAGATTCCACAGAGGATGTCACCTTTATATGAGAGAGAAATGAAGACTGAGTCAGACAGGGAGAAAGGAAAAGGACATAACCAGGAAGTCAGGGGCACCTGAAGTTGATGAAGTTACCACAAAAGGAGCTTCCGTTGTAGAAATGCTGAGAACGTGTCTATAATTTATAGGTTGGACTTGATGATCTCAGAGGTCCTTTCCAACCTTGTGATACTGTGATACTGTGATAATTTCCTCACCTCTTCCAACATGTTTGCTTCAGAGGACCCTGTCTGAAAAGCAGGAGCTAGCTCAGACCATTTCAGCAATATGGGAAATCCCTTTGGAAGGCTCTTGCTCCCACTTTGATAGTGCTGCAATCACACTATCTGAAGTGCCAATCCAACACAATCTCTGCTCAATTTACACAGTTCAAATAGGATGATCACAGGTTAATTCTATACCAGACTTCATGCCAGTCTAGAAGTTGCCACTTTATGCCAGATCAGTTATTTATCCTCCCAGAAGATATAAGAGCATAAAACTGGAGCAAACATTGTGACAGGTGTTCTAGTTCACTCAGCAGAGAGATGATGAAGGGGATCAGACAGGTCCTGCTGTGATCTGGCAATCCACAGGTCTGGTACTAATGATTGCACACATACAGTCTTAGATGCAGTTGGACTGATCTGCCTGGCCTCACAGTCAAAGCTGGAGAAATGTGAGCCTGTGGAAGGAAATCATCCAGGTGTTGAAGTTCACTTACATTTGAAATGAATACGTATCTAGGCAGCATATAGACTTACAGTACAATAGGGATTGCTGAATAACACCACGAGTTATGGCATAAGGGATTTAGTCATGAATTGAAAAGATCTGTCCCTTCTCACTGCGTTACTCAGAAACAAATCTGGGCAGTGCAGAGAAATTTTCTGCTGTGTCAACACAGTATTCAAACTTTGAGAAATAATTAATAGTATTGGCATGGATTGTTCTCCTGCATGATCATCTGTGTCTTTATAAAATAATTTCCCAGTATTTTTTGTTTTCCAAATTACAAGCCAGTTTTAAAAAAAAAATGCAAGGGCATTTGGGAAATTGGTTTCTGAGTCCACTAATACATCTGAGTTGTTATGAAAAAAATCTGGTTCTGTGTATTCAGAAAGAGTCTTCAAGGGGACCTTCATTCATCTCAAAACTACGAGGGAGCAAGCCATGCTGATGCCCTTTGAATAAGACTCATTGTTCTCCTTCCCACGTTTCCTGTTGTGTCACTTCGCACAAGGATATATATGCAGACAGAAAAAAATGGTTAAAGTGTCTCGTACTTTTGTGGAAAATTTCAAGGTCATCTTCATTTTCTACTGAAATAAATCCCATGTCTAGCAAAGACCTTGAAACTGTAGAGATAATATAGTTTTGTGACACCATAGAAAATTATGAAATCTTAGTAATATCAGGAAATCTCATCCTACTGCTTTAGTAAGGGTTGAACTTTTTCTATTAGTATCACTGGCTTATTGATGCCTCCAGCATGGTAATGTGAATTTACTAGCCCATGTGTTTTCAAGTATCTTTTCACAGTCTAATTTTTAATCATTTGTTATGCCAGTGAATCACAACTATTCTTATAATTTACCCTCATTTTTTATTTTCTTCTCAAAATCACTTGCCAGCAATGAATTTGTGGAACTGACAAAATTCAATGTCAGTGTCAAATGCCAATTTTGTATCTTTTTAAATGGTTTCCTGTGATTTTTCCCACCATCTAACTATTATCTAATAATTTATTTAAATGGATAAATACAGCCATTTTGCTAAAATATGCTGTTTCATAATAGTTAAAATTTTCTGTTATTTGGAACTTTTTAAAGTGAATGACCGTTTTTGAAGTCTTAGATACATTTTTAAATTATCAGCTGTCCTAAAATTATATATATGTTCTGTTATAGGACACATACAGTGTTCAGCATTTTAAATAACAAGCAGTTCAGGCAACACACAAAATTACTTCTTTGTTTGCTGAAAATAAGAGTTCAATATTTGTATACATGAAGAAATATGTTGCTATTCCATTTCAGCAGCATGATACATTAGCAGTCTTACCCATCTTTAAATGCTAAATAGCTGTGTGATGACTAGCTACTTTTTTCCCATTTCTTTTTGTGTTGTGGATGATTTTGTGCCTCATTTTTTTTAAATCTTGACAGATTGTTGTAACATTTTAAAATTCAATTCCATTTCCACAGCATCAAAATTAAAAAAAAAGTCCCAGCTCTCATATCCATGGTGATTGGAGAGCCATTGATTTTTACTGATTATAGGCTGCAATGACATTCGAAAAATTGGAAATATTCAGTTATTGATACCATGGTATACTAATGCTTAGATGAACTTGTCAGGAAAATTTAAAAATTGGCCACAAAATAATTTTAACTCCCTACTCCTGCTCCTTCAGGCTACAGTTCACAGCTCCAAACTCTGCTCGTGTGGAAATGTGTCATAGAATCATAGAATTATCTTGGTTGGAAGAGACCTCCTAGATCATCAAGTCCAACCCTTAACCCAACTCTATCATGATTACTAGATCATGGCACTAAGTGCCACATCCAGTCTTATTTTAAAAACCTCTAGGGATGGTGAATCCACCACCTTTTTGGGCAGGCCATTCCAATGCCTGATTACTCGTTCTGTGAATAACTTTTTTCTGATATCAGGTCTGTTTCTTCACTTCTTTAGTTTTAAATATAGGATCATGTCTCATTTTACAACCATCTTTCATCTCAGAAACCTAAAATTTGACCAAATGCCAACTTTTCCAACAAAAACTCAGATTTCATACATTCTGCTTATAAGAACATCAGTTGTAACATCGAACATTAGGTGATCTATGCTCACTGTTTTCAAAAGCCAGTCCAGAGGGAAACAGCCAAAGTGCTATGCCTGGTCAGTTTTAACATCTAACATTAGGCGATCTATGCTCACTGTTTTCAAAAAGAGGAAGAATTATTTTGACAGTCCAAAGGGAAATAGCTGAAGTGCAACATCTGGTCTTGATTTTCAGCTGATCTTCCCTACATCTAAAAAAGCCAGAATACCAGAATAAATATTTTTAAGTCCTTTTAAAATCCTTTCAGACTTATACACAGGAAGATGTGTTTGATAACAAGAACATTGCAAGACACGTTATCTGTGCAGTACATATGACTTGCCTCCCCAAGATGTATTGAAAGGTCTTTGCCCGACTTCCTTGTAATTGAAATGTTCTGCTCATTTCCAGGAAATAGAAAAAGCATGCTGCTTTTTTCCAAATAGCTTTGTTCCTGCTTTGTTCCAAATAGCTTATTGTTTCTTCCCACTACTTAAAGAAATATAGATAGCATAATGCATATGCATGATTTGAAGAGTCATGCAGCCACACGCCCAGCTGCTTAATCTGATGAGTGGCTACACTACAACATTAAAGATTAATTTTCTGATCATATAGGCAAGATTGTTTAGACCATCCAGGACATCAGAGGAAGTGAGAACACATGATCAGAGCAGAAGAAAATGAAGGTCACGTTTTTGACAACAGGCTGTAGACAGATTATCTCAACAGAATTTTTATGTTTAAACCAACCAAGGAAAGTCAGCAAGGACACAGACCTCTTGCCATTGATTAGATCATGTGTGCTTGATAAAAATGGCAAAAATTGAATTCCTGAGCCATATGAAAACAAGGAATTGAGTGTATTCCTCCCAGTAAAGGGAGATTTGTATTGTAAAACTTTTATATGGACAATCATTTTCTATACAGTGAAGGGCAGAAAATAATTTCCAACAACAGAGAAAGTTTTTGATATAGTTATTTGGGTTCTTGCTGGATCAGAGATGCATGATGAATTCTCTGTTAAACTCCTACAACAATTTTATCGCAGCATTTAGATTAAGAAAATTGACACGAGCTTGATGGCACTTTGATCAAGAGATTGTTGTTAAATCTTTAAAATGATTGTTAAATTGTTGAACAGTTCTGAGTAGTCCAAGGTAAGAACTTGCACACTCATCAAGTTGAGTTATAGAGAAAATATTTATATTCTTTTTCAGAAACATGAAACACCATATGTTATTAAGGAAAACCATTAAAGCATAATTTCATCTCTGAAAAATGGTACAGAAGATGTAGCTCTATAGGGTCTCATGGTTTTTATGGTTGAGAGAATCCACAGTACATGAGCAAATCCACAAGTAAAAATCTGGGTTTACCTCTGCTATTCCTTCTATTGCAATCTTTCAGAGTCAAAATAGGTTCTTTATATCTTTTCTGTAATCCTCAGCAATATAGTAAAAGTAGGCCAACTTTTTCTCTCAGGGTCATATCTACAACTTTACACAAGCCAATCAAGATGCATTCAATAGCTTATATCTTAAAGTTATACTCTGTTGTAAAAGGTAGTGTATGGCTACACTGACACAACAGAAAACTGAAGAACAGCTGAATGCCCTTTCCTCAGTTATTTATGGCTGTATCACTCCCTTTCACAGAACAATTTACTGCTAGATATCTTTTGGATAGTTGGAGTAAGGAAGAGTGATTCATGTCTCTTCTCTTATCTAATCTGGACAATTGCTTTTATTAGTGAATAAGGATTATTTCCTGCTCTACTGGCTAGTACTAGAGTTGCAGCTCAGTAATGATGAGCAGTAAAGTGAGAGGGCTAACTTCTCTGTTACAGCCTCCAAAGTCAAGAAAAATATTGTGAAGATAGACAGCTTTGAAAATACTTGGATTAAAGTGAGAGAGGAAATGTTTGCTATCCAAGCCTAAGCAGTATAAGAAAGACAATGGTTTCAATAAATGAATAGATATGATGCTAATTAGACAGAAGAAAATGATCTATGGAGTAAGAATGTGACAGCTTTACAAAGTCACATTTCAATGTGTAGTATTTTACATAGTGAAGAAGGAGGAAAAAATGGTTCAGAAAAAAATAAGCGCAGAGGTAACTGAGAAATCTCAAATTGTTTTTTAAAAAAGTTTTCATATGCACACAACAAAATGCAGCAACACTGCTTCAAGTCTGAAAAAGTTTTAACAAGTTAAACGTAGCCTAAAAGAGACAGAAAATTAAGCAATAAAATTTGAGCATTTTAAGGAAGCTGTTATAAACATAACCAGAGTTCTCATCTTCCAGATCTACAGCAGGAAAATTATCTGAATTGTGTATCTGACCTTGTAGCTCCCAGTACGAACTTCCTCTATATATCTTATTGCCTTTACCATGAAGCAAAAACAATGACAGTTAAATACATCCATTTTGACCCATACAAGGTTCATTGATACAGTAGGATGCTATGTAGGGCAGAAGAGACTAAATTTTGTAGGTCCTTGGGAAGATTATTTGCATGTGTACTGTGTATTGCCCTCCTTAGTGATTATGTAAAATTTTTCTAAACTATTTTTCAGATGTTTTGAGGATGTGTAGAATAATATTTAAGCGTCCATCTAAACTGATAATATAAAAATATAAAATAGCATTAGACTTGCATAACAGAATGTAGGGGATTTTACATTTTAATCAGTATGGGGTTCATTCTCTCTTCTTTTTCTTCTTTCTTTTGTCCTCTAATGGAGAAAAGAAATATTCACTTAGGGAAGCACAGATTGTAAGATCACAGCACACTGAAACAGATGCAATTTTACTACTTCCAAATTTTACTTATTAAATAATATGAATTGTCATAAATTAAGAGATAAAAAAATAAGTACAGAAAAAAGTCCTGAATTAACTACATAATTTCAATCTTAGAGACACAACAAACACTAGTTTCATTTTTGTAGAAACAAATTTTATTTCTTTGTCTTCCTTAACAAACAGAAATCCAATAAGAAGTCTGACTAATCTACTTGTGTTTTTTTTTTCATTTTCAAATACAGGTTATCCAGTTTTAAAGCTTAAAAAAGTCTCTACACTACTAAATATCAGACACTCTATTCTATTACCAAAATGCTGTACTATAAGCAGTAGCACTAACGAAACTCTATTTCCCACAAATTCTATCATCTTCCTGAGTTTCTCTCCTGCACCCAAACTAGTGTAGTTTCACCTACCTGTCACATTTCCTGGGCTTACCCTAAATTACTCTAATTCCTTCTCATATCTCCTACCTGCCTCTGTCTGAATCAGAAGGTGGGCATTGCAAAAAGCATCATGTGGTTGGTTCAGTTGCACATGGGGCGGCTGGAAAGTCAGAATCTGTGTGTAGATTCATTATCCGACCACTGCTGCGAGCAGCCCAGACAAAGTGATCTGGACATGTTCCCCCTTTGTTGACAGGGAGAGAGCAATTACAGGAATGAGTTTTAAATGTGGAAGGCCTCAGTGGGTTCGGGACCATCACTTTCCTTTTCCACGTGGCTGAATCTGATCAGTAAATTCAAATAATATTAGAAAGGATCAGGGGAAATGTTTCAGTCTGGCATCTCCTCTGTCCAGTCTTTTCAACCATAACCGTTTTTGCATTTTCATTCTGCGAGGACAGTGTCACATGCAACACAGATAAGCTTTTCAACAAGGACCTCTGGGACTGTTGAGAACTAAAGTGAGTGTCTTCCTCTCGTTAATGAGGGTTGCTGTGCCTGGCTGATGACAAGTCTCCTTTAATATTTATCAGTAATCTTCTTTCATCAGCAGTTAGGTCAATACTGGAAACATCATGGAGTATCTTGAGTGCTATCATACAGCATGCACAGGACAATCGGGTGATCAGACTCAATCAACATGGTTTATTGGTCCTGTCTGACCAATCTGATCTCCTTCTATGACAAGGTTACCCGTTTAATGGATGAGGAAAAGGCTGTGGACATGGTGTACTTGGACTTTGGTAAAACCTTTGACACCGTTTCTCACAGTATTCTGCTTGAGAAACTGGCTGCCATTGGCGTGGACAGGCACACCCTCTGCTGGGTGAAAAACTGGCTGGATAGTCGGACCCAGAGGTTGGTGGTAAATGGAGTTAAAACCTGTTGGAGCCTGGTCACGAGTGGTGTTCCCCAGGGTTCAGTGATGGGTTCAGTCATGTTAAAGATCTTTATCAATGATCTGAATGAAGGCATCGAGTGCACCCTTAGCGAGTTTGCAGATGACATTAAACTGGGTGGCAGTGTTGGTCATCTTGAAGAAAAGGAGGTTTTGCAAAGGGATCTCAACAGGTTGGATCAATGGGTTGAAAACAACAGGGTGAGATTTAGCAAGACCGAGCTCTACACTTGGCACATAACAACCCCACAAAGCATTACAGACTTGGGAAAGGATGGCTGGAGCGCTGCCTGGAGGAGAAGGATCTAGGGGTGCTGGCTGACAATCAGCTGAACGTGAGCCAGCAGTGTGCCTATATGGCCAAGAAGGCCAAAGGCATCCTGGCCTGTATCAGGAACATCGTGGCCAGCAGGACCAGGGCAGTGATTTTGCCCCTGTACTCAGCACTGGTGAGGCCACATCTCGAGTACTGTGTTCAGTTCTGGGCCCCTCACTACAAGAAGGACATTGAGGTGTTGGAGTATGCCCAGAAAAGGGAAACAAGGCTGGCGAAGGGGCTGGAGAACAAGTCCTATGAGAAGTGGCTGAGGAAACTGGGGTTGCTTAGGTTGGAGAAGAGGAGGCTGAGGGGAGACCTCATCACTGTCTACAACTACCTGAAAGGAGGTTGTAGCAAGGTGGGTGCTGGTCTCTCCTCCAAGTGACGGGCAGCAGGATGAGAGGAATTGGCCCAGGAGAGGTTCAGACTAGACATTAGGAAGAATTTCTTCAACTGAAAGGGTGGTCAGGCATTCGAATGGGCTGTTCAGGGAGGTGGTTGAGTCACCACCCCTGGAGGTGTTTAAAAGCTGGGTAGATGAGTTTCTTAGGGACATGGTTTAGTAAGTGGACAGGTATAGTTGGACCTGATGATCTCAGAGGTCTTCTTCCAACCAAATGATTCTATGATTCTATGAATGTTCCAAATCAACTTATTAAAAGATATTCCTGTTCATATTTTATAATTATTAGGGGATGATACAGACTTCTCCCTGAATTTTACTAATTCATTGCATGAACATTGAGGGTACAGATATGGTAGGAGCACAGAACGATGGACAATATATGTTCTGTAATTTTTAAAATTGCACACCACATGTCAAAATTGGTAAGTGAAGAGCAACAAAACATGGCAAAGAGAGTTAATTATATTTCTGTGAAGGTATTTACTGAAATCAATACATTTTATGTGTTAATGTTTGAATTATTAAAAGATAAAATTCATTAGACAATCTTAACTTGGTTTAAGTTGTTGTCAAGACTGCACAGACACGTCTCATAAGTCCTATCAAATTGTGCTACTTAGATTTTTAAAAATTCCATAAACTGCTTTCTGTTTTCTCAGGAAAAGACCAACAAATTCACAATTTCAATTTAAATTGGATCTTAATCATCTGTACTTAGACTATTTAATTTATCTTGAACAGATGAAAACTGAATTATTAATAAGAAACAACAAAAACAGGTTCATTCTTGTTCTTAATTTCTGTGTTAAGACTTCTGTTCCTTTTAATGGAAAAGGAATGAAGCCACAATGTTTCCTGTTTTTCCCTTAATTACACTTACAACAGTTTACATTCCTTGCAGTTCCAGTGCTCCTCATGTGTTATAGGTTATAGTTCTTTCCTTCCAAATGTGTAAATGAAATTCTAGGATAAGTATTCAGATGAACTAATTAACCCCTTTTTCTAATACTTCTTTCTATGAAGTGAGAACTCAGTTTTACCTTCAGCTTTCTCACTCTTTTTCTTGATATCATATAAAAGTGTATAAAATGATTTTGTCTAATCCGATTTGTGGCCATTCTTAACCTATGTGGAATATTTCTATCTAGGTTTTGTCATAAACAGGATTCCACAACCAAATTTCAGGCCTGTGTTCTGTTAAATATCTCTGTTTTAACATTTGAACATTTGAAATATGTCTTAAGATATATGCAGGATAGTGTCTCTAAATGATAAAAAGATGAAACATCTAACATTTTAATTTACTGGTAAGCGTCCCAACTTTTAAATTTCTGGAAAATGAAGTAAAATATTAAAGGCTCAAAGAGAAATGCAGTGTAGAGGGACTTGTTAGTGGAGAGCAAGCCCTGGAGTACTACCTTTCTGATTGAGATAACACTCAGTAGGGAATCTGTTTTAAGTTCCTTAGACTGAAGGAATAAATGCCATGGGAAGGATAAAATAAATTCTTGCTAAACAAATGTACAGCAAGTGTAGGAGTTAAAGGCCAGCATAATAAGCACAAGAACTAAGCGAGGATCACGAAGGTAAAGATTTGATGAAGCGTGGGATGTAAAGAGAATAAGAAATGAGTATCATATTAAAACATTCAAGCAAAGCCACAGATTTAAGTGTGAACTTGCAGCAAGAATGGAAAGCGTTTCTGAAGAAAGCAGAAGGAAAGAATCTGTTAGATTTAATAATACTGAGAATGAAATCATAAGCAATGACTAGAAATGATCAAAGAATTGAAAGATCATGCCAAGAAAGTGTCATTAGAGATGACTTATTAAAACCGAAAAGAGTGTTTAGAAAACAAATTTTTATACATGACAAACAGAGGAAATTGTCCATGTATATACAATGTGAATAGTTTTAGATGGAATATAATTTTTAAAACTAGAGTAAACCTTTGGCCCTGGGGCTATGTTTTGAAGCCTATAATCTGTAGATATCTTTCATTTCTGTATGATGACCATGTATGTGTGCAGAGATATTAAGGAGCTTACAGTTACTTGTTTCCATTGAGTGTTCTGCATCGTGCTGTTATCTTCATATTATCAGTAGGTTTTCTATAATATTCCTGTTGGCTTTGTGTATGGACTGACAATGCAATGGAAACTACTAAAACAAAAGATTCATTGGCTTAGTTAGTCAGCTGAAAATAGATATCGATTGTATAGCTTATTTCTTTCATCTTTTAACAGTCTTAGGTGAAAGGCTTAAAACTGGTGTTGTCTTGATTTGTATATTCTCTGGTACCTTGTACCTAGTTTTAGGACAACTCACAACAAAATCTCATAGTAATGTTACCTTTGTTCCCATGGAAACACTTCTGAATTATTTTTCTCTTCCACTGCTGGGGAAAAGACTGAAGGAAACAGTTTTTTGGTCTTTCTGGGAGATTGTACTTGCTTATACTACACGGGAAAGGGGTAGATGTCACTGAGTACACAGGAAGGCAATTTATGCAATTGTTTAACTTATTCTACACTGTCTCCTGAAAACTATCAACGCTGAACTCCATCTGTGTTAACTGAATTTTCTGTGTTGTTTTGTGAAATTTCACAGAGACACAAGTGTTTCACACAGTTCCAGTCAAATACTTGTCTTAAGGGACAAAACAAGGTTTCTTGTAGACAATAAAATAATAATAATACTTGCCTTAAACTTTAGGGTAAAAGAAGATTTTTTAATGTGTTATTACACTGACCTTCTTCCTTATCCCCTGAAAAATGTCATTAGAGGCAGAGGCATGAGCTTTCCATTTCACACGAGTTGAGACTAATTGTAAGAACTGCTAAGACATACTGCAGACTAAAGGAAGGCAGGCTAAAGGGGTCTTTCTTTCACTTCCCACAGTTTTCTTAATATTTTTTTTTTCTCTATTTTCCAGGTAATAAACATTGTGCACCTTTAAGGGCAATAAAATCAGCCTTCATGTTTGAAGTTTGTTATTTTACCAAGTACACTTGCAAAAGAAACAGAAGCTTTCCTCTCTTCCGTTCTCCAAGCCTTTTCATACTTTCCTCCTCAGAAAGAACTCATCTTCTCTAGTCTAGTTACTTGCTGTGTTACCGAGTGTTACTGTCCTCGAAAGCTTCCTCTAGCAATGTTATGAATCACAAATATTTTTCAACCTTGTGCATGTGTATGTTTTCCTCTCTATCTTCTCTTTAATCAGTTGTTAAGAAAGCACCATGCCTAAACTATTTTCCTTTTAACAGGAACTTTACTACCCTTGTTACTATTTCAGTGCTTCTTTCTGGGTGTCTGATCTCCATCAAAAATTGGATTGTGTTATGGAAAAGTGACCATTCCTCCTCCTGCCAGAAGGGTTACATAAATGCAGCCCCTCACAGACCCTGGTCTATGTACAGACTCTCAAGACCCTAGAAGGGAATCTCTCTTATCCACTGTTAGTTACACTCACACACAAACCAGATTATTGTTACAGTTAGTATTTTTTGCTCTTGTTTTGAAAATTAGTGTAACTCACCTAGTGACAAACTTCTGAAGCTCAGCAAAACTCTCCTGACAGTCCTTCACGGGCTGCAGGTGAATATCTGCTGTACTATTAACCTCCATGGGTTGCAGGGTAATCTCTACTCTGGTGCCTGGAGCACCTCCTCTCCCTCCATCTTCACTGACTTTGTGTCTGCCAAACTGTTTCTCTCACATATTCTCACTCTTCTCTTCTCTGGCTGCTGTTGCACAGGGTTTTTTCCCGCCTTGTTAAATATGTTGTCCCACAGGTGCTACCACTGTCAGTGATTGGCTGAGCCTCGGCCAGCAGTAGATCCATCTTGGAGCCAGCTGGCATTGGCTCTATCAGACATGTCACAGAAGCTTCCACTGTAGGCCTCCCTGCTACAAAATCTTGTCGCACAAACCCAATGCAGTTCTTCCCAGAATAGACAGGAGTGATGTATGTAAAAAGAGAAGAATAGAATAACTTGAAAAAGTGGAGGGATTCAGAGCCTAGGGCTGTAATAAAGGGGAATAAGAAGCACATGGAATTTGGTGATGAAAAAACAGAAACATGAGATAAGCAGCAAAATAGCAATGTATCTAAAGAATGTTGTTAAAATTGTCAACAGATAAAGAAAAAACGTGCCCTATATTGCAAAATAATGACCAAGTTAAACTCTTCTTTTCCCTTAGAAACTCTCTCTATAAGAAAACAGATTCTAAACCTAGGTATGCAGAATAGTGAATGCAGTATTTAAATTTTGTGAGTCTAATAATAATTTAAGCGTATGCTTAAATGGAATTTAAATCAAGGTTCATGTGGAAAATTAAGCAGCCCTTATCTTCATTTCTGTTGTAAACTCATTTTATGAATAAGTAACTGAGAAATGCAAAACCAAAGACTTGTTTTCAGATTGGGACACATTTTGTGAAATGGAAGTATGTCTGTCTCTGAATTAATTATCCAGAAAAATTGAAAGTGAATATCCTTCAATTAACATGGAGACAATATTGAAGTCATACGACTCCCTAATCTTTTCAAAGTTGGTGCAATACCATTACTATCTTCTTCAATATAATATCTGGTGATATAGTTGGATAAGATCCTGCCTGCAGGACACTGCCCAGTACTCAGGCACAATTTCACAGGAAACTTTAAACAACAGCTCTACTCTAAATGAAGAGGTTATATTCATTGTGAGTTTTACCAAGTTCATTGGCCAAGCAAGTAAAAGCATGCTACTTCTTTTGTCCAGTCAAATCATAAATTCAGAGAATAAAGTTGTGATGTTCTAAACTTAGTCACCTCTCATAAGGACCTCCAATTCATGTGAAGTCATCAATTCTATTCTGTTAAACTCCAGTTGACACACAACATTTGTTTTTATAGGGCTCTTCTCAGGATGGATCCTACTTCTAGAAGACAAAAATCATGTATACCTTTGATTATTTAGGTATTCAACTGACCTTAAAAATAATTTCTATGACCATAAACATGTATTGAATGGTTTTCTGGACAATGCTGTGGTGCTCGCTACCAAGATCAATCCTCAAATGAGGAAAGAACAGAAAACATTGCTATATATTCTCAAAGTACTTTAAAATAATTCTTCTAAAAATAACTATTGAAAACCTACCTATGCAAACAAAACACAGTATCAAAAGTCTCCATTCTCTAAAGAACCTGTCATGAAAGTCTTTGAAATTTGATGCTTATCTGTATATCATGTTCTCTATCAAATATATTTTCTATACTTGATAAATAAACATATATATTTGGTTACATTTCAAAATGTAAGTATATATACTGAAACTAGAGAGCGAGTAAATAAAATTTTGAAAACACTGAAAAAGTATGACTATGGATGCAATGATGCGAAGTAAAAGTAATCAAAGAATATTTGGGCTGCTTCTGATCTATTGAAAGAAGTACAGAGTAAAGTTATTTTATATATCCCATTTTGTACTTGGTGGTGTTTCAGGTAAATCTGCAAGGAGTTAGAGGGCTGCACTGCCTCTGTGCTGTAGATCTGAGGTGTAGTGAAATTCAATGGTTCTTGTTCCCATACGGTAAATCTGCGTTTTCTTTCCCCTTTGATAAAGTCGGCCAGGTCTACTGACTATTGTGTGAGACCACTGGTCACCACCTGCCCATCCTTTCACAGTCATTTGATATTCATGCTTCTCAAGAAAGAATAAAAAAGAACAATCTCTGGGCAGCATGCAGCAGCGAGAGCTGTGATTTACTGAAGGCTTATAATGGCCATTCTCAGTAGCTATTGTGCATTCAAATAGAGACAGGCAGAATTTCTTCCTGATTTAGTTAAAGAAGGGCCCTCCCACACTGCAATATATGAATGCCTCATTGTTGGAATGTGGATAGATGGCTGAGTAATGCATTCATACAGGATACTTAAATATACAAAATAATAAAATTTAAGATACTTTTTTCTTCAAATTTCCATTTTTGCCAGTGTAGTTTTCCTTGAATTAAAGCCTTCCTTACAGAGTGATGTAAATGGATGGTATCCTGATTAGGAAGTCAACTACTTCTTATAATTCAAAGGAACACAAAATGTCTTGATTGCCTTGCATATACCACCAAGTGAAGCCAGAAAAAATTGTTAACTCTTCAAGATGAGTAAGCTACAAAAAGGATAGACTTTGAGAAATAAAAGAAAATTTTATTTTTTGTAAAGAAAGATACAACAGGAAAAGGGCTTTATGTCCATTCTGTATGCAATTTTATCGTGCCTTGTACCTGTAGAATTGTGAATAATCCCTTTGTGTACTGAAAGCAAAAGACATCATTCTGACTCTTTTAGTGAGCGTTGTGTTTTTGAAGTATTGTTCTGGAAACAGTCTTAAAAACAGCTTTAATAAGCTTTGCTTTACTCCAGTGGATACAGTCATACTGTGCACAGAACATGAGACAGTCAGCTGAGGAATGATTATAATTCTTTCCCTCCACAGGAGCCCAGAATATGCTGCCCAGTGCTGACAAAATAACAGCTCCCAGAAAGACACCTTCCAAAGGAGGACAGGGGAACCTAGATTTCTTCCTATTTATAGTACTTGTAACTGATATGTGGTGTGAGATGGCTGTGTTCTCAACCACAGGTTTTACTGTCACACAAAAAATAAATTCTTTTATTTCTGGGTTTTGCCTGTCTTCCTCTGCATTTAATTAATTGTTAAGCAAGCATTTTTTTCCCAATGGAATTTTGCTTCTGTTTCTAAATGACTGAAAACAATATAGCTGTAAAGGACCCAGAACAACACATCAACATGGTATTCCATGGGCAGATGGCGTGCTAACCTAACCTTGTTTATCATTGGACCACACCCTGTGCCAAGGTTTTTTTTGTAATGACTGCAACAGACCCAGGCTTTTCATGTATTATGTTCCTCCCTTCTTATTTAGATAACACAACTGTAAAGTTGGAGTGGCATTTTTAATTCAGATTAATAAAACTGTTTTTTAAATCACTTGGTTATTTGGTTTCTATTTGAAATGCACTTGGAATTTATTCTGCCAGAATTTTCAAGCCAACTATATCTGTAGCAAGTATAAACACGTCTTTTTCATATATTAAAAATACAGAAATTATCCTTTATATTACATACTAACCATTTTTTTCCATATTAAAAAAACAGAGATATTATTTAGTATATGTAACGTATTTTGATGTACAAAGATTTTTCAACTCAACTACACATATACATTAAATTCAAATCATGTATACGTTAATGTTTCCCCCATTCTTATCTTTTATGTATTTATTAGCTTTTTTTGAGTTTCATTCTCCTCCAAAATTCTACTGAATAAGTAGAAGTTCCAACAGACAGTAATTTCTTTTCATAAAGTAAAATAATATATCAAGAGGAGAAGAACATTTATCTCCTTTCCTATGGAAAAATCTTTTACAGTTTGGCTAGGGCAGCATCTGGACATAAGAAGAGGGAGTGTCGAAATTCAAGAACTGGCAAATCTTTGCATATAGTAAGATCAGCAGAAATTTCAACAGACTACAGTCTATTTTGGCAGTGCTTTGTATGCAGATATGGCTTCAGCTGAAGTTTACACATCTGCGCTTTAAAAACACAATGTCATTTTTCATCCAATAACTAGTCCATATAAATGTTAGATTTTACGCTTTGTTTCAATCTGTAGTGCTTTATTTTGGTTTCAGAGTACAGATCTAACAGCCTAGCAACTGTGATCCATGAAGGAAGACTCACTCATCATCTCAGGATAGGAATATTATGTAGAATCTATTTATTTGATAATAATGGATGAGTCACAATGGATAACTCAAAAGATGACCCTAACACAGACTATTTTGGACAAATTTTGTCAGAAATATTTTACATCTAATATTTGTACCAAATGCATATGATGACAAAATATATGTGGAGAGCAGAGACCTCTGAATTATCATGGTGGGGTGACAGGATGTCTAAACACTTTTCTAGAGGATATCAGACTCTTAGGTTCCATCCTGCAGATTGTCGTCTTCAGCAGGCACTCAGACTTCTTGTAGCCTAGCAAATCCTTCTATGCCAAGTCCCTTCTTCAATCCTGTGGTCCCAGTCATACTATAATTATCCTTACCTGTACTGTGAGATGATCTTGGCCTCCAGCAGAAGCTTCCTGCACCCTTACTGCCCCTGAGGAGGCCAGTGGCCTGTATTACCTCCTGATGGGCATCAGAGAATTACCTGGGGACAGCGTTAGGTAGCTGGTGCTAAAGCCACAGTTGAGAGTCTTCTTACAGTTTCTTGCTCCACATGATCATATCTCAGTACTCTTGCACATGTGCACCGTTTTATTAAAAATACAGATGTATATAAATACAGAGTCTTACCACATGAGGCTGTCTGCAGGTTTTTTCTGTGACTTCTTTATGTCTACAGTCATAGACTCTTATTTCTTCTAACAAGCGTCTTCAGCGTGCTTCCAAGACAAGGTGCCTGATGGTCTAAACAATCAGCTTTGTATAGTACAGTTCCTGGCCAGAGCAGGAACTGGCATCTGATTCTTATGAATGCTTTGTTGATATATGCAACATATATAGAGAAAAATAAACTCAGAATGTTTAATATTTACTATTCTGGTAGGTCCATAGGTTCAAGTCACCGCTTGAGTCACCCCAGTATCTGCCCCTTGTCTATACTTTGCTTCATTGCTATGTATGCTGGTGATTTAATTTAATGCAGAATTCACCTGAAACTGTTGTTCTGTATTTCAGGGAAATTCAACAGTACAGAGAAGGTAATGAAATATACCAAACTAGTCTGAGCGAGCTCTCTTGCAAGTTGAAAGTAATAATGCATGTGCTGGGGAAAAAAAAAAAATTCTCCTCATAAGAGGGCACAGTAGAGAGCTGCAGGAGCAGAATTCCTCACTTTCATCTGCAGAACGGAAGTATGACATATTAGCACCTGTTTATGCACTGCTACTTCTATTTTTGTTTCTTAGTTCTTCTTATCCTAGCATCCTGCTTTCATTTGTACTGTGCTAATCCTTAGCTGCTCAGGCTGCTGTTTTCTGTGCTGGATATATGTCTCAAAATGGAAAGTTTCCAGACTGAGACTAGTAAAATGCGTTGTTTCCCCATGTTAAGATATTATTCAGTAACAGTTATACTTAAGAGCCTCTCATTCTTCCAGATATTTCAACATAATTTTGTATTTTACCCTGATATCTTGATATTTAGTGCTTTCGGTGAAAAAAATCACTCTTATATGGCAAAATGGTTTTCATCTGTGAAGAACCACATTCCTCACATAATTCATTACACTTGATTCAGAATAGCTGTTAACTTATCCACTGAGTGCATCTCTACTGAATATACTTTCTGCAAAAAAGCACCTGTCTGCATCTGGACGGTACATACATTATCCTACAGACTAGCTGTGCAGAATTTTACTGGACACATTGCTTGTAGGCATTATCTTGTTTTTTTACATGTTTTTGATGCAATGTTTAGTTCTGCTATTCATGAGCTGTTTTTTTAAGGAGGAATGGGGCTAGAAAGTGTCTTGAGGCCATTGTGTAAAAGACTGTGATTATGAATTAAGAATGGTTTTGCAAGAGAAGAAACCAAACGGGGAGAATTCCACCTGATCTGATCTTCAGACTCCTATGTGATACGTGAAAAGTCTCTCAAACTGAGTGTTTCATAGCTAATCATTAACTGTTCATTACTTCTGGCTGCCCTACAAATATCTTAGGCTGTGATCTGCAGAACAGATCACCACTTGTATCTGCAAGTAATGTCAGGGGGAATGTTTATCTGAAGTTCTCAGATTGGTCAATACTGAGTAGTAAAATCTCCTAATAATTTTACCCCTAGTCCTTTTTTGTCTCTATATTTGTTTCAAGAAAAAGAATGGTTACTGATAATATTTAGTAGAGCTGGTTGAGAACTTAGGGAATTTTAATTACAAAACATGAATTTTATATGATCAAAATAATTTATAACAAAAGACCACTTCCATCAAAACTTTCAACAGAAATGAGGTTGGCCCTCCTTCCACGTAATTGTGGATAATTTATTCTGAAATTTATAAAAAAATAAATTTGGGGAAGTGGAATATTAACCGATATAAAAAATATTGGAGCAGAATTATAACTTATTGTGTTATAGAAGAAATTGATGTACTACATTTCATTATAATGAAATATATTTCATATACAGAATATCTTCAAATAAAATAAATTCCTGAAATCACATTTTGCTCCCTTGATCTGCTTTTTCTAGGTAGTGTATGGCAGAAGGTGATGTGTTTCATTATTGGAACCAACATTTAAACTACTGTATATTATATGGCAAGGATGTCCCCTTTTCTTGTTGTAATAGGCATGCATTGGTCAACATGATGAAAAAAAACTTGTCCCCTCCTTGAGATAGCTGAAGAAAGGAGGGTTTTAGGAACCACTCACACAGATTGTATCTTCAACAGGTTTCCAGACAGGGCCGAATCAAGAGTGCGTTTTGGTCCCAGAGCAACCTAGTGATTGATGCTGGGTTCTTCAGACACGTCTATCTTCTATTCTCATATAAACAGGTAAAGGATTTCTACTGGCCTTGCTGCAGGTTCTATGATACAACTCTAGCATGGGATCTGCAAACAAAACATACAAACTCTTGCATCACGTATGTTTCCCTGTTTTTCCTACCTGAAATTATATAATAATAAATTACTCTCCTTAACCAACTCTTTGGTTCAGAATAAGGTACATTGGAAAAGAGTATTTTGCTGAAGGAAACTTGCTACTGAAAATTGTTCAGCACTTCTCAAAACTGTGAGGTGTATCCCTGATGAGAACATGTACATATCTATCCTTGGTCTGCACTGAGAAAATTCTAAGGGAAATAACGTGCACCTTCATTCTTTTCCAGTGAGCAGAATGATTGCTAAAATAGTCAAGGATGTGAGGAAGGTGACAGTTCTCTAACTACATCGCTGACAGTATTTATAACTACTTTACTCCTGTTAAACAGTTCAGTCTCTCATAAAAAACAGATCATCTGTCTGAAGAGTTTATATGAAGTCATTTATTAAGCTGAACAGCAAAAAAATGTGGATTATTCATTACACTGAACAGCAAAAATGTGGGTTATAAAGACATTACAGCAAGCTCATATACTTTTGGATGAAGTCATATTTTTAAAGACAGCTTTATTTTTTGCTTTGCTTTATAATAAGGTGGCATATAGTTTTGCTAATTACCACAGCATATGTTCCAATTGTATTTTATAATAAATAACATTGTTGAGAATCCGTGTACTGGCTTATGTTCCTCTGTAATTGCAGTATTGGAACACAGAATATGTTTGTTAGCGTAGCCTACCTGTGAAACTGCAACTAAAGTCAATTTAACAATATAGCTTTATCATACAATTTTAAAGCCTGTGTCTGTATATTATTTTAGCCAAAACGGATTTAGACAAGAGAAATTTGTGGTTATATGAACTCACCTCCTATCTGTAATGCAAAAAGATTGATTCTAAAATTGTTATTTAATCTAAATAAATTGTTATTTAGTCTAAATAACTAAAGATCAGACTAGTATTTTGTGAGTCTAATAAATATTTTATCAGTCGTAAGACTTCACAGAGGAACTCTGAGTATTCAACTAAGCTCCTTAATTGGGAGATTTCACTAGTTGCTTTTCTTACACAATGGCTCAAATCCTTCACTTCAGAACAGAAGTAATGCCACTCGTGGACACCTAAGATGTCAGGATAGATGTGGGCATAAAGGATTGCATTAATCTTGCCCAATTTTTCATACTTACACAATTTATCTGCAGCTAACCTAATCACTCTAACTCTGTAATCAAGGATAGGAATAGGTACTTATATATATATATATAGGTACTATAATTTTTCTCACTGTAAAGTGAAGGTGAAATAGGCCAAATTTTCTCACATCAATTTTGTTCACCCGCAAGAGTGCTACAACTTAGATGGCAGGCAACAGAAGACGTAAAGACAAGGTTAAGGAGGACACATTATAAAAGCTTGTGGGGGGTTAGCCTTGGCCAAATGCCGAGGTTCCACCGAGCTGCTCACTCAAGAGCAACCCCTCCACAGCAGGGCAAAGTGCAGAGAAAATAGGAAGAACAGGAATAGGAAAGCTCGTGGGTCAAGACAAAGACAAGGAGAGCATTTATCAATTACTGTTGTAAGCCGGAGACTCAATGTGGAGAAATTTAATTCTAATGAATTGACAGTTGCAGTATATTTTGATAGTGAGAAACAAAAAGTTAACCATTAAAACAATACCCTTTCTCCTTCTTTTCCCAGACTCCACTCCCTCACTCCAGATGCCACCGAAGAGGGGATGGGGTATAGCGGTTGTTGTCAGTACATAGCAGCTTCACTTAACCTCTACTTCCCTCTCATACTTATCCCCTTCTACAGCATGGGCTCTCCACAGGCAGCAATTCCTTCAGGAGATATCCACCTGCTCCAGCATGGGGTCCTTCACAGGCAATTGTGGGGATGTTTCCTCTACCATGGAGCAGGGGAATCTCTGCTCCAGCACCTAGACCACTAATTGTCCCTGCTCCTTCTCTGACCTCAGTGTTCACACTGATGTTTTTCACACCCTTTAGTTAATTTCTCACTGCCTGCACAGTGTTTTTTACCCTTTCTTGAATACTATTGCCCCGGCTACTGGGCTCAACTGTGCCCTACAGGAGTCGATTGGAGCTAGCTGTAACCAGCTGTGTCCAGCATGGGGCAGCTCAAGCTTCTCTTCACAGAGGACATCCTGCAGCCCCTGCTGCTGCCACCTTGAAGTCTACAACTAGTACAAAGCCCAGTAAACAATTTTCATTATTCATGCATGAGGAATTTTTTCCTGCTTGTGGGAAAAAAAAAGTAGGCAGTAGAGTAGATCTGGAATAATTTTATAAGGTACCACACCTTGCCAGTGATGTTTTGCAAAGCCAGCTATAAAATTATTTCTGTTCTTCCATGACTTATTTTAATATGTGATTATTCATGATTGTTTGTTGAGAATACTATTGTTCTTTTGCCGTCATATAATTCTGACATGCTGATGGTTGAAAGAGATCAGAGGACCATCCCTCTACACTGTACAAGTATGCAACGTAAATATAATGATGGACCTATGAAGAGTTGGTATGGTTTTTATATGTATACATAGTGTTATTACACACCCATGCTGCTTTTCGCTCTCACTCACATTGTAGTTTCCTGGTGCTATTTCCTCTGTGTTAATATTAAGTTCTATCTCAGAGGTCATTGGTGGGAACTGACATGACCTGAAATGATTCTTGCACTATCCTTTCCCAGTCAAATCTACTCCTTTGTACCTGTTTTTTAAGCCTTCAAGAGCTCTGTGTGTCCATATCCTCACATTTTTTTTCCACCTTACTTCCCTGGTACATGTGCTAGGTAGCTCTTGTAATTCCTATTCTTTCCTTGAATCCAAAAGAGAGGCAGTGGCAACAGAAGGTTGTCTTATGTTCACTCCCTCTTCTGTAGTGCTACTCAGCATTAGTCCCGCCACAGACTAGGTATTCAGAAGTTTAGGAACCATGTAAGACAGAAAGCAAAATAGTCTTGCCTGCCTGTTCCAAGTGCTCAATTCCAAGGTCAGTAAAATTTAAGGGAAATATGAAGAAAAACACTTCCTTTGGTTTCAACAGTAGTCACAGTTTCACATGCTGTGCTTCCAGTCATATCTTCAATCTGATTGTCAGACATGATTTTGAAAAAATAACATGCATAATGCATTTACAGTGGTCTACAGAATAGTTAAGGGATGTTCTCCTCTTAAACTGCTATTTTGAGGTTTTTATAAACTGAAAATTATTGCTTGCTTTGATGACCTTTCTTCAGGCATGTTCTCAATGCCAAGGTTATTTCTTTTCTTTGACTCAAGGAACGGTTGGATAAAATTAAATGTTTCTGGTTTTGAGCTGTCTGAGTGGGAAAAAATTGCCAGTTTCACATTTTGGAAAAAAATACAGATGCTTATTTTCACTGAGTACTGCAAAACGACTTAATTTTATCTTGAAATTTGTCACTCACAGAAAAGTAATTACAATTTAAAAAAAAGTTATTTAAGGAAGAAACTTTTTACTTGAAAACTGCATAAAGGGCAAGATGGAACAGGTCCCTCAGTTTCCAAAAAAAAAAAAAAAATGCTTTTAGCGACACTTAAATGTATATGTATATAGATGCCTGCAATAAAGTTCTTTATATTTCATACTAGTTTGTTGTCAATCATTCTGTTGTATAACTTTGCTACTGCTCAGTGCATGTAGCTAATAGGAAAAGAAAAATTGTACTTGAAGTTATTTCATTTCTCTTACAATATCCTGTCCTTTGTTGCATGTAACTATACTATGCCTAAAACAGTCAGGTTGAAACTGCCTGACCCATTCCCAGAGCATAATCTAGCTCCTGTCCTAAAAGAGATAAGTATTCACTAACAATTGTGATCAAATAATTAGGTACATTGTCTTATAAAGATCATTATAGCAAATTACTAAGTTAAATTTTAACAGCTATCTCTGTGTTTGCATTTCCTAATTTCTGAGTTTTCTAATTTGTAATCCTAGCATTTTTTTGCCATTCTTTTACAATATTTTTTGTTTAATCTGACTGTATATTGGAATTGTAAATTTGATATAAGTTTTCTTAAGATTGCTTTCTTGCATAGTAGTGTTTTAGTTCATAGTACTCCTTGAGGTATACAAAGCTTGAAAAAGTCTGGGACCATGTCACTTCACCTGGATGTTCTCTTATGGTGTTATTGTAAATGCACGATGAGAGTAACAGTAATATCAGAAATAATTTGGAAAATGCGTTTTTAACATTTCAGCTTTGTGCTGCTTATATGTGTCAATAAGCATCTCAATTGCCTGGTTTGAATCTCCTAATTCCACTTTTTATGCCCAACCTACTGAGTTTTTTCAGGCTTCCTGTTTTTACTGAAATTACATCTGAATCCCGCCTGAATTCTCCAAAGTTCCTTCGTCTCTTATAAATTCCTTTCAAATGATGCATTTTTCCATTTCTGCCACAGTGACACATCGTCCTCTCTGAAACTTACTTTCAAGTGAGAGAAACAAGGCACTGAAATTCCACCACATAAAAGTCATTAGAGAATTTGCCATTGCCTTCAGTGACTATATTGAATTCATCTGTAATGTATGTAAATGAAAAATAACCAACCGCATGAGACTTTTTGAAACTTTCTTTCATCTTACCTGGTGCCATCTATCTCCATGTCAAGTCATATCTAGTTTACTAAGCTGAGACTGGCACAGTTTTAGTGCTAAGTATATAATGGATTTTGAGTTCCTGAGAAGAAATGTTGCTTAATCCTGCCAGTAAAGTATCTTATTCATATGCTTTACATGAGTTTTATAAAGATATGAAATGACTGTTCCATGCATACCACATGTTCCTTACAAATATAACACTCCACATTTAAATGCAAACCTTCACTCAGAGAAAAACAAGTTCTGACTTTGGTTTTGATCAGACAGATTTTTCTACTGAAAATACTTTGATAAGGATGAATTACTTTTCTCTGAGGGAAATATAATTTTCTGCAGTATGCTTTGACTTGAAAAGGGTAAAAAAGCCCAAAGGACTAAAGAAAGAAAGATTTCAGTCTACCAAAGGACCGTATTTAGCAGAGTAACTAATCACAAGTTGACATTAAAATAACAAGTGGACAAACACGCATTAAGTTTGGTATGTTCAGAAATGTTTTGGTGAACCAAGGCCACAGTGAAGATGGTTATGTTGATTCATATACTAAAATTATTACGGCTGAAGATCCCACGATGAAAGTCATTAGTAGGCCACTCTTACAATAGGAAGCTAATAACAAGCTTACAGCTGTAATAATAAGCATGAAGTATACAGTTGGGCTCCAGTTTTGAACTGTGTCAGAATAAAGAAGTTCTTGATGGGCACCATTTTGAGTCTTTTTGTCTGGTACCTGTCTATCAAAAGTACTACTACATTGCTCAGAAAAATATGATCATTTCTATATAAATGACCGCAGCTACTTTGTAATCACTTATTTTCCTATTTCTTTCTTTTCTTTTTTTTTTTTCTTATTTTTCATGAAATAAATACATATTGAATATTGTGACAGCTCTTTTAAGTTTCTTATTTTATACCTGATGGTTATCTACTCTTTTAAATTGTCTCATTCTGCTCCTACAATTTTTATTGTATCAAAATGTTGCAACAGCTGGAATTTAATTAAGATTCACTGTAACAAACTTTAAAGGAAATAAGCCTAATACTAGGTTTACATGCTTCTTAAACTTGGCAGGATTTGTAGAGGTATTTTGTTGCTGTGATTCTCACCTTATTTTCCATGGCAAACTCATGCTTTTACTTTAGAAAAAGTTTGTTAATCAAGTGAAAATCTCATTAAAGCCAACAAATCGATAGTGTTTAAGAAACACTGAATAGGTTCTTAAAAAGTCTTAAAGAAACACAGGTCTGCTGCTGACAGAGTGGTTCAATTATTTTCCCTCCAGTTGAACCTAACGGCAGTCCAAAATACAGGTTCTCTAGTTCCTATGAAGTATCAGAGCACCACAGTATCACAAGATTGGAAAAAACCTCTGAGATTGAGTCCAACCTATGACCCAACACCAACATGCACCTGTCATTTAAACCATGGCACTAAGCGCCTCATCCAATCTGTTTTTAAACACCTTCAGGGATGATGACTCCACCACCTCCCTGGGCAGCGCATTCCAATGGCCAATCACCCTTTTGGTGAAAAAGCCTAAGCCTCCCCTGAGTCTTCTGATACTGCTAACCTGAATACTGTTGAAATGTTTGAATGCATAGGAGGAACATTAGAAGAGACTTGTCTTACTGAACGGGCACTAGCAAAGTCCTTAGATCATGACACTACCACTAGACAGACTGAGAGAGCTGGTCTTGTTTAGCCAGGAGAAGAGAAGGCTCCAGGGAGACCTAATAGCAGTCTTGCAGTTTTTTAAGGGGACCTACAGGAAAGATAGGTAGGGTTTTTTTTTTAGCAGGGAGTGTAGTGGTCAGATGAGGGGCAAGAGCTTTAAGCTGAAAGGGGGTGAATTTAGGTTAGATAATCAGAAGAATTTTTTTGCTGTGAGGGTGGTGAGGCACTTGCACAGGTTGCCCAGAGATGTTGTGGATGACCCATCTCTCTGAGGGTGTTCAAGGCCAGGCTGGATGAGGCTTTGAGCAACCTGATCTAGTGGAAGGTGTCCCTTCCCATGGTGAAGGGTTGGAGTCAATTAATCTTTGAGGCCACTTACAACTGAAACCGTTTTATGATTCTATGTTTCTATGACCTTTCTGTATCTCATCAGACAAGATCTCTTTAAATACAATGAATTTAATAGCTGATCCTCTTTCACTCACTCTTTTGCCCAAGTAAATATATGAAGGTTCCCAGAATTTCAGAGCTCTCTCAGCTTGAGAGAGAAGGAAGCTGAGGATCAAAACCATGAATCCTATGATTAAATTATGACAAAGCCATACTAAGAACATAAGTTTAAAGCAGTTTAAGGCAAGAAGAATCACAGAATCACAGAGTCATAGAATGACCTACGTTAGAAGGGATCCGCAAGCATCATTGAGAATACTCATACTGCATAATATTTAGGTACCTGATCTAGCAGCCTGGATTTGGCATATAGCCAGAATACCAAGCAGGACACAAACTACTGCCTATGTCCACTAGTGGTCTAGGCTCTGAAATTTAGTTGTGCAATGTGATACACCCTCAAAGCATGAAACCATCTGCAAATTACTGCAAATACTACGAACATTTCCTTAAGTGATATTTTGAAGGCATTAGAACAAGGAGTGTTAAAGGTATCAGATTTATACCCTGGACGGATAGCCCGGGAAATTTTGCACATAAGTTATTATGAGAGGGTTGAGGCATTTTACATCTTTATTATTACTTCAAATGTCCTTCAACTGTGACATTGCCAGGCCATGGCAAGCAGATCTCCAAAAGAAAAGAGAATCCATTTACTTAGATTTTTTTTGTGTAAGATGTATGTAATCAGAAGAGAACAGAAAAAGTAGGAAAAAAGCCCTGATTTTAGAATTTGAAACTTAGAGTATCAAGAAACACTGGGAATCTTAATTCAGGTTCTAGAGCAATGGGGTCCCCTTTAGCCACATAAAAAGCACACCTGAGGATTAAGATTTTAAGCTTTCAACATTTTCTCATGCTATTTCACTGCATGGTATTATCTGTGGATTAAATAAAACTACACTGTTTTTACCAGCATATCAGGTATTATAGATGTTCTGGTTAGATAAGTACAAAAATGTATATTCTAGTACATGATAGAAGCAATACCAGATAACGCTTTTGACGAAGAAGTTTAGGACTGTCCAATGTATTATGGTAAGATTTCCATCATTAAAAATATTTGGAAGTTCATTCAATGAAGATTGTGGATTTGCAAGTCTTAGAAGATAATGCTGAACATTGTGAAACTTGCAATGACATTTTAAATAGAAATCTGTCAAACACTTTTAATCATCTTAGTTCTGAGATTTCTATAATAGTATCTCTGAAGTTATCTTCATTTTTTCTGATGATCTTTTATCTTTCTTCTCAAGTGTACTTGCATCTATGCACGAAGATCTTCTTCATATAAACATTTCCCATGGAGCTGGGTCAGTGTTGCTGCCTCTTCTTTATGCTGCTTAGCATGTATAATTTTAAAAATGTTTACTTTTATGTAGGTGGTAGTGAAATCTATAGATAAAGCACTTCTTTTTAGCAGATATGGCAAGGATAACAAAAATTTGAGGCTTTCCGATGCCGTCTCAATATCTTGTAATTAAACGTCAAGCTTTTTTGCTTGAATTACAATCCTTAGTAACTTCAATCTACAAATAATAATAATAACAATAATAATAATAATAATAATAATAAAAATCTTACTGATTGCTACATTCATAATAAAACACCACCTGCTTTAACGGATCTGGATAACAGGTTCATCCGTTTATAAATACACATTGAACAGGAACCAAATCCTGCTAGTGTAAAATTATGTTCTTGCTCCTAAAAACAAGGATAGGTCTTAGAAGAACTGGATTCTGGTAATTTCTATGATGTAAGGTAATAAGGGTGTCACGTATATGTCTGTCACTGGAGAATAATTAAGCTGTTAAAGGCCAGATGAAGCAATAGACCCAGGAGAATATATTTTGGATTTTGATGCAGCTGTGTTGAGTTGCTATTTGACATGTTATTGTGGGAACAGTTGTTGAGCCCTTCTAGGATATGTCAATAGAATGTTATTTCTTCATGGTATAGTTTAACTTCAGTGTGTTGCCTGTGTTGAAATGTACATAGAGTGAGGCTGTGAGAGTGACAACTCATACAAGCATTAACAGACTTGTTACAGGGGAAAATGCAGAGCAGAAGTCAGATGAAGTGAAAATGCATGTGCAGAGAAAATGCGTGCTGCTCTGCGAAAAAGAGGAACCACGTGAAAGTCTCAGACTAATCTGGGCTGCAGTAGAACAGACCTTTTAAACACACCTGAGTTTATCTTATCTACCAGGAGAATAAGTGTACTCTAGCAAGGCAAAGGAATAAGTTCTTTGTAATAAAATTAGAATCCAGTTCTGGAAAAGAATCATAAAAACATGAAAATGCAAATTGAGAGCTTAATAAGATTGACATCAGGTATATTCTAGTCCCAGTAGCTTCTTAAACATTACCTGAGGCACTTCTCAGTTATGAGAGTCAAATATCAAACCAGTACCACTTTTTGAAAGTACTGTCATTCAGAGAGAACCTCAGTCTGGGTCCTTTTCCCTCCAATTTTAGTGAAGATAATTTTGTGCCCTCGAGGACAAACAGTTTTCCAAACAGATTTTCCAGGAATCTTTCTTTTTCCTCTCTCTTCTAAATTATTTGGGAAGACCTTTATTTTCTTCAGACTTTGGTTGTATGAAAAACGCAAATACAATATTGTTTAAACTTTTTAAGGATGGTTTGTCTTTTGAGATCTAAAGATTCTTTGACATGTTAATTTTTTATTAGGTTCCTACTTATAAGATCTATTGAATTACAATAGCATTCTCTTCTTAGACAGTGTGATTTGCATTTACTATTTTTAAAATGAAACACAACAAAAAAACCCCTGTATAAGTTTGTGATAGTCTCATACTATTTGATCTCCTGCTGTCTTTCTAATGGAGATTGCAGAGGACCACTG
Organism: Tapera naevia; assembly: GCA_033556795.1. Lineage (NCBI taxonomy): Eukaryota > Metazoa > Chordata > Aves > Cuculiformes > Neomorphidae > Tapera > Tapera naevia. Next base: position 10,825,950 of record JAUMJJ010000079.1, on the reverse strand, counting down.
ATGACTGGTATAGCATTTGGAGTGGTTTCTTCTGAAATATTTTCCAAGCTAACTTCTGCAACTACCTCTTGTGAGATTCAAAGATTCAAGGTAACTATTTGTGTGGTGACTGACAGGCAAAGTAATTACTGAAAGAAACCAGAGATCCAATGGGGAACACACAGCAAACTTGCTTTGTGGATTTACTTCCCAAATTCATCGGAGTTGCTGCTGCATGATAGATTCTCCTGCACCATTTAACAAGACAATAATAAAATTTGGGGTAAAATGAGGCAGAAACTGCAGCAAGATTCAGTAGCATAGAACCAGAACAGATGTGTCTTTGCAGCTTTCCCTGTTCACATATGACTGAAAAATGGTGTATTTCTGAGAGATGCTGGAAATGGTCTGGTTTTCATGTAGCTGCAGGATGTCATTTTTTTTTATTTTAAAAGTTTAGAAAGACCTCTAGAAGCACCCTTGTGTAATGGCTATAGACCTGAAATATGAAAATGCCATCTTTTTCACAAAATTTGGCTTAAACACTGTTTTCGGTTTTCACAAGGTGTCTCTAATAACGGAATTTAGTTGAAGAACAAGTATTGAGGACATGCAAATTCCCTTCTATTGTCTTTGTCTAAAGACTCTGTAAGCACACAACAGTTTCACTTAACACAGAGTTGCACTTTGGCAGGCAGTCAGGTGTGAGAAACTCTGTCCTTGTAACTTTCATCTGTCTCATATTTTTCAGTATGATAGATTAACACAGATTTTATTTTTAGGTCCCGAACCACCGTTCATCTAAATAGGCCATAAAAAACATCCATACCTGTTTAAGTATAGATGATTTCAGATATAACATCACAGTAGAATTTTTCCCTCACCTCCCCCCCAATATATTTCATAGATTGCATTCCAGGACAATACAAAATAATGACAAGATAGTAAAGAAACAGTGGCGTATGCATGTTAATAAAAAAGAAAGTAGTATTAATACTGACACTGCATTTCTATTGCTACCTCCACATAGCTCACAGTCTGCATTGCTTGTTCTCTTTCTCCCTCTTCCCTATAAATCCTTTTCTTCACATTTCCTGCAGCAGTTTTACATCTACTTTGTGCTCATTCCTCTGCACAATAGAAGAGAGATCATTAGGAAAAAATTCTTTGTAAAGATTCAGCAATTCTGAAAACCATGAGATAGATTGAGGAGATTAATATGGGACCCCATGAACAGGGCAGCTCTTCATTTGTGATTTGGCATTTTATCTCCTAAAGTAACATCACATATTTTGCCTTCCTCTTCACACTTTTTTCATCTCTTTGTGAATTTATTCCCCTCTTTTCCCCATTTGTTGTTATCTCATAACATTATTCTTTTTCTCTTGAAGCTACCATTCATATTTTTAAGTGAAAGCTATTAAATTTAATTTTTTTTTAAAAGGATATTTCTGGTCAAAAACACTTAAATGTGAATTCAATGATTTCAAAATCCATATGGCATCCTAGACAATATTGTATTTATTATATCGCAAATCTCTGAAACAAGAAGACCGCTCTTGATTTACTCAAGAGGATTATTTCCTGAGCATATTATTGCTTCTTAATCTTGGGCTTCATATTTCATCTAGTATTTCTAATCAATATAAACTTTTTCATATTTTCTTCTTCTGTTACCTGATATGTCTTCCTTTCAGTCTCCCTCTTCGTCCTTTACCTCTTATTCTCCATTTGTATCAGCTTCCCTCCATTTTTCACTGGTCCTTTTTCTCTCTCCTAAATATTGTCCAGGTTTGGTTGGTTTTTTCTTCTGTGGTGGATTTTTTTGTGGTTTTGTTTTGTTTTGTTTTGTGTTTTTAAATTAAACAGGGTTTTTTTTTTTTACTTCAAATCTATTTTGACATTTTAGAGACAGCTATTCTCTGAGAAGCTTGATTTTTTTTTAAATGTTGGTTCAGCTTAATAGTATATGGTAGCCCTGACAAAAAATTTACATCAAGATGCACTCAAGACTTGAACAGCTGAAAATGGAAAGATCTGATGCTCAGTGGGATATCTCACTGGAAGTCTATTAAAATAGTACTATTTTTTAGGAAATGGCTCTTTTCAGCCCTTATCTAACATGAGCCATTAGTTTACTTTATTTGGAAGTTTTGTGGGAAAGAAGTATAGAACAAATCATAGAATTGTTTGTTTGGAAAAGACCTTTGAGATCATCGAATCCAACTGTAACTGTCCACTATTAAACCATATCCTTGAGCACTTCATCTACTCATCACTTAAATACCTCCAGGGATGGTGACTACGTCCCTGGGTAGCCTCTTCCATGAAGAAATTTTTCCTGATATATAATCTGAACCTCCCCTGATGCAACTTGAGGCCTTTCCTCTTATTCTCTCACTTGTTACTTGGGAGAAGAGACCAAAACCCACTTCACTACAACCTCCTTTCAGGTAGCTGTAGACAGTGATAAGGTCTCAGCTCAGTCTCCTTTTCTCTAGGTTAAACAGTCCCATCTCTCTCAGCTGTTTCTCACAGGACTTGTTCTCCAGCCCCTTCACCAGCCTTGTTCCCCTTCTCTGGACACGCTTTAGTGTCTCAATGTCCTTCTTGTAGGGAGGGGTCCAAAACTGAACACAGGGTTTGAGGTGCGGCCTCGCCAGTGCTGCGTGTAAGGGCACAATCACCTCCCTGGTCTGACTGGACACATTACTTCTACTGCAGGCCAGGATGGCTACCTGGATGCTTTTTTGGCTACCTGGACACACTGCAGGCTCATATTCAGTATAAAATTAAGTATGATATGAATTTTGTACTATGTTTTCCAGTTCAGGGCCTTAAAAGTGCAACAACACACAGGTATAGTGAAATATTTAAACTACACAATGAATTTTTAAGAGTATAAACCCTGAATATTGAATACGTAATGTTTTAACACATTCGTCTAGAATTTGTCTAGAATTAACCCTATTAGATGCATTGGCTTAAAACATGCAACGCAGGTACTGATACCATTAAAATAACTAAATCCCACTAAATCAAACTAAATAATGATAGGAAACTAAAATCAGGATTTGAATTTAGTCCATTATGCTGACCTTGCCTGTTCCTTACCATCATCAAACTATTTATAATATTTTTATGGCTTTTTTCAAAGAAGTCCTTTTATCACTGAGGTAAGTTTGTGACTAGGAAGGTGATAATTAGTAAAGTGGGGCTGAGGTTAACAATGGAGATCAGAAAAAATGTTGTCTTAAGTGTACTTTTTGGTGGAAAGCAATACTGAATCTCTGTAAGCTTAATTACCTTTATTTTGACTTGCCTTTCAGGTAATTTATATTCTTCTAGTTCACGTCTTTTATATATTTTTTTCCACTTGCTGGTCCATTTGTTATTCTTTCTGTAAGTTCAGTATCACAGACTCACACAATTCATATCATACATACACAGTTTGTCTTAAACTATGATGTATGCAGAAGTGGCAACAAAGGTAGGTCTAGATAGGTTATGGCTGTCTAAACAAGTCTGTCTCAGATGAAATTCTTTGGCCGTCAGAACTTAAGATGAAAAGATATGAAGTGACTACGTGACCAGTGACAGCGATCAGAAAGCCAATAAATAGATCTGAAGCAATGTTTTTCACAACACAAAAAATAGTCAGAAAGCTAAAGTCAGATCTCCAAGAACATTTAAAGATGTGTATGAAGTTTTTTTAAAAACTAATCAGCTAAATATTGTGCCAATAAGTGTAAAAATATATACATTTATCTGTGTTCAGGAGGTTCACATTATCCAAGAATGAAATATTTGACATTCAGTAGGAACAATCTAATGACCTTGGATCTATCTGAATTATCCTGAAACACAAACCCCTTTTCCCAACTGATTTTTGTTTTTAACATCTGACCTCAGTTATTATTACATTTTGAATAAATCTGTCCCTGTGTGGCCTGTGTGATTTTCTGACCTCCCGATTAACTGACTACACAAAATCATTGCTCTTTATTAACTTAAAATTACCTGGTTTCTGTTGGTTTACATTCACAATTTATGTCCAGTTTTAAGTATAAGATACTGTGTTATTGTTTCACAGGCAAATTCCAGTAGGAATTTAGATCTTCAGTTAAAAATGCTGCCAAATATTTTGAAAGTAAATGGTGAACTTGTCATTTAAGCACACTGTAGAATCATTTTTACTGCCAGAAAGGTACTTGGATATTTGAATAATAGATGTAACTGAAGCATTCAATATGCAGAAAAATTGTCACAAATTCAGATAACTATAGCTGCAAGCTCCTATAAACATTTTCCTTAGATAAACCGATAATGGCGATATCTATATTCAACTTCTTGTGGCAAGTACAAGAAAGTTGAAATAAATGCTATGGATTTCACAGTAAATGAATGCACAAAGCATTCCTGTGTTAAAGGTCCAATTTTGTTCGTACAATGGAATACAGGAATTATTTGATTTTCTCATTGTGAATATGGAGGCTTAGGCTATGCCAGGGATTAAAGTTTCTGAAGAATTAAAACTGATCAAACGTATAATGGAGGTCTCGTGAGCTAAATGAAAATAATATACTAGAAGAGCTCAGTCATGTGTTTGATTAAATTGGTTGCATTAAGGATACACATCACATTTGTTTAAACCCTGAGGTAACTCCATTTATTACTCTAGCTGGGAAAATTCTGTTGGTAGTAAGAAAGTGTGTTCTGCAGAAACTGCAATGCCAGCTGAATTCATAAGTTATTAAATCAGTTAGTGAACTATCTGACTGGCTGCAGTCAAAGGTGGCTGATGTGGGTAGGAGTCAGGAAGAGGAGGTTGTCTGTGAGTATGCCAAGAAATAAACAAAATTTGTTAATGACTCAGTAAGAATACCTTCTTATACCAACTGTGGAAGAAAAAAAGCAGAACATTGGTAGTAAAATCTCAGTCTTCTAAATGCGTCCATTGTGGCCGAGATGTATTCCCAGAAAAATTCACTTAGACATAATATGTTCTTTAATAAATGCTATTTCTTGTGGGAGGAATGTTTCATGAGCACCTATAAGAAGATGAAAAGAAAGTGAAAAGAAACAGGAGCCAGACACAATACGAAGCCTGTACAGCTAAAGAAGGAAGGCACATCAATCCAAGAATACAATCCCTAAGCCACTTCCCCAGCTCATATCCAGTTTTTAAACTGCTTTTGTTTTCAATGACAAATTTTCAGAGGTGTTGAATGATACTTTGTTGCTCCTACTAGCACTGGTTTATCAGCCAGTAACTACATCACATTTTCTGAGTAGGGACAGGAATGAGCTTACCATTTGTATACAAGAATAATTTTATTTCTTCTTTCTTCATTACATCCATAGTCGTCAGACCATTGTCCTATGGGGATGTAGGTCACATGCCAATAGACTATTAAGAGTTCAACGTGCTCAGTATCAGAATATCAAAAGAAGCATGTAGAGATACTACCCCTTTCCCCTACACTTTATAAGAAAATCATGTCTTTTCCACACATCTCAAGTAAGCTTTTCAAATTTGCGTGACCACATCTTGGTAACTGTGAGAAAGGTAACCCTAGGACTTCACTGAAAACTGTAAGAAAAACGCAAACCATAAAAATCCCCGTAACACCTATAGAATCAGGTAATTTTACTTTTGGTCTCCAACTGATTCACAGAGCGTTTTGAAATTTTCAAGAAATATGTCACGTTATTGCAAGTAAAATATTTTTCATAGGTGAAGTTGGCACTGCAATCAGGTTTATGTAAGAACTAAAAGCTGAGAGAAATCGTTTTCTAAAGTCTCTCCTGTTACTTAAGAAAACTCTTGCTTGAAAACTCTTGAGTGATTTCATCTTGGTAAAATTAGAATTGATCTCAGTGTGTGATAAAGAACAGTAAGAAAAAAATTTAAAATATTTTGCTGATTGTCTTTAAATGTTCTACAGAATGGGAAGTGAGATCTGAGAACCATCTGGATGAAATTTTCCTCTCCAGATCTCTGGGTTAGAGCTGTACTCAGTTCTCCTTCCATCTATATGGCATAAGGAGACAATCACAGTCTCTTGAAATGCCTTATAGAAATGCTAGAAAACCAAGACTTCAATACCTTTAGTATTAGAGTAGTAAAGTTCATGAATAAAGTTTTTTCTAGGCATAAGGCTGAACTTGAGACAATATTAAACTTTCTTAAACTTTCTGTGTAAAGTTACCCAGTGTCCCCTAGGCAGTGTATTTCATCTAGTTGACTAGCTGTAGGTGCAGATGCACAGAGCTTCACAATTTTCAGCAGCTTTTTGATCCATGGCTTGCCACTGTGATCTATTTTAAGGCACCAGTACTCCCCATGGTATGATACAGTATAGCATTTGTGCAGTGTAGTACATAGTAAATGGGCAGTCGTCAATCAAAGTTTTGACATGCACTTCTTATGTTACCTGAGATAACTGAGGACAAGAATACACACTGTGAGGTTTGGCTCAGAACAGAACTGCTACAGTTAATAGCATTGCTGTGCCTTGTAGAAATACTCAGCTGACATCAACAACAGTAAAACTGTGTTAGGACAACTCCCGTGTTAATAAACTCTAGTAATAAATCATATGAGAGATAGATTTAGCCAAACAAAACATAAAACAAGTTACAAATATTGTGTCAGTGCCAGGGCCTTAAGATACTCAGGTACTATAAATTTCTTCTGCTGGACTTTGTAGTCATTGCAAGAGCTGTCTACTTAATTCTGACATCTCTGAGCACTCAGAATTAGAGCTTAATTCAGATCCCTTAAACTCAAATGGAATTAATTTTTCAGGAATACAACTTATTTTACAAATGAAAGTCAGCTGCAAAAAGAGAAAGGACAGATTTTCATAGGATGTATTTCAGATAGAGTTCCTTCAATAACCATGGACATATACCTCAAGGGAAGACAGGCAAATAAATGCTTTGGTTTCAGTTAACAGCTTAGTACCTTCAACTTCCTGTCATGGCTTTCTCCTCACCTTATTTTCAGAGCTTATTTCCACATGTGATTTTCTAGTTTCAATAGTTTCTCTGCTTAAGCAGTTTATATCACTAGATTTCTACTCAGTCAACAATATATATGTATTAAATCTACAGTAGATGCTGGTTGTTACTATGCTGTAACTTGCTGTGAGAGCTCCCATTCCTTAAGTTCACAAATCAGAATAAGGCTGAAGAGGCTTTTATTGTAAATAGCTTCTTCCTCTAAAAGCTAGAATATATCTCCAAATAATCTATTAGAATCTGTCACATTTGTCACTTTTTTTTCTAGGAAAAGATGACCCCAGTTTACAAACACACTTCTGCTTTGAAAGTGTTTAAAGTAACAAAATCCAAAGCTACAGAAAGTAGTTGTTATAAAACTGGTCTAGTATTAAAAAAGTGTAATTAATCTGAAACCTTTACTTTGTAAAAATTTTACTCAGGATTTAGCATGCAGCCAAGAAAGTAAGGTACAAGTGAGAGGACCAAATAACAAAAAACTTTAGAAGAATCTGAGATTCTGATCGTAATAGAAGTTTCATAGCTAAAACACTGCCTTAAAAGGCAATAGTTCAGGCTGCAAAAAACAAGTACCCTGCCACACATGATTAAAGACAGAGGTGATTGCCACACAACCTAACTACACTCTAATTTTATTAATACAACTGAAATTGCTATAGTCTTGTGGTAGGTTGTTCAATCCAACTCCTTGTTCAGTTCAGACTTCAGGAGAGCTGATCTCACTCTCTTTTTTGAGACTTTTTTGAGGAAAATATTTCTAGCCATTCATGGTCTAGTAGAAACATTAGAACTGTATTTCTGATTTTCTTCGTCTTGATCTGTTGAGACACTGGACAGGATCTGACCTGATAACGCGTTGATTGAACTCTTTTCCTCTTCATCCAACAAACACAAATAACATATTTTGTGAATATTTCAACCAAATTCTGTTCCAGCCAATTGTTAAAACCTTCCTTTTTCTGAAATCCTTATGAATATTTTTCTTCGTATATGTACAGCTCCTGCACTTAACATATTATAATTAGAAGAAAGTACTGTAGATTTTGTGGGTGATGGAAGGGAATAGATAGAATTTGAACAAGCTCTCATGGAAAAAAAAGGAAATACACACGCTGTAAACTCTAATATTGCACGAAGAATTAATGCACAATTATATAACTGTGCACTTACATATAAAAACACTCACCTGCTTAAGTATCAGTCCAACTCTACTGAATGGCAAACCCATTTGTTTTAATAAAGGCAAGAAAAACTAATAGAGAACAGTGGGGGGAAAAAAGAACAAAAGAAAAACAGCAAATATTTTTTTAATAACAACTCAATATTTTTTAATAAAGACTCAACCAATTCAAACCTGGAAAAAGTTGTTGCAAAATTCTCCTGAATTACATTTTCTATGGCAAATTATACATTACAATTTTTGGTCTTCTAATATGACGCTACTGCTTCTTCAAACGATTTCCCTCATGAAATAATTAAGAAGGGCCAAAGATTTGCTTATTTGCTGTATGTTTGCAAACAAAATTTACCTCATGTAGAGACTAAGAATTTGGCTGGAAAATTGAAAGCTGCAGACTATTTGAATAATTAGAAGAAGAGAGAATTATACTATAAAATATTTCCCAGCTAATGTCAGCTGCTTAAAACGAACAAAAGAGAAACAAACAGGAAAGAATAGTTTGGGGAGCGGAGGAGAATTTTTATTTCTCTGTGTGCTCTTGAGAAATAGAGTAAATGCACATTAGTATTAATCAGAAAACAATTCTGTTCTAAAGCCAACGTTTTGATAGGGTCTCCATTACTGGGACAGACACATATGTGGCCTTATTTTGCCTGCATAATCACATGGAAGCCAAAGTACAGTACAAAATCTATGTTCTTAGTATCTAGAAAATTTGATCCTCTATTTAGATTAACCCACTCATATGGGAAAGGTGTAAAGTCAGAGTAAAGTCACAGATCATAAAGTTTTTAAAAACAATAAAGACAGGAGTAAGTAAGGTTCTTGTAAATTTAGTTTTATACAAAAAATGGGCAAACAACCTTTAAATTGTAAAAAAACCCTAAACTTTGATTCTGTTGATAAGAACAGCATCACAAACAGTAATATTAAAGAAAGTCCTCCTATAGGTGCCAGAAATATCAATAAAACAATATTTTTTCATTCACATTTGAAATGTATCAAGTTTACTTTTTGCTCCAGGATGCTTATAATGATAAGTAAATTATTTATTTCCTCAATGTAAAGATAGCACACATTAGACTATCAAATTCCTTAATCAGTATTTCCATTAAATCATGTCCAGACATCATTGCTGCCTTCATCAGATATCCAAAACCCAAAGCCCTAAGCATCTGAGATAAATCACATCTTTGCACTTACACATTACAGTATATTGGGTTCTGATATCTTTATCAGAGAAAAGTGAACAGCAATTTGTTAAATCGCTGTATAAAAATTGTTGCTGTGATTGGGGCAAAACAATACAGGTTTAAAACTTCTGTTCAGTTGCTTTGTATTTGAAAGTTTGGAATCTTATAATATGTGCTGCTCTCTCCCCCTTGCTTCTACTTGCCAGTTTAATTAGCTCACAGTTTTAACTAGATCTACATTTTTATGATTAATATTTTTTCTATACATTTGACTTTAGAACTAATATAATTCTGTAGGTTTGCAAACTTAGATCAAATATTCAGGGAAAAGACTCACTTCCATACAAATAAAGTTATGGAAGCAATGATTGTAAGTAATTTCTGAATATTTGTGAATATTGTGTTTGTCAAGTTTGTTTTTGAGACCTCTACTGTGTACCTAAAAATATGATCGCAACATATTTTAGTGAGTTCAGCTTCAGTTATGTGCAATTTAGTGGATAAATCAGGTTTATATTAACTGTTTTATGCTAGATACTGAAAAAAAAAATGGTCCTGGAAACATAACATTCAACACTGCCTGCAAAACTGCCCATCATCCTGAATTTGATCTTAAACATGAACTAAATTCAATTCCACTTTGATAACGAGCATGCAGGATCCAAGCTTATTTGCAAGCATATCTATTTAAACCATAGGAATTTCTTCATATTTCAGACAGTAGCCTATGAATTCCAGAAATACTGGGAGGAAAGTGACCTGACTCAATATGGTCTTCACACAGAAGTGTGGAAGCAATCATACTTATTGCCAAAATTCCGCTGTTATTCATTTGTCACACAATGCAGTGTGAAGAGTAGCTGATTGTAGGGTACAAACCGAGAGCTGCAGGGCTTATCAAGCCCTCAGAAATCACCCAGTCCAGCTTCTGCAGTGACAGTGATTTAATTTGCCTCAGATAACCTCAGAAACTGACAGTTCAATTTGTTTCCAAAATTTCCAATGAAGATTTCAGCACGTTTTTTACAATGATGCCATATAGGATTGAGCAAAAAACTTCAAAGGCTTTAGTTTTTTTGCTCTATAATATATATTGCCTCTTTCCTTCGTGTTAAAGCATGAATTTAGACTCATTTGTCATGATTAGGAAAAGCCTACATTTTCTTTTTTTTCTTGTCATTTCATTTACTTTTAGTTTTGTATAAATATTTTCTCATTGGAATATATGAAGTCACAAACTACACTGATCTATTCAGAATTCCTCAAGGTGTCTTTAGCACCCTCTTAGACCTATTTTCTTTCTTTTTCAGCCCAGGGATACCTTCTCTGTTGTTAGAGAAACTCTGATAGTTCAAAGAGTGGTTGGGTTAGTTTAACAGACACGTTCATCAGGCTGTCTGAATTTGCATGTTTCTATGTTATCTCGTTCTTTAAACTCTTCTTTCTGCACTTCGCTCTAAATTTCTACTCAATTTTTAAATTAACTTAAAGAATCTGGTCATGGTTCTCTTTTCTTAGAAAGATTAAACCAAAAATAATGTTCTTTCTATCATTTATTATTTTATTTGTTATGGGTCTTTTTGCTCCCTTTTCAGTTCCAATGTATTTTTAAAGTTTTTCTTATTATTTTTTATGTGCCTTGTTAAATGAAACACATTGTTTTCCATCTTTCTGATTTTATCCCTGCCCATATGCTCTATTCCTTCCTATCATAGTTATGTTATGTATGAGCCACGCAACGAAATTGTTATTATATTTGTTTTATATGAATATCTGCACTATTTCTTCCAAAATATTTATTATTTACACATTACTGTAGAGTAGTTATCCAAGTAGAATTTCCTCACTATCTCTGGTCTTGCAATGTGATAATAACTCCCAGGTTTGCTTTTTTCTGGTGATGGGTGGATGAATTCCTAAATTATATTTCTGACTGGACTATATCAGCTCAGAGTTGGATGACTTCAAAGTCTTAAATAATTTTTTGCTTTAGTCCAATGATTTAAACCAAAAAAAAAGAAATGGTAATAGGAAACCATAGTTTAAGATGAACCCTAGTAAAAGAAGAATGCTAGAAGGCTTGAGGAAGAGTGTTGTTCTTTTTATAGAACAACATATGCTGAGTCATACTGATTTATTCGGTAAAATTGATGCATTTTTATAAAAATCAGGAATGGTTACAGAAGTTGTTCAAATTTTCTGTTATCTGCTAGCCAAAGAGTAGTAATAAAAACATTCAGTTTCATAGGGGAACAAAGATTTGAATACAGTTATTATGAACAAAAAGAGCCTCCAAATAAAGCTAGGTCACATTTAATAACAGACTTAATGGAACATAATCATGGAGATCAAAAGTTCAACGGTTATGAGAGCAAAAGGAATATATTTGCATAAGTTTTACTCAAGTATTAGATTGTAGCTGAAAGTTGAAAACTCAGTTTGGAGAATGATGATGAGCACAACTGTAACTTTAGTGTTACTTTGCAAATAAAATATTCAAATATTTAAATATTCACGGAAATATTGCCCCAGTACATGAAAACCTTTATGTAAAACTGCTTAAAGGAGAATAAAGTAAATTCAGGACTCATGTAAATATTTGGCATGTACTGGGTAAGCCCATTTATTGTCCTTAAAGGAGATTAGCACAACCACTAACAGGGCAGTGGTAGGAAACTGAATAAACTGCAAACATAACTTTGATAATTAGGTTAATTTGCAAATGGACACACAAGATAAAGTCAGATAAGTATGTTTCTCTGAGTATCCCTCTTAGCTAGGATGCTACAGTCACAAATATTTGTGTAAAGGGTTATAGCATAGATAGTTCAGAAAACTGCAGAAGTGGTGTTCAAATTTGCCCAAAATGCTTATTCCCTACTAATTACAAGCTTAGAAAAAATCAACCAGATATAATAAAAGCTTTGTGATTTCAATATTTCTTCTCGTACAATTCTATCATAATTTATCTGAAGATAAATTGCACCTTATCCTGTGGTTATATAACATCATTTTATTCTGTGGTTTAACTCAGTATGTCCTAAGCTACCCTCTTGTTTCTGGCATGTAACTGAATGGCCTTATAAGTTACAATTTAGATACGATTCTATTCGTTGTACTAGAATGTGAGATAACAGCAATAAAAAAGCAGGGGAAAAATAAGTCTTTTTTTTAAAATTCTTTTCTCATTAAGGTACACAGACATAACTTCTAATACAAACTGGAATCTGAACCGATGGTAAGAAAGATCAATGGCACCAGCTGTATCATGGTTCTCCACACGTCTAGATTTCATTATATGTATCTTCATGGCATATTTTTAGGGACATATTTTTTTTTCTGTCAATTTTAGGTGTAATATTTATATTTGTATTCCTGATTCTTTCTTCAAAAGATACAGAGCATTTACTTTATTATGAGACGAGGCATACTATTCCATTTTTAAAATTAATAGATAATTATTCTGTTGAACTGTCTTGCTAACAACAAATTGTTCAAAGTTTAAGCTAACAATTATGAAAAGAGGATTTTAGTGGATATTCTGAGAAATTAATTCCATTGCTTAGCTCTTACTGGTTTTTGCAAAAAATTCTCTTAACACAAGTGACAGTGTGCTATAAACAGCAAGAAGTCTTCCTCACAAGAGCAATGAAGGATTGTTTAACTCTGAAAGTATAAGAGTTGCCTAGATTTTTGTTCCGTTGCACTTCAGTATCAGAATCAAGACATTTTCTCGTTTGATTTTGATAAAGAGCACATGTATACTGGTAAGTGCAGCGTTGCACTTACTCTGCCCACATAATGAGAGGTCCGGATGTGTGAATCTAATTTGATGTGTTTATTTGACCCTGAGCCCAGACGGCTATTTGCAGCAGTGGAAATAGCCACACAGCTGAAAAGGAAGGAAAGGATGAGAACAGAAGAAGCGAAACAATCCTTTTTCCAAGATGGAACTGAGGAGATTTACTGTCTCTGTAATGCAACTAAACAGTTTCTAGAGTGAATCTGGCCAGGGTCCAGAAAGCTATAAATAGATTTATGAAAACAGAATTCTGTTTGTGACTAACATAGCTAAATTTAAGTGTGAGATTCAGGGAGTGTCTACACTCCCATTAGGGACAACAAAAAGTGAGGCCATGATTGGGTTGAATACGTGTGTGGGCCCACTGCCATTTGAAATAACACAGCGTGTTCAGAGTAGCCAAACAAAGGTGGCAGAAATGAGGCAAGCATCCTTTTCTGGAGGAGTAGTCAGAGGCCAGAAGCACTAATGTGGGAGTGGTGGCCTTCAATGACACCAGATGTTGAGGTTTAGGCAAGAGGATCCCACCTCCAGTTCTCACAACAAAAAGAACCACAGCCAGCTCATTTCTTTTTTTATGTCTTGCTCTCTCTTGCTTGTTTCCTTTCTCCCTTTCATCTTCTTTCCCTCTCTATCTCAGAGGGGTCAAATGGTTTCAGATACGGCAGTATGCAGTCGTTGTTGAACTTCACTTGTGCTCTCAGAGGTGAAAAAAATCAGATGTGTTAGTCTGCAGTGAGACCTGTGGAGGAACCATGCTGTAGTGATTCAAGGTGTGTAAGCAGTATATTTTTGTTTTCAAGATAAATACCTGAATGTGGTACATTGACCTTGGACAGCTGCCGGTTACCCACCCAGATGCTCTATCCCTGCCCCTCTGGGGAGAAACTTAGATTGGAAAAAATCCTGAGTCTAGAAGGGATTACTTGTCTGTTAATGTCATGAGCAAAACAGACTTGACCTGGGGATAATTAATTTAATTTATAGCCAATTAAAAAAATATAGAGTAAAAGAGTGAGAAACAAGGACAAAAATACCCTAAACTACCTTCTTCCCACCTCACTCTTCTTCCAAATCTCAACTTCACTTCTCCAGTCCTGACTCTTCTTCAGGATTCATTACTGGATCATTTTTAGTCCTTTCACAATTAAGTATTTTAGTTTACAATTTGAAAGGTTCTCAATGTGCCATTGAGTGAAACAAATAATGGAAGCAGCTAAGATACTCTGGGATCTTGAGTGCCCAATAGTGATTACGAAAACAGACATAAATAAATCTTGAACAGAGAAATTTCAGTATTCTAGGAAAGGAATAAAGAATTTTAATTTCTTCTGTGTAATAAGCAACATAAAAAAAATGTGGCTTTCCTTGCAGATTGTAATGTATTTCTGTGTCTTAATAACTGCACTGATTCAGGATTCTTCAGTGAGTGTTAGGAATTCTCCCAAAGCTTTGGCCACTGCAGTTGTCCTTCAGTTATCTGATTTAGCTTGCAGATATACAAAAATTTGTACTCCGATCCCAAATGAACAAAAAGTTGAAGAAGGTCAAAGCACATATACCACCCCAGTAAAAGCTGTATTAACTTTACATCGTGTAAAAATTTCCTCCTATAGTGCTTTCTGGCAGAAAATATTGTTCCCTCTCTTCATCTCTTCTAAAATGCTTTTGCTCAAGATACTCTCTTTCTGGGGGAACTTTTCCACTCTCATTAGGGAACACCTGAAGGTAATCATCCTTTCCAGGAGAGGACAAACAGATTGATGGATCCTCATTTAAAAAATAATATTAAAAACATATATAGGCAGTTTCAGAAATAATTGAATTTGCAAGATTTAAAAGATAGAACTTGTTTTCATATAAGCACCTCTCTAATAAAAATGTAAACAGAAAAGTTTTCTACTTTAATGTAAAATAGGACCTAATATTCTAAACTACCTCTCACCATCAATAAGCTTTTCAGGTTACACATCAAAAAAAAATTAGTGTTCCTTTTTTGTCAAATGAATATTTGTAGAAAGTTAAATTTTCATTAGAATTAGTGTAGCTATAATAACATTGATTAAACCCTTCCATGAATACAGTTGAAAATAAACCGTATTCACACTTAACAGCAATAATAAGAATAATTTACATATTGGTATATATAGAAGATTTCAATCTTTTACATTTATGCTGTAAATAAATTTTCAAGGATGGGAAACACTTTGACATGTGTGCCTATGGAGCACTCTAACAGGATCCCAAAAATTTATAACACATTTTCTCTATGATGACTCTAATTTTCAGGTGGTTTGCAGGTGTAACACTTGAGAAAGTAGAACTCTTACCTGGTAAGCAGTTCTGCAATCCCACAGAACTAGGAGTTTCCACAGCATATACAAAACTAAAAATACACTAATTTAAAACACTAGAATGTATTGTCATGGTTGTGTTTGTCTGGGATAGTAAATCATAATGGAATTTACAGGAGTAACAATCAAGTTTCTATTGTAATCCGAGACGAAAGCTTTGCTTAATCAATGACCAATTCAAGCACAGTTGCTTATCAAACTGCAATAATAAATGATATGGTGGTTTTATATTCAGTACCTAAGAAGTGATTCAGAAGGCAATTTTTTGCTTATCAAAACTAAAAGCTGCACACGACATTACACAGGCTATTGATTGACAGTCTGATCTGAATTAGGGATTGGTTGAATCAGTCTGTGTATCGGGACAATGTGCACGTTACTGTCTCTGTGGTAAAGATAAGCATACAAATATAAAAAATATCTCCCATCGAATAATTATTGTGGAATGGCATAGTGACCCAAGGAAGAACATTCGGGGCAGGATTTTTGTTACTTGCATAGTCCGCAGAGCATTTTCGTGTCACTTGCAATGATCAGAACTTAACTAAGAGACACCCGTCTTAAGGGGCATATCACAGGGCATCCCTTCAATTCTCTTCATTGAGTTTTGAATATCCAAAATACTTTGCCCAGCAGAACTACATTACTCTAATGTTAAGCTGCATCAGGTAACCTCTCTCTGAGTTAATTGCCACTGTGTAGGCAAGTACAGAGGAGAAACTCCAGGGAAATTGTGCATCCAAGAGGGAGTTCTTGCCAGTCACCAGAAGTGTCACCACTTCCCCAAGCTGGTGAAATCAGGAGCGTGAGGTCAGGGAGGGAGTGCCTGGGCATGTCCTCCGTGGTATAGTGAGTTGCACGTGTAATGAAAACTCTTGAATTTTGTGGACTATTGAGTAGTGTTCTGTAGTATGCTTTGAAAAAGTAATGAAGTCTTAGTAAAATAAGACTTCATTACAGCATTCAACTATTAATTCTGTGCTGAAGAAAGGAAAACATAATCTGTTCCTATGAACAATATATTTCCCATGTCCTCTATTTTTATTATCTATCCCAATTCTTTGTCAACACTGTCTTAATTTTCCAACTGTTTGCTGTGTACCTGGATATTATCTGAGAGGAACTGTAGAATCAGTAAGAAAAAAGAAGCCCTTCCAGGTGCCACCCTAAAAAAGTTTTAATACTTGGATGGGGCATGAAGCTGCCAAATTCAGCTGATAGGGAGTATTAAACAGAAATTGTTCTGTTCCCCTTTCACATACCTTAGATTCTTTTGTCCAGTCAATATCCATGCCCTGAGGGTAAGTACCTCTACTTGTTTGCCTGGTGGACAAGGTCAGACATAATTTAATTCTTTGAAGAAAACAAACAATTGAAGTAAGAGGTAAGACAGTGACTAGACTTCAGTTATACTTACTTTCATGCTGTCCATACTGAAATATGGTAATATTTTACCACTAGCCATCAGTTTTTAGGAAATACTATCTGAGGTTACAAAATCCTGCAAGAACTATCTTCAGCACCTTCCACTGTAAGCGATAAGAACATTTTGTCAAACTCTTGTTCTCTTTTCTGTGCGCAGTAATAAAAATACTCTCTTCTAATGCCACTAAACAGTTATGTTCTTTGCAGGATGAGAAAAAATTAAAGTTCACACATTGCTGAGATTGCCTATTGTACAACCAACACGAGAGACTGCATAGAAAGATATATGGAAAGGATGTATTTCTCAGTAGGAGTAGACCCACCCTGTTCCTTTGCGCTATGCCAATACCTCTTGGTCAAATCTCAAGCCATTACCTTTTGTGTCTCCTCACTCTGCATCTTTCTTATTCCTCTGCCATCTATTCATTGCAAGAATCAAAGTTACAGTCCCTACAGAAGGATTTTCTGCCTCTGCTGTGTGAATACTACAGGCTAGTCTGAAATCTTAGAGTAGGAGAAGGAGATATAGGACAGAGACTTGACAGAATAAAGAAATACGTTAACAAAGAATTTTCATATAGGCAGAGCTTTTTTATTTATAAGGTATCTTTCATACCCTGATAAGTAACATGCTAGTCACATCTTCCCAACAACAACTGAAGGAATTTTTGTCTGCTTGAGAAAATTTAATATAACTATAGATTCTCTGTGCTTCAAAATAATGTATAATCAGTCAATATCATATTCCTAAATTATTTAGTAAATGCACAAATATAGATCAAATATAGACATTTGATAATACCAGAAACTCAGCAGTGGGTAAAATCTCTTGAATGCGCTTTGAACATGAATAAAAGGGTTTCTGATTTTATTGACACTTTGTAGATTAATCTGAGGCCAAATTGATCAGTGAAGCAGACTAGTAAGCCTGATTTGCAGGAATATTAAAAACACTCCTACAACAATGAAAAATAATGATATTGCTGTTTCGGACATGAAGTATTTCTGGCAACTTTCAGTTGAAAGTTATCACCTGTACAAAATGAGTGTGAAACCTGTGATATTTTAGTGTCAGATCTAAAAATTCTATCATTTCAAATAACAAACACAGCATTGAAAAAAGTTCAAAGAAATGAAAAATTAAATCAAACTCAAAATAGTTCTGACCTAGAATACTATGCTACTATTTTATTTAAATAATTACTATCTTTTGCACATCTTATGGACAACATGACTATCTCAGATCTACCAGTCTAGTCTTCCTTGATTTGTGATTGCTCATTTTGTACTTTGTTAGATAATTTGAGGTTGATACATAAGACTGAAGTTTTGGATACTTTATATCAGGACTACATTTTGCAGCTTAAGGATTCCTTTTTTTTCCCACCTTAAGTCGCAGGTCTGTTTTGCTCTCAGTGGTCAGTTGGATTATCTTCCGGCTATATACTTAAAAGTTGTTTAGACAACACTGACAGATTCTTTTGTCACTTTCCAATGAATTTTAGATTTTATCTTGTTCACTCAACTTGTATTGGTCTAATAGAAAAATATACAAGATAAATCCCTTAAAGCAAGTAACGTAGATTTCAGGATCCTAAGGGTAGTCATGCAATAAGAGTTGTTAATTTTTTTTTATAAATACACCTTTTATCTTCTAATACTGTTGTTGTATGGACAAGTGCTGAAGTGCTTATACTGTACTGACAGTTAAAAGCAATCTTCACTGTGTATGTAAAGATATGATATATAAGAATATGATATACAAAGTAATATCTGGGAATTACTCAATTAACAGTATTGTTTAGGTTGGAAAAGACCTTTAAGATTACCAAGTCCAACCATAAATCTAACTGTCAAGTTCACCGCTAAACCATATCCCTAAGCATCACATCTAGACAACTTTTCGTAGAATTGTCTAGTTGGGAAAGACCTCTGAGACCATCAAGTCCAACCATACCTGTCCACTCACTAAACCATGTCCCTAAGAAACTCATCTACCCGCCTTTTAAACACCTCCAGGGACGGCGACTCAACCACCTCCCTGGATAGCCCATTCGAATGCCTGACCACCCTTTCAGTTAAGAAATTCTTCCTGATGTCTAGTCTGAATCTCTCGTCCTGTCACTTGTCACTTGCGAGAAGAGACCGGTACCCACCTCCCACCTCACTACAACCTCCTTTCAGATAGTTGTAGACAGTGACGAGGTCTCTCCTCAACCTCCTCTTCTCCAGCCTAAACAACCCCAGTTCCCTCAGCCGCTCCTCATAGGACTTGTTCTCCAAAGCCTTCACCAGCCTTGTTGTCCTTCTCTGGATGCGCTCCAACACCTCAATGTCCTTGTTGTAGTGAGGAGTCCTGAACACAGGACTCGAGATGTGGCCTCACCAGTGCTGAGTACAGCGGCACCATCATTGCCCTGGTCCTGCTGGCCATGCTGTTTCTGATACAATCCAAGATGCCATTGTCCTGCTTGGCCACCTGGGCCACTGCTGGCTCCTATTCAGCCAGTTGTCAACCAACACCCCCAGATCCTTCTCCACCAGGCAGCTCTCCAGCCATTCTTCCCCAAGTCTGTAACACTTCATGGGGTTTTTATGTGCCAAGTGTAGGGCTTGGCACTGGTCTTTTTATACCTCATCCTGTTGTTTTCAGCCCATTGATCCAGTCTGTCCAGATCCCTCTGCAGTGCCTCTCTTCCTTCAAGCACATCAACACTTCCACCCAGTTTAGTGTCATCTGAAAATTTTCTAAGGGTGCATTCAATCCCTTCATCCAGATAATTGATAAATATAATGAACAGGACTGCACCCAGCACCAAACCCTAAATGAATGAACCACTCGTGACTGGTTTCCAACTGGATTTAACTCCATTTACCACCACCCTCTGGGTTCGACCATCCAGCCAGTTTTTTACCCAACAGAGGGTGTACCTGTCCAGGCCAATGGCAGCCAGTTTCTGATACAGAATACCATGAGAAATGGTGTAAAAGCCTTTAGCAAAATCCAAGCACATCACATCCACAGCCTTTCCCTCGTCCATTAAATGGGTAACCTTGTCATAGAAGGAAATCAGATTGGTCAGGCAGGATCTGCCTTTCATAAACCCATGTTGACTGGATCTGATCACCTGATTGTCCTGCACCTGCTGTATAATAGCACTGTTAAGTATCTCCAGGAAAGGCAACTCAGCCACTTCCCTGAGCAGCCTGTTCCAGTGCTTGACAATCCTTTTTGGTGAAGTCGTATTTCCTAATATCTAGTTTAGACCTCCCCTGGCACAACTTGAGGCCATTTCCTCTCATTTTGTTACTTGTTACTCAATTTTTTTTTTTTTTTTATTACAACTTCCTTTCAGAGCTAAAAGGTCTCCCCCAGCCTCTTTTCTCCAGTGTAAACAACCCCAGTTCCTTCAGCTGCTCCTCAAAACACTTGCACGCCAGATCCTTTACCAGCTTTGTCACCCTTATCTGGACACATCCCAGCACCTGAATGTCTTTCTTGTGGGCTCAAAATTTAAAAATTGAACACAGTGTTCGAGGTGTGGCCTCATCAGCTCCGAATACAGGGGGATGATCACTTTCCTAGTCCCACTGGCCATGCGTAAAATGTAGAGGGAGTTTTCAACCCAGAGTGATTCATTCAGCATACATGAAGCAACAAAATATGACGTTCAAAAATCCAGACTACAAAACAGTAATGCCACATACTTCTTTTCTTCATTAAGAAGGCTTGTATGAACTTTCTTTCTAGAAATAAATATTGAACAAAATTTTAAATTGTATTTCCTTTTTCTAGGTCATCTTGATAAATGACAATATTTTTTAAGAACTTTGTGGTCTTTGTTTGCATTAACAAGTGATACACTGTAATGTAATAGTTCAGTTTCTCTTACTGGAAATGTTGAATGAATTTTAATTGGGAAAAGCAAGGTTTACAAGATGATACAACAAAGTGATTTAATATACTACTTTATATGTGGGTGCTGTCTGTGAAAGAAAAATGTAATATATTTGTAAAGACAGTAGGCCGGCTTTGAAGGTGGTGTTTGAACGCAAGAAAATTCAGAAGTTCAGAGAAGTTTTTATTTTATTCAGACAGCTTAGGAAGGATTCAGGTAAGATAAAAGAAGAAATCTTGACAAAAAAAACAACTTCAAAAATTAGAGAATCAATTAAAAAGGAAGAGGCTATTCCATGTGAGAGGATGTAACAAATGGATCATTTGTTACTTTGTTTGGAAAGACAAGACAGAAAAAGAGAAAACAAAAGACAAACATATTAAAATGCAAAACAGGAGTAAACAAAGCTATACAGTGAAGATTGATCAGAATAAGTTAATGGTAAGGGCTATATTCAGGTCTGGGATAAGCTATCCTGCTTGGGTTTTATTTGGTTTATAAATTAAATAACTGTCATGTATTCCTGGATAGATGTCTTTTGTTTTTAGGGAGTGGACGACAAGAGAGGTTTTTACTATTTTTTTTTCTCCTAATTTCTTTAATATAAAACATCTATGTCAAGGATAGTGTAGTGCTAAAATTATTAAAATTTAAGACTTGAGAAGTTTGACTAAAAGTATATCCTAACTAAAAGAATATTTCTTTTGAGTAAATGCTGGCAGTCAGTGACTTTTTCTAAATCCCTGCTTCTGAGCGAAGATGATATGGAGTATGCCACTCCTATAGGCTCCCCCAAGAGCCATCTCTCCATGTCGTAACATTATTTACAATTTGACTCTTTCTTAGAATTGTGGAAGTTAGAAAGCTACTTAAGAAATCTATCCTTGGCTTTGTTAAGATTGAAATTATTATTTTTCCTCACCTATTTATTTTTTCCTGAAATGGTATTTAGTTTGGATCTCTACAGTCCCTTGGAAGAGAACAGAGGAGCAGAGAGGGAGATGCAGTCAGAATGTGCTCTTGTTATGTTTATAATTAATAAAGCTTTTTCCTGACCCTTCCTAAACTCAATGACAAGTGGTGTCCTTCAGGAGTCTGTGTGGGGACCAGTACTCTTTATTTTCTTCATGAAGGACAGAGACAGTGGGATCAAGTGTACCCTCAGGAAATTTGCAGACATCACCAAACTGAGTGATGCAGTTGACATGCCTGAAGGATGAGGTGCCATCCAGAGAGATGAAAAGAGTTTGAAAAGCAGGTCTGTGTCAACCTCATGAGGTTCAACAAGGCCAAGTACAAAATCCTACACTTAGTTTGGGGCAACCCCCGGTATCAATACAGGCTAGGGGATGAAGGGATTGAGAGCAGCCCTGCCGAGAATGGTTGGGGATATTGGTAAATGAAAAGCTGGACACGAGATGCCAATGTGCACTCACAGCCTAGAAAGCCAACTATATCCTGGGCTGTCACACAAGAAACAGGGACAGAATGTCGAGGAAGATGATTCTCTGCCTCTGCTCTGCTCTGCTCTGCTCTGCTCTGCTCTGCTCTGCTCTGGTGAGATTGAGTCTGGAGTACTGCATCCAGTTCTGGAGTCCCCAGCACAGGAAAGACATAGACCTGTTGGAGCTGAGGGCCACAAAAGTGATCATAAGGATGGAACACCTCTCCCATGAAAACAGGTTGACAGAGTTGGAGTTGTTCAGACTGGAGAACACAAGGCTCCAGGAATACTTTCTTGTGGCCTTCCAGTATTTAAAGCAAGCTTTTAAGATAGATGGAGATAGACTTTCTAGCAGGGCCTGTAGTGATAGGACAATGGATAATGATTTTAAAGTGAAATTGGAGAGGTTTAGGCTAGATATAAGGAAAAATTTTTTTGCAATGAGAGAGGTAAAACACTGGAACATGTTGACCAGAGATGTGGTAGGTGTCCTTATCCTGGAATCATGCAAGGCCAGGTTGGACAGGGCTTTGAGTAACCTGATCTAGTTGAAAATATCTTGCTTGATGCAAGACCTTTAGAGGTCTCTTCCAACTCAAGCTTTATATGATTCTAAGAAATTGTACTTGTGTTATTTGAGCACATGGAATCCATAGATTCTCTGACTATAGGAATCATCTTGTTTTACTTCAATGTTTATGTCCAAAAGATGCTATTGGAAATGGGGCAATGTTCCTACCACTTAATTGAAGCTATTTAAATTATTCAATCAATTCATAATTCATATGATACTGTAAATGAAGAGAAATAGGCATCTCAAAGTTGTTAAGTAGTTTAATGATAAAAATAAATTAACTGGTTTGAACTTTTCTTTTTTTTATGGGACTGAAATTGCAACATAACAGCACTGAATTTTAGTATAAGAAAGAAAGAATTCCACCAAACTCTGATTTTTTTTGGCTATCCTGAGCAAATTACCTGATGATCAGCAACTTAAAATCTGTGTTAGTTCTAGTCAGAGGGCTTTTGCTACAAACAAAGGCAATATCACCACCCAAAGCAATACAAACCATGGTGACTGGAAGAGAATTTGGACTGCAAGATTACTGAATAAGATAATAATGGACTTTTTTGATTTAATTGATAGAAAAAAAAATCTCAGTATTCAGGCAGAATGATGAAATGAAGTAATAATGAAAAGAATCCAGAGGAATATTCTGTACAACACTAATTCCTTTAGAGTCAAATGTCAGTGTTCTATCAAATCTATTCTTTTAAACATCTGATCCTTTTTAAGGAGAATTAATTACACTTCTGAGCCCAGAGTGGGTTCAGGGATAAGGAATGATTCATTCACCTTTACCATAAAAACTTAATGTAAACTAGAGAGGTTTATAATTGAGAAAAACCATATGCACTCATCGTAATGATAAAAAAAATGCACCACTCATGGCTATCTTCGACAGGTAACCAAACAATATTAAAGATGATCGTTAAAACCTTGAATTCATTTTTGAACAGAAGTTATTGGAAGCTCCCAAATGTAACAGATTCCTATTAGAAAAAGCTAGCATGAAGAAATCAAAAAATTGTACAGATGAATGTGGAATCAAGAAGATCAGACTTGTACCAAACCTGTAGTGGATATTCAAAGTAAAACAATATTAAACATATCATTGCATCAGAACACCAGGATGGCGGAGTGTTTATTCATTGATTGCCTTGAAATATACTCTCTTAAGATTCTTCTCAAGTTCAAATTTACTGGTAACCTTTTTTAAGGGTACGTCTGAAGACACATTCATTCACTCTGTTTCCTTCTTAATTGCACTCTTAACCAGAGAGCACCTCATCACTAAACTAGGTAATTTTTTTGCAGTAATTGTTAGCAACAATTGTGGATTTTAATTTCAGTAATGTGCTTAAGCATCATGAATGTAGCTACAAAAACCCCACAAAATTAAACAGCTTAATTTAAACTCCTTTATTTTTTTTTTTCATTTTTACAGTGAAGTCCTTCACTAACTTTTTAATTATGTCATAGATTTCACATTGGGGAAAGATTTTTTTCTCTTTTTAGTGTTTTAATTATCAGTGTTAACAAGTTTATAGATATCAGGCCCCAGTGTTATGATATAGTTTTAGAATAGAAACAGATGACCATTATTTCACTGTAAGTGTAGATTTATGAAGTTATAAACCTAATGGTGTTTTAGGGATGCTTTCAAAAGCAGCAGGAACAACAAGAGAAATGTTTGAAAGCAGAATGTTGCTGGATACTCTAAATTTTTTTTCAACATTGAAGGGAGAATCTGGACACTTACACAAGTGACTGATAGTTCTGGGATATGACATGTTGCAGGCAATATTAGTGCAAACTGCCGGTATTTCTTACTAAAACAATGTTTTTTTGTGACATATGCTCTTCTTGTCACTTCATGACTCCTTTTGCTATTGGAAAAGGCTTAGAGTTGTGCTGTGGTGTTATGGTATACTGAAAAGACTCACTAGTGTTTAGGTTCACCACAGGTGGTGGAAGGTTTGAAAACAGTAGTCCGTACACATTTTGACTTGTAGGAATATCTGCAGGAATTTGAATAAGGCATTGCTTATTTTTATTTAGGGATTTGGAGGTTTATTAGTAGATTTTGCATTCTTATTTTGCCTGATAAGTTAGAATTCTTTGTGGACTCTATTGCCTATTTAAAAATTATACTGATCGTTTACATAGCTTTGGGTTTAAATAATACAGAAGGTAGTTTTCAAAAATTTCCCCAAAGTCAGCAGCATAAAAAAGGACTAGAAATGCATCATATAATTGGATCCTGACAATGATATTTTTTTGCTTGATTTTGAATGCAGTCATAGTTACATCAGTAGTAAAAACATTATAAGTCTTTTTCTACATTACTATCATTATTCTGTGATCATCTACATTCCTATCTGATTACCCAAAATGTACAGAAAGGACATCAGCCATTAGCTCTGAAAAAAAAATCATCGCCAGGCACACTATATAGTTTTAGAAACCAGGTAAAATCTTTATGACTCAGAGAAAACCATCAAATGCTTTTTCTATCCTCAAGCATGGTATTTACTTAAAGGATTGTGACTATAAAAGCAAATATCCCTAACAGGAACCTAGGACAAAAACTGTCAGAGAACTGGGTAGTAAATAGCCCTGAAATTGTTTTCACTGCTTCATTTCAAAAACCTAAGGCAAAGAATGTATAACCTTTTAGAAATGAAATGCTTTCCTCCAGGTCACAGTGCTGTACTGAGCGCTGCAGTGTATGTAGAACTTGATGCAATCATTATGAATGGTAAAACTCTTGCTGCTGGCACAGATTCCTGCTTAAGAAGAATTCTTAAACCAGTGAGATTTGCCTGTTACAGTCCCAGAAAAGGTGGACTATGATCAGAGGGCTGAGGAACCTCCCATACGAGGAAAGGCTGAGAGAGTTGAGCTTGTTTCATCTATGCAAGAGAAGGTTCCAAAGAGACCTTATATTAGCCTTCCAGTACAGGAAAGATAGGGAGGGGCTCCTTAGCAGGGAGTACAGTGACAGGACAAGGGGTAACGGTTTCAAGCTGAAAGAGAGTAGATTTAGATTATAGATTAGGAAGAAATTTTTTACTGTGAGGGTGGTGAGGCACTGACACAAGCTGGCCAAAGAAGTCATGGATATTCCATCCCTGGAGGTGCTCAAGGCCAGGTGGGATGAGGCTTTGAGCAACTTGATCAAGTGGACAGTGTCCCTGTATATCACAGAAGGCTTGCATCTAGATGATCTTTAAGGTCCCTTCCAATCCTAACCACTCTGTGATTATGATTCTATGATTCTGTGATTTCTGCTTCCTCCATTCAGTTGTATTTCTACAGCTTTTTTGATGAGGGAGCAAACTGAATGGTGTGATTGTTCAACACGACCCAGAAAGTGTGAAGGGTTCAAGGAGAGAAATGTCAAACAGAACAAAAAAACTGCTCTGAAAATTGCCATATCTATAGTCCATTCATTGTCACCTTGACATATTAATGAAAGTTATTTCTATGAAGCCTTATATTACAACTGATGAATATTTTAATGAATGCTATATAAGCTGCAGGCTAAATTTTGCTCCCATTGAGAACAATGGGAATTTTTACTATTAATCTCAATAGAATAAAATTTGACTTTATAGTCAATTTATCTGCTGCACTTCATTAATAATTCTTTTCTGGATACTTCTTTCTTTCCACATAGACGGTTTTTAGGTAATTCATTCACTAAAGCCACACTTTTTTTATTTACTCATGCTTCCTTAATATTAATTTTTGCTATGACCACTATAAAAATCAAACTACCAAGCTGTGTGATAGTTGAGAGTATTTGAGAATATATAAGTATATAAGTACGGTACCACTATTAGGAATTATAGAATTATGTGATACCTAATAAAAGCTGTTAGGCAAAATTTCTTCTAAATTTTTGTCTGTTTTGATCCTAATTTTGCTACATGTTCTTTAGAGTTACTGTGGAAACTCACAGGAGTGAGATCCCTTTTGTTGTGTGATTCTAACACTTGAACTGTAGCACAGGTGCTGTATTAATAAGCTCCATGGTGATAAGGATAACACCAGAATAAAAGGCACATGTTAAATCCAGGAATTCTTAATCATGCTGTGAAATGTGGTTTGTTGAGTCCATAAAAATACGCTGTTACAAATTTATAACAACTAAGTACTAGTGTATTTCAATTTTCATAGCTTAGTCAATAACCAATACTTTTAAGAACTGTTTGAGAGATTGCTATGAGAGATTTTCTAGTCTCTTCCTGAGTTTAAGGTTCGTAAACTCCTCCCTGTATCTAAGTCCTCCAAGAGACCCTATCTGGTAGTTTCGGTTAGAGTATGAAGGTCCTCTCTAAGCACAGAAATCATCATACTTTTTACTGAAAAATGCAGGAAGAGTATTTCTCCTTATGCAACTCACTGCTTAGAAAGTAGCGTAGTAGTTACTTAAGCAAAAATAGAAGAAAAAATTGGCCGTGTACAGTGTCAAAAGTGCAACGAAAATGGACACCATCCTGGTGGTTTGATTGCTGTTTTGCAGCAGGTTCTGAATGTAAGTTTGCCCGCTGATTTCTTCTAAGAAGAAATCTCAGTATGGCTGAGAGGATGGTTTGAATTTGGGTCCATTCTCTATTTGCTAACAGCTTAGTCCTTGAAAGCAAAACTATGCATAAAAGTTGTTTTTTTTTGCAGAAAACCATAATTATAATCACAATATAAATATTACATCTACGTAGACAAAAGACTTTCAGCATTTTGACTAAATATTTCCATTTTCATGGTATTCAAGCTGGGCTGCAACATGCACTCTGGTAATAATCTACCACACATAACATTGGGGAAAAAAACCCTCACCTTTTTAATTAAAAACCTCAAGAAAATACAGATTTCTTAGTTACAGAAGACCAAAGAACAGAAATATCCACAATTCTCTTTCTTTTTGTATCCCTTTCATAATTCTTTCTCAGCAGTCATCAAAAAACCTCAATCAGAAATGTCACCAAATAAATGGAAAGCTGTGTGCCCTGTACCCTACAAACTGCTTTAAAGAGAAAGCCCCAGATTTAATACTTGGGGTTAATATAAGTCTGCTAATGCAGTGAAAACTTTTGCCAATAACCTAGTAATGCAATTATTTCAATCAGATCAGACAGTTTACATAAGTGCAGTTAGTGTACAAGTTTTATAGGTCATAACGTTCTAGACTGGTCTCACCTGCTTGTTGTACCCTAATACTACATTCTTTTTACCAGCAATAATTTAGTGAGAAATAAGACAGGAAAGTAACTTAAAAAGCCCAAAATCTTTATGTATCATTGTGCCAACTAAAAAAAGGCTTTAAATAATAAAATTTTTATGAGTGATCTCTGACATGTTTACTTCAGTAACTAGTCATTCTAATTGCTATTCCATGTGTTGGAAATTCTTAAATATGGAGTTAATAACCATGGGTTTGAGTATTTTTATATAGACCATTGGCATAACCTTTAAGCATATGCAAATCATATCCTACAGGATATTCCAACTGTATAGGTTGCTAAAATGGAATATTTATGATAGAATGATATGCAGTTGGCACACATACTGAACAACTTGATTTAGAGCTATTAATCCAGCAGAAATAAACTCCTGATTTTACAAATATTAATAAATAGGTACTACAACACAAAATTATATACTGACAATACTTTCACATAAATACGTGTACAGAGATATAAGGGATTGTTCTAGATTTATATTAGAAAAAGAAGCCCCATGGCAATAATTATTGCCTTGCAAAAGGCCTTAAGATCTGATGTATCTCTGTGTTCACCACTTCTTTCTGACCCTTTTTTCCTAATAGTCTCTAGACAGACAGTTCTAGTAATCTCTAGCACACCAACAACATACGGGATGGATATGTTTTGGGTATGCTTGTCCAGTTTACTTATAAACCTCAGAAATCACAAAATCGTACCTGGTGAGCTCTGCTTTTGTACTGCCCTTGCTATGCTCAGTCCTTATACATTGATGAAATTTCTTTGTTTATGCATACCCTACTCAAGGGGAATGGGCTGAAGACCTGTAAAGAGAAAACAGCGAACCTTACATCTGCCTTCTCAACAGCTTTAATGTTTTACTCCTTGAGAACCTTCTTTCTGTCTCTGAGAAGGACAGACTCCAGCCTGGAGAACAAATCAGATCCCAAGGCTTCTTTCTCTGTCATCTTCATTCTGACTTGGAGGATACAGAGCCACACATATATGCTTCCTCTTTCTGCCTCTCTAACCATGATTTTTCACTGGACGTGACTTCAACTCAACTCTGAACAGTACCTCTGCCAGTCTTAGTTGCTAGGCCAGTCTTTGTGATCAACAGGAGTTTTGGGGCTGGAAAGTAAATGTTACAAGTCTTAACCTGCTCAAAAGTAAAATGTCTGACAACTCCCCCAATCCTTAGGCAAGTATTTGTTAAACAAGTTTGTTGTATAAAAAGAACCAGAAATCCTTATCCTTCGAAACATAGAATTGTGGAATGGTTTAGGTTGGAAGGGACCATGAAGTCATGTAGTCCAACCCCTTTGCAGTTATCAGGGACATCTTTAACTAGATCAGGTTGCTCAGACACCCATCAAATCTGACCTTGAATGTTTCCGGAGGTGGGACATAATTCTCCAACTACATAACCATTTCAAAGCAGCATGTTGTAGATGTGTAATGGTGATAGGACTATGGGATGTGAATCAAGCAGGTTTGTGCCTGATGTCTCATCCCTTCAGCAAGTAATGGAAGCAATACTTTCTTCAGGAGCCTTCATATCCGGTATTTCTATTGGCTGTTAACTTCTCTAGCTGGTCTAGCCTGGTCTCCATACCTAAACCAAGTTCAACTGTAGTAGGTCACTCATCCTGAAAAAAATACTATTCAGTAGAAGAATGTAAAGATCCCACAACC
Organism: Tapera naevia; assembly: GCA_033556795.1. Taxonomy (NCBI): domain Eukaryota; kingdom Metazoa; phylum Chordata; class Aves; order Cuculiformes; family Neomorphidae; genus Tapera; species Tapera naevia. Next base: position 10,796,163 of record JAUMJJ010000079.1, on the reverse strand, counting down.
AGTTGGAAATAGAATGAAAGGAAGTCAACAAATAGATGACTGTGGAGAGGGAGGAAAAGAGCAATGTATGGAAAGTGTGGGACAGTGCAGAACATAGGCACCTTGAAGTGGGTAGAGAACTCCCATGGACTATTTGTACAAAGTGGAAATTCTTCAAAGAACAACTGGTGATAGCTGAATTGAATTGAAATGTTTAAATCCCTTTTTTGACAAATAGATTTATTTTTTATTCTTAAAGTCATGCAACAGATCATGGGATCCTGTAACACCATATTCATTCAAAAAGCACTAGTCTCCTCTGGTCTGCACCTGTTTGAAGATGCTCTGATAAAGCAAATAGCTTTGTAATCTTCTACCAGTCCTGAGATTTCAGGCATGTGGTTCTTGTGATATTAGGACTAAATTTTTCAAATTTCCTGTGCCAATTCAGTTGCTGAAGTCATCCCAGAACCATGATATTTATATACCAGGATTTGGTACCTTTCTCTTCTTTTGCTGTTTCAGTCATTGAGACTAATAGAGCTTTCATTCTGCTTGGTAAAGGATAAACATAACTGGACCAACTGTAAAATTTGTGTTTCTATCTTTTGTAAAATCTATGTACTCCTTGTGTCAATTATTTAAGAGTGAATTATGTAGAAGGCAAGGACAAAGTGAGCTCCCTGTGCTTTGTGAATTTGCAGTCATTAGAAGTAAATGCTGTGAAAAAAATGCAGGAAAGATAAATAGAGAGAAGATCTCAATTTACTCTCCTTATCCCTTTCTCTCACTACTGTTTTTATCCTGATTGGCAGAACAGACAAAAACGCCCTGCAAAGCCATAAGGTGTTTCAGCAGATTTTCTTCCATGTGAGCAGGTGAAATATATCTTGACTGAAGACAGACACTAATCAGGTAAAAAAAAAAAAGAAGAAAGGAATCCAATGCCATTCTGCTCTTAGATCAAGCCCTAAGTGTTACTTACAGGACTTATACCTGTTTTTAAAAAAGTCTTGGCCCACACTGGATCAAAAAATACGGCATCATAGAAATTCATTTCCCACAGATCTCATTCACTGCTCTTCTCCCTGCTATGCTTGAGCAGAGCAGTCGTTTCTCTAATCCCAACCCATTTCAATGGAATACACAGAGGACAGCATGTGAATAATGTTATCTCCTTCCAGAGTGAAAAGAAAGTATATTTATCTTTCTTGTTTGAAGAATAATTGCTAAGGGAAAACATTGCAAAAGACATGGGCATTTAAATTTAATTAGATTTTTGGCTCTTCCTCTGAAATCTTAAAATAAAAGGGCAATTATAGTAAGTAATTCTTTATAAAAATAGCGTAAGAAAACTATTTAATGGATATTATTAGTCTGCAAAAAGCAAATTTGGAAAAAAAATAAACAAAACTGAAACAGAATTTTACAATCTGGGGGCCTTGGTCCCAAAATGCATCTAATTATCATAAGTTTCTCCAAAGAAAACACCTTATTCTTCAGGGCAAGGCATGCATTCCTGCAAAATGTAAGAAGTGCTTCACTAAAATAATATAGATAGCTGAAGTTCAGAATTTGCAAATTCTTCCCTTCCCTTCCCTTCCCTTCCCTTCCCTTCCCTTCCCTTCCCTTCCCTTCCCTTCCCTTCCCTTCCCTTCCCTTCCCTTCCCTTCCCTTCCCTTCCCTTCCCTTCCCTTCCCTTCCCTTCCCTTCCCTTCCCTTCCCTTCCCTTCCCTTCCCTTCCCTTCCCTTCCCTTCCCTTCCCTTCCCTTCCCTTCCCTTCCCTTCCCTTCTTCTTTTCCTTCCCTTCCCTTCTTCTTTTCCTTCACTTTGCTTTTATTTTCAGGCTGGGAAAGAGAAAATTGATCAGAAATCCAATAAGTTAACAATATGTGCCATGACAGTTCTAGTTCGTTAATTTCTGGATTATTTTTGTATGTGAAAAAGAAAAAAAGTTCTCTCAGAGAATCACAAAATTAATGAATTGTTGAGGTTGGATAGGACCTCTGGAGATCACCTTGTCCTACCTCCCTGCTCAAGCAGGGCCACCCCAGAGCATGTTGCCAATGACTGTTTCCAGATGGCTTTTGAATATGTCCAAGGATGGAGACTCCATAGTCTCCTTGGGCAACCTATTCAGCTGCTTAGCTACCCTAACTGTGAAAAAGCTTTTCCTGATATTCAGATGGGACTGTGTTTCAGTGTGTACCTATTGCCTCTTGTTTTGTCACTGAACACCATTGAAAAATGACCATTTCTGTCTTATTTACACCCATCCTTCAGATAGTTGCATACATTGATGAGATACCCCTGAGCCTTCTCTTCAGCCTGAATAGTCCCAGATATATCAGCTTCTGTCATATGTGAGGTTCTCCAGTCCCTTAGTCATCCTTGTGGCATTTTGGCAAACTCTCCAGTATGTCCTTATTGCTCTTGGGCTGGGGAGCCCAGCACTGAACACATGGCTCTTGGAAGAATAAAGGGGAAGGATCCCCTCCCTTAATGTGCTGGCAACACCTCTACCAACGCAATGCAGGATACCTTTACCCTTCTTTGCTGTAAGGGCATATTGCTGGCTCATGGTTAATTTGGTGTCTGCCAGGATCCTCAAATCCTTTTCTACCAAGCTACTTTCCAGCTGGTCAGATAACATTATGTACCGGTGAACGGTTTTGTTCCTCCCAAGGTGCAGGACTTTGCCTTTCTCCTTTTTAAACTTCATGAGATTTCTGTCAAACCTTTTCTCCAGCCTGTTGAGTTCATGACCTTCTCTCTGGCATATCGGCCACTCATCCCACTTAGGTGTCATCTGCAAACTGGTTAAAGGTACACTTCGCCCCATCAGCTAGATCATTAATGAAGGATAAAGAGGATTGTATTGATCCCTGGGGTACACTGACAGTAAGTGGTCTTTGACTAGGCTTTGTGCCATTAATCACCACCCTCTGAGCCTGGACAGTCACATGATTTTGAATCCATCTCACTGTCTGCTCATCCAGCCTATATTTTATCAGCTTCTCTTTGGGGATCTTCTGGTTTCTGTAAAGACTGAAAGAGATGGGAGGTCTCTTATCTATGTCTGGTAGCAGAAATTTTGTTCAAGATCTCGTATTTAACAGGTGTGTCCTAAATACATTTAGATGTGAGATAAATGCTGTTTATCTTCAGAAACAGTGTGTGAAGAAAAGTGGAACTGTAACTGTTCAGGTAGTATGACTGATGAGAAGTGTCTTCAACTATGATCTCAAATCCTACTACAGTTAATTAGATGCTTTTGAAACTCTGAGCCTCACCAAATAGAAATTAGGCATTGTAGCACCGAGCCAGTAGACACTAAGGGATACTCTAGAGTCACTTCAAGATCCGGAGAGATAAATACTGTATTCTAATTTAACGCAAGGCAAACTGGCATAATTCTATTATGATAAGCAAAAAATTCAATGTACAGCTCTTCATTTGCCAAATACTGTGTATAAATTGCCAGATAATCCATTATTTTAACAATTTAAAGCTCTTTCTTTTCTAAAAATAGATATATGTAATGTTTACCAAGATCTGGTTAATTCCTTTTGTTGAAGAGACTGTGATGTCAAATCCTGTGTCTGTATTTCTCATCATATTCCTAAAACTTGTTAATTAACCTGGAAAACATAGACATGACCTAAGAGAATTTTGCTTTATTAAACTCTGTAAAGTTCTAACTTTATTATCAGTTCTACCATGAAATAACAGACATTTACAGCTTTTAGTTAAACACTTCATAAATGAGCATTCTGGAATTATCTTCAGGTATATCAAAGACTGAAGTAATCTATAAAAAAAGGCTCACCTTTATAAAATTGTACTCCTCTTTTTTTTTTTTTTTTCCTAGCCAGTGTTAAACAAGATGTAATTTGCCAGGAAATGGTAGAATGTATATGTATCACTAGAGCTAGCTACTGGGTTATAAAGAGTACTTTATAATTTTGAGTCTTGAATTTATACAGAACCTCTATGTATACAATTCATTCTGAAGACAATGAGATTTAAGGATGTTTTACAAAGTGATGCAGACCCTTGTTTGCTGTTAACTTGTATACCTACTTTTCTTGTAACTATTTTAAGTGGAAAAGTACAGTAGCGTAAGAAATACTGACCATCTTCCTAACAAGAAAAAACACTAAGTTTTTATTCTCGGAGTTCTTCTATATGATTATGATTTCAACAGTACTGGTAACGTACCCAAAGTTTTTTCCTTATTAATAGTACCTTTGGGGAATATTAATCTCTCAATAATTGAGTAACACTGTCTAAGATGTTAGTTTTAAATGACACATTAGTAGCTGTCATTTAAATTGATAGTTAGGGCTCTAATAAAGAGTAATGGTCAGAAAGTAACCATTCTGTCATTTAATTTTTACTGCTTTATTAATTTACTGGTCTGATGCAACTCTGCACTTGGCTGTGGTGTATAATCATAAGCTATCATAATTTTTTTAGCACACAAGGGTAAAAATCGTGATTTTAATGCTTCTTATTATAGAGTTTCATATTCTGGTTTGGTTTGTTTCTGCTGCCCAGCTCTGGATGGATATGTACATTGATATATTTTCTTTCAATCTATGTATCTATCTGTCATCTAATTTGTACAATTTGCTGTGTGACCTTCAATCTGGGCTGCTGTTAATTGTTTAGATCTTGCAAAGAATCAATAAACATTCCTTACACAGAATGCAAATAGAAAATTTTCTGTATGGAAGATATTCCATATTGTAGCACAAAGGTCAGTGATCTTAACTTTTTTAATATTATGTTGTTTTGGTTTGATGTTTTGCAAAGACAACTATATAATTCTGAATTGTTTGAAAAAATTATTATACTCTTGCAAATTTTATACAAAGTGGAGGAAAACACACTCCTTAAATGCTTCATTGTTTCATATGGCATTAAAAATAATGATTCTTAAACAGCTCATCATATTAGCTCTTCACTAACTATTTATGGACTTAATATATTTCTTAAAACTGCTAGTTGTGCTCAGTTTTATTTGCAGGGACATTTATAGAAAGCATTCTATCAAAATTTAACGCGTGACCACTGTGAGTGCCGACATTTGAATGCTTTTGTTAAAATACTCAGGTTGACCTCAAACCTACATTTTATAAATGAAAGCATCTGTAGAAATTACTAGGTTACTGAATTAACTGAAAACATGGGCACTGCCAAACGTTAGTTGTAACGCTCTGAACTCTGCGCTTATGAATCTACAATTAACCATTGTTAGGTAGGAACAGAAAAAACTGTTGAATTTCGTCCAGTACTTGGGTATAATTTTAACATTAATGTATGCTTCATATCCCTCAGTTCAAATTTGGTTTTATCTGGGCTACAATTCTCTTCATAGGACATTTAGTCATATACTTCCACATTTTCAGATCTCCTTATTAAATTTGTAGTTACTGTGACAATCAACAAAAATATATTTAATATAAGGTCTCAAATTAAATGCAGTAAGTTGTAGGGATTACCAGATCTGTTCATCCTGTGATATTATTTGCACAGTGGGCTTTCGCTATGCTCCTGAATGCATCTCGATTCTTTGTTTTCTCTGAAATAAGTGTCATAACATAGGGGATAGTTTGAAGCTTTATCTGACAGAGCTCCGTATTTGTATCTATATTAATGTATTAGATGGAACCATTAAACAAGACCCTTCCTATTCAGTGTATTAATAGCTCCAGAATTAATGTATCATTGTAGCTTCGCATTAATTTCAGTTACTGTGAAATCTGAAATCATAAGTAACTTTTTTATGTCAAAGCTATTAAACAGTGCAGTAATCAAGTGTGTATCTCTGAGGGAGAACCACATTGTCATTTTCTAACACACAGGAGCTAAATATTTTCCTCTATCATTTCAATAGGGAATGAATGCTAGATGGTTTCAAGAGGAGTCATTTTGGTTTGATGACTGTAAGCTTTCTTCTGTGCAAGTACTAAAGCTAATAGTGAGGCTAAACATGGGCATCCAAGATGGACTGGAATCTATTTTACATGAGCAGTCTCTTGGTCCTTCCAGAGGTTTTTGTGAAGATTGAGTTGACCTCAAAGAACATATGATCCTCACTGTCTGCTGATGAGGTCATAGTTCAAAAAATGACTGAAGATGCGCAAGAGGCTGTCATTCTGCTGCTGCTCTGTTTTTTCTTTTCCTCATTGGCACCAGTGTTCATGCATATTCTGTCTCAGTGATCCTTCGCAATTGTGCTGCTGGTCCACTGTTTCAGGCCCTTGCTTAATACAGCACCTCTTCCTTCCCTCATCCAGCAGTGACTCTTCAGATGGGATGCTGTACTAGATAACTTTCCAGTCAACATTTCTGTGATAGTATTGCTTTCTTTTCTTAGGATTACCAAGGCAGTGATATTTTTAGTTGATTTCTAATGAAAAGGGAAAGAAAATTTCTTCTATCAAGAGATACTTGGGTCTGATGAGATTACATTTGCTTTTAGTTCGTAGACCAGGCTCTTCAAGACATTATAGTCACATTTTGCAAATAAGAGAAGACTTGGACCCCTTCCCTACTTATAGAATGAAAATATGAAATGGCACTGAATCAAAAGCTGCAGTGAATAAATGATTTTCCGTTTGTTTAGGGTTTGAGACATGCTGTCTGCTATTCTCAATACTTTGTAAGAATGGAAAATATGAGTGTGTACCAAGATACCAATATATTGATGTCATTTGTGGCTGGTAAACGTTAGTTTATTCTGCTCTATTTAAAAGTCATCAGCAATGAGAGGTCCTGAGATTATCATACTATTTCCTGTCCAGGTACACAAGTGACTGCAGCACCGTTGGAAACTTTCCACTGAGTTCATTGTGCTCTATGTCCTATCCTGCATATAGCTTACACAACAAGAAAGGGGTTTGGATGAATAAGGAACTGATAAATCTCACATAGATAGATCTAGGTATCATATTCTACTACTGTATCTGTTTCAGGATTGCGTCAGATTTTACTCAAAGATAGTAATGAAGTAGAAAACGAGTCATAAGTCTGATTATAGCGTAAGAATAGTCTGCAGCAAGACAAAAAGTTGCAACCCTGAAAAACCTTCTGTTCAGTTTCCATCTAATATATAAACAGGACAAGCGTCTTTCTGTTTGACCTCAAACTGCAGATGCCTGATATCTAGTGAGTTATCACAACTATCTCAGGAAAATGCCCTAATAACATGCTTTTTGCCTAAACTTAGTTTTGAAAGTCAGTAAATCAATAAGACCCATCATGTAATGAAGGTTCTTATGATATGCCTAGCACACATGAAGACATTTCAAGTTCCTGCACCAACAGCACTGTTGGTTTTGAAAAACACTCTTAGCAGCGGTGTTGATGGATCTGTGTTCTGTACTGGTCCTGCTGATGTGCCAATTTTACAGCAAAGTATACAAATATTATGACACCTGTGAGAGAAAGATGACAAATTCTTCTAGTCATTTTTACTCAACATTTCTGTATATTAGTCACTGACTAATAAATGGTGAGAAACAATTCCTGGAGCAGACAGGAATCCATAATTCCCCTCTCTAGACTGGTTGACCCAATAAGAGGCACAGAAACAATATTCTTCTCACTTGACCTTTCTCAGTCCTTTGATTCAGGAATCTGCTGCTCCTCAGCAATATAACTTGAACAGGAAACCTGAAAATTAACTAGTTGAATATTTAGCACTTGTTTTTGAGAGATATGAGGTGCTTGATCTCTGTTGAGATCAAGAAACAACAAAATTCACGTCTCCTTAGATGGGTATTCTTCCCCTTTGGATTATTTTATAAAAGATGCATGACCCTACACAAGAGCCATATTTTAAAAGAAAACATATTCAACACTGTATTGCTACCTCTCAGCATCTATGACTTTTCAGGTCTGGAATAAAGTGGCAAAGCTAAAAGAAAATGGAAAATGATTCCAGTATCTTCCACTACATTAAAGAAGAAATCTCTTCCCAAATTCTCCTTTGTAGTTCTTTCCATCAAAAAGCTACACCAGGGTAGTCTCAAGCACAAATAAAGGCTCGGTAGAGAATGGACTGAGAGAAACCCTGAGGAGAAGGCCTTAGGGGTGCTGGTGGGTAGGAAGCTCAACATGAGCTGGCAATGTGCACTTGCAGCCCAGAAAGCCAACCATATCCAAGGCTGCATCAGAAGTGTGTGACCAGCAGGCTGAGAGAGGTGATTTTGCCCCTCTACTCTGCTCTAGTGAGACCCCATCTGAAGTACTGCGTCCGGCTATGGAGCCCCCAGCAAAAGAAGGACATAGTGATAGGACGAGGGGCAATGGTTTTAACTGAAAGAGGGTAGATTTAGATTAAAGAAGAAATTCTACTCTACCAAGGCAGTGAAGCACTGGAATAGGTTGCCTAGAGAAGCTGTGGATGCTCCATCTCTGGAAGTGTTCAAGGCTGGTTTGGATGGGATTTTGAGCAACCTAGTCTAGTGGAAGATGTCTCTGTCCATGGTAGGGAGGTTAGAATTAGATCATCTTTGAGGTCCCTTCCAACTGAAACCATTTTATGATTTAAAAAAAATTGTGTTGTTTAGCAAAAATGAAATAATAATTGAGCATCACTAATAATTGATCCATCATGAGATAAAATATAACCGTGCGGTGAGGTGACAAGCTAGTTATGACCAATAGCAAAAAGCAGTTTATCTAGCTGAAAAATGACAACTATACTATGGCTTTTGCTAGATGTAGTGTTTTCTCTGGTTCTCAAAGAGATTTATGGAGAACACGGTCCTCTGTAGGATATTCCTTATTGTACTCTGTTACTACTGAATTTTCGACAGTGGTGCATCTTTTTGCTGAGTTATGTAGGCACTCTGGAAGCTCATAACTCAGAATATAAATATTTCTTCCTCTTTCCAGCAGAAGTGGCTGCTAAGATGACTGAATTATCAATATATTTTGATCGACAACATCTCCTTTCTTTGTAGTCATACCATAGAGGTTTCATGGTACCTCTCTGTAGCTACATTATTATTGTTGGGGGGGTTTGTCATGTCCTTATTCACCTCTTACAGTTGAGGAATCCTTTTCCTCACCTGTGCTTATATGATGTATCATTTCCAAAGCCTAGGTTACTGAAAAATAGTTTCAATAGAGCAAAGTGTTTGACTTGACAAAGCTATAAACTTTGTAAGTTTCACCCCCAATTACCTTCACTGACTGTCTTTTGTGTGCCTTACTCTCTGTTCTATGATGTCGAGTGAAAGGAGTGTGCAAGAACCATACTTCACATTACACACCACCTAATCAAAAACCTACATGCATAGCTCAATTACAATACCAACTAGTCTTGTTGTCTAAATTGTTATTCCTTCAAGAACTGGCTGCATTGTTCTAAAGCAGGATATTAACATACATTAAAGAAAAATGTAGCCAAGAAAGATTCATGGCTACAGAAAGCAGCTTAATCATGAAATATACATTTTGAAGAAAATTAGGATGTATGTAGCCATGCTGCAGAACACCACAAAGTCCTCAAGCCATCACTAGACTTTTCTTCAAAGTGAATTCCCTTTCATGACTGAACTTGGGTTTTTAGACTATGCTGCAACTCACTGCTTTTCTATTCTACTTTTATCCCATGAGAAAAATTTAAATATGCAAGCAAAAGTATAAAGCACATGAAGCAATATCAGCATTTCACACAAGCTCCATTTATTGCATTACCAGATTTTTTATGCATGAACTTTGTTCTAATCATGTTAGTATCAAAGTTTATTAATTTTACTGATGGTAAGAGTGTTATTAATCTAATTACTGATGATCAGTAATTAACTACTGATTTTCTGTATTAGCAAAATAATGCTAATTTGTAGATCTGATATAATGCTAAATTTAATCATGCATAACAAGTAGAAATTCCTTATCATACATCTATATGTATAATATTCATTCTCAGGCTTACTTTTGCTATTTCACCATATTTTTGTACTAGATATTCTTTTATTTCTTTGGACTCAAAAATCTAATTATTGTAGGAGGCTCATGAAGTGGGTATCATATATTATTCTTTTCTTATCCCTGCATAGTTTCATGTAGATTGAATTCAGAACTCTCAATTGTCCAAAATGACTGTGTGAAAGCTGAAAGGTTCTGTTACCAGGAAGCCATTACTAAGAGAATAAGTAGGTGGATAAAAGGTAGATGTGAACAATGATAGAGAGCTTGTAGCCAAATGAGTGGAGTGTTGCAGCCGGAGAAGCAGAAGCATGTCAGGTGAGATATAATTTGCATTACTCACTTTGAATCCACAAATAGGATAACAGGAAACAGAGTATAAGCATTTATAGCTCAGTAAGGCTGCTAAGAGTAAACTGGAGGTAAACATTGTATAAAAATAACACATTATCAGAAACATGTAAATGAGGACTTCTGTCTCCATTACACAGTAGAGCACAGTGAACATCAAAAAATGTTTAAGTAGTAAAATCTCTAAGACAAAAAAAGGAGGTAGAGCAAGCAGGAAAGTGGCCTGGTAGAATCAGAGTATTCTTGCAGAAGGAGTAGGATGAAAACCAAAACGAGTCCTCATCTGAAAAATACGAACAACTTCTTTGGAAGAAGTTTGAGACCTTCACTCATTCTTTGGGGAAGGAAATTTAAAACAACAATGAAAGAGTTAAAATGGGGAAGAAAGAAGTCAGTACTGGTTTCCTTCACTGAAGAGCACTCCAGCCTGGCTACTCTAACCTTGAGATTAGGCCATTGGGGCTGTTACCTTCACTGCCAATGACATTAGCTCTGATTAGTGTTCCGCATGTGTCTTCTGACTGTACAGCATCCATACTGCATACTGATGGTGAGTTTAGGGTAAGATTTTTAAGGACTAATTAGTTGAATATTTACTTATAATGATGGGTAATGAGTAAGAATTAAGCCTTGGCAGCAAGCATGTTGTTGATGAATATCAATCTTGTAAAATGTTATTCTGAAGTTCGAAACTGCTTTGCTTTACTGATCTATTAATGCTTCCATCACAAAGTGCTCTAATTTCTTAAGGTTTTTTTAATATGTATAGCCATATAGTTGTTTGCTGAAGGCTCTTTCAGAAGGTCTGAGTGGAAATTACTGATGCATCTTGTCACTTCCATGTGTCCAGTAAAAAAAAATGGAACTAAACTGAATAAATTAGATAACTGACTAAAGATAAACAAGAAGTGGCTTTCACTCACCTAAAACACATACCATGAAAACCAGGTTATCTTCAAAATGAACTTCCTTCTTGTTCTAAAGGACAACATAGAAGGTGTGATAAGAGGTGGATGAAAGTAGAGGAAATGGTACAAGTGCAGTTGACAGAAGTTACAGAACAGCTGAGAAGCTGAGGAGGAGATGCAACATGATCACCAAGGGAAAAAACAAGGAACATGCACGATAGACTAGTGGAAATGGCTAAAATCGAGTATCAGCTTCAGTCTAAATTCTTAAAAGAAATGCTGAATCTTAAGAGAGAAGAGACGGATAAAACTCTTTCTTGTGGGTCAAGATAAAGACAGGGAGATCACTTTCTAATTATCTTCATGAGTAAAAGAGACCCAGCATGGGAAGAAATAATATAAATTAATGCCAATTAAAATAAATTTCTGTAGTTAGAAAAAAAGACAAAAATTAAAACAACACCTCAACATCTTCTCCCCTCTGTTTCCCAGGCTCAGCTTCACTCCTTCACTCTGACTGCTGAGTAGTGTCAGGAGTGGATGATATGGTCAGTAACCAGCGATGCCTCTCTGGCGCTCCTTCTCTGTCACTCTTTTCCTCTGCTCAGCATGGACTCTTTATGAGCCTCAGTTCCCTCAGGAGGTGTCCACCTGCTCCAACCTGAAGTCCTCCATGGGCCGCAGGAGGAAAATTTGCTTCTCCATGGTCTTCTCCACAGGCTGAACGGGAATTTCTCTTCTAGCCTCTTGGAGAACCTCCTCCCCCTCCTTCTTCACTGACCTTTCTCACTCTTTCTGTTCCCTCCTCGTGTCTCTGTCCAGTGTTTTTGCCTTTTCTTTGAAACCCTTTCCCTAAGATGCTGTTACTCTGGCTGCAGCATGCCCTGTGAGGGGTCAGTTGGAGCTGGCTGGAGCCAGCTGTGTCTGGCACGGACCAGCCCCAGCCTCTCCTCACAGAGGCTGCCCTGCAGCCCCTGCTGCCAGTGCCTGGGCACATAAACTTCCTACAGCTCCAGATCTAGTTTATCTCTGCCTTCCTGTAGAGACCTGGTCCAAAGTTTACCGACCAGCAGAACAGCTATAATTCATTCAAATGGCATTTTAATCAGATGCTACAAAATCCACTGAAATCATCCGGTCTATTTCCTTCTATCTTGTTCTGCCTTTATTTTTTTTGTAAAATACTTGAAGTTATTCCACAAAAGAAGACTGGATAATTTATGTTCTACTGCTATGACTCTTTTCAGAAGTTTATATGAGAAGTGCTAACTGCATTTCTTTTTCTGATAGATTATTTTGGCACAAATACACTTACAGAAAACATTTTTGTAGTGGCTTGCAACGTTGAAAAACAAACAGAGAAGAAACCATAGTTCTCTGGAAGCTCTACCAGTAAAAGATACTATTGATTAGTCTAGAGGGACTACCAATTCTGTGAGCAAGGGTTGAACAGCCTGCACTAGATCTGAGGAAATGTGAAGTTGTTTTACTGAGAAAACTTAGGTATCGTATCATAGCAGTAGCTTTAACCATAGATCTACATTGGAGGTTATACATCATATCACCACTTACGATAGACAGTCAGAGGTCACCTGTCGCTTCCTCATCAGGCTTACTGGTTAACTGAAAGGGGCTGTGATGCTGCCTATCAAATTCTAAATCTTTTGTGTTAAGAGTGACATTTTGGCCCTTATTGTAATGGATATGTTATCATTCTTCAGTGAAACTTTATAAAACACAACTGGGTTGTTATGGGATGGTTACTAGGGATGCAAGACACTCATAAGGTGGACCTTCAGATTGAATCAATAATAAAGTTTTTCCAAAATGCGCTTTTTTATTTCTGAGTTTTGGAAGTTGAGTAAGATATAGCTGCTACAGCTGGAGTGAAAATTTTAGTTTTAATTTTAATTCTCTGAAAGCAATAATTTTATACCCACGAAATACATCACTAATTTAAATGCATATTTCTATATATATCATATATACATTGCAATGTTTGTCATAATAGTTTATTATTTAGACAAACTTATTACTCACAGAGGGGGTCTATCATGGAAAGACATTTTCATGATACCATTTAGGCATGAGTTAAGCTAGAGCTGTAGAACATGTTCTTCATCTACGAATCCTAGAAAACGGACTTTTAATTAGACAAATTCTGCAACATCTGTGACCTAGGCAAGCCTCACCATCTTTTATAATGTTGCCATGTAAACCAAAAGAATGATGATTTGGCATCAAAACACAGTCATATCTCCAGGAACTCTTTGATTTATATAAACTCACATGAAAACTAAAATTAGACTCACAAGCAGCTTTCAGTGCCCTTGACAAAATAAATCTAAGGACAGGAATCTGCCCACAATAAAATGCTCTCTTTTTTGAATATCTTCATATGCAATTGTAGGTCTGTTCACTCCATTGCAAATATTGTGAAAGATAGATCTTTCAACAATAATAATAGCTGGCAGTGTGATACAATAAGGATATGATATTTGTAACAGCATAGTTCTGCCTGTCATTTCAATAATCCTCTGCATGTCAAATCTGTTGTCACAAATGGCATTCACATTGAACCACTGTCCTGCCTTATCTGTAAGATAGAATGATTTTTCTGGACTTCATGTGGAGCAACTGTTTTTTTTAAGATGCTTTTCCTTACCAGAGAGGTGCAGATGATAAACATGTATTGCAAACTGTATGGTGCTGCTTTGTCCTTGCAAATGGCAAAATGTCATACAAGTATATTGATGTCAAGGGCACATGCAGTCAAATCGTGTAGAGCTGGGTGATCATTACCCACCCTGTTACTTGGAGCACATATAGTTCCCCAGTCAGTCGCAAAAAGTGAATTAGAATTCTCTTTCCTACTTGTCACTCTGGCTGACAGAAACTCAATGTCTTATAATTTGCTCTGAATATTAAGGTTGTAATGAAAGAGATCACAGTATCACAGTATCACAGTATCATAAGGTTGGAAAGGACCTCTGAGATCATCAAGTCCAACCTATAACCCAACACTAACACCAACACCAACACTAACACCAACACCAACCCATCATCTAAACCATGGCACTCAGTGCCTCATCCAGTCTCCCCTTAAACACCTCCAGGGTTGGCGACTCCACCACCTCCCTGGGCAGCGCATTCCAATGGCCAATCACCCTTTCAGTGAAGAACTTTTTCCTAACATCAAATCTAAACTTTCCCTGATGAAGCTTGAGTCCATGGCCCCTAGTTCTGTCACTGGTCACCTGAGAGAAGAGACCAAACCCTGCCTGACTACAACCTCCTTTTAGGTAGTTGTAGAGAGCAATGAGGTCTCCCCTGAGCCTCCTCTTCTCTAGACTAAACAGCCCCAGCTCCCTCAGTCGCTCCTTGTAGGGCTTGTGCTCCAGCCCCTTCACCATCTTCGTTGCCCTCCTCTGGACACACTCCAGCATCGTGACATTTTTCCCAAACTGAGGGGCCCAGAACTGTACACAGTATTCAAGGTGAGGCCTGACCAGTGCCGAGTACAGGGGGACGATAACTTCCTGCTCACCACATTATTCCTGATGCAGGCCAGAATGCCGTAGGCTTTCTTGGCCACCTGGGCACATTACTGGCTCATGTTGAGCTTCCTGTCAACCAGCATTCCCAAAGCCCTTTCTGCCTAACTACTCTCCAGCCACTCTGCCTCCAGTCTGTAGCTATGCATGGGATTGTTGTGTCCATACTGAGTTTTATTGCTGAAGATTTTAAAGTATACTGCAATAGTGAAATGTAACCAGCATGGATTTTGGCCCAAAGCATCCCCTAGGCAGTAGAAATCAATATAGGGCGCTAGATTCTGCTGAGTGAAGCAGTAGATAAGAACGCGATTCTTAGACAAATAGAAGGAATAAAAAAATGGAAGTACAGAGCTATTTTTGAGTCTCTATAATATTAATGAGATGTATTCTGTTGTGGTTTATGAACTCATTTAAAAGCTGTGTTGACATATTGGAAATGACTTGAAAAAGAGCTACAAGAATGAAATTCCAAAAAAAAGACTTTTATAATGAGATACTAAACCAGTTGAATCAATTTAGCTTAGTGAAATGAAGGTTAAGAAGTGATCCAGTCATGGTCTGTAAATGCAATTACTTCCAATACTGGAGGAAAGTTTAATCTATCAAAGATATTAGAGATCTAGAGCTTGAACAGAGAGTATAGGTCGAGATCAGAAATGAAAGATACGTTTTTATAGCAATCCAACACTAACCAACAGAACAAGTTACTTAGGTGCTTGATAAGTGTTTAAATAAAGATTAGACTTATTTCTGAAATATATGTCCTAGCAGAAACAGAAATACTGGGCTTGAGGTGCCATTCAGGAAAACTAGATATGTTAACACTTAGGTCTCTTAAAACCTTTGTATTTAGATAGATGTGCTTTTTTTTCTGTAATGGGATGCTGGGCTCACTGTGAATTCTGCACATACGCTATATAACAGCACAACATTCTTGAACCTCAAATGAAGCTTGCCTGTCCTGGGTCTTTAGACTGCTTCTGGAGCAGCTTCAAGCCCTCACGCATTGCCACGTGGAAGTCAGAAATCTCAGGAAAGTCAGAGTAATCTTAATGTCTATTAGTAAGAAAGGCTGATAAAATCGTCTTTATGACTCAAGATATATTCTGTAAAATTGTCTTATGGCATGTGGAAGGCTGCTGTGCCTGTCCCTTGGGCCTGTCCTGATTAAATATGTCCAGAATAAACAACATTAGTCTCATGAAAATCATGACGCTGATCTGCAAATGGGAGAAAAATATCTCAGTGGTGATCAAGTATGATGCAGAAATGACAGTACCTTCTGCTGGGTGAGAAAGATCAAAATTACTCTGTCCTAAGTTTCACAAACTAGAATTGCCCGAGGCCAGATGGTGGTAGGCAGGAATGATGGACCCAGCAAAGCTGGGCATAACTGAATCTGTTTTCAAGGAGCCGTGTAATACACAATATCAGTAACCTCCATACAGTCACATGGAGAATAGCCTGTTAACTACTTGGTGGTCTACATGTGGAATATTCTTATTTACACTGACATTATTTTTCATTCTTCCAATAAAAAGGAAATCTCAGCATGTAATAATTTGTGCTTTAAGACTCCTTTTACACTAGTGAAAAAGAGTACGTGAACTTTCATGTACATGAGAATCAGAGCCAAACGTTGCAAGATATAACTTTAAATTCATTTTTCTAGAATGCTCTTTGTATAAAGCGGCTGAAACCAACTTCCTTTTTAAAGTAGTGCATCCCATTTGTCCTAATGAAGATTTTTGGTTTTGATAGGCCATGAGCTGTAGAGATGTCACATTTCTAGGCTATATCTAAAACACACACCATCAGCCTTCACATCCCCTGCCTTGTAATTGGGTTTTAAATAGAAAGAGGTCCAGTGCAGGAGGAACAAGAAGGAGCCTCAGGGCCTGCTGGTCTGCCTCTGATCTGGGCAGCCAAGGAATTGAGGCCGGTTGGGGCCACTCTGTAGCATATGCCTACAGCATAACAAAAGTGTCTTTGGTTGTATCAGCAAAGTCTACTTCTCTTTCTGGTGAACCCTTCTGTGGAAAGGTGACTACTTTGTATTTATACTTTTTGATGTTCTATATAAATCCGCGAAGTAGCATCCATTCAAAACTGCTATAAGAAAACAACCTTTCAGCACTACTGTGTTCAGTAGATGAGCTTATCCATTACTCAACGAAAAATAGATGTGTACTACATGAACACATATTGAAAGAATGTTTACTGAAACAATGCAAAAGCCTAGCCTTGATCTTACAGGTATGAGTTTTGGGCATAAATTGGAAATCTACTTAGCATTACTGTTGGGAACATAGAGACAATATTGGGTAGGTAAATAGATTCAGTTCTTTTGCTGCTGGATTTTTTTAAGCAGAATATTCTTTCAATCTAAACAACAAAAGTTCTCCACTTTCCAGGGGAGCAATTTAAAATGTGAAAGTGTTTAGGTAATCACACATTTCATATGTCTTATGAATACTCAATTGTACATGAAATCTAAATTGCGAACTATTTTTTTATATAATTATTGATCAGGCAACTGTCTTTTTTGGAAATCAGTTTCAAGATGTGTCTTTGTTTATAAAACTCATTTTATGTTTCATTTCTGGAAGTGAATGAAATATTAAAACAGATTTCCTAGTAGACTTTGTTCTGTAGTATATTGCCTAACATAGGAAAGTTAACAAGACATCACTGTCACCCGTTTTTTAGATAGTCTCTGTTTATTTGTCTTAGGGACAGAGACAGAAAGAAGACTGAGGACAATTATGCCTGATTTATTGACTAAAAATTGCAGAGAGTGTAGATGATTTCTTGAAAAATGTATTTCACCATAGTGACAGTCTACAGTTTATCACAGCTTTTTCCTTCCCTTTCCCAATGGTCACACTACATTTATGTTATTTCTTTTTACATTTATCATGCTAGCATAGAATTTATAGCTGGACATCTTTCTTCTGACCTGTACTGCCCCTTTGCACTTTCTTGGATCAGAGGCAGATGAACCAGGCAACTTGAAAATACAGATACCAGTGCAATATATATTTATTACAACACGTCAAATTGTTCCACATATCCAGCTTAGCTCCCAATACAGTTTCAAGAAAGAGATTCATTTGAGTAACCTAACATAGGATACCTGCCATATCTGCAGTCATGAGGCAGGGGGAAAGACTGTCTTCTGTCTGACCCCTCAAAGATGCATTTCAAAGTCACAGAATCATAGAATTGTAGAACTGTAGAATTGTAGAACTGCAGAATCACAGAATAGCTTGGGTTGGAAGGACCTTTAAATATCTGTATAGGCTTTGCATGGCAAGGTTTTGGTAGCGTGGGGACTACAGGGATGGCTGCTGTGGGAAGCTTCTAGAAGCTTCCCCCATGTCCAATAGAATCAATGCCAGCCAGCTCCAATATGGACCCACCACTGGTCAAGATCGAGCCAATCAATAAGGGTGGCAGTGCCTCAGAGGTAACGTTTAAGAAGAGGAAAAAAATGCTACACAACAGCAGCTGGAGAAAGGAGTGAGAATAAGTGAAAGAACTCCGCAGACACCAAGGAAAAAGAAGGTGGAGGATGTGCTCCAGACACCAGAGCAGAGATCTGTGGTGAAGACCATGGTGAGGCTGACTGTTCTCCTGCAGTCCATGGAGGCTAATGGCGGAACAGGTATCAACCCTGCAGCCAGTGGAGGATCCCATGCCAGTGCAGGTGGACACCCAAAGGAGGCTGTGACCCCATGATAAGCCTGCACTGGGAGGACCTTTGGACCTGTGCAGAAGGAGGAGTCCATGGTGGAGCAGGTTTACTGGCAGAATTTGTGACCTCACGGGGGAGCCACACTGGAGCAATCTGTTCCAAAGTACTGCGCCTCGTGGAAGGGACTCATGCTTGAGCAGTTTGTGAAGAACTGCAGCCTCTGGGAAGGACTCATGTTGGAGAACTTCATGGAGGACTGTCTCCCATGGAAGGAACCCCACCCATTAGCAGGGGAAGAATGTAATGAGTCCTTCTCCTGAGGAGGAAGGAACAGCAAGGAAAATGTGTAATGAACTGACTGCAACTCCCATTCACCATACCTCTGCATTGTTTGGTGGAATGAGGTAGAGAAAAATCCTGAACAAAGTTTTTTTTCCCAGGAAGAAGAGAAGAGGTGGGGTTTTTTTCCCAGAAGAAGGGAGGAAGGTGTTTTAAAATTAAGGCTTTTTTCTCATTGCCCTTATCTAGTTTGATTTGTAATAAACTAAATAAATTTTCTCCAACTCAAATCAGTTTTGCCTGTGATGGCAAAACCTGTTCTTATCTTGACACGTGAGCCTTTTCTCTCCGCTCTCCAGCTAAGGAGGGGGAGGGATAAAGCAGCTTTGGTAGGTTCCTGGCATCAAGCCAAGGTCAACCCTCCACAATGTCATCTAGTTCAGCCTCCAGTGTAGGGACATCTTCAACTAGATCAGGGTGCTTAGAGCCCCACCCAATCTCACCTTGAATATTTCCAGAGGTGGGTCATCTACCACCTCTCTGGGCAATGTGTTCCGGTGTTTCACCACCTGTAACAAAAAAAAATTTCTTCCTTGAATTTAATCTGAATCTATCTTTTTTTTTTTTAATTTAAAACTACTACCCTTTGACCTATCAACATCTATCCTACATATTTTTTTTTACTTAAGTCTTCCTTTTCACTTTACTGGTTTCCACCTCACTAATTATAACTTATAATTTTCTGTTCACATCTTCCTCACTCTTATTTCCCTTATATGTATAACATTTCTTTTCCCCATATTTCCTTTCTCCTTTTCTTTTGTTCTACTACCAGTCTCCCATGGAGTAAGCTAGTCCCTTTTCTTCCCACAATTCAGTTTTTAAACTTTTTAAAATTACTTTGGTGTTGCACACTAATATGAATTATTTGCATAATATGTTATCAATGGCTGAAATTAATTACCAGTGAAATTCTCTTGATATTACTAAAGTTGTTACTACATGCAGCAACAAGAATACTGGCTTAGTATTTTAAATATCATAGATACTTTCACCCTGGAGGGTAACAAATCATAGAGGCACCATTCAAAAACACAAGTGAGAAAATGCAGGTTGTATAATGAAGTGATTTTCTTTAATAAACAAGATAAAGGCACAAGTGCCTCTTGAGTTCATTCCCACTAGTACAAATATAAGGAAAGCATAAAAAATCCTGGCTTCTTTTGCTTCTTTCCTTTGATTCCCTCAGGCTATTTTTTCAACAAATTGTTTTTAAGGGGAGGCAATGTGGATTTTAATATGAATTATGGATAAATCTGAAATGTTGGACTTAGGAGGAAAAGTATATATATTTGAATTTTAGACAAACACAAGACAAGAGATTCAAGTTTTCTTAAGTACTGTATCATAAATTTGAGGGGCTGTTGAATCTTGGAGTGAGACATT
Source organism: Tapera naevia (assembly GCA_033556795.1). Taxonomy (NCBI): domain Eukaryota; kingdom Metazoa; phylum Chordata; class Aves; order Cuculiformes; family Neomorphidae; genus Tapera; species Tapera naevia. Next base: position 10,775,998 of record JAUMJJ010000079.1, on the reverse strand, counting down.
CAAGATCTTTAAGTAGAGAAGTAAAGACAGACACTCCTTAGCTTACAGCCTAATGTAATTCTGCTCAGCTTGTTATTAGTGCTCCAACAAAGAGCTATCTTTTATACAGTTGTTTGTTCTAGGGACCTGGGTGTTTTAAAGATTTTACTGTACTCCACAGTGTCATCCCCTGTGCTTTCAAACCTTTTACACTGATTTTAAAAAAACAGCTTATAAATAATTCATAAGGTAAAAAAAAAAAAGGTAGTAAAGGTAGGCTTTATAGGGGGCATTGTTTCTTTCTCAGAGAAAGGGGAAACTGAGTAATCTTCCAGTCCATTTGGCTAGCACAAAGGCATATACCATTTTTCAATTATTTAAAGGACTGCAAGAACAAATAATGTAGAAGAAATACTGAACAAGCCTGAAAAAATCAGTAGACAACAAGTACTCATGTTAATTCTAGCCTTTATGTTTCATACGCACTTGGGTCTTTCTACTTCTTTCCCTTCACACTGGTACTATAACCACAGATGTGCCATCCTTCACTATCAGGGTTAAATTTATGATTTCAGGCTTTCAGTGTCAGGAGGCAGTGCAAGGTGATTCCAAAACCAGTGAAACATGCAGGTTGTCCATGTGCTTTTCAAGTAGCAGGTTCCCCTCTCTTGAGGCTTTAGAAATACAGTTGTTAAAAGCAGTTGCTTTCAAACTGTATTTTATGGATCCTAAAGTTATAACCTATCAAAAAATAAAACAGCATCAAGGCCCAGGACTAAACATCAGTGTTTGCTTGTCTATGCTGCCAAATTTTTAGTAGAGTCTTGTTTGATGTTCCCCTGTCAGGGATATTTCCAATAGGCAGCCAGGACCTAGCTACCCTATATGGGAAGAAGGTGAGAATATTTTGCTCATGGGTCTCAATAGGCTTTAGACCAACAGACAGTACTCAGATCATTTCATGTATCAGTATAGATTTAACCCAAAAGCTCAAGGTTTATTACCTTATGTGTGTACAGAAATGGCAACTAACAAAAGACCAGGATTTTCTGTAGGTTTTTAGGGGATACACAAAATAAAATAATAAAAAAAACCCCAACCACTAATGTTAGAAAACTTACTAACATTACCTCTTCTGGTTTTCTCACTATACGGAAGACATCCCTCACAGCATCAATATTGTCTAGTTTGGACAAATTGTGTGCACAGTGTCTCAATCAAAAGAGACTAGTGGACAAAAAGTGTTTTAAAAATATATGCACTTGTGCATACATATGAAATATAAATTAAATGTAAAAAATGGCATATTAACATAGCACTCTCTCTTCTTTGTTGTTAATGACCTTCCATGCTGATAACTACAGAGGAGTCTGTCATATTTGAGCAGTTGCAGGGTAGGGAAGCACAGAGTTCCACGCTCTATGAAAACTCTACTGACAAGTCCTGCACTTGGGGCACAACAACCACATGCAGCATTACAGGTTTGGGGAAGAATGGCTGGAAAATGGCCTGGAGGAGAAGGTCCTGGGGGTGTTGGTTGACAGTCAGCTGAATATGAGCCAGCAGTGTGCCCAGGTGGCCAAGAAGGCCAATGGCATCCTCACCTGTATCAGATACAGCTTGGCCAGCAGGACCAGGGAGATGATTGTGCCCCTGTACTCAGCACTTGTGAGGCCACACCTCGAGTGATGTATTCAGTTCTGAGCCCCTCAGTACAAGAAGGACATTGAGGTGTTGGAGCATGTCCAGAGAAGGGCCACACAGCTGGTGAAGGAACGGCTGAGGGAACTGGGGTTATTTAGCTTGGAGAAGAGGAGGTTGAGGGGAGGCCTCATCACTGTCTATGGCTGCCTGAATTAGGGCTGTGAGAGAGCAAGTGTTGATCTCTTCTTTCAAGTGACAGGTGATAGGACAAGGGGAAATGGCCACAGGTTGTGCTAGGGGAGGTTCAGACTTGATATTAGGAAGAATTTCTTTACTGAAAGGGTGGTCAGGCACTGACACAGCTGACGTGGTTGAGTCACCATCCCTGGAGGTATTTAGAAATAGGATAGATGAGTTTTTGAGGGACATGGTTTAGCAGATGATGGGTGCAGTTGGACTTGATGATCTCAGAGGTCTATGATTCTACGAAAAATATAACATTTGAAAAAAAGAGGAGCTTGAATACCAACATTCCCTGAAAGATTTTTAAGCGTGCTTCATATAATTAAAATCTTCACTGAGATCATAGGAAGAGATCTGTGAAGTAAGATCTGAAGTAAGGAACAAACTGCTGAATGTAAATCACTGAAGTTTTTCATCAGTCATTAATATTTACAAAGTAAAATGCTTCTGATATTGCTTTGCTTTGTGTAGCAAAAACTATTATCTCCTCATGGATAAAATATGACCTTCATTTTTTTGGTGTTGTTAATGATGATGTTCATCTCACCTAACATTATACAACTAACAATCAGTTATGTGACTCTGTGCTAGTTACTCTAGTTTTCCAGTGCAGAAGAGAAATGGGCACCTCTTGGGTATGATTAGTTTTATCCTAACACGGGTGAGGTAGAAATAATTGAAAAATTTGATGGCACCTTTTCAGTGGCAAAGGAAGTCATGGGAAGAGATCAGCACTATCTCCACAGAAACCTGGTGTACACATGGAGTTGTGCATTTCTGATCCTTTGCTCCCTCAGTGTTTCCAGTAAAAACTATTCTGTGCAGGATGGAAGGTGCACTTCAGCTGAGCACTCACACTGACAGGGAACATCTTTAGCAGAGACAGTAGAGGGGAGAGTCAGGAAGAAAAAGGTAAGACATCCAATCCTGTGTCTTTCCATATAGCAGCATGAGCATCTTTTATCTTGATCTGGTATATACTCGGGAGAGTCCTGCAATAACTTAAAACAAAACCCATGTCCTTTCTGCCTGATGCCTCAGTCTGCCTGCCTCAGTCTTGCCACATCTGAGGACCTCTCCATAGCCTCCAGCAACCAAATATGCATTTACTGTCTTCTTTTGGAGTGTTCTGGAAGAGGACATTGGTCAACTGTATTGGGCTCACTCATAATGGGAGACATGATAGCAACATATGAGGTTTTTAGAAAATTAATAGAAATGCCTACTGATCTTAGCAGACTAATTGTGAAAAAAGAAATATTAATACATTCCCAGAAGTCTGAGATTGCCATTTCTAATCTTAAACTTGTAATTATCTGGAAGCCATGACATACTTTTTTTTCCACTCAAAATGTTCAAAGGGGAAACGAGATTCCATCCACTCAACTGTGTGTTGATCTAATGCTTGCAAGGTATTGCCACTCTAGCTGATGTCATTCTCATTAATGTTATCTTGTCACAATGGCTACTACCTACAGAAATTCCACAAAGCTACTATGAAGATATATTTCCTATGAATGAGACCCATCTTATAGTACAATTCATACTTGTAATGGCTGCACATTGCTCTCACAGTTAAGGCATTACGCTATTAGTATTTGATCACTTATGATAAGAGAGAAGAGGATCCATTTATGTCCTTCTAACCACAGGCTACAAAATTAATTTAAGAATAAAAAATCACTTCACCCCCTACCCCAACAAGGTTATGGCTAGCCCACAGGTACCAAGAAGAGGCAGAGAGGGAAGGAATGAGCACTGAGGAGGAACAGGGGAAAGGACCAAGCAGAGCTGTAATTTTGCTGATGAAGGCATGAAGATGGAGCAGAAAACCAGAGGTTCTAGGAATTTCAGTCTTAAGATAAGTAGTATCTTGCCTCCATTCCTTCCTACGCTGCATGTGAGAAGCTTCACTTCATCAGCCTCACTAATTTACAAATAAAAATGCATTACTGGGACCAGTCTGCAGTTACTCCTTTCATAGTTTCACCAGCATGAGACATGAAATCATCAGAAATATTTTTGTTACAAGCTCTGTACTGAAGGGCTAGTGGGAAAACAAAGTGAATACAGTGATCCCAGTTCTCAAGTGAAGTTGATTATTTGGATTTTATATTTGTCTTTGTTTAAAAAAATTCAGATGTTTCTTGGTAGCTTAGGAAGCTACATGTAATTTTCTAAAAGGATTGAAAACCAAGTTCACAAAGTGTTTAGAACATTAGTGAGGCAGGAATATATACTAACTGTCCCATTAGGAATAATAAAAAGAAAACTATTATTTTTGTCCAATCACATAATCAAGACATAATAACTGTAAAATATTAATTAATTAATTGGGGTGCTTACATGTATTTTTATATTAACTGAAGGGACCCTAAAATATCCGATGTATGTGTTTATGAAACTTCACCTTTTTCTGTCTAATATATGCACTCTGTTCCCAAGAGCCAACATTTCTTTGAATGTCATTAGCCTTAATTCTTTAAGTAACTTAGGATCTTTAAATTCCAGTCTTTACTAGATTTCTATGAAAGGTGAAAACTGCTGCTTCATAAGTTGGTTTTTGATGGTTTTATCTTCACACTTGAATTCTACACATATTCCCTTGTACAAGTGGAAAAAGTGAAACAGTTTCTTTGAGAAAGAAACACTTAAACGGTAAATTGTAGAAGTTAACTTTCCTTCAGCTTGCATTCTTGAGAACATATCTTTTCTTCTGTACAGGATAAAGCATGTAAAGTCTTGAAAAATCCGAAGGTGGAAAGTTTGTATACTATAATGATAAAAAGAAGGATGAACTTGTAGTCTTTTAGAGGATGTTCAATATATCACTTTAGCCCCAGGGATGTAGTTTTGTTACACAGGAGGTATTTGCTGTCTGAAGTAATTCTAGCAAATGCCATATTATGTTTCAAAAAAATTGGTCTAAAATTTGCAGAGCTCCATAAATTACCCTCTAATTTCCAAACATAATATTAATCAGTAATTAAACTCTACATTTTCCTTTAAATCATATGAGGTTTCACTGTCCCCAGGACCACAGGGAAAACGGAACACCTTCATATGCTACTGAAGGTAGCAGCTTGCTACCACTCAGTCTAGCACATGTAACGTGTTTAAGATCTTGACCATGAACTTATTCTAGACACATAGAACAAACCTGCACTGGGGGTCAATAGGTATCAGGCATAAGAAGCTTAGTCGTCATATAGCTCCAACTGGCCTCAAAATGATTTGCACTTGTGTGGTCCATCCAGCCACTATTTTCTGTGGTCCATCCAACCACTATTTTCAAAGGTATGTTATGATTTTCTGTTCAGTCTTATAAAACATGACATTTTAATTTTACCTAAGTAAAGTTCATATTCTAAGTGTCTCAAATTACTAAAAAAATAATAAATTAATGGAGCTTTAAGAAAATGAAATTAATCCCTTGGACCTTCTCTTGACAATATTTCTGTGAATAAATTTTATGTATCCTTCCAAACATTTCAAAAAGTTGGGTATGATTAAGTGCACACTTGAGTCTAAAAAAAAATCACACATTGAATTTATTAACTTGAGTACTTAAGTTGACATAAATAGTCTGTGAGATACTCCAAGATCTGCAGCTCTCATAATTAACTCATTGATATGGGTATCTTGCCCTAGGTCATATAGGAATGCAACCTGACTACTTTTACACTCACCTCATGTTTTAAAGTTTAGGTTTTCCATTCCAGATTAATCAGAAAAATAAGTATTTCAAAGAAAATGACACAGATTTCTATGATTTAGGAAAAACAAATCTAGCGCCATTTTGGGCCCCCAGATTCTCTTAACTGGCTTTCATTTGCCAGTTCGGAAGTGAAGAGGTTTCTTTTAAGTCTTGTTTCTTATCTCTCATGCCCATTCAGATATTTCATACATCATGAAATGTAAAAAATTTTACAACATTCCTGTATTTGGGCTCCTGAGTATTACTGAGTTTAAATATTTGGGTTAGAAAATTATAGAAATAAAAACCATGGAAATTCAAATTGCTATATATATTTTCTATCACAAAAGAGTTTGCTTTTTTTTTCTTCATGTCATGTGATGGTGGCCAAAAAAGCACCCCTTAGGCAGAAGAAGTAGAGTTTGGTGGATACATTTTTATTGTAATATGTAGCAGTGGAAGGGGACTCTCAAAAATCTTACCTTTGTTTTGTTTTGGGTTTTTTTTTCTGTTAAGGAAGGAAATCCTCTAAGCCACTGTGTGATGGTCTGAACATGTCTGCCTTGGAGCAACCATAGATATTTTAATATGTGAGATGTATGGAATGTTCTTTCCTGGTTTGATTAAATATTTGCATTTTATTACAGTTCAGACTGTCTGTTTTAATGATGGAAATCTTTGCTACCTTTGTAACAGGCTTCTCTGTTGGTTAAGAATCTGAAAAAATCTCTAACACTACATGTATTTTCCTTAATATCCCTTTTGGGCTGGTGCACAAAATAATAAGTCAAAATCCTGAAATAATGATTTTAACTGTTAACATTTTCTTGCCACTCACTGACTGAAAATTCTACATTATATGTGATCTAGGCTGCTTTGAGGTTTTAAACAAAATTCTAAAGTGTTTTATAGAAGATTTTAAGATTGCTGAAAAGATCTGTTACCTACAGATCAAAACCTTCAGCACAATATTGAATAAATATTGGATCATTAGATTCAGCAGGCAATGGGTGCAAGGTTTTTTCTTTCATGCTCAGTGGAATAATGGGCTACAGGAAATAAATATTGTATGGCAAGCTGTAAGAATGGGTCTGTAGGTCTTGAGAAGCCATCATCACTCTATCCCAATCTATGTTATATTCTGCCTTCTTTTGCTCCTGTTGTGTTCGTCTAACGATCAAGTCAATGTTGCCACAGTCTTTTAATTTCCTCTATAAACAAAAGGAGCAGAAAAAAGTGTTCATAATACTCAGTACAAATGCTTAACTCTGTGTTAACTGCAACTAAAAGTTATATTTTCCCAACTCCTATAAACAACATCTACTTACCTTAAGAATGGATGTTGAGTAGCAGCAGATGAAAAGGAAAGTTATAATCCTAAAGGAAACCCGAAAAGAATAATTTAACTAATAAAACACACCAGAACTGGATCAAACAGATGAATTGTCTGCGTCAAGACAAAAATTATGGAAAATATAAATCAAGTCACTAATGGAAAGCAACTGAAAGGGACCAAATGTTTTACTCCAGATTAGATATGTGAAGTGGAAAACATCAATAAATATTTTAGTATGTATGACTAACTTTTTTCCTTGACTTTCTAGTTCACAGTTATTGTTTGCTGATAGATTGAACTGAGAAGGAAATCAGAAGCTTTTTGTTGCAATGCCTTTTCAGATACCATAATATTTGGTATAAGTGAAGAGTAACTGATATTATCTACCTGGACCTGTGCAAAGCATTTGACACTGTCCCGCACAACACTCTGGTCAACGAGTTGGAGTGATATGAATTGAACAGATGTACCACACAGTGGATAAGGAGATGGCTGGATGGTTGCACTCAAAGAGCTGTGGTCAATGTCTTGGTGTCCAAGTGGAGACAAGTAACAAGTGGCGTTCCTCAGATGTCAATGTTTGGATTGGTGTTATTTAACATCTTTGTTGCAAACATGGACAGTAAGATTGAGGGCAGCCTCAGCAAGTTTGCTGACAACAAGCTCTGTGGTACAGTTGATTCACTGGATGCCTTCCAGAGGGCTTGAGAGGTGGGCCTGTGCAAACCTCATGAAGTTCAACATAGCCAAGTGCAAGGTCCTGTATCTGGGTCAGGGCAATCCCAGACACAATTACAGGCTAGGCGGAGAATGGATTGAGAGTAGGCCTGAAGAGAAGGACTAGGGGATACTGGTGGATGAGAAGCTCAACAGGAGCCAGCAATGTGCACTTCCAGCCCAGAATGCTAACCATATCCTGGGCTGCATCAAAAGGATTGTGAGGTTGAGGGAGGTGATTCTGCCTCTCTGCTCTACTCACCTGGAATAATACTTTCAGTTCTAGAGTTCTCAGCACAGGAAGAACATGGATCTGTTAGAGTGAGTCCAGAGGAGGCCACGAAGATGATCAGAGGGCTGGTACACCTGCAATAGAAGGACAAGCTGACAGAGTTGGGCTTGTCCAGCCTGGAGAAGAAAAGGCTTCAGGAAGACCGTATAGCACCCTTCTAGTATTTAAAGGGGGCCCATAGGAAAGCTGGAGAGGTTGTACTTTCCATAGTCATACCATCCAAAAGCTAACCAATTTTTGCAAACACCACAAATTTATAATGACTAGAGATGGGTGGAGACAACAAACTCTAAATTTTAATGTTATAACTGACACCAATCAGTGAATTTTCAAATGAAACAATATATTGTTTTCTTTACTCAGGGGTAGACTGACAGCAGACTCTAGCCCTCAGGGCATCATGGTATGTAGTTACCCTCTGGCCTGAAGCATGTGGTGAGTTACTGGACAGCTATGAACAGTACAGCCATCTCAGATTCCCTGCCAGATCTGTGGGCAAACAGAAAAGTCTTCCAGCTCCTGTTCTTCATTATCAACTTGATTGTACAAATGAAGTTTGTTTTCCTTCACACGTTTTTTAAGTTAAGTATGCAGGCTTACTCAAGAGATGAGCTGGATTCTCTCATGGCTGTCTAATATTGGTTATTTTCTCTTTGATATTGATTTATATTCCACATTCATCACTAAGGCGAAAAAGTTAAAGAGACAACTTAGAGTAAATTGTCCTTTTCCTTGTTGAGTTGAAAGTGTCACAGTTTAGCCCCAGCCCTTCCTGAATCAGCAGCAAAACAAGAGCAGGGGTTGATGATCCCAATTCCCTTGCCCGTTTCTGCCCCCCACACAGGGAAAGGGGAAACAGAAATGAGAGAAAAAGATTTGTGAGCTGGAAATCAAAACTAAAACAGCTTTAATGAAATAATAATAATAATAATAAAAAAATTATTAATAAAAAATAGAATATGTACAAACACACAAAATTACTCCCCTCCTCCCTGATGACTACGTTACTACTGATTCTGCAGAGCAGGCACTGGGAAAATGTCCCAGGCTGGATTCAGCAGCAGGACAGAGCTGGACTCAGGAACTGGATTCAGGAAAGCATGGATTCAGGATCAGGGTAAATAGACTGAGGAGGTCCTTGCTGGACTTCGGCTGCCAAAGAAGAGAGCTCAACCCTCATGATCCTTCAGGTTTATACTGAGTATGATGTATCTGGGATGGAATACTCTATTGGTCACTTTTTGGTCACCTGTCCTATCCACTCCTCCCTGCAGGTATGACCCTTTTTCACTCCTTTCACTTACAATATTCCGCCAGCTCAAGGATGACTTTGGTTTCTATAGGAACAAGTATAAGCAATGGCTTTTCTGCATGCCAATGCCCCGTATTATAACTTCTATAGAGAAATATTGTCTGAAAAACATATAGTTAACTTTCAGAAAATGAAGTTACTCAAACAAGGCTTGGCTAAAGTTAGAAAATTAATTCTGCTCTGGTTCAAACCTGAACAATATGTTAGAGGAGTGGAGAGGGTGGAGAAGAACATTTGACAGGTTTGCAATCTTAGGATTATTTCCTTTATTTGGTCATGTATTCAGATCATGTGTTAGAAATGTCCTGGGCTCCTCACTGATGTTTCATTTCCATATAGCTGCCAGAAGTAACTTCTGAAACTAATGCTTTGTCTTGGCTTCAGCTTGCTAGGAAAAATTGATTCATCCAGGCAGATTATGACTTTGTCACAGCTACCCATGCCTTTTTCTGAGTTGGTCATTGCAATTTATTCATCTACCTGTATGAAGCTTGGGAATTTTGACTAGTACTGAGCACAACAGGCATTTGGAAGCCTGGTTCCAGCTTATCTAAATACTAAATATTTATGAAATGAAGACTTCCAATAAGGTTTAATTTAATTTGTACAGCAAAGACAGCTTTCTCAGTAGTCGCCAATTGTAGAGAGCATTCATCTAGAGACTAAGGTCCATCACAGAAAAAAAATTATTTTATTCTACTTCACTTTCCTTTGAAACAGTCTTCTTTATCTCAGAGTAGTGGTTATGTATGTCCATGTATAGGTGTATGTGTAGGTACGTAGATGGATATAGATACATGTAATGTAAAAGATCCCAAAATACAGGTATAGTGTACAAATCTCCCAGCATTATGGTTTAAAAAGATAAATACTTGGGAGGTATTAATTGTATTATATAATATATGAGAGACAGATTCTTAGATATTATGATGGTATTGATGATGAATGAAATAGGGAAGAGGAGAAGAACAGGAAGGATGTCAGAATCTAGTCCTTAACTGTGGTCCAATATTTTGTCCCAGTAATTTGTCCTGGCATGATTCCTTTTGTGCTTCTCTTCTCTGAGTGGAAAGATAAAGGATGGAAAGTATTTCAGCACTAATCACCGACAGTGTAGGCAGATTAAGCACTTTGGATAAGGTTAAAGCCAAGGCTCTGTGGCCTATATTCTATCTACTAACTATCTACTGTAGGAAGAAAATAGGAGAAAAAACAGTTCTTATTTATACCTGTACAGATGGTACCAAGGACAAGGAGAAGAATGAACAGTGCCCACTAAGGTTCTTGTCCTCCCTAGTGTAGTCCCACATACAGTGATGAAAATTAATTTAAAAACCTGTGTATTCATTATGTCATCACTAAGAATGTTTACAGTGCTATTATTACATCAGATTTTTCAAACATATATACATATCAGTTGTTGCCAGACAAAATGTCACATTTTAATGTATACTCTATCAAATATCTTTCTATTTGTTTTTGGGGGGTGGCATGGTATTTCTGAATAGAAGATCAAAACATAAATGAACACAGATGTTTACTAGCTAGCATTCTGACAAGAGAGTGTTTCACTGTCAAAGAACTATAATTTATGCTATTAATCATAAGTAATTTTACTAAAATGCTGATATAAGGTGGCACGTAACATTTAATGAATTTCAAGGAAAAAAAAGACTAGCTAAAGTCTTCTTATGTAAGTGAATTTCCCTGAAAAATAGATCGATTCTTCAGTGTTCATAGTGTTTAATCAGCAGACAGAATAATGGTAGTTTTATTGCTCAAGTAAATTATGATACACGTACCTCTTTATATATTGCAAAGATATTCTCAACTTCTCAGTCCCTGCACTTAACAATCCAGAGCTACAATTAGATAATGATAAAACTAACTCTTTCATAAATTGTTTTCCTGGGTGCAGTCACAGGGAAGAAAATCACTCAGATGTATCTGCAATAATATGCAACTGCAAGGCCATGCTTAGATCGGTGTTGCTGTAGATGACTGAATTCATTCAAAGGAGAAGAGAAAACTGGCTATGTCTGCAGAATAATGTTCCTACTCTTGACTCCCTGCTAGCAGCTTGCTCTGTTTGATCCTGTCCTTACAAACCTGCAATCATCAAGTTCCAGGCAGCGTACTCTTTAATGTGAAAATTGAAATAGACTGAGAAGATTACTTTGAAACTCAGGTACCACAGGATTGTGCCCTGGAGTGTGATATGATACAATTCAGAGACAAGCAGCTGTAGTGCTGCTTAAATTGTGGACATATGGAATGAGATCAAAACAGTCCAGCAAGCATTGTGGGAATGCTGCCAGGAGAATCTTGCAGAAGAGTGTTTCATTGTCACCTTCACTTCATGGAGACAAAAGCCTAGCAGGGAGCACGTAGTTCTGCTGCTGATTACAGAAGGTGAGAAGAGCTCCTGGAGGGAGGCTGTAAAAATAGTAGGTTTAAAGTCCTAAGCGACACTCTTCTAATTTGGAGGTCTTTGTCCCCTGTCTAGATTTTATTATTAATGGCACCTTGGTAAGTAATGTTTGTGCAAGGACCTGTCTCAGAATGTTAGAAATTCAATTACACTCAGTGTTAACATGGGTTCATTGGCTAGTCACCTCCTAACAAAAGACGGAGGCCCTGGATGTTTTATGTATCATGTAAAGGTGACAATTTGTTGTGGGTGTTCACATGCTAAAAAAAATACCTCCAGTGTGTTTTTAAAACTGTGTTTCAATACCAAATTTAGCTATTCATATATGAAAAGTTACAGCTGCTAAAGTTGTTTTGTGCTTTGTTAGAGTGCCATAGTGAAAGGACGAGAGGAGTCACACCTGCACAGTGGAGCAGACAGGAAGGTGACCCAAAACTGACCAGATATATTCCATCCCATGTACATCATACTAATAACTTCCTCGTTAATATTATATTTCCTTTTGATTTTTTCATTAAAGCTGTTTTTCAGAGTTTTTTTTTCCAACCCATAAGACTGTCTCCCTTATTCCTTTTCTCTTTCCCTTCTGGGAAGGGGAAGGAGTTAATAAAGAGCATCTGTCACTCATTTAGTGGCCAGCCCAGTCTTAAACTATGATAGACTTGAAGTCTTAATTTAGATGTTCAAGAAAATTAATGTTTTCTTAAATTTTCTGGCCATCTTTTGTAGCTGTGCTTATTGTATTTAAATCTTAACAAATTTTTACTCTTCCCAAATGGAAAAGGATGAATGGTTTGACATTTCTCCACCCAGATGGCCAAGCACAAGGCAATCTAAATGCTCCTATGTTAGCCACAGCGTTGACATTTAAATCTTACCATCCTCCTCAATTATTAAAATAAGAATAGAGAACAAATTCAAGGATATACAATTTTGTACATGCAGTTTGAACATATCTTGGGCCCCTATTTTAAAAAAAGGTATGGTTGAATTGGAAAAGCTACGAAGGAGGTCTATGAGAATGATCAAAGTCTTTGAAAAATCCTGCTACCATTTTTCTTAGTTTATGAAAGTCTCTTGTTTTGCAATTCAGCAGGTTTTTTATGTCCTTCAATGCACTTTGAATAAAATTAGCTTGCATATAAATAACATCCTCCAAGGTTATTTTATATAGCTAAGTCTTACTTAGTCTTCTCGTAAGGTATCAAAATAGTATCACCGTTTTTAGGTCACTTGCCACATGGTGGAACAATTTAAACAGGTGCTTAAATTTAAGCATATGCCTGCTCTTTGTTGCACTGGAACCTTAATTATTCGACTGTAAAGAATTTCATTGTCACACGTACTTCCTGTTTTTCAAGTGAAAAATAAGCCACAGAAAGTAGTACAGCTGAAGTCTTTTAGACATCCTAGTACTTCGTGTGGAACGAAGTAATAAAAAAATACGAAAAGATTTATATAAATGGCCTTACTTATATTAAATTTTTATGTTTTATTTCACCCTGTCAAAGCAAAATTATGTATTACCTGAGTCAGAATGTTGTACATGACCTCTTTGCTCTTCTAATGTTTTTCCACGCAATTCTTTTTATGAGATAGTCTTCCATATAAATATTTTGTTGCATATTCTAAATAGAGGCTACTTGTAAAATTATCTTAACTGTTAACAAAATCCCTCATAATTGTTGAAAGGTGAGATGCTTTGCTCTGTTGTTATAAAAGCATTGTAAGCTGGCAACTGCATCATTGTCCTGGGAGAAGCAAGTTCAAATCCTAGTATGACCACTATCTTGCTTCTTGACCTTTACCAACTCACATGCTCAGTGTTTCCATTATTTCTCTTTCTTCTATATTTCAGGCTCCTTCTGGCTGAATATTGATTTTAATTCTCTATATAGTCTGACAAAAAATACGATCATTATTCGCATCAGTAGTTCAGTTTATCGTTTATTCTGTATGGGCTCTGAGATCCAAATCTTGGTTTTTACAGTTTTACTTTTGGCAAGTAGTCGACAAAAAGGCTTTTCTATTTTAGCATGGTTCACGGGGAAGAGGTACATTTAAATGTTTCAATTTGATTTCACATTAACTGCATTTTCTGTTTCAATTCTTTGCAATTTATAATTTTATTTTAATGGATGATTTTAAAATAAAGAGGAGTATGGGAAACTGTACATGTTGTTCTTTGTTTGACTTACATCACTTTGCATCAGCTTTTATGAGCACATGTCCCTATAAACCCACACGGCTTTTGACTCCTAGCACTTTTTTCACATTAGACATGAATATAATTTCTAATGTTCATATCATATCCTATTCCCTTTCATCTCTCAGCCCAAATATCCTTATATATACTATGCCCATTTCATTAAAAATAAATGAATAAATAAAAAAGCAGCTAGCAATAAAGCCAAAAGGAATTAATGCACTCTGCAAGTATAGTAAGACTTACGATAAGTTCTTTAATATGATGAAAATTTTTGGGAATTAATACAGAATTCTAAATCTTAATTATGTGGAATGAGTAGGGAAAATGACAGAAAAGCTGGAAAATTAACTTACTGCATGAGTAAAGAAGATGTGTTTACACACAGACACACACACACAAATATAAAAATGTTTTGTGTTGTAGTGGATACAAGTTATCCAACAGGTTTCACAGTTCAGCTGTAATATTCCTTTATATCATGTTGGTATGGTATTCAAGACTAGTTTTGCATTTATATACATGTGTCTTTTCACCACCAAGAGTTGAGTGACTTCATAAAAGGTGAGTGAATTTTGAAACATTTTTTTCATGATAATGACATTTTGACCTCTACAAAATCAAAACATCATAGAATAATTCAGGTTGGAAGAGACCTCAGCAAGTCTTTCATTCAAACTCTTGAGGCCAGATTGTTCAGGGCTTTATCCAGTCAGATCTTGAAAATCTCCAAGAATGCAAATTGCATGATGACTCTGGGAAACCTGCTCCAGTGTTTTAATCATGATCATAATATAAAATTTTGTCCTTATGGCAGAATCTGCCTTTTCAGTTTATGATCTTTGCCTCTATTAGCCTGTGTAAAGCCTGTCTCCATCTCCTCATTATATTCCCCACAATCACTGGGGCATTTTTAGATGCCCTTGAAGTTGCCTCTTCTCCAAGCTTGAACTCAACCATGTCCCTCTTCTGAGCAAGTGCTCCAACCCCTGACAATTCTGGATGGAGCAAGTTTGCTGGACTTGAGCACCTTAATCAACATTTCCTTTAGAGATTCAAAACTGGACTGAATATGCCAATGTGTTGTAAAGAGGACTCAGTATAGAGGAGTAGCTGTTTTCTTCAATCAATTTGCCATGCTTCTGTAGACATAGCCCAGGATGCTATTAGTTATCAGTGCTGCCCAACCACGCTGCTGGACCACGTGTACCCTACAGTACACCAAGAAGACCCCCAGCTCCTGCTTAATGAAGTTATAGGTAATTTATTTATAAATAAAATTTTCTATATCTTCTCTTTTTTAGGTTTGTTTTTTTGAAGCAGAGTTAAAATGAGAGCCCCTTTTGGGAAGTGATTTTATGTGGAGAGTGGAAGACACCTTGAATGGCAGAGTTATGTTTTCCTGCTCAGATTAAATTTCCTGTTGACAATTTTCTTCTGCAGAAACACCAGATTTTTTCTGTTCTTCATGTAAAAACTTTCACACTTTCAAATGCTTTATAAATTCACCTAATCCACTTGTGTTCCCTAGCAGTACTGGAAAAGTCTACCCTTTAATAACTTTCATAGAATCATAGAATTGCCTGGTTCGAAAAGACTTTTGAGATCAAGGAGTCTAACCATACCTTTCTACTACTAAAACAGGGGTGTCAAACTCATGGACCACGGGCTAAATCCTGCTCTCCACCCTGTTCTATCCGGCCAGGCACCTTTTTTCTACTCCGTGTCAGCCCTTATGCTCCTGCCAGGTGCTAGTCATGTGTGCAGCATGTGTGATGCGCATTATGCTGCAGAAGCAGAACAGTGAAAGCTGTGAGTTTGGCACCCATATGCCTAAGCACTTCATCTACCCATCTTTTAAACAGCTCCATGTATGGTGACTCAACCTTGGCAGCCTGTGCCAGTGCCTGACCAGCCTTTCAGTGAAGAAATTTTTCCTGATGTCTAATCTGAACCTCCCCTGGTGTAATTTAAGGCCATTCCTCTCATCCTATCACCTGTCGCTTGGGAGAAGAGACCAACACACACCTTGCTACAATCCGCTTTCAGGTAGTTGCAGATAGTGATAAGGTCTCCCCTCAGCCTCCTTTTCTCCAGACTAAACAATCTCAGTTCCCTCAGTTGCTTCTCATAAGGCGTGTTTTTCAGCCACTTCATCAGCTTCATTGCCCTTCTCTGGGTGCAACCTCAACAATGCCAAGTACAGGGGTACAATAACCTCTGTTGTCCTGCTGGCCACGCTGTTTCTGATACAGGCCAGGATACCATTGGCCCTTTTGGCCACCAGGGCACACTGCTGTTTCATATTCAGCTGGCTGTCAACCAACACCCGCATGCTCTTTTGTGCTAGGCAGCTTTCTAGTCACTCTTCCTGAAGCCTGTAGTACTGTTAGCGGAGAGACGAACACATAACCACCCGGGGGAGGTTATATGTGGTGCTTTATTTCGAGGCCCCGGGAACCAGAGGTACGCACCCAAATCTGGTTCCAAAACCGTTACAGCGCGACCGCATTTTATTCTCTACATGTTACATAACCTAATGTATATTCAACAGGTTACAGCCAATACATATGCATATATGGATTACTTCATCAGCTAGTTATTTTGGTGCCAGCGTCTTCTGTTTTTCTTAGTTAACTCCGGTATGCAAGGTCTTCTTATCTCAACCGCAGGCCCAGTCTCTTTATCTCACAGAGTTCTTCTCATGAGAGAAGAAAGACTAAATAACCGCTACTTCTAATAATCACTAACACACCTAAAGTAGCAGGATTTAAAACCACTATAAAACACATTTAAACCCACTATTCTTAAAACTATTATAATCACTATTTCTACTTAAATAATATCAGAATAATAAAATCTCATACTTTTCCAACAGTACTGCATGGGGTTTTTGTGTCCCAATTGAAGGACTCAGCACTGTTTCAGTCAGCTCAGCAGCATAAATCACAGGCTACATCTTTAATGTGGGTTTTAATGCTTGATTTGATTTTCTTATCTGAATGTATTATATTCTAGTCTGTGAGTCTAGGTATATAAAAATGGGCCTTTGGCAAGCTGTGGGGAGCTTGAAGTTGGGTGAAACAATTTGGTTGTTTGATGTGTTCAGCATTCGCATGTATTGTTAACAACTCTGTGTACCAATATAACATTTACCCTACACATTGATTTTAAGTGGGACAAAAATAATTATTAGACACTACTTGGAACTACCTTAATTAATAAAGATTGCTTACTTAAAATAAAACCTAGGATTGAAAACAATTTCATAGTCTGTGGGGAGAGGCAAACCATTCTTTGTCCCCTAGCCAGCGATGAGTTCCCAGTACAGGTCACATAATTGGAATACAGTCTTGCTGTGCAGGGCTATGAAGGAAAGGAACAGGCACTACGAAATAAACTTGGCTGCAGAGAAATTGCACAGTTTCTATCATGTAGAGAGAAGCAGGAGCACTGAGCAGCAGCTCTGTGTGTGTGTGCACTTGTGTGTGTGTGTTTAGCAAGAGGTGTAAGAATGAGAGGTCGATGGGGAGCTAAACCTGCTGCAATCTTTATTTCTCCCTTTTTCTCAGAAAGTTTATGTCAAGATAAAAAACCACCTTGACAATGCCTAACTATGGTCGCTTTGCAATATGACTTACTCTTAAAGACCTTGAAATAAAAAACTTTGATCTTTTGCTTGAAATTCACCAAGTATGTAGACAGTAAAGGAAAAGTGTCTCAAAAAGTAAGTGATTTGGGAAGTGAAGAGTGTTCAGCACTGCAATCAAACCCTGTTAACGAGAAATCATCCACTGGGATAAATCAGAATATTTGCTCTGAAATATGAAACAGTGTTGGGTTTTATATTAGCCTCTATATTATTCTGTGTAACTATACCTCATACCTGTTGTAGGTCATCATGGGGATGTTGATTGAATAATAATCACAGTAATTTGTTAACTTTGATTGAATATTTTGTATAGCTTTGTTGTGCATTTATAAAAACTATGCTATTTTTTATTTTTCATTTGTAAGAAATTTCAGGCACTTTATCGTCAGGATGAATGAGGAGCGTTTTATTACGTTTCACAAGGCATTTTTTCACATCTTATTTCTAAAAGGAAAAAACAAACAATGTAGAAACGTTTAAAAACTGTTTGAAATTCTAGACTTTTTTTCTTTAACATCTTAGTTTCCTATTCTGACTTGATTGCATAAAAAATCTGCAGTGTAGGAAGACTTGAAAAATGCAGTGAATTTTCTTTTCCAGGCACAGTCTAGGCTGCTCGCATAATCTTGAGCCTTAGATAATGAACTTGACCTCAAGTCAGATGGAAAATAATATTATGGCAGAACTTTAGGATAATCAGATCCCTCAATTGAAATGAATATTGCATACATAAACTATGTATAGATAAAATATTGTAATTTTGGAAACTTTTTAGCACAATGACAGAATATAGAGCAAGGTTGGGGTTTTGAGTGATACTTAGGCACTTTGGTGCTCACTGTTGAAAAGCCTTAGGGACACATGCAAAATGTGACAAAGGCAACAGAGGTGAGAATTATAATTGCGAGTGATATCTCTCAAAGTTAGCTGTCCCAAACTGGATTAATCACCCTCAATGACTTCTATCATCATGATAAGGAAAGAAAATCCCTAGAAGTGCTTATTACAACCATACCCTAGGTAAGATTTGTGTACTTAGTTTTCCTGTATCCCTTAAGTTACAAAATGTTGTTTTTAAAATCCCCCCTCTTCATCAGTTGAGAATGTAATTTAGAAATGAAAGGTTGATGGAAACTGATAACAGAACTGTAAAAGACAAAGGCAGATGAAAATATTGAAGTACAGGTTTAAGCTATTAGCATGTGGAAAAAAAAACAAACAAAAAAAATTCACTGTCACCTACAGCGGCAGAGACTGAAAAATGTACTGCCAGCTGTAAAAGCTGTTCTTGTTCAGAAAGCCCAGATCTTGAAGCAGTTACTTAAGCATGTAGGTTTTGTGATCAGAGAGAAAACTGGTAGAAACTTATGCAGGCCCTATTCAGTGCCAAAGAGCAAATAAAGAGAATGATTACTGTTCATTCTTATGTCCTTTAATCCAATTATACAATTTGGGAGATTTTGCCTTTTTCAGTACTTAAAGTTGACTGTAAAAAAGATGATAGCTAATAGTATGAAAGAAAAAAAATAAAAAAGTGCAGGAAGAACTGGTAGTCACAGAGAGTGCCTTGAGTTCCTATGACAACTGAGGACAGTATGGAGGCTGCAGAAATATGCTAAATACGTGCTACTTAAAATGATCAAAGAGTATATTTTCCTTTTATTCTTGAATTTTCATTCAGAATTAGTTTCTTGCTTAGTAGCAAGTTGAATGCTAATAACATACAGTGCAATGACAAAGGCTGTGGTTACAGCTTGAGAGGGCCTTGAGAATAATGTAAAACTTCTATTCCACAGAAGTAATTAATAATACTACCGTAGAGAGAAAAGTTCTGAATGTTTATTCATTTATTTTATCTTTCTTTGCTTTTAACAACCATATATTATAAATATTTCAGTATACAGAGCATAAGCTAGGCTGATAAATTTCATGGGTTTGTCATGGGGAAAATATTAAATTTCATGACATGTCACAGATTCATAGGAAAGACATATTAATACTATACAGACAATTTATATAACTTGAACTGAATTTCAGAGGTATGCTTAGAAGAAAATTAGAGTAAAATAGGAATTTACATAGGAAAAGAATGGCAATACAATGCTGAGACAGCTGGGAACTTCTCTTTGTTAAAAGGGAAACTCTTATTGTATGGGTTAGTCTCTGGTGTACGTATATACCAAAAAGGAAGGACATTAAGTCTTCATATGCTTTCGGAGTGATTTATTTCCCATAAATACCTAAATGTTTGACATGTAATCTAATCATCCTAGATTCCTTGCATAGTTAGTGAAGAGAAACAGGCATTTCCTGAAGTTCATTCATCTCCCCTGACTCAGACTCAAATTTGAAGATGAGATAAAGCGTATTCTGAACTCTTCTGGAAAAATCTATTCCAATAAAGTCAATCTCACATTTTGACTATAGGATGAGTGATGATTTTTTTCTGTAGATATGTATTTTATACAAGACCTTTAGAAAATGTTGACTGAGATGGTAGTAGAGTACAAGAACAAGCAACAGGGAATCAGTTTTTCTAGTCATGGAAACAGAGAATTAGTATTTGTTTGTATCTAGATACAATACCTTCAAAATTGTAAATGACTTAAAGGATAAAGTATGCTATAAACACCATATATGAACTTTATATTTTTTTGTTATGAAGAATTATTGAAAAGATCTCAATGCGGCAAACACTGAATTCCATATCACTGAAAAATATAGCTCAGTATTTCCTAAATTATAAAGATGTGCATGTTTCACACATAACTCTTCTGTAAAGACTTGTCATTTTTCTTATTGGGATTCATCAGCATATCACAATGACTTTTGCTTTTTAGTCACTTTGAAGTAATACAAGGTCCAGCATGTATTTTATCTCTATTTCTTTCTACTGTATCTTTGTGATATTTAATCATTTCTTCTCTTGCTTTCAGCATTACTCTTGTCAGGGTGCTATCATGTTCAGCCTCATCAGCTCATGCAATAATCATATCATCAGCAATTCTATCTTTCCTGTAAGTATCACCAAGTTCCTCGTAACTCTCTTTCTACAATATTTCACTGACATATTAAATCTCAAATGTTAATCTAGAAAACTAATAATGTCCTCCTGGAGAGTTAAAGGAATTTAAGAAGAGACATCCCTATCTAATTTCACCTGCCAGGCTGTATCTTTCTTACCTGAAATTGTTACAAGCTGCTCAAGAGCTAATTGATGTTGGGATACAATATGATCACAAGGGGAATCACAGCAAACAAAGTTCCAGTTAGTGCAAAAAAAATCATGACTTCTGCAGAAATTCTTTTGAACAAAAAAGGTATTTTCAAACCTGCCTGATCCAACTGAAAGGATGATAGCATAGGCAACTCCTATAGGAGTTCCATCAGTTCATCTTATCTACACTGACAATGGAAAAATCATAATAAATAATGTATAAAAAGAAAATAACTTGCAAATATAACAACTTG
Organism: Tapera naevia; assembly: GCA_033556795.1. NCBI lineage: Eukaryota > Metazoa > Chordata > Aves > Cuculiformes > Neomorphidae > Tapera > Tapera naevia. The sequence continues at coordinate 10,755,018 of JAUMJJ010000079.1, read as the reverse complement.
AACCAAATTATGGCTTTGAAGTCATGACATATCTAAGGCAAGAAAATAATTTCTGTATGACTTTTCCAGTTGCTTTTTTTTCTATAGCTTAGGTCAATGTGTACTTAGGAGAACTATAATACAGATTCCTTATACCCAAAAAACATTTAATTTTCTGTATTATTGTGCTTTCTTTTTCTAGCTTTGCTTGTTGTACTCTAATTTGAAGCATATTTTCACTTAGCTTTATAGTTTTAATATTTAAGTAGACAGCTGTACCTTCCTCTGATCCTACTGGGAATGGTGACAATTGGATTAATCCAAAATTTGCCTTTCCTACTCCTTTCTAAGTTTCAAAAAGCAGCAATGTGCTCTTCAGGACAACATTTTATAATCATGTATATAAACTTCTCATAGATGTTTGTCCAAACTCTGGTAAAATAATAAATACAGAAAAAAACAACATGAGCTCAAAAACATGAGTGGGAAAAACATATTTCTTTTTAAAAAGAATATTATTTTATGTGTTTAATATATTTATTATTATTTTGCTTCATATAAAGCACACAAAGTACATCTACAGAAATTAATTTCTCTGCTTTCTATTCATAAACTCCTTCATTGTTTTAAGTCCACCAGAGAGTGACAGTTTTTGGATTATCTAAAGAACTGTTTCCTTTTAAAACTGTGAATATAGTTTCTTTCTAATGGGCTCCTGTATTTTCTGTGTTTCAAGATTTGTTTTATAGTGTTATTCATTTTTAAACTATAATTGAGGAAAATAAATCAAGTTTAAGTTTGTACACAAATCAAAGGGAAATTTCAGCATAGTAAGTCTGTGCTCAGTATGAAAACTCCGAATGCTTCATAAATCCTGTTAGTTGTCTTCAGCTCAGTCCAGCAAGTGATATCTAACCACAGTAGTAGAACTTGAAAGTGAAAAACAATATCCAATTAACTGAGACAGCTGTACTGTGGAGCAGAAACAGGAGAACTACAAATAAAGGAAAATGAAACTTCAAGTGTTTGGAGTTTTATGAAAGTAGAATGAGGAAATCTCCCATCAAAAGTTAATATTTGGAAAAACAAATCATAACCAAATGAAAAAAAAAAGCTGTTTACATTTGAGAGAGAAGAAAAGAAGAAGCAACAGAAATAATCTCTGGCATACAGATATTTTAGGGGTGATTGGTTGTTCGCATAAACAGAATGAGGAGAAAGCCTAACTAAATCCACCTTTTGTTTGTGTGAAAGTGGAGTAGCTCCATTTTTCTCAATTACAGAATTTACAAAAATTATGATCTTTAAAGATGAAGTAAACATTTTACAAAAAAAAAATCAAAACAAATAAATAAGGGTATTCACACATAAAAGGGCTTTCAGTTTTTTAATCTGCTCAGTCAAAAATATTTTTATAACAGCTTGGGAGAAAAATGCTTTAAGTGGTTGCTGTATGTGGGGAAATGCTCTCCTATTCCCTGTCCATAAAAAAAGGGTAAGTTTTACACATGATTACAAACAAACTAAAACTAACTCTGCCTGAATTCTTATATATAGTCTTATTTAAGACATATGCTCTTTACTCAGTTTGAAAGAGGTAGAAAACATAGGTTACTGTCGAAACAACAAAGCTAATGTGACTTAGAGTGTGGTAGGTCAAATCACAGCTGTAGAACACTGTGTAGACCTTGAGTTTAAAGTTATTGACTGTACTAACTCATTGAGACATCAAAGCTGCTGTGACACTTGGATGTTACAAAATACAAGGAGAGTGTATGGTATGGCTCCTGTGACCATAGGAAGGTGAACTAAACAGTATGAGGATGAGCTTTGATTATCACTGTAAAAATGAAGGTTCTGAGGATGGACAAGTTTGGAATTAGTGGTGGTGTGTCTACTGAGGCACCTGACCTATCACCTGATATTGTTTTGTCTCCATAAGAATTTGAACAAATTGGAGAAAATGAAAAATACAAATTCACCTTTCCTACAGGAATTGCGTCTGATTTCTTTGCTTATGCAAAATTTCTTTGCTTATGCTTATGAATCAAAGAATGGTTGAAGTTGGAATGGGTCTTTGGACATCATCTTGTCCAAACCTCCTGCTCAAGCACAGCTGTCTAGAGGCAGTTGCCCAGGAAAAAAGTCCCAACAGCTTTTGAGTATCTCCAAGGATGGAGATTCTACAACATTTTCAGGCAGCCTGTGTCAGTGCTTGGTCACCTGCACAGTGAAAAAGTGCTTCCTGAGGTTCAGACAGAACCTCCTGTGCTACGGTTTGGGCCCATTGCCTTTAGTCTTGTCACTGAGCACCGCTGAAAAGAGCCTGGCTCTGTCTTCATTACATCCTCCTTTCGGTTACTTTCACACATTAAAGAGTTCCCCCTCAAGCCTTCTGTTTTCTAAGCTGAACACTCCCAACTCTGTTAGCCTTTCCTCACATGTGAAGTGCTCCAGTCCCTTAATCATCCCTGTGGCCCTTCAATGAACTCTCTCCATATCTCTTTTGTACTAGGGAGTACAGAACTGGACACGACTGGACACAATACTCCAGGTGTAGCCTTTCCAGTGCTGAGTGAGGGGAAAGACATTCTCTATCTTCTCACAACACTTTGTGTAATATAGCTGATGATACCTTTTGCCTTCTTTGCAGCAAGGGCATACTGCTGGCTCATGTTCAGCCTCATGTCCACTGAGACCTCTGGCTTCTTCTCTGTCAAGCTGCTTCCCAGTTGGATGGCCCTCAGCATCTACAGTGTGTGGGGTATTTTCCTCCTGGGATATAGGACTTGGCACTTCCCTTTATTCAATATCTTGAGGTTCCTGTTTTCCCTCTGGATAGCAACTTCACCCTCTTCCCTTTTGTATCACCTACAAACTTGCTGAGGGTACAATGCTGAGGCTTGCTGGAGAAGATGAGAAAGAAAACATGCAATACTTAGCTGCAGTGAAGTGAGTGGAGCAAGTATGTTATCTAGGACAGAGCTGGACAGGACAGGATTAATCACCACTTATTTATCTGGCCTGGAGACGAGATGCCTGTGATGCCACACACAGCATACCATTGTTAGAAAGGTAAAAAGTGATGATCGTTCCTGACTCTTCCTGTCAGGACTCTGATCCAAATGGCAAGAACAGAATTACTGTGGTAGATTTTTAGAAATTTGAACATTACAGTATGTTTAGAAATATGGCAGTGTATGACATCTGTGGTTTAGTTTCCTAAGAGCACATCCTGTCCGTTATCTAGATCCTTCATTAACTTTAGAACAACTACTGAACCATGCCACTGCTACGTTGAGGATTACAAGTTTATTGATATGTTGGTGACAACAGTTATTTTGTTCTGAGTCAAGGCTGGTCTCCAAGTCCAGAGGACAGAGCATTCTTGATAAGAGAGATTGGGTTTTGGGAGGTTCTTCCAGGACTAAGAGCATTCCAGACTGTGGCCATCTGTAGAGAAAGTTGTGGAAGCTTCCACTTCATAAAACTTTTCCAACATGACAAATTCCAATATCCCTGTTAAATGCAAATGAGGAAAGCTATCTGTCCGCTATAGAAATATAATGGTTTCTGTTTCATATATGAATCATATATATAGCATATCTAATGAAAGAAACTTTTGTTCTTCCTCAAAATCAATTTTCATTTTCTGTAACAGTAGAATAAGCAGAAACGTGATGGAGTATTTTTACTATCCCTATTTTATTTTTTCTTGAAGTATCAAATCCATTGTGACTGATAAACTGCTAATATTTATTAAATAAATAAATAAGCACAGACACAGTTCGTATTAAACTAGTGGTTTATCTAGTATCTAATCTCTGTAAATGCATATTTTTCTCTTATCAGTATTCTTTCCTTTTATGTTTTATTGCTTCTACTGCAAAACTTTCAGAAAAAGTAGTAGGAAACAGACTACACTCAGATAGCATTTGTACGTGTTTAAAACTCCCCTCGCTGTAGTCTTTCTTTAAAAATATAAGGGCCTTTTAACCTCATTTCCCAAACAAGTAATTATATGGTCCATTTTTCTGTCTCTTTTCACATCTGCCCATACATTGCATCTTCTTTTTGATAAATTGAACCTCCTGGCCAGGTTCTCACAGATTCCCATAAGTTTTGTGATGACCGGCAACAGACTAGATATGTGTGAAGGATGACAAAGACAGGGATATGGAAACTGAGAATGAGAGTGAAAGCGACAAAGATATAGAGACTGAACTGGGACTGCTATTGAGTGGAAGTCTGAGCTGAGAGTTGATAGAGGTGGGAAGTTGAGTAGGCTGGAAGAATTGAACGGCTAGGAGATGTTGTAGAGTTATAAATGAATTTAAGGGAGTACGTAAGCACAAAGTTAAAGGAAATAAGAATTTATCTACCTGACATACCAGTCTAATCAATCTACTCTACACAAGTTTCTTAAATGGCACAATACCATGATCTGACATTTCCAGCTAATTATATATATTGAACAGGAAGTAGAATACAGAGTATTCTATATACAAATACTGTGTGATTATTATATTGTGTGTCTAAATGATGAAAATTGAGAATACAAAAAACAATAATAAAGTGCTGTCCCTTAGAAGATGAGAGGTGTAAAATTCATATGTATCACGTGGGAAATTCCAATTTGAAGTGTTAAAAACACTTGTCTCAATTTATACTTCTGTAATAACTAGTACTTAAAGTGTTATGTTCTTTTTTTTTCCTTTTGATGAAGTTCCAAGCATAATATATTCGTACATTTGGACTTGCACACAGTTTGTAATCTTTATGGGGTTGATATACACTGGCAACTAAAGTTGAAAAGTCAAACTATGAAAGCCAAAGATAAAAGCAGTGGGACTGCAAAAGCCTAGAGATCCTTACAATAAAGTTTCAAGAATCCATATGTTACAAGGATAATTTAGCACCATATATCCATTCCTCAGTGATTTGTATTGGAAGTAGCTGAAATACCTACCAATCCTACCGTAACTAACTTGATGTAAATATCTAGTGTAAATTCTTCACTGTCTTTTCAATAATCTCTTTTAATGCTCAGAGACTTGTTTATTCAAACCAGATTCCTGAACTCTAATTATGTTTTGCAGAAAAATATGGCAAAGTAACACATACTTAGATAGTCTCTTTATAGGTCCAGATGTGGTTATTTTTTTGATGGAGACAGCGTTGCAGTTCATGACAAGAAAATTGCACTAAGAACTAAGAAGCGTTGGTTTGCATAAGGAGGCAAAAATGCTGACATAACACCATGTGTAACCCTCTCTCTCTTTCTTCACCTCAGGCTAGCTCTACGAGGGCCAGAGATCTGTCTTTTGGGGACCCTCAAATGCATTATATTAAATTAAGCCTCAAAGTTGTTCCATCTAAAAAAACAGAATTAAGACTTCAATAGTACTCAGAGAATTTTGTAAAAAGCCTGTTTCTCATAAACATATGTGTAAGGCATGAAGGAAAGAGTTGATGCTGTTTAAAATTGTATTAAGTTTGAGAGAATAGCTGTTAGGTAATTATTGGCTTTCTCAATACTTTGTGCATTTTATACAGTTATGCAATACAACACTTCCACTTATTTTCAGCAAATAGAAGAGCATGAATTTTTTTCTTCCCTCACTGATATCTGTCTTTAGGATTTAACTGGTGTGCTGTGTGTTCTCTGTTTTTTCAAGCTAAGAAGAAAAGATTCAATGCTGAAATTTTACAAACGTTTAATCATTTCTTTGATATATGAGGCCTGAATTTAACAACTGATCAATCTACTTAGCTTCTGGTGAAGCAAAAACTAAGAGTCTGTAACCAAAGGTATCCAGGTGTTGGGATCCACAGCTAGGATAAGTATTTGTAGGACTCCACAAGCAGGACAGTCTTCCCCAAATAAACCCTACTAAATTTGGTAAGAATGTGCTGAAGCAGTGTCTCAGTCAAAAGCAGTGAGATGGCAGCTGTTGAGCCATTGCCAGCAACAATCTACATCATTTTCATCTTTCTTTTTCTTTCCATGAATGAGTCGCAACGGGACATAGATATTATCGCAACAGAAATCTATTCTACAATATGTCGCAGTGATGCTTACCTTTTATGTAAAATGAAGTATTTGTAATGCTCCTGGGGAAAAAGCAGCTTTTGTTATTATATGCATCACTCATTGATTAAAGAGACCTATCATTAGCTTTCTGTGTATATAGCCTTCCAAATTTGCACCCCGGTTTTGGCTCATTCATTTCTCACGTGGTGGGTACAAAATGAATGTCTCAAGGACCCTCTGGTTTGCTTTACGCTGCAGTCTGTGTATCTGAGATTTGACAAACTATATATGTGCTGCAAAAATAAGTTGGCTTTAAGGCCAGTCCCACCAGAAGTAATACATAGATTATTTAGAGAAAAAAAAATAGTAAGGCTGGGCTCAGGCACAGCCTCCAGTGCTGCTGGCTAGTGAGAATTACTATATCCAGATAGCCAAGTGTAGGCCTCCTACCTGTGACAGACAGGTGGAAAGACATTAGGGAGAAAGGCTGAACATACTTTCCTTGTTCAGAGCATATTACACATATTTCCTACGTCCTCCCAAGGTACATCCTTCCCGGGGAATATATATGTGACGTCACTTTGTTGTAGAAAAGAGCTGTGCAGCTAAGAAACCCACCGTGTCAGTCCTTAGCTTCTTGAGCATAGGCAAAGCAGGGAAACTGCTGACTGACAGGTTGTTTTGCTGCATAATTTCCCTCTTTACCTACACCTTAAATAAGACCTATGTCAGTGTTCCAAATATCCATAATGACTATGTGCAACAGCTACCGAGTCATCAGGTACTGTTTACTTAAGTTCGATGTGAAGACAGTCCCTCAGAAAGGCCAGTGACTAAAAAGACACATGATTAGATGCTTAGAGAGCTTTCAAAACTTTTTTCCTTTTTAAAAATTTACTTATGTTCTCTATTGGTTTTAATTAAATTCACTCAAAGGGTATCAAGGCACAGAGAAATATTAGTGGTTGTTAAATGAGACTGGGATTTTAAGCTAAATATCTGTTGGAGCTGTTGAAATATGAATTATGTAGGCTAACTGTAGGCATCCAGAAAATTTTATGTGGCATGGTATTTCTTTACCTTGGTTCTAAGGGAAAGTAGCCATGCTGAAAATCAGCAGGTCTGTTTCCAGAAAACTTCAAGTCAGGAAGTTGGTGGATCACAGTTTTGCTCTCAAGTTCACATCTAGGGGGTGTCAAATATCCACTGTAAGTCATCTTCCCAGTGTCACATCAAGTTTGAGTATAATCTGTTAAAAAATAGGTTTGAGCCTATCATACCCTTGTATGCAAACTCAAAGGATAAATATTTAAAGTAGTGAGAATTTAATCTATTGATTTCTTTAGGTTGCTTAAATACGCATACATTCAAAGCTCTGGGTGCACACACAAAATATTAATAGAAAAATCCAGGAACATAATGAAGTCATATGATATATGTCTCCATGCTACTTTGTTAGAGAAAAGCGATACATTTTAAAAGCTTTATTGCTCTCCAGAGTTGTTTGATTTTTTCCTTTTTTTCTCTTTGACCTAAATGTTAGTAGACAACTTTAGGAAAAGATCTTTGGTTTTCCAAATATTCTGTGTGGCTTTTAACGGAGAAATAAAAGCAAAAGGAGAACTGAGACGAAGAGAGGAAAGGGCAAGAGGAAAGTAAAAGCGGAGGGAAAAGGGTAAAACAAAGGAAGACAAATAGAAAATAAAAAATAGGAAAAAAAAGAAAGAAATACAAAGCAAAGAAAAAGAAAAATAAAAAGGGGAAAGGGAAAAGGAAATAATAAATAAAAGTGCATGTGTTGTTTCAATATACTTAAAAGGAAAAAAGTGTATGTTCTGAAATAGTAGGATAGAGCTTTATTATCCATTAGATTAATTTAAAGAAAAACGCATATTAATCTGAAATGCCTTCAATCAGGAAATGTGTAAAACAGTTTACCACAGCAGGTATCCTCAAAAAAAATTCCTCTGACCTGATGAGACAAATCAGGACCACACTGGTGATTTAATGGAGCAATCAACAATGTGCCAAATCAGATTGATATGTACCTTCAGAAACCTGACAGGTGATTTGATCACCACCAGAACAAACAAATCTTCCCAAGAAGTTCCTATTGCTAACACAAGATGTGGAAAGATTTTTCCAGTCAACTTATCTTTATTTTGCCCTTGAATTGAAGTGATTTTTTTTTGTCCAACCCCTTTGCTTTGACTTGGTTTAAATAGTATTGTCCTGACCTAAAAATATTGTTTATGAGAGTACATAGCTATTTCTCACCTTTCAAAACATTAAATCTTTAACCAGGTGGTGGAAGATTCTCTGCCAAATCTAATTTAAGAAAAGAATAAATGTAATTAGCACAAAACACCATTTCTAATTATTACAAATATATTTTAAAAGAAGGGAAGCATAGTCACATTCTTTCTGTGTTTTGAGTTACTCTGGAATGACTCCAGAGAAAGGCAGAGAGAAAACAATACCAATAAACTAATTAGGGCGTTAATTTTATTTCAAAGCAGTTACAAATTATTTCATGATAAGTGCTCATTTTGTTTTATAAAGTATGCATATTTGAAAGAATTATTGAAAAATGTCATAAAAATTATGTTTTTAACGTGTGTCAATGAAAAACTGCATAAGTTGCCTTGTTACTTCCAAATTTTTTAACTTAGTTAAAAAAAACTTTACAGTCTTTACAGTCCATTCACTGCCTTATACACAGAAATTTACATCCCATTCATTGCCTTACACACAGGTATTATTTGTTTCAAATAAAACTTTACTGTAATTTGACATATAAGGCTGCAGATACAGTGGTCCTGTGTGTATTAGTAGATGTCATCCTTGCTAAGGACAGGAACATTGAAGGCATTATAAATTTTTCACTGTATTAATTAATATTCAAGGTTATATAATTAGGAAGTTAGCATATGCTGTTTATGTACTGCTGGGTGTATCATGCAAAATATATATATAACCAGAATGCAAACAACTGCTGTCAGGAAAGCAAATGGGCTGGCTGGACTTCTTCTCCCTGTCAGAGCAACTTGGTGAAGATCCAGATCTCGCTATGATGGGACTGTGTGCGCTCAGAAGGAGATTTCAGAAATGCAGAGGTAAAGGGATGGTAGCAGCAGCATTCTCCCTCCCAGTGCTGCTCCCCAAACCTGATGCTGTGAGGCAGAGGAGAGACAGCACATTGCCAGCACTGCCTTGAAACCATCCTGTGCTGCAACTATTGTCCAGCATCCCAATTTAGATGCCTGCCAGGTCATCTTGGTACAAAAAAAGTAGTTCAGGATCTGGAGTGTTCAAAGGTGGAGACATCTTTACTCCTTGGTCTTTATGGATGCTTTGGGTGTACCCAGCTTTTGGTGGTGCATCTTCTTCAGCTGTAAACAACAGTCAGGAGCATTAGCTATGAGTGTATATGAACTAGAGTGTGATAAATGAGGGATACGAGTAGGTAGGTAAGGTGGTAGTTAGGTGTACAAAAGAAAAGAAAAAAAAATCAGTGTTATACACAAATTTTATTTATATAAATTGCCTCTCCTCATAAGAGCTGCAAGTAAATTCCATTAAAAAGACATGAGCTTGTAGGGAGAATTGGGAAGAGAATAAATCTTTTCTATAAAAGCTTAGATCTACATGATGGTGTTTATTTTTCTTTATGAAGTATAAAAAAGTCTGTTTAACCTCTGAGCAGCTGAATAAGGTAATTATTTGCAATGCATTAGCAGTAATATGAAATTTCATATAAAGTATGCGTGATTTGAATCAAGAGTATGTAAGGTCATTTCTTTTTAATGATGTCAGCTCTTAATTAAAATCAACAAAAGGAGTTTATCTTTTGGAGGATAAGAGCTAATTTTTAATGTGCCTGTTACAGATCTTGTGTCCAGTCCCAGTCTGACTGCTTTATTAAAATGTATTTGGTGTGTTTATCTAACAAAAATCAATTTTAACATTTTTCTGCAAACAATTTGCTACCCGTTAGAATAATTTTCAGTTGTAATTATAAACTCATCAGTGTAACAAGATACAATTGGAGTTTGAAGAGTATAGGGTTTTTTAAATTATATTTAATGAATAATTGAAAAATGTATTAATCTAATGAAAATATTTTGAATTTATGACTTTTTATTTTTAATTTTATTAAATCCATTTATAAGATGTCCATTCCAAGAATACTTGTACATGTTCTACAGCCTGAACTTGTCTTTAACTATCCCGAATAAGATCAAAACAGTCTGATCACTTATTCCCATTATCTCCTACATTATCTGCATATGAATGTGTTCTATTACATACCTGCAGCAAAATTTGGTTCCTATTAAAACCGAACACACAGTTCCTAGTGCTGTAAAGGTCAATACGACATCCATGGAAATGCAGATTATAATCAACTAGGACGATCTTTGGGTCTTTGAGAAGGAATTTTGGTTTCATCTCATTTGGTCTATGCAGCTCTGACTTGAAAGATAATTATGACCTGTGACCCTCATTAACCTCCATGGAGTTTGAGAGTGTTCAGAATTTTCTCAGCAGTTTAAAAGTACCATGGCATAGCCCCAGATCAGAAGCCTACTTAGGTTAAATATATGGCTCTTGTGGGCTCTGTGGACATTAGATCAGATTTGTTCTATTAGTCGTGAAGGTCAAAGGAAGACTAAGCCTTTGAATCTACTGAAAGTCATTCTTTGGTGATGAGTAGATAATGCTTTAAGAGATTCATTTGATGTAGAATTATTTGTCTGTAAGTTGAGTGGTCCAAATTTTCAATTCTTTTGACTTCAGCATCAGAGATTTACCCTTTTTATATACTGGCTGAAAGAAAAGTTTAAACGAGTGGTTAGATCATATGATTCTTTTTAGATAGCCTTGATTATAAGAGAAAAATTCACCATGAAGGCAAATGAAATTTCCAAAATAATTATCAGTTTCTGCATTACCATGTCTCCTGTGTCCTGGTTCAGACATCACAAAGTCTTTCAGCCTGCAGAAAACTTTACTTTGTGGGTATTAAGGTGTGCTGGTTGACTGGAACTACGGAGGGGCACCGTCTTATGGTGTTTGGAAATGATGCATGAAAGAAGGAACTGCTTATTCGGGACACTGAATTCTCCAACCTCTTCAATAAATAAATAAATAAATAAATAAATTCTTCTTAGCTATTATGTCACAAAGAGTTAAATCAGGGATGGTTTTGAATACAAAATTAAGATAGAAATTGTATATGCTTACTTCCAAACTGGCTAGGCTGGCCATGCAAATAGTCATTCCAGACTATACAAAAACTTCTACTGCCATTCTGAGACAGATTATTAAGTTATTGCAGTGCAGATTAAGGAAACAAACAACCTGACTTCTGGATATTTTTAGGTTTATAAACTGCAGGGCAATAAATACTCATCTCTAATCCATCAAAAAAAAATCTTTGAACTTGAGAAAGCCAAAACTATGTCTGTAATTTATTTAGATTTTAGAGAAATAGAGTTCATTTTTATTTTTTCTTCGTTGGTCACGGAAAATTGATATACCTACATAAAATTAACAACTTGGTAGCTTGAAATGGTCACAAAAGACACTCTTCATTTCATGACTAAACATCAAATTAATCTCCTTATCTTGGAAAATCTCTCTATTTGAGAGAAAAAAATAAGAGAATATTAGGAAAAAAGAGTTATTTACACTTTTAGTAAGTGTGTTACTATAGAATTTGCAGTAAGTAGCATAAAATCTCCATGGTAGAAGAGCCTGCATACTCCTGGTTCACTACTGCTAAAATTGTAATCCTGATTAATGAAGTTATATCATATGGTATGCTTTCAGTTCAAAATTTATCCATAGGAATGACCTTGCGTTTTACATATGATTAGCACAGAAAAGGCAGAAAATATTTTTAGCATAATATTTAAACCCAAGATTAAGAGGCATTTCTTTTCTTAAATGAATTTATTCACTGTTTTGATACCGATGGCCTTTCTGCATTTACCTAAAACAAAACTAAACAAAACAACCATCTTTTTCATACTTTTCATAAGACAGTCTCCTTGGACACATACAATGCAACTGTGCTTTGTTACATGCAACATCTCTGTGAGATTTACTTAAGGTCTGTGAGATGCTCTAATACTCTCACCTGATAGGAAAATATAAAACAAGATAATAGCTCTGAGTGACAAGGTGACTGCTGATATTTATGTCCATATATTAGGCCTACTCAAGAAAACTCCCAAGAAGCAAACCCCTTAGTTTGCCAGTTAGACATAATTAGCAATCACAGTTGGGTAGAAAAATCATCACGAAAACCCTTAAATTTGTACTAGGTAAGTAATTTTTCAAGTTTCTGACAAGAATAGGTCTAGGGATCATTTTGTCATATCATTTTACAGGATACAAGGAGACATTTCTTCTTCAAGGTTATCACATGCCATATGGCTTGCTCTATAGGTTTTCCGAAAGTCATTTAATGCCATATGTTCTAAGACATTTGCTTTTCAAATACACCTCAGATGTTGTAGATATTTTCTTCTGAAAATAGTCAGAAAGAGCTACAGTTTGCTCTTTGCTACTATCGAAGACTCGGTATTTCTGTGTAAAGTAGGTATCTTGAGAGACATGTACGTTTAATACTTTAATACTGACTTGTCAATAAGACAATTTTAAGTAACGTGTACCTCCTGTAGCACTCTCAGCAGAAGGGATAAGCTTTTCTGCACATGCAGGGGGATACCACCCCAAACAGGCCACTCCATCTTTCCCTATCAAAATTATTAGAAGTTCAGAAGGTTGAGAAACTTGTCTAAATGGTGTTTAAGAAGCAGTGTTTAATCATAAAATGTTTACCAGTGTAGTGGATAGCTGGGAGGAGCAGAAGCATGGGAAAGCATCCCTCATCTGCAATCCTTTCTTTCTTTCCCACAGCCTTTGACAGCTCCCTAGTCAAGAAGTTTCTTTATTACATTTCATAATTTTAACGATTATCTAATTTTAGCCTAAACATTTCTTTAACATTTAAAGAAAAGCTTGTTTTAAAACCGTGGAAAAGACATATAACGAAAGATACATATAGCTACTGCAGTTTTCAGCAATCTAAAAATGAGAGCAGAACACAGATCTCCCCTTATGTCTGCATTGTGCTAATTTCTTCCTAGGTTTAGATTAGTTATAGTCTTTGAATCTGAAGAAAGAGTTGAAACAACATTACTTACCACCTTTGCAGGATGCTGCATGGATTAATTAGTCGACGTTTGTATTGTTCTTTGAAGATGGAGAGTTCTGTTTAGGTACTAAGTACTACTTTAATGAAGAGTCATCATCCCTGCAGGTGTTTAAAAAACGGGTAGATGAGTTTTTGAAGGACATGGTTTATCAGAGGATGGGTATGGCTGGACTCAATAACCTCAAAGGTCTTTTCCAACCACATGTTTCTATGATCCTATGAAGAGAAGTATGTTACATGCTTACTAAATGGCAGTGCGGTGGCAACACAGCTGTTTGGCTCAGAGTTACAAAATCATTATTTCCTCCTGTTTAAGTTCTCACAGTATCCACAGTGTTGTTGTTCTAGATCAGGGGTGTCAAACTCACAGCCCGTGGGCTGAATCTGGCCCTCTGCCTTGTTTTATCCATCCTGGCACCTTGTTTCTTTGTGGCAGCCGACCTCCTTATCCCTGTGCTCCTGCGAGCGCTGGTCACGTGTGCAGTGTGTGACGCGTGTTATGTGCAGGAGCAGGAGAACAGCAGGAGCTGTGAGTTAGACACCCCTGGTCTAGAGCGTGAAAGCAGTTGGCTTGTGTGGGCATCTTTGGGGGCATCATGATTCTGGAAAGGTTAAGATTACCTAGCAACAATACAGTAAGCCAAATACTGATCACCCACACTGGCCAAAACCCTAAAATCTAGTAAAAGACTGAAAGAGAAAACTACAAAGAGATTTTGTCCAGAATAAATTTGAATCCTCTCTGAACAAGTCCTAATGTGGGAATATATAATGTTTTATGGGTATTAAATAGGGTCAATAGTTCTTGTAATGTTGTTTCTCTTTCTTTTTCTAATGGTAGTGGCCTCCAAGTGACATCAGTAAGCAGTTAAAATGTGTGGTTGCTCACCTTCTAGTTCGTTGCTGACAATGTGGATTGAAATATGCTACCCTGGCCCAATTTTCTGCAACAGTCATAGAAAGCAACAGATCTGAGTTGTTTTGGTCTTGAAACTGCTAAAGAGAGGTGAAAAGAAAAAAAATTAAAAAATCTGTGTTTTCAATGGTATATGTCTAGTTGTATGAAACCATTGTAAGTCTTGTACAAAATCAGAGCTGTCACATTTCAGGAAATGCTGCTTTACCTTATAACATGTCTTATTCTACACAAGAAAGAAATTATCAGGGCTTTACGAGGACAAGTCAACAGAAAATTTACCATTTTTAAAACACAGAGGTGTGAAGTCTGTCTGCATGAAAACACCTTTATAAATCTTGATATAAATTTCTGTTAAGTTGTTCAAGGATCAAAATAATTTATTCTATTAAAAATGACAGAATATATTAATCCCTTTACTGCATGGTACAGGATACCTCAGATATCTGTAAGCCAGCAGACTGTTGAGTGACTATTTCTGTAGTAGCAAATTCATCAGTATGACTGTAACATCCCAAACAGAATCAGATGATTGTATTTCAATTGCTGGCATGTTTCTGACCAGCATGACCCTCTCAGGCAATTGATGGACATACTCAAAGTTGGTTGTCAGTACAATGATTTCTAGACTGTCAGATTTCTAAGATTTTTGGGTGTTGATTTTATTTTTTTCTAGTTTGGTTGGTTGCTTTTTTAAAAAAAGAAATCTCTGTTAAATGAAAAAAAAATGTAGAAGAAATAGAAATTATCAGTCTAATATTTAATATTCAAGGAAACTAAATTACCTTTATTTATGAACTTTTTTGCCACTCACAACAAGGCAGTCTTAAAAGAACATTGAACAAAACATCTAACTAAACAGGTAATTAAATGTACAAGACCGCAAGCAAGAACAGCTACAGTTTTAAGAGATACACAAAGGGTAAAGAATAAAAAAAATTCTGGGGCTACAGTCAGAATGATCAAGTTACAGCCTTTTGGAAAAAAAAATATCTGAAATAAACTTTCTGGCTGAAAAGCTTAATTTTAACACACCCTGAAGAAATATTCCTGTAAGAATTTACAAATAGATCAGTCAAGAAATTGTTTTTATTTTTTGAAGTTAAAGATGAAACCTTAAACAGCTACTTAAATTAAACCTGCAACCCTTCTGCTTTATAGCATTAGTAAATCTACAGTGAAGGAATGAAGTTCACCCAGAATTGTTTCCCATTGAACAGAATTTCTTATCATTGAACTTACCCTAGATAAGCACAACATTACACAAATATGTTCATAAAAAGTGTCTAGAATGAACTCTGAAGGCAAAAAACCCCATGTAATTCTCCCTGTTGATGAAGAAAGGAGTGTAGAGGTTGTGGAATGGTGCATGCAGCCAAGTAGTGTATTTAGGAACAAGGTACGCAAGATCTATAATATCAGGACGGCAAATTTTTGAAAAGTAGCAACTCAGAAATTCATGAAGTAGTTTAGCAGACAACTCAATAGTTTAATACTTGGATGTCTACAGTGGAAATAAGAGATACAGAGAGGTAATCTTGAGTATGTACCTAGATTCCTTAGCCCACCAGTAAGGAGATTTTTAGTGCCTGTTCTTTGGAGCTAATAACAGAGCTTTAAGGAGTGTTGAACAGTGATAATTCATGTATTGGAAAATAAAGCATATCATTGTGATTAAGAGCTTCATCTATTCAGTTTAGGAATGTTTGTGAGGACAGAGAGATTTGGCAGAAAGGGAAGACATCTCATATGGTGAGAATGAACAAAGGAGAGAAGCAAACAGAAAATTTTGATTGGAAGACTAGCATCACGGCATCACACTAATAGGTCTAAGCTTGTATTCCTTAAGTTTTTTATGCATCCTTATTTCTCTATGTCTTTGCAGCATTTTCAGATTAATTTCCATTATATATAGAGATTGTCTAATACACAGTGTTTTCAGAAACTTGTCAACATTTTAGGATTAGTGAAAATAATTCATGCAGGTTCAGGGGAGACTGAACTATCAAGAGTATAGTTAAGGGCTACTATCCTTGATAGCTGTCAAAAGTAATAGTAACATGCAAACCACTGAATATAATTGTTGTTACTATTTTCATAATCTGAAGTCACTACAAGTCACTATGGCTTGCACCTTATTTGTATTAAACCACAATAGCAAATGGACCAGTAGTCATTTCAAAAGGGCTCCCAGTAGTTTCTCATAGTTCACTAGAGTACTTTTAGAACACTTCTGATAAAGAAAGGGGAGAAAGAAAGATGTATTCCTTTGACATGAAGTTCCTCTTTGCAATCTGCAACTGGCTTAGGTCTACATAGTCTGGTTTATTCTTCCTGAAGTATTGCCCAACACTCCAGCAATGCAATCACTGTACATAATAAAAGTTTCAGCTTGCCTTCCTTACCTATACTCTATAAGCAGGGATACACAATTATTTGTATATCTTTTCCTTTGAGATTTCTGGTATCACCATCAAAAATTTACATCCCCTGGTCTTTGCTCTTATAAGTACTGAGAATACATTCACTTTGAAGATATTTGGAAAGTTTGTGGACAGAATATACCTGAGACAGTGCAGACTATCATTGCTTTGGTCTTCAGTACAGTTAGCAACTTTGCCAAAAAAAAACGACATTTTTCTGTGATCCTTTGCTGATCTAGAAAATGGAAGGACTTCCACTTAAGTTGTAAATGGCATGTCCTCAGCACCTAACTGTCCTAATTTACAAGAACTCCATGAAGTTTCTGCAATATAAATGAAGTAACAGCTCTAATTATATCATGCCTTAAAAAAAAAACATCTTAGTTCCTTTTAGATGACAATCAGTTGCACAGGAATGGTAGCAACGTTTTTTCAATGTAAGTATTGCATTACCACAGCAAATAAAATTCAGATGTCATAGTTCACATTTAGTACCAGTACCATTTTATTTATTCTTGTCTTTGTTAGTGTTGATTCTATAAGTAGGGTCCCTCACTAAACAATGTGATTTTTTTGTCAACAAATAGTATTTGAACGAAGTCAGACTTTATACTGGCAAAGCTGACCAGTGATAGCAGAAAAAGATAAATATCAGTGATATCAGTTTATTTTACATTGAAAACAAATTGTTCACCACTATATTTAAGCAGCAGCATCTTTTACAGCAGAGAATACATACTGTGATTCCCTTTCCATCAAGTAATCAGGTTTTACTTTGTCCTATAGCTACAAATTTTATTGGTGTTGTTGATTTTTATCTCACATCTATAAAATTTATTGGTCTTTTTCGGTTTTATTGGACAGCATGTGTCTATTCCATATTGCTTCTGCTCTGCAGCAAGTTGTCTGTCTCAAGGTACTACAGGGATCTATTCCTTATCTGTCTATTCCTCTTAAATCAGACAGAAAACATCTCTGCTTATCCTGTAGCTCCAAGCTTCCAAGAGTTTGTAGCCCTCTTACCCACTGCAGATAATTGGATTTGACCCAGATTCTTGTCCTCTGTATAATAAGTGCTGCTTCATTGTCTGAATCTCTTCACGCTCTTGTGACCTGTGCATCCAAAATTTATTTGACCTTAAGCATGCTTTCCATGCCAAATGTAACAGCCTGGGAGCATCTTGGTTTCTGCTGACAAAGATGTTTACCAAGAAAAAGTGGATTTCTGTTGTTGTGTAGAAGTGGTGCCACCTACAGTGTATGGTCGAGAAAGCCATCCTTCCTCATACTGATGACTCCACTGCCATCCTAGAAATCCTGTGACAAACTTGCAAAGTTCACATGACATGAATTCTATTTCACACAGGCCATCTAAATATATAGGTATGCCAATTAAGCTGGGTGGTTTTGCTTCCCCTGTTGCCAGTATGTGGGATGAAAAATCTCCTAAAAGAGATTAGTGAGGAATGTTAATCATTCTCAGGAAGTGTCTGTGTTACCCCATTGACCACAGAGTATAGGTGGCAAACACAATGTCCACGGGCCGAATCTGGCCCTCCACTTTGTTTTATCCAGCCTGGCACCTTGTTTCTATCCAGTGGCAGCACAAGGCTCCTTGCCTCTGTGCTCCTGCCAGTGCTGGTCATGTGTGCAGCGTGTGATGTGCGTTCAGTGCAGGAGCAGACTGATGTGGCCCCTAGTGAAAATGAGTTTGACACTCCTGCTGTAGAGGGATTGCGAATAATTGCTTAGCCTAGCCACAGCTTTTAGGTCGCTGAAATTGCATGAAGTAACTTCCAACCTTACTTAGATATACCATTTTTCTAATTATTTCTGTTGCCTTTGTTGCGACTAATTTGTAAAACAAAAAAAAAAAGTTTGTCAGAGAAGAATTTCCCACAATTATGAACTGAATGAATTCAGTAATGAATTAATTATGAGTGCATCCATCTGCAAATAAGCTGGATCAAATGCTAGGTAATTCCCCATTAAAAAAAAGAAATTTTTAATAGTCATCAAAGATAGAGTATTTTTTTTGCCATTTGAATGAAAAGCTGTGGGGTTTCTTTCATGTTTCACATGAAAATAACATTAAGGGGTGGTTAAATAAATTATGAAAAATCTACTACCTACAGTGGTTTACAACATTAATGACTCTAAATAAATTAATAATGAAATGTTCTAATCTGCTATTCGTACGTTTTAGAATTACCACTGGTAACTTTTTACTATGTGAAGACATTTTGATATGATCAACATGATGTCAAAGGATTTCTATGTTGCTTTCTCAGTACTAAAGAGCTTTGTTCAAGGAAAAAAAGAAAACTCCTTGATTTTATATAAATACACCTTCCAATTTAGAGTATAGTCTCAGAATAATGCTACTTTTTTTTCTAGTCAATAAATATTGAAATTACTAACAATGTTTTGGTGTATCTTTAAGCATATGAAAGGCTTTAAGGAACATTAATATTATCTGCAAAAACAGATTCTAATGTATTCTGTAAGTGCTGTAGGTAGTTTGTGACTGTGGTTTTGAGGACTCTTGATCATTAAGTGAAATTTCTTGGCTTCTATTCATACAATTATTTATTTTGTGGACCTGGTAACAGTATATTTTGTTTCCTAAGCAAGGCTCTGAAGGTTTTTTTTAGATGATATATTAAAAGGCACATTTCCATCCTTCATACTGTTAAAAAAAATCTTACCCAGAGAACTTATTTTAAAGGTAAAAGACCTAAATTAGCTAAACACAGTTTTACAGAGACTCCATAAGAATGCTGATAATTTTTAAATAAAATAAAAAATAAAGTTGAGGAAAAAATATCACAACTTCTATTGTCCATAACTATACTAAAAGGGAAGGGATATTTATAATTGATGTCCATAATGTGAACATTCCTGAGAAACTTGCTCATATGCACATGGCTGATGCATCGCTGCAGAAAAGTAAATTTTGCATGTAGTGAAAGGAAAACTGGCAGTTCTATTCCAAGTTGGTTTACTTATAGGCATAAACTAGGTTCTCTGTAACCTCTAGATAATACAAACAGGACAGAACAAGACAGTCCTATGATACCTGAGATATACCTCTTTTTAACATATCCCAAAGTAAACCAAGCTACTGAAATGTTCACTGTGATAGGATTAGCACATGAAAATTATTGTTGTTCTCTTCAAGTTCTTCAGACTTGCACATTCGAATACAGTTCTTCCTGGGAACTGGAGCTGGGAAGAGTGTTCACTGGAGGAGATAAGTTCTAATAAATACAGTCAAACAGTGCATACACGGATGGAGGTAAATCATCTGCTCTTTACAAACAGGTTCAAGAGGACATGTTGACAATGAACTTTGTGGTGTCTCTACAGCTCTGCAACAAAGGAAAATTTGGGAAACTACAAAGTGCTATCCCTGGTAAAATCATGAAGCATTCTCTTGGCACACATTTCTTTGCAGATGAAGGACAATCAGAGAATAGATTTACCAAGGTTAAATCATGGCTGATCAACATGGCTTCCCTCTTTGACAAAATGGCTGGATTTGATTGGGACAATGGAGCAGTGGATATTATTTATTTCAGCTCTTGCAAAGCTTTTGATACTGTCTTTCACAAATTTCTTGTATCTCAGTTGTGACATGACAGTCTAGCTGGATGGACAAGATTGCTTTTGCTATTTGTTATGGCTGTGGTAAAGGCACTGCGTTCTATCTGGAGGCCAATACCTCAGTAGTCTGCCCTGGAACTTGTTTAATATCTTCATCAGTGACCTGGAGGAGGCAATTTAAATCTTTTAGAAGGATATAGACAGGTTGGAGCAATAAGTTTAGGTGAAAATCATATTTGATGGTGGAAAATGCAAAATCCTAAACCTTGGAAGGAAGAGCTTGTAACATTCTGTGCTAGGCCTTACCAGCTGGGGAGTAACTCTGCAGGAAAGGCCCTGAGGGTTCTGGTAGTCAGCTAGCTTAGCATCAGCCAGCAGCATGCCCTGGCAGCAGAAGCAGTCAACAGTATTTGAGGCTGCCCAGCAGGTTGAAGGAAGAGATTTTTTCCAGTTTTGGGTCCCCCATTGTGGGAAAGATACTGATAAACTGGAGCAGGTTCATAAGAGGCTACAAAGCCTTCAGTGTCTGGAGCATTTGCCGTGTGAAGAAAAGCTCAGAGATTGAGGCTGGTGACAAAGAAAAGCTCATTCCCCATGAGGAAAGCATGACGGTGGAGCAGGCTGCCCAGAGACGATAATGGAGGCTGCAATCTTGCAGGTTCTCAAGACCCAACTGCAAAAAGTCCTAAGCAAACTAGCCTGACCCCACAGCTGGCCCTGCTTTGAGGAGGATGTTGGACTGGAGGCCTTCTGAGATCCTTTCAAATGAACTATCCATGATCTCATGAACTGGCCATATCGAGTCTTTAATGAAAGCACGTCTACCAGGGCATGCTACTTCTTCATCATGGCAAAAATGGTAAAAAACACCATGACATTGATGCATGAATCTGTACTGCTGAAACAAGAGTTATACAATGCTTTTCTTGGTTGTTACAATAAAAATCAATTTTAACACAAAAAAAAAGATGTTTGTTGTGCAATAACTTTCACAGGAGACACACAAAAATTCTGAATGCTCAGAGCTCCCCATTTACTCTTCAAAAGGTTTCTAGTGCCTGATAAATGAGAATATTTGGTAGAGAAAGATGAGAAGAATTCAAAAAGCAGTATCTAAAGAAAGAGATTTGCACTGTGCTTACCTTAGGAAGCTGCCAGCATATGAATGATGAGTTTGGAAAAATAGTTCGGGTCAGACTGAATGTTGTGATGAAGCTGAGGCAATAGCACAGAAAACAGAGGAACTTTAAATTGAAAAGTCTTGGAAACCTGTTTTAGTCAAGGCTATGGTGTTATATTTGATTTCTAAAGATAATGGTCAACTTAAATATGTGTTTAAGTGCAATTTAAAAGGTAAAGACTCACAAATTGAACAGAAGCTGAAATTTTATTACGGTTACCATAATTGGCATATTTATAGGGATTAATTTTTTAATTTGACACACACTCAGACTTTGTTGCACAGTAGTACGATGGATTACTGTGCTTTTTCGCTTATCATTAAATTTAATTATTTTTGCTCATGTACTCAGATATGAGCAACTTCAAGAGTTCTAATCTAATAATACAGACTGGAAAATATGTGCTTTCAATTAGAGGCATTTTATAATAGAAATGATAAAAAGAGCCATTAATGAAAAGTAGTTTTCCTTCCTATGCACTGTTTTCAGTTAATCAAAGGTGCTTTGAAATTGAAATCAATAATTAACTTTGCTGGTTTTGTACTGATCAAGAACTTTCATGGTTGTTGGAAATCTGTGAAATTGAGGTCTTCTACAAAAAAGACCAAAATTAACATGGATCCTTTTCCAAACACATTTTATTCTTTCCTCCCACTAATGTATACATACATTGCTGCCAATGTTTAAGTAAACCAAAAGAAGAAGAAACAGGCAAAATTAAGCTGGGAAAGTACATTGTTGCACTCTATTTTTTAATAACACCTCATTTTTTTTTAAATGGTCATGCAATAGATAATCATAGAATCATAGAATCATTTGGTTGGAAAAGACCTTTGAGGTCATCGAGTCCAACCGTACCTGTCCACTACTAAACCATAGAATCATAGAATGAAATGCATCACTCCAATTTATGTCTGATTTTTTTTCTTATTTCCCTGCAATATTTTAACAGGTACAGTGATGCTCAAAACAAATTTAAAATTAAGGCTCTGCAAAAAAAATTATTGAGAAAAAGAAAATCTATATGAACAAATCTCTGACAGGATAATACCACAAATGAATCTTTCTGACAAAGGTGTGATTTCCCACAGTTCTTTAGTGTGAATTTTACAGAGAGAAATACTGGTCAGTGGAAAGTTATATGAGCTTCCCTCTTTGTGCAGTAGATTCCAGAATTTCTAGTGGCTGAAAACACCATTCTACCTGCTGTATGGATTTTACTTTATTTTGAAAAAATTATCTTTCTTTGTTGTTATGGAAGGGATATCTCCTGGAAATGTCTTTATTTTCTCCAGAGGATTATGAGCTTACATTTTAAAATTCATGGGTTCATATCTTTAAAGTTTTATATAAAATCTGATTTCTTCTTTATAATTTCAGTCTGAGAGGAAAAACTTTACTCTTCAGTAATCAATATTTATCAATACTCCCTGTTTTCTGGAAGATAAGCAACTGAATTACACTGCTTAGTTGAGCTTTCAATTTTTTTTTTTTAATAAAAGGGTAAACATGCACAGAGCACTTATAAATATCACCACTTGGAGTAAAGAAAAAATTAGCTATTTCTAACATTATTCATGGCAAATCGACTGCAGCAAAGAGAAGCAGTCAGAAAATTGATCCCAGGAGTACACGCTATCACCCAGTAAGGAGTTTTTCCTAGGTCTACACTGCTCAAATTAGGCTATGAAGATTTTTGTGTAGAACCTATTGCACACAAGGGGCGAAAAGTTCTAACCTTCTCCTTGTCTGTAACAGGAGTTGAAAAGACTCAGTAGCTTGACAAGGAAAATGTGCACCTTTTGTTTCTTAAAGAGTCAATCAAATTCTGCAAGGTCATAGGCCTACAATAAGATTTTTAAAAGCATTTGATGAAAGAGGTGGATAAAATGCTTTAAAAATTTGTTTTCATTACAACTGTCATATAGCTGTAGCATAATAGTAATCTCAACAACTTGCTGTACTTCTACCATGTTGGTAACTGTATAGCACGAATGAACATTGACAGATATGATCTAAAAATGGCCATGCATTTACTGTGTGTCTGTGCTCTCCATGGGGAATGCCAATCTGTTCTATGGGTGAATAAGCCAAAGACTGTACATAACCTTGGAATCTTTGGGAATGAATAGTTAATATTAATAGATTTAAAATGAAATGACATGTCAGTCATTTTAATCATCTTTTTGTAATTTAATACACCATTGAGTTCTCGCTGTGGAACACCATAAGAAGGCTTAAAACAGCTACAGCAAATCTATTATTGACCATTAAATACTTACAGCAATTTCTTTATGCCTTTCTACATTCCTTACTACTCAGTTGCTTTACTACTAAAGGCTGTAAAAGTTCTTCATAAGGTTATATAATGTAGTTGTAATTACAGAAGCATGTGATTACACGAATGACAATATTCACATGCATATATGTTTAGCACAGCTTGACTATGATCTTAATTGGAAAGAGCATGTTACTGAAAGCCACAGTAATCTTAACTTTTATATTATGAGCCACGTCTTCTTTAATTTTTCAGAATAGGTCTCTGATTACGGTGACATATCAGTTCTCATTATGTCAGCGTGTCAGATTATACAACATAAGTGATTGTGATATGTCAACCTGGTAGGACTGAATAAGGCAGGACTCACTAATAGAGTATAAACGTTTCAAATTTCTTTCTTCCAGCACAAATAGGTCTTGCTGTATCAAAACCCAATACAAACAGATGCAATTGTTACTTGCCAGCCCACATAGGCAACTTACCAGTCTCCACGTTTCTTTCTATCCCTTGTGAGCCACCTTTCTTTCTATCCCTTGTGATCCACCTTTCTTTCTATCCCTTGTGAGATCCCTCCTTTACGGATGTTTTGCATTCTGTGCACAAGCATAACTAGGTACACTGAATCTCAAATCCCCAGCTCCCCAATTTTGTGCTTAGGTGGATACACCTATTCTGTGCCAAAGGACAGACGTGAATAAACATCCTCCAGCATTTTTTTCTGAAATTGTATTAAAATAAATATCTTTCACTTATTTTTCCTTTTTTTCTAAGGATGCCCTAAAGCTCCTGGGGTTTGTGTCTTGGTTTCGTTTAGTTTTTTCATTGAGCACAGTCAATTCCTCCCCAGGAAATTAACATGCTACAGCAGCAGGTAGAGCTTGGAATCCAAAGGAACCAAAGAAAAAATCCTCAAAGACACGATTTATGAGGCACACTTCCCAGGAGATCTTTTTCTCCCTGACACTACCATGTCACCAGATAGCAGATGATAGTCTTTTACTTCGAATCTCATTAGGTCAAACTGCTGAAAGCGTTTTAACAATCCTGATTACTGGAATCAACAGCTAAATTTAGGTAGATGGCTACAGACAAAACACACTAAAAATCAGAGCAAGAGAAGTGAAATAATGAAGATGTTGGATGATGTCACACTTTCCAGGGGTTTACATTTTAGTTATTTCATCCATAACTGCAACATGTGCCAAAAATCAAGTGCTAAATCTTAAAAATGCTTTGAATGTGGTGGACCAAATAATGACCACTACAGCTTAAAGGGACCCTTTAAAACTATGAGGACACCAGGTAGTTCTTAGGCTTCTCAGCCTAAAAAGAAAAAAAAAATAATTAAAAACCAGAAGCTGAAGTCACATTTAGATACATTTACACTAAACGAAAGGACCTTATTTTTAAAAGAAAAGCTAACTAACTAACTATAAAAAAAGTTTTACAATGTGCTATTGTATTCCTAACCATCATTTGAAAAGCTGAATCTGTATTGGCTGCCATTCTTAAACAATGTATGGTAATACAAGTTTCACCAATACACAAGAATCATTGAATTCTGCAATATAGGCTATGCAGCATCTTATATCAGATGATTTACATTGTCCTTAAAAATCTACAGCCTTAGAAAGCTACAGCCTGTAAGCTATACAAAAAGATCCAGACCTGTAGTGAAAGCAGTTAGCTAGAATCACCTGTTAAAAAAAAAACACAGAAATTTCTCAAACTGCCTGCTAAATATTAATAAAATAATACTCTGCACCTTCTGCAAACTCATTTCCTCCTGCTGCTGCTGTTCTCTCTGCCAGGAACTCCTTTGCCCATGCATGTGTTTTGACAGGTGGCATTTCTTTTTTCCACCTTCTTCATTATGCATCAGGTTGGCAATCTCTTTTGCTGGCTTGTTTTTTGTCCCAGTTTGGATTCTCTCTCTGCTTCCAGACCTGCTTGTGTTGTCATCTCGTGCCAGAGCACTGGAAAGGCGTCTGAACCCAGAATTGCTTTCCTCCTTCTTGAGAGATTTCTGTACAAATCAAAGTTACACAATGGGTCTTTCTGCAACATTTGCAAGTAATGCCAATATTCTATTGAGATCTCCACAGAGGATTGTGACTTTTCTGGCATTATAAATACACCTGAGATTATAAATGCATCTGGGTAAATAATTGAAGATTAAACATTTTTGTGTGAATTTTAAGTTTAAAAATATTTTTGAACCTAAGTACAGATCCAACCCAGAGAAATAACACTAACAACCCTTTCAAAAGACACTGAATGCCTTGGCTAGCAGTTAATAAATAGCTCTAAATTAATCAAGGTAGGGATTTGGACAACAATAATGCCATAAGAATCCTGTATGGACATGTTGGCATCTGCTTTAATGTTGAGAGGAATTTGCAGGTAATAAGATTGGCAAAATTGTAACTGTTACTCCTTCAAACCCTTGCAAAAGATGTTTTCAAAACATTGCAAACATTTTTCTTAAAAAAACCAAAAGGTACTTTCTTCCAAAGAAATTCAGAACAATATTGAAATGTCCTCTTAGCACTAAAGATTATTTAAAGAAGAGTATCTCTATTAACCTCTGCAGGATATTTGTCCAAAGAAGATGAAAATCCATATTTTTTTTCTGTTGTTACATCCAAGAAGATAATCTTTCCATTGAATGAAAAAAATATTGAATTCACTTACTAGTTTTTGGGTCAAATCCTAAGAGGAGGAAAAATACATTTATATCTACAGTATTCTGTATACATTCTTCAAATTAATAACTACTCTGAAATTTCTATGATATAAAATCAGTTCAGCAGATTTTAAGGGAACTAAATAATGTATTCAGTTTAGTAGTCTCTTGAAATTTTAAGTCTACTTGTTTCTGAAATTGCCATAAATATGACTTCTATTACTGCTCTGATAATCAAATGAAAATAACTTTTTGTCTGCCGACAAATGAGGTAATTAAAATCTTTTGATGAAGGGGTTTTGTTGGTACGGAAGAGTTTAAATACAGTGTGAAAACAAAGGATATGAGAAAGTCTTCTCTGGATCAAAACTAAAAAATAGATATTAAAAGAGTTTTGTGATGTTCAATGAAGAAAATGTGAGTCCATTTTCCTATTCTTTATACTTTGTATTTTTTCACCCTCATGTAGCCTATCATATTTCCTAGGAAGAAGAAAATATAGATTACTACTATAGCAGTCTAACAAAAAATCATGCTTCATAAACAGAGAAACTACGTGAGTATGAAAAATTAACTAGGAAAACAGTCATCAGTACAGATGTTTAAAATTCTTTCATTGACGTAATTTGACTTGGACATCAGTTGGTAAAATTATGCCATGCTCACATACACTGTTATTATTTTCAGGACATGTTGTGGGTGTGCTTACTGTACTTGCTTGCCACAATGCTCAGCAGAATAAATTACATCATTGAACAGAAGTGAATTGAGTGGATATTTTTCAAGAGATTTAAGGGAGACCTTCCTTTTACCTGTATGGCTACTCCCATGATCTTTGGTACCTCTGCTCAGCTGCAATCATATTTTCATGGGTACAAAGCTGTAACATTCACCTTTTCAGAGCAGATTTTTGCTGCAGGATGAGTCTTACTCTTCTGAATTGAGCTAAAGTAGAATCAGATTTCTAACTTGTCACATAAGCCTTTTTGAAGTTAATTTTCTGGACGTTAACTGCATGTTTTCAGGCAGTGTCTATGTCTAGAAGTGATAACATGGGACATTGGTATGCAGAAAGGCCATTGCTTACACCTATCCCTATGGAGATGAAAGTCATTCTCAAGTTGATGGAATTCCATAAGTGAAATAGGCGAAAAAGGGTCTCACCTGGAGGAAGGAGTGGACACAACACATGACCCAAAACTAGTCATCAGAGTATTCTATTCCATATACATCACACTCCGTGTAAAACTGAGAGATCACAAGGATCAAATGCTCTTCTTTGATGGCTGGCATCCAATATGGACCTCAGTTTTCTCTTTGCCCTTGATCCCAAGTCCTTGATCCGAATCCAGTTCGTGAGTCCAGTTTCCATCGGCTGCTCAGAACAGCCCAGGTTACTCTGCAGAACCAGTAGCGATGTAGTCATTGGGGGCAGGGACAATTTAATATATTTGTATATTTTTATTATTTTCTTGGTTTTATTATCATTATTATTATTTCATTAAAGCTGTTTTAGTTTCCAACCCACAAGTCTTTTTATCTCATTTCCCTTTGCCCTTTCCCTGGGTGAAGGTATTTGTGGAGACTGGGTCACAACTGTGTGCATTTATCTGCCAATAATTCTGAGCCTGGGATGAACTGTGACACCTATGTTTATAATTTAAGGTAAACTCTGTTTTTGAGGAAAAAGAAATTTTTAACTGCAAGGGTAAGATCAATGGTGATGTTTTCCAAAGTGAGCCAGTTGTTTTGGAAGGCAGTTTCTGTTTCAAACACAACTGCCACATTTAGAGTCAGAGTTTCAGAAACTGTTCTCAAAATTAAAAGTTATGCTTCTTCTGTACTATCAGTTTCTTAGCTGTGGTGTCAGAGCTGAGATTGTTCTTGCTTTACTTTGGAGCAAAACAAGAGCAGAAATATTGAAAAAACAAATGACTTATTTTATTTTTAATAAAATATTTTAATATTTAACTTCAACAAATTTTAACTATGGGAAAGGCTATATTTAAAACCACAGATTTTAAACTCAAATTAGCATAAGAAAAACAGCCATAATCAAACTGAAAATGGAAACAAGACTACTGCACTCCAAGCATTTTATTCCATGTTATAACAGTTTTGATTTTGATATTGATAGCAATTCAAACCAAAAGCCAACAGTTTTCTCTTTTCAGTTTTGGGTTTAAGACCAAATCTAAGGAAATTTATTGCCTTTCCATTTGTGTAATAGGTGTCATCAGAGGTAGACCGTATACACAAAAGGCTAACTTTGTAAACTAGGTGATCTTGCAATACTTTTTGCTAGAAGTGTCATAGACTAGCAAAAAACATATTGATGAATATATCACTATTGCATACTGTATTACAAAGAGAAGCTTATGAAAGCTAGACATAATTAAACACAACAAACAGCACTGATAAGCAAATATATCATCATAAATAAAATATCAAACCCAATAAGGAAAATGTAAAGAGGTACTTAAAATAAATAGGAAGCAAATCATCTGTAAAGGCTGATGCTTAAGGCAATTAAAGGGAAAAAGGAGGAAGTCTGGCAGGTGTTTATGTTAATATTACTAAGTGCACTAATGATATCTTTGCCTTCTGAAGGGAAGCTTATTATCAACACTTGAAGTTTGAATATAATTTGATAGAGGGAAGAATTATTGTAATAGCATGAAGGCAAGTAGTTCAACTCAGATTATGGAACCCAACACAGAAGTGATTTTAAATTCTGTGGAGTTGAATTACAATTAATTAACGGGAAGGACTTACTTCGGAGAAGTTCATGGAGGACTGTCTCCCGTGGGAGGGATCCCATGCTGCAAACCCCATTCCTCATCTCTTTGTGCAGCTCAGGGGTAGGAGGTAGGGAATTTGAGAGCAAAGTTCTTTCCAGGAAGAAGGGAGAAGTGGGGGGATGGTATTTTAAGATTTAGGGTTTTATTTTCTCATTATCCTACTCTGATTTTGATTGGTAATAAATTAAACCAATATCCTGAAGTCGAGTCTGTTTTGCCTGTGGTGACATTTAGTGAGTGATTCCTCCCTGTCACAGCTAATGAGCCTTTTGCTATATTTTCTCTTCCCTGTCCAGCTGAGGAGTGGAGTGAGAGAATAGTCTTGCTGGGCACCTGGCATCCAGCCAGGGTCAACCCATCACACCTGTCTCTGATACAAAGAAATTATTACAACCTTCTGTCTTCCCTGAGATACCAAACCCAAGAAAACTGTTTGTTTTCTCATCTTTTTTTCTTATCTAGATCTTTTTGGCTGCCCAACAGTTCTTGCATATCTCTAGGGAACTGCACCAGCTCTCCACAACAGAGATTTTATCAAGTCCCTGCTATTTAGCTACCTTCTCCACAGCTGTCAAAAGCCAAGCCATATTTTTTTGCCCATTCTTTTTGTGCTTAACACTTTCAGCTGCCAGCCCATTACCTCAGTACAATTTAGGCACTCTGCTTCACCATAGACTCACTGTATTCTATTCATTAGTAAATGACATCTGTTTATCATATATGACAAAACTAATGAGAACAGAGCCGTGGGGAGCTATTAGGTGCTAGATGCTAAATGGAATATGAATTCTTCTCCGAGTAAAAATGGTAGGACAAGAGGAAATGGCCTCAAGTTGCCCCAGGGGAGATTTAGAGTAGATACTAGAAAAAAATTCTTTACTAAAAGAGTGGTGAAGAATTGGAACAGGCTGCTCAGGGAGATGGTAGAGTCTCCAACCCTGGAGGCATTCAAAAAAGTGTAGATGTGGCACTTCAGGGCACTTCAGTAGGCATGGTGGTGTTGGGCTGACGTTTGAACTTGATGATCTTAGAGGTCGCTTCCAACCTTATTGATTCTATAATTCTATGATTTATGCTGTTAAAAGAATACTAAGCCCATAATCTGTATTGCTTTAGCATAAGTTAAAAGTCAATAAGATAAGCCATCTTCAGTAAGAACCTTGCAACTAACAAGCCCACGTGTGATGTTTTCCTTTGGTCTGTTTCTGCCATTCATTCCCTTCAACTGTGTTAGGAATATAGACAATTTTTTTTAAAAAAATCTCTTTTTAGACAAAACAGTCTTGGGGATAGATTTGCTTGTTTAGTCAGTTTTGTTGACAGTATATATTTTGCATTATTTTGTAAAGATATAAAATAGTCTAAACTTCACCTTCCAGTTTCACAGTGAGACATAACTCAGGGTACAGGTCCTTCCTACTCTGTTCCAACCTGGCAACTAATTCCAAGAACCCAGATTTTTGCTCCCACTTGAGCATGTTCACAGACCTGTGTGTTTGATTTCCAAATCCTTCAAATTTGTATCAGTACTAACTTACATTTTTTTTTTGCTATTGTCCTCTTGAATGATGAAGGATATTATCAGTTAATGCTGGCAATAGCACTCTGCTAAAGCACTGCCCTGAGGTATCAGAGAAAATTGTGAGAAAGATAACAGCTACTACTGTGTTAAGATGTGAGGAGCATAATTTGTTACATGACCTTATGATCCTCAACTCAAAAGAAGATATTTTCTTATTTTCTAAGCATCCCTTTAGGTAGAAAACATGAGAAAATACCACTTGTGCAGCAAAGTGCTACAGCTGAATTGCTTCTAAAATTATTCCAGTTTCACATCTAGTTCTGCTTGATAATACCTGAGAAATATCTACAAAAATAAATGTCGGTATTGTTTTCCTTTCAATAGCTTTGTTAAGAAACAAGTTTAGGATTGTAAGTTTTGTAATTTCCAATTACATTCTTGGGTTTTGGTTTTTTTTATATATTCCTGCTGAGGATTGTTTTTTAAAAAGGATTGTTGTGAGGTTTAAAAGGATGGTTAATTCAATCTGAAAATAACAGGATCTTTTCAGCCTTGTAAAACTGATAGTTCTCCTTGAAGGTATATCTTACAGGACTGAAAAGCGATGATATTAATTCACTGTGTCTGAAGCATCCTCTTCAGATTAAAGCTCTAATTTTAGAAAATCTCAACCTATTTTGAAAAACAGCTTGAACTATTTGCTCTGGAGAAGTACAAGGACTTGGAAAACAAATATGGTAACATTTTTTTAGTTCCATTAGAATTTATATGAAAAAAAAACTCAACAGGATTTATCAGAACCTGAAAAAGGCCATCTGAACAAAACATCACTACCAACCTGGAACAGGAGATAGAGGTAGCAACCTCTCAAGAACAGTAGAAGGATTTTCTCAGGAAACTCCATCTTAAATGTACCTCAACTTCTATTCAAGGTGCATATTTCGCTGATACCTTTCCCAGGTGTCAGATTGCTTTCAGAACCATGCTAATACCATGTAAATCAATGCTCACTGAAGAACGCTCCTACAAGGAGCAGGCTGTCAGACGTCAGCCAAAGGTAAGTTCACTTCTGTCTGGGTCTGCCAGCAGAAAGAGATCAGCTGAAGGCTGCTGCCTTCTGCAGAAATCTTGTGGTCACTTACCCTAGCCACAGCTAGACATTCCTGCTCCTCACTCACTATTTCTCTGAGATTTCTCCAGCTGAATGTGAAGGGGCCAGGCTGAATATCAAAATGGCAGAGACCAAGGTGCTGAGTGTGGGCAGCAGTAACAACTCAGGCTGCCAAAACCTGCTTAAGCCAGCTGTCTGGGACCCCAAATCTATGGTGAAAAAGATGGGATCAAAACCAAATAATTAAGTCAGAATCTTCAGGCTGAGTCCAGTAAAGGGGAGATGGTGTTAACTGAGAATAATTTGACAGAGGGAATCCTCTTCCATTGGTGAAAATTACAAGGCAAGTAATTTCTCAAAACTGGTTTAATTTTCCTTCCCCTCTGTTAAAACACTGATTTGTACAAGAGATGCAGAAAAATTAAGATCCCTCCAGAAGAAAATGACAAATTTAAGTCAAAAGATAGATTGCAAAACAAATCAAAAGTATAAATCAAAAAGGGCCCTGCTTTCTATTAACCCACACAAGCTATAGAATCATAGAATCAAAGAATTATCTGGGTTGGAAGAGACCTCCAAGATCATCAAGTCCAATGCTTAATCCAACACAATCATGCTTACTAGATCACGGCACTAAGTGCCACATCTATGTTTTACTTTCTTTTTTTTAATAATTTCCAACTGCAGAAGGCATGTATCAGGAGAAGCCCCATGCAAACAGTTTGAGAGTAGAAGTATACTGGCAGCTCTGGAGAAGCACCTGCCTCCTGCTACACTACCTGTGATCTTATATGTACCCATAAGGCTTTTTTGTTGACTGAAATGGTAGCCTCAGGAAACTTTTACTTCTCCTATTTTGTCCTTAATATACCAACTAAAGGAAGGATTCCCTACTACACATGCAAAATTACTTTTGATGGTTAGAATTTTCAAAAACTAATGGCTGAAACTAGGTTTTACATCTTATTTAGTGGCTCAGAGTAAATAAAAAGAACTTTCTCGAGATACAAGCTTAATAGATACATAGAAATTAATGATGCTAGATATTTCCTCTAATTAATATCTTCATTCATTCATTCTGTTTGGTACACAATGCATCCATGTTCACGGATATCTGGATTTTGCTGGTAAAATAACTCCACAAGCTTATCAGAAAAAGAGGGCATCACTATTATCACTGATCCCTTAGCAAGGGCAGATCCCTCATCATATAAGAAACCAACATTTTGCATGTCTTCAAAGACTACTATTCACACACAGCTTTTCAGATTCAAACATGAAAGTTTACCTTTTCATTTCAGATTTTCCTTTGTATATATCCCCTTAGGGTGCATTAATGGAAGCTTCTGTCTGCTGTCTTGAAATACACTACCAGGAACACAAAGCTATAAGCAATATACTG
The DNA here is from genome assembly GCA_033556795.1 of Tapera naevia. Lineage (NCBI taxonomy): Eukaryota > Metazoa > Chordata > Aves > Cuculiformes > Neomorphidae > Tapera > Tapera naevia. Next base: position 10,721,851 of record JAUMJJ010000079.1, on the reverse strand, counting down.
TAGTGGCTTTGTATCATCTAAAATACAAGTTGACTCTATAACCCAGATTATTTTTGCTTAACAGATTTACAAATTCCAGACAGCATGGTAAAAAACCTGCCAGACACTTTAGTAACATTGGTATGTATAGGATGTTGCCTGCTGAGAAAGTATGGTGTCAACTGACTTGTGATCTTTTCTCATGTTCTGAAGAATGGCATAAATCATTCACAGGATTGAGAAAGAACAATGAAATATCTCACATTACAAATTCAAAGGACTTCTGAGTGCACCTATAGAATAGCACAGGGATTTGATTTAATCCATACAACTCCAGTAATTTATTTTTTTTTTTAGTTTTACAATACTATAGTCACATTTTATCAGGATGAGATCATAATAACTCATTCTGGAGTATAGTACCTCTGGAGCAGAAAATACATAATTTAGCAGTAGGAGAAAAGTTCATGGAGGAAGATGGGTTGGAGGGAATCTGGGATTAAAAGATTGAAGGTGGCTGAGCTTGGGAAATCTATGAGGCTGTGAGAGTCACACAGGTTTCCAAGATGCAACTGACAGGGAAACTGGGAACACAGCTGTTTGCCAGTCTTCTTGTACCCATGCTCTTGCACTTCTGGGTTCTCTTTATCATAGAATTCTTCTTTATTTTAATGGTAGGTTAACTTTGGATGGTTGTCAGATGCCCACCCAGATGCTCTCTCACTCCCCTTCTTCAAGAGGACGGGAGGAGAAAACAAAGTGGAGAAGTTTATGGGTCAAGATAAAGGCAGGGAGATTACTTAACCAATTACCATCACAGGAAAAAAAGACTCAATTTGCAGGAAATTAGTTTAATCTATTGAAAAAAAAAACAGAGTAGGATGGTAAGAAGCAGAAAGATACATCTTCGACGCACTCCTCCCTTCTTCCTTGGCTCAATTTCACTCTTTCTTTCCTGACTTTTCTACCTTCTCCCTCCACCACTTATGAGGCAGGGAAGGTGGGGAATAGGAATGTGTGTTCAGTAAATAACAGCTCTTGTTACTCATTCAGTGTGCTGAACTTCATAGGAGTCAGTAAGATTCCTGTGTGTGAAATGATCACAGGAGAGAGGACTAGGACACTGGCTGTAGTTGAAGAAGGAAAGCAAAGCAAAAAAGAATAGTACTATGCTCTGGGTAAATCTGACAGTAATTTTCAGTCTTTCAATTTTTTTTTTTTCAGAGAGATTGAAAAATGAACACTCTAAAAAATGCATTTCTGGAAAACTTATGAAATTATGTTTTGTATTTATTTTCTGTATTTTCATGAAGATTCTTGATAGTGTTGCTTTTACCCTTGTAGATGAAATTAAAACTAATAAATGTGAGTTTTCTTCTATTTTTATATAGTTTTAATTTTAGATATATTTATTTACTATGCGCTTTACCCTTCAGTTTTACATGTATTCATATCAAATAAGATGTTCTTTTAACTGTCAACAACACTCCAGAAGAAACCACATTTTTGCATCAGAGAATGGGTTATAATTGGCAGAAAACAGGGAATGAACTGCATAATTAACCACTAGTGGACAATGTGAGTAGATGTTTGGTTAATTTATGATCGTCAATCCAGGTGAAATTGTTCAAGAAACTGTTTCACTTACAAAGTAAGAAGTTTTTCCAGAATGATATTATGTAATTGAAACGCTATTATTTTGTGTTGCATGATGGTTGATGAAATGTATATACAGTCATTTATATATTGATAGATTAGACTCGGAGAAGAGACACAAAAAGTAGTCTTCTTCCTCTAAATGGAACCTGAGAAAAACCTAAAGCCATCAAACAACTGAAATCTACTTATGGTATTTCCAGACTGGTTGGTTTCTGTTTGTCTGAATCTTCTGCTTATTCCAGAAGATTCATAAAACATAATTTGATTACTTGTCTTATATTCTTCCATTTGTTTCTGTGAGAACCTGGCCAAATGCTCTATTGAAAAACTTTTTTTATGAGTTCTATTTCACAAGAAACTCAATATCTTCTTTCCAATAGCAAACAAAAAATGGATTTGATATTGTACTTACTACTGCAATAGCCATAGCTAATAGAGTTCATTAATCCTGTATAATTCTTTTGCTTCTTAAATTTGTTGCACCAAATACTCTGCACTTTAATTATTTAGTTGACAAACCAGTGAAATTGAGAATTCGAGAATTTGCACTTCAGCCTAGTTTATATAAACTGTAGTTTATGGTTCAAACCTAATAGTTTGAGTATTTACTCTAGTAAATAATTAATAATAAACAAACAGAAAACAGAAAACTGAAGCATTATTCATTTATTTTGCAAAATAAGCCATACACAATTAGTCTGGAATAACCTCTTTCAACACTTTTCTCATTCTTTCATAAATTCCTCTCAAATATAGAGATACATTATGTCCTCTCAAATAGACTTAACTAGATCAAATATTTGCTGAGAAAGACAGCAAAATTGCTCTTGTCTTCAAATGATCAAGACAAGGAGGGATTTAAATATTTCACAGAATGTACAAAGTTCATCATTTAAAACCATCCCCACACAAATAACTTGTATTAATACTGCATTACAGAGCCTTTCATGGGAGAAAGAGCAAAGCATGGGCTGTGTTTGTTGGAAGGATTCATCTTACATAAACTTTCTCTTTTGTCTATGCAATCCATACATCTTCACAGTCTCCACAGCAGTGCCTCTTTCACTGAAGAATTATCTGTCATACTCCATAATGAGATGCACTTTCACAAGTATATTGTATTTTGTAACTGTACTTCATTGGCTTTGTAATCCTTTTCCCTTAAGAGAAGTCTCCCTTTTACAAAATGTTCAATACTTTGGGAAACAGAAAGGTTATATGGCATTCAGGTTTCTTTTGTGGTCCTTCACACTGCAGTATCTGAAAGGTTTCCACAGCTTACTACTTAGGGTTCACCACCCCATAGATGTTTTCCTCTTGTACAATGACAGGTACAATAAAAATACCTCTGCTGTGGATCTCATACCTAAAAATAAATCAGTGACCTGATTTAATTTTCATAGATTGGGTTGTTTTGTTGGGGTTATGGTTTGTTTTTTTTCCCCAAGTTGAATATCCTTAGTTTCAGCTTCCTCATTAGAAGTAATAAGCCACTCAGATGACCTTGGTCAATGATAAACAGTTTATCTTATGGTTGAAGGAGTTTGACAGAGTTTTGTTACTCTAACTATACCGAGAAGGTAAAAGATTGTTTTATAGAAACAGTAAGTCCTGAAGTCACACTGATTCCCACAAAATAAATCTTTAAATCCATGTTTTCAACTGCTTCTTGATTTGGCAGGTTCTTAGCCTGCATGAGCACTGGTGTTTTGACTTTGCTAAAGTTTTGTTCCACCCACATTAGAAATTGCTTTTATTTCAACAGCACAGAGCCGCGTTATGTATATCCCACATCAAGCACTCTTTGTCCATACTAACCATTGAACATGATTCACCAAGGAAGGGAGCCTAAAATCTTCAGCTGAGATGAAAAGCTGAAATGACAAACTTTTTAGCAGCATTGTGCTCGCTGTTCTTCCTCAGTTCTAGCAATGGGTACCATTCTAGCAATGGTACTAGTTTGGAATTTGAATAACCTCCACTAAAATAAATAATAACAGTGACCCCTACAGAATACCATGCAGAATTGCACTTTTTGTTTTAATTTAGTAGCTGAGTTGTTGATTTTTTTCTAGAATGTGTCAGATATGGTACGCATTTTGTTTTATGTGGTCTCAGTTCATGTATCTCAAACTCTGGCATATTCTGATTGATTGCCATAAAGGAAGAAGGAGAAGCATTTTCATTCATCTATGTGGAAGCTGTTTCACTTTGCCTAAATAATTACATAACTTCTGTGCCAGAATAGCAATACAGACTACTTGCTATAAATTAAAAATATCACACAGGAAGAACCATGAAATAAATGCAGACTAAATACTGCAATAATCTTTACAGCAGGAAATGGAATCTATATCTCCTCCACGCATCCCAAACAACTTAATGTCAAGTACAGTAACAGTACACTCATTTGGTCTCATTTAATTACTTCTACAAAATGTGAAACAATTCTAGTTGTTCTTTGCTTACCGACTGAGCCAAGGGGAATGTAACTGAGAGTTAAGTATTAACTCCTTTTATGTATCAAGGCATGACTTGGTCCTGCAGTATCAGATTACCTAAATTTGTTTCATCTGTCCAGAAGAATTACTACTGAAGGTTCCAGCTTCATATGAAATAATTTAAGCTTCTAACCCTTACAGTTCAAAAAAAAATAATCTCCGTAATGTGATATAAGCATAGAATATTTCAGCTTTTTCAAAACAGTGTAGCAAAAACCTTGAAAGAAATGGTTCTTTGATTCATCTTAATGAGAAGCAAATTTTAAACCTTAATTAAAATATGAACACTCTCATTGCTAGCTATCCAAATATTGATTACAGAGCATAAAAAGAAAAGGATAGATCACATTATCATAATGTGATTTTATCACGAGTGCATTTTGGTATCATACACAGTTTAGCCTTGGATTACGAGTGGTTTGAAAGAGTACAATCGCTTATTTTTCAAGCTTTCTAAGTCATAAATTTTACTTTTAGGACTGCATAATTTCTACTCCTAGTTGGCTGGATTTAAGCATAAAGGAAGAAGAAAAATCTGACAGTCTTATAGAGAGTGCTTTAATTTGCAACCCATTTGTTTAATAATTTTCACTGTAGCAATCCATGCAATATTTAGATTGTGAGCAGTTTGCATTTCACATAGAGTTATTGTGTTGTACTCACAAGGTAAATTTTTTATGTTAAATGTATAAAAATAAACATTTTTATTTACAGGAAAAGCTTTTGAAACTTCTTATCAATATTTATTTAAAGATTTGCATGCAGTGGAAATAAGATGCCTGTCCATCACTAGCCTTTGCTGAAATTCTAAAACATTGTCACAGGTGACAGGCATATCCTGCCTTTGAATTGTTTCACAGAGTGAAGTAGGTAACTCTTAGACTCTCAGAATACCAGAGCTCCATGTAATCAGCTATAATGAACTCAAAGATGTTTTCATTTTCTGAGGGAGGAAATGTTCTATGGCAAAGTCTTGTGGGCTCCTTAAGTCACTGTAACTGGTAGGACTGACAGTCACCTACTCACCACAGCCAATTTTCCCTACAATAGGTCTATTAATCAAATAATCCACCCTAGAAAGTAATTTATGTGTTGTCAGATTCATAGTGTCTCATACTTCCATCATTATTTCTGTATCCTGTGACAACAGATACACAGGAAAGCAGCCTTTGACAGTATGCAGGGAATATAACTCAAAAAAAAAATCCCTGCATATGGGCAATGAATCAATATTGCCTTGATCAGCTATACCTTTGTTATATATATATAATCACCACAAATTGTTTACTCTTTTTTATTATTATTATTGTCAATAAGCTTGTTTGTCTAGAAATTTTATCTTTAGTGACTTCTCAGTGTCACGAGAAAACCTCATGAGACCAAAACAAAGCGTATGCACAACTGCAATACACAATCTTTTGGGGCCAGGACCGAATACAAATCTGTTCTGGATGTCTCCAATGTTCGTGGTGACCATGATGCCTGTTAGAATATTACTTAAGAGAATGGACAGGGAAGATGATATGGTAATGGATTATTATTTTAGAAAAGCTGTTGAACACAATTTTATTTTAAAGCTGCACTGTTCAGCATTTAAACAAGAAGAAATTACTTCATTACATCTCTTAGCTACTCTAAGGCAGGGACATCAGTAACACTAGGTATACAAGAGAAATTTATTTTTGGACAGATTGTCCTTTTTGTTTGTTCAAAATTCAGCCTCTCTGCCTACCATCTTCTCTTTGCCAGAAGTCAGGAAAAAGCCAATGAAGAGGCTAAATTACAATAAATTTTCTAAATGGCAAAGCATTGTAATGCAAGCTGAATTATCCCTAATACAATGTTTAATCACTTCAAAAGTGTTTTCAACACAAATGTTTTGAATACTCTTGCTTCAATGGCCTGGAAATATAAAGACCATTTCTATGAGACAGTTTGCAGGAAATTTCTTGATAAAAAATATCGTTTATATTAATCTTAAATAGCTTAGAGCATATCAGCATCTAGAAAAAATCTTTACACTCTTCAGCATAAATTGAAGTTAAACATGGTGCCTGAACGACAAGAAAACACATGAGCTGTGATAACAATTCAATCACAATGACATGAAGTCCAATAGTGCTCTTAAAATACAGTATGGTTCCCCTAAAGGCAGTTCCATCCCTTGTGTGAATTTTGGATAGATTACCTTTTTAACTGTAAAGAACTGAATTCTTGATTCTAAATGTCAGCATTTGAATTTTTATTCAGTAAACAATCCACCATCAGCTACAAGGCTACTGAATACCTGTCTTCACAGATCATCAGTTCACTTTAGCTACCACTTACTGACTCAGAGAAAGTTCTTGCTCTCATTTCAATTGAGACTCCTAGAGTCTTTGAGGCTTCTTAATCCCTAGAAGGCTCCTTCTGCTTGTGTGAGATAAAGCAGTGATCCTCCAAGGCTGTAAACTTTGTCTCTTTGTCCATCTGTATAAGAAGATGGGTAGTCATTTCATACCCTTCACTTATTGAGGAATTCTCCTATTAAAATTTCTTGGTACTACCGCTATGAGGTCAGTATTTAAATGCCTTACCTAACAATATAATAACTACTTTGCCTGGCAGTAAATTTTGTTTTAGAGAATGGAATGAACAATAAGCTCAGTCTTTTTTACCTATCCCATTGAAAATAAATATAGTGAAGTCTCTTATGTCCACTCTACCTTTGTTGACCTGACAGCAACATTTGACACCATCAGCAGGATCTTTACTTTAGGATCAGCTGCTTAGACTATTTCATTTTGAGGTTTAGACAATTTCGTGATGGAAGAAAGACTGGAGCAAGTTTGAATGCTTTCAATTCATTTCCTCCAGTACTCCAGTAACACAGACTCATGTCATGTCATGAACACTGCTTACTACATATTTTGTCACAATGCTCTCAGCCAATTGCTAAACACTTCAGGTATCCAAATTAGATTCAAGGTGTGACGGAGAGCTGTTGGATGTCATTTTTGTAAGCAACAAGATTGCCTGATCTGTCTGCTCACAACTATACCCTGATTGCTCACACCCAGGAATCTTTGCAAATGACAGTGAACTGAATTTCCTCTGCATGTTCACCTTTTGGAATGATTAATGATCTTAAAAACATCAGTTTTCCTGATAAGCCATCAGCTATTAGTCATAAGTAGCAGAAGGTGTGTGCTTCCAGCTCTAGAGAAATTACCTCCCAGAATACCTCAATGGGGAACAGATGAAATTATCAGCAAACTGCAGATACCCATGACAGCCTTCTGAAAATAACAAAGATATCTTTTTGACACAAAGGCCATAATTTTCAGACAAATTAAAGTCTGCAATATGTCTGCCATGGAGCAGCAAGGGCAGGCTGCCCCCAGGAAAGGCAAGCTGGGAGTAAGGGTGACAGCGAAGTGACAGGGCACTGTTCTCACCAGCAAATGCACAGTCCCACAGTGTCTGAGCAAGGAGCAAAGAGAGCAGGGCAGGTCTGGTGATGGTAAGCAGGGTCAGTCACAGCCCAGAGATCCCCAGGCAAGTGATAAGCTAGGTCTGAGGGCAAGACGGGAAGTCAAGTCAGCAGGTCAGGGTCTATACCGCTGAAGTTACTATATGTAGTGCATTTTACAAATATTTTATTGTTTCTTTTTGTTCTCTTTGCCACCTGTAAAACTGATTTTCTTCCAGATCTAGGTTTGCTTTTCTTTAAATGGTCATTGATGAGTCTCTGACGCCAGTCTGTTTCCACTTTTCAAGGTCACCGCTATCATACCAAGCCTCTGTTCCTCTACACTATATCAACACATTAGAGCCATAAATATGTCAGTCTCCATGGAATAATTACATGTAACTACCATTTGAACAAAGATATGGCTATGCCATATGAAGATAAGAAAAAGTGAAACAAATTAGCCATAGCCACCTGATCATTAGCAAAATTGCTGTTACAGGTAAACCAAGTAAAAACAAAGCTCCAGGCAGGTCAAAATTAATTCAGACCAAGCATGCCCAACAAGCCACAGTCCTGAGGCCTTGCAAACACTATCTAAAGCCTGTGCTATGTTACTATCAATGGCAAAGATGTATTTAAGTATCATGGGTCTACAACATAGCAATCTGCTTGGAGAAGAGAAAAAAAAAATCTGCATTAGAATCTATTGCAGATTCTTATTCAAGAATTAATCGATATCTTAATTTTGGAGGAAACTTTATTATTCCGAAAAATTAAACAAAGTATATGCTTTAGCAAGACTAAGGTCATCCAAGTACATATAAATAGAGACTTGTGAGTCTTACTATGAAATGTATCTCTAATAGTAATGTTTGGATTAAGGATTGTGGCAGCTATGGAGGCACTAATTCCTGAAATTCATTAATACGTTCAGGTGCTTGCACTTATAGGTCTGCAAACTGAAGAGGAGGTTTCTTATTTAGAAAAATATTTGTTTAGTGAGCCACATCTAATATTTATATTGGCATGCTGTCTTTGCTATTTGTTAAGTGGCTGAAGGGGAAGTGTGAAGAATTTAATGCACCTGCCTGTGTGCAGAACCTGTATGGTTCTGACAAGAATTTAGTATCAGCTTTTAAAAGGCTTGATGGATTTGGGCTGGGAATAAAACAGAAATAGTTTTTGTAAATGCTAGTAAACAAAAATACGAATATTCATATGATCCTTATTGCATAATCCTAAAGCAAGGCTGCATATTCTCTTCTGAACCTCCATGAGCTTCAAGAGACAGCAAGTTGAAAATGGAGGTTTTTAGAAGAGGTGAACTATTGATGGACAAATTTCAAAGTGCTTGGAAGCTTAATTCTCTTCTGTGAACAAGCCAGGAGTCTGGATATATACCTAAAATCTAAAACACCTAACCTTTCTCACTTTGAAAAAAACAGACCAGAGACCTTAGTCTTTCTTTGAATATTTTAGCATTCTTATCCTAACTATAAATTGCATCACAGACACTCAAAAGGAGTACTCAAAAGGTAATTAAAATGTTGCAAGATTCAGAAGTTTCACCCATGTCTTGAGCTAAAATTTGAAGTATTTAGGATCTTACTCATAAACAGAAAAGATGTCTCTTCCCTATCTTAATTTTGAGTAAAAAAATATCATGTCTACTTAGAAGTAGTTGGAATTGGAAATCTTGATTAGTTAGGCCTTCCAGAAATAAAAGGTTATTTTTCTTTCAGCTAAACCATTACTTTTCCTAGAAGCATACAGAGGCCATAAGACTTATGACTTTCCTGGTGACAGATAACAATTTTTCCATGTTATACATATGCATTATATACACAAAAATAAGAGATTTAATTTTGCTGAGAGGTGTCTGGGCAGGGCGTTGTGAGTGAAAAATTACTTATTAAAAACATTTTCATAGGCATAACAGACCGAAACCACTGCAGATTGCTGGTTAATAACAATATTAATTGAAAGCACAAGTAATGAACTACAAAATAAACAAAACAAGTACTAATATATTAAGATGCAAGCGATTTAACATAGTTTGGGACTCTACATTAAACACAGATGAAAGGTGCATGCAAATACCAGAGAAGTAACATGTGTCTATAATTCTATTGTGACCACATATGGAATGATTCAAGTTCTTATGAGAGTAATATTACTCAAAATATTGTGTTCGTGATATGTCTATATAGATAATTATAATAAGGAAAAGGGTGACAAATTAGTTAGGGGTACAGCTAACAGCCTTACAAATGCAAATAAGTTTTAAGATGTATGTGTGTTGCACACACCACCGTAATCATCAACCATTGTGGTTAACAGGCCTATTCACGTGTTTCAGCATTCAGCCTTATCACACATGTTTTGTTGCACTGCCCATAAATAAGAGTCCTGTATTTTCTTATGTGAATTCTAAAGAAGAGGTTTAACCTTATAAGGCAATAATTATTTTAATTAGGCATAAAATTATGTGACTAAAATCAACAACAAATTTATGGAAGAGAAATGCAGGTTATCCCTTAAATGAAAATACATCTACTCCGAGATCTACTGGACTGTGGACGCAACCATTAATTGTGGCCCTACTTCAAGGAAGAAGAGAGTATTGTGATCTGTTTTGCTGCTTCCTGTGAATGATAAAATCAGATTGGAAAAACCTTTTAGAGAAAATGCACTTGAGTTTTCACCTCATTTTCCTTGTTATGTGCTCTATCTACACCCTTTTTCCGCTGTTCAGAATGGCTTACTGAAGGGAAAAAAATGTCTTACCGTTATAAAAACGCTTCCTAGGAGGGGAGGTAAAGACAGATAAATGTAGCTCGAAAGATTCTTGGCAAATGCATTTCTGTTTCTAATAGAAGCTTGACATTAAAAGGATAATGGAATTTGTCCAAAGTGTCATTGAGCCTCTCTTCTTCTTTTAATGCAACTCTGAACAGGTTGGTAGATAATGAAGACTTAGAGCCTTCCAAAATAGCTTCATATGTCAATGCCTCTAAACATCTACATATTCCCAAAAATGTGTAAGGGAAAACTTGTTGGTTTACACATAGCCTATTTAATATTGCAGACATGCAGCCAGAGATATTTGGGAATAATATGTAAATTTTCTACATGATAACTAAAAAATTTTCTTTCAGAGCACAAGAAAATAATAAAAATTTATACATATCTATATAATTAAAGATAATTTTCTTGCACAGAAAAAAACCTAAAAAATTGAAAATTGTTTTAGTTTATGAGTTGGAAGTTTTACTGGGAGTAAAAATACAGAATATTCATATAATAAACTACCCAATGGTTTGGTATTTTGTTTTTTATTTGCTCTCTCTGTAAGGCAATTTGCATTTAATTATTTCTTGCAAGAATCAATGATAATACATGTTTCAAGCTGATGCCAAAAATAAAATGTTTCTTACTAAATACTACATAAAGTATAGTGTATTACATTTAGCGGAGCGAAATGAAATATTAAATATAAAGCAAAATAAATTCTATACTATAAAAATCAGTACCATTTTAACAATTTAAATAACGCTAGCATTTTTTTTCTGTTAAACATACATCCATATGCAATAGGAATCTAAAAACCAATATTACATTTGTAATTTTGTCTTGATAAGTCCACAATACAACTTAGGTGGAATATCCTTGAGCAATTAAAAGCATATTGTATGTATGGACAAAGATTAAATCAATAGTATAACTTTGAAATATATCTTAGATTTATCTGCAGAGAAAAAATAATATCTATAATTGCAAACCTATTAATAATGGCTATTAAAATAAAGGCAAAAATTGATTCTAGTTAGTAATTTACAGTGTAGTTAACTGATATTGAAAAAAATGTTTGTATTGTCCATATATTTCTCTGACGAGAACGCACTGATTCTAAAATTCTTTGGCAAATATTTGGTACAATAGCACAATGACAGGCACATTGATGGAGATATTACAAGTAAGGGAGAAGATACGCCATTACATCAACAGGCAAACCTTGGTTCCTCAGTGCACAGATAATTTCCGAATCTTTTCCAAATGTGGATGGAATGAAACAAAACCAAAACTTCCTTATCCATTGTTTTCTGATCCAGCAGAGACACTAGGTTTGTCTAGATCTTAAGGTGCCTGCTTTAGAATGGAATAAAAAGTGAGTTCTTGATTTACTTTGAAGACTTAAGCACATTGCTGTTGCTTCAAGCTTTTTTTCTTTTCCATGCCTTAAGGCTCTCTCCTATCATTCTTATCTTACTTTATGTATGTTTTATGGTTTAAGCTCACTGCAGCCCATAATTTCACAATACACTTTACAACAGCCTATATTCTCTACAAATCCAACTATGTGCAACACTGCATTTACCTGGAAGGTGGAGACGTTGCAGTTTAAATGTAGAGCATCTCTGTTCTAATTTATGAACAACAATTTCCTCCCCGAAGATATTGTCTTGTTTGAATTGGAAGCAAGAATACTTTGCTTAGGTTTTCAATCCACTATCCTTTCACTTAAACAACTAAGTAAACTAGTTTAATATTCTTACATCGCGTAATCTTGCCATTCTGGTTGATTAAGTACACTGATCTACAAAGACTCAGTCTATTCAAAACTAAACCAACATCGATCTTTCTGAATGAATTTATGAAACTGGATTTTTCTCTCAAACTCACACACCACATCTGCTATGAGATTTTCTATTTATTATGTCTTTAAATGGCATGATTATCCAATATTTATCATTTATTCTTTATTATTTATTTGCAGGAAGTGAAACAGTAAACTGGATTTTCTCTTTCTCTTAGAAAATTCATGTGAATTTTAGCTGGCATATAGAGGGCTGATGTTTAGTAATTTACAGTAGATAAATTCTGTGGAATGTCATAGAGAAAATATAATTTAAGGTCCCCCCTAACTATATTGCTTTACATCTTGTTATTTAGTGCTTGCAGCCCATTCAATGTTTTTTTTCCTAGCAGCGTTAATTTTAAAACCAGATGGAATCTGCATTTTAAAATTCCATTTGAGTAGCTGATTAAATGCAGAAGGTTTGACTGCATTTTCTGCAAGAATGTCTATGTGTTCCTATATTAATAACTTCCCTTACATTGATTGCATAATGCAATATGCCACATCGTGTTAATAGACTTTTATTAAGCTGGATTCAGAGGTTGAATCTCTTGGGTATTAAAGAAGTTGCATAATGTTGTTTTTTTAATTCAATGATGTTAAAAAGAGTATGGCAGTCTGCTAGTTGGAAAAAGTGATGACTTTCACCCACTTCTCAGCAGGCCCTTCTTTTTCTTTTCACTGTTGTCAGACCTGATACACACAGATGTGTTTCAATAAAATCAGCAAGCATATATGTTTGTTATTTCAGTAATCAATGAAAATTAATTGGTTTTATTCTGTTGATGATAAACCTGTGGTTTCTCCTATTGATTAAAAGCCAGCTTTAAAATTAACTCGCTCAAACACACCAACTGCAATATTTAACATGATGTACATCAAGATACTCATTAAACACTGCTTGGCTCACCTTTTTTAATTCACATTCCTGGAGTACATTTAAAACATAACTCTTGTAAACTATACCCATGGGATTACTTTGGGCTTCAGCAGTCGCTCTGTTCCCTGGAGAAGAGAATGGAACTCTGTACTGGGCACTAAGGTCAAAAGCTACCTGCAGAGTAGGAGGAAGAAACTGAATCACTGAAGTACAATTCACTGCCCAAATTCAACGAGTGGGAAGAGCTGAGTACCTTCAAAACTAAGCTCACTAATATCCTGAACTGACACCACACAAGGAGCTCTGCATAGCTAGCCGATAAAGCAACAGGCTCTTAAATCTTGTCCCTCAAAGTCTTGGAACTACACAGAGAGGTTTTTGTTTAAATGAGATCGACAGCTTGGAAGCTCCTCCAGAGGACAGCAAGTATTTGATAGTTACTAAACAATTATAGACCAGTTAGCATATAGCTGGTACATTTCACACCTTGTCAAATCACACATTGAATGACTAAGGGTGGCTGACACAAACTTTAGTTTCAAAGTCTTAATATTTAGGAAACTTAAGAGACTAGAAGGAAATAGGAAAATATTGTATGTGCCTTTCCTACCTGTCATCTTCTGACTTTTCTCTGGGATGATAAACTATTGTGGTTGATTTACTAGAAAACTTGGTTTCTTCTCTCACCAGACTTTACATCTGAAGGAATTAATTTTTTATAGGAGACATATCATTTGTGGAAAAGCCTGAAGATCTGGGAAATTTCATTCTGTCAGATGCTAAAGGGGAGGGTCTTTCAAAACTAGGCCACCTTAGTTTCTTGACAGTCATGGAGGTGTGTCAATAGATAAAAATATAGTAATAAAAGATTTAATCTTGAGACTTTGATTTCTAGAAATCTGGTGCAAATCCCTCTGCCTTCCTCTCCCATCTCGAATATTCAACATTTTTTAATCTGATGAGAGTTAAACTGTTCTTAATAGGCTAGTTGCCTCTGTTTTCATTTTAAGGGATCATCTACGCATTATAAAGATAGTAATAAACTCTGTGAAATTAAATCATTCATCAAAGCTAATTATCAATATCCAGCATGCATAAAATTTTCATTATTTCTTTACTACTACCTAAGTCAACAGGGGTACTTCTGCTCTTCCTTTTGAAATCAGGCAAGATATGAAGAGAGGGATAATACTTGTTATTAGACAGACTGTCTGGTGTTGCTGGGGAAAAAGCAGGCAAGTTTGCTGAAACACAAACTCTCCTTCAGATCTGATGCAAGCAGCCATCTTTCCAAACTAAATACAGACTGAAATCACGGAGTCCAAACTGCCTGGAAGAAAAGTTGGCTGGTATCTGAGAGAATAGAAGCAGGGGGATAGTTGATAAGGTGCTCATTTACAAGAAAGAGAAAAAATGATGGTAATTTATTGCTTGTAGAACAACAAGGAATTAACCTGGAAGGAGAGAGAATCATAGTATGTCTTATAGCCATGTCTCTGTTGAGTGCATTGGGTTTTGCATCCAATGCTGTGTAGCTAAACTTAAATACCAGTCTGGCACTTTATCCTGGATCACTTCATTCCTTTGCCTCAGGAGCTTCAGCTTTTCATTTCTTTAGAAATTAAAATCCTTAGTCTTTCATGTTCCCCACTGCCTTGTTTAGGTTGGACAGAATCACTTCTATTCTGTTCTGCTAGTTAAGTTCACCTGCACAGACAGATGCCACATCGGGGCTCTCCTGAGTTTGTGAGATTTCTTTAATACTCTGTCAATACTGTATGTGCTGCCTAATTTTCCTTAATGTAAAATATAAATGCAATCCCCAAATCTGTGGAAAGTTTACAGTGGTGATTTCTGTGTTTCAAGTGGTGATTATCATGTACTGTCCTGTATCAGCAACGATGTTCTCAGGGACTTTCCAATTTACAGTGGATAAAGCTGCTTAAATATCAGCCTGGGAAGGATAAAGAAATCATTCCTCGCCTATCCTGTCAAGAAAGGCTCAGAAGAGCTTAAGAAAAAAAGTGTTATGCCTACATGCTGAGATAAGTAGGGGTAGATTTTGACCGAATGAACGTAGTCACATGCATACTTAGCCCATCCCCTTAAATCCACTAAGCATAAGTCCAAATTCCCTCTCCAACACACTTCTCAATATGCTCACCACTCATGCCCCATGCCGTAGTTTGGATTTGAGTTGAGTTCACCTATGTCTATATTAACATGTAATGCAATACAGCAGAAATGGAGATACAAAACAAAAACTTGGTGTTGAAGACCAGATTTCCACATTTGCAAATATTTTGGCCCATGGAATGCATGCCTGTCGGCTAAAGTTCATTAGGTGTGCTCTTGCACTGGCTCTTGTGGCTTAGTTTCATTTCAAAGAAATTAAATTTACATGCTCTGATACTAATGTAAAGCAAAGCATGATACACGGGAATGGTTGGAGATTTCTTTCTGAAGTGCAGTCCTGACCCTATCTGCAACACCAACAAAGGTAAAACCGTCATGTAAATCTTCCACTCTAGCTAGCTGAACACAGACCAGTAAATAGAGGATAATGCAGAGAATATTGAAGTTACAGTAATATCAAAGCTGACAGAGTGCAATTTACCAGCAATTTTAAGGATTTAGGAGTCACTCATTTCCCAGCTGATGTGAAATTATCCTCTTATCCTCTATATATCCAAGCAGTGGACTATCATGAAAATTCATTTTTCATATAACAAACTAGGTTACAATCATCCATTCTTCTTAATTTCAAAATGGAATTAATTAATTTCATTAATTTCCAATTTAATTTTGAAAGTATTATATCTTAAATACAGTATAAACATTATAAAAATTAGAGGGTTTTTTTTTTAGTGGACTTTAAAGCTCTGATTATTACATCTAACAAAATCATCTTGGGCTGTTTGTCAGACTGCTACAATTGAGATAAATGGAAACCCAAACACTGAATCTATCTAGGTAAGAGACTAGGCTGCCAGAAGGTCTATGTAAAGAAGGAAAGGGGAAGATATGGACCCTGAACCACTGCAGTAAGGGACTGATGGGTACATACATTGACATGTGTACAAGGAAGAGATACGAACAGCATAGAGAGAGAGTCAGGGAGGGACACTAGGGGGAAAACCAGTAAATGGATACCTAAGGACTGGAAGCAAATTGCTTGCTATGCTTTCCAGATGGCACTGAAAGAGTACTGGACATCCAGCGCAGCAGGCACTCAACTTATCCCTACAGATCAACTAAGGAATAGCTACAGTCAGGAAGTACAGTCAGTCCAAACACAGGGACTTCGCGTTGTTTCAGTCAGCTGGGACATTGCAGTTAAAAGATGATCACTTTTATATTTACTTCTACTTATTATTAAGTACGGAGACTTAAGCTATCTGAACATGCTTTAATCAGTCTAGCAGTAATGCCTATGATAGGGACATCAGTTCTTTTAGCCTTTAAGCAAAAATTCAAAACACTGGGACAACATGAAATATCAGCCAAAAGACTGTGGACACCATCTCACAAATGTTATTCCTGCCTAGCACCAACTAGAGCTTTCAACATAAAGAGTATAAATATTATTTTTTAATATAGTACCAAATCTATATCCTTCTGTTTGATTAGCTTAAAGATTTTGTTATTAATTTCATATTATTTCATTTTTATTAGCAGAAACACAAAATGAAGTTTTTTACCATCCTTTCTTCCACTGTGTTTCTCTAGGTATGTCAATGGTTATATTGCCTTATTGTGATTCACAAAGTTACTGCTTCCCTGGAAATCAAAGGCAACATTATCATGGAAAACAACTAACAACAGTTCCATGGTGACAGAACAGAAAGAAGTCATTTTGTCTGTCGGACAAATAAATACAGAATAATTATATTCTGAAAGTTGAAATAACTTTATAAAAATACATAAAAATAACTGACCCAAGCCAAAACAAAGCAGTTATCTATACACGTGTGGGAATTTTTTAGAAAAATTACGTTATTTCTTTTAATGATTTAAGGGGAAGGCTTAATTTAAAAAGCGCACTTTTAATTATGGATATTTCAAATGGTATGATGCACAAGATGCAAAACTACTAAAATTCATTAGTAGGGTACAGCTGTTTTATGTCCTTTTAAACTGTAACCTAAATTGTTAGTGTCTTTTTGTCTATAAACCAGCTGTCCAAACTTTATTAAGACATCTGTTAGTTCTTCATAGAAAAATATAATAAAAATGAGTGTAGAACAGTTTTTAACTCAGAACATTTCAAACACAAAGACTTTACTTTAAAGGAATATAAAAGAAGAAAAAAGAAACAGAAATGACAGGGAGGGACTTTTTATCAGAGAGTGTAGTGGTAGGAGAGGAGGGAGGTTGTCATTGGTTACTCCCTCCTGAAAGGTACAGAGGGTCCAATTTGCAGATCGGACCCATTGCATAGGGAAGTCTGTTGCTTTCCCGGAGCTTCAGCTGGTGAAGTGGCAAGACAACTTCCCAAACTTGTCAAGTCCACAGATTATTACCCATTACTCATTTTCCAGGTGGGTAATAATGAGAAAATGACTAGAAACCTCAAAGCAATCAAAAAGGACTTTAGGACCTTCGTTCAAATGGTAAAGGGATCAGATGTGCAGGTCATATTCTCCTCTTGCATAGGGAATGATGAGGGAAGGAGTGGGAGGAGCCGGGAATTGAATGACTGGTGCGAAGAACAGAACTTTGGGTTCTTTGACAATGGGTTGGACTACACGCCAGGCCTGCTGGCAAACGACAGGGCACACCTGTCCCATAAGGACACAAGGTTACTCTCTAAAAAGTTGGTTGGACTAATCAGTAGGGCTTTAAACTAGTTTGGAAGGGGGAGGGGTGCATCACTTGGCTCAATAGATTAAATCATGGGAATGGCCCCTCAGGCTCTGAGGGAGGGTCTGGTGGTGAGAGCACCTGGTCTGCCACCTCAGCGGAAGTGGAGAACATCACTCCACGTGGCAGCCAGAATTCAAAGGTTATCGGTGGGTTACAAACCACCAATAGTGGACAGTCAGGACCTGAGCCTATTCCACTTAGGAAAGGGGTGGAAATAACAGCCCAACGGAACTGAGGAACTGCATTTACCCTAATGCATGCAGTATGGGCAACAAACAAGGGGAGCTGGAAGCCATTGTGAGGCTGGAAAACTATGATATAATCGCCATCACGGAAATGTGGTGGGATGATTCGCACAACTGGAGCACTGCCATGGGTGGCCATAAACTCTTCAGGCGGGACAGGCCTGAAGAGAGGCGGTGGGGTTGCCCTCTATGTTAGAGAAAGTTTTGATTATGTAAAACTAAAATACGCTAACGATAGGGTTGAGTGCTTGTGGGTTAAAATCAGTGGAACCCACAGAAAGTCAGACATAATGGTGGGAGTCTGTTATCGGCCGCCCAACCAGGACGAGGAAAGGAATGAGCTCTTCTACGAGCAACTGGGAGAAGTCTCGCAATCACTGGCCTTCGTTCTTGTGGGATGCTTCATCTTTCCAGGTGTCTGCTGGAAGTATAACACAAGCAGAAAGGAAACAGTCTACGAGGTTCATCGAGTGCATGGAAGATAACTTCCTGACACAGCTGGTGAGTGAACTGACTAGGGAAGGTGCCCCACTGGATCTGCTGTTTGTGAACAGAGAGGGCCTTGTGGGGGAGGTGACTGTTGGAGGACACCTGGGGCTCACTGATCACGAGATGATAGAATTCTCAGTTCTTGTAAGAGTAAGGAGGGGGGGTCAGCAGAATCGCCATCTTGGACTTCTGGAGGGCAGACTTCAAACTGTTTAGAAAGCTGCTTGATAAATTCTAGCGGGAGATGGTTCTAAATGACAAAAGAGCCCATGAGGGCTGGATGCTCCTCAAGAAGGAAATCCGGGCGGCACAAGAGCAGGCCATCCCTGTGTGCTGTAAAATGAGTCGCCGGGGAAGAAGGCCGGCTTGGCTTAACAGAGAGCTTTGTGATGTCTCAGGAAAAAGAGGAAAATATATGAGCTTTGGAAGAGTGGGCAGGCATCTCAGGAGGATTACAAGGAGCAGGTGAGATCATGTAGGCAAAAAATTAGAAGGGCTAAAGCCCAACAGGAACTTTAGCTGACCAGTTCAGTGAAAGACAATAAGAAGTGTTTCTTTAAGTATATTAACAACAACAGGAGGACCAAGGAGAATCTCCCTCCTCTACTGGATGCAAGGGGAATGGTAGTAACAAAGGATGAGGACAAGGCAGAGGTACTTAATGCTTTCTTTGTTTCGGTCTTTAATAGGAAGGTAAGATGTTCTCTGTGCTCCAAGACTCCTGAACCAGAAGACTGTGAAGATGAACCCTCAGTATTCCGAGAAGAAGACTTGGAAGACTTAGGGACCTGCTCGGCCAATCAGACGTCCACATGTCTATGGGGCTGGATGGGATACACCCAAGGAAATTAAGGGAACTGGCAGAGGTCCTTGCCAAACCCCTTTCCCTCATCTATCAACAGTCCTGGCTGACTGGGGAAGTGCCGCCGAACTGGACACTGGCAAACGTAACTGCCATTTACAAGAAGGGTTGGAAGGAGGATCCAGGGAATTATAGGCCTGTCAGCTTGACCTCGGTACCAGGGAAGGTCATGGAGCAGATCATACTGAGTACGATCACACAGCACGTGCAGGACAGCCAGGTGATCAGACCCAGTCAACACGGGTTTATGAAAGGCAGATCCTGCCAGACCAACCTGATCTCCTTCTATGACAAGATTACCCGGTTAAATGGACAAGGGAAAGGCTGTGGATGTGGTGCACCTGGACTTTTGTAAAGACTTTGACACCATTTCTCAAAGTATTCTGATTGAGAAACTGACTGCCATTGGCCTGGAAAGGCACACCCTCTGCTGGGTTAAAAACTGGCTGGATGGCCGGGCCCAAATAGTGGTGGTAAATGGAGTTAAATCCAGTTGGAGGCCGGTCATGAGTGGTGTTCCCCAGGGTTCAGTGCTGGGTCCAGTCCTGTTCAATATCTTTATTAATGACCTGGATGAAGTGCACCCTTAAGTGAGTTTGCAGATGACACCAAGCTGAGTGGCAGTGTTGATGAGCCTGAAGGAAGGGAGGCTCTGCAAAGAAATCTGGACATCTGGATCGATGGGCTGAGACCAACGGGATGAGGTTTAACAAGACCAAATGCCGAGTCCTGTACTTGGGAGACAACAACCCCAGGCAGCGTTATGGGCTTGGGGAAGAATGGCTGGAGAGCTGCCTGGAGGAGAAGGACCTGGGGGTGTTGATTGACGACCAGCTGATACGAGCCAGCAGTGTGTCCAGGTGGCCAAGAAGGCCAATTGCATCTTGGCCTGTATCAAAAACAGTGTGGCCAGCAGCACCAGGGCACTGATTGTGCCTCTGTACTCGGCACTGGTGAGGCCACGCTTTTGAGTACTGTGTGCAGTTTTGGGCCCCTCAGTATAAGAAGGACATTGAGGTGTTGAAGTACGTCCAGAGAAGGGTGACAAGGCTGGTGAAGGGGCTGGAAAACAAGTCCTACAAGAAATGGCTGAGGGAACTGCAGTTGTTTAGCTTGGAGGAGGTTGAGGGGAGACCTCATCGCTCTCTATGGCTGCCTGAAAGGAGGCTGTGCGAGAGCGACTGTTGATCTCTCCTCTCAACTGACAGGTGATAAGAAAAGGGGAAATGGCCATAAGTTGCACCAGGAGAGGTTCTAACTGGATACTGGGAAGAATTTCTTTGCTGAAAGGGTGGTCAGGCATTGGAACAGCTACCTACAGAAGTGGTTGAGGCACCGTCCCTGGAGGTGTTTAAAAAAAGGATAGATGAGTTTTTAAGGGACATGGTTTAGCAGATAGTGGGTGTGGTTGGACTCGATGATCTCAAAGGTCTTTTCCAACCAGAAAAAGAAAAATATACCAAGAGTTAGACCTATTTTTTTTCTGCTTAGGTAAACTTTTATTCTGTAAAAAGCCAGTTTCAAAGTTTGTCTACTTTTGATTTTGACTTTTCTGTCATACTTCAGCATATTTTAAACAAATTCATGTCATGAGGCATCTTGAGTTTCAGTCTTTCAGGTATTCCCAGCACAAATACACACTTTTTTTCTAGGAGAACTATGGGTGACTCTAAGACAAGAAAGTGCTGGTTCATTGGGGACACCAAATAAGAAAAAAATGTCTCATATTTCTTTTAAGCTCAGTAACTCAGGCTGAACTACAGATTTTGTGAGGTTCTTGTTGACATTCCACTGCAATGCTTTGTCTGAACATATGAAAAGAACATTCCCAAGTACAGCTTAGTTTAATTGCTCCACCACACTGCTGCCCTACCTCAATATACCTTGCATTTCTCTCCTTTGCTTCATATCGTTAGACACAGATCAACATCAGAAACTTGAAGAAAAACAAAGTAACAAAGCCTGATCAGTCAGTCATGAAAGAACTCACTTTCAATCTGAGGAGTAATACATTTCAGAGTTACTTGGAGGACAGTGCCCAGAGTAAGAAAAACCTAATCCAAAGATGGTCATTTCTGTAAAAAATATTCCAGTGACAAACACGCAAAGATTATCTACAAATAAACATTTTTTATTGTTTGCTTATACACAATTTTTTTCCTGTTCTTTTTTTCTGCTTTATTAAGATTATTTACTATTAGAAACTGAGTAGCCTAATTTATTTCCTGGAAGAAAAGACAATACTCTCCTGTGATTCAGATAGTAATTATTGGTTATTGGACTTGCATTAAGAAAAAAACAATTACAACGGCCTTGGCTAGTGCAATTATCTACTTCGAGAAACTATAGAAATTTAATGGTTTTAAAAATACAATTACTTTGCAGTCAACACCATAAAATAACCTTTTTCCAATTTGTGGGCCAAAGTATTTTTTCAACTAAAGAAACATACAGTTTTCTGGAATTCTGCATAACATTCAAGAACTCATGGAAACCCCTTTGTCTTCCTTCTGCCTCTCAGATTCCTTAAAAAAAAAAAGAAGGACGTAAAGATAACATATCTTCATACTGCTATCTTATCAAGTCCTCATCATATAAACCTTCACAAGATTAAAAATATATAGGTATACATTGCACTTAATATTTTTATCTATGATTCCACATTAACTTAAACCTATGAATGTATTACTGGAGAACTGCATTAGCATTGAATTGAATTGAAATGCTTCAGAGTCTTTGTTTAGGGTTTGCATAATTCTCAAAAATCTGATAACTGCTTCAGTAACAGTTTAATATTTTCAGTAAAAATTTAATTAAATATCACCCTTTTTTCTTTAATAGCAAAGATTATGGAGGGAAACACTGATATCCCAGGGCAGGAGATGTATGTATTTAAATTAACCTTTTTAAAGTGAATGGATACTGGATTGCATCAACCTAGGCATCACCAGCAGAGACAAATCATTATCTCACTCCACTCAGCATTTCTCAGGCCACACCTGAAATACTGTGTGCAATTTTAGTCCCCGTTGTATAAAAAAAAAAAAAGATATGGTTAGGTTGGAGAGGGTACAGAGCAGGGCCTCAAAGAAAAGGACTGGGAAGTCTACTGTATTAGGAAAGGCTGAGAAAACTGGGTTTGTTCAGCCTTGAGAAAAGAAGGCTTAGGGGAGACATTATTGCCATGTTCCAGTATTTAAAGGAGCCCTACAAAAAAGATGGGACTTCCTTTTTACAAGGAGTCATACGTAAAAGATGGGTACTATATACAGCTGGGTAGATTCTGACTGTAAACAAGAAGAAAATTTTTCACAATGAAAACAAACTCCCCAGGGAAGCGATGGATTCCCCAATATTGGACAATTTTAAGATTCAGATAAACAGGGTGCTGGGCCATCTTGTCTAGGCTGTGCTTTTGCCAAGAAAGGCTAGACCAGATGATTCTTGAAGTCCCTTCCAAACTACTGTTCTGTGATTCTAGGATTTATACTTCAAATGGCCCTCAAGTTTGCCACTGCCTTCAGTGGCAGCTCACATGAAATGGAAATGAAAGTATTTTCCAGGAGAGAATCAGTGGTTTCTGAACACAATTAGAATGTTCTCTCCTGTTCTCTGTGTTCACGGTGATTGCTACAGCAGGTTTTACTCTGGTTAAATCCTTACAGCTGCATTACTTTGTCAAACATTTTGGAAGATGGTTAAGTTTTGACTTGCAGCTCAGCTTTGTATCATCTTTTGCTGTATTCTACTTGACGACAACTTTGACATGCTTCCTTAATAGTGAGAGTACCTTCAGGTGCTTTAGAAATTGATTCTTTGTCCAACATGATGCCTTAAAACAGGTTACAATAGCAGGTTACAACTGAAAATATCTAGAACAATGCACAGAATGTCAAGATAATGTTCACTTCTTATTGGATGAATTGACTGAAAAGATGAGTATTAGACAACTTTTGCTCTCAAGAGAGTTGTTAGGGCTCATTTGCAATAAAATTCGTAAAGTAAAATGTCTCTACAATGTCTTTCGTAAATTCTATTTTAGTGCTACCTGAAGCTAACAACATCAGGTTCACTTCTGCTTGCCCAGGGGTTCTATTCTTGTTTTAAAATCTACAGACCCATTTTTTACTACAAAAGATAAGAAGAGAATCAAAGTACTATTTTTTTTTTCATCAGGGATTAGTATGGATAAATAAAACTTAGGAATTGGGGGAAAACATTCTAAGCAATGAGGAAGCAGGAAAAAAAGTATTGTTTTATGAATCTCCCCCAAAAATCCCCAGCAACATTTGAATTGTTTATCCTTTCCAACTCTCAAAAGTAATGGTAAGGAAAGGAGTTTTGGGCAACATTTATGCCATCTGACTTTAGACATAATTTGGATTCTTAGGCATCCCGCATTATTAAATTCAAGGTGGGTGCCTCCACAGGAAGTTCTGCATTCAGGGTATAGTGCCTGTATTGCTTAGTATTTCTAAATTCCTTCTGGAGGCTCATGCTGTTCTCTATTAGGTATTAGGGGAGTGGAGAATCCCATCTTGGAAAACTTGCTTTGGGACTAAAGTTAGTGACAAGAAAATGCTCTTTCATTCTTTCTTATTTCACTGCAGGTTTGTCTGGTCTTTGGTTTAAGTTACGACACATTAAGGGTTGCCAGCATTTTAGTCAGCCTACAAAAGTTTACGTCTGAGCTGATCCTTATCCAAGAGCTGTGCTGTGCAATTCAGACATGCCTCCAGGTTCTGACATCCCTGGCATGTCATTATGAAGAGCTGTTTTGCAACCCTTCTCTGTCAAATTTGTTCCCTAAGTTTGGTCAACTAACTTAAGTCAATTTTCAGAAACTTTCTTACATTGAACACAGATGCTGTGTGAAATGCAGCCAAAAGGTCTCAGTAGGTTATAGATTACTATGCTTCTTGCAGGCAGATAATTTCCTATCTAGAAGGTTGTAGGAGACTGTAAAAGACTCTCTTAGGTGACTGTCTCAACCTTGCTGACACTTGAGACCATAAACCAGGCTGGAGTTTTATGGTTGTGCTGGTATCTGGTACGGAGCTCCCGAAGAAACTGCAGAGACCATCTTCTGTTTATGCAAGAGATAACCTAATCCCTCCCATTAAGCACCAAGGCACCAGGGAGCTGGACAGAGGGGCCTGGAGACCCCCAAAGACCTCCCCCACGATGCATGTGTATCATCACCAGGTGGAAGGGATGGTTAAGACACTATAAAAGAGGAGAAATATCAACATCGAGTTGGAAGCGCTACCCCACCGAATATTGAAGCAGGACCTGTGGGACACCGCTGCATCCGTAGTGGTAGCTATACTTTCTCTCTCTCTCTTTCTCTCTTTTTCTCTCTCTTTTTCTTCCTTCTCTCCTTTCCTGTTCCTCTCGTCTCTTTTGCATAGGTTATAATAAACTATAATGTTTGATTGTGACATTTGACCTCGTTTGTATCTTAATTTTGCCCTTGGGATCATTTCAAACACTCTCCGATCAGTAACGGATCGAGACAAAGGTGTGTTATTGTCCTGTGATATGGTGAGGCATCCCTTGCAGGTGATCAATTTTTTTTGTTTTGATTGCAGACTTTGTGTCTACCAAATCTTTTTGGGACTTCCAGTGGCACTTCCATCAAAATTAATTCTAAATTAGTATTATCTCAAACATATTACATCAAAATGGTAGCCCCATCAATCATTGTTCATGGCAAGAATGCGCCAGCCAGCCATAAATTGGTTTCAATTATTGGAGAGACTTGATATTTGATTTTTTAAAAAAAATACTCTCCTCAGTCATGATTACAGTGATAAAATATCATTGAGGGCCATTGCTCTGTATTTCAGAATAAATTTGATTATCAAAATAAAAATTTGTTAGCCAGTTGTGGTTAGCAATCTAGTTGTCTCTCCACATAAATACTCATACTCTGTAAAGCACAGAGAAAAGTTTTCTTCAGTCATTGAAAGAGATCAGGCCCATAATTCACAGCTGTGTGGAATGCTCTTAATTGTTTCTGATTAGGGTGATATTTTGTGGTTGTTGTCAGTCCACTGTAAATAACAATTTGTGCACTCGAAAATGAAACAGACATGATTTCTGCAGTGCTTGTAAACCAGCAGCAGCAACCATAGATCCAGCTAGAAAAAAATTGTGTCACATAGCTTTCTTCTGTAGAGGATAGAGGACAACAAAAACTCAAGTTACATACCACAAAAAAATGAGACAAGAAGGAAAGTGAACTTTGTGCTTCACATGGACACGGGCAGCAGTCCAAACCAAAACGTGACCTTATAATCCAGAGGCATAGCCAAAATGACGTGATCCCTTGCATTTCCATATGCAAGTATGGTGGGGCATGAATTTCTAAGAAAGTCTGAAGATGATTTCACGGACCTGAAAGCAAGTCCATTTTACCCTGCTACACTGGGTGGTCTAACAAATGATGTTATCTCTCAGTTGGACTCTTGATGTACAGTCATATGTAATTCTATAGTATATACATCGTAAACATTGTGAAACATTGCAGCAGAGCCTCCTGTCATTCAAATCAGGATGACAAGAGTTATAGTGCAGCACCATTTTATCCTGTCTGTGGTCTTGGCCACAAAAGTTTTTAAAAATAGGCAACTAATTTTTCTTCTGCCTCATGCAATAATTTAAATCTTCTGTGGTTGTAAATTAATTTATAATCCTTTATTTTATTATGAAGTCTGCATTTTATTTAACTTTGAATTTCATCATCTTTACTGATGTTCGTGTTTTATTTATTCTCTTCAGCTCAATATTCCCAGTAAGGTGCTGGATCTTCAAAAGAAATCCTCAGCCACAACACAGTTCAATCAAATCACATTTCTGCAAGCTATCTGCTCAGGTTAAAATTAAAATATTATACTTATTAACTGTGGATATGAAATGGAAGTAGGATGATCATGAAACTCCTTTTAGAAGCTTAAAGTAGAAAGCTGATAATTTTTCAGTTAATTTTTTTTCTTTAAAATTATGATAATTTGAAACTACCTGCTAATCAGGTATCTAAATTCATTTCCTACACTTCTCTGCATTTCACATGCACCTGAGAACACCACTAACAGAAAGCCCAAGAGAGACAACATTAAGTGGCTGCTAAGAAACTACATTAACCCTTTGCCTGGTAAAGCTGCAAGATGAAGTTTTCCACTCTTGTCTGGTAATAGTCAAGGATTTCTTCAGAAAGAAGAAATGGAGTTTCAGTGCTGGAAACATAAGAACACGTTTCATGTTGGAAATGTAAGAAGTCTTAGTATGTGTACGCTGCATAGCAGCTAAATACTTCAGTGACTCCAGGCCACAAGTCTGAGAATGGATGAATCACATCCTTGTTTGTGAACTTTCTTGGAAATTTACACCTGCTCCTGAGCTTATAAGGCTAGTTTTGTTTTGTTCTAGTTTCATTTTCAAAGGTTAACAGAATTGATACTGTGTCTAGAGAAGTGCATCCCTGTGGCTATGAAGATTATCCGTATACTATTAGCAGCCAATGGCCTGAGAAAAGCAAATATTCACCTCTCTGGAGTTCTTGCGAGAGCACACCTGGAGAACTGTACCCAGTTTGGTACTCCTGGAACAAGAAAGGCTTGGATAAACTGGAGAAAGTCAACCATAGTGACTATAGTGATGGTGTGCATAACGCGAGAAGAGACCAAAAGATATGGATTTGCACAGCCTGAAGAAGAGTAGATTGAGGGGAATCTAGTTGCCATCTTCAAGCGCATAAAAGTTTTAGACAAGACAGATTCATCCCGGAAAAGGGCAGAAAAAGGACAAGAGGCAATAATCACAAGCTGCAGCAAAGGAAATTCTGATCAAGTGTCAGAAAAGCATTTTTCATGGTGAAGTTGATCAAACACTGAATCAGGTTGTCTAGAAAGGCAGTGAAACATTTACCCTTGAATTTATTCAGAACTTAACTTGACAAGGCCCTGGGCAACCTGATCTTTGAAGCTGGCTTTTAGTAATGGATTCAGTTCTACAAGACCTTTCCAACCTAAATTATTCTACGGTTATATGAGTTTCTGGGTGTTAATGATCAGATAATGCATTTTTAAGGTTTACTTCCAATATTTTCTTCTCCAGGACAACTTACTAACTGGTCCAAGCCCTTCATGGATATGACTATACCATTCTAGACTACAGTAGTTCAGACCCAGAGGCACTACTTCTTTTTTCATATTTATTCCATTATCCAGAATATCTCATCCCCCAATTCTCCAGCCAATAAAAATATGGCAATTTTGACTTTTGTCAACATCATGGAGCTCTAAACAGAGAATCAAGAATAGACAGACCCACTCACATTGTCACGCAGCTCTATTTAAGTTAACAGAAATTAAGAGAAACTGGGGACAAAAGTCTGGTTTAAACAGCTCATTGAGCTATCAAATTCTGTACCTGAAGATTCTGATCGTAAAGGGAAAGCTAATCAACTTAATGATTGCTTATCTTCCACAGAATCCTTCAACAGTTTTACAGTCTGTAAACTGTAGGCTTTTTTTTCTCTTTCCCTACAAAATGCAGCACTCATACGGGAAGCCTTAAAACTGAAGGCAATATAGTTATAGAATTCTATTTTCTGATTTGTTTTTTTGGCATCAGTACTAAGAGGTTGCTGCAAATTAAATTTATTGTTCTCTGATTGGCACTCTCCAGACCATAAAGGGAATAACTTCTACTCTAAAATCAATGTTTGTGATTTTATGCTTCTCCTTCAAATACATTCTTTTAACTCACAAAACCAGTTACTGGATATTCCTTTTATTTTGTTCATTCACTGGTACTGGCAAATAGCACTTTATTTTTGTTTGTTAGATTAATTCAAATGAGAGAAGCTGTTTCATTTGAAGACTTTAAGCTGCAGGTTGTCCTTCCAAGTATAAAAGAAAAATTCAATAAATTTTCATGAAAAAATATTTTCCATAAGTAGTTCTGCTGATGGCAGCCACGTATTAGAATTGCAATAGTTCTCAGATACATTTTTTGGGCAGATCTTTAGGGGACATGAAATGTTTTAAGTATATCTGTACTAATATACAGTAGTTGAAAAATTGGTCTGTGATGAAGCTGAATATTTACAGAACACATAGCTGAAACTGGAATGTCTTTTTTTTAATCATTTATCCACTGATCAATGCCTTTAATAATGCTATTTCCACATTTCAACTTTTCTAGAAACAAACCCTCATTAGTTGTTTAAAGACAACAAAATATAATTTTACAATTGCCTGTATTTATATGAACAGTTCATATGTTTGAAAAAAATGGTTATGACTATGATTTAATGAGAAATAACTTTGGAGTACCAATCTGTTTTGAAATACTCAGAAATTTAAAATGGGTAACCAAGGCATCTCTCTCTCTGCCTTTCAGTTTAGTTTCCTAGTCCTTTACAAACTCTCTGTGATTTTTTTTTCTGTCAAACTTTCACTTAATTCTTCTAATAACTTACTTATGTGTATCTTACCTCAAAAAACTGTCATCGTTTCTTTCCTGTGCATTGGTGAAATTTGAAGTACATTAGAGAGGAATAAAGACATGGGTGTTTTCCCTTCCTGGGTCAGCAGAAGCGATTCAGGGGCAAGATTCAAGATTGCCAGGGCAGCTGATAAGATCAGATTGTTTGTGTTGCTAAGCGATGAAGGTCTCATCCTTTGCTTCCTACTCCTCACACATCCTCACTTCCATTCCTCCTGTTAAGACAGGAAGAAGAGGTAGGAGTAGGGTCTCTTAGTTTTGATTATGGCAAGGTGGTAAATAGGTTGATGCTGTCAAATGGAATTATGTTTTTAAGATGCATGTTTGTTCTTGACTTTGACTTTTTATTTCTTCTTAAGAATGCCCTGGCTTTTGCAAGTAATTTTGTTATGAATGGTCACAGATCTAGGAGAAGTAACTGGAGTTATAGCTGGCAGTACATTATTCTGCTGACTGTCAAGGACTTGCAGACTATTATGTCTCGGAGAATATGTTGGGCAAGGGATGAAATCCCAGTTCATTAAATTCAGCAATAAAACTCCCATCAGTTTGAAACACTTGCTGCTAGTTCTGCTTAGTCATAAAGCAAAATATGCAGGTCTACTGTTAATACTCCAGTAATCTCAACACTTTGCTTCAGGCAGTGCCAGGCAAAATCTCACCTACCTGCATTTTGGAGCACAGAAGCAAATTCCTAGGCTTAGAAGGGAAAACTTCTATGACCAGACATGAGATAGTGCTAGCATATGCTGATATTGCGTCCTGGTACTCAAAGCATGGCAGCAATTGGGTCAAGGAAGGCTGAGATCAAGGGGACTTCAGGCTGTTCATAAGGGCACTGCTGAATTCCCATTTGGACCACTCCACATAAGTGCACAGCTTAGTAACATAGATGTTGGCACAGTAACATAAATGTTGTGATCAATGAGTGAAGTGTGAATTTGTTGAAAACTGCAATTCTAACAGAATCTCTGGAACTGACGACATATTTTTCAGTACACTGATATTATAGTTATTATAACGCCTACTGACTTTTTAAAGTTATTTCCTTTAATTCTCATGACCGGGGTCCAGCTGGCAGTAAGCAAAGAAGAAAATACTTGTAGTGGCATATTTTCTAGGCTGTGTTCTAGCTGAGCTTTTACCTTCCAATGAAAGAATTCATAGATGAAAGAATCGCTTGTTTAGCTTTATTGTAACACAATATTTTACAAAAATCTACTTTAATTCTTGATATTATATAGCGAGAATCTTTGCGAATAAGACTATTTTTTCAAATTGAAAAGCAAATCACAAAATAAATACAGGCTAAAACTTCTCTTGAAATCCAGTGACAGTATTTCCCTTTATCCCTTATCTCTTGACTGTAAAGCCACCTTGGATCTTGTTATGTCTGGAGCTACACTAAATGACTTATGTCAAGAGAGAGGTTGTTTCATTTTCTGCTTGTCATTGTCAAAGGACTTTTTCTAATGGTCTCTCTGCCCTGTGCTTTCTGAGATACTGCATGGAAGGCTGCATGAAGGAAATACAACTGAGAGCATCACCTTGGCATACTTTAATATAACTTCTGATCTGGAGCCTGGAAGATGTGGCTTTAAGTCAATCTTTTTCTCCTACAGCATGTAAAGCCTGATGTGGACTGCCTAGCTTGGTAAAGGAGTAAGCTTTATATTTTTATATATTTTAAAGGTTTGTTATTTGTTAAAATAAAGGCTTAAAAAAAGGCTTGTTATTACAGGTGAATTAATAGCTCAAAATTCTAAATACTTCAAATTTTTACTGTACCATAGTTAATGTGGACTTCGAACGGTTAAACTTATAAAACCTTCTGCTGGGTTTAAGGTCTTTGTTCCTGATTACGATAACAGTTTTATTTCCTTTTCCTGGAACTTGAAAGGCTACAGTGGACAACAACAGACACATAAGTTGCCCTCCATTTTCAAGAAGAAAACAATGACTCTTTGTTATCATTATCTTCAGTACTCAACAGTAAAGCAAAAAGTAAAGCAGAAGACTTGAATTTCAGCAAAAGCAAAGAATGATAGATCTACTCCATTAAGCACAAACTAGAAAAGAAAGACTTTCTCACTCTTTTTCTTGCCCCAGGGAGACATGAGTCTGTGCAAATTTTGTAATAAATACAAATCACCTCTTTTGCAGTGCCGGTTAATCTGTGTCAGGCAAGGCCCAATCTTCTTCCATTGCAGGGAAGATGCAGACTCAGGGAATCTGCTCTTTCTTATCCCTGCAGAATAACTACTGTTGGAGGCAAATAATCACACTGTAGACATGCTATTTGGGGATTTACAATTCTACTGCCACAGCTAGATTTATAAGACAATAGAGACTTGCTTGTAAGGTCTTAAGGGCTGTAAATGCTTCAGTCAGTTACAATCACATAAGTGGACACAGAATTTGGATACTGTTGGGGTTATTCTGTGCTGCGTCTCTGAGCAGTGCAGAACAAACCTCCCTTTTAGTCCAGAAGCGTTTCATACTACTCTGTAGTTTAAAAGCCAAGGTGTCTGTTGACCCTACAGCAGGTTCATAGGCATGCCTTGGGCCTTGCTTGAATCTGCTGTGTTACGTGGTGTAACTTCTTCCTGGCACTACCTTTTCATCTGTGCCTTTTACTTGTGCAGGGAGTCTTGTTCACCATACCAGAACGCTACCACCAGCCACTACTGTGATTTACACAGCTCCTTTCAGCCCTCTGGCACTTTAACCCAGTACTTAAGGATCAGGAAAGAGCAGAGGAGCCAATGATCTGCACACAGACTCTCCATCTCCATGTTGGGAGGGGGATGTATTTTTTGTGTATTTGCTTTTGTAAAAAGGAGAAAAGTCTTACAATCCTTGCTAGTAATAGTGATTGAAAGGTTCTATCCGGAAATAAGTTTATATATTCACAATTGTCTTTTTCTTCTTTTTAAAAATATCTATTATACTAAACGCAGTTGCCAGCAAATATGCTAAGTAAGTGACAAAAACCTTACAGTGTAGTGAGATACAGGGGAAATGGTGGACTAATGGATGAGGAAATCAGACAGAAGTATTCTAAAACCCTTCCTTAGCTTCTGGAAAACAAATCTGCACTCATGAGAATGTTTATGTAATTCCCAACTGGTAACCATACTAAGGTAATGACATTTCAGAACCAGAGCAGGGCAACAGACCACACAGAGGTTGTGTTCATACTTTAGGGATGTGTGTTTTATGGTATATACCCTGTCTAGCAGTCCTAAGTGGTCAGAGTTTGAGGACGGAGAAGAGAATGAAGAGTTGTGTTTTCATCCTGGCATGAAGAAAGGACAACTTTAAATAAAGGACATATTCTTACAAAACATCAGACTGTACTGACTTCAGAAATCAAATATAACATGCAAGACGGATGTTTAGTTGCTATGAATGTAAGCTGAAGTCTTGAAAAGAGTTATGCTCATTTGCCCTTGCTGTTCCTTTAACAGGAATTCTGTACTCTTACAAAGCACAGTCAGCAACAGCTGGAAGAAACCAGAAGAACTGGCTTGTCCATTGCCAGAGCAAAGCCATATGTTTGAAAATTACTTGCTCATTTTTTCTTATGCTATCTCACAGGAAAAGTAAATGGGTGAGCAGGAGCCCCCAGATAACCAAGTAAAAAACACAACTGTCTAGCACTTGCCACATGTTCCTTCCCTTCCCAAAAATTTCAGGTAACATCAGCAGAGGACTTTTTTTTATAGAGAAAGAAGTTTCCTACCAAAAAGCTTTATCTTTTAAGCATACTGGTGTTTTTTGTAGCCTGTTTCATATAAAAGGTAAAAAGAAGAGCAGGCCCTCATTTTTTTCCCCTCTACAAATGAGGTTTACACCCTCTCTGAAACACTGAAAAAAACCCTTAAGAACATAAATTCATTTACCCTGCTCTCCTGGATTTGTAAAACAGGTATATGGGGATTTTTTTTTTTTTGTTTTGGCTATAAAAAGGCAGGTAAAGAGATCTATTAATTTTATTAATCTTGTGAGAAATACCTAACAAAATCAACTATAAATCTTATGAAAGATAAGCTAATAGTTGGTTTTCAATCCAAACACATGACTTCAATTCATCTCTAATTCTTAAATTTGCTTCCTTCAATTTCCACTTGTTTCTCTGGAGCTCGTCTGAATTCTGGTATCAAAAGAGCTGATCTTCAGAGAGTCAGAGTGTGAGATCATTCTATACACATATAGCTGTTCCTAAGGGTAGCTGCATCTTTTAAGCTTCTATCTTCTACTAAAGTGTTAACACACTTCAAAAAACACAGACAGCAATCTGTACAAAAGCCCAAACTCTAGAATATTCTGTGAAATCAAGTTTTACTTAACTTATTAAACCAAGAAAGGTGGCAAATGATTAGTAGTAATTAACTACAAGTTAACAATACCAGCTTTAAAGACGGTGCATCTAATCATTACCATAAGAGAACAAGCATAGCAATTAAGAGAAATACATCACCAATTGTTCTATCATCATCATCCAGATCCACACTCATCAGGGAACCCCTTTGGAATGAAGATCTGAAGACCCTGACCCTGTACCTGTGGATGGGATCTCCAGAGATTGCTGCAGGAGGGTCCATCTTTTGCATCCTTAAATAAACAACATCATTCTAAAAGGGGGAACGGTGGCTTCAGCTGCTTTGTTGCCCCCCTCCTGGAGTGTGGCCAAAACTACAGAAGGTGGGAAGGAAGGCAGCTGGATTTCTCTTACCTCTAAACTAAGAAGGCTGCATTTGTCTCACACTTTGTACATTAAGAATAGCATAACGCAATTTTACTGATAATATGACTGTGAGATGTTACAAATTAAACAGTCCACGCAGCAATGCAATATGAATCATCCACAAGTCACTTATTTGAGGCCTATTGATCAGATCCTGTCACTTCAACTACAAGCACAGATTCTCAGACACAGCAGTCTAATCTCCACTTCACATAATGCATTATAAACAATAGCCCAAAAATTAGATGTTTATGATTTATGAGGTAATCTTTTGATCACAGAGCAGTGAAATTATTGAGAGAAAAATCCTTGGAACACAAGCACAGAATTGCCCAGGGAAAAGAAGTGCAAACAGTTCTGCAAAGAGGAAGCAAGCGATGAATATGCTGAAGACATCCTTCAATCACCAAACAAACGGGAAATTCTCCTCATATGAAAAAAAAAATAATTATTGACTGACACTAGAATTAGGAGAATATTGTGAAACATGCAGGCAGACCAGGTAATTTCTCAGAATTGTACAATAAGTATATCAATAAACACAAGACATAATAATTTAAGAAAATGAGACTGTGAAAAATGTTACAATGCCACTTTATCATTACAGGAGAGTAAGCAGCTGGCAGTTTGCAATGAGCGAGCAAGAGAAGAAAGTGCATAAGCGATCTGAAAGGATGAAAAAAACGATATAAATTTTTGATTTATAAAAAAAATCAAAAGTGATGTGATTTTGGATTTTTAGCAATGATTTTATTTGACATGAAAATTCTTGCAGCAGTGGCACTATCCCTTTCTCATCGAACATTCTGGTGTTGGACTGACATATTCTATTGTAAAAACACTATCAAAGTAATAAGTATTCCCCAAATATCAAGACTATTATTAACTGCTGAAAAAAAATAGGCGTAACAGTGACTAGAATGATCAGCTATGCATTATGCTACTGATGGAGACAAATAACATTAGAAAAGGGACAAATGAATGTTGTGCTATATGTAATCAACTCAGGGAGCTGTAAGGGAATTCTCAAAAACCCTGCTGATCTGTTAAAGGAGACAAAACTTGTTTTACATAATACGGACAAGAACATCACATGGTCAAACGCTTCAACTCCTCTATTTACTTTCTGGCTCTTCTGCTCGAGAGAGCTGATTTTGGTATCCAAAAAACAAACTTTGCCACAGGCAACCGATACCAGTGCAGGAAGAGGGCACGTCCTGCATCTCAGTACCTGGGTGGCACCGTGTACCCACTGGGGCTCAGTTGGGCAGGCTGCCGCAGGCATGGCTCAACAGAGCTGCAAGAGTTCTTACTTTTCTGGCGGGTGGACACCATGGTGTTGTGTTTTTTCTGCTCGAGGGTCTGTGCCCTCTCCTTGCTCCCTCTGCCTGGGCCACCCGCCTTCGTGAACAGCCTTAGCAAAGTACCGAGCCGCGCCCCTCTTAATTGCTATGCTTTTTCTCTTATGGTAATGATTAGATGCACCGTCTTTAAAGCTGGTATTGTTAACTTGTAGTTAATTACTACTAATCATTTGCCACCTTTCTTGGTTTAATAAGTTAAGTAAAACTTGATTTCACAGAATATTCTAGAGTTTGGGCTTTTGTACAGATTGCTGTCTGTGTTTTTTGAAGTGTGTTAACACTTTAGTAGAAGATAGAAGCTTAAAAGATGCAGCTACCCTTAGGAACAGCTATATGTGTATAGAATGATCTCACACTCTGACTCTCTGAAGATCAGCTCTTTTGATACCAGAATTCAGACGAGCTCCAGAGAAACAAGTGGAAATTGAAGGAAGCAAATTTAAGAATTAGAGATGAATTGAAGTCATGTGTTTGGATTGAAAACCAACTATTAGCTTATCTTTCATAAGATTTATAGTTGATTTTGTTAGGTATTTCTCACAAGATTAATAAAATTAATAGATCTCTTTACCTGCCTTTTTATAGCCAAAACAAAAAAAAAAAAATCCCCATATACCTGTTTTACAAATCCAGGAGAGCAGGGTAAATGAATTTATGTTCTTAAGGGTTTTTTTCAGTGTTTCAGAGAGGGTGTAAACCTCATTTGTAGAGGGGAAAAAAATGAGGGCCTGCTCTTCTTTTTACCTTTTATATGAAACAGGCTACAAAAAACACCAGTATGCTTAAAAGATAAAGCTTTTTGGTAGGAAACTTCTTTCTCTATAAAAAAAAGTCCTCTGCTGATGTTACCTGAAATTTTTGGGAAGGGAAGGAACATGTGGCAAGTGCTAGACAGTTGTGTTTTTTACTTGGTTATCTGGGGGCTCCTGCTCACCCATTTACTTTTCCTGTGAGATAGCATAAGAAAAAATGAGCAAGTAATTTTCAAACATATGGCTTTGCTCTGGCAATGGACAAGCCAGTTCTTCTGGTTTCTTCCAGCTGTTGCTGACTGTGCTTTGTAAGAGTACAGAATTCCTGTTAAAGGAACAGCAAGGGCAAATGAGCATAACTCTTTTCAAGACTTCAGCTTACATTCATAGCAACTAAACATCCGTCTTGCATGTTATATTTGATTTCTGAAGTCAGTACAGTCTGATGTTTTGTAAGAATATGTCCTTTATTTAAAGTTGTCCTTTCTTCATGCCAGGATGAAAACACAACTCTTCATTCTCTTCTCCGTCCTCAAACTCTGACCACTTAGGACTGCTAGACAGGGTATATACCATAAAACACACATCCCTAAAGTATGAACACAACCTCTGTGTGGTCTGTTGCCCTGCTCTGGTTCTGAAATGTCATTACCTTAGTATGGTTACCAGTTGGGAATTACATAAACATTCTCATGAGTGCAGATTTGTTTTCCAGAAGCTAAGGAAGGGTTTTAGAATACTTCTGTCTGATTTCCTCATCCATTAGTCCACCATTTCCCCTGTATCTCACTACACTGTAAGGTTTTTGTCACTTACTTAGCATATTTGCTGGCAACTGCGTTTAGTATAATAGATATTTTTAAAAAGAAGAAAAAGACAATTGTGAATATATAAACTTATTTCCGGATAGAACCTTTCAATCACTATTACTAGCAAGGATTGTAAGACTTTTCTCCTTTTTACAAAAGCAAATACACAAAAAATACATCCCCCTCCCAACATGGAGATGGAGAGTCTGTGTGCAGATCATTGGCTCCTCTGCTCTTTCCTGATCCTTAAGTACTGGGTTAAAGTGCCAGAGGGCTGAAAGGAGCTGTGTAAATCACAGTAGTGGCTGGTGGTAGTGTTCTGGTATGGTGAACAAGACTCCCTGCACAAGTAAAAGGCACAGATGAAAAGGTAGTGCCAGGAAGAAGTTACACCACGTAACACAGCAGATTCAAGCAAGGCCCAAGGCATGCCTATGAACCTGCTGTAGGGTCAACAGACACCTTGGCTTTTAAACTACAGAGTAGTATGAAACGCTTCTGGACTAAAAGGGAGGTTTGTTCTGCACTGCTCAGAGACGCAGCACAGAATAACCCCAACAGTATCCAAATTCTGTGTCCACTTATGTGATTGTAACTGACTGAAGCATTTACAGCCCTTAAGACCTTACAAGCAAGTCTCTATTGTCTTATAAATCTAGCTGTGGCAGTAGAATTGTAAATCCCCAAATAGCATGTCTACAGTGTGATTATTTGCCTCCAACAGTAGTTATTCTGCAGGGATAAGAAAGAGCAGATTCCCTGAGTCTGCATCTTCCCTGCAATGGAAGAAGATTGGGCCTTGCCTGACACAGATTAACCGGCACTGCAAAAGAGGTGATTTGTATTTATTACAAAATTTGCACAGACTCATGTCTCCCTGGGGCAAGAAAAAGAGTGAGAAAGTCTTTCTTTTCTAGTTTGTGCTTAATGGAGTAGATCTATCATTCTTTGCTTTTGCTGAAATTCAAGTCTTCTGCTTTACTTTTTGCTTTACTGTTGAGTACTGAAGATAATGATAACAAAGAGTCATTGTTTTCTTCTTGAAAATGGAGGGCAACTTATGTGTCTGTTGTTGTCCACTGTAGCCTTTCAAGTTCCAGGAAAAGGAAATAAAACTGTTATCGTAATCAGGAACAAAGACCTTAAACCCAGCAGAAGGTTTTATAAGTTTAACCGTTCGAAGTCCACATTAACTATGGTACAGTAAAAATTTGAAGTATTTAGAATTTTGAGCTATTAATTCACCTGTAATAACAAGCCTTTTTTTAAGCCTTTATTTTAACAAATAACAAACCTTTAAAATATATAAAAATATAAAGCTTACTCCTTTACCAAGCTAGGCAGTCCACATCAGGCTTTACATGCTGTAGGAGAAAAAGATTGACTTAAAGCCACATCTTCCAGGCTCCAGATCAGAAGTTATATTAAAGTATGCCAAGGTGATGCTCTCAGTTGTATTTCCTTCATGCAGCCTTCCATGCAGTATCTCAGAAAGCACAGGGCAGAGAGACCATTAGAAAAAGTCCTTTGACAATGACAAGCAGAAAATGAAACAACCTCTCTCTTGACATAAGTCATTTAGTGTAGCTCCAGACACAACAAGATCACCTGGTCTGCCACCTCAGCGGAAGTGGAGAACATCACTCCACGTGGCAGCCAGAATTCAAAGGTTATCGGTGGGTAACAAACCACCAATAGTGGACAGTCAGGACCTGAGCCTATTCCACTTAGGAAAGGGGTGGAAATAACAGCCCAACGGAACTGAGGAACTGCATTTACCCTAATGCATGCAGTATGGGCAACAAACAAGGGGAGCTGGAAGCCATTGTGAGGCTGGAAAACTATGATATAATCGCCATCACAGAAATGTGGTGGGATGATTCGCACAACTGGAGCACTGCCATGGGTGGCCATAAACTCTTCAGGCGGGACAGGCCTGAAGAGAGGCGGTGGGGTTGCCCTCTATGTTAGAGAAAGTTTTGATTATGTAAAACTAAAATACGCTAACGATAGGGTTGAGTGCTTGTGGGTTAAAATCAGTGGAACCCACAGAAAGTCAGACATAATGGTGGGAGTCTGTTATCGGCCGCCCAGCCAGGACGAGGAAAGGGATGAGCTCTTCTACGAGCAACTGGGAGAAGTCTCGCAATCACTGGCCTTCATTCTTGTGGGATACTTCATCTTTCCAGGTGTCTGCTGGAAGTATAACACAGCAGAAAGGAAACAGTCTACGAGGTTCATCGAGTGCATGGAAGATAACTTCCTGACACAGCTGGTGAGTGAACTGACTAGGGAAGGTGCCCCACTGGATCTGCTGTTTGTGAACAGAGAGGGCCTTGTGGGGGAGGTGACTGTTGGAGGACACCTGGGGCTCACTGATCACGAGATGATAGAATTCTCAGTTCTTGTAAGAGTAAGGAGGGGGGGTCAGCAGAATCGCCATCTTGGACTTCTGGAGGGCAGACTTCAAACTGTTTAAAAGTCTGCTTGATAAAGTCCAGTGGGAGACGGTTCTCAATGTTAAAGGAGTCCATGAGGTCTGGATGCTCCTCAAGAAGGAAGTTCTGGCAGCACAAGAGCAGGCCATTCCCATGTGCCGTAAAATGTGTCAGCAGGGAAGAAAGCTGCCTTGGCTTAACAGAGAGCTCTATGTTAGTCTAAGGAAAAAAAAAGGAAAATATATGAGCATTGTATACAAGGAGCAGGTGAGATCACATAGGCAAAAAATTAGAAGGGCTAAAGCCCAACTGGATCTTCAACAGGCCAGTTCAGTGAAAGACAATAAGAAATGTTTCTTCAAGTATATTAACAGCAACAGGAGGACCAAGGAGAATCTCCCTCCTCTACTGGATGTGACAAAGGATGTAACAAAGCATGAGTACAAGGCAGAGGTACTTAATGCCTTCTTTGTTTCGGTCTTTAATAGGAAGGTAAGATGTTCTCTGTGCTCCAAGACTCCTGAGCCAGAAGACTGTGAAGATGAACCCTCAGTGTTTCAAAAAGAATTGGTTAAAGACCTGCTCGTCCAATTATACATCCACAAGTCTGTTAGGCTGGACGGGATGCACCCAAGGATATGAAGGGAGCTGGCAGAGGTCCTTACCAAACCCCTTTCCCTCATCTATCAACAGTCCTGGCTGACTGGGGAAGTGCCGCCGAACTGGACACTGGCAAACGTAACTCCCATTTACAAGAAGGGTTGGAAGGAGGATCCAGGGAATTATAGGCCTGTAAGCTTGACCTCGGTACCAGGGAAGGTCATGGAGCAGATCATACTGAGTACGATCACACAGCACGTGCAGGATAGACAGGTGATCAGACCCAGTCAACACGGGTTTATGAAAGGCAGACCTGCCAGACCAACCTGATATCCTTCTGTGACAAGGCTACCCGGTTAAATGGACAAGGGAAAGGCTGTGGATGTGGTACACCTGGACTTTTGTAAAGACTTTGACACCATTTCTCAAAGTATTCTGATTGAGAAATTGACTGCCATTGGCCTGGAAAGGCACACCCTCTGCTGGGTTAAAAACTGGCTGGATGGCCGGGCCCAAATAGTGGTGGTAAATGGAGTTAAATCCAGTTGGAGGCCGGTCATGAGTGGTGTTCCCCAGGGTTCAGTGCTGGGTCCAGTCCTGTTCAATATCTTTATTAATGACCTGGATGAAGGGATCGAGTGCACCCTTAGTGAGTTTGCAGATGACACCAAGCTGGGTGGCAGTGTTGATGTGCCTGAAGGAAGGGAGGCTCTGCAAAGAGATCTGGACATCTGGATCGATGGGCTGAGACCAACGGGATGGGGTTTATGCCAAGTCCTGCACCTGGGGCACAACAACCCCATGCAGCGTTACAGGCTTGGGGAAGAACGGCTGGAAAGCTGCCTGGTGGAGAAGGACCTGGGGGTGTTGATTGACAACCAGCTGATATGAGCCAGCAGTGTGCCCAAGAAGGCCAATGGCATCTTGGCCTGTATCAAAAACAGTGTTGCCAGCAGAACAAGGGAGGTGATTGTGCTCCTATGCTTGGCAATGGCGAGGCTACACTTCGAGCACTGTGTGCAGTTATGGGCCCCTCACTACAAGAAGGACATTGAGGTGTTGGGAGTGTTGGAGTGGGTCAAGAGAAGGGCGACTAGTCTGGTGAAGGGGCTGGAAAACAAGTCCTACAAGGAACGGCTGAGGGGACTGGGGTGTTTAATTTGGAGAAGAGGAGGCTGAGGGGAGACCTCATTTGCTGTCTACGGCTGCCTGAAAGGGGGCTGTGGGAGAGCGAGTGTTGATCTCTTCTCTCAAGTGACAGGTGATAGGAGAAGAGGAAATGGCCATAGTTGTGCCAGGGGAGGTTGAGACTGGATTTTAGGAAGAATTTTTTAAGTGAAAGGGTGGTCAGGCACTGGAACAGGCTGCCCAGGTAGGCAGTTAAGTCAACATCCTGGGAGGTATTTTAAAAAAGGATGGATGAGTTTTCAAGGGACATGGTTTAGCGGATAATGGGTGCGGTTTGACTCGATAATCTCAAAGGTCTTTTCCAACTGGAAGATTCTATTATTTTATGATGCTATTAGTGATTCTTAAATTAACCTTTTAATTTGGGAAGATATATAGATTCTGAGTTCATTTAGGTGTTTTTCCGTTGGTTGGCAGGTCGCAAGTTATAGCTAATGCAACTTGCTGCACATCAGTGCTGTTAGCTAACTGGTCAGCAGCTCAATTTGGACCTGAATTCCTTTGTGGCAGCATCCTGCTGCTTCTGCTCTGTGGTGGTCCTGGTCATGAAGTGATGCAAGGAGTGCCCGGAATGGATGGCGACTTGTTAAATGCAACAGTTTAGTGCAGTCTGTCTTGGGCCAGTGCAAGTACAAGCCATACTGCATGCCAAAGCCCTGCTGTGTCAAAGCCCCGAGACAAGGGATGGAATTTATGGTAGGCAGACAGTCACATTTTATTGTACCATTTATATGTAATAGTATACAGGGAGTAACGCAATGCTTAAGGACATCCGATAACCAATGAGGGCAAAACAAAGGCTTGAATCATTGCTTATCCTGCAAGCACTGAATATTTGCTGCATGAAATGTATTGGGTGGACATAAAGTGCATCGTATGCTTTTGAATTATATATATTAGAAAGTATATGTACAACGGCTTAGAGTAACGTGAAACCAACAACTGCTATAATTCTATCAGTTTCTAACTATTGAAATTTTGAATTTGCAGCCTTTAAAATCCAGTTATTAATACAGTAAATAAAAATTAAATTAAATTTAAAGTTTCATAGAATTACAGAATCATAGAATCATCTGGCTGGAAAAGACCGCTGAGATCATCAAGTCTAACCATACCTTTCCCCTTACTAAAGCATATCCCTAAGAAACTCACCTACCCATCTTTTAAACACCTCCAGGGATGGCGACTCAACCACCTCCCTGGGCAGCCTTTTCCAGTGCCTGACTACCCGTCCAGTGAAGAAATATTTCCTGATGTCTAACCTGAACCTCTGCTGGTGTAACTTGAGGCCATTTCCTCTCATTCTATCACTTGTCACTTGCAAGAAGAGACCAGAACGCACCTCGCTACAACCTCCTTTCAGGTAGTTGTAGACAATGGTTGTTTAGTTATCTTTGTGTGAATGCTTTGTCGTGTATATATGCATACAGGAGAATAACTACTTGGATCACTTTTTATTAGTAAAAAATAAGATTTTTGATTCTCAGTTCTAATAAAATTTAGTACCATTATTGCAACAATTTTTCTACTTCGTATTTTCTTAATAAGTTTGCAACAAAGAGCTTATTTCGGCCCCCCAAAAAATCCATATACAGTACATAATGTCTTATTTTTCCAGAAATCATATATACAATGACTTGTACTAATCTGTATGTACAGAAAAATACCTTCATTTTCTGTGATGGAAGATCATAGTTACATACACTTCATATAGATTCAATTCAGATTCTAGGTATGGTAAGAAGCAGCTGTTGGAAAATGCATTGATCTTACAAACTCTGAAAATGCAGGGAAAATCATTCAGGATTCCTTTTTGCTTCAAGAAGATTCTTCCACACTTCAACAAATTCTGCTTCTGCTTTCTGCTGATCCCTGCATTTTGCTCTGACTTGCTAAATGAAAGCCTTTCCCTCAGTGACTAAAATGACTACTTTGTGCACTTCATGAGTGATGTTTTTAATTCCTCTCTCTGTTACTTTGGACACCTATTAGAAAACAAACGGCTGTAATGGTGCGCTTATGGAAACACAAATAAGTGTGTGTCACTTACTTAGGCCAAAAACATACACAGTGACCGGCATTTAGTAACTTCAGCAGATCTTCTTCACCTTGGAAGTAACTACCATATTATGTAAGCTAACAGATGAGAAACGATCTTAAAACATATTTCCATCTCAATGAGAGGGAAAAGTCATTCTCTTTAAAAGCTGATTCTCTGCTTTGTTTTTGCTTAAGCTGTCAAAAATGCATGTATGGTAGTAAGGGATAAGATTTATGTTTGGGTTTTCCTATCTCAAGTCCAGTGAAGACTGATATGCTGTCTTTGTTAAAGACTGTTATTGAACTTATGCAATTACAACCATGAAATTTTGTTATTATTTTTATTATCTTTATTAGGGTTGTAAAGTTTTATAGGTTAGATGGAGTATAAAAATGCCTCGGTAATTCCAGCATACACATTTCCTTGCTAAAAGTCAAAAAAAGGCCAAATTATGCAACAGAAAGCTAGTGTAAGAGAGAACATACCTCTTCAGTTGTACTTGTAGCTCCACTGTGAGTTATAGCATTTTGATTACGTTGATAAAAGTCTTTCTAACTGTCTTGTACCTGGAAAGAATGTAATGTGAAAAAGAGATTTATTTTAATATATTTGAATAATTTCTACATAAAATTTTATCCTCAAAGACTTAAACCTTGCTGATAGCTTTGATGAGGTCATATTTTGTATCATCACACTGAGAATCATTTTTTGGTATCTCACCTCAGTCCCTGAAAGGTAAGCAAAAAACAGTATGGCCTAAATTTTCAAAGGTATTTGGGAACTGTGCCTAACTGAAATTGTGAAATATTTTATAGTATAGGTATAACTACACTGTTTGACTATAATATGCTAATAACAATGAGATATATGCTTTCCTCTTCCTAGAATTTTCAGTTCACTTTCTCTTTCCTTCTTTTTTTAAAGAAAAACTTGTCCATAAACCACCATGTTCCAGTGCATCCAGGTACACATGTGATTTAATGAAGCTGTCAACATGCATTACTGAGAAACTGCACTATGATTTTCTTCATTTTTGAGTCATGTGCCAGAGGTAGAAAGGCTAATGTTGTCGGAATATAAATGGTAGAAACAAGCAGAACTGGTTTATAAATTTTATCACTAGAAGACAGAGCAACTTTTACTACGTTATATCTCTGCCTTTAAAAAACCTTCACACGTATTTCATTGTGTGGTAGCATATTTACTGTACCAGGACTGTGAAATGTACTTTTTGAGCACATGAAATGTCACTGTAATATGCAAATATGCAACATAAATCAACAAAGATTCTCAGAAATGCTAGGAAAATAAAAATTTATATTATAGTTATTCTACTTTCGTATTTTATGCTTTGTAGTTTTATCTTCTAATTCCACGTTCCTTTGTTTGTTTAACTAAGGGAAGAGAGAGATCCTAACAAACATATTCAATGTCTAGGAATCTGTTATTTTGATACTTGTGTATTCTGATCCTTTTCCTTTTTCTGCTTGTAAAATCTTGAAATATTTTTAATAAGAAATGTCCTATACATTACATATATCTGAAATTTGAAAGACTTCTTAGAAAAGGGGTTTTTTTTAGTTGGTTGAGTATGAGTTGGGCTGACTTT
The DNA here is from genome assembly GCA_033556795.1 of Tapera naevia. NCBI lineage: Eukaryota > Metazoa > Chordata > Aves > Cuculiformes > Neomorphidae > Tapera > Tapera naevia. The sequence goes on along the minus strand of JAUMJJ010000079.1, from coordinate 10,677,213 downwards.
TTCTCTAAACCATTGTTGTAGTGTAACTACTTGAATTTTAAAAAAAGAGTTAAATTCATCTAACTTCAGTTGTTCAACATATTCAATAGTTTACATTGGTCTTGGCTTATACTTGTCTATGAACTAGGAACTATAATAGAAGAACTTCACCAATACCTTCCATGCAGATTGTCTGTTTGTTCATCACCCCAGTTTAGATTTAAGTCGTGTTCTAAACCTTCCTCACACAACCCGAGTCCATTTCCTTTCATCCTGTCAGTTGTTACTTGGGAGAAGAGACCAACACCCACCTCACTACAGCTATTTTAGTTCAGTAATCAAAACTGCATTTTCAGAGTTTATCTCTATCCAGCCAATAAATCTTTCCAGGGGTCCTTTTTTATGTGTTAAGGTTTTCAAACTTAAGATGACTCTAAGGAGAGATTTAGTTGCTTACAGTCTTTTAAGGCTCCGGGAGTACAGCCTGGTAGTACAATATAAGTACTTTGGCTCACTTTAATGTGTTTTACAGTGACTACCTTCTCTTCTCATTATTGCTTGCCTGTGAACTGTATCTCCCAGTTTCAGAGACAGAATGACAAAGATTCAAAAAGGATTTCAGCATTTTTCTATCCAGCCCAGTTCGCATTGCCAGTTTGTCCATAAAGTGAGGATTAATTTGAGGACAAGTAAGCACACGTAACAAATAAATGTAGAAGAGAAGCTTTGAACACTTTAACTGCATTTGAACAGTAAAGTAGGTATAATGTATTTATTATTGACTGAAACACATCTAATTTCTTTAGAAGAAAAAATGTGATGGCAAATCCACCCATCACATAAAAAAAAATTACATTATAAACTGAAGAGAATAATACATGTTTTAAATAATACATTTTGGCAAATGTGTTTAAATCAGTTTTAGACCACACCATTTATAATAGAAATCTAAAAATAGTACATTAAAAAAAAATCCTGTGACTTAAAAAGAAATTTTGTGTTCAGGACTAGCCCTTCAGAATAGCAATACATACACTTCACAGCCATGTTTGCCATTTGGAGAAACTACCATCTTTCAATGTCTGTGATCTCCTCTTAGAGAATAAAACCTTGTTGTGATCCTGATCTGGTCGCTGTTTATTGGTGTTACTGCTGCCAGTAAAATCTCATTAATCAGTCACCAGTAAATTCTGTAGCAGACAATTGCAAGAACATAAGAAATATAAAACTTCTTTAGTCATTAGCAATATTGTTGCACAAAAAATATTTCCCATAACAATTATAAAAAATGTATTTTGGGTCTTATTTGAGAAAGACCTTTGCACCTAAACAGAATTCCACTGATTTTATGACTTAAACTAGTCAATAGAAAATAACAGATTATTAGATTTTGTTACAGGCCATGATCATCTAGTCTAGCCTTGAACAAAACACAGGCTATAGAATTCCTTCAATTAATTCCTGTTTGATCTCAAGCATATAATTTAATATAATATCCAGTATAGATTTATAAATATTCTCCAGAGATGAAGAATCCATTACGTAAATGCTTACTATAGGCAATTACTTTCTCTGCTAGTTCTCTGCTAATAGATTTCTATTCCCAGGAAATTATTTATCGATTATACTGGGGTCACCCCCACAGACATGTATTTTATTAGACAAATTGTTTGATCTATATGTATATCCATGAAAGCCAGATCTTTCCAACCCTTTATCATTCTCAGGGTGCTTCTCTGAATCCCCTCCGATTTCTCAACATCCTTCTGCAGCATACCTTGTTCCCTGTTTCTGTGTTCCAGCAGTAATCACTCTTGATATTAAATATTGAATTTTTTTCAGTATGTCTCTTCTTTTGTATCCAAGAGGTTTTGCCTCAATTTGATTAAATGATTCAAATCCATTCTTCCAGTCCACTGACAAAAAAATTAAACTATACATAGCTAAGAGCCCATACCTCTGTGACACCATAAGAAGCACATCTCAGAGTAGATAGATATATTTATTAAAACTGTTTATAATGCTGTTAATCTTAAATATTTATGTGTATCTACATTCTTAATTTCCTGCTATGCAGAAAAAGAAGTATGAGATGGTTTTTGCAATAAATTCTCTACTTCTGTAATGGAACAAATGCTCCTTTGACAGCTTAATTATTAAAAGAGAACTCTGGCTGTTTACAGCATTACAGATATTTAGAATGTAAAAGCATGCCCTGTAGACAGCTAATGAGATAGTCAAATGTAATTTAACATGCCTTTGATTCTCATAGACAGTTTCACCACGTTAGTGGTGTGTCTGTATATTGAAGCAAAATTTTTCTATCTGTTTGCAACTAATTAGCTACAAGTATTATTCTGAGCCATGCAAAAAAAACTTGTAGTAAGAATATATTAAAAGAAGAATATATAAATATATGAAAAATGTAGGCCCAGCACTTCAGAGGTTATTCCCTCTAATCTCATCCCTTGGCAAAGGGAGCCACTTTTACCAATCGGTTCTGAAGTGGCTATTACTCCAGCCCGTTCCTGTCTCAGCTCACTGGCCATCTCATAGGTAGTCATCATTAGTTCTTTTGCCATATTGTAATTTAGCTCTGAGTTCCTATTTTTTTTCCTCATGTTCTGAGTCTGGTTTTTTTGAAAGATGCTAGAATAAAATTTCTTCTTAGGAGCACAGGGGATGATTTACCTCATTTCCACCAATACATCAACATTACAACAGAATAGGCAGTGTTTCCTTTAGCTGCCGAATCAATAAAAAGAACAAAAGAATCAAAGTGTTGTCAGAGGAAGTCTCCATTTCTCAAGATGTAATTATCTGTATGTTTTTACAGTAGATCCAGAATCAGATTTTTGCAGCAGCATCCTGTAGAACACCAAGGTTTAAATGAATGCCCTTTAAGGGAATACATAGAGTCAGCTGGTTATTAGGCATAAAAACATTTTTTTATCTGTAGAAGTAATTTTCCAGGTATGTCAAGAGAGACTTTTTAGTCAGGCTTAGGGTTCCTACAAGAAAAACTCAATTGTTTAGTAATCTATGCAATAGCATGTATGTTGTAGCTTCCACAGGCGGCCTCCAAAATATGCACACTGGCTTCCTCTAAATTTAAATTGCGATGTGAGGCTGTGGCTAGTTCATTCTTTATAGAAAAAAAGGAGGAGGGAAATGAGGAAGAAGTGTAATATACAGGAAAAGAACAGGTAAGAATGTCAAAGTACTGGGTCAAAATGTATACTATTGTACTGCCTTACATGAAAAATAGATAAGGACAAATGAACAACTACAAACTGAGATTTTATTCATTAGTCCCATTCCTAGAATAACCTGATGAAATGGATTAATTCCATCCTTAGGGCCATGCTAAGGTCTCCTATGTTACAGTGGTGAGGTGATATAGTTTTCACTCATGTTAGTGCTTTAGGTTTTTTCTAATAATAAGCAATTACTGCCTCTAGTGAGAAACAAAAAATAATATACAGAAAATATATTTATATGTAAATATTTAATGAAATATGATATGATGGTATCAGTAATTATAATTAAAATGAAAATAGATGGAGTAATAATATTTTGCAGATATATTTTATTTTTAAACTTATGTCCTTCTGATATTGCACACTTTAATTTCCTGGTTCTCAGTCTGTGAAAGGTCAGCCATCCCTGCCTCAAGAAGCACCCTCTCATATAACTATGATGGGAAAAAACAGTAGAACTTAACTGGAGAAATAGCCACTTATAAGATTTCTTTATTTGTTTTTCTTAAATGAAAGCTTGAGTATTATAATTTAATCTCCTCTTATCTGAACGACTGTAACGTGTTGAATAATTTCTTGTGCCATGTCTTCCTAAATACGTGAAAGAGCTCAACAGAATTTTATGGGAAAATATATGAGTTAAAGGAGCTGTAAGCACTGGCTACTATAATTGTGAAGTGAGAAGGAGATTGAGGCTGAGATGCAGCTCACGAACAATAGCTCCTTCCAAATTATCATTCAGTATTTGTCAAATATGATTCATTCCCCTAATAGAAAGCTTAATTTTCCCAATGAGACCTGACAGTTTTCTTGAACTGGTTTCACAGATGATATATCTGCCATGAGTGTGGATTGATGTGTCTTAAGTGGCATTACAGATGCCATTTTCTGTTGATCTGAGAAGGAAAGATAGAAACAAGATCACAATTTTATGAAAAGCTCATAGATTTTTTGCAGAAAATTAAAGAAATTTCAGACTGACCTTTGAGGTGAAAAGAGACACTTAAGAGCATCTAGCCAAGTAAACAAACAAACTGACACTTTTGCAATAATGCATAAACTTTGTAGATTGAAAGGTTGCTTGATGTTTAAATTGATGGTCTGACAGCAAAATGTCAAGGTGTTGTTCATAAGCATGGAGTTCATTCTGTCTTGGAATTTTATTAAGAATATTTCAAAATGCTAAGAGTCAACCTCATGAGGGGCAGATGCTTACTGTGCTTGCATATCAGGAGACCACTGGGCTGATGCATATACAAATATCTGATCTCCAGTATGTCGCAGAATGCAAATTGCTCAAAAGAGCAGGGTCATGTTATAGTCACAGTGATTATTAGAAAAAAAGAATTTTTGTGTTTTGTTGTGTTTAATATGCTTACTTGATAATGGTAAATGTGGGATTTAAATTAAGAGAAAAATAAAATTTAGTTATGTGATCAATAACATTTTTGCATGTATAGTTATGTGCTTACTTTTTTTATGCATGCAGAATCTAACTTTTTGTAATGCTGTGCACCTAGATAGGCCCATACTAACACATTTATCTTAAAGATGCCATTTGAATGAGATATTGAAAAATTTCTTTCCTTGCAAACAGGGAAAATTATTGCAAAACTACAATATGAATGTTAATATAGACATTAATGGCTGCAAATTTCATGCCTTTACAGGAAAATTTAAATTAGAAACTCCAGTTCTATGCAGTTACACTCCTTCAGCTGAGCCAGTTCGGATTTAAAAAACTTTGTTGATCAAGTATGGCAATTGAAAAGCAGTTCCAGGAAAAAGCATGGTTTCACCATCCCCACAGATATTGGATCGACAAAAGATGATATTCTTTTCAGATTTGTTTAGAGATATTTAAAGTAATCCTATCAAGTTTTCAGGAAGTGAAAAAACAGCTGTGCAATACACGTCAATGCTGTGATTACTGAATTGTAAACTACATTATTGCTGAAACAATTATTGTATGCTAATATCTTCTCTGCATTATGATATCTGATAACTTCACAACTGAATGATTAAAGGCACTCATTATTTTTACCAATATATGTACAAAACACAACCTTTTTCTGGGCCAGATGCACCTTATTTGAATTTTATAGCTTCAAATATACTTATGTAATTGTGATTTGCCAGGTTAGGGTATAAATTTGGCTAGCCTGTCAAATAGGTTTGATCTCTCTACCTTAGTAGTTATGCATTTCTAAAGTGTGCTCAGACTGCATTAATTATCTTACCCACCTGAGATTTATGTACTTTAGATAAAGCCTGTAATTTCCTGTGAGAAAACAGTAGCAAAATCAATAACTATTTCTAGTTCCTGTGCTTACCTGGAAAGAACCATTACTTAATAAAAAGAAAAGATAGCCCAGCATTTTTCCTTGTGATAAAACAATAGGTCTGTGTCATATATCTTTGAGACAGTCACATCTTCAAATGAACTTAATGTAAATTCACTGCTAGAACAGTAAAGTTTCTGGCAAAATGGAATAAACACCGGCAAACCATTGTGACAGTTATACATGTGCACCAGATTTTGTTGCTGTCTTTTAATTTAGCTAAATGACATTTTAACTTATTTTCCAAAAAGGTCTATGAATTTAAAATTATATTCTTATGAACGATCTTGTTGTTTTCTGGATGTCATTAAGGATATTCTGATTTGATATGCTTTCTCTAAACACAAGTTGAATAACACTCGAGAATCCAATTATATTAAACTTTCTAAATTAATTTCATAAAAACACAGTTCAGTTTACTCTCTCATTTTGAATACTTTTCTGTTCATGTCTTTTCTATTAATTCAAGATGTGACTGTCTATAGTTAGCTTTTCAATTTTTTCTGTTAAAAAAAAAAAAATCAAATCTTCTGAATGCGGTCTTCTTCATTTTCCTGTCCTAGAATTTGTTAAAGATTAAAGTTCACTCTAAATTTTGCGATTTTTTTTTTCTTTTCCAAATATCACATCATAGCCTAATATTTGATACCTTGGAGCTTTTGGAATCAGAGGTGCACAAGAAACTTAACAGTACAGACATGTGAAATACTATCATACTGTCTGAATGGTTCGTCCACGGAGTCATGATTTCACTTGCAAACTGATTTTAATGTGTATTATTTTATGTGGAGTATTTTGAATTATAATTAATACTCCATCACTGGTACTTACTGCTATGGCACATATATATTCTGTATTGCCCAAGCCCATGTTCTAGATCCATATGTCAGTTTGTAGCATTGCTTCTCATCACCTTATTGTGTAATAAACTTCAGGGTTATAGAGTAACCAGTATGATAAAAGCACTAATAGTTTCTTTGTTTCAGTGATGTGTGTATGACCATTTTTGTGACATGGTAAAATAAGGGACAAATGTAAGCAAGGTATGCTGACTGTAAAAAGGAAAGAACAGATGCAAGCACATAATAAAATGGCATCTTTAAAAGCCCTTGGAAAAAAGTATTTATACTAATGACACTTGGAAGCTATGCTTTATTGCATGCAATGACGAGAATTAACAAGAAGAGAACCCACTGCTTGTGAGAATGCATACTCCCTGGTATGTTTTTAATGACATAGAAAAACTGCTTGAAGTCAGGACTTGCTTTCTTACACACTTCCAAACCCAAATGATAACACACTAAACTAATAACTCTGAAACATCTTTAGGTGTCAGAAATAAAGAAAAAAGATAGTAAATGAATACATGAAAGCGATGTGTTACTCTGTCTAGCATCACTGATACAGCGAAAGCTTGACACATATTGAAAAAAGTATTTGTCACTGGGTATTTTGAGAATGCTCTTTTGAAAAATGTATATTAAGATAATTTGTTAATATTTATTGAATTCTCTGTATGCAACTCTGTAAATGTTTGGCTAGTACAACACTCAGTTTCTGGATACTTTGAGCTGCCATTCCAAACCAAAACAAAACAGTTTTCACTCTAAGGTAATAGAGTAGCCAAAGTAGTTGAACTTCTGAAGTTTGTCATATTTGGATATATAAGTAATTAATAGCCTTATTAATTATAGGATAGAGTTGAGACCTTATCACTTATAATACCACCTAAGAGAGGAAAGTAGTGTTAGTGTTAAAGGATAGGATTTCAGTTCCAATGTGCTATTAATTCAGGATTTGTGTAATGCTGAAAATGCTGACTTTGAGATTCGTCAGTCTCTGTAGCAAAAGCTGACTGGACACAGATGATTCCCAGAGCTCTCTTGGAAAATATATCTGTGATATTTTACAGTATTTCTGACATAGGTTGTAAATTAGTGACATATTTTTTTTATAGTCACTCTAGCAGCTGTTTAGTGGAAGCTTGAAGATAAACCCTTTCAGTTGTGTCCCCGTGCACAACGCTCCACCCCTCCACCTGTCCATCTACCTATGTACCTGGTAAATTTGTCAGTAGAAGGTAGCAGGATGCCAAAACCAAAGATACAAATGTAATTATGAAGCCCAGCCTACTCAAGCATGCAGGTAGGCGAGTGCTTCTTAATTCACCTGAGTATGATCAAGAAACTCCAATAAATATGCACATGGCATTATGGAGGTACCTTCAGTGAATAACCAAATGAGGTTTGTCCTTAATTCACAATGAATTCTCCTACAAATGTATTACAATCGCTTCTTCACTATTTATTTGTTAATTCAGTTGATGAACTCTTCGTTTGAAAGTAATCTTTTCTCACTCAACTTTGTTCCACTGACCTGCATGTTTTTCTGGTTTTCCTAGTGAGATCATGTGTTTTTCCAGGGACACCGATCCAAATGTTGAAAAGCTTGTAATATCAGTGTCCAGTATTTGTAGAATTTTTTGCTAATGTTCATCCTACAAGATGTGGACAACCGACATCTCAGAAGATTTTAATCTAATCTTTATCAGCTTGCAAATTATGCTGATCCATTGTCCCTGTGAACAGAAAAGCAAAGGGAAAAGTTATAAAGTGACAAAAAATTGAAATCTATGTTTTCAGCTGCGTTATTTCTGAAATATAAGGAATTACTAGATAGTTGGGTAGGGAACATAAGGTCTGTATTATTCAAATTCTTTCACATTTTCTGTAAACAGAAAATAGATCTTAGTTAAGAATAGTGAACCATGCCAATGAATCTTTCCTGAGACAATATTTTTTAGTGGCGCACATTGTCAACATTAAATATGGATCATATAGACTTCTCTACCTGTTGGAGAGTGTAACATATTTACTTATTACTTTTGTATGTCAGTTCTCTGAAAAACAGTTTAACACTGAATTCTCACAGAACTACACAAAATTTAGTTAGAATTAAAAATGAGGTCAAGTTTAAGGGTAAAGATGAAACATCGATTCCTTTGTTCAGGAAAATAAAGGTTTGTACGGGGAGAAAAGAAGCATGCCAAAGCCCTCTGTCTACAAACAAACTAGCAAAGAAACAGAGCTGGGAAAATACTTTGTGTTCGTAGGTTTCTGGTAATAAAGAAGAGCATTCATGGTGTTTGTGTATCCAGGCTCAGCCTCCATATATTGCTGCTCGTAACGTGCACACTAGTGAGGGTAAAAGACCTCAGCTGACATCATAGCTGTGTCTCAATATGGGGCTTAGGAAGAAACGAAACATTCTTTTTGGCTTTCACATGGGAATTCAATCAGTCTTCATCCTCAGGGATATCTAGCTCATTACCCGTGTTCCCTTTTTTTTTGCCTCTAATGGAAAACAGAGTTGTTAGCTTTGCTTTATGAAAGAAGTTATGATTCACATGCACAGAGCGCAAATATTTTCCAAGGTATGTCACTATGTTAGACAGAGAGATAAAAATATCAAGAACTATGAATTTCATTTCAAATCTACCATTTCACACAACAGAAACTTCCCCTGGAAACACAAAGATCAATAGGATCCATGGGTGATATTTTACTTTTAGATTAACAGTTATTCTAATTAACATCAGTCAGATTTGATGTAGCTATATAGAGATTGCCTCCTAATGTGGTGAGCACCTCTTCAGCAATGTTGTCAATTTATGTACGGAAATAAAAGGATGGTCAAGTAGGCCAGACCTGAGTTCTCTTAATCAACATTAAAAAATAAATGTGATGGATAATGAAAACTTAAAAGGAAAAATAAATTAAAATATCTGAAAGCTGTTGTTTAAATTATTTCTATTACAATGTCACATGGCCTGAAAGCTAGACATTACAGTGCATTCCCCAAGGATGTTCCATAATATATTCTTGTCATTATCAGCATAAGATGAGGGATAGAATTGTGCTTGAGAAAGGAGGTCTTAAATGTATCAAACTACGAGCTCCAACACTCATACGCAAGAAAAAGCTTTGCCTATAACTCTTTTTATTTAACAAATGAAGAAAATCAACTATGATCACCTTCAAAACAGTTCCCTTCTGAGTTGACACACAGCTGCATGTGATGCTACCAACATTCGAAGCAATTCTGCAGACAGTTTTCTGAAAGGCTGTTGAGGATCTCTGTCATTCTTGCTTTCACATCTTCTACCGACAAAAAATCAGTTCCTTTGAGCACAGACTTGATCTTTGGAATCTCTTCACCTTTGGAATCTCTTCACCTTACGTCTCAATCAATAATTGAAAAGTTTGTGTCACAGATTTCTTCATTTTTACAGGAAACTTGACTACAAGTTGCTGCTGAATCTTACACACCAATATTTTCCAATCAACGATAAGAAAACATCTGTATTTGAACATAAGACCACTCACACTGAGTGAAGTGATCAAGTTGAGCCCTGTCTCACTGTGACAAGTTAGAACAGGTTCTATAACCATCTCTTTGTCTTTCCCCTCTCATTCTCGGTTCCTGATCTATAGGCTTAGTCTCATTTTTTTTGTACTGGTTCTTGTAAATAATAGAAAATCTACTGTTGACCAGTCCACGCATCTAGAACTATAAAGCAGAGTATTCACACCACCAGACTTTGGACACCTACCTTAACTAATCTGTCTCCCTTGGCTCCATTTACAAGTGAAGAAGAGTGAGACCCTCCTTCAGAAAGAAACTCGAGTCAATAAACTTCATTTTAGATAGCCCAGCCCTCATTGAGAACAATGCTATGGCCAAATGATGCAGAGTGGAGATTTATTAATTCTCCATTTCGGTTGAGATGCATTTAAAGCAATGTATAAATAAAACTACTATTTGAGATTTTTTAGGTTTAGCAGTATGAATACTAGCCAGAGTAAGAATCTGGTAACACCTTATTTCAGCAGAAATGTATAATTCAGGTTCTTCCTCCTTAATCTGTCTTGTTTACTGCCTCAACTATACAACTAACGTAAAAAAAAGGGACACATTCACACTTCCCATTAAGATTAGAGGAACCAGTGAAAGGAAAACCAGTTACCTTTAGTACTGGCCTGGACCTGGGGGTTCTGTGGTCACCTTCATCCTTCAATGCAGAGCACAGAGCAGGAGGCTACAGATTACTACGCTTCCCAATTTACAACGTGGAGATAGTAATGTCTCCTCAGGGTCTGTGAGATCCTCTTGCAGAGAGGCTACATGGTCAGGGTTGGTTGTCACTGAAAAGGGAAAGAGGGGTAGTTCATATGTGATTGTGTTGGATGACCTAGCAACACAGAGCTCTTTGCCTGATGTTGATTGAGGACTGAGATAATTTCCCATGCTTCCCCTTCCATAAAGTTCCCTGAAGTTGTAGAGCACCTAAAATAGCTACGTACAAATCCTTTCCTAGCTGCTTACAGATTCTTTCAGCAAATCATTGGAGAAATTCAGTTTGATACAGTGCATTATTAGGAGAGTGTAAGACTGCTAGCATATTTTTGTGTGCTTAGGAGAAGGAAACCAAACAAATCTTTATGGTCCTATCCAGTGTGAGAAACCATCTGTGTTTGAAACACAAAATCTTCTACTCTAGGTCCATATGGACAGTAAAAATGAATCACTAAGAAGTCTCCTCGCAGAATGACACGATTGTGATTCAGAGAGGAGTAATGGACTTCCCTAAGGCAAATCCTGAGTAGTCACAAGGTGCGAATGCACATGAATCACTCAGTTTCTGCAAAGAAAACAAATTCTACTAGTCTGCTTGTTACTGTGAAAAGAGAGAACTGAATGTTTTACCCTGTTGGAATCAAGAACAAAGTGAAAACTTGGTTTACTTTTATCTGTGAAGGATAACCCTTTTCTAGGAAATGTGTCATGTACAATGTATTAATGTGCCATTTGGCTTAAATAAATTGAAATGTAAATAGTTGCAATAATAGTAAATGGCAGGTAAAAGAAAAGAAAATATAAAAAAATCCAAGTGATACTACAACATGACAGAGTGTGATCTACTAACGGAAGAAGAAAAGCATATGATAGGCAAATAGTTAGCCTAAAGTTGTTATTTTAAATCTTAATTTAAATTGAAATATTTTATTTTTATTATTTAATCTTTAAATTTATCAGAGTAGGAAACTTGAAAATCAATTAAATGAAAAGAACTCTGCATTTAAAAGGGAAATTAAAAATAAAACATACTACACACTTGAAAGGAAAACAAATATTATGAGCAGGCTTGTGCGAATATGACTGCAAATTTTTCAGGTTAATCAACATACATCATGGAAGATTTGTTTTCTGAGAACAATTTTTTTCCTCGTCTAGATTAGTGAAGGACCAAAGACTAAATCTAGTTGAATCCTTATGTTAGGTTGACCTTGGCTGAATGCTACTCTATTCATGCTATTCTATTCTATTGCTATTCTATTCTATGCTATTCTGTTCCCTTCCTTGGCTAGACGGGGAGAGAAAATGTAAAGAAATGCTCATGGGTTGAGATATGGACAGGGAAGTTACTCACCAATTACCATCGCAGGCAAACCAGAATCGACTTGGGAAAGTTATTTTGTTTTATTGCCAATCAAATCAGTCAGGTAATGAGAAACAAACACTAAATCTCAGAAATACCTTCTCCTCACCCCTCCCTTCTTCTTAGGTGAAACTTCACTCCTGAATTCTCTGCCTCCACACCCTGAGCAGCACATCAAGGGGATGGGGAATGGGAGTTGCGGTCAGTTCATCAGACGTTGTCGCAGCCACTCCTTGCTCCTCACACTCTTCCTCTGCTCCAGTATGGGCTTCTTCCTATAGGCGACAGTCCTTCATGAACGTCTTCGACATGAAGACGGGCTGCAAGCCTTAACAAACTGCTCCAGCATGAGTCCTTCCCACGTTGTGCAGTCCTTCAGGAACAGACTGTCCAGTGTGGACATCCGACGGGGTCACAAGTCCTGCCAGAAAACTTGCTCTCCCGAAAAGTCCACAGGGCCTGCCGGGAGCCTGGTCTAGTGTGGACTTCTCACAGGTTCACAGCCTCCTTTGGGCATCCATGTACTCTAGCATGGGGTCCTTGATAGACTGCAGGTGGATATCTGTTCAACCGTTAGCCTCCATGGGCTGCAGGGGGACGGCCAATCTCACTGTGGTCTTCACTGTAGGCAGCTGGGTAATCACTGCTCTGGTGCCTGAAACACCTCCTCCCTCTCTTTCTTCTCTGTCCTTGGTGTTTGCAAAGTTGTTTCTTTCACATATTCCCACTCCTCTCTTCTGGCTGTTGTTATGCAGCAGTTTTTCTTCTTCTTAAATATGTTTTCACAGAGGGGCTATCAACATCGCTGATGGGCTCAGCCTTGGCCAACAGCAAGTCTGCCTTGGAGCTGGCTAGCTTTGGCTCTATTGGACAGGTTGGCAAAACTTCTAGCAGCTTCTCAAACAAGACACCCCCATAGCTCCCCTGCAACTAAACCGTTGCCACACAAACAGAATATAATCTCCACTATGTGTTTGCATCATCACCACCTAGGCTTGACAACTTAAAATGATAGAACTAAAATGTTTGTGCAGTTTCAGGTGCAGCACTTAGGAGAATATAGAAATAAGGAAAAAAAAAAGGAAAAAATATATTCCCATTAAGAGAGCAGCAAGGGTCTAGTTAGTTGATCCATGCTCAGATCTGTTAGGACTACAGACTGCTATGAAACACTAGGGCAAGTTCTTGCTAAATGTGAAGGCAGAGTCCAAAGAATAGATAGGTAAGCTGTGGATGCAAAGTAAAAGTCAAAAAAAAAATCAGAAGACTCCGCTGGCACTGTGATAAATACTTTATTTTCTGCTGTGTGTTAGCATGAGCTTTTCAGCAATTTGGAAATGACATACATCTCATTGTTTGGAATCCTAATTTTAAAGAAATAACTATTTCTTTGAGTTTGAATATAGCCAAAGTAATGCCATATTATGTATGTATCAGATTGTTTTGCTTAAGTGGGCAGTCGTATACAGTATTCTCTATGTTACTTTCTTACAAACCCTTTATATGAGAAAAAAAGCTGCAAATTGAGTCACCTCCTTGATTATTATGCACAGCATACTGTAAATAGGTACATGTGAGAAATAATAAGACATATGTTGGAGAAATAATGGGATAGACAAGGTCATTGCACACGTAGAATTCCTCAAGAAAGCAGTTAAAATACAGAGAAATCTGTTTTATTTGGATATTTCAATGACAAAGACATCTAAAGTTAGTTGATCTGATGTTAGCAACATTATTCTTTAAAAACAAAAGCAAAACCAGAACAAAACCAACAACAAATGCTTAGTTCAAACAAAGTAGGAATTAAGCTCTGAAGAAATATCAATCATGTTAGAAAAATCCTTCCTCATCTCGCATCCAGAAACCTGATCAACAGAGCTGTGAGCAAGAAGCTACCCATCTCATACAAAACAAATTACATTTGGCTTTATTTAATAAAGCACTAAATCAAAATACTGCAGACAATTGGAATGGTCTGGGATCTAACTATCACATGTAACTAGCTACAGTAACATTATTGAGCTAGAATAAAAAGAAAGTTCTTGCACCAAAGAATTTAAATCTACTTTTTTTTTTTAAAAAAAAGGGGAATCAAACTGATGGAGCACAAAAGTATAGAATCAATGAGGCAGAGAATAGACTGCTTAAGCATTTGACGTGTACAAAAGAGAACCTACTCAATAGGGTTAAAGAGTAAGTTCTCCATACTGATCCATGAATAACATGTATAACTATTGCCCAAAATAAACACACAGAGAAAAGCATACAGCGACCTGTCAGCAGATAGCAATGATAAGGAGGAATAAACAGACAGAAGGAACTGGTTATGAAGAACAGGCTCCTACACCTGATAGATACCCAAGGACTGTGAGCATTTTCCATAACTGGGCAATAAGTGTCTCCATTGTCATGCCAAAAAAGTATATAAGCAGAAATGAGAAAGGTGGAGCAAAAAGAATGGTGTTATGTAGGTTACAGGAAAAGAATTTACTTATCTAATGAGGACTTTCTTTTACTGCATACAGTAATTGTAAATACTTATTGCCGTCTATCAGCATTTGGAGGTGCAAGAAGGGAGGCTAAGAGGAAGGACAAGCAAGAGTTTATGTGGACTACAATACTAAGCCTGTAATTTTATGAAAGGTTTGCTAGCGACAAGAGAACCAAGGGCTCTGTAGTTCTATTATCACAGCTTGATGAAGGGCATACTACCTCTCCTGCCAGAGAAGGTGCTGCACTGGTGCACAAATGGCTCTCCCCACTTCACCGTGAGTTTATATTTGTGTGTCTTCTTGATTTTCAAATGCTTTTCGAAGAGGAAAAATAGTAGATACTGATATTTTACACTGCAGTGATTTTGGAATTAGAGAACAGAATCATAAAATCATAGAATGGTTTGGGTTGGAAGGGACCTTAAAGGTCTTCTAGTTCCAACCGCTCTGCCATGGATAGGGACAATAATGAAGTACAGCCGCAGAGGGATTTGAACAGGCTGGATCAATGGGCTGAGACCAATGGGATGAAGTTTAACAAGACCAAGTGCGAAGTCTTTGGGGTCACAACAACCCCATTTAGCATTACAGACTTGGGGAAGAATGGCTGCCAGATGGAGAAGGACCTGGGGGTGTTGGTTGACAACCTGCTGAATATGAGCCAGTAGTGTGCCCAGGTTGCCAAGAAGGCCAATGGCATCCTCGCCTGTATCTGATACAGTGTGGCCAGCAGGACCAGAGAGGTGATTGTGCCCCTGTATCCAGCCCATGTGAGGCTGCACCTCAAGTGTTGTGTTCAGTTCTGGGCCCCTCACTACAAGAAGGACATTGAGGTGTTGGAGCGCTTCCAGAGAAGGGCAATGAGGCTGGTGAAGGGGCTGGAGAAAAGTCCTACAAGGAATGGCTGAGGGAACTGGTGTTGTTTAGCTTGAAGAGGAGGTTGAAGGGAGACCTCATCACTGTCTACAACTTCCTGAAAGGAGGTTGTAGTGAGGTGGGTGCTGGTCTCTTCTCTCAAGTAACAGATGATAGGATGAGAGGAAATGGCTGCAAATTGCGCCGGGGGATGTTAAGTCTAGACATAAGGGAAAATTTCTTAACTGAAAGGGTGGTCAGGCACTGGAACAGGCTGCTCAGGGAGGTGGTTGAGTTGCCGTCCCTGGAGGTGTTTAAAAGATGGGTAGGTGAGTTTCTTAGGGACATGGTTTATTAAGTGAACAGGTATGGTTGGACTTCATGATCTCAGAGATCTTTTCCAACCAGATGATTTTATGAATTTTGTAGAGTGGCCTCCTGACTTGGAAATACTTTAAGCTGAGGTGAGAATTGCTGCTGTCCCCCATTCACCTGGCCAAGTTATTGTTGAATAAAATATTTACTTATATAAGCTAAACGCAAGGAATAACCTGGTCCTTTCACAAAGGAATTCTAAAAAAAGGAGAAGTCTGTATAGCCCAAAATATTACTGTGTTGAAGGTTTAGAAGAGCTGGACTATGGAGCAAGAAAAAGATCAGTGGAAATAAGTTGAAGTAAGTAAGTAGTTGGTCTAATCATTCATCAGACAGACTTCCACATGGGTCTCGAAGGGAAATATCCAAAGTCAAAAAGGCTCAAATTGTGCCACGGATGGGCTCTGGGCAAGGAAGAGTTGTATCAAGGTGTTAGTATCACAGAACTATCAATAAAGCAGAAGTATTTTTAGTTTGGTCTGTCCCACTTTTTTTTTTTCAGTTTAAACTTATTCTAACTATATCTGTTTTGTGTTTCTCGTGCAGGCATCATCACAACTGTGAGTCCCAAACAACCGTTATTTTTTTCCTCATAAGTTCATGTATACATAAATTATATGGGATGAAGTAACCCATTTGAGCTACTGTAGAGCTATTTAGGAAGAAGTTTGTTCATGTTGATTTATGGAATATGAATATTTTGCAGAACTATTTCAGCTTCTCCATCTTTCTGACAAATAGTTAAGGGTTCCCCTCAGAGACTTCCTTGTTTCCTCAGTTTGCAGAGTAAAAAGCTGTAGAAAACCTTGTTCATTGATTGCCCCTAAAACTGGAATCCAATATCTTCCTCTACACAGGATTCAAAAATGGAACTATTTCTATGGAGTGTATCAGGATTTTCTGCAAAGGACCTATGCTATGAAAGCATGGAAGTCATGGGAATCCCAGTTTGATGCCAGGACAAATAGTTTCCAGGCTTCTTACATGTCATGGCTGTAACAGGGGCTTCACTGTACTGCCTTGCTTTCGATAATGCCTAGGGAAACAATGTAAAATGAGACATTAAAAAAAAAAAAAAAAGGGCTACTTCTAGTCATTTCTTCACTTTTATACAACTTAGTTTGCCATGATTTAATTCAAAAATAGCTAATATGTCAAGTAAATTTTCTTTTAAGAGTGTTTTCTTCTTGGGAGCTTCCCTACAAATAGGTCTTCTCTGATATCTAAGTATGCACAGTGTTCTCTTCTATCATAAAATACACAAGATCTGTAATTTTGGCTTTGATGCATGGCTGTAAAAGTGTCAAAAGACTTTAGGTGATGTTGAGTTCATTATAAGAAGCAGGCAGACCTTCTTCCACCAGATAAAAGAAATTCAATTACTGACATCTACAGGAGATGGTTGAGTTGACTTTGAAGGCTGCGATTTCTTTTATAACCTAGCTAGTTATAATTTCTGTGCTACTGATTTTCCCTGAATGAATCTGGTAATTCAGTCACAAGCTTTTCAGCAAGAAAATGTCATAACAAGAATATATTTTCTTTATTTTCTTATCGCAAGAATATATATTAATCTGATGCCTCAAACATTTTTGAAGCCTGATGGCAGAATTTCAAACGTCATCTTATTTATTTGAGATTTTCAAGCCACGCTTTCTCGTCTTCCTGACTCTTTGGTTGATGTAGAAGAAAATCATCATCTATGTGAGATTTTTTTTATTCTAAGTATAAAATATGTAGCATTTTTCATAGGAGGGAGGTTAGAATACTAAAAATGTGTGGTAAGACTTTGGGGTGACAGTTGATTTCTCCAAATTAAATAACTTTTTCAGCAGTCTTTTCTTGATTTTTAAGAAGAAAATTGTAGCCTAGTGTACTCTGAAGGAAAGAGAGAAATACATATATACTGCATATGTAAAAGGTCTGGCCAATCTTGTCATACATACTTTTAACTTCTGAGTCCTCTCTCTAAGGAATTAACCTAACCATTGAAAGCCTAGCCAAAGAAAATCTCCAAGTGCTGGTATTGAGAGAGACACTGTAAAATAATTTTCTCTCAAGACAGAGGGTAGGGAAAAAGTAGAACATATGTACTCATTTGGAAATGTGTGTATATATTTACTTTCTGTAGCATCTTGGGGGATTTCAACATATTCTTTGGCCTCCATTCAGCACAGGCTGCACATGTATTGGCTAGGAATGGATATAAGTATGGGTCTTTCATGAATGTAATGTGAGTATTGATCAGACTGAAGTTATTTTTAATTCCTAGATTAAATTTCTATCTTTATCTTTAACAAGTGAAATTAAAACAAAATCAGTTGCTCTGTAACGGGAACGGCACCTATACTAACAGTCTTCACAGTCTGTTAGTAGTTCTATGTCTCTGATCTGACAAGAAAATTTGGGCAAAACATCCATTGACTTTAATAGGAGTTTTGCTTGTGTAAGAACAAAAATGAGTCTCTTTATGATTATTGGTCATTCTGAATATCCACTAGCTTAAAGCATTAAAAAGTTTGCAAAATACTTTTGCAGTAACAGCTAATGGAAGGCTAGAATGAACCTTGGTGTAACTTAACTGAATGGTAGGAATTTTGATCTATGCACATTTCAAAGAATAAAAAAAATAAAAAAGATGAGCCATATTTTATCCTGCAAAATGTCTTATTTCAAGTGTGTTCATTTGATGGAGTAGATATGAACCTGATAGTGCCATGACACAACAGCACATACTGCAATATGGTGTGTATACATTTAATATTTTGATAGAAAGTAGCTTCCCTTTTTCTGAGCTGTTATTTACCCGGGCTGAACTGTCCACTCATTCTGTGTATATAACTGCTCTAGTAAACCACATTCCAGGACAGGTACAGGGTATTTTAAAACCCAGTAAAATATATATGATGTTTCTAGAAAATCTGAAGAGTCATAACTTAAGAACAGGTTAAAAACCTGCATTCCTCAGCGTTTTCAGGTAGTTAACATGGAGAGGCCAATAACACTGGATAACATGTATAAAGTGCAATCAAGAATTTGAGATTAATGTCACAGAGAGAAACAAAACCCATGAACTCTGATTAATCAATGCCTATGAGATATGCAGGATGGCTACTCATCCAGAAATTGTTCTCTACATACGACAGAAGAAAAAAGATAATCTGCTTCCCACCTTTTTATTTCTACTGATGGAAACAAATGTTTCATATTGAAGGTCTCTTTGGTCACCTGCACAGATGTTTTGACTAACATTTGAACATGGATAGTGTAGCTTTGTACTCACTAAACCATGATTCCTATATTAATGTTTGGTCTGCAAAAACCTTCAAAGGACTTTGAAATTTCTCAAATCTGTGGATGATTAGCAGACATCCAGTATCTGGGAAAGAGGAGAGGTGATCGATAAATTCCAAGATTAGAGACTTGTGAATCCATCCAGAGAAGAGAAAAGGTATGGGATGTGTAACAGGAAAAGCAAGAAGAGAAAATCCCCACACTTAGCCTTTTTGGAGAAAAGTGTAGACAATGATGTTTAAAAAATGGACGAAAAATGAGAACTTACTTAACAATTTGCAGTGTGCTACAAACTGGTCTATGAACTGTCTTGAAGGGATAGAAAACCTAGTCCAAGAGTAAGTATCTCAGCCATCCTGCTTTCACTCAGAACAGTAAACAGGTTTTAAATGGATGTGGGGAATTTCTAGCAAGAACTTAGATTGTCAAAATACTGCAGTCTTCTGTAGAAAGTAACCCTGCCACAGCCAGGCCTGCAATATATAGCCTAACACCTGACAATAAGTGAATGTCAAATTGCAGCCACTATCCTCCTCACTAAATCTTGGATGCAGGCATGCAGATTAACATAAAGCCTATGTGGGGATCTGAATTTCTAGAAGTTAAACCGAAAATCTTTCTAAGTTTTTCAAAACTATAACTAAATCTATGAGAGGCATTGAGATTGATTGGAGACAAGGGTGTTTTATTTAAAATCTTTAACTATTACTGAAAACTAAGGTAAAATTTTCAAAAAGTAATCCAGTATATTGTTCTTGGTTGATAATGTTAATTAATAGCCCATCATTGCTAGTGAAAAGTTTAGATTTCTTTTCCTATCTGCATAGTTTATGCTTATTGATGTTGAATTTTATCACTTACTGTTACAGATCCTCTGCATCTTTTCTAGGTCAGTACTCATTTATATAATTTTGAGTAGTTTTGTATCATCAGTGAAGTTTTTCAATTCCTTTACTAAGAATTTTAAAGGACAGACAGTTACACAGATCCCTGTGGGATTACACCAGTGTCCTTCCTCCAATGAAAAAAATTGACTGTCCCTTCCTATCTGTTTGCCAACACTGGCCTATGAGTTTGAAAGAAGTGAGCTTGGAGGCTGGTACACAGGGATTTCTGAAAGAGAGAGAGCTGTTTTGAACTATGAGAATGGTTTTGATGTGATGTCATTGACCAAAAGATAATATTTGATCCATGGCAGAGCATCTGCAGACAGAATGAAACTAGATAACAATAAGAAATGGAGAAGTGCATGTTAGATACATTGTTTAGTTTATACTGTTAGTGTATGTTAGATACACTGTTTGTAAGAAAAGTGGATATCATGAAAGAACTAATCACCCTGGAGTTTAATGATGAAAGAAGTGAAAGTAAAATGTGAACCAAGAGGGTTGTCTGATATAATGAAGTTATAGATGGAGAAAAAATTCACTTTTGTATGAAGTACATTTAAAATCAGAGATACTTAATGTAAAGGCTTGTATGAAGTCAGAAAGACTGGACTGGACTAGATTACAATAGAAGCTTTCAGTTGAAAGGAATCTCCAATGATAATATAATCCAACTACCTGTCCACTTTAGAGCTGACCAAAAGTTAAAATATATTATTATGGGCATTGTTTACATGCTTTTCAAACAATCACAGGTTGGGTCATCAACCACGCTCTGGGAAGTCTTTTCCCATGTTTGACCACCCTCTTGGTAAAGAGATAATTCCTAATATCTAGTCTGAACCTCAACTGGTGCAGCTTTAAACCATTCTCACACATACAACCACTGGTTACTGGGGAGAAGAGCTCACCATCTCCACTTCCCCTCCTCAAGAAGCTGTAAAGAGCCGTGAGGTTAGCTCTCAGTCTCCTTTTTCTCCAAAACCCTTCATAAACTTGTTTAGAGCCTTCCTATGAGTAGGAATATTATAAAGGAAAACAAAATCATGAAGTTCAAGGGTAAATTACTAGGAAGCTATTTTCACTAATCATAACTCAAGATTTAAAGGGGACAGAGTAGTTTCACAATATTAAAAAAAAATATATTGTTTTCATACAATCCAGCTTTAAATTATGAAACTCAATGTGACCAGGTGGACTGATGCCAAAAGGGTAAGATGAATCTGTCAATTGCTATTAAACATGGATATATAGTGCAGCCACCAACTCAGGAATCCATAGGCTTGGAGATCAAAAGACAGTAAGCAGAAGCTGGTCCTGCACCTTTATTTCCCCCTCAATTTCAAATGGCTGTTGTCAAAGAATGGATATTAGGATGACTGGATTGTGATCTGATTCAAAATTTCAAGAGCATGGAAAAAATATTGTCTTAGAGGTATTAAAAAAAAGGAAATGTTTGACATTAGTGCAGAGGTGTCAAACTCTCATCCCGCAAGCCAAATCCAGCCCTCCACCTTGTTTTATCCATCTCTACACCTTGTTTCTACCCAGCAGCAACACCGAGTTCCTTGCCCCTGCGCTCCTGCCAGAGCTGGTCACATGTGCAATATGTGACGCGCGTTATGCTGCAGGAGCAGGAGAACGGTGGGAGCCGTGAGTTTGACACCTCTGCATTAATGCGAATTGGAAGAGTCTTAAAATGAAAAATATTGCTATCCACATTATTAGGAAAAGCCAGACAAAAAGCGAAAATTGATTACATGTACTGCTCAAATGAAAGGACTACAAAGAAAAAGAATTTCTGTGGTGCTGTATGTCTCTTCCTATTTCTACTGAGTTCCAAGTACATTACACTTCTGCACTTTTGTCTCTTGTTACATCTTTATCCGTAACTGTTTTTCTGGTTTGGGGATTTGTTGGGCTTTTTACTCTGTCAGTTTCTTTACTTCACATTCAGTTTAAATAATCCATCAAACAATAGTATTGCATGAGGCTGCATTTTTAAATATGATCTGATTTTTTTTTTCTGATTTCAGCTGACATAGATCCAGTCACCTTTGCATTTTGAGTTAACTGACTTGCTTCCTGACAAATAGTGTAACGGAGAGATCTATTCTTCATCTCTTGCTGTGTTCAGGATTTTTTCCCATGACTATCATTTATTTTTCAAAATAATCAAGAAAAATAATTACTAAATAAATGTATTACTAGGCACAAAACATCTTTATATTTAAACTTACAGTAGATTTTTCAAAACCATTATTTTGTACCCACAGTTTCCTTTTAAGCCGGTTTAATTTTCCTGGGTTAAACTACTGTATCAGTGTATTGAAGGAAAGTAAATCTAGACTGCTTTATTTCCCCTAGAAATAGCTTCTGACAGTACCTTTCTGGAAGGCGTAGAAAACAAAACAAAATGAAATAGTGCATGGTGAGAGCTGCTTTGCTCAAACTAGTCCTCAAGACACAATAGAAACAAGTTAGTTTGCGTGACAAAGCTCATGGTGAGCCCTTGAAATACAAATGATCAATAAATTTAGGAGGCATTCATCTTAAGAAAGGAAGGAGAATACTTTTGTCAATTACTGCATCAAGGCTCATTTTATTGATGCTCAAAGGCTCTAGAACATGCTGAAATCTCAGGTCTAGTTAAAGAGTGGGAATTAACCAGAGCTGATTAACGCCTCAATTATATAGAGACACAAGTTTTGCGGTAGCTAGTAATAACAAATAAAGTGCCTTGCCAGCCTGTGAGCTAATCATTAAAGAGGCTGTGACTACACCAATCCAACAGAGCAGAATTTAGCATAAGGACTAGCCCCCAAATCAGTAAGGTAATACCAAACTTAAAATCAAGCTTACAAACTTTCTATGGAATAGACTCAGCATGATCTAGTTACTACATATTCCTTAGCTGGGGAACAGAATGGTAACTAATAGTGATCACAAACTCGATCTTAAATTGACCTACCTTCATTCCTAATTTTATTTCTTGTCCTGAGTAAGCAAACTTCAGTCCTTAGCGGATGAAAATCAAGCCAAATCTATCACAGTATTTTTAGATGATCTAATATCCAAAGAGTGCTGTAGCAGAGAAGGTAAAAGGAAATGAAACTGTAATAAAGAAAGATTGACACAGATATTTCATAGTCTTAAAGACAGATGAAGAAGAGCTGCTAACAAGGGAATACTCCAAAATAAAGCTGATGATTATTCTAATCAATGAGGTTCTAGGGCTCAACAGTAAAGCTTACTAAGGGTAGGGAGGCTGAAGACTCACCAGGAATCAGTGGAAATATCTTGGAAGAAAGCAGTATGCTCCAAGAACTCCATCTATTCCAACCAGTGACAGAATTAACTGGTTTAAAGTAATCTGTAAAAATTTATCAAGAAAGGATTAAGGAGAAATATAAACAGATAGGAATGTTTATATCCTATGAACTTTCAGGTGAATAAATATGCTTTTTTTCTGAAGGTGATGTTTTTTATGACTGTAATCAGACTGACAATACCCATAATGAAACACGTGAAGGTACCAAGTTATGAATACCATGATAACTTATTTGAGAAAAGGAGAAGCTGCAGCCCAAATGGCCCATCTTGAGCTGTATCATTGTACCTTTGAGAAACGAGCTGTTTGGTCTTAGGCTGTTGTGTTTGAGCTGAATCTGAGAGTGACACAAAGGTGTCAAAAGAACATTACAGTTCATAGTAACCCTATAATGATTATATTGCTTCCTGCTCCTTACCAGACTAGGGGAGTTCTTTTGATTTTTTTAGATGTAATTCTTAGATGCGTTTTGGGAGCCATGTATTATTTCTTTGTTTGGATATGAGGAGAAGAAAAGGTCTACAGTTCTAATTGTGTTTTGGTTTTACAGTGTAAGCTTAGAAAGTAAAAGTGTGGTGAAATAAGTAAATGTGGTGAAAGTAAATGTGTGAACTAGAAATACTGGACAAAGAAAATGTTAAATTTAAGAACAAACTCTATTCAGAGATGGTCAGAAGAGCTCAAAAAGTGATACCTTAGAGTAACAACTAAGAAATCTTGTCTGTAATTTATAAAACTAGTCCGTCCAGCTCTCTGAACATCCCTTGAGTTTAGGGATATGTTTTTTGCACTGAATCAGTTTGCATATTGGTAGTTATAAAACTAGAAACCATATTATTAACCATGAAACTATGTAATTAATTTCTTTATGGACCAGCAGTTTTTGCTAGATAAAATAAAATCTTCACCAGATGCAGATGCCATTATGAATATGACAGGTCATTTATGGAAAAAAAGGTTGTGTAGAATAACATCTGATAATTTGTTGAAAACATTAGCATATAGATGGCTATGGGAAGTGTGATCAGAAAAATTCTAATCTAAATTACTGCAATGTCCAAATAGGATTTAGTATTTTGTTACTCTATTGCTCATAGAAGTTCAGGCTTAAACAATTTATAGACCTAGCATTCAGCTGTGAATAGAATTATGCGTTCTTTCTCCCTGTTAAAATACTGAGAGCTATTGAGTTGACAGCATAGATTGATCTTATTATACAAAGATATTTGATTAAGTGTTCAAAAGTGACTAATAATCCTGAGAGGAAATGATGATTTTTTTGTTGCAAGTCATTTGTATAGCAGAGCCAAACTTTTTTTTTTCTAATCATATTACTTGGCTAAAATTAGTAGTACTGCTTTTACAGTTCCTGCATCCAGAAGATTAGGTAAATATTTCCTGAAAAAGAAAAGAGGTTTTCTGTAACTCTGCTCCATTAGGGGTTATGTTTAGAAAGTAAAGAAAAAAATTGCTTATTTGCAAATCCTCTGACTCTGAGGAGGCTGAAGAAAATAACAACTAGAAAATTTCATGTGTAAATACGGTGGTTTAAGACAGGCTACATTGACCTATGGGCTAAGGCGATTCATTGGAATAGGGACCAGAAATATCCTAAGACTGAAATCCAAGACTACTCCAATGCCAAGAAAATAATGAGATCATGGCAACATTGGAATTCTCTTTCTGGCTGCTCAGGTAACACCACTACGGAACAAACGTTACGTCCCTCACTGTTTGTGTGGGCCATGCTGACTTTAAGCTCAGTGCTAGGAATCATTTGTCAGATCCTAGAATAATAGAATAGTTTGGGTTGGAAGGGACTTTTAAAGGTTGTCTAGTCCACCCCCCTGCAATGAGCAGGTACATCTGCAACGAGCAGGTACATCTGCAACTAGATCAGATTCCTCATAGCCCCATCCAACCCGATCTTGAATGTTTCCAGGGATAGGACATTTAACACCAACCTCTCTGACCAATTTGTTCCAGTGTTTCACCTCTCTCATTATAACAAATTTCTTCCTTATATCTGGCCTAAATCTTCTCTCTTTTTTTTAAAACCGCTGCCCCTTGTTTTATAACAACAGGCCGTACTAAAATGTCTGATCCTTTCTTTGATATAAGCTCCTTTTAAATATTGATACACCACAAAGGTCAGAGATAATACCCAATTTTTCACATATGCTTGTCGTTCTCTCTAAAAATTTCCATAAGAGCATTTGTAGCAAAAATAGTACACTAACAGTTGCAGGTGTGTGTGCTACTTTGGTACCTTTGCTCTAAAACCAACATGGAAAAGCAAAGCCCTTTGCCCAAATGCCAGTGTCTGGTGCCAAATAGGTAACTTTAAAAACTCTGATAGTGCACAGAAGCTATAAAAATTATCATCTTTCTGTCTGCTAAATACTTTGTTCCATTTCCTCCTATGCCTCTCCATCAGTTTGTTTTGGTTCTGTGTGTCTTATATTCAATACTAATACACTTGCATTCCCTATTAGTTAAGTAAACATACACTCTTTCCAATGTCTGGAAAGGTTTAAAGAATATAATTTCCTGTAGCTAAGCACATCCTAAAAGAACTGCAGACTAAATATGAAGAAACCAGAATTCTTTGTGCTTATTTAAAAAGGAAACTCCTTCTAACCATGCCTTTCAGTACTGGGAAATAGGAAGTAATTCCTCAATAAATGAAATAATTTTACATATCTGTCAGTAAATCAGAAAATATATGTAATTTAAATGATGGACAGGGCCTCATTCTAAGATGGTTTGAGGGAAAACTTGATGGTTTTAATTATTAATGTAGTTTATACAAAATGCAATAGCAGCTTCTGATTTTTTTTTCAGGATTAAAAATCATTAAGACTTTCTATACTTTTCATGTTAAGTCCCTCACTTAGGATAGGAAAACCATTTTTGTAGAAGAAAAAGTGATGGACAATATGTGATGATTAGTTTTTTTTTATTTCTATTAAGAAGCTGATTAATTACTGAACTAGACTTTATGTGAATTAAAAAAACATAATCAAACTTCTAGGCACTCATCTCAATTAGAATTTGTATTTGTGTTCTTGGAAATAAACAGCTACCTACACTCCAGCTGGAAGAGCTTTCAGATACAAAACGATTTAAGGACACTTCCATAATCACTTAGGGCCCAAAGACTGCCCATTCTGAAAATATTGGGTCACGTTTCCTGTCCTAAATAAATGCATGGATCTAACTTTGATTCTGAAGTTACAGTACCTCAAGCAAAGCTGCACTGTGTGACCTTGGAAAAACAAGGATCTTCTCTTAGAGTGGTATTGTCTCCCTTGTAGCAGCAGTAACATCTTAAACTACATGTTCTTCCCTACCAAGTACCCTAAAGGAACATAAACGAAAAAGCCACATTAATCTGTTATTAGTTTGAATTACATTGCATGCTCTGCAAATTCCAGACTCCTAATGATGAATCTGAATTCACATGGGGAATAAGGGGGAAAAAAAGGACTTGCACCTGTAACTAGGTCCAAAAATTGTGAAACTGAGGCCATAAAATGAACCATTCTGATGGCTGCTCTTTCCTAAGATGAACTGAGACGCTGTTGCATATAAATACAAAATTAACTTCTTCGTTCCTCTCTGACTAGGTCAACTAATTGCACTGATTGTTAAAATGAGTGTTGAGTGACTTCTCTTTTAAATTTTCTAATGCAAGAGTAACACAAAGTAATTTGACTGGATTGCTTGCTATATTAACTGGTGTTTTGATCATTTTGAATGCATTGATTTATTGATTCAACTTTAACTGTGACTTTGTCACAGTTAAGATCATTGCCCTGTTCCACTTTTAACTCTCTGAAACTGCAGTATTTCAGATTGATAATGTGTTTGTTCAGTTTTATTAGAAAGATAAGCAAATAAAAACACCACAAGTTTATATTTATTCCACCAAATTGTCGCATGGGTCATCTAAAGATTAGATCATGTAGATGAAATATTAAGTATCTAGATATTTCAAACTGGTTTCCTTGGTCTATTTTAAAAGAGCCTTGTTTTGGATAAAAATGATTTTTTTAATTAAATTTCTCTTTTAATAAGAACACTTTTTTCTGATTAAGTGCAAACCAAAATGGAGACATCTTTGGGTAAAAAAATGAACTATTGCTAAAACATTGAGTTTGCAAACATTAATTTTTTTATCAACAGAAGATTTGAAAATCAGCATTTTGAGTACTTGGATTTTTCTCAGAAATAATTTACTGCATTCACTGATCTAATGAATCTCAGGAAAAAGAAGCTGTAATATCAAACCCACTTAAAGTTCCATTTTAGTCCACTAATATTATTTTTCTACCTCACCCTCACCATTATCAACAAGTATTTTATTTCCCCATGGCCTCTTCACAGAGCATGGCTATGACCCTGAGGAAAGCACTTCAGTTCAATTATTGCTAGCAACAAAAGAATCTTCCTAACTAGGAAATGCCTGTTTCCAGTCAAATTTCATAGCTGTGAGTAATCTCCTGGCTTTAGGTGCCAAAGTTGAGTCTGGGGAGCACCTACTATGTTTCATTCCTCTGTAGATTTTTTAAGTCATTGGGGTCATGCAACGAGTGGGAAACCAAGGAACACATGATACCTGCTGGGTTTGCCTCTAGGCAAGCATAAACCTGACAGACATCTTCTGTGGGATGAGAAAAATACTTTTTTTTTCCTGTGCATATTTAAATATTTGTTTAAAACTACACAGCTTCAACAGACAAAACTGAATGTATATTTCAAAACATCCTGTGTCCTGGTAGCTTCAGCACTCTGAAGAGTGAGTTTTAAAATTTAATCCAGTTCTCCAGCCAATAAAATGAGACCTTTGTTGGGAAGGAATGATTCCTTTATTACTACTATACACCTCACTGGCACCCTGAATGCTGAACATTTATAGCACAAATACTAGAACAAACAGCACAAACAACAGATGATACAGTACTGGGAGAAGAATACTTACCTTGTGATTTTCATGGAGCCTAAATCTGAAATAGGTGCCAGGTAACATATCCATCAATATCTGGGTGCTTTTGCACAGCTGAACGGGTATGTAACAGCACCTAATGAACTTTACTGATTGAAACTTCAGGATACAGAAAGTGTACTGGATAGACAAGGGGTTTGGGATATTTGTGTGGGGTTGAGCATCTAAAATAACAGGTAGCTGCCGACACCAGTGGCACAATGGCAGAAGAACACAAGGCCAACACCAGCACTTTTGTGTAAAGCAAAACCAACACAAAGACGCTAAATTCTTGTTTGCAACCTCACAGAGGCCTGACCATCTTGGGAGGTGGGCACCTTGTCATCTCTCTGTGCTGTGCCCCTAACAGCTGAAATATGAAGGGCCTGGGAATGCAATGAGAAGTCCTGACATGCTGCCAGAGAGCAGCTTGTGATGGCCACTTCCTGCTGCATTCTCAGCTCTGCAAGAGGTTGTGAGGAAACATCTGAGGATGCATTTCTTCTGATTGTTCTCATTGTTGAAATATCTGCCAGCGGCAAATAATGATGGTCCAGGGTCAAGTTTTAACATGCACCTCAAGATTTAACACTTGTTGAAGTACAACAGCGCTGTTATTTATTCAAAGAACCCTGAAATTTTGCCTAGTTGTTAAATAAGAAACATTGCATCATTATAACATCATTATGTTGTAGTTTTGTTTTACAACTTTTGGCTGGATTTCAGGCTTGAGATGGAGGGAAAACATTGTTTCTGAAGACATTAGCAAGGCCATTGAATTATTTCTCCTTTCTTTCCATTCATTTGTATTATTGCATTATGCTATGGTAAAGCACCAATTAACTCAAGAAAACATTCCAGGTTCGCATGATTATTAATCTCTGCTTTTCAAAGAGCTAACTGAATTACTGTTGCGTAAGTCCAGAGTATTATTCATGAGGCCGTGGACTCAGTTTATCAATCTTGGCAAGGGAATTGCATAAAAAGAGGAAAAAAAGAACTTGAATTATGCATGCTGAAAAGAAAGAAGGAAATGTGTCGTGGTTGCATGAAAACATCAGGAATACTGTGATAATCAACTTTGCTGTATAAACAGGTTCACAAATATCATTAAGTACACCTTTCTTACTTTATAGGATATCACATCAGATAAGTATAACTGATTATTAAGACTGCATGAAAAAAAAAAACCAAACAAATTTAAGTTTCCAGGAACCCTTGCTTTGTATCCTTGGATAAAATCTCACTGATTTTATTATTTTCCCTTGGACCCTCTAGTATATTAGAACAGAATGCAATAAATTTAAGACTGAAATTTAAAAGAAAAATAATTTCTCTCATTTTGAGCTTTTTTTTTTATATTTTTGCCTCATCTTGTTTCTATTAAGCCAATCTTTGCTGGGAAACTGTTTAATTACTGGTTTAATAAAAATTCTGCTTTTTTTCCTCAAACTCCTTTCCTTAGTAAAAGTGAATTTGCCTCCATGATGACCATTTCTGCAGCATGTACACATACCATAACACGAGACTAACTCACTGTCATTATCACCCTCCAGTAAACAGACAGCAAATTTTTACATCAAGTGACAGACAGGGTACAAGGGTCAGTGGCATTTAGTGCTACTTTTCCACCCCATATGCACATGGAATTAAATCCTTGCCCCTGCTGTAATGAAATTTGGGGAGCGAGTAGGTACTACTGCAGGGCTACAGGGGAGGTTTCTGTCCCCCTCACTTAGGCAGAGCAGGTTCTTGTGGAGACCTCCAGCTGTACGTAGCCTCTGCACTGACTACGTGGGATTTTTCTGTACTTCCA
Organism: Tapera naevia; assembly: GCA_033556795.1. Classification (NCBI taxonomy): domain Eukaryota; kingdom Metazoa; phylum Chordata; class Aves; order Cuculiformes; family Neomorphidae; genus Tapera; species Tapera naevia. The sequence goes on along the minus strand of JAUMJJ010000079.1, from coordinate 10,647,093 downwards.
TGAAAACTTCACCATGAAGCACCTGAACTTTAGGTAGAAATTAGCCCCCACATGAAAAACCTGGTCATATGCTTCAGTTCTTTCAGTGTCTTTAATTACCATACTTACTTCAGTCAACAGCAGTTGGCTACTCTACACTCCACTCAAAAGCTATTTTTAGTCACCAATTCTTTTCACACCCCAATCACTTCTTTCTGTTAATTGTGTTCTGTGTGTACTGCAGCAGTGTTACAAAGGCATCAGGACCCCTTTCTATCAGGCACTGTGTATTTTTTTCAATGTCCATTTACTTGAAAGAGCTTGCCATCCAAGTGTAAAACCAGAAAAGAAGGCAGCAAAGACAAGAGAGTCCTGGGGTAACAATGAACCTATTGCAATGTAGGGAAGGAAGAACATTTGTGTCAAACCAGCCATAAACCTAAACAGCTAATTTGAAGACTGTAACCATATAAAATCTGCACATGAGAAGGGACAATACTGGCAAGATTTGGCTTGCTGGTTTGTCTAAGAAGATGTTGCTAAAACTGTATTCCTATCCCTTTTCAAAGGAATATAGTTATGCCTGTTTACATCTTTTTGTAAGAAAGAGAAAAGACTGATGAAACTGATGCATTTGAAAAATACTTCAGTCAGTGTCACTGAATCTGCATCTTTCATAGGAAAATAAATTTTGGCCCAAATATTTCATTCAGTTCTATTAGTGAACAGTTACTCTGGCCATGGGCATGAAGACACAGGACATGTTTGTATGTCACTCACATTTGTCAGCTAGAGCACATTAATGATTCATAGGTGCTTTGGCAAATTACTAAGGAAAGATTATTCTGAGATATATACAGTGCTAAACTCACCAGAGATTTTAAATAAAGCAAATAATTAAATAGATGTGAAGTAAAACCAGGAGACAGCTTAGGTGTGGAGCTGTTTCCTACTAGATTCGCTCTGGTGTGCCCAGCTTCCTAAGCAGTCTCTGTTTTGAAATGGTCTTTTTTTCTATGCCTAGATAGAACATGTTACTAAGACACTCCATCAAGAAGACAAAAAAAAGCAAAACTCTCATACAGAGTGTTTTTTTTTTTTTCCCAGCTAATTCATGTAATATTGCTGCATCATTTGTACCCAATTCAGTGACAAGCTTGTAAAGGGACTTCATCACACTCTGTGCCTGCAGCCAGTTAAGGGGGAAAGAGACTTCATTCAGCTAGTCATCTGACTGTTACCACAATGATCCTTCTGGGCTCCATTTAGAAGTCTAAATAGCTCTGGAAGTTGAAAAGTAGTGCATGTAAATAATTAAAATTAGAAATATCACTAAACAAATTAAATTGCTAGTGATCTGGTATCTTGCAATAAACGCTTGCTCAGTGAATTCTCTGAGCTTGAGAACAACAATGAATATGCTGTAATTGGACAGCATATGGCAAAGTTATGTTTAAAGTTTCCAAGTACTGTTCTTTTCCTGAGTCACATTTAAATGATGAGCTGTGGAAACAGAGGGTGTGTAACTCAGTTTGTGGTAGAAGACAGATGTTCCAGGCAATGAGACATTAAAGGAGTACGCTTCAAGTATCTGACTACATTTTTCTTTGTAATCTTATGCCCTCACAGATAAAAATCACAGATGTCGAATGTAGGACTTAAAGAAGTTTACTGATAAAAGTAATTTTATATTCTTTAATAGAACACACCTCTTGTTTAAAATAATTTGATGAGCTTCATGAATTAAACATTTTGCAACTGCAGGGTCTCACTTCATTTTTGTTTGCTTGTATTATAAGTAGTAATGATATTTTATATGCAATAATATACGATGTACAAAAAAATTTACTTATTTATGCACCAGAAATAGCCAGAGCTGAGTTAAAATCAGACAGGCAATGAAGTAAAGGCACTTTGCATGAATATTTATGAGATTGCCATCTGGAGTGATGATTTACAGGTCTAACATTATTTTCAATACCTATCTTGGAAACATCTGTGGATTTTGGTATTCAAATATGTCAAAATTCACTTGCACTTAAAATGTTTCACTTTTCAGGTGCTTTGAGCAGCACCTTAAACAATTCATTTATTTTTCTGTTTGAATGGAGTCTCTTCAAAAAAGTTATCTGCCTGTGAATTGTAAATAAACATGCTAATAGCCTCAGAGAATAAAGAAAAACTGGCCTCGCTCACATATCACTTCCATTTTGTGCAACTGTGATTAGAAATGGTGCTTGCAAAAATAATATTGACATTATGACATTAAATTCTGATCACCTATAAATGGCTATACTGGATGAGAGAAATGGCCCATCATTATCGCACCTCCAGCAGTGGCCACTTGAATAAAAGTCTAGGGGAAAGCAGAGCAAGCATTTATGTTATCTCCCATGGGTACACTCAGCCTTTTTCTGTTTTATGCTCAGGGGACTCCTGAGATTGATGTGGATTAGTTCTCTTCATCTGATCTCTCTTACAAGATCTTGTCCAGTAACCCTTGAATTCATGTAAAATTTCTGCTTCCACAAAATGCTTTGAAAAGGCTTTCCATGGGATTAACACCCACTGTAATGTCCTTGCTTTCCTACAGACAGAGGCAATGAACAATTTCCAACTGTGCTCTCCGTGTCTCACATTATTCCTCCTACAGCAGCTCTGTCTGGGCTGCAGTAGACTCACTGGGTCAGTCCTGCTTCACACAGAAACTGTTTCCTACTTCTAATCATTCCCATCACCATTCCCTGAATCTTTTTATAGTTCTACTATGCCTTTTTTTGGAATGAGGGGATCAAAACTGCACACTATGGCTAGGGTGTGGGAGACTAAACAATTTATTCCAGTGGCATAAAGATATTTTCTGGTTTGTATAATATTTTTTTCTATACAATTATTAGCTCTAGATTTCCTTAGATGGCTACTAAACACTGAGCTGATGCTCTCAGAGAACTACAGAACGAAATTCAGACCTCCTTCCTGCATGGTAACAGCCACCTGAAATGCATTTTGACTAAATACATTATTTTGCATAAAACTGAACTGCATCTCTTACTTGATTGCCTCATCATAATATTTCATAAAGTCTCCCACAGTTCTTCACCACCTGCCCTTGTCTTGTCACCCTGAATAATTCCAAATCACTAGTAAACTTTCTCCCCTTACTTTACTCCCCGTTTTATAGATCGTTACCGTACAATATCATCTCTTAGACTCATCTAGACTTCCTCTACCCCAGGTGATATGACATATTAGGATGGAACAGGTTCCTAAACCAGTACTTTTCCAAGTCACTTCCTAATGATACACTCTCCCATCGCCATTTGCTCCCTGTTCTCATAGTTATTCTTGTTTGGTTTTGGATGAAGTCAGCACATGAGAAGAAAATATATTTAGCAGGCTGCTTGAGAGGAGCCTTCATTTTGGGCACTGATGAAGAGTGACTTTCCAATTTCAAGCTCCGGCAAATATATTTGGTACATTATAGCCACACTTACAAGTCTGGGGGTGCTGAAAACAAAGTAATGGATAAAAATAGAAGTTTGCCTTTAAAATTGCAGTATAATGATCCCAACTTCTGTTGTTGTGGAGACAGTAATTAGTTACTTTGCGCCTTTTAAGCCTTGGACCAGTTTTATTGCCATTCGTTCAGTCAAATAAATAGTTCTTGGAAACCTCTAAAAGAGCATGTGTTGGAAGAACAATAAATGTCTATTCCTAAATTATTCTGGTCAAAATTCATATGTACTGTTTTTTATGGCATTCTTCAGACAGCTGGTTAGATTGGTTCTCTTGTGTCTTCTCATGTCAATATGACCAGCAAATATTATTCTTTCTCTTTGCTTCTCCTGTGCTACTTTTATAAGAGAATTATTTTCTGTCTCATCTGTTGATTTGACAGTTTTTCATGGATGAAGTGTAAGGGCCCAATCCAGTATTTTTTTAAATAGAGACTACCAGAGTTATTTACATCTCTCTGTATTACAGAATTAGTTACAAAAGCTTCATCAAGCTACAATTAAAATAGAAATTCTGGAAAAAAAATCTGAGGTAAAGAGGTCTACAAATGAAGATTTTCAAAGAAAATTTGCAGGGCTTCTGGCACTGCTTCCACTGTTCTCTTATTGTTGCAGTGTTATGACACATTTTTAGCTATTGATTTTTTTTTCTTCCTGTAAAGATACAATAAACAAATTGTCAGGATTTTTATGAGGAAAGAGCTCAATATTAAAATATATATATATCATGGGAAACAGTACCCCCTTGATATTTTGTTGCAGGAGGACACTGATTTTACCTGTCATGAAATTATAACTCCATTGGCCCCATAGGACAATATGATGTGACTGAATATAAAAGAATTCATTGTGATTTATACATCACATTCCTTCAGAAGCTGAGCAAATCCATAGGTCAAGGCTTTCAAAGAAGGGTTACAGATGTTCAATTCTGATATATATATATACACCAAGGTAAAGGTCTAGACCCTCTGCCCAAACTTGTAAATCCCATGAGGAGTTCCTGACCTTAGGCAGTTTGCAAGTCGACCGTGCACAGAACTGAAGCTCACTGATCTGCTTTTCAAAATGTGGACCATTCAGCAGTTCCCACTGAAACCAACAGGGCCTACTGAAAGTTTGACATTTCTGACAACACCAATTTCCATATGTCCAGCTATGAGTCAGGAGTTATGCTAAAGATCTGATAACACACTCCCATTGTGCAAACAGAGGATGTGGGAATCTGTGATGGCATTTAAAATATCTTTACAGATGTTTCAGAATTGTTTGTCCATACTGCATACAATTTTCATTCATTGTATTAACTCTTAAAATTAGATTTCTCTCTTCATTGCTACCAGACACGATTTTCATTCTCCTAATCTAAATTGAAATGTGTGATGCAGGAAAATGCATTTCCTCCATGATAACTGCAGACTTACAAAGTTTTCTCACATCCCAAGGCCTAATGTGAAGGATACAGCATGAAGTAACACTACTTTTATAGATGGAAAAGTAAAATTAAGATAAAAATGCCATTACTTCAGGGGAAAATGTAATTGCAAGGTTTGAAACTAATTTGAGTATTATTTGAGAAGCTGGGTGACTGTGTGCAGAGCTCTGCAGGACATGTCACATAGACTTGTTACTGTCCCCTTTGAAAGATTCAAAGGTAAATGATGATAGTCTTAAAGTGGAAGACATCTGGAGTTTCTTTACACTATTTTTATTTCATTCTTCAGTTTAGCACAATATGAATAAATGTTTTTTCCTTGGAAAAAGATCTATTTCAAATCAAGGTTCACATGAAGATAAAGTTTTAATAAAGATATTTGAAACATAGATTAACAAGAAATGAAGTAGTTGATGGATAGTAAGTTTCAAGAGCCATGGTTCAGCTACTGGCCTGTCTATTTACATGATAAATTCTTATTAGGCTCTCATCACTTTAGTATCGGAAAAAATCAAAATGTAATAAAAAAAACCATCACAAAATCAAAACTTCTCAATGAAAAATCGAAGTAGTTTCTCCACATTAAGCAAGTAAGAAGCTGAGCTATGGAGATGTTAAAATGTCCTTCATAAGGTCACAAGGACATCTGAATAGGGACTTTCTCATTGTTCTTTTGGTTTTTTAATGTTTAGTCTACAATCTTTTGTGATTACTCACTTTTTGTCTATGTCACACACATGGCCCAACATAATATGACCTTTTGCAAGTCTGCACTGCACGCAAGTCTGCTTGCTGTTAACATGGTGAAATCCTAAATAATGTAGTTCAAAAACCTAAATCATATAATCATAAAACTTGAGACATCGAAGAACTGTAGAGGAAAATTGGAAGTCTTAATTTAATGTGTTTCACCTTTTAATTACTCAAGAGAAAAATCAATTTAGACAATTCCAAGCTTCATTTTCTTTGGAATATGTATTATTAAATGTTTAGTTCCGTACATTGTCTCACTTTTTCTACTACTTTTACTAGAAAAGTATTGGATGAAATTTAGACTGTGACAGTTACTGAAAATTGTTTTACATTCTTTAAAAAAATTTCACAGAATTCCTTCATCAGATACAAAAAAAAGAAACATAGTAAGAATGAATCTTTTTCAGTAACTTTTTCTTTTGATTAAGATCAGTGTTTCTCATATTTCTTGAAGTAAATCTCAGCAGCATTTGGTAATACTGATGATAATGAAAGCTGTTTCATGTTAATTATCTGGCCCTGGGCTGTACTTTCATGACACAAATTATTCAGAGAAAACATTAGCTTAAAGTATTTCAGACTCCCATTGTCTCCTGCCACTTCTTCCCACCTCTTATTCAGTCTCACTCACTCTCTTTAACGTGCCAGAAAACTGTAAGGTCATGCTGCACACTAGATCCTGGAGTGGAGGCACAGCAAGAGGATAGCATAATGCAAGCATGAGACCATGTGCTATGGAACTGTGAAAATAAAAAAAAGAAAAGCCATTGTTAAATAAGTTACTGCAAGTAAGTATTCATCTTTTTTACCCACCCAAATAGCATTTGTCCTAACACTAGGCATCTGAAGACTGGGCAACATTCCTAGGGTCTCCTTATCACAGTATCACAGTTATCATAAGGTTGGAAAGGACTTCCGAGATCATCGAGTCCAACCTATAACCCAACACTAACACCAACACTAACACCAACCCATCATCTAAACCATGGCACTCAGTGCCTCATCCAACCAATCTCCCCTTAAACACTTCCAGGTTCTGTGACTCCACCACCTCCCTGGGCAGCGCATTCCAATGGCCAATCACCCTTTCAGTGAAGAACTTTTTCCTAACATCAATCTAAACTTTCCCTGATGAAGCTTGAGTCCATGCCCTCTAGTTCTGTCACTGGTCACCTGAGAGAAGAGACCAACCCCTGCCCGACTACAACCTTCTTTTAGGTAGTTGTAGAGAGCAATGAGGTCTCCCCTGAGCCTCCTCTTCTTCAGACTAAACAGCCCCAACTCCTTCAGTCGCTCCTTGTAGGGCTTGTGCTCCAGCCACTTCACCATCTTCGTTGCCTTCCTCTGGACACATTCCAGCATCCTAACATCTTTCCCAGACTGGGGGGCCCAGAACTGTACACAATATTCAAGATAAGGCCTGACCAGTGCCGAGTACAGGGGGACGATAACTTCTCTGGTCCTGCTCGCCACACTATTCCTGATGCAGGCCAGAATGTCATTGGCTTTCTTAGCCACATGGGCACACTGCTGGCTCATGTTGAGCTTCCTGTCAACCAGCACTCCCAGGTCCTTCTCTGCCTGACTACTCTCCAGCCACTCTGTCCCCAGTCTATAGCTCTGCATGGGATTGTTGTGTCCAAAATGAAGTACCTGACATTTGGACTTATTAAACATCATCCCATTAGAATCAGCCCAGCTCTCCAGTCTGTCCAGGTCCCTCTGTAGGGCCATCCTACCCTCTAACAGATCAACCCTTCCTCCCAGCTTGGTATCATCTGCAAACTTGCTGATGATGGACTCAATCCCCTCATCCAGATCATCAATAATGATACTAAACAGGATGGGACCCAATACCGATCCCTGGGGACACCACTGGTGACCGGCCGCCAACTGGATGAGACACCATTCACCACCACTCTCTGGGCTCGGCCATCCAGCCAATTCCTAACCCAGCACAGAGTGTTCCCATCTAAGCCACGGGCTGCCAGCTTCTCTAGGAGTCTACTGTGGGAGACAGTGTCAAAGGCCTTGCTGAAGTCCAGGTATACAGCCTTTCTCTCATCCACCAGGTGAGTCACATGGTCATAAAAGGAGATCGGGTTGGTCAGGCAGGACCTACCCCTCCTAAACCCATGCTGGCTGGGCCTCATCTCTTGGCCGTTCTGCAAGTGCTGCATGATTGCACCCAGTATTATCTGCTCCATAATTTTACCTGGGACCCAAGGTCAGGCTGACAGGACTGTAATTACCTGGATCATCCTTATGGCCCTTCTTGTGGATGGGCGTCACATTGGCCAACTTCCAGCCTTCTGGGACCTCTCCAGTGAGCCAGGACTGTTGAAAGATGATGGAGAGCGGCTTAGCAAGCTCATCTGCCAGCTCTCTCATCATCCTAGGATGGATCCCATCCGGCCCCATAGACTTATGAGGGTCCAAGTGGCTCAGCAGGTCTCTAACTTCCTACTCATGGATTGCAGGAGGGCCATATTTCACCCTGCCCCCATCAACCACTTCAGAGGGCCAACTGTCAAGCGAGCTGACATCCTTACTGTTTAAAACTGAGGCAAAGAAGGCATTAAGTACCTCAGCCTTCTCTGCATCTTTGGTTACTATATTTCCCTCCACATCCAACAAGGAGTGGAGGTCGCTGCCGCCCTTCTTTCTGCCATTGATGTATTTATAAAAACTCTTCTTATTGTCCTTAACAGAAGTGGTCAATTTGAGCTCCAGCTGGGCTTTTGCTTCCCTGATTTTTTTCCTACACGACTTAACAACATCTTTGAACGTAACCTGGCTTATGTCCCCTTCTTTCCAATGGCGATACATCCTCTTTTTCTTACTTAGCTCCTTCAGAAGCTCCTTACTTATCCAGGCCGGCCGTCTGCCCCTACGACTCTTCTTACAACACACAGGGACAGCCTGCTCCTGCGCCTTCAAGATCTCATTCTTGAAGTGCATCCAAGCCTTCCTGGACCCCCTTGCCACTAAGAACTTTTTCCCAGGGTACTTTCCTGACCAGTTCCTTAAATAATCCAAAATCTGCCCGCCAAAAGTCCAACATCGATGTCCTGTTCCTGGCTTTTCTTGTTACATTGTTTACAGAAAACTCAATTATCTCATGATCACTACACTCCAGGCAGCCTCCGACCACAACATCACCCACCAGCCCTTCTTTATTTGTAAACAGCAGGTCAAGAAGAGCCTCACCCCTGGTAGGCTCACTCACCAGCTGTGACAGAAAGCAGTCCTTGATACACTCTAAGAACCTCCTGGACTGCCTCCTCTCGGCAGTGTTAAATTCCCAGCAGATATCCGGAAGATTAAAGTCTCCTAAAAGAACAAGGGCAGCTGATCTAGAGGCAGCCTCCAGCTGTTTAAACAATAGAAGATCCATCTCCTCCTCCTGGTCAGGCAGTCTGTAAACATACTCCAGCCAGGAGGTCAGACTTGACTGACCCTCTGACCCTTACCCATAGGCACTCAATCTGGTCATCACCGATCTCGACTTCAACAGCATCCAGGGTTTCCTTAGTATAGAGGGCTACTGTCCTCCACCTGAACATCAAATTCCAGTACCCTAAACCTGTTCTGTATGGGCAGCTGGAAAGGTGACATCTGAAAGGGAGGTCTATAACCGTCACGAGAGTAGACCTGCTCCCAGTCCTCCTCACCAACCAGGTCACTCCCCGTATCCTATTGATGAGGAATATGGCGTTCCTCTGCCTCTTGGGGAGGATTATTAGGAGGAGAGAGGGTTCGTCTCCACCAATCTATCTCCCTTTCACTTTCACGGATACTCCGCAGCCTCTCTACCTGATCTTTAAGATCTGCAATCATAAGGAGCAGATCTTGGACCTGTTCACACCTCACACGGGTGTTTTTTGGATGGTCCTCAGGAACCACAAGCAAGCCGAGATGCTCCTTGCAGTCCTGAGTCTGGGCAGCCGCGTCCCTTAATAGTGGCTCAGTTTGGATAGCGACGCTCCTGGTGGCAGAGGTTTTGCCACGCCTGGTCACCATTGCTGCAGGGGAGTGGGAAGTCAACCACCTGTCAGAGAGTGCCTGCTTGCCCTGCCTGCGCAACCTGCCTGTACTGTGATCCTGTTCGCCGCGCTCCGGTCGCTGGCGCTCCCAGGGAGATGTTTAAATGCCCCGCGGCTTCTCCCGGGTCCGCCCCCCTACCACGCTGTCAGCCCACGTGACAGCTGCCGCTTCTGGGGTTCAGAGAGAGTCGCCCTGCCGGGGTCCTCTCCTGGGCTTTGCCTTTCACCAGGAACTCTGAACCCCCGCAGATTGAGCACCCGGCTGCAGTACTTACCGTTCCTGCCGCCGATCACGCCGAATCAGTAATGGAAAGTAACAGTCACATTTTGAGGACAGTATATCTCGTTCTACATCCACTGCGTTAGGACTGACAACTGACTGTTCTGAGACTCATATATTTCTTTTACAAATTAATTTATAATTAAATTTTTAAAGTAGATGAGATTATTTTCCTCTACCACATCATTCTTAAATTTAGTATTTCGATGGATACATATAACCATATGTACGTCAGATATATGTGTAATCTCAAATGTGTAGACAATTAAAGAAGAAATACAAAGAAGACCCAGTCTCTGGCTTAAGAATATCATGCTAAGATGGCAACATATAGATAAGCAAGAGAGGAAATAAAACAAACTGACTAGTTGAATCAAATATATTTTTCATGTTGATGATCCAGGTTTTTCCGAGTTGAAATTAATGTTTAAATATCGAGTGTTTGGGATCTATACATTTGAAATGCAGGCCATTATTCCAGTTAAATACTTGGTCCCTGACTTGCAGGTGGTACGCACAAAGCTCATATGGATACAGCTTCTACGCTGAAGAACAGAACTGCAGCAGCATATCTGCACAGGATATCAGATTTACAGAATAAAAATACTATGATTATTTGGAGCACATGGGATAAAACCATCATAATAGTAGGCACAGTATAGATATGTGAAAATACAGTTCATCCTTCTAGAGAATGCATTAAGGCTAGAAGAAGAAACAGTGGGAGGTCCCATTCAGGCAGATGAGCTTGTACACAACACAAACTATTTTACTCAATGTAATCGGCTTAATGTATCAACATTTGTTCAAAAATTTGTAGGCATTGAAACAACTACCCTTTTTTCCTCCTCAAACAATCATTTCTACCAACAGAGGCTGAAATGGTAAGACGTGCTCAGTGCTGCAATACTGTATCTGCGTGGTGCTTGAGAGGTTTCACCCAGAATTGAAGTGGTGAGGCAGGCAGAGCAGCTGCAGGACCTGCCTCTTCTGGGCAGTCATGCTGTCCATGTGATGTCCAAGAGTTCTCCATAAAATTGTGAGTTGTCTTTGTACACAAATAGAGGAATAGTTGCTTTATACTTCCTGGGGACAAAAATTACAGTGAATGTCTGGTGCACAGAGATAAATGTACACATACACCATCCAACTTTTTCCTTTGCTCAGAGTGGATAGTAATAATATGAGCTCATTATTTCTTGATAAACTCACTGAAAGCACTAATTAAAGATAAAATACCCTGAGTACTGATAAATATTCATAATTCTTAATAAGTCAAAGCTGTCTCTGAGGAGAACAGGGTGTATTTTAAGGGTCATTTTTTGAGTATCTGTATCCCCTAACAACATTGTCATAAAGAGACTACTTATGCCACTCTGCACAAGGAGTGACTTTAACTCTTTATAATAAAACCTATTTACCTTTACTGAATACGAGCTCATATTTTAGTCACAATAAAAGCTATATTCTAACATTGTGCTTCCATTTATGCTAGCAAGCAAATTGAATATTTGTCTTCTGAGATATATTTGTATACAGAAAATAATTCATATATCTGCAAATGCAAACAAATTATTCTGCCAACCTGATTTATGGAAAGGAGAACAAGAAGAAATAAAAACAAGAAGTGGTCCTAGATTTCAAACACCTTTGAATTCCAGAATATTTTGATGAACACAATGTAAAAGCACTTGCCGTTTGCAAAATTTGTATTTCCTGTAGATGGACTGACAGGGAAACAACAGTTGTTTTCAGACCACGTGTAAGTGGGTGGCAGATTTTTTCTCTACAATGTATTTGACTATACTCACAATGACATTTTATAGCGTTATCATGCCAGCATATGGCATTATCAGTAATAGATTAGAAAACATTGAAGCATTTAAATGACTTCATTCCAGCAACTGACCTTTGCTGACAGTACTTAAATGCTGTTTTGCAAAGAAAAAATAAATGCAGCTTCAATTGTTCACAGCTTTTCAGCCACTCAAATTACTTTAGGAACAAATCCTTTTTTATTTTTTTCATAGAAATGGTAGCTTTCCCATTGGCCTGCATAGAGGACTGTTAAACAAGCTCAGGCACTTAAGGAGCAAAACAATTTGTCGATAATGCAGTGGAAACACCGTTAGTAAAAAGGTTTTTCTTCATAAGCTGACTGTATTGCTGTCCTCTATCTAATCTGGAACTTCAACATACTGCCAAACTCTTCCATCAGAAATCCAAATACATCTGCATAGTTTTTCCTTTTTTAATTATTTGTTTTATCTAATAACATTGCTTGACATTTCCAGTTGTTTGTATTGAACTATGTAACACAATGACAGGGTAAAACTTCCGAGCTGCTTCTCCTCTGATCTCTACTGGGAGAAAACATAGATGCCTTGGAAAGTGCCATTTTTTGCAATGTTTCACATGCCAATGGAATAAATAAGGATGATTTTAACCGTTGATGAAAAGATAATATATGATTATTTAGGCTAAAAATCAAAAGAATCTTCCCAATTGTTTTCATTCAGAATATCATATTTTTAAATAGATGCTTAAAAATGGATGATGGTGGAGTGAGTAGATGGAAACTAAACTAATATGAAGATCATATATATATGTAGGAAAAAAGGTTATAAAAGGTCTATTTTCCCATTATATCTTCCCTTTAAATGTGAAGAACTATATTTACTCATTTTGTTCTAAAACTATGTCTTCATTTATTTACATGTTTATGATTTTTTTCTTTCCTCCTACTTCCTGTAACTACATTCAATTCCTTGGAATCACCGAATCATAGAATCGCTTAGCTTGGAAATGACGTTTAAGGTCATCAAGTCTAACCATAAATCATACACTGCTAAGTCCACCAGTAAACATGTCCCTGTGCACCAAATCTACACATTTTTAAATATCTCCAGGGATGGTGACTCCACCACTTCCCTGGGCAGCCTGTTCCAGTGCCTGATAAATCTTTCAGTGAAGAAATTTCTCCTAATATCTAATCTGAACCTCCCATGGCACAACTTCAGGCCATTTGTTCTCATCCTATCACTTCTTACTTGGGAGAAGCCAACATCCCTTGGTCTTTTTCCACCAAGCAGCATTCTAGGTATTCATCCTTGAGCATGTAGAACTGCATGGGGTTGTTGTGACCCAAGAGCAGAACCTGATAGTTAGCCTTGCTGAGCCCCACACTGTTGGCCTCAGCCCATTTATTCGGCTTCTCCAGACACCTCTGTAGGGCCTTCCTTACATGCTCTCATGCTTTTCCCCTAAAAAACAAAAAAGCATCATGAATAAATATCAAACCAGTTTCTCCTGGTACCCTTCTGTTCCTTTCACTTGTGGTAACAAATCTCAAAGAAACTTTTTTGCAGTTCATTCATTTGCGTTTTCTTTTCACAAATACTTGAAGTAAATTTTTAAGCTTTAATCTTAGTTTATACAAATTTACCTTTTAAATCTCCATCTGAATTTCTGTGCTTTAAATCTATATTGATAATTAAAACTTATGTAAACCTGAGTATCTGTGTCTATAAGGATCATCCAGATTGACACAAACAACATCAATTAGCATTTCTAACACCTGCACAGGTCATTAAACATTCTATTTAATCCCTAGGAACAACGATTCATATGCATGAGCTTTTTCTTTCTTTATCCTTATCCATCACTATAAAATGTTCTGTCTTTCTAAAGAACTACTTGTTTGAGTAAAATTTGCTAATATAAAACTAAACAGAATTTAATTTATCATACTATTTTAAAAGATTATTTTGGCATATAGAAAGATGTAACTTTTTCCCATAAAAAATAAGGACAACCAAATACACAAAGATGATGATGTGTTTTCCTGCTACATTTTCTCTAGGGGCAAAACTGTTGTTCAGCTAAAGCAACATCAGCAAGAAGGTCTCATATTTCCTCGTTACTTTAGAAGGCTTTAATTGGGATCTTTCTAAGTTTTTCTTTAAAATTTAAGTCAGAAATTAAAGCCTGATAATTTAAAAAGGAATTTAACTGACAGCCCTCATTTTCAATTTAAATGAGAGCCCTGCTCTCGTGACTGCACATCAGCAAAACAGAGGACCACATCAGCAAAACAGAGTACTGACAAAAACTAGGTGAAACTACAAAGGTATGATTATTGATGTTTGAATGCTTCAGGTGTGTTAAACACTGCTTAGCAGCTCGACATTAATAGGAGTGATGCCTGGTAGCTTTTTCTATGTTAAGCCAAAGTTATTGTTAAACATAGTGATTTTTCAACCCCATGGCACTTTGAAGTGTGTCTTAGTACTAGGATGTACATCCTCTTTTGAAACCTGCGTGGAATCTCTCTCTACCTGCTGTGCTTAATTTCAAAATTCAATACTATCATTAGGGGAACAGAGCTGTTTCCTTTTTTGTCTATATGTGCTCTATTTCACACAAATTTCATCAAAAACCTTCCACAGCTCTTGATATAAATTGATCCTCTGTACTCTTGCCTGACCTTCATAGCCTACAAAGTAATATTTTTTAAAAGTCTAAAACTTGATTCTATGACAGATCTAAATAGCCAGAAATATATTTGGTCCCGGTGTAATTCCATTGAAACTATTACCTGTACAAAAGGAATGTGTTTTTACAGAAGTAATGCATTTTGCTTGCAGCTATCCCCATTCCCTTCAATATTTTGCAATAGTGCAATCAGCTGTTATTCCTCAACTGGAAAGAAAGGAGAAGGAAAAGGAAAAGAGTAATTCGAGACCTCATCTGATAGTTGCTGCATAGGCAAAACCACCTTATTTGAGAGTTGCTAAGGTGGCAGACCTGAGAGCATTGCTGGATCTTCATGGGCCTCAGCTGTATACAGCCTGAGCTAAGTTATATCCTGGAATTCACACTGTTCTTCAATTTATAGCACTATTCTCGCATTTTAGTGTGATAACTCGTTTACAATACCTGCTCCTAGAGGTGTTTGCATCCTTTTCCTAATGCATTCCTTCTTTAGACTTTTAGGTTTAAAAGCTGTTACTGGTTCTGATGTTGACAGAGACAAAATAACGTTTGGTCTTTTTCCACCTGCCTTTCATAAACATTATAGGTAAGCACATTTATGGATTTGAACTCAAAATTTGGACATTTCCAAACTTAAATATAGGGTTCAGTCTTTCTGTTACAGGGAAAAAAAAGGTATTTTTATGATAACACAAATATAGTCAGTGATTTTGCACTTTTTTTAAAAATATATTTTTATCAGAGATAAATATCCTGTTAGGCAAAAGCGGAGTAAGGAAGGAGCTGAACAGAAAAAAAAAATGTTCTTGAATATGCCAGCACAAGCAGAGTAGCTTCTCCAGCTTCGCTTCGTGGGATGCAAGCTGGTTTTGTAGTGCTAGAAAGGAGTGATTTTATTAGAGTCCTCCAAATAACTCCTGTGATCACTCTGTTCCTGGGAGAAAAGAAGAGGCCTGCAAGGTACTCTAAGAAAACCTTATACTCTCTGCCTAAAAGTGAAGAAATCTGTTTCTACTACTCTAGAATGCTTTTGGGTAAGGAAACGTGATTAACTTGTCTCTGATTAATTATTACTCTACACTGTAAAGTGATACCTGGAAATACATCATACGTAAGAACAAATTCTGGAACCATTATAAAGACACTGTTAAGACAAAACCCTGACATTTTTTCAGATAGGTCTGTAGTGAGTTTATGGGATACAGTCAGACAAATAGCATTAACTTCATTGGTCTGCCAGGCTAGAAACATCAATATTGACTGCAGTTCTGATTAGAGAGAATTTCAGCACGTGTTTTTCTGGAATTACAGTTGTGCCCACTGTCTCTGAGAAGTCAAAATGGCACCACAGACTACTAAACATGCCTGTTCACATATCAATAGATATGATACATGCAATATTTGCTCTTATATTTGACTCAAGAATGTCACAGTAAGACAAATGGTTCAATTGGGTCCTTGGCTTTGATAAGTTGTACTTCATTTTCTGGTCTCAGAGCATCATGTCTCTGCCCATTTTATTTCTTGCAGGGTTTTTTCAATTGATGGAAAAGTATTGTATTTGTTGTTTGCATTGCACTGCTTCCCATAGCAGCAAAGTATGTCTTTACTGGAATACAGAGACACTTTTATATTTACTGATTCTAACAGAATCATACAGTTTTTACCATTGGTTGGAAAACTATGCCAGTAGGATGTGTCAAACAGGACTGCATTTTGCACACAAATGCTTTTCTTCAGTGAATTCAAAGAAAGTCTTCAATAACAAATGTTCTGGCTAGTAATGATAATCTAAGTTTTAAAATTAAAATCGAATATGTGTTTTTAAAAGGAGTTAAGAAGAAAAAAAAGATAAAATGTGCTAAGTGCTGTGGCTTAGTAAAAACTCTGCTTTCTAGATTAAATCCTTTGATTTATTTTCCTAGACTACAGGGACTTTTAAATTGCCTTCTGTCATCAGCTAAGATAAGCAAGCTTGCAGTTTTCACAGTGCTACTCCAAGCTTCCCCAGACTTCTGGCATGAGTGGTCCAGAGGTTAAGGGACACAGCAGGACTCAACAGACTGAGAAGTAAGTAAGGCCATGGCTTAAACCAAAGAGCAAGGATAAGTCAGTCTAGTATTGAAAGGATTTAGCAATTCTGATCATTAACAGAAATATTGTCAGCCCTGGATAACATGGGACTGAGCCCTTGATCCAAGGAAAACACTCATGTTTGGTGCAACTATTGGAAGTAAACGTTTTAAGGAGATTGTGCTTAAATTTCTTCCCCTTCAGATGACTAATAGGTCCATCTTTTCCCGAAATCAGACAATTTTCCTGTGTTAATCAAAAGGCCTTTCTAATCACATATCAGCCCTCTACAAAATTCTGGGAAATATTCATTACAGTCTATTAAAATGTAAAATGTAAATTAGAGTTAAAATATCAGTTAGAAAGATCATGTATGTGATTTTTTTAACAGACTTTGCACAAAACATGTGTAAATTGAGCAATTAGTTACATTTAGCTGAACTTTTTCCTTCTAAGACTGTATTAATAACAAAGACCTTACTTTCAACATGATTCTTTTGTCAATTGATTTATTTAAATATTAAAAGGGAGGCTCTCAATGAAATTGTATAGCCTATTGTCTTTCTCACTTTTCCTACAGTTCTTCAAATGAAAATATTCTTTCAGAAGTTTTTACATCGCTTGAAAACTGTATGGAACAAACACACTTGCACATAGTCATCTGATTCCTGTTTCACAAATAAATATGCAGCATGTGTTCTATTCCTGCTCTAGTGTTTGATAAATATGTCTCACTTCTGTGTAACACATGTAACTCTTGTAGTTGTGGCAGTGGGTATCAGGAAACCATTATTTGTTTAAAATGCAGAGAACAGGAAGTGTCTTATGCCTGACTGGTAGCAATGCTGGACATGCAGAACAGTAATAACTATGTTTTTCATTTTTCATCTCCACAAACACGTGAACAGATCAGCAGGTAATCTCCCTGCTCTTTGTCAGACCAGCTAAGTATTCATTCATTACCAACTGTATGCTTTCTCATAGTATTACCTTGCATCTTAATACTTTTACTTTTCATAGGAGAATAACATCTATCAATTGCTTCTCGGTATCAGCGTTCATAAAAGACATTGCAAATAGCAGTCCAAATCCAAAAAAAAATGAAACATATGTAAAGTTACAGACTAAAACGTAAAGACACAAGTGAAAAATATTCAGATCTAATCTCTTAAATCGAAAAATTTGTAAAACACCTATTCAAAATTATTTTCTCTCTGTGCGTGCATGAATGATCTACAAGTATGATGCTTTCATATTGTGCTACATAGTTTCTCCACTTTTTATGGATGATGAGCTTGTTAATAGGGCCATAGTCCAGGGAAGTAGACCCCCACATATACTGTTTTTCCCCACAATGTGAATTGCAGATGTATTTGGCTTTCAAAGTTTAAAAGATTTATTATGTTTTTAAACAGTGAAGAAACTTGGAAAAGTTATGCATGGTTAGGCATGTCAGAAATAAATGTATCTATTACGTTATTTATGGGTGTAGAAAACATATAAAGGTGCAAGATGAAAACAAATACCATTGATA
Organism: Tapera naevia; assembly: GCA_033556795.1. Taxonomy (NCBI): domain Eukaryota; kingdom Metazoa; phylum Chordata; class Aves; order Cuculiformes; family Neomorphidae; genus Tapera; species Tapera naevia. The sequence continues at coordinate 10,628,984 of JAUMJJ010000079.1, read as the reverse complement.
TGGAATGTACATAGTATTTGAAAGTATAAAGCTATCATATTTATTTATGTTAAGGTCTTGTTTAACATGTTTCTTTGCAGCAGTTCAAATGAAGGACATGGGGAAGATTAAATCAAGAGAAGAATACAGCAAAAAAGTATCTTGAGGGTGCCCACACAACCCACATTTGGCAAAATCTTTTTGATAACAAAGACTAGTAAGATGGGCATCTGTGATGAGTTAGTTTCAACCAGCAGCCAGACTCACACTCGGTTGCTCTCTCACTCCTCCTCCTCAGCAGAACAAGGGGGAGGAACTTAGATGAAAAACCTCATCTGGGAGGCAAACATCACTGACCAGCCCCCCTGCTATCAACACCTTGAGAGTCTTTGCTGCTTTGATAGTTCTAAGGAGAAACTCTGTGACAGTCATCAACCAGATTAAAGAGCAACCATGAAATTACAAAGAGACTTTTGAAACGAAGAGGCCATTAGCCTGAAAAGCAGTGTGAAAGAAGCATGGAAATTTGTAGAAGGTGTTGGTAGAGGGCTTGGAGCTGGATAAGGAGCAACAACCTTTGGTTGGGCACTAGCAGACACTACCCCACGGCATCCCCGTCGCTGCCTGGGCCAGGCCCAGCAGGTCCACATGGGGTGCAGGAGCACCCTGTACCCAGCCAGTGACCCACAGCAAAAGGGCAGTGTGGGACACCTTTCCTCAGTAGGCACATGCAGGACAACTGCCCATGGCCATAAGCAGGGGACCACCTGAGGGACCTTCACGCAGACAGAGGGGATGTAGGTGTACCTGAACTGCCAGAGGGTGCACGGATGCATGTAAGTATTGGGTGCAGTGTGGGCATTAGTTACTGAAGGGGTTTTGGAAATCTGTAGGGCTATATTAATATTTTTCAAGCCTCTAGGATTGTGGTTTATCAGTTGTGTCACTAATATTGATCCTGAATGTATAGTTCACTGGTTGCTGGTTAACTTTGTCATTAATAAATCAATAAACCACTTTGATCCTGGTCTGATTTAAACCACGTGAGCTGAGTATTTTTTCCCTGTAACACAAATGATCTATTTCTACACTGATTCAGAGGCCTTAGACTCACAGAAGAGGATATAAATAATTCATCCATAAATAAATAAGTGCTCTTAGCTCAAATTTTTCAGCAGTGGCAAGGGTAAAAACAGTGGAATGTGGAGGGTATAAAGGTCTAGAAAAAGAACCTCTTTTTGTAATGCTACTGCTAAGAAGACCAATTTGAAAAAGTTACACATTATGTTTTACAAACAGAGAGCCTCCATATGCTTAGTAGTTCCTATTTTTTCCAGTTTATTGAAATACCACATTTTCCACCTGCTATTCACTCTCAATTAATAAAGCAGCTAAAAATTTGTGACTAAAACAGAATAGATTTCCATTACTAGTTCTGAATGTAGGTGCTTTGTTGCTGAGTATGATTTTGAATGCTCACAGACCAATTTGGTTATCAAATGCAGTAAAGATACGCAACTGTAACCACCATGTAGAATAAGTTACACTGAAGAGATAGTATTACAGCAAAATCTTTAATTTACTCTAGGGACAAATAACTGACAGCAGGGTAAACCACCAGCCCGACAGAGACATTAATTAGAAGGAAAATCTGAACTACTCTTCTCACTCAAAAATCAAATGTATATGAAAAAATGTCTGAATATTTATCAGGTAGAGAAGTCAAAAAAAAATAAGCTACGAAAGATAATTGAATTTTAGATAGCTAAATACCAAAAATAATAAAAAAATTTACGGTGACCCTCTGCCTTGGATCGTTCCTAATAGAATAAAATTCATGTGAACAGACAAAATTTTCCAGTGTTTCCAAAACACAGAAAAGCAGAGCATCCCTGCTGACATCCCAGATTCTAGAAAGAGATAGTGGGGCAATAACTGACCTCATCTCTCACATCATTCTATTTTAAAGTAGGCTTTAAGAGGAATACTTGAAGGAAAAAAAAATATTTTCTGTGGGTTCTTCATCATACAAATAAGTAAAATCAGAAATGAGACTATCTCTGCAATCCAGGTAATATTTTGATCAGAAACAAATATTCATTAGAATCATAGAACCATGGAATGGTTTGGGCTGGAAGAGACCTTAAACATCATCTAGTTCTGCCTTGGACAGGGACACCTTCCACTAGATCAGGTTGCTCATAGCCTCATCCAGCCTGGTCTTGAACTCCTCCACGTATCGGGCATCCATGACTTGTCTGGGCAACCTATTCCAGTGCCTCATTGCACTCACAGTAAAAAAATTCTTTCTCATATCTAATCTTAATCTACTTTTTTTCATCTTAATTTAGATTTGCTTCTCCTCTGTGTTATCTGTTGATAATGGCAGCCCATAGTTTTCTACGTGAATATAAGAATATAAGAAATTTAGATTCAGAAATAATTTAATTTCTTTAAGTTGACTTTTAATAAATGCAGAAGAAATACTTAGTTTAAGAATGTTTGAAGCATTAACGTACAAACTTTCTGGTAAATAATTATCAAAAATATTTTCTTTTATTTTGGACAAAATCTGATTTTGACAGCCAGTCATAGGATGGAGAAGTATTTGTAATTTAGATTATTTTTCTTGCCTGTTTAGTTCTGTTGCCCTTCATCCCTAGACAAAAGACATATTCATTGTCTGATGTGTTGAATATCTCATTTATAAATGCAATCCTTCCTTACAATTTAAAATATATTTAATTCATTTGTGGTAGAGTAAGATCAAAATGTTTGACATTTGGGTTACATTCAGATAAGAAAAGATTTAATTATACTTTAGCTTAAAAATCCAACAGCTTGAAAATGCACAATTGGACCAAAAAATCTCCTATAAAGCAGTTGCGGCATGGAATTTTAATACTTCTGGCTAATGTCTGAGAAAACAATTTTGTTGCATTTTTAATTCTACAATACTTTTTCTTACAGACTAAAAATTGTAGAATTGTTAACATATTCATATGAGATATACTCATAATTTCCCCCCTCTAGCCCTCCATCTGAGATTTGTATCCAAATTAAAGTGGGGAAAAAAAAGGAAAAATAGGAAACAGCATTTCAAGTTTATTGTTATTATTTAAATGCATCACAACTGTTGATGAACCAAGACATAGCTGCCACTGAAGGAAATCTGAATAACTGCCATTTTTATTAACGCTATGGGCTATATCCTCTGTGGCATATTAGCAGGCACTCTGGCAAATTCAGTACAAAAACCACCAAAACCTGATTCAGCAACTTTGAAGCAAGAGAAAAGTGAAAATAATATATCAGAACAATAGTTAATTGCTATGTCTATAAAGTTTGCCCCTGTAACGTTGATTGGTTGCTGTTTTTGCAGAAAGCTTAAGCTCTCATCTTGCTCATGGGTACAAGTTCCCAAATTTTTCTTGTGTCGTCACAAGTGCTTGTGCAATCAGGCACACAGCCACATCCTAGTGTTCCAACCGAAAAATACCTTTTCTCTGTATTATTTTTTAATAGAATGAACTGTCTGAATTGGCTGATAGCAAAGCCACACGGGTGTTGCTGGCAGAAGTGCACATCAGGAGTTCACCGTGGAGAGCAGGATGGGAAAAATTCATTGAGAAATCCCTTCATGAGACCAGCTATAATCAACTCTGCTCTTTAAATCTGCTCTTTTCTGAACGATTTAGGCCATCATATCATCAATATCATACAACTCTTGTGATAGTGTGATAAATAATGTGGACAATTCTTACACGTGTACTACGCTCTGTCCTGCTCTCCATAAGAACAGAACATTGTGTGCAATATAAAATTATGAAGGTAGAGTTTTGATTTGTGTTGTAAGAAGAGTTGCATTTGGAAACAGTTGTTGAAGAGGATTCCAACACAGCTTAGATCAGGACTAACCTTTTTAAGAAAGAAACTGCATCACAGACACATGCATGTGTTTATTAAGGAGCATAAGATGGAAAAACATCTTTTAATTCACTGATTCAGTTAATTGTTATTGCAGATGACTATGCTACATAATTTCTGTCAGAGTTTACCAAGTTCAAATTTTTCAGAAATTTGCTAGGTTTCTTGTCCTCAGTAATCCTGTGAGGGGAATTTTAATCCAGCTTTCAGTGCAAACAGCAGACAAAACATCACACAGTTCTCAAGGATTGTTTTTAAACACCAGACCAACAAGGACCTGTTTTTCTTCCAAACTACAGGCAGGTCTCTGTCATGCTGCCAGTCTTCTACCCTGTAGATTCTGTAGTTAAAAAAAGGCTTTTCTGTTTTTCTCTTTCTTCAGCAAACTACTCTTCTCACTGAATTCCTGCAAGTTCTTCCAGAATTTTTCAGTTCCAGAGATTTTTCGATACGTAAAGACTATACTTGTTTTTTTTTGATCTCCTGGGAATTTGCCTTCCCTAAACTCTACCGTGTTACCAGAAACTGCCTTTACCTGGAATGCATTGTCATCATCTATGCAGTTTATTAGCTACTGATGTCACAGGCAGACATAACAGCACTACTCCCTTCTCACCTCTCCGCAGCTCACCTACCAAAAATATCAACAGATCTTTAGGGTAAAGATAGCTAAGATATAAAATCATGCAGGAAAATCAAACTGAAATCATGAAATATATAATGCTCATAATGCATACTGACTTTACTGTTCCCATCAAAAAAAGAACAGAACTTTGGGATATGACCAGGATGTTCAACAAAGCTTTTGCAAATGAGAGCTTTAGAAATACTTTTCAAATAATTGTTTTCTTCGCTTAACTTTCTCAAATCCAGATGTGCACATCAAGATCAGAGAAGTAAAGTGCCTTTTCTTGAAGCCAGTGGAGAGTATGGCTTAATCAAAATTTGATTATAGTGTTGATTATCCTTTCATTGATTATACTTCCATGTCAATAGAAATGGCAGTATATAATTTTAAATAATTTAATCTCTTTTGCAGTTTAATCAATGAATCAATTATTTAAATTAAATTTATCAGTTTCTTCTCTGAAACTTTAAAACTACCTGTGAGACCCCCACAAAAAATGATTAGATAAAATGAAAAGGAAAGGAAAAAATTCATATATGCTAGACAAGATTAAATCACAGGATCACACCGAATCATTTAGGTTGAAAAAGGCTTTTAAGATCATTGAGCCCAACCATAAATGTCACCATATGCCTGCCTAATATTTGAATTTATCTGTAATTCTACTACAAAGCCCTTAATGACCAAGAAGTAGAGAAAGTTTGAAAATACCCTGAGCTATACAAAAGTCAACAAATTCTGGTCCTTCCTGGAATTAGCAATGTAGCAAGTAAAAAAACACACATCAGGAAAGAAATAATTACCAAAAATACAAGCATTGTCATAATTTTAGTATAACTGAAATGTTACAAGGCAAATGTTATTTTAATATATAATACTAATATTACATATTGCTACATTGATGTGTAATACTCCTTGCTGCTCTGTAAAGTGTGCATTTGGAAATTGATAACCTAGAATTATTCAGAAATAGAAGATCTAAAATATACACATTGAATGATAAATAGTCTTGGTCAGAAGAAAAAGCTGACAATCTTTCTGTATCCTACAGCTCTCTGTTCTCTTTGCACCCATGTCAGCCACAATTCTTCTAAGGCTTTTGATTCATTATTAATAGCGCTAGATATTGTCAGCTCACCCACAACATAGTGCAAATCACATCTCACTTTGTAACTTCTTGGAAAGGAAAACTAAGGGAAAGTGAAAAGAATATGTATGTTAATGCTATTTTTAAATAATAAATTGTACTTATTTTCCTCTTATGCATAGGACACAGAAGCAATTCCTACTGAATTCCACAGTCCTGAGCTCATATGTGTTTGTGAGGAGCAGAATGTTGCACCCTCAGAAGATGTAATTTTCAAAATACTTTGTTGTAATAAATGGAGACAGTTAATTTACTGTCCATTTTATGACAATGATATTTGAACACTTGGAAAGCGTACATTCTAACACAGATCGGCATCAGCCCACCCTCTACATGACCTTCTTACCTCATCTTTACTTCACCCAGACTAAACGAAATACCCCGCTCAGAAAATTCACTTGTTTGAATTAAAAAATTGCAATGAACCCTGACAGAACAAGTAAAACAGGTCATCTCTATGAAGTGTACGTTTCAATCACCTTAAAAAAAAAAGACCTTCAAAACCTGTAATGAATCTTTTATACTTGTGAGAGAAAAGTTACACTCACACTTCATGGGTGAAATATTGCTTATTTATAATGATTCATTGAGCCAGACTTATGCATTCTGGAGCAGCAGAGGTAACTGGACTATTTTTTTCCCAATCAGATAAGAAAATAGAGCTGAAACATGGTAAGCACAAATAGTGGTAATTTTAACAGGGAATTCAATGCCTATGCTATAGTAATGTTATGAACACTGTGACTTTAATTAGGGAAATATTAACAGCAACTTAAATACTGCATTGTTATTTGTAAACCTTCATTAGTTTTTGTTTTAAGAAAAAAAAAAGTTAAATTCCACATTAGATTAAGATAAAATATGTTTTTCTGGAATGTTTCTACACATTTACATTTTCACTTTCTGCATATTTATCTTTCATGAACTCCCACGGAAAAGATACATATAAGCAAATTGAAGCGCTCTTTGCTGAAGATCAATCAGTTGTATGATGCTGCAAATCATTATAACTATTAATGACAATTTCTTGGTCATAGCCTAGTGAAGAAAAGTACCCTGGAGTGCCTTTCCCAGCTGAAAAATTGAGTATTTGGAAAACAGGGTGATTTTGAGCCTTATTGTTTTGTTAATGTCGTGTCTGACATTCTTCCAGTAATTCACAGAAAAGTATAATTTAACAGGACATGTATAATTTAAAAAGAAACACACTTTTTATTTGGATTGCCATCGTTGATCCAAATATGAGGTCTGCAGTCTGGATATATTTGGCTTTATAAGGAAAGTTTTAGTATCTTACTGGATAATTCAGTAATGAATCAATACTAAATAGAGTTTGCTGGAGCTAAAATAGTACCGGCAGAGTTTTTACATATTGCTTTCAGCAACTGAATGCATAGCATTATTTTTACCATATCGACATAAACTATACAAGTAGATTAGATGAGCAGGATTAATCTGTCTAAATGAAGTTACCTGTAATAGAAAAGTCTGAATTTGAGCTAGATCTTGTGAGATCTCTTTATACTGAGTGAAAAGAATGTAAGTACTTCTAGGGTACAATTAATCTAATCCCAAACCTGAACTCTGTAACAGGTCAGATGTATTAAAACTGAGAAAGTCTAGGAACTAGGACAAATAGGTTAGGTATAGACATCTAAGCTAAGACATGATGGCTGATGTGCACTTCATGTAGGAAGGATCGAGACTGACATAGTCCAGCCCCGTACCTAAACTTCATTGATGCAGATACCCAGCAGAACTGCTCCAGCCAAATTCTGGGAGCTATTCCTTCCCATTCTGGTTTGGGGTTTGTTTTTTTTGGTTTGTTGTTTTTTTTTAGGAGAATTCCAAATTATTTTACATCTAAGGCAGTACTGGAGTAGAGACCAAGAGACAAAAAAATATTCCTTAGATCAAGTCTTTAAAATATGCTATATGTTAAATTAATACTCTTTTCGCTGTGGTTTTCTTCCATAGATATACAAGAATATCCTCTGAGGCACACAGTTTAATAAACTGAGGTTTTATACCGGTCCTTAAATCAGAAAATTAGAAAAATATGGAAAAATTTCTGAAGGTGTATTTGAGCTTTTATGACAGTAGCTAAATGAAAGTCAAATATCCAGTTGGTCTATGTAATAGTAAGTCTAACAGATCATCATCAGCACTTTTCTCATTCGAAAGTAATGATCAAAGTCTTTTATGTGTAGCTAGACATAGAGAAATCAGGACCAGCAGAAAGAGTTTATGAGTTCAGTATACTCACTGAAGCTTTCTAGGGTTGGTAGCGTTAGGTTCTGGGATAAGCCTGTGAAGAAGCTGAAAGGAAATGATATGAATACCAAACTTATTCACTTAGAGGAGCACTTCCATCTCAGCCCACAGACCAATGGGATAAATGTCACTAGCCTTGACAGCAGTAATTCAATCTGCAGTTAGGACAGTCATGAAATATCACTGAGAACCAAAACACAGATAAATACACATTGCCTCTTAAAAGGATGTGTTATATCAGTAAATTGACGTGGGAATCCATTGCTCATCTTGTATGAGAAAGCTGTGCGTTAGCAGGCTAGAGAAGACCTGATGTAAATTTCCTTAAACAGAAACCCTGAATCGTTGTATCCACCCAGCCTAAAGGTTAGTGACTGAAATACTTAGCACTGTGCTAAATACTATGCTTTTTGGTTCAAACAATTTCTCTTATATGTCAGATAGTAATGTGTGTGTTTTTGTACATATGGTTCTTTCAAACGAAGGATTGTGGTAAGACAGCTGTAAAGGACTTTTATGCTGGCAGACCCTCTGCAGGAATAGAAAAAATGCATTTGTGTAACACTAACATGAATTGTAAGTTGTTCCACTCCTGCCTTGGGGTTGCTATGTGCATTTTAGTGAATGAAAGCACTGATAAGGTGATACATGAAGTCCCTGAGTTGCAAGTATAATATCACCAAGAACAGAAACATAGGTGAGATTCAACTATTCTGACTAACTCATGAGTATGATTCGTGCAAATACTTAAACAGGGAACTGACTTAAGAATATAAACTTGAGTGGTAATTTCTTGTTATCTTTGCTGTATCCACCAGATTGTCACATACAAGGAGACTGTACTTGAACACAATTTGAAAACTTCATGGAACAACAGAATTAACCTTTCTTCTTTGTTGTTAAAAGACTATATTTCTATTACATAGCAGCCACATGTAACTTTCATGATCATCAGAAATAGTGTACAATGCACAGAATCTACCATGGGAAATGATGCTTCCATTTTCCCTCTTCACTGTAGAGATTGGAAAGAGATGGAAATCCACCTTAATTTGGAATCTACCTTTGTCTTCCTTAACATTTTACATTCTGTGTACTCTCTCTTCAAAACCTATGAAGCTTGTTTACAGAAGAATCATCCCTAGAGCAAGCAGGATAATCAGATCTAACCAGTTCAGAAGTCAGTGAAGAGAAAAATCTCAAATGAAGGATGATGGGGTTCTGCTTTGTTCTGCATTGGGGTTCTGTATTGTTTCTCAGCGGAAAAGTTTCTCATTTATTCCTTTTTTCCCCCTCTTCTCAACAACAGCAAAAGGGTTCTGCTCTCCTGCCTTTTCATATCTACCCTTTCCATCCTTCCCCATTCAGGATCTGAACGCAGTTCTTCTATAAACCACAAGCAATAAATTCAAAGGAGGGGGGAGTGGAAAGAGGCAAATGTAGGAAAATGGGAATATTACATTTTCCCAAGCATTTCACTGATGATTTTCTCTCAAATTTCTGCCTGTCTCTAGTTGCGCTCATGGCCTTGTTGCAAGCTTTGTAAGTAAGAGCTAAAGAGCAGGCCAGCTGGCTGCAGACAGAGCCTCACCTCCATCTGCCTCCTGCAGGATCAGCCCTCCCTCAGAGAGATGGACTGGTTAATTACAAGTATATTGTGCCAGTCTTTTCCTTTGCAAGCATAATAACTTTAGGGAAAGCACTGCTGAATATAAGAGACTACAATTTCAAAACAGAGCTGTTTGAAGCATTCTATTTAATTTAATAAAATGTAATGGCAAATGGTAATTTTTAACAAAACTTCATAGGACAGTATAAAAAAATCAATAAAAATCTATTTATTTCCGTAGTTCATCTGCATCATTAGCAAAGCTACATTTTTTGATTCATGTCTATGGGACTTTATTAGTTTGATCCAAATTCGATTTTGTAGTATTACTCCTTAAGGAAAGCAAGAAAACTGACAACGGAGACAGGAAAAAAAAAACACAACACAACACTCTAGAATGTTCAAAATTCACATTTTACAAACATATGAAATCTTGGAAGGTAATATTCATTTTCAAATATTTGTAAAATATTAGGTCACTGTCAAGACAATAAATATTACATTTCAAAAGACACACTTTCCAATGGCTAAATTATCTGCTTTCCTAGTCATTTTGGCAGGTGATGTAAGGTATATCTGATGTAAGATTTGAAGCTGAAGTACCTCATAATAATAAATGCATAATAGTATTCAAAGCCATATACTACAAATAGAAAAATTTAAAATTGCAAAAGAAGTAAATTACTATTTTTTATTTGACTGTCCCCAACGTGAAATTCAACTTATGATATAAAATGAGCTTTCAAACACAGAAACCTACCCAGTTCTGAAAAAGTGTTTGTTTATATTTCCAGACTAGTACAGAGAAGCACCAGGTCTTCTGGCAGAAGAGACAAGTGCGCTACATGGATAATATTGCACTGATGCATGAAGTGCCCTAGCTCTATCTAGTGGCTGGAAAGGTGCATACTGCTCTCTGTTCAAGAGCTGCTTTGTACTTTTGCTTGCATATTTGAATGTAACAAAAAATCTCCTCTTTTCAATTTAACGTAGTTATACATAGTAGATAAATATATAAATGATTCAAACAGTAGCATAATTGGGTGTATTATTTTAAAATGCTTCTGTTTTCCTCTTGTTCTCTGCAAAAAATAGGGCTTAACAAATAATACTGAGGTGAGTTTGTAGAGAGAAATAGTATTCTCTTAAGCACCTGGAGTTAACCAAACTTCTTCATATTTTGGACCAAAATAAATCTTTACTCCAAAAGTATTATTTTCCTCTTTTTTCCTCTCTTTTCTTGCATTACTAATACACAATCACTAATCTTTCATTTACAAAGATATTCTCTGTCTCCCCATACACCGTCTTGCATAAATATCCTGACTATGCCAATAATACAAATAAAATAATTGGTTTTTTCACTCTTCTTAAAGCAATTTGATATGGCATATTTTTTCATCATTTTAGTATGTTATACCTACATATGCAAAATAAATAAGACAACAGGAGAAGAAAATGTTTAGATAGGTCTTCCCTCTTGAAACTTTGCTGTAAATCCAACACAGGCTTCCATCTGCTCTTGCAAAACCTCATGTCAGCAGAGGAATCTGCATATGGTTTACCAAGCCTGGAGCACACCAAAGGTGGACAGTGCAGTGCAGCCCTCACTGTGTGTTCAAGGGATGTCCAAAGGCCTAGAGTTGGATCAGGGAGGAAGATTGGTGAAGGTAAGGGATTCTTGAGGGAAAAAATCCCCTTTCTTATTAAAATTGAGAAGGCAGTTAAAACTAGTTGTCACGTCCATTCACAAAAGCAAGAGGAGTTCAATGAGATTTCATGTGAGGTCCCTCTCTATAATTCTGAGCCAGTATACTCAATCATTTCTTAATAAGATATTTACGACACTAAGGACATGGGAGCTAAAATATTTCTGGAGTTGTTGCACCATTTCTTTGTTATTTACACACATTGCATAAGTTTATGCATATTTGGGTTCTCCCAAAGAACCAACGATATGTTTCCTACATGAGCAATTTTTGAACACCTGCAAGAAATTTATACTTGTGCTGAATGCAGATGCCAACTTATTTACTGGAGTGATTAAGTCTTTCTCTTCTGAGGACTCTTGTTTAACTCGGCACAGTACTTGGCTTTTTGTTTTGGTCTGTAAATCCCTCTGTAGTTGAAACTTCATACACTGCCACAGAACTGATCTACTGAAACATTTTAACTAACTTTCTTTAGATGTTTTACAGAAAGACTTTCAATCAAGAAAAAGTTTGAGAAGCCATCAAATCCTTGATGTATTGTGATTTCAGGAAAAGACTGGTGCTGTAAAATTCTTTTAAGTGTAAATGCAATGAGAACCACTCAAATCTAAATAAACCAGGATTATCCTGGGAAAGGAAGAATGAAATGAAGGGGATTGAAAGATCAGAGGCTTAGCTGACATTAGAAAAAGACTTATTGTACCACTGCAACAAGAGATGTTTCTAAGTTAAATACATCTTTTGACAGCGTGACATATCCAGCTTCACTCTGACAAACTAAACTGCACCAGCAAAAATGTTTTTCCCTGACATAGATTGTTTACATTAAGATTTACAGCTTCAAATACTATAGAAAACTGTACTGTGACTTTTTGAGGTGATATAGTAATTCTTTTAGACCAATTGACACAACTCACAAAAAACAGAAAGGTTTTATCTTCAAAAATGCATCATGATTTTAAGTATAGAAATTTACCTAACAAAGATATCCCTTCTCCTTACAGACTTCATAACCTCACAGCTATAGCTCCAATATCAGCAACTAGTATAACTATATCATAAAGTATTCTAGCATGGACCTAGCCTTAAAGCAGAGGATATTTACATTTTTTTTCCTAGTATTTTTCAAAGCACAGTCTCACAGAAAAAAAAAAAACAAGATTATGCTTGTAGTTTTTATTTAAAAAATTAAGAAAACCAACTACGATCATCTTAAAAATAATTCCCTTCTGAGTCGACGCACAGCTGCATATGGTGCTGCCAACATTCAAAACAATTCCACAGAGCATTTTCTGAAATATTGTTGAGGGTCTATGTTGTTTCTGCTTTTACATCTTCTACTGACAAAAAAAATGGGATCCTTTGAGCACTGACTTGATCTTTGGGAAGACAGAGCCAGGTCTGGAGAACAGGGTGGGTGCTCAAGCATAGTGATGTTGTTATTAGCTAAAACTGCTCCACGGACAAAGCATTGGAGGCTGGTGCACAGTAATATTTTCTAACCAAGGGTAAGAAAACATCTGTATTTGAACACTCATCCACTCATATTAAACAAAGTTATTGAGTTGATCCTTGCCGTCTTGTGAAAGGTTAGAACATGATCTATAACCATCTATTTTACACTCCCCTCCCACTCTTGGTTCCTGAGCTATAGCCTTAGTCTTGGGACAGCGGGTTGTGTCAGACCTCATATATATCATATTTTTCATAACACGTAATTTTACTTACAATCAATCTGAGGAACTGCTGAAGATCAGAGAGCAAGTAACTGCCACTAATAAGAAGAGGCAGCCTAGTTTAATACTTAGCTGTGCAACACTCAAGTTCTATCATTAATTATTGGTTTTGCCTGAAGCTGAAGAGAACGTTCAAGGAAGACTGCAGAGAGGATAGGGCTATCTTGGGAAGTGATGCTCAGGAAAAAATCGACTACAATGAAGAGATTATTATGCTGGTCATGGGAACATCTCTGTTCTGTTTGGTGCAAGACAGCTGTCCATAAGAATCATACCGATTCTAGCAATTGATAATGTTGTTAATAAAGAATACTAATATCGTTCCATCCTATTAATATTTTATATGACTTCAGATCTTGTTGATTTAGCTTGTTTCCTAAGCAAAAATATGCATATTCACACACTTGAGATTATATAGGCAACCAACTAATAGTAAAGGCTAGAAAGAAAATACAAATATTATAAGTGTTGCAACTCAATGATTTTACTGTCAAACCCCCAAAACGTAGGTAAGGATTGTAAAAATAGAAATGTTAGAAACCTACTTTGATGAAAAATTTCAAAATTCCTATGACATTTTCATCCTCTGGTGAGGTTTTACAGATAATGTGAAAACTTTAAATAGAAGTAGATAACAGTAATTTATTCTACAGAGACTGCCACTTAATTGAATTGTAACTAGCATTGTTGCAGCTGCACCCTGAGGGCCCTTTGAAAATGAGGAATGAACCCATCAGATTATTTTTTCTTGATTAGGAGAAAAAAAAAAGAGGAATGTAAAAGCTTCTACAAATCCTGAACCCCTTTGTTGGCAGTATAAAGTAGCTGTGCATAATGTGTAGGTACTGATTAGACATTTATTTGATTTACTTAAACACTGCTACTTACAGAGTTCACAATGCATCAGCCTCCTGAATGAAGGGTCAGACTATAATGTGTCCATGTAGACAAATCTTGTCTTCATCAAATGAAAACCCACACTAGGAAACTCCTAGAGAAGTGAAATTCTTCTGGTCTTCAGCTGAAACATTTATTTCTCATTATATTGACTATTCATTATATTGATGAATGAGTAGCATTTCACCCTCACCTTTTTAAACTATATAAATAGCCACATAGATTGTAAGTTATACACTTGTCTCCAAGTGCTATCTCTATTATACCTTGCCTACAATGATTCAGTCATTACTAGAAACCATGGGCTCCGTTTCCAAATTGTTTATGGTTGCAGCTTCTCTTCTTGCTCATCTGCAGACACACAACTACAAATAAAGTAAAAACAAAACCCCTGCATCTCTTATAGCACTCCTTTGTATCTCCTACTATTGCTCTGCTTCCAGTTGTAATTCCTGATTTGCAGACTACTGCTGTAGACAGTCCTGCAATACAAATAATGAGTCATGCAGAACAGTATAAAGTGCCTAGGCAAACAGGTGAAATAAGTTACATGCTTAGGAGTGCAGCAGTCATTGAGCTAAAAATATGCAGGCTTTAGATAGTGGCCATATATCTAAGATATAGCAGAAGATATAAGCCCTTACTCTCTCACCTAGTCAGACCACAGCTGGGGAGGATGCAGTTCACTATGGAAGCCCAGGCAATCCCAAGAGGTCAGTAACGATGAATCAACAAGAACAGCCTGTCAAAGAGAGATCAAAGGGTCCCTGTATCTAAAATATGCTAATAGAGGGCAGGCAGTGCATTGTAGGGAACCCCGTGCTTTGAGCATGAAAAAGTTCAGCAATAAGGAGGGGGGAGAAAGGAAAGAGACTCTTTAAGGTTCAATAGACACGTGGAAGATAACACATTGTCTTGGCACAGTTCTAAGTTGCAATTTATATAGAAAAAATGGCATATCTGATTCCATCCTCTCTCTACAATAGAGGATAATTTTCTAGTAAAAGAGTAGCTAGTTATGTGCCGTAGGTATAGACATGGTCTTCAGAGCTATGTCTAAACTGGTAATTGCAAGAGATCTCCCAGCCCCCTGTGCCTAAACCACACAACGTGTTATCCTTTATCGGGATGTACATTGATGTACACTAGCTTCCTCTCACACTGCTTCATCTCAGTTCCAGTGGGAATGAAACCAGGGCATCCTCTGCCAGAAAGGGAACAAAGCATGATTTAATCTTTTCTCTTTCTGGATGATCAGGGAACAAGGATTCTTGTCCTGTTAATTCTTGCAAACACTCAACTGTATATATGGATGCCCCCTCTGTGGAGGTTTTCAAGGCCAGGTTGGATGGGGTCATGAGCAGCCTGGTCTGGTGGGAGGTGTCCCTGCCCATAGCAGGGGAGGTGGAATTGGATGATCTTTAAGGTCTCTTCCAATCCAAACTATTCTATGATTCTACTCCGGTATGCAAAAAAAGCTGAGACTATAGCTTATCATGTCAGGAATCATGTTTAAAGCATCAGACTACTTAGAATAAATCTTAAAGCTAATATTTAATTTCATTGCTATTATTTACTAAGTAAAATAATGTATTGATGTTGAAAAAGTAGGAGGATTTGGGGTTTTTTTCACTTCTATTTTTAAAAATATAAAATCTTACGAAGAAACAGCCTAGAGTTTAAACTGGTTAGAAGAAATCACGGATGTGAACATTATGATTATTTGAAGTCATTGGACTAAAATAAATAAGATTCATTATCTCACTGAGGGTGAGATTTTCTTTCTGTAAGAATCTTCTTTCTCTTTCCTGAAGCCTCCACATTGAATTTCTTAATCATAATGTCTGGTCACATTTGTTTTAGAATTAAATACACAGCTGAAGAAAAAGGGTTGTTTGGGTTTTTTTTTAAAAAAACAGATAGTATTTGTGTCAGACAGAACTATAAGATATCTCTGCCTGCATGCTGTAGAGAGGAATAGCTAGGTAGTTACTCAACCAAAATCCTGAACAAAGATAAAAAAATGTAGTCAGTTATTACACACTCTGTTGGCAGAACAGCTCTTAAAAGAAGAAAGTATGATGAAAGAGGATACTTAAAAACCTCTTAATTTTACATAATATTTAACAGTATGATTAATTATAATTATGATAATTAATAATTATATTCTTGCAGGGAAAAAAATACAGGCTGAAGACACAGTGACCCAGAAACTACAGACTGAAAAAAATGCTGGTTTTAATTCTTTCCAAGGCCAGGACCCAGAAAACACAAGGAAATCAATGAGAGTTAAAACAGTTTTGAAATTATTTTCTTTCTTAGTAGGTGGCAATTACATGTTTTAGGCCTGGTACTATGCTGCTTAATCATCCATTTCTTCATGTTCCCATCTTCACTTGTAACACTGCTGTAGGAAAAAATATTTTTATGGCTTTGTTCCAAACAGGTTCACTTGAATAATCTGGACTTACTGGAAAAAGAAAAGCTATATAGATATTAGTAGCACTTTCTATTTGCAAGTCAACAACAGACACTGAAAAGCTAAGACTCAGACTAATTTCTGCTGTTACCCAAGAATCTTTAAGATAAAAGCGTCTTCTCTTTTCACAACTCTTGGAGGTATCCTAAGCTGAATATAAACATGAAGACCGTAAAATTTGTGAGTCTTCCCCCTTAATCTCTGAAACCATGCCAGTAAAAACAGCAAACTGTCTCATTAGGTATTATATCTAAGAAATAAATTTTGTGAGAGCTTTTGAGAAACATCTTGTTACTGCAGAAGTCTGTTGTACCCAGGAATTTACTGAACAAGAGTCATCACATGCTGGCAGGCTGCACAGAACTACTGGGACGGTCATCTACTGAATGAAACAAAATTAAGATGCTGACAGCATTAGCATTTCAATTTGGATGTGTGTTGTTTGGAGTTTCCTGGTCAATTTTAAATTTGATTGTCCAAATATTTCTTGTCCTTAAAATAAGGTATGATATGACATGAGGAAACTATATGGACTTTCCTTCTATTTACTCTGTTCTGAGTTTATATGTATTTATCCTGTTTGTGGCTCCATAAGAAGACTATGCCCAACCTCATTTTTAAAAAAAATCTTGTGTATGGTACATGAGGGAACTGTATTGTGCTGGATCTAGCAGCCTGAGGGAGGTTAGACTGCCACAGCTTCATGCCACGGGTGCAACCACTAGCAAGGCTGAGCACGTATACCCAGCAGGCACTGCACACAGAAAACACATATGCACCTCACACAGACTCCTACAACAGTCCTAAAAGGAGCCCTGACAGAGTGTACCTTCATCTGAATCCTTCATTTGTGTTTCCACACTCCTTTGGGCTTTGTCCTTCTCTGGGATTACGGAGATGGGCTGTCATGGGCTGATGACTCAAATGAGCCGGGGAGGACACAGAGGGGAGTTTGGGCCTCCCTTCACACACTGTTGTCTTTCTGTGCACATGACAGACATATGCTGGGGTTTACAGAAACTAATTTGTTTCTAGTGGTTGTTTGGCCCTGGGAAGTACCACACAGAGGACACAGGGAAGCACATAAAGTCTTAGAAGGGTTTGCCTTTGTGATTATCTTTGTTCCCAGAAGTTTTTAGATACAAGTTAATAAATTGCTGCCATGAGTTTTCCAGCACAATCCTCAACCCCAGTCTGGAACACACAAGGCAATGTTTCAAAACCTCTTTCAGTATAATTTCCATAGTTTCACAATTTTATGAGCCAACATGTTTTCAGCTCATAGAATACACAGAGGGAAACACAGCATCTTCTGCTATCACGGAATAACAAAAGTTGACTTCCTTTTCATGCATGATGATTCAACAGGTTTCAACAAAACAAAACAGGTTTTGCTTTGTATGCTGCCATTTTTGAAGCTGCACAGCACATAAATGGATAGCACATCTCATACAACCAGTATGAACAGAGTTTTCTCTCACAGGATCAATGGAAAGATCTGTTGCCCTGCTATCTAGAGAAGCAGATGGTGGCAACATACATTTCTGTATAGATCAGTCGATACTGCACGTGACTTTGTCTGGGCCAGCTACACTGTTGTTCGTGGAGTCAAGCACAGAGGCAGGGGGATGAAAGCAGCATTTCAGCTGCAAAGTAACTGGGATGGAGCAGGAAGATTTAGGCTTCTCAGATCTTGCAGGATTCAGCTGAAGCAATGACTGAGTGAATGGATAACTACTATTTGCAGGATGCCATTATAGTACTTGCCTTTATTGGCTCTTCATTGAGTTAGTATAGATCACATACCAGTTCTATAGCACACAGTGTCTCTTCCAGGGCTGAGTCAAACCCTTTTCTAGAAATGATAGATTAATGTCATTTACACTTAAGAGTACTCCAGAGAAACCAAGTCATCATTGGTCTCTATGTGGGTTCTATAACTAAGATTTGATGTTTCAATGCAATGATGTCATTTGATAGTGTTGGTGATGTGTACTTCATGGTCAAAATCATGCTCTGAATATGAAAGCTCCACTGAATTTTGCAAAGCTTTGTGAGCCACTTGCAAAATAGATTCCACTTGAAAACAGCTTCTAGATGCACCCTTCTCAGCCACTTCTTTGTTGGTTCATTGCATGCCTGTTATTCAATTGGTTAAAGGATGAACCTTTTTGCCTGAAGCAGTCATGTGATTGCTCTTCATTTTCCTTTGCTTTCACATGATCAACATCAGCTTTTCTTTCTCATTCTACTACTTTTATTGATTCCTGTTATTCTGCATGGATTTTCCTTTTCCCCTTCCAACCCCCAGTGTGCTAGACCTACAGTGTAAACATGTCTGTAAGCATATATCCTTAAGTGTACTCTCCTAAGATTTCAATGAAAATGTTAAAGCAAAGTAAATGTCAGTGACTATGATCAGTAGTTACTCTTCAGAACAAAACTAAACTAAGTTTCATACTGAGTTTTTCACATATTTTCTTGCAAATTCTGTTTTGCCAGTGTCTACTGAAATCTTCAGTGAATGGCAATGTACCTGCAAAAAGGAATTGAAAATTACTTTCAGTTTTTTACTTAATGAATGCATGTGCTTGTAAGGCAACCTACAAAGCCCCAGATTTAGTTCCCCCTCCCTGTCAAGTGAGGTCAGCAGGTCAATAGTGATGAAGCAATATGCAGAATATCTGTGTTAAAGAGACCATCTCACTGTCTTTGAGTGTTTAAAATTCTTCTGTTAATATATCCCTGTGTGTGGCAAAGCTACTACATTTCCAAACAGCTGGCCACACTCCATGTACCTTCTTAAAGTTATAGTGATTTGCCATTTTCTTTAACTATAGCTGCCAATGAGAGATGCCTCCATATCACTACAGCAATAATAACAATATCCCAAATAAAGCAAGGTGCTTGATGGGCCTTGCTGTAATTTAGTGACAGCGATTTATCATGTATTACATGGGAGTTTAAAGGTCAACTTTACTGTGAAACTCCATGATTTAGTGTATAATACAGAGAAGTTTAACATGTAATTCTGTTGTAAATTTATATTGATTTACTGTACAATATACAGGACCTTATGCTGTTGCTTCATTGTGAAACTCTTGTTACTCACTTCCAGTATCAGGCACCTATAGCTGTAACTTCAGTGTGAAACATTCTGATTTAATAGGGGGCACAGAAGATTTCACCGTGCAGCTCTGTTATGACTCTCTAATGATGTGCTCACGGAGTCCTGCTGGGGAATAGGCTGGACTTTAACAACCTGCTGATGCCATGTGGCAAAGAATACCTGCAGCTGATGAAATATCTAAAAATAAAAAGCAGCCTCCAGAGCACAGAATCTGGATTAAAACACATTTGCTGTTAATCCATCCACTAACAAAGTGTCATACAGAAAAAATTTTCTCCAAGACATCTAATGCCCAGGAACAGACAGTATATTATGTGTGCCTTGTATCTCCCAGTTTTCAAAACCCTCAGATTTTCCCACTTTTTCCACATGACTCCTAGTATTACTAACACCACACACAATTAATTCGCCCTCCAAAAACTCCAAGATTTGTAGATAATACATTGGCGCTTCACCTGGGATTGTCTTGGGCACAAATATTCAAATAATTGTTTGTGGTGGGTGGACTGTGGCCAGCAACTAAACACCCACCCGGTTGCTTGTACCCCACCCTTCCATCATGATGGTGCAGAGAAATGGAAGAGCAAAAGCAAGAATAACTCATGAGTCAAAATAGAGGCATTTCAACAAATAAAGTGAAAAAAAAAAAAAACAAATAAAGGAAAGATTGAAAAAAAACCACCAAGTCGGGCAGAGGTTGGTCTCTTCTCTCAGGTGACCAGTGACAGAACTAGAGGGCATGGACTCAAGCTTTGTCAGGGAAAGCTTAGACTTGATGTTAGGAAAAAGTTCTTCGCTGAAAGGGTGATTGGCCATTGGAATGCGCTGCCCAGTGAGGTGGTGGAGTCACAGACCCTGGAAGTGTTTAAGGGGAGATTGGTTGGATGAGGCACTGAGTGCCATGGTTTAGATGATGGTGTTAGTGTTGGTGTTAGTGTTGGGTTATAGGTTGGACTCGATGATCTCAGAGGTCCTTTGCAACCTTATGATACTGTGATACTGTGATATGAAGGCAATCACTCGCCTCTTTCCACAAGCAGATCAATGTGAAGCCAGTCTCCAAGAAATGGATACTTTGGAAAGACTGCCTTCCTTATTTATTGCTGAGCACAATATTATATTGTATATCGCTTCGGTCATCTGGGATCAGCTGTCCTACCTCTGTCCTATCCCATCTTCTTGTGCATCCAGCCTACACACTGGTGAGGCAGAGTGAGAAACGGAGAAAACCTTGATGTTGTGTAATCACTGCTCAGCAGTAGCTAAAATACTGCTGTTACCAGCACAATTTTGGTCACAAATCAAAAAAAATGGCACCATATGGGCTGCCACAAAGAAAATTAACTCTATCCCAGCCAGACCCCGTACACTGTTGAACAATGTCTAAGAAAGCAGGTTTCAGTAAACCTTAACTTTAAAGTGCCTTAACTTTAAAGCCACCGCAATAGAACTTAAACAATATAGCATACAAAATAATATAATATTTTACCTGCATTTTAGTGATGTCTGTCTCTTGCTACTGAGCAGCCAGAGGTCCTATGGGAGCTAAGATCCTAACTGGAATGTACTATTTAAAGTCCTAAAGTTCAATGAGGTGAGCCTATGCCCAAAAGCTTTGAATTCAACTTAGAATTCTACAGCAGGGTTGTCAAACCTCACTGCCCACAAGCCGAATACGGCCCTCCACCTTGTTTTATCCATCCTGGCACCTTGTTTTTACCCAGTGACAGCGCCAAGCTCCTTACCCCTGCGCTCCTGCCAGCGCTGGTCATGTGTGCAGCATGACACGCATTACGCTGCAGGAGTAGGAGAACAGCAGGAGCCATAAGCTTGAAGGACCATGTAGAGTGTGTTTGGAAGAGGTACAAAACAATGTCATGTATTAACTGCAATTCTGTAAGTGGTGACAGGTTCCATCTCAGATGTACTCTAGCATTATAAGCTAAAAAAAACAAAAAAAACTTTTTCGTAACTTTTGCCAGGGATGAATATCATAGCCAGCGTGAGATGGTAGAAATCACTATTTGTGGATGTTGCTACGATGAAACCTTAGTGTCAGCAAAGAAATCAAAAAGCACTCTAAAATTGCAGATTAAACAGAGCAAATGTTGTCACGTAACTTCAGTCAAAGGCAATTGCTCTATAGTTGCAAAATCATCCAAAGGTTTCTCACCTTCAACCAATCATTCTTCATCCAGAAGCTGGCCTTCTGACTACTGCCTTTCTAGCTTTTTCTCAGGTGATGGATTAGAGCTTGCACAAAGCATTCTCACCTACTCAGCGTTCTTCACATCTTTCTCACACTGCTCACATCTAAGATACATGTTTACTGAAATTGCTTGTAAATAGTTCTGCTCCTCTTTACTTCCTTTACTGCCACACCCTAAGACTTCATTTGTCTCTTCTCCTAAAATGATTTAAAACAGCAGAGTTTCACATCAGCTAAATTAATGCTTTGTAACAACCTTGCAGGATCAATTTTTATTTCTAGCATCTGAAGACTTCTGAAGATAGTTGAGCTTTTACTTAAAAGAAAAAGTCATGAAGATGTTGCAAGGAAAATGTTAGAGGACAGAAATTGTTAAGACCTGAATACAGCAATTTTGTGAAAAGATTCAGTATATGAAAAACATGAGTTGCAGAAGCAGACCTGCAAAGCAAAACTGAATACATTTATGTAGTTAGAACCACTTAAAAATGTCTATACCACATACTGACTGATAACTAGAAAGTGTAGATAAATTCTAATAATTGAAATTCTTGGTAGAGTTAGGTTTCTGCTCTGTCACAGTTTCGCCCCAGCCAAGCTTGGCAGCTAAATATGTGAGCAGTTTTGTCCCAATTCCCTTCTCCTCCCCACACAGGGAAAGGGGAAAATGTGATGAGAAAAAAAAGACTTGTGGGGTGGAATCTAAAGCTAAAATAACTTTAATGAAACAATAACAATGAAAATACTATTAATAAGGAAAAAAGAGAATATGTACAAATATATATGTACAAATATATCATGACAAATACTGCAGAGCAAGCACTGAGCGCGGTGGGGGGAATGGCTTTAGGCTGGACTCAGTGACAGGAGGGAGCTGGGCTCAGGAACTGGATTCAGGAATGCATGGATCTGGGATAAAGACAAATACACAGATGTCATTAGACATAGGCCAGTAGAGAAGAGATCTTGGCCCTTGTCATCCCTCAGTTTATACTGAGTGTGATGTATATGGAATGGAATACTGTGTTTCTCAGTTTTGGGTCACCTGTCCTGCCCATTCCTCACTTCAGGTGTAACTGTTTTTCTCCCCTTTCAATTACGGCATTTCCTCATCTCGACAATGGTCTTGGTTTCTATAGGAATAAGTACAAGCAATGGCCTTTCTGCATACTAATGCCCCATGTTATCACTTCTATAGAGAAACACTGTCTGAAAATATGCAGTTCACTTTCAGAAGTAATTTAAATGAGACTTAGCTGAAAAGTTAGAAAACTGATCATGCTTTAGCTCAAACCAGAACAGGCTCAGGAATATAATGGTTAGAATAGGTGTATGTAGGGTACATTTATTCAATATGTATTTATTATTTTCCTCCAGCAGACAGGAAAAAAAAATATTTGGAAAGGAAGAGAATCAGTATAGGTAAAATGGTAGTCCCTAGATGCAAGTAAGCCCCCCAAAGTATTTTAATAAAATGAAAATATGTAAGAACTGCCAGTGATGCATTAGATTACAAATACTGAATACTGCCATTAAATGATTTGTACTTCAGTTGTGTTGTTGTCATAGAATACATCCACGAAGTTGATACACATACATGCACACGCAAATATAGAGAAATGCCTTTTACAAGATTAAGATTTATGAAGTGTTACCAAGTATTGTAGTGCATCCTTAACTGAAAAGGCTATGCAAATTCAACAGTTAACTAAACTTACCAAGTTAAGCATTAAATTTCAGCTACCATACTTCCTATTTTTAAAATATTGAAAGTATATACATAAAACATATAGGCTTATTTTAATGTAGCATTTTTCAGCATAGCATGAGAGCTTGAGATCCCAGAGGAAAGTTGTACAGTACACTGCTGCCCTCTTGCTGGAGCCTGAAAGAAGGAAGTCTGAATACTTGTGTGCACAATGTCAGTGACTTGACATCCTGGAGAAATATTAGTTAATAATCAAATTCTCTTATATCGCACAAAATCTGAAGCACAGTTAGAAGCATAGCACTTCCCAGATTTAAAATAAGCTACTGTATGGAAGACTCTGTAGGTTCTGTGTTATTTTATGATACTATGTCACAAAATAGATCAAGACATAATGTGTAACAGGGAGTGTGAGATACCTTCAGTGTTCATTACACAACATAAAATTTACCTGAGCAATGATAGCATAGTGTTTCAATGTATTTTTCACTGTATTCCTAGTGTTTCATTACACAATGTGTCTAATCATAGCTGTGAGCCATTTTTTCTGACTGCTTTGCTAGAGCATACCTTCTTCCCTGAACGCGCATATTATTAACAGAACTCCTCTTAAAAATAATGTGATTTAGCTATTGTTTTTATCTTCTAAAATAGATAAATTATTTTCATTTCATATAACACAGATATGAGCGCAGTCTAACAGTGTGTTCCACAGTCACACAGCAATATGAGACTCCAGAAAATAAGGAAAATGAGCCATCTTATTATACCTGTAAACATTAAGATGCATCTAAGGATGTACTGTCTTAGTACATCATAAATTACATTTTGGTGTCCCTATCAAAACCCTTCCACGTTTCACAGACATCTACCTAGTATCAGTTTCATTACATTTAACACTCTGAAGATTTCCAGACCTTTTAGTCTAAATCTTCCTTGATGCAAGTCTATAATTATGTTCTAACCACAATGGACAGGAAGAAAAAAAATAATATTCTGCTACTTAGTGGTATCTTTTGCATGTCTGAAAAACCATTATTAACACCTATACTCTATATTCTTTCTAAGCTAAACACAGTCATTCAGTTCTTCCTAGTAAATATGAGGTCTGACACTAACCCTACAGCTTGGGAACCAAGGGTGGGAGGGGAGAGACAAAGAGATGGTTATAAAACATGTTCTAACCTGTCACAGTGAAAAAAAGGCTCAACTTGATCACTTCACTCAGTACAAGTGTGCAAACAGGTGCCAGAGTGAACAGCAGATTAACATCAAGACAGCATACCAGCCCACAGTGCTTTGTCTGTAAAGTACTATTTAACTAATAACTGCTTCTTCCAAAAGATCAATTCAGTGCTCAAAGGAACCAATTTTTTGTCAGTAGAAGATGCTAAAGCAAAAATAACGGAAATCCTCAACAGCCTTTTAGAAAATGCTACACAGATTTGCTTTGAACACTGGCAGCATCATGTGCAGCTGTGTGTCAGCTCGGATGGGAACCATTTTGAAGGTGATGATAGTTGATTTTCTTAATTTGTTTAATATAAAGAGTTACAAGCATGATCTTTTCTTTTTTTATGTAGGACATTTTTTGTTTTGGTCCCCTCTGGATTTTCTCCAATGAATCTACAGGTGTTTGACATGTGTCACCTAATAATCAAATCCTAAGAAGAATTTAATTAAGGAAAAGGATCAGTTTGTGGTTCTTGCAAGTTGTACCCTTGTTTATAATTCCTGATCTGCCTCTTCTTTGAAATTACTGAGCTGTGGAGACAACACACACAACCCAGACTCCTCTCTGAACAAATGCACGCTTAGGCAGTTCACATCTTTGTCTTAATGTAATATCTTGTGCTTACCCTTGTTCAAGTATATTGTTTTTTTCCAGAATGTTTTTGCAATTTATTATCAACATTTTCTCTTTTTATCTTGTCCTCTGGCATAAGTGGGTAAAAAAAGAAATTTGTTGTTTTCAATAACAGCAAGCCTGTTCTCTGCTTCATCAGCCAGGAGATTAGAGAAAACAATGAACATTTGACTCCAGGACAGATCCCTGTCAAATCCTATTCTATGCATTCTTCCAATTTGATAGGAAATCTTTTATAATTATCCATTTTTTTTAATTTGTCTGTAAGATTTAATTGATTTGCTGTTCTAACTTTATACACTGAATTTTCATCATGTTTGGTACTAGTTCATATCAACTGTTGGTTTTATTTAGAAATTATTTTTTAAAAATATCACATGAATGTATGATATCTCTGCTCGCAATTGAAATTACAAGAAAGACTATACGTTTGCTTTTCAATGAATATGTTGATGTATAGTAATGATGCAAATGTTATAGAGTTTATACAACTTATACAATATGGAATATTTTTTCCATGAAAGTCTATATAACCTAGCAGTTAATTATAAAATGTTTATTTAATTTTTCTGATAAATTAAAAAATAATTTCACTGTTGAGGGAATGTTTATTTAATGGTTGTTAATGGTATTGATGAAAAGGCTCAGCTAGCCTAGCAACTGTTTATTTACCTGCATATATTCAACTGCAAACTACCATAATGCTTTTACCATGTTGGCACTGCAAAAGTCACCTTCCAGTGTGTTAAAATTCTTAGGAGTTTATAACAGCGTTCCTTGTAATTCTTCTGTATGTTATGGAACCAAGGCCTGGCATGGACAAACATGTAGAAAAAGCAGTTATGGCATAGCGCAATGCCAAAAGTAATACTACTTTGTCCACAAAGTTTAAATATATAATACAGTCTTCTTAAAGTTGAAAAGATTATTAGATGCTGTATTAATATCAGAAATTTCTTACACAAAGCTTTGCAACATCTGCTGTAGTATCATGGAAAGCAGGAGGACCTTATGCACAACTTTAAATTATCCTTTTCCTGTTGCCCTTCTGAAGATTATTTATGAAAAGTGCAAAAGAAAGTGGTAGTTTCCTCTACACTGGACACTTTTAAGGCTTGGCTTGCCAGGATGCTGGGCCATCTCATTTAAACTATATATCACCTACAAAAGTTAGACAACGCGATCCCTGAGGTCTCTTCCAACCTGACATTCTGAGATTCTGTGAAAAGTCAGTTGAGGATGCACACAACTTTAAATATGCATAACTGCTAATTTTGAAATCAATATTTTTTTGTTTTCCTGCAGAGTTGGAGTTATTTTATTTTTACTATATAAAATGTACCTAGGAAACGGTATTGAACAAAATATCGACCAAAATTTAGGCCACACTAGCTTCAAGCTGCATTTGTTAACCTTCTATTTAAAAAAAATAAGCAAGACATTCATTTGCCAGAAACATGAAATAGTTTCCTTTAATCGTCTAGTCACTGTCTTTTCAGAGCCTGTCATTGAGAACTACTTCAAAAATGCATGTAGAATTGTCTTATTAATTTATTTTATCTTGCTATAAAATAATGTATAGAACATCAGTTCTAGTCTTGTTTTTTGTTTCTAAACAATGGCTTTCTATAGCCAAATTTAATCAGATAGTTGGATATATACAGCAAAAAGTTTATGTCTGATATTATTTCTTCAATGTCGTGATAATAAAACTATATGGATAATATATAGTGTATATATAATTAACTTCATGTACATTAAATTCAGTTATAGAAGTTCATTATATATTAACTCTTTAAAAGTGACTGTATATAATGGCATATATAAATCCAAGATAAACCACAAAGTGTCTTATAAACAAAAAAAATTGAAAATTGGTATCCTA
This sequence comes from Tapera naevia, assembly GCA_033556795.1. Lineage (NCBI taxonomy): Eukaryota > Metazoa > Chordata > Aves > Cuculiformes > Neomorphidae > Tapera > Tapera naevia. Next base: position 10,601,797 of record JAUMJJ010000079.1, on the reverse strand, counting down.
AGTTGTACTTATATATATAAAATAAAATAAAGAAAAAAAATACATATTTTTATCTGATCTTTCACTCATTTTGCCATTCTTATAGTCAGGTCCAGAAGAATTACAATGTAGAAAGCAAAAATGAGAGTAGGAAATAAAATTGAAGACTGATAGATTCCCAGAGCACCTGAAGAAGTGTTTGGGCAATAAAAGAGAAGCAATTTTTCAGAATGGGAATTTCTCTTTAAATGCAAGGCTAGATTAAAGAGTCACAGATCTGGCCAATGTATATCAGCCTGGGGCAAAGAAAAATAGTCCTATGGTCTGGGGCACCCTAAGAAATGTGTCATGAGAGTAAGGGAGAGAAGCAAACCCACACACCAACAGCAGACTGAGACAAGAGAACACATTTATCATGTTTCCTTGGATCATTTATTTCCTCTTGCTACCTGAGGATAAAGTGAGTTATTTGGAATTCCACAAAAAGTTTTAGCATACCAAGTGCTACATTTCAAGTACAATACTCTGTAGAGGAAAATTGGCACGTCCCTTAACAAACTTCTAACACATTTATATTCACATCTTCTAGAACTTTTGGATGAACCTTTTCCTCACTCCCCTGATGTCCAAACAATTGCATTTACAAGCCCTCACACATAGATCAAAATACTGTGATAAGATAAAGAACATCAGAAATCACTCTTAATGTGGAGGTAGGGTACAAAAGGAGGAAAAAAAAAACAAAGCATTAAAAACATTTAAAAATTTTTACTAATTTCAACATACTTATCCATTCACTGTATGCATTTACACAGCATCACTGCAGAAGAGTGCTCCTTCTAAATAAAATACCCCAGGCATTTATTCCTTTCGCTATCCATTTCTTCAGTTTCTAACTCATAATGTTTCATGGCAACAAAGTATCGGATAAAAGTTTCCCCTAATGCTTCCTTAATGCACGAATCCTTCTCAAGTGCAACAAGAGCATCTTCTAGTTTTAGAGGGACTGACGAATGTTTCAGATCAGCAGTGAGATTTTCTTCTTGGATCATATCCTCGTACCTAAGTCCTCTCTTCACTCCATCTAGACCTGCAGCAATAGTGGCAGCAAGGACCAGGTAGGGGTTTGCTGCAGCAGAACTTAATTTATTCTCTATTTGAGTTCCTTTTCCACCATGGCATTTTACATTAAAGGCACAGCTGTTATCATTGTATGCCCATTTTGCATTGACAGTCTCTTTTGATTCTTTACTGTATTTAGAGTAAGGTTTACGGCAGCTGGTGGTAGGAGCCATCAAGCAGCTGATAGCTGCCGTGTGTGCCAAGAGACCTGATAACCAATTTTTTCCAATATCTGGGAGCTCCTCAACTCCATAACCAGCAGAAAACAAATTCTTCTCACCATTCAAATCCCATAGGCTATGAGACAGAGCCCCTGAGTTGTAAAATCCTGATTCTGAGAAAAAGCTAGCCACATAGTTATACTTCTTAGCCACCTCTTTAATGCCTGTTCTAAATGTGAAGGCACTGTCAGCAGCATCTATGCCAAATGCTGGATGAAATGTTATCTCCATTTGGCCAGGCCCACTGGAAGAAGAAAAACTTTCAATGTTGGCACCAGCATAATACATTCCTTCAATGAGCTCCTGAATGAAAGTCTGGTCATGGTTATTTAGTATTGTGGCTGCAGGAAAGGATATTGTCTTTGAATTTACAACCTCAGTAATGCCATAAATACAAAATTCGTAAGTGAAGGCAGAATGCAGAGAAAAGCCATTGTCCTGAAGCTGGCTCAGCTGTTTCTTGGCAATGTGCCTTGGTGAGGTCATCAGTGGATTGCCTAGCACAGTGAAGGAATCACATATCACTCTTGCAGTTTGCTCAGTCCAGGGCAGAATTCGAAATGTTGATAAATCAGGGTTCAGGATTATGTCACAATTGAAATTGGTTGCATTTATGTAATCGAATTCATTATCTTTAGGATTCAGGGTCAGTTCAAGATAACTTCTGGGCATGGCCACACCATGAATCGCTTTTTCCTAAACACAAAGAATAACAGATTGCCAAATCAGAAAAGAACTCAGCAGTATTTTTATGTATGTAAAATATATAATCCTCAGATTCTCCATAAGAACAATAGTATTTCTCGTAGAAGAACACTAAAATGCAGTGATCACTAAAGCGGAGTAACAGCCAGTTTTACACCATTAAGAAGAAAAACCACCTTCTACAATATTGGTATAAAAGCCCTGGCATCAAGTATCCCAATGATTATTTTTTAAAATTTCCATAGAGAACTAAAACAATATTCAATATTTATCTTGCGTGGTCTTTGCACAATTATGGGCATTATCAGCTAGATGCAAACTTAGCAAGTCAAACTTTTATCTATAATTACTCTGTTAGGCTTCCATATCCTCTGAGTATTTTCTTAATCCAAACAACCACACAAGACTCTTGAAAATATCATTCAGGCTGATACTTCTCCTTAAATTCCGTAACAAATACTTCATTATTTTTCAGATGGAAACTTTAATTGAAATTTCTCACTTTATGGACTTAATAAGTTTAGGAGTTAAATACAGGGAAGCATTTCCAATTAAGAATTTTTTCTGTTTCAGTACTCCACTTCTAGTTAGCAAACAGGATAAGCACATAAGCATACTTTCCATTTGAACAGAGGGCGTCAGCTTGCGCAAAGGAAATGTAGATAGGATCCCAGGGAAGGACAGTCTACCTTCAAAGAAGCACCTTCAGAACTTACCTTTAGCTGATGAAAACTGCAATTATGACAAGTTCTATTAAGCAGAATTTGGCTCATGCTTACATCTTACCTTTATTCTTCTAAGGGAAAGGATTAACACCTTAGTTTGCAGAGGAGACAGAACAAACCCAGAAAGGGCCAAGCTCAGAGTTGAAAAAAACAAAACCTGTTCTATATCCATACAGAAAATTGTTGAAATACTTCAAATTGCATATGGTGGCTTCTCCTAAAATAAATAAATAAATGAAGACTACCTTCTCTTAAGTAGGTGACAGTCCAGCAGCAGCAATTTTCCCTGTGCGATACCCATAACCAAAACTACATAGTATGAATACTGCTCCAAGATGTCTAAAGCTGTCCTTTTGACACTGAAAAAGTATTGAAGACTACCTTACAGTACCAGCTCTCTCTCCTCCAACACCTTTATCCTCAAAAATTGGAAAAAAATTAGTTTATATGTATAAATACATGTGTGTGTGTACATATTCATATTTGTTTAGTGTCCAAAAATGTAGACTGTCATGAAAATTTCCCATTTGTTGAGATAGTAAGTAAGGAAAACACAAAACTGTCTTTGAACAAGCTGATATAGACTTTTACAATTTGATATACCAAAAGAAAAAGATGTTGCAATTAACCTAACACCCTTCACAAGAATTAAAATGACTGAGAGGAAGTTCATTTTGATAAAACCCAAATGACATGAGAGAGAAAATTGTGTCTAGATGATACATTTGCAGTTTAGGAATGTCTAAAGGAAAATAAAGAACACAGGTCTTAGGCTTCAGAAGGAACCTGAAACAAAGTGCTCTACAACTTTTCATGTTCATACCTTTTTTTGTTATCACTCAGCAAAGCTTAAAATGTTTATGGTGATAAGTAAGTGCAAATATAATAGAGTTATGCACATGAAGTATCACCAAAGCAATGTAATAAAAAGGCTAATCAGTCAAGAATATACACAGCAAGGATTGCTTCCTAACTTGGTTTGTATTTCCTGAATTATTACTATAGCAAATATTGTTATTAAGTAAATCATCATGCAACCCAGTGGTATTTTCTTATGTGATTAATGACTATAGAATTTCTCATAGCTTAAGAGGTTTTCATTCAGTCATTTTCATTCTTTCAATGTTTAATCCCTTCTTTTTTCAATTTACTGATATTCAGTTTGTTTTAGTTCACAATGCATCTGAAAAGATATAGCTGAGGGAAGAGATTATCAGAATTTTGAAGATCTGAAATTACTAGTCTTATATATTATATATATATATATTATATATTATATATATATTATTATTTGGGGGAGCAGAGGCGATTGCAGCCATGAAAAAAAGTCCGGATCCTTTGGGAATATTAACAAGTGGAGGGAACAGATAATTGGTTCTAAATTTGAGTTTCTGCCTGCGCAGTGAAAAAAACCATATATAAATTAATGACAGGGCCAGTAAAACACTTAAAGATAAAGCTAGAAATCAAAAAACTTACGTGAAAAAAGCGAGAAGGAATATTCTTTGATCTTGACACACCATGAAGGTCTACTGATTCAAATCTGACAAACTGTACATTATCCCTGGCCATCTGCTGCTTAATAAATTCAATATGAGAGAACAGGTGAAGGAGAGTTGGACTTCCGAGGCTGTTTACATCAAGCTCTCTGCTGGATGCTATAAGTGAAGAGGAATGTTCATGTCAAACAAAATAATGAATGCTAGAATACAAGCTGTTCTCCTAAAAAGTTCAATAGTGGGAAACTGTGACATGAGTGTAAAATTAAAATAAGAAAAAGATATGATGAAACATTTATGTAAATAAATACTCTTTCCCCCCCCCCCCGTAAAAAATTCCATAATTCTTGAAATGGTCTATAAAAGAAATTTTTTTTTCAAGTCGATAAGAGAACATGTGGGAATCATGCAGTAAAGTCAGGAATTTCTGAGGGATACCTTGGCTGGTTTGTTGGAAATTTGTAGGAGGACAAATAGCAGCCGGATACCTATTTCCTATTGAAAGCTGATGGAATTCAGATGCTGTATGTTTTCAATGCCTTTGAAAAGTGCATGGCTATAGAAACATGATAAAATGGGCATTTGTCTTCTACTACGCCTTTCTCAAGACCTCCTGAGGAGGACTTCAGACTTCTACGCTAGGCTTTTAAGATAAGTTTATGCATTTATGCATTTGTTGTTATGGAGTTGTCTTTTTAAATGCATTAGAGCAGCTGCATTATTATATTCCATCATTCCTGATGATACAGTCAGATGAATTCTTGCAGATCTTTCAAATGCACAGGGGTTCACCAACAACAACCATTCACCACCACCCTTCAAGTGAAAGTTAAAAGCTCCACACTGAGGCACCGCAAAGTTTGGTGGCAGCACTCAGTCTCTTCAGGATCAAGCTGCTCAAACTAGAGCAGATCTCCTCTAGCAGCAAACAGCAGGCACAAACACTTTTTTTTGACCTATTCTTTGGGGCAATCAGGACTGCCAGCTGCAAGGCTTTTAGGAGACTCCAGCTAGCCCAACACAAGGCTGTCTGTTTATTTCCTGAGAAGGCAGCAAACTCATACACAGTCATAGATTTCTTGGAGCCTTTAAATATTACTGAAGCATCCCCCAGCTTCATAAGGCAATGAGATCACAAGGAGGTCACTAGGATACTTGGAACAGTGAAGTAAGAAGAGGTTAGGTAATAACAGCGCTCCCTGAGGAATGTCAACTGAAATCAGCCAGTATAATATTTTAATTAAATTTAAAAGTCTACAGGAAAATAGAGTAAAAATCAAAAAGATGGAAGCGAGAAGAAAATAATTTTACCGCATCTACTCCACCTTGTGATATCTTTCCCTTTAGTCTGCATCAGCTGTCAGCTGCTTAAGGATGTCGCTTCTATACACACTAGGGCACTCTGTCCTTTGAAAGATGTACATTAAATAAGGAAGTTCTGTTTAAATATTTTGTGTAACACTCGCTCTGTTACAGATGCTTCCAAAATGCAATAGTGAGCAGGGACAGTATGTAAATTGGCCTTCTCTTGTGTCTATCAGCCAAGTAGTAGTTATTTGAATAACACTTTAGTTATCTCATTCCTTTACAACATAAATATTTCTTGATATTTAGAAGATTTGACCTCTTTATGAACTTAACAATTAACAGCTAATAAACTGTAGCTGTTTATTAGACTAATAGAATTTTAAAAGATTCTTAAAATCTTCTTATAGATTACAGCAATTACTGTTCTCTTCAACTCCAGGGACAGAAGTCTGAAGTTTTTGCCTTTGCAAATGAAGTGCTCAATCCTTTATTCTAAATATGTTTAATTTCCTATGCAAAGATGATAGACATTTCCAACTACCTGTCACACAGATATTTTTATATTTTCATATTATTCAATGTGAAGTTTGATTTGCCACCCTTGACATCAGAATGTTGTCAAATTTGGTGTAAATTTTGCAGGTATTTCTTATAACGTTCTGAAATGTTGCTTGTTAAATTTGGATGCACTGAACAAACATTTTTCAGGTAAAAATATATAATTCACTAAAAACAACAATTTAACTCTGACTCAAGCAATTGTTTAAATTAGCATTCCTAAGAGATATAAATGATATAAAACAATATCTAAGAAGTACAGAAATGTGGTATGCATTCATATTAATGAACTATGAATTAATTTTAAAAATAAAGCTACAAATATACGTGATTTAAACATCTACCAATGGAAGGTAATTTTCCAAATTTTATATGCGTGTCTTCTCTTCAAGCTGAAGTTATTTGAATAAATGCATCAAATTGTAAATACGTTATATGAAATATTATAAATTAACAGAAAATTCCTATAAAGAAATGTTTTTAAGAACATTAGGCAGGTAAAAATGATTAACTGAAGAAGCAAGGATTGTCTTGTTTGGACTTGTGAAGTTTAATGATAGATCTTTTTAAATGATGAGTCTAATATCTATATATTGGTCTAGTATACATCAGAACTCAAAAGACAGATATTTATTTATTCACAATAGCCTCTATCCAAAATCTGTTATAATCAATAGAAATATTCCTGCAGCTTTCACATCCTTTTTTGAGGCAGTTCATAATTTATATCATTTGCAGGTTATCTTTCCAACTGAAATAATACATTTCTTTAAATTGTATGATAGATAAAAACTATCACTGTGACTTACTATGTGACTAACTTTGGAAATATAGAATGGTATTTTTTTCTTAAGTAATATTTAATGAATAGCTATTGACAGTACTTACTTTTCTTCAACACAGGTCCCAAAATGTATTTTCTTGGTAGCCACTAAATAAACCACTGGCAAACTAAGTCTGTGAAGTTAATTATGACTGAGGTTTGGAAAAGCATAGTACTGCATACTTTGTCTTTTCCAAGTTTGTACAATCATTACCCAGAACATTAGATACATGAGATCAGGTAGCTAATAAAAAGTATTAGACAGATCTAGTTGATTTAGATTCAGAGTCTGAAAGTCTTATATTCCTTTGAGGGATGATTTATAAGTATAACTCTTCATCTAGCTCTCTAGAAATAAAGGTATTTTTATTCTCAATTCCGAAAAATCTTCTTATGGAAACACATATGTAAATTTCACAAGATGCTCAGATTTTGGTTCATATTTTCATTTTAAAAATAGAAATCCAGACTGACCATCCTTTTTTTAAGAAGAATAATACATATATATCCTTTTATATATATATATATATATATCAAATCAGTAGTACTCTGTCAGTGTGCTTCCCCCTGCCCCTAGCCTGACCTTTTCCTGTAAATACGGATCAAGCAATAACCAGCAGTGATGATTGTGATGGCCAATAATGGTCGTGATGGCTGCATCTACCTAATGGTGATTTGGGGGAAGACAGCAGCACAATAGCCAAGGGCTAATATATGGTAAGGCACTCATATTGTCACAGTGCTGGTCAGTGTCTGAATCGAGCCAAATTTGGAAAAACCTGGCACCTGCAGTAGGCATGTAAATGTGACTGTGAGTCAGTCACCTTACTCACTAAATAGTGAGCAGCCCAAGAGGCCTTTGAGTTCTCCTGAAACAACAGTGGACTGCATGTTGTGATCTCCCTTTGAAAGGAAACCTCTCAAGGTTACTTTTCAAGGCTGAGAGAATCCTTGCCACAAAAGGCAAGTTGTCTTAGTAAGCAAATTGGGAATAAGTGCACTGAAAGTTTATAATCTGAATTAAGAAGTTTAAAGGATTGATTGTGCATATATAATCCTTTAGACATAATAATTTTCCAAGTCTGAAACTAAGTCTGGATCCAGCCACACCTAAGCTCCTCTCTGAGAAAGAGTTTAAAAAGCAAAGGTGTCCTTTCTGAACCTTGTGACTCAATGGGAGGGTCTCCCTGAGAGTTTTGTCTGACCCTGTCATCTGTAAATAATCAAGTCTACTTTATCATTAAACCTTGTAAATCATTGTCACATTTATTATCACACTTTGTTAAATCTCTGCTTTATATCAATAAACATATTTCTCTCTTAAGAGCAAAATGCATCTCTCTCTCTCGCTATCAGCAACAAGTACACAAAAAAGCACTTCATGTGTGTTTTTCCATAGTTCTATTTAAGTTACCACTGAGAAACAGTATTATTCAGGTTTCTTTTGTAAATACTACAAAATATCTACAAACATAAACAAATTATCTTAATATTAAAAAACAATAACAAACCCAAAAATATTACAAAAAATGTAAAAATTATATTATTATTATTTCTAGTGGAAGAGTGATGCCAGTCTTAGATTATTAATATTGAAGTCACTCAGATGGCTGAGGGCAGCAGACATCAGGCTAGGGCAAATAGTTAACATCAGCTTTATCTTCTCAGCAATAGAAATCGGCCACAACAGAAGAAAGTGCACATGTCCCAGATCAATCTGCTTGTTCAAAGAAATCCTTTCCCACGATCCCTTATTAAATCACACTGCATCTAAACATTTCTCAGTCCTATAAGAGGTGACTGTGTGAAACTAATGAAATGAGAAGAGTGTGCTACATATTGCTAGGGGACTTGACAATGACAGGAAGAGGCTCACCTAACAAACGTAATACTAATATTGGAAACTCTTCACTGAGAAGCATGACCAAAGAAATGGGTTTTCCTAACTGAAAAAGTGGTCTTGTGGATAGGAGCAGGAGCGTTAATATGCAAATTTTTGTTAATTTCTTCTTCATTGTTAGCAATCTAAGTTTGGGTGCTCTGAAGTTCTACTTGAATATTGACCCCCTGTATAAAATAGGTACCTTGTGATGATAATATCCACTAGCAATTAGTCCCACAGGGTAACCACACATGTACACTCATCTAAATCTTACGGAAATGCCTGACAGTACTAATTTAAATATCTGATCTTACTTACAGGACTTCAGTTTGTGTGTTTAAGAACAGCCAGTCTCCTTGGCTTGTACAGCAAGTTACTAACTGTTCTCATATTTTTCTTCAAACATTAACAGCCTCTGTTTCTCAGATCTCATATGACAGCTTTTCTTATGCTAGATATCATTTTTATTCCTTGCATTTAAAACCTCTCTTTCTCTAGTCCCATTTGTTTCTAATATGGTAGACGTGAGTACTGGTTTATATTTGAATAGTACTACTGATGTGAACAGTGATCAGAAGCGTTTTCAGTTGAGCACTATGTAATATACATTTCTTTTCCATCTGAAAATAATTTCTTCAAAAATGTTTACTTATAGGTCAGTAAGGTGTGCAGTAAAGTACTTAAAAATTGTTTGCTACCTCATATTTTTGTTCCCCTATGAGAACCCTTACAGGGGAATGCATGTAAGCATACTAGTAAATTATCAAATCATGAGACACAGTAAAAATATTTCCCTGATCTCTCTGATATTGATACTTTCAATGTTTTCTCCATCTGTTTCTTTGTTTCACGAGTCTGCTGTCTTTTTAATCTTAAGTGTGAAAGAGACGTTTTTACTGATATGACCATGGAGTAGCTCAACTCAATTTCACTAGTTTCGTAGCTAATTTAGAGACCAATGAATAGCTTCAATCTTCCATGAATTATTCTTTCCAGTCTGTATGGTAACACCATGACGCAGCTTCTCAGATGAGCTATATCATCAAGAATACAACAAAAAATGAGATTTACTTTTTCAATAGATGAAAGATAAATTATCCGTATTTTTCTGCCTTCCATGATGTTTTATAAAAATGGATATTCTGTATTGAATGAGAAAATTATCAGTTCTAGAGAAAGGTTACAAAATATTTCAGCTAGGCAAGAGGATTTAAAAACAAAGTATGCAAAATTAAACTGAGTAATACCCACTGGAGCTACCTAACTAATAATCATAAATACAATGGATTTAGAATGGCATGTCTTTAAACTCAAACAGAAAACTTGAATTTAAAGAAGGAATCACTGAACAAAATTGCATGAACTGGCATATACACTATTGCAAACCAGGTATCCCGTTCTGGTCTAAAACATTTGATCTAATTAAAAAAGAATCAAATGAGAATGAGCGAGAGTGTCACCTTAAATGAGAAGCAAGGTTATTTAGGGAAAAGTAGATTTTGCACAGCACTGAAAGTAAGAACCAAACTCTTCTTCAGTATGTCATAGGAGAGACAGCTGCCAGAGAGCTCAATGGAGAACCCATTTCACTTACAATAGGTCTAAACTAATTGTTTTGGCAACGTTTCAGTATCGTGAGAAAGAAACTAAGCATCTTCAATGCATAGGAAGAACTACTGTTTGAAAAAACCTTTCTCTCACAGAGTCACAGGATGACTAACTTACTTGAGCTACCAGAGACAGATGAGTTGGATCTCACAAAAGGGGACAAAATAGATTGGAAAGAGAGGATGGAAGTGCTGTCTGAGCATTTTTGTTTTGCATAGATGGAGAAATGGGAAATCATACACAGTCACAGAGCAGGAATATTTCGGGTATTGGTGTGGAAAACAAAGGGTTTAAAAGTTTTGGTTTACTTCAAAGAAAAATAGCTTCTCTTAGAGCTTATAAGGTAAGAAAAAAAATATAGCAAATTGCATATAGCCCAGTTTAGAGGGAAAAGGAAAGAAATAGGGAGAAAATATGATGGTTGATCCAACAGAAACAAAGGCAATAGAGAAGGTTTAGAAAGGTGCTGAGCTTCAGTCCTGCTATGTTCAAGCTGAGTTCAAAATGTGAAAAAAGAAATATTTGAAAAATTGTATTGAATTGCAGATCGGGTGTGATGAAAGGACATGAAGGAAACGTGCTGCTAGAACAACAGAGATTTTGAAAAACGCAAAGCAGAGAAGAGTAGCAAGGGAAAAACACATTCCTAAACAATCCCCAAAGACATGGTTATTCTGCAGAAATGACTGCAGAGGCGGTGAATATGAAATGCCTGGTGCAGGAACTTATATACCCCTCCTGTGTTCATTTATATCTCCTGATTGTCCACGCACATCTCCAGATTGTCCACTTACAGCTACCCAAGAGTCTTCCTTTCTATTTCTTCTCCACTGATTTGACTTACTGAGCATAATCAGCGGAGATAGATGTGAGCACAGAGAACAGTGAAGCCGTGGGAGGAGTTCAAATTTTGTTAAAAGCATGTGAGCAAACATTTTAATTTCCATGAAGCAAAAGGCCTAGGGTATTTTTCTTGTTAAATTTTTCTTTTATATACTCTGCTCCTAAACACCAGGTATTTTCCTTTGTAAATGCTTTATTACCAAATATAAGAACTTTAAACAAGTTAAGAATGACAACATGAGATTATTCATTGTAAAGAAAAAGGGAATTGCTTATAGGACTGATGAACTCTTAAGTATCAAAGATAGCCTGTTAGTAGCTACTTTATATACTTTTCTTTATAATGACAACTTAGGAAAAGAACTCAATATTTGCAGTCAGCACACACATAATTTCAGATGGTCTTGGAGTTCAATTCTCCTTTTTCTGTACACTTGAAATGTCAACGGTCACTAGGTAGCTACCGATGCCTGCAGTTATAGGTAAGTCATATTTTCTTCAGAAATTTCCTTCTCCCTCCTATAATTTCTGATCTCATCCTGGTCATAGTCACATGACCTCACTCAATGTATGCTCAAGATGAGCCCTGCTGAGAGGACATTTTCCAGGAGCTGCTCAGGTTTCTTGGGGCTCCACAATCTTTTTGTCCCCAGCTGCAGAGTAAGATGCAAAAAGGAAATTTGAAGCCTTGGATGGCAGCCTGATTCCAGTGTGTTGCCCACCTATAGCTACCTGCAGGTGCTGTGATCTCATAAGGTCTAGAAGAGAGATTTCTCCTAAGCCTGTGTGGTGGCATCAGGCTCTGCACATCCCTGAGACTACACGAAGTGCAGGTAGTTGCTGAAGCCACTTGAAGTCCCTGAGTCTGGCAGCACTCCACACTCAACACTAAGGTGCATCATGATCTTTGGGAACTTCACATTACTTGAATAAAGTTATTTTCTTTGGCTTCCTTTCTGGCTACTATAGTATAAATACTCTAATTTAGGAGTATGCAGAGTAGCAACTGATAAGATCTGAGTTCAAAAAGGGCAATATACACTTATGTTTTATGCTATATATACCATACATATAGTACATGCATGAATCCTTGTGTGTACATATGTACCATGAAGTGTTTTACAATGCTATATATATGAAATTTCATCTGAATTTTTTAGTGTTTGGGAGAGTCTCTCTTGGTCTTCTAAGAATGCAGTCACTGAACAGCTTAAGAAACACTTGATTATTATATTATTATATGCAGCAGTGCACCTCATTATCATATATAGATAATTGTGCAAATAAAATTTATGAATTCTTGTTAGTGCAGTCAGTATACCAGTCTAATCAGATACTTGTGCTAGTTTATATCATTCCATGGTGACAAATTAGATTAAAGATCTCCAGTTTTACTGACATTCTATAATTTATATTTTTCTTATTGATCAAAATGTCTTGCATGTCTTTCTCTTTTCTATCATTTTCCCAGGTCCAAGCACTTCTTTTACAAAAGAGCTGACAAGAAATGGACAAAATGTGCATGCAATAACATTTCCAACCATAATTTTGGAAAAAAATGTATGTGTTTATTATTTTAGAGAGAAGTTAACCATGTAACTGACAGTTTCAATCCTTTTTAATACAGTGAATCACTAAAGCACAGCTACATGTCTTCGCCTTTCCACTGCTGACCTCTAAAGATTGGCCTTTAACTGTGCTTTTAGAACAATAAAGGGTATTTGTGCTTTGCCCATGAGCATCCAAAAGTGCATCGTGTTCAACACAGTAACTAAGTAAATACGCTGGGCACTGTTTATGTAACAATCATGCATGTATGCATAGTCATACAATCTCCGTGCTGTCCTACTTTGTGTTCCGTATTAAAGATACAAAGAGAGGACAAGAACATTTTACCTCTCTAATTTTTTTTAATCTTTTTTATTATTATTTATCTTTTAAATTGAATGTTTGCAAAAAGTTTGGATCGTGGTTTCTAATTTGAGAAATCCTGAGTATTTGAAAACTTGCAAAATACAAAAAGTTGTATCTCACATCTACTCAGACTCAAGATATTTTCAGATCTAAGACTTCAGCTCAGGCACTTTGGTAACTTAAATATTTAAGATAATATTTTAGTCATAAAATAAAATATTTAGGATTTTATCTTTTCAATATTAATAGATTATCGCTGACAGCAATGAAATATTGCTTATGCAAAGGCTTGTTAAAGGCTACATAAAGTTTTCTAAATTTTTCTTAAATTAATGAATGTATTAAATTAAAATTGGATTTAGAATATATAATATGTGTTTGAACCTTCAATTAAGTAGAAACTATTTCTGTACATTTCATTTACTAGAGGAAACACACACTGAATTCTGTAGTCTGTTTGGTCGAAGCCAAATGGAATACAAACCTCATGAGATTCCATAACTTTTGGGTTCAAATTCTTTTCTGATGAGACAAAACAGTTTTTTTTCCATCTCCCTTCATATCTAGGTCTCATCTATAATTCTCTTACAGTTGTCGTTATTGCCACTGCTACAAAGTAGGAGTAACTCCAGGTGCCTTTAGATATTTCAGAGTTAGGCTAATAAACAAAACAAATCATCATGGGACTTCTTCCCCACTGAGCAGAAAGTGATCCCCACATCCAGAGTCAGTTTCTCATCAACTCCTAATATGTCTTTGAAGACAAAACGCCTGACTTTCTCTACTGTCTAAGTAATAAGCTTGGATTAGCCACTTGGCTTAAGTGGTTAAATTGAGTTAAAACCTCCCTTTGGAACCTACAACTAATCTCATCAGTTTCCTGTGTCTTGTAGACGGTGTTAGGACAAAGAATATTTACTCCTATATTTTAAAATGTACCTGTAATCTAAATTCATCAGTGCATTTGGCTAGTCTTCAGCAATTAGAAAAACAATGCAATCTGGAAAAGGAACAGCGGCAAATGTATGCTGAGAAATGCTCCTCAAACCTTGTTTTAATGAACATGATAGACAGTAGTTTGAGTGCAAAATATCTTTTCAAGGCTTTATATTTCTCGTGCAGTGCACGGAGTTAGTATTGATAACGTTCATGGATATCTTGTTCAAACTGGGTAACACAATATATCTACTGAGAAACACTGATAAACAATATTTGATACATTCAAATTGTCTGTTTGCGGAGTATGTAAAACAATATTTCTACTTCTCTGCAAGGAGACTTTTAAAAAAGCAGGATAACTTAATATAGTTGCACAAATTTAGTTGTTATCATTATATTTTATTATGTAGCTAATGATGGAGAAGGTATTTTACCAAGGAAGAGAGAACAGTCATATTTCTTTTATCAGTGAGATAAGACAGAGGATAAGAATTCTGTCCTGAAAAACTGATAATATACTCTGAGCCTTGTGCTCCTGGAAGTTTGTTAATCTGATATCTATTCAACTGGCAACTTACTGCTCATGTGCTTCCTGGAAAAGACATAAAACAATAAAATACTCAATCCTGTTACATTATCATAGTTAATAGTACCTTTGAGTCTGTTGATCCAGCTTACCCAGAAGTATAGCCTTTACAGTTTCAAAGAAACCACAGCCTACTAGTAGCAATTAATTTGCTCTATAAACACTTCCAAAATGGACTTACATGAACAACATGAAGATAAGTGGAAGTTCTCTGTATCAATTTCTTTTCTTCTCTTACAGTTTATGTGAGGTATTTTTGCACTCCAGTCCTCTCACAGGATAGATAATTGAAAACGTAATCCCTACATGGGAGCAATTTCCACTGCTGGAAATGTTAACAAAGAAGAAATTTTAAGAAGCCCAGATGCCATCAGAGAGCTTTGCAGGGTCTAGCAGACCTTTGGGAAATATTGCCCAAGCTCAGTTTAAATGAGAAAATGTTTCAGTTTCAGTGAAAAAGACATGGTCACTTGTGTGTGCCAGTTTTTGTCAGGCAGCTGGGCTTCATAAATGCATTACTGTAACCAAAAAAAAAAAGGCAGCATAGATATATAGGACAACTTCTGATCCATCCTGATCACATGGAAACCAGAGGTGTCAAGTTTCTCATACACTAGCTCTGACTAAGGTTTGCAGCTCAACAAAACCCCACAAAACAATGGGAACATTTTCTTTAACAGGACAGCAGGTGATGTTTAAATATCCTTACCAGCATTGCCTGAGGAGCTGTCAAACTCAGTCTCGGGAGACGTGCTTTCTGCATGTGAAGAAGCTGCTGGTTGTCTCAGAATAAGTTGATCCACAATGTTTGCCGCTGGTTGCTGCTGATCAGACCCAGCAGAGCTGAAGACTAGGAGAGATTTGCTCTGCTGCCCCACTCCCTTCCTGTGGAAACTGTGATATTTTTGATTCTCCTCTCCAAAATGGGGACTAAAAGTCTCAAATGGTCGGCCCTGCTTGTCAGCTGTTTTCTCCTGGGACTTTGAAATTTTCTGAGAAAAAGTGCCACCTGCCTTGCCACTGCGATTGGGCCCATGAGCAGGCAGAGGACCTTCACTCAGCAGGTTTTTCAACTCTTGCATACTTCGTCTAGAAATGTCAGGTGTCCCTGTGAAGGACTCTGAAGTACCACTTCTTTGTGTGGTTACAGTACTGCCCAGGGAGCCCATCTTTGTCACGTGACACTTGACATCTGCTTCTTCCATCCCATCCCGTTCTTCTTGCTTACTCTCCACTTTCTCATTGGCCTCTCCTCTGTGTGCTGCTTCTGTGTACCCAGCTTTCCCTGCACTTCTTGCAGGTTGCACGCCCATGTGCACCTCCGTTTTAGCTGGTGTATTTATTTCCTCTTGCATTTTTCTTATTATCTTTTTCCCAGTGCCAGCATTTTCCTGGATTTCTTTTGTTTCTCCAGACATGTCTTCTTTCACATTGCTGCCAGTATGGAAACTGTCACTACCCCCTCTGTCCTTTTGTACTGGAGGAAAGCTAGTCTGGTTTTGAGGAGGCTGGTCTGATGGTGGTTCTGACCAACCAGTGGTTCCTTGTGGGGGACAAGGATCTTGGATTTTTGAGGTGTGGGACAGTTCCATCTTCTCATTTTCTAAAGGAGAAGCATGCTTTGTAGGACCTTTGACTCCCTTTTTCTTTCTGAAACCACATATATTGTTGCCATCAACTTCATCACTGTCACTTTCAGATGTGTTCTGTAACCAGCGATAAAATATACAACCAAATAACATGCATGAATGAAACAGAAAATAGCAATAGACTATTACCACCAGCTGCATTTATCTTGTAACACTTCATTATTTCTTGCTGATGGAGGTCTCTCTGGACACTTATTGACCCTGAAATTCTGCTATTTTGATTTAAAATATTCTCACAGAATTCTTTGTCTATGTTTTAGAACAATTTGGTGATAATGCCTTCATAATACATTTTATACTTTAAAATACAAGACATTGTACTTTGTGTGACATCATTTGTTAAATGCCCTTTAAATGTAGATAAAATACATTTTAATAGTTATATTTAAGTATATTCTTGCTCATATTAAAAGCATTTGTATTTAAAAACACAGAACACTGGCAGTCCTTATAAGTACAGGGAGTGAAATCTGAAAATAAACAACTTTTAAATGAATTTCAAGATCTAATTTGGCCAAATAACTGAGCTTCTAGTGCAGTGGTCCAAAGGACAAATCCTTATTTGGATGTGTAAACACGAAAGAACCAGAAGATGATGTTTACTTTTATATATGGTGTTGTAGTGCTAGAAGCAGATTTTAAAATGGTTGTAAACAAGCAGAGAAGGTGCAAAAAGCCAAAAAAAATAATTTACTTGCATTATCTCACTGGTTATCAAGAAGTGTCTGGATCATCGTCCCTCCTAAGTATCCCGATCCTACCACAAATGGAATTAATCTGATGATGACAGGGATAATGACAGGAAATCAAAACCAGATACATTCAAATTTAGAAAGAATAGCAGATATTTTAATACTATGAGTGATTATTTCAGAGACTATCAAGGTAGTGATTGAATTTTGCATCTCACAATGTCTTCAAAAGGATTCCATAATACGGTTTAACTGAAATATAAATCATTCCATAGCCCATCACAAATCGTTATACTGCTTATGAATACCTATTCAAGCATGTATTTAAGACTTGACAGCTTTACCAATAGTCCTTGGTTTGCTTGGGTTGGGCTGAGTAAAAATACCAGGAAATCAAGATATAACCTCTGAATGAGACCATTATTCCCATTTCCCACAAAGGAATAATCTGCACTTTGTACTATTTCTGAATTTCCAAAAGAAGTAGGAATTTGCACAAAAAAAAAAAATGAATTCCAGTCTGGATAAGACAAAAGTGATTCCTATTGGCAGACAAAAGCACATAGAAGAAAAAGCAGCAGCGTCTGATTTGTATGTGGAAAGAAGCAGTTACATGGCCTACAATGAGGTCATTAACTCTTCCTTTTTTTAATATTGTTCCTCCCTATTTTACTTATTTTCTTATTATGCTATTTTCCATCATTATCTATTCAAAAATCTTATGACTTCTCTTAGCATAGAGCTCACAGAAGTATTACCTTCCCCTCTCCCCCTTGCTCTAAATTTCTGCAACGTTCTGTCCTTACAGCTGTTTGGGATCTTGGCAGAGATTTGTTGTTACTGTGGAAGGCAGCTGGCTGTCAACTCTACAGGGAGGACAAGCCACTCTGTGCCTGTGACTCCTGTGCACATATCCCGACAGCGACATTGCCCACTTGAAATCGAACACAGTTACTGGATCATTCACAGTGGAAATCCTTACTTACCTCAGTTTTAGCACTCATTTTTTAATGAATCCTTCTTCATCAAAATGCTTTGTTTATTCCCATAATGCATCTTCTAATACCCCAAAAAAATAATCCTGGGTGTATTGCTGATACCTCTGCACATTCATCCATGCAGTGTAGGCCTAATTCCTGTAGTTCTGTATCATTACAGAATATAAATATAAGGAAGGAACATTCCTGAATAACAAAGCAGGTAACAACATCTTGTAATGGAGAATTTTATCATCTCCATAGTAATATAAAGAAGTAAATGAAGCTGGAGGAGAAACAGTAGGAGTAGGAGAAACAGCATTTGCCAAATAGAAAAAATAACAAGTAATTTTTAAGTAGAAGAGGCATCAAGTTTAATTTTAAGATGTATACTGTTATTTTCTGAGAGAAAGAAGATAAGAGTCCCAGATATGAAAGCTATAGATGCGAAAACATTGTATTTCTTGATAAATTTATGAAAAAATATTTACTTAAATATCTTTTGTTGCAGAGGTTACCATCATTAAAATAACCTAATTTCCATTTTATAAGGTTCTCAAAATTCTTTTGTTTCCTTTGAATAACTCGAAACAAGTGACATATCATAACACCTGCATTTCTGCTTTATAATGTATTCCTGCATACTGTGCTCAAAGATAACCATTGTAAATTTTAATATTAGACTGTATTCTTGCTTGTTATTCCTAGTGCAGAACTCTGAACACTGTTCAGCATAGTGACTGAAGGAAAGAAGAGCACATCCTTTTGAATAACACCTATGTATTGAAATCAGATAAAGAGCAGTTCCACTATCAAAAGTAAAATATCAGAAAACTGCCTGTTTCCATAATTAGCTATTCCAAGTGGTTTCATGAACACAAGGCATCATTCTCACTTTATAAACTTAACAAAACAAAATCCTTCTAAATAGACACGCACAGGATAAGATTGACAACTTGGAAATGAGGAAAAAATGGAAACATGGATTTGCAATAGAACTCTAATAACTAGTGTGGCTATAGCACTCTGCAAAGGGCTTATTTTCCATAAAAAGACTGAGACTTTGATTTTGATGATAGACCTGAAAGAGATGATGTGCTTATTGCTCTTAAAAAAATAGTGATCTTTTCACCTGCAAATAAAAAAAAAACCTCTTACAGAGAGCAGCCTACTCATTACTTGAGATCCTCAGCACAAGGCACAATGTGACTTTGTGCGTAAGAATGACTCTTCATTTCTAAATAAACTCAAGCATTTATGGACTTCCATTTAGAAATAATTCAGAATGTTTTCTGCAGTGAATTAAACAATGTTAGCTTTGTTACAAAGTAGAAATGCAGCATCCCTTCATATTAAAGACAGTCATATGCATGAGTTATGACACAGCCTTATTGTCTATTCATTCCTGTGGTGTCTACCACCAGGAAAAGCCTAGCACTTGAGCACAAAAAAGAGAAAACCCAGGAAATAAGACTTATCTCTTTAACTTTTAATTTCTAGTAAGTTTTGTTTACAGAAGACAGAAATTATTAAGTAAAGTAAGGGCCTGAAAGAGTTACAGAGCAAGTGAGCTGGATACAGACTGTGAAATTTCATGGCACCATGTGTCTTGCTATGCCAAAAAAATAGTAAAACAGTTATGGCCTTAACAAGGCAAAAGTTCTGATTATTTTTTAGTTCATTGCTGAATGTTCCTACATTTTTGTTGTTTTGTGGCAACAGTAACAGGAGACACTAAAGCTACTTGAAAGTTCTTTTAGCTGACATCTGATTATTCAGTTTTTGTTTGCTTTTTTTCAAATATTTAGTGATACACTAAGTCACAGGTCTTGAAAACTTCAAAATTTGCTTACTTTGCTTAGCAAATGAATACGTGGGTGGTGAGGCAAATATTCAAAATATAAACAGGAAACATATTGGAGACTCAGATTTAGATTTTCTTTCTAAAATATATATCTGATGTTAACCATCACTGACAGGTACTGCTTCTCGCCCAGGTTCTGATTTCCATCAGGACTTCTTGCCTCAACGCTGCAACTTGTGCTGGTACACTGATTCCCTCTGCATTGGGGGTTTGCAGCTGGGGAGGTGTCAATAGAACTAGACCAGCACAAGTCTTAGACAGGGACAGTATGGGTGGATCAGACCTTGTTTCCCATTACGGATAATCTCAACTCATATATAAAATAGCTTTGCTTCTCTTCACTGGATACCTCCTGTATCACTTTGGATACACAAGAGTCTGGATGTCTGTTACTATCAACAGAACAGAAGGGCTACGATTGCGCATTACAGCCGCATATTAGGGCATCATGAAGGTAAGGAAGAGGAGAGAACAGAGGCTAGTATCAGCAAGCAAGCATTTCAGCACAGTGCAGATGATATTGCTTACTCTACCCAATTACATTTCACTTCTGGCATATCATCAAACTTCTACAGCCAATACACATTTTATATCTTATAGTGACACAAAAAACTGTACATCTAAAGCAATTTTTTCTTAATCAGTTTTTATTCACTTTAAGCTTTGTACAAGCTCTGAAGTGGAACATTAACTGTGTCATGAAATACAGAACTGCCAAAAGGCAGCTCATCTGTAAACTTGCCAGTTGGCAAGCTGAGAACATTTGGAAATGTAAAGTGCTGCCTTTGGGAGGAATAATAAGTGCTGAGATTTCTGGTGTGTGAAACGTGGTTGAAAATCCAAGGCAGTTCTTGAACTTTTGCCTTAAAAAGTTTTATAAGTGACTGAAAATATATCTGTAAAGTTCTATGTAACAAATTTACAGCTACATAGAGGAACTGCTACTTTTCTCCTACTTTTTGTTTGCTTCGTGACCTCAGGCAAGACTGCAAACACTATCAGGATTTACAAACCTCTCCCAAAAATGTATTGATAAAAAGAGACGGGGAAATAAGAAATAGAAACTCACACTGTAGTGTTTGAAAGGGAAAAAAAGGGAGATAGGGAGTTAGTTTTAAAGATGTTCTGAGTAACTGTAGATGAATAGCTGTAGGATTTCTATCACGTAAAAAGTGAAAGAGGCAAGGTGCAACTCTAGCAGGAGCTTTTATATATCTAATCAACAAGATAACCCAATGCTCCTTCTACCCAAAAAGTGATGCAGCCACTCAGCGTAATGCACCACAACCTCTGTCAAATTCTCATTTTTTATTTCAGAACATTAGGTCATTTTAGTCATTACTTTAAGTAACTCTTAAGAGGTCAAATTGTGATGAACTTTCTGAGTTGTTGCTAAAGATTTTTTAAGAATCAAAGATTATTTTTGCAAAGAATGTCAAAATGTCAAAATCTGGACAAACATTAGATTCGCTCCTCAAGGTCATTGATTCTCTTGCTGCCTCAAAGCAGCAGGGTTGTCCTTGTGGTAAAGTTATTTGCAAATACTTTTCCCTTGGAGCATGCCACCTGCACCATGTAAAAGAAAATTCCTAAAGCAAGACAGAGTCTCAAAATTAAGCCTCTAACCGTGCCTTCACAGTGATTTGAGACCACAGAAGTACGTTGGTGTTATCATTTCCAATTTGCAGCAGTGTAAATGAGATCTAAAAGCAGGATCCATTTAACAGTTGACTAATCCTTAGGAAGACATTTGGAAAGGGATAAACTTAATGACCTACAAGACTTTTATGTCTAATTTCTATGACTCATTTCATATACAAAGATGATCTAGGAGACAGTCAGTGACTCAGAGTAGATACATCTCCAGCGTATAAAGTATCCATTTGCTCACCTTGATAAAAATGTTTATTAGGCTCAGGAAGTCTGCCTGCACTGTCACTTCAAAGCCATATTACATCTTTCTCAATAGTTTTAATGAAATATTTTAATGACACATTTTCATAATGAGATCTTCTGGACACTACTCAAAATAATACCTTTACTGTTTATATTTTTTTTAGCTTTATTGAAAATACATATCACAACTTCAGGACCAGGATCTGTTTTAAAATGTGCTCATATAGAAACTGAGCAGCTACGCTTAAATCAGTAGCCTCAATTAAGAGCGTCACTTTCAAATTCAGGTCAGACTCTGATCCACGAACTGTTGTGCTTTTATTCACATTAATGAAGCCAATCTGTTTTCCCACAAATATTATGGGGATCATATTTTAGACCATTATGTTTCTCACTATTGCTGGAGTTAAAATGAAACACGTGAGAGGTTAAAGTGCATTAGATGTGCCTCCTGAAGCCAACAGGGGTTTTTCAACTTAAACAAGAAACCTTTCTTTGACCTGCATTTGCTTCAAAATTAGACCATGGCCAACATGCATTAATGAAGAGCCTTGCACCCAATCCACAATGAAGTATTCACTCACCTGAAATCCTGAAGTAGATGCAAAAAGTATTTTATATTAGCATACCTGCTTGGAAATTATTTACAGTCAATCTCTTACCTGCTGAATAAGATCTTTGTTTTTGTTCATGTCCACTTCATTCCAGCTCAGGTTACCATTAGAAATGTCCTAGCAAAAATCTAGTAGGAACACATCCCATATTTATAGGCACAGATACAATAAAGGTTAGTTAAAACAGAATTGCTGTAAAGTTCTTTTCCCAGAAGGCCACGCAGATGATGAAACATAAAGAGCAATCTCAATGTGTCATGGTCAAGAGCACCGCTTTCTGGAACAGCATTAAAGTAGTAAACTGACAATGCACATTACTAGCTGCCTGCCTGGATACAAAGACAGATGGGTATAAAACTGTTTTGCTCAACTTTTCTCCTCACAAAAGGCTTTTGTCCTGTAACAAGCTATTTCTGTTCTGGAATAGAAGCTATTGTTAAGTTCCTTAGAGGTAAAACCTATACTGGGCATTACAACAACAGCATGTTATTGACACACGTGGACAGAGATTTGAAAGGCACAGCATACTGCAAGAACATACAGTACTAACCTGTTAGTCTAGGTGCTTGTATGTTGTTAATTAATTTTGGTGAATCTGGTTGTATTAGAATTGGGGGGAAAGGTCTTTTTTTGCACTACGTCTCTAAAAATATTTCAAAGATTAGATAGTTGAACCTGCCTTTCTAATGCTTTTTTATTTATCACGTTTAACATGAATTCAAAGGACTATGTTTTAGTGACACTTCATTCTTTCAAGTTCCTTTAACTGGCAGAACATTAAAGTATCTTATAAGCTTACATCAGCCCTTCCCGACAACTGGTCACTCAATAAACTCAAGTAGCATATTACGAATGGCATTTAAACTTGCAAAAAATGCAGGTTTGACAATTTTTTTGTACTTCTAAAAAGCAAGAAATAATAAAAAGAGTGAGTTGGTTTAAATTATCCCATCAAAATAATGACTATATTTAGGAGCTATCCAGTGAAATTCATGAATATAAGTGTCCAGATCACAAACTATGAATCTGAAAATGAGTCCTCGTCTTGGAGGCACTAAAAAGCCACAGCTCCCAACTTTGTGACTCCATCTGTGCAATTTCTGTAACTGTCTCTGTTTTGAACTGCACCACCTGTCACATAGCAGAGTAGGCAACAACTGGAATTTTATTACTATTCAAGAAATAGGCTTACTTACAAGACTTGGCATTTTGTCAAGTGAAAAAAAAAAATCAACACCTAGAACACTGTATAGGGCTCTTGCAAGACAGATAGGATGGAAGTGAGCATTTTGCTTGCAGAATACTTTTTTTAAAAAAAGTTGTCCTCAGACTGTCATCATGCAACAATTAGAAGAACTGGACAGATCCCTTTTTTAGGCAACATTCAGGTGTCATAGACATGTAGCTTGCCATGGTAGAGTTGCTTTTCAGTCTATGTTGTGATGAGCTGTGCCAAGAGAAAGATTCTGATTAGGACTACTCACACAAAATAATCTGAGAAGCAGAGGCCAGGCAAAATCAGACCTTCTGGCTCTCCATTTTTTCCATGTTGAATGCAAAGCTGGACAACCTCAGCTCATATTTTGAAAAAAGAGACACACTTCAAGTTAAAAATGTCATTCATTACAGCTGGAAAATATTATTCACAGCATGGGTGTTCCACATTGGCATAGGTTGCCCTGAGAAGCTGTGAGGTCTCCATCATTGGAGATATTCAGAACTTGACTGTACAAGGCCGTGAGTAACCTGATACAAGTTCAAAGTTCGCCCTAATTTAAGCGGTGGATCAAACCTGATGACTACTGGAGATGCTATCGAGCCTAAGTTATTCTATGATTGTACAGCTGACTCATTTATAGATATTTTTAATGAACTTCATTACATTTTTGCAAGTACAAAACTTCTCTACCATACTTTGTATTCTGTTCTACTCTGTTCTGTTAAACAGAGTATAAAGACAAGAAAGAGCAACTTGTGCCTTAAAGAGTGTAGTTTTTGAGGCACCAGTCTGGCAAACACCATTAGTAATGAATAATTTTTTCATTAGTACTGGAAATATCAGCTATTTCAATTTCAAGTGCCTATTGGATCCTTCTAAAAGCGGTAATGTTTTGTTTCATTTTGTTTTCTAGATAGAGTGAAAAAAAGAGAGGGAGAAGGTTCTTTGCCAACACATGCCTACGAGAGGCTGCTGGTTTCAGTAGAACTGTGCTGATTAGAGAAGCAGAGAATCTGATCCAGAAACTAGCGGAAGCCCATTTCACATCTACCACAATACATGGTCTACTGCAAAGGCCATAGTTTGTTCAGTAATACCAGACACCTTCCTACCTTTGGCAAATGAGATAAATCAGGCCAAATCTATCTGCTTGAGGAATATCTAGGGTTTTTTTACAAAGAATCTGTCTTTTGCATATGGATTCAGAAAGACACTTTCTGTCAGTAAGATTTTGCAAAACAACTGTCTTCGCATAGATGTGGGAAAATTGCTTCATAAAAACAAACCTCTCTACAGTCTTTCTTCAAAGAAAGCCCCAGTATAGGAAGTGATGTTAAAAGAGAGAGGCATTCTGTTAGTATCCAATAGAGAGAAGGGAAGATAAAACGAAGTACTTTACTTTGCAGTTACCATTGAATACTGAGAGAGGCATTTCTGTTAAAGGTAATTGTATTATAAAGTACAGAGAAGTTTATAATTTTACAGAAATCTTTTATAATCATACTTATCTGTGTCCAGAGTGAAAAGCCATTTTTAAATGAGGCAACAGCTTCCATCACCAAGACATAAAGTCAATAAGCCTTGAAAGTTAAGAGGAACAGAAGATTCTAGTGTTGCCCACCAAAGAGTATGGACTAATGAGTACTGCTTGATCAGGGAAGCACTTGTGAGAAACATCTGCACCACCTCCATCTCACTGATGTCACCTCCTGGCAAATGGATGAGCTGGAGCAGACCTGCCTCTCAGGGTCTTCCTTCTTCAACTGCTTATCCCATCTTCCTTCCTCCTTTTCCATTTAATTACAGAAGCACTTTTCCCAGTCTTTACTCCTGTCAGGTCGGTGTAGAAAAGGGCAGTTCATCTTCTTTGATAAGAAGCCTTGGAATGGTTTCAGTCTTAACATCAGCATAATTCTGTACCAGAAATGTTTTTTTTTACTGGCTACAGAACCATTTGACACCTTTATTAGCAAACCCAGTTCCTCAGGGATGTGTCTCATGTAGTCTAATATTTTGATAGCTTGTATTGGTTTGCGTGGCTTGGTTTTGGTAGCAGGGGAGCTAGGGGATTGTTTCTGTGAGAAGCTGCTAGAACATATTTAAGAAGGGGTAAAAAGTCCTGTGCAACTGCAGTCAGAGACAGTGTGAATATATGAGAAACAACTCTGCAGAGAGCAAGATCAGTGAAGAAGGATGAGAAGGTGCTCCAGGCTCTGGAGCAGAGATCCCCCTACAGCCCATGGTGAAGACTGTGGTGAGGCAGCCTGTCCCCCTGCAGCCCATGGAGGTTAACAGTGGAACAGATTATCTACCTGCAGCCGCTGGAGGACCCCATGCCAGAGCAGCTGGATGCCAACGGAGATTGTGACCCCATGGGAAACCCACACTGGAGCAGGCTCCAGGCAGGACCCGTGGACCCATGGAGATAGAGGAGTCCATGCTGAAATAGGTTTTCTGGCAGGATTTATGACCCTGTGGGAGATCCACGCTGGAGCAATCTGTTCCTTAAGGACTACACTCCATGGAAGGTTCCCTGTTTAGCAGTTTGTGAAGAACTGCAGCCTGTGGGAAGGACTCATGTTGGAGTAGTTCGTGGAGGACTGTTTCCCGGAGCGACAACATGATGGAGCAGAGCAAAGAGTGTGAGGAGGAAGGAGCAGCAGAGACAGTACTTGATGAATTGACTGCAGCCCCCATTTCTCATACCCTTGAGCCACTTGAGGGGGAGGAAGTAGAGAAAACCAGGAATAAAGTCAAGCAAAGGAAGAAGTGAGGGGTGGGGAGGAAGGCAGTTTTAAGATTTGGTTTTATTTCTTATTATCCAACTCTGATTTGATTGGTAATAAATTAAAATCATTTCCGTAAATCAAGTCTGTTTTGCCTATGACAATAACTGATGAATGATCTCTCCTTGCCCTTATCTCGACCCATGAGACTTTTGGTATTTTTGTCTCCTGTGTTCAGCTGAGGAGGCAGAGAGATAGAGCAGCTTTGGTGGGCAGCTTGCAACCTACAACAAAGCTATATGTTCTTTGTAGCGTCACTGGAAAGACAGTCTCAGAAGAACAGACCATAAGGGTGTTTTCTAGAGGAGAATCAGAGATTTACACAAAATAATCCTTATCTTTCAGAATGTAGAACTGATTAAATGGGTTTGCATAATTATTTATTTGAAGTGTGCTAGGCTTCAGCCACAGTTTATCAAGTGCTAATCTAAAAACCTAGACCCTTCTGAAATATCACACAGAACAAACATCACAAACGTAATCACTTAATACTTCAACTACAGATACACTCTCTATGATGAATAAATGGAAATGAGAAAGTGCAAACTGCTCATTATCCCATTAGCAGCTCTTCAGAAGCTAAAAAAAATGAAGAGAGATAACTTCTGTGATGACAGCTAGTGTGGCAAATAACTGCCTATTCAGGGGAGTCCAGCTACTGATGTCAGGGGAGAGTTCATGCATTTTCCAAAAAAGAGATTAAAATTATTACTTCTTGTACTCCCCTCCCATTTAAATTGCTTTTCCAGAATGGGAAATTTCTATATACTCTGAATTAGGAAAATTTTATGCAGTAAAGAATCAGGCCTCAGAGCATTCACCAGGGCTTTCTTTTTTTATTCACCACTAGTGGAGGTTACTCTCAGCTGTTAATTCTGTGAGTCCCCTGAAATGTCTAAGTTGTTCAAAAGAATCTTTAAGTTATACGGATTTTGTATCCGGGATGGGTGCTGGGTAGAGCCTAATGCTTCTCAGGTCGCAGGAAGGCAGGATTACATCCTGTTATCTGCTTGTAAGCATGGAAAATTTCTTAATAATTTCATTACTTCTTTAATCACCTAAACTTTATGGAACGTGGCAAGTCCCACTTCTGATCTTGTCAAGCATGCCAAAAGATACCTGTGCACCCTGACTGTCTTTGAAAGGACTCCTCTACTAACAGACAGCTAATGTAGGTAGCTAAAGGTTGACAGAGAAAACAGTTCAAATCAAAAATAACTTACTCTAATTTCGGAAACCTTAGAAATAAAGGGTCTTTTAACACATGGAGATTTCCAAACTATTGCTCACTAGCTAGAGCCAGCAAACATTGCATGCTTCACAGTAGTGTATGGACATACAAGTTTACATGGACTTTCTACAAACTTATCTCAGGAGCTTTTGAGAAAAAGATCCTTGCGCTTCCCAGTTCCAATGCTGGCAATGACATGGACAGCAAAAGGAGATATATTTATTAAGCCATTCCCTCACCACCATAAAACTATAAAATTCTGTACTAATATCTGAAGGCTGCATTACAAACCCAAAGGAGAAATTTGAACATAAAATCCCTTCAGGAAAATCTAACCTAATGTGTTCCTTCACCAATAGGACATATTTCTAGTTTCACCTCTAACCTTGTGCTTTGCTGTCATTATCAAACCACACTGTAGTTTGTCTTGCAGAAGGTGTCATTTTCTTCACGATTTCTTCAAAACTGTCATAAAATATTATTCAGCATCAAGATTAACAAAAGACTTCAGATAAATTCCAGTTTATATTGTCACCTAGTAAAATATAGAAATAGACAAATGATTAGAGCTTGGAGTTTGATTCTTACACAGTTACTGTCACTATCTTTCTGCTTGACCATTTTTAGGATTTCTTCATATGGCTTTCTCTTCCTGTGTTCTCACGTGTATACCTTCCCTATGCATGACTGCATTTATCCAATATTCCTTATTTATTGCCCAGTGATTTATACTCCAATTAGGCAACTAGGCATGCCACAACAAAGTGCTGCTCAGTATTCTATTTGCAGGTGCCAAAATGTAGGCATAAATGGTACTCACGGACAAGGATAGGACTGAAATATTGGCCTGAGTTGTATTAGGAGTCAATGAAGTTAACTTCTGCATCAATGGTATGTGTGAGAAATCTTCTCACACATACCATTACACATATTACACAGGTAATAGCAATTGTTCCATAATCATAATAAGTCAAATTAGCAAAAAGTTTGATTATTCAAAACTGCAGCACTATTTGTGCTTTGAATGATGCTTTACTACATGCTATCCATAATTTCAGCATTAAAATGAAACACCAGACCTTATTGTAACTTTCCCGATTCTTTGTCTTTTATATGTCAAACATTTAAACAAAACACAGGGACTTCTTATTTATTTTACTCTTGTCACACATTTCATTTCTTCTCTATACTGAAACTTTAAAATTCATTTTAAAATTATAAAAGACCACTGATTAGGTGATCATGAAGAGTCTGTCATTCCACGAGTCAAAAAGATAATCTTATACAAACAGACAAGCCCTTGTGAGTTTGTATCACTTCTAATAAGAGGAATCAAATATTTTTTTATCCTTTCCGCTACTTCCTCTGTCCTATCAAGTGACTAGAAATTATTCTGGGTTTTTTATCTATTACTTTTTTTTTTATTTTATTCTCTGTCAGAAATAGAATTTGTCTTCCAATCTGTAAGCCAGTCTGTTCTTCCTATATTAAATAGAGCCTTGTGCCAAGTCTTTCCTCATGGACTACCTTTCACCTGCAAAGTACATGCTACTTTACTTGTTCCTGCATACAGCTGTCACTGTAACAGAATTTAAAAAATCAAGTTCAGAAAAATACTAAGGAGTTTAGACAGGCAATAAAGAATATTCAGTTGGAACCAAATTAAGATCATAGCTAGAACAAGAATTTCTGTGCCCCTACATCTTCTGCCCAATACACCTTTCTCCTCCTCCTTCGCCACCACTGTGGCAGGGTATGCCCACTCCCCTGGCAGTCGCACACTGCCACGAGGGGGATGTTGCAGTGGACAAACAGCTGCAGAGCTGTGCAACAGCTAGAAAATTGTGTCCATGGTTTCCCATGCCCCTTCCAGCGTGGCACCAGGTGGGAAGGCTGCCTCACAGCTCATCACAGCTATCCCAGACGGAAGCATAACCTGTGATGAGATCTGGGGTGGGAGACCAGCATGCAAGATACAAGACACTCTTCCTAATGAACCTTATGGCTGCACCTGGCCCTGCAGACTATCATATGCAATTAATCTGGATTAAATTAAATCCAGGTAATACCTGAATTTCTAAACTGCATAACATGTCATGTGAGCATAATAGTGCAGTTTTACAGCTATTCCTATAATGCTGCATAGCTATGATGTACTCGCTGAGGTGAGTTGGAAGAAGCTGTGAAATAGAAAATGCACAACAGATGTACTGACACTATCTTCTATGGCAGCTGGGATTTTCCACATTAATCTAGCATGAAAATTACCGGCAGATGAAATAGATTTTACTTGACTCATCAGCACATCAGTGTCACAAGCTGAGGTTCTGTAACTATAGATCTTTATATCCTGCATAAATTCTTGATAATTCATTCCAGAGCCATGCTAATTAGGAGCCCATGAACCCATGCTGGAAGAAGGTTAGATGGTTACCATCTGCTGTCAGCAAGGACCACAATCAATGTATCATGATTTGATTCTTGTTACCGCATGTTACTGGCTACCACCTACAGTTTTTTCTTTTCCCTATCCAGTCAGTCTTCAAGAGCCTTTTGACATTTTACCTCTCAATACCATTTTAGCAGAAAAATGGAAGAACTTAATTTTACTCTTATGGCCTCTATGAGCTCCAACCTCTTAAGGCAAGCTTTGCCTTTGTTCTTGTCTTTCATGCCCTCCAGGTAAACACAGAAAGATGCCTACCATGCCTCAATCATTTCATTTTTCCAGAGTTACTGCTATGGACGAGACCCTGTCTACTGCAGAAAAAGGAGAAAAGTTATGCTTAACAGTACTTAAACTAAGGAAAGGAGTTTAGATGTGCCTCTGACTCTGCTTCCAAATTTTCCGAAGTTAAACCAAACAGCGAACTGCAAGCTGACATTGAAATGCATTAACACTATGATGAGAGGTGCTCCATGGCAATCCTGGGAAAATCAAAAAGTCATTCTAGATTTAGTTGCTCTTGCAAATACTTTCCTAATTAGGACAAGAAAACTAGACCAGTCATAAGAATACAAGGGCAAACTGATCACAGCTCTAAAAATGTAAGCCTAGTTACAGGAATTTACCTCTAAAATTTAGGGAGTTTTAGGGATCCCCTAAAGAATCAAAAGTATCAAGCAATTGTCACTGTACCAGGGTCAGCTAAATTATGGAATGATACAAGTACAGTAAGTAAAATATCAACCCTAGTAAAATTGGCTGGTTTAGAAATAAAAAAAGATAATTCCTTCTGTGTGAAGGAAAAATGCTACTTTCAATGCGTCTTGGTGGGGTCGATGAATAACGTAAAAATGTTATAGGTGTCTCAAAGCCCCTTTCACCTAATTACTTACATGTATAGATGATACTGCACCCCTTTTATCTGTTACTGGGTAATGACTGAATTTTTGATTCTTGTAAGTCCTGTTCCCATTCATCTGAATATTGTACTTCTTCATCCATCTTTGTGTTTCTATAAAAAGGTGCTCAAAAGAACCAAAGAACATCATAGTAGTGTTGAACATGTAATATAATTCTACTCATATAAAGGAGATTATTACCACTTGAAGCAATGGTTGTTCCTAAGCCAGTAAAAAGTGCTCATGTTCGTAGAAACAGGAATAAACAGTAACCTTTATATTTTCGAGGTTGAGCTCAGGAAAATTATTGCATGTTTTTGATAGCTTTAGTGAAAGTTGTGTGACTAAAAATCAGCTCTCCAAAATTAACACACATAAGCCTGGGAAGAGAAAGAGCAAGAGAGTCAATGAAAAGAAGATGTGATTTTCTAGCTAATCAAGATGTATATCCACAGTCACAATGTTTATCCTTTATTTTTTCATAACTATGCTTGGGTTGTTTTTAAGTCAGGAATCCTTATGTTAATTCTAGAAATAAGAAGTTCCAAAAAACATCCTAACTGATACTGACACTCAGCCTCACCCAAACCTCTACGATTGAAAGAGCTTGTTTGATTAGATGGGAAAAAGTGAAGAATTATATAGCACATTTCCACAAGTTAAAAGACAAAGGCACTATGTCTTATAAAGCACTGCAGCAAACAGCTCAGCTTATAGCAGATCCACGTTTCCATACCAATTATCTAAAACTGTCCTAAGAAACAGAACATCTGAAAGTAAATCTCCATAATGTCTTTCTTCAAGCTAGATACCTAATCTTGCCTTTCCTGTAATGCAACTTTAAAATCTCTCTTCCTCTTATCGAAAAGATACTTTAAAGTACATTTCTGATCATGTTCAGCCACAGCTGAGGCTCAATACCTGAAGTTGCAGCAATGTAAAAGAGAGAAATTGATGCAAACATTAGTGTAAATGACAGAAGCACTAAATAGACACAGAGGTGTAAACCAGTGACTGGGCATGATAATCATAGAATCATAGAATTTTTTGGATTGAAAGAGACCTTAAAAATCACCCAGTACTAACCCCCTTACCATGGGCAAGGACACCTTGCACTAGACCAGGCTGCTCAACACCCCATCCAAGCTGGCCTTTAAACTTAGACTTCTGTCTAAGGCTGCAGCAATGCGTGTAGAAAGAGCATAGTTAAAGAGGACACAAGAAAGCTGCTAGTCTGTTAGGCTTTATTTGGATCATTTTCCCTTGTTTCTTCTTGGTGGGCACAGTATCTGCTAAATTTTGTTGTCTCCTCCTCCATCAGTGTTCGAAAACATCGTGAGGTGATAGATGAATCCTGATAAAGGAAATAGGGCTGCATGCAGCTACACTTAAGACATTTTTAGTCAAATATTGTCTGCATTTTATGTTTTAAAATCTTAAAATAATTCAAAACATATCGATGAAAAAAGACCAGAATAGAAGTGGATCTTGTACGAATTAGATTTTTTCAGTCGTTCCATCAAAATTTCTAGCACAATAGCCTTCCATATATTAGGCAGAAGGGATGAAAGAATACTCAGTTCCTAAACTTGCAATCCCAACTTGTAATTTAACAATGTCAAACAAATGGAGTAGTAGTTGCCATGTTCTCTATCTACATTAGGTGGCACCATCCTCACAGATGTGTGGTTTACATCAGCATTCATTCTAAAATAGAGTACAAAATACCTTGATTGAGTAGGTACTTGATTTGAAACCAGTCTTACATTATTTAGACATGAAAAAGTACTTAGTTTCAGCATAAAGAAATCTCCATTAGTGAGCAAAAGTTGCAAGGTACAGCTAGTAGGAAAGAAGAGATATCAAAGTATTTACTAATAAACATTTCTTTGTGGGTTATTATTAAATCTACAATACACTCTCTAACTCTAAACCAGTTCTGTTCCTAGAAAAATAATAACTAAACCCCATTTATATTCAACTTACTTTGGTGGGTAATCATAATTTGCCAGGACCCTTATATTCTTCGGTGAAATGGAGGAATTTCACAGAAAAGCTGACGAGGTTGCCAGTTCCTTTTTGTAACATTCATCACTACTTCACAGCATGGCTTCCTCTATGCTAAAATGAACTCAGAGCTTTAAAAACACTTTTAGAAAAGGAGTGAAGAAGGAGTAAGTGGTGATAGAAAATCCAATTAATATCAGGCTTTTCTCAAATCACCTACAAGTCATGCAAGGTACAGACTTAGGCATGGATAAACAGTGCCTCTAAGTGATACCACACAATCACTGGTAATATGTAAAAGGTCTCTTGCCTCTGAAGAAAAGAAAACTTTACATGTTCTTAAGCACATTTCTGCAAAATGTTTTCACTCCAATATACTTCAATACTTCAGTAGTGTGCCAGCTGGCTGTAGTCTGAACTATTTTCTTGTCGTTAGTCTTCCATTACTGTTGAAAGTTTCAAAGAAATTCTTACACCACTCGTGACATGTGTTCCTGATCTCAAAAATAACTTTTGCAAGAGTGACACTTGAAAGCTTGAGGTTTAGTTTTGCCACATTTTGAAAAATAAATGCAGTCAAACAGGTAGGAACAGGCAGACAGGAACTTTCTAAATATTTCAGGAACTCATAAGGGCTGTGACTTTATATTTCATTGCTCCATCTCTAGTTTAACACACTAGTAGCTCATGCAATCCAGTTTAAGTAACCTCTCTTTCATGGTCTAAGGAGTTACGGTCAAGTTTCAACAAGCAGATGTTATTTGGAATTTTCATCCATACATCTTATTGTCCGTATTGTTAATGATCCTCTGATACCAAATTTCCTCTCAGTGCAAGCTCATGCCATTTGTCAGTGACTACATGACCCAAACAGCCTGTGACATAAAAGGGAGTTAGATAACAAAGTTTTTTTCTAAAATGTCCTGAGGATCCAATATGCAATTTTAGATACCACATAAAACCAGCTTCTGAATCCTACTGCAATTGGTATTAATGGGAGGGATTTTTGTAAGATTTGACCCACCAATGTTAAACATCCTTCTGCTCTGTTTATGTCCAGATAGAAAAAAAATATGATGATTTTAAGCTATGATTCAGGGTAGATGCTTTAGGTATAAAGCATATTAAGATATGGAATGTCATAAATATCTGGCCTTAACTGTGTCTTGGGATTACATCACACAATGGCAATGTAATTATTATTAAATACATGATAGTATTTCAGTCCTAGGTGAGATTAAACTGATTACAAGGCACAATCAGTCTGCTTTCTTGCTTGTATTGCAAATTCAGAGCTGAATTAAGGATGACTTATTTATTAAAAAAAGCTTGCCTCAGGCAACAGCAACAAAAGTTAGAAAGAAATTGCAGAAGAGCAGAGTATACTTTTTCTATTGATCTCAAGGAAATGTCATTGGTTTCAATGTTGACGACTTTTCAAAGAACTGCAGCAAAATCTTGCTGAAAACCTTGTAGATGGTATGGGTTACCAGGGCACTTTACAGCGCCTTTCTGAATTCCTTCCTACTGTCTGTAAGCATGGGTCTTTACGGAGCAGATATAATGGGATTTTCAGTACTTAATCGGTCAGCTGGAGAATGGAAACATGCAACTGCCCAATATCTAGCATTTATAAAATTATGAATAATCTGGATATGTTTTCAATAGAGCAAACCACAGTAGTCCTGAAAGCAGATTTACTCCCACACACCTGTATATATCTAATGTGCTTACAAAGGTAATAGTACTGTCCATACTTGGAGGAGGAAAGAATCAGGCTTCTTCTATAGTGTACTGTTACTTGGACAGTATCTGCAATTGTAAGAAAAGAGGTTTGGTTGTAAAAAAAAACATTTTGAGTTAAAAGTACTTAATATGTAGAGCTGCACACACTGCAGCAGTGAATATAGTGAATGACTCATTGTGTTGCAATACTGCACATTCACTTGAGGCAGGTAATATCAGTGGTTTCCACAAATGCTATTTGTTATTTGTCATACTTGCAAATATCCTTGAGGTTGAACCACTGAATTAAATACTCATTATCTGTAATAGGAAAAGAACTGGACAGAGTGAAGTTAAGTGTGCTGCTTCTGATGCCTTGTAATATGCATACTTAGTGTTTTTACTCTATCCACTGAAATATCACTGAGTCAAAGCTACACAAAGAGTTTTATATATTGTCCCTTCTGGTCTTTTAGTCAAGCCTGTGAGGATAATTGATATCCTTGATATCAGACAATGGCATGGAAACATCCATGCATATAACAAATGAATGGACTTAAGGCATATAGTCAAACCAGTAGATTTTTTAATCAGTTGAACAACATTGTCTTAAATTGGTAAATAAAGGCATTGCGGACATGTAATGTCTGACCAATCTTCGTCACTGCCTTACCAGGCAAGATTTCATGCCTACTATGCTTCTACCTTCTCCAAGCGGATTAGTTACAATATCATAAAACAGTCTTTTCTTTCCTATATCCAGTCCATTGGTTAAAATTCCCATTCGTAAATAACTGCCTCTACCTCGTACCTATTTTTAATAACGAATGAATACTCTTTGTAGACACCTGTTTCCATCTTCAGCAAATATCTGTCTGTCCTTCCAAGCAGAATACAGAGAGGGTATGAGGAAAAACTCCGTGTCTCTTACTCCCTATCTGATACTCATCCTACATGAACAAGAAGAGGTTCCAAATTCCCACTTCTTTGCTACTGATTCAGTGTAACTTAGAAGACAGATTTTTTCCAGCTATACACACAGAAGGCTGATCTAATCAAGTGCAAGGATGTTAGGTACAAGGGCTCAAGATAAAAGTCATTACAAAAACAGGAAAGAGGAACCTGACCTTGTTATAATGAGACAGTGACTTTCTTGCTGCCAGGCTACACCTGCCTAGAAAAAAGGATTAACAGGAAAAGTGGAACAAGTGCTGAAGCACCTCATTAGAGTGAGAAATGTTTGCAGTGTTACCATTCTTGTACTTTGAGATGTGGGAGAGAGAAGGGAAACTTCTGCGCAAGAGGGACAACTGCTTGCAGAAGAGTGCTGGAGCTTAATACTCTTGTCACACACTGCAGCAGGATCTGCACGTTCAAAAAGATGTTTATTAGGAAAGCAATGAAGAGTTAATATTCCCACCTTATTGGTAATAGAAGAGAAAGAATCAGACAAAGTGAGTGCAAATAATACTCTATATCAGGACAGCGATTGCTTTTATAAATTAGAAAAGTTTTCATAAATTGTTTCTTAGAAGCTAGGTAAAAATATTGTTACTAATCATCAAAATCATTGGGTACTACCTGTGTGGGCTGGATTTATAACTATAAATTTTAGGTAGAAAACTCATCATCTCGATATTTAGCTTCCATCTTCCACTTAACATACCAATATACAATTAATACTGATTAGTAAAAATGGATTTTCATTATGTTTTTTACATTAAAGGTTGGTATTGTATATGGATTAATGCAAATATGTCATTTAAAGCCCCAGAATAAACACAATTCAAGTACAATTAAACCTCATGCAGGGAACATCAATTTTTGTTCACCAAAAAAAAAAAGATAATGTTGTTAGATGTATCTTACAGAAACTGTGGATCATTGCGAACTTCACTATGCAAGCATCCACTGCCTTGCCTTCTCTAGTGTAAACACACAAAAAAAGGAAGAAAGGCCTATCAAAACAAAACACTATTCAAAATATACAAATCTCTCCTTGACCAGAAGGCAAGAAACTAATTAATTACTTGCAAAGGATGTAAGCACGCTGACTGAATTACTTGACCTTGTGATTCTTATTGCAGTGTTGACAAAAAGAAAAAAATTTTATTAAACTGCATAGAAGACAGGAACACTGTAATGATACAAAATGACCAGTTAAAAAGTTTCAAAGTTAGGAAATAAGGCATTAAGTAACACCAGAATGAAATTTTTCCGTGTACATTTAATTCAATGTTCTGGTGTATATGTGGTATGTAACACTCTTTGTACTTGCAGATAAATATCCTTTTTCCTTTAAGTTTCCAAAGGTATTTGTTTGTAGTGAGAGAAAGGAGGATCTCCAGTATCTTGAATTCCAATTTCCAGAGACAAGTATTGTTCAACAATTATTCTGCTATTTCTTCTTTAAGAATTCCTCAGCTTTTCCTCTTGTAACCTCTCTCTTGCCATTACCTATATGTGCTTCCATAATTCAAGGTACTACATTCATTTCCTTATTCTCCTAGTCTCAGCCTATATACCTAGCACGTGTTTTCTAGTTTCTTCATCCAGTCATCCTTGTTCTCTTCTCCCAGGCTCATTCATGAGGTCCCACTCTTTTCATAGTCTCTGTTACGCAACTGTGCTTTATTTTTCTTCCCCACAGAACCCATCTTCTGCTATTCTGCAATTATTTCTCTTCTCAGCCCAGCACTATCCTATATTGCTTCTCTTCCTGTGTACAGGAAGCCAGTATAGGGCTAGAAGAAGCCCAGGACATTGAAAAGTATTTCTGAGTTCTTCCAAAGTCATCAATTGGTGCATATTTATCCTGTGGGGAAAGCACACATAACACATCTGGTCAGCTAAGTGTAAAGTATCAGCTTAAGGTAACCATGAAGTTTGCAGAGATGCTTCTGCAGTATCTCCTTCTGCAGGAGATATCTAAAAAGCCTAACAGCTTTCTCACAACTTTCCTGAATCAGTATGGATTGCAATTGACGTAATTATTAAGACTTCGAAAAGATTTGGGAGGATTTTCACAAGCATGATGAAAGGCTCATTTTTTATATGAGAAACATCCCTCAGCTGAGATTAAAATCCCTGCTTCAAAGCAGGATAGTGCTGGCAAATTTTACAGAAAAAAACCTGGAATAATTAATATGAGCAAAGTGGCACTTTGTTCCTAGGCTCATTTACAGAAGGAGCTGAATTACTTGGCTGAAATATTATGGAATTCAGCCAGGGGCATATGCAGGGTATGAAAAGTCTTGGCTTAAACTCAGTGCTTCATAAAGGTAAAAACAACTAAACCCAGTATTGTATAATAGGAATAAAGGCTTTCTTCACTGGTGCCTTCAGTGGTGCATAATAAGTTGTTTTACTCACACCATGTGTCAGAGACACACAGGGTTCTGGCCCTACTTCTATTTCTTCTCTTTCCATTACTGAGGCAGGGAAAGGATCTTTTAGTAGAAATACCAGAACAGTTTAAAAGGTCATTAATGATTCATTCTATGTAACATTCATTTATTCTCCACCTAGCATTCCATTTTAATTAGGAGCTCAAAAACCAACCAGGAAATAAACTTAATCCAAAGATATTCCTCACATTTTTCTCTAGGACATCTCCAAAGCAGACCACAGTCCTCCCAGCCCATAAGAGACAAGGAGAGATGTGAGGAGTGAGAGATGTGTATCAGTCCTTCCTGCATGCCAGCTGAAGTTAACAAGATGTACATGTCACTATGACTCAGCAACAATAAACCTGCAATTTCCTGCAGACTTTGGTCATTTGACATCAGAATGAATCAGCATCCATATGGAGAGTAGAGGACTCCCTTGCACAGCTGCACCAGATCATCTTTAGAAGAATTTAGGAGAAATAACGGTAGTTTTCAAGGGCTTTTTTTCTTGTAACTTGTTTAGTTATTGCAGTTACCTTCCTGTTACTGTTTAAACAGTGAGATAATGCTGCACAGGGCTGGTTGTGGCTCAACAACTCTTACAAAACAGTATTGCATTTTCTTCTCTGAGTTCTTATCACACTATCTTTTCCACTAAATATTTGATATTTGGCAATACTAAATAGCTAAACACACAAGTATTGCAAAGTAGGAGTCATCACTGAATTCTCATGAAGGAAGCTGAGCCGCATCCTACAATCTTGGGCATTATTATGCCTAAGAATGAGAAGCAAATCACACTTCACCCAGTGAACAACCTTCATTCAGTACCTGACTAATTCCATGCTGCCTAGCACAACCACACAGTGAGTTCGAGGATCTCCAGCTCTGAGTGAGGAGCTGGAATGGATAACAAACACTAAAATGAGCAAGATCTCTTCACACATACTTAGGAAGAAGGTCAACAAGCCCCAAACAGAGTACAAATTCACTCTGCACAGGAATGGGTGACTTTACTGCTCTTTCTCTTTCACAAGAATTTCTAAGCACTGGCACATGGACTCATATTCCCACAAGGAATAACAGACTCCCACTGTCCAAAAGTCAGCTCTGTCAAGTTTTGACATCAGTGATGTGAAAAGCAAAAGAGAGTTCAAATTTGATGTTGGATGTTTCTACTGTCACGTAACAGAAGTTTTCAGTCATCTTTTCAAACAAACAGCTAAGATATTAACTTCAAAACTAATATACAAAAATAATATTACTCAGTTTGCAAGTTCTTTTACTGTCATTTACCTTTTTAGGCATAAAGAGCCACAACTTATACAACTGTGAAACTACAGCTGATGTATGACCATCTTGTGGGGAATGCAGGCTGAGGAACTAGAAGTTCAGAAACATCAGAAAAATTATTTTCTGGCAACATTTATTTTGTTCCCTCAGGCAATTACATTTCAATATAGTCATTAATTATATAATTACATACTATTCTCCCCCTTTTTTTGCATCTTATACTTAATGCAGAAAATGGATTCCCATGGTATCTTAATTACTTGTCTTTTACCACAGCTTTGAAGGAGTCAGCGGAGGCAGTCTTTGCCTTTCTTACGTCACAAGTCTGAACTCCAACATGCATTGACTTGTGAAAAGTTTCAATGTTTGGGTAGTTTCTTTCCAGAAGAAAATTATTTCTAGTAAATAGTAAAATGTGATAATTTTTCATGTGAGATGTTGCATTTTCACTGACATTCATGAAAGAAAATTGGGATACTAGCAATTAGGCTGCAGTTCCCACATGGCATGAAAGTAGCATTCCACATAAAAATTTTAGTCTTAAACATAAATATTTTGGGCTGAAAATTTATGAGGTAAGACTCAGACCTTCAGCATCCAATTTTTCACCAAAAAGCCAATATTTTCTTTAAGGGAAGAAAGTTGGTCTTGCTACTAATTCCACTTCCAGGTAGTAGCCAGCACTGTTTGAAAATGTTACTAGGCAATGGCAGGACAGCAGAGAATAAATAAAATAAAATTACTTCCTCAACGTACTGTAACTTGCGTTTTGATTTTTGGAGAAGTAACTCTTTCTAGTTTTGTTTACTTAGCCTGTTTCATCTCCTTTGTCCATAGTTATAATGAAGTTCCACGGACAGGATGAACTCTGTCAAAAAACACTGTGTTATGGCTTGCACCAGACACTCTGTGCCTGGAGCTAATAAATAGCAGCAATATCAAAATTTAAAAGGCAATACTGTGGATTCCTATGGGAGCCCTCTTTTCCAAAAGCGTTTCATGCTGCTAAAGTGCCTTCACCACACTAAAATCAAGAGTTTTATCAGAAGTGGGTTGTAGATTGCGTGTACTATCTCATCACTGTATTAGTTAATGGGACATTGCACCTCTAACCTGTTCAAGAAATG
Organism: Tapera naevia; assembly: GCA_033556795.1. Taxonomy (NCBI): domain Eukaryota; kingdom Metazoa; phylum Chordata; class Aves; order Cuculiformes; family Neomorphidae; genus Tapera; species Tapera naevia. The sequence continues at coordinate 10,561,271 of JAUMJJ010000079.1, read as the reverse complement.
ACAATTAGTAATTCTTAGAATCATAGAATCATCTGGTTGGAAAAGACCTTTGAGATCATCGAGTCCAACCATACCTAAACCATATTCCTGAGAAACTCATCTACCCATCTTTTAAACACCTCCAGGAACAGTGACTCAACCACTTACCTGGGTAGCCTCTGCCAGTGCCTGACCAACCTTCCAGTGAAGAATTTTTTCCAAATGTCTAGACTGAACCACCCCTGGCACAACCTGCAGCCATTTCCTATTGTCCTGTCACTTGGGAGAACAGACCAACACTCACCTCGCTACAACCTCCTTTCAGGTAGTTGTAGACAGTGATGAGATATCCCTTCAGCCTCCTCCAAGCTAAACAACCCCAGTTCCCTCAGCTGCTCCTTTAGGATTTGTTCTCTAGCCCCTTCACCAGCCTCGTTGGCCTTCTCTGGACACACTCCAGCACCTCAATGTTTTTCTTGTAGTGAGGGTCCCAGGACTGAACGCAGTACTCGAGGTGTGGCCTCACCAGTGCTGAGTACAGGGGCATCATCACTTCACTGCTCTTGCTGGCCACACTGCTTTTGATACAGGTCAGAATGACATTGGCCACCTGGTCACACTGCTGGCTTATATTCAGCTGCTGTCAACAAACAGCCACCAATGGCTCTCCAGCCATTCTTCCCCAAGTCTGTAACGTTACTTGGTGTTGTTGTGCCCCAAGTACAGGACTCAGTACTTGGTCTGGTTAAACCTCATCCCATTGGTCTCAGCCCATTGATCCAGCCTGTCCAGATCCCTCTGCAGTGCCTCCCTTCCTTCAAGCAGATCAACACTTCCACCCAGCTTAGTTTCATCTGCAAACTTGGTAAGGATGCATTCAATCCCTTCATCCAGATTGTTGATAAAGGTATTGAAAAGAACTGGACCCAACACTGACCCTGGGGAACACCACCTATGACCAGCCTCCAAATGGATTTAACCCCATTTACCACCACCCTCTGGGCCCAGCCATTCAGCCAGCTTTTCACCTAGCAGAGGGTGTGCCTGTCCAAGCCAACGACAGCCAGTTTCTCAAGCAGAATACTGTGAGAAATGGTGCCAAAGGCTTTACCAAAGTCCAAGTACTTAACACTCACAACTTTTCCCTCATCCAATAAACAGGTAATCTTGTCATAGAAGATCACATTGGTTTGGCAGCATCTGCCTTTCATAAACCTATGTTGACTGGGCCTGATTTCCTGATTGTCCTGTGTATGCTGTGTGGTAGCACTCAAGATGATCTGCTCCACGACCTTTCCCAATTACAGAGGTCAGACTGAATTGGTTTTGCCTGTCTGAATCAAATCCACTACTATGCGCTGATTACAGCTCTTTCAAACAATTCTGTTGCTTTGTGGAAACATTTATTGAGAAAATTTTTTTTGTTTATGGTTTAATTACAAGGGAGCTTTTTATTACAACTCTCATTTTTTATTATTATGAAAATAAATATTTGCATGAAAGAAGGATTTTTATTCTTTGAGAGTTATTAATAATGCCACCACTTCTTTGCATTCATTTAATGATTTTCATCTTTAAAAAGCAACAAAACATCTGTTAGTTACCATTAGTTAATTACTATCTACAATAATATTACAGCATAAATGAAGACTTTTTCCATGAATATCATGAAAGCATATGTGACGTTACAATAGACTGTCATGAAAAATGCCATTTTCATAAATGTTTATGATAATTTTACATGGGAGATAAATGAATACCAGGAGTAGAACTTTCACACAACTTTTTCTAATAAAAATGAGGAAAAAGCAGCACAGAACAAAAATTTACTGGCCTTTGTTGCTTTCAATCTACTATTGCTTCCTGTAGTCGTGCTTTAGAGTTTTAATGTCATGTGTAAGTGAATCTAGGATGCAAGTACGTATTATAGATAATAAAGAAAAAAAACAAACCTATAGATTTTATTTTACTAGCATACTTGTTCTTATTTTGTAATACAAGATGGTGCAGCCATGGCAAAATCATCCCAAAGAGAGCATTGGTAGAAAATTTTCTATGAGAATAAAACATATTGCTAGTTTTTAGTGAGCAAAATAATATTATGAAAATGCCTCCATCTATCTTTGACTTTTTGTGCCTAATAAAGCTTTAGGCATTTGATATTAATATACTGAGGCATAATACTTTAATCAAAGCTACTGTCTTTATAAGATTCACTTTTTTATAATGAAGGTCTTGAACTCAGTTTTCAGTTTTGAAGGCTAGTCTTTTCTCTTTATGAATACAGACCAATTGCTGCCAAGGATGGGGGGGAGTACGGGCCATATCCTATGTCTTCATTATGAGTTTCCTGTTACTCAACACAGGCATAATTTAATCACCTTGGGAAAAAATACAAAAGAAAAAACAAAAACTACTTTAAACTCAAAATTCACATGAAAAATGGATCATATGTCATCATGTAATTCTTTTTTTTTACATTTCTCAGTACATCCTCTTACATATAAGGCAAACATTTCATCATCCATGATCTTTCCTTTTTCTTTACTAAGGTAGGATTTATATTTGAAGAAGGGTTTCCACATGATTTAGAGAATCATTTGGACTTTTAAAATAGCTTGCAAAACTCCATGCTCATTTTAGCTCTAGAGCTATCAAGGAGGATCATCAGGTTAGTTCTTCCTTCCCCAAAATGCTTCCATGTGCTTGAAAAACTAAAATCCTTTCTATAGTAACCTACTACTTCTTCATGTACTGGTGCTTTGAAGCTCACCTGCCTAACACTTTTCCCTGACAGTTTTAAAGCACAGCAGATAAAATGACCAATGTGTTCTGCAGGAAAGTGCAGGGGTTTTTTCACTGGAAAAAAAATCCTCACCGTATTTTATTCTACATGAAGGTAAGAATTTTGAAGCACTGGAATATCTGCTTCTGAAGATTTTTATTGTTATCTGAGTTAATCTCAACCTATCTCTGGCCAGTGCAGCTCCTGCAGAAAGTATTCTGCTGTTACTGGTTTGCAAAGGCAGCCTCCCAGGTTTGCAATTCACCATCGAGTCACCAAGTGGTGCTTTCTGGTTGTTTAAGCTGTGGGACAACTTCCACAGTGAGCAGGACTGAAAGCATACACTGATCCTATCTAAAATCGTACTCAGTTGAAACTAGGGAATGTCTCGGCTAAGCCTGGTCTCCACTTGAGGGCAGCCTGTGCACCTGAGCCAGAATTCAGTCCCTCTGCCCACCTGCAGCACCCCAGCCTGGGCTCTGGGTCCTCCCAGGGTGTGCTCCTAACCCCTCGATTAGACATACCTGAAGCCTATGAATACGCATAAATGAGGAATTTTGTTGAAACAGCTTTTCATGGCAAACACAGTTTCTGCAAAATTCTGGATGTCCCATAGAAAAAATATTCTTTTAATGAAAAAGACTGAAATATGATGATTCACTTTATCATGAATATAAACATTATCTTTGCTACATACTGAATACTAACTATAGCTTCAGGAGCCTTGTGATCTAGAAGCTGTTAGCCCGCTTTGCCTCTACTTTCCTGTAATAAATTTACAGCATCAGCTGAGCACCCTGTCAGCTTTAGTGCACCCAAGTGCTGCCTTGCCCCAAAGACCGGATATAAAATAGAAAGCACACAGCACATTTTCTTTCACCTTCAGGCTCCAGCACTCAGTATAGCTCAGCCACCCATCTGGAAGGCCCAGATTCACTTACAGGTAGCAGCCACATGGTTCCCCTTTTATGAATCTAGTACCTGACAGCAACAGAAAGCCAGTAGAAAATTTTAACCTGAGGTTGAGGTCCAGAGATGAAGAATACCGCTTCATCATAACGCTGATGGGCAGAGCCCACTTACCACTGATTTTTTTACTGCTTAGGAGGATAAACAGAGAATGGTATTCAACTATTTTCATGGTTTAGTCAAACTAATGATTAATTCATTCATATCTACTTATCTTCTTGATGGATGACTCGAATCCATGGCTGAAGTGCTGCATATTTCAGTCTGACTTATCACTGTTTAATTTCTGAATTGTTCTGTCTCACGTTGTTTTCAGCTACACCGCAAGCCTTTGCTTACTCACATCAATGGCTTTGCCACGGCCCTAGATCTCCCCCTCAGTACCCTCTCAGCATCTGTAGGTACAATTCAATGTTTGTGGTCTGATGCATGCTGAAAGATTTACTGCCTCATCCATGAAAGAGGAATCCTCGCTGCTCTGGAAAAAAAAACAGTCACAGCTTTATCACTCCTTGCTGCTGAGCATACGCTACAGCTTGTCTAAAAAAGCCTTGGAAGGTGCTTGAGAAGTGGAGCTGCTGGCAAGGCCAAGAAGTGGCAGTCACTCACCACCTCCTCCAAAAATTCACATTCTGCAAGGGGGGATTTTCCTCTCATTTAAGTCTGAAAACATTCCTGAGAGGAACAGTTTGTCCTCAAGTTGGCATAATGTTGCACTAAACATTTGCCACTTACTGTTCTGCAAGCTGTTAAGCTTCCTGTGAAAGCAGTAAGATACCACAAAAGCACTCTTTTGTAAATAGAGTCCTACATCATTTTACTAAAGTATGCAATTTATTAAAGTGGCAACACTTGTTTGGGAACAAAACAAGGGTAAGTTGCATCAGTATGTGGGCTGCAAATGGGGCAAAGAGAACTATTATCCAAAATTAAAAAAGAAAAACAAATTATATTCAACTAGGAAGCATTTTACAAGGAACAACATGTAGAAAGAAAAAAACACAACTCTAATGCTAAACATAGGGTATAGGCTATACAGACAGAAAGAGAGGAAGGGTGTAATTTGAGAGTAGTCCTGGCATGCAATTACAATGGAAAATTAAGTGAAGAAGAAAAACAACAGAAGTTTTAATAGGCTCTGAAAAACAGCACAGAAATAAAGGAGAAATACACTTCTTACAAAGATCTGGACAACATTCCAAGTCAGCAAGAAATACCTTCTTTTCTCACTGTTCAAGGTCACGAGCATCACACTGGGCAACACAGGCCTCTTGGTTGGGTAAACCCACTGCTATTTCTTTACTTATTGAACTAAAAGCTTATTTGTAGCCTTGATTTATAACCCTGTTTGCTATGCACTCTACAAGCCCCCTGCTGCTAACAATCCAATTACAACACAAGAATTAACAGAGAAATGCAGATGAACATCCTTAGTGGATGTAGGTGGTCCTTTCTAGTTTAGCATCCCTACGAAAATAGGTAAAAAACCAGACACTTTACTGTTCACTGTGACAGACATTGATCAAAGAACATCTGCACCCTAACTGACAACATGTGCACCCTAAGTGCCAACAGGTTTTGCAGGTTTCTTGTTTTCAGTAGATCTCAGGAAATGTAGCAGAATGAGAGTCCGATGCTTGTCTGTATCTCTACAAAAGTGATCAGGCTGAACCTGCTCAAGAGGGGGCAAGTAAGCATACAGCTGGAATAAATCAGTTCAAGCACTGGACTACTCAACAGAAGATTAAACATCTCCAGAACTTCTGTCTGAAACTGACTAGACCAGAATGTCCTATGCCTGCACTACTGACCACTCTTTCTTTCCAAAGCACAGTAACTGCTTCCAAACTGCCTAGAGGGAACAACATCTACTCTGTACTAATTCCTAAGTAGTGCTCAAGAATTGCTGGGAGGAGTCTGATCTGATCTAGCCCAAACCAGGAACCAGCTTAATGATCCAGCAGTACAGATGACAGAGTTTATTAACCCAGAAGATTTAGCATAAGAGATTCCACCTGTGGCACTAACCTCATGAAAGCCAGGAGCAAGAATTAACTGAGAGAAAAAAAGGTTGCTTTCAAGAACTTACTACAAAAGTACATTAACTGAACTGCACATCTACACGTACCAGTGGCAGAAAGCAGATCAATACTCCAGAAAGCTATCTCCTAAAGCATCTCTTGTTCAGCAGGACACTGCTTGGAAGGGCAAACTTAGGACTATAAGCGTAGGAAGTATTTTGTTCTGTCTGTCCCTGCAGCAAGGTAATAGATTTGTTGAGCATTGCAGAGGAAAGGGCTGAGGAGGAAGACAAGGGTAGCCCTGTTCACAGACAGACAAGATTGCACCAAAAGTGCCTCACTTACTTGCATAAGCAATTTGTCCTCCTGTTTGTGTAAGCTATCCAGCTACATCACAAATATATGTCCCAAATGCTCAGGTGAAAAGCAGTTGCAAGTAATTGCTCTGAGAAAATGCTCTGAAACGCAGAGCCCAAGGCTGCAACAGCAACTGCAGACCTCTGCATACCAAGACTAGATGCTGGTGAGTTATGGCATGCATAAAACACTGTTTGAGAAGCCCTTTATAACCAAGTCCAGTAAAAAGAATTGTTTTTAATTTTCAATTAATTTAGATTAAATTTACATAATTAGGAGAATCTGACTTGTAGCCTTTTTTTAAGTGTATTTTTAAACCTTATTTATAAAATAAACATATTTTCTCTTTCTGAAAGTACACAAATGAGCATTACTTCTTTCTAAATTATGTATTCCTGTGCTTCACTCAGTAAAGGAGACAGACCTGGTTTGTTAGTATTTGTTCTGATATCTGGGTTGAGAAAATAATTGATACTTTTAAATTCTGCCCAAAATGAAATTTTGTGCAAACTTGTGTCTTACAGAAACAACTGAAGATTTACTTGAATACACTGAGTCAGATTCTGCCATAAGCCGCAACCAGGTTTGTGTTGCTGTAAGACAAACCAGTTTTGCCTCCTTCTTCTCTCTTTTTTTTCAGATAAACCCACCAAGTCCAATTCCAGCCTCCTGGATAAACCCAAAACAACTTGTTCTATGTCAAGAGAGCTGGTCTAGGGTGGCAGCTAAATGGAGCTGTGCTGTGTAGAAGTAGCATGATCAGGAACACACTCAGCTGTGCAAGACAGGTGTCGCTAAGCAACAAAAGTAACCATGGTTACCTGCATCCTAAGCACCCCACGGATCTTTGAGATTAGTCACTCATCTGGAAAAACACTTTAAAAAAATTAATGCGTCACAATACAGCTCTATCTCTGTCTAAATATTGTTGAAATGACAAGATGAAATTAAACAGATCTTACTTTATCGGGACCTGTTAGCTCCGCCTCAGACTTTGAGAGCTCTGGATTGCTCCCTTTCAAACATTTGGGGCTGCAGCGTTAGTTACACAACCAGAGCTTTGGCCAGGAATCAAATGTTTTTAAACTATTCATTAGGGAAATACCCTGGAGAAGCTCTAAATGCTACAGGAAAAGCCATAGAATTCCTTTACATGTGAATTGCCCAGTAAGACTGAGTGTTCCTTCCCCAGAAAGAAGGCATCGTTGCTCAGCTGGTACATATGATTGTTTGTTGATTAATATCAAAGTTGTCAGTAATCATATGCCCACAGTAATGTTGTTACACCTGTCATCTTGTACGTGCTGGAGATTTCCAAGAAGCAAAGGTTGCTCAGAGAGAGTGGCATCCTGGTGGCCTGAATCAAGCCGCAGCAGCAGGGACAAAGAGCACCTGGGGTCACCAGCAATACCCTCACATCACTTGAAGAAATGTGATTGTGTGAAATACACTAGCACGACCTCCAAAAAGGATTTTAGTGGTTGCTAAGGATGGCAATCCATGGTCACTATACCCCTGAGCAAAATTTCCTGCCAATTCCAAGCCTGGGAACCCTTTCAACTCTGCACTTGTGTGTCTTGGTGCACACATTTCCTGAGATACTAGTATTGCCAGTGTCTTTCCCACCATTTCTGTCACCTAAATAGTTGAGTCAATAAAATCAATCTGCATTTGGCATAGGCATTCACAGGAGCATGGATTTGTCCTTGTGCAAGGGATATATTCAAAGTGATTAGCTCAGTCATTCCTTCTATGGGCTTGTAAACAAATTACTGATTCCTTGGTGTTTGGGGAATGCTAATTAGAATTGGAGTTTACAGCAATAGCTCTGCTTACTTCATCAGAAAAAAATTGTAAAAACATATCAAGGTGCTCAGCTGGTAATTGAAAAGTAATCATTCTTATCATCTGTGATATGTTTGCTACTTTAAATATGAATGTAAAGCAATAAGCAAATGAAGTAATGATAATACAAATGCTATATATAACCTGTCTTGCCTTGATTGAACTATTTTACTTTGTTTACGATTGGAATGAAGCAGTCCCTGCGACTTACTTTAATCTACTTATTCACCTTTGTTATTAAAATCATGCTTTTCAGTTGAGATCACTAAGCCAAATAATACACAGTGTGAGCAAAAAGCTTATGAAAATCGGTATAAACTATTTTGATCAGTCTTAACCAAAAGATGAATTGGGTTTCAAACAATGAGTCTTTTTTTCTGTGAAGCCTTTTAGGAAATCCCTCTGCAAATATTCTTAAGCTTCAACAGTAGCTACTGAGGCTATCATTTGCATGCTAGAAACTTTAAACAGAGGAGGAAGGAGGGAAAAAAAATGTCTGACTCCATTGCACATTTTCAATATGGACACAGTCATAATCTACACTTTGATCAATCTTGTGGCTGGCTTCCTTGGACATAACCATTTTGAAAGAGCTCCATAATTTCATAGAAATTTACTTCATGAAGCCTAAATGTACGCGCACATCTGTACAGTTTCCTTGCAGATACTTTCACACTTGGTTGCACAGTTAGCAGAGATTCTGACATAGCAGTCAGGAAAAAGCTTTTTCTCCATTAGATGTGAAAAAGGAACAAAGTGGTTTAAGCCCTAGCAATGAGAGGTTTCTTTGTAAAGGATGCAGGAAGGAAAGAGAAAGTCTTAAACTAGATAATTAGAATTAATATATCTTATGCTAAGGTGGCAGCCATCTAGAAACAGCCCAAAGAAAGACTGGAACAGGACACACTGTAGTGGGTGCTTATTATGAAAATCTATTTGAGTTAGAAGCTGGGCTGCTAATCTTATAACAAATTTATTTTCACATGACTGCCCAGACTTTCTCCTTTATACGGGCTCAGAAATGCTTTGGCCTTTCTCACAGTGTTACTGCATTTCTGCTCCCAAAGCCAGCCAAAAGCAGAGGCGCAGCAGACTGCAAAAAATGAAGAAATAAATAATTTACTGAGTAAAAGAAATCTCTTCCTGAACATTGAACCTAATAAAGCTTGGTTTCCTATAAATTTGCGTGTTGTACTTGATTGACTTTGACCAGATGTGAGCGCTTGAAGTACTGCTTTTCACAAATTGTGCAGTCCAAATAAGGCATTTCATTCCAGGCTCCAGGCTTCTTTTTCATGCACATTCAAACAGAGTATATATTTCTACCACAGGCTTTAATTAATAGACCGCCTCTCCTCTAATTGTTCATTTATTTGCATAAAACTTGGAACTTAATAATTTTTGAGATCTCTATCATTTTGCCAAATGTAATAGAAATCATACTCATCTTTCCAGTTACCAGACAGGATTCAGAAAAATCACCAAACATGCAGAGAAACCTCGGCACATACAATTGTATGAGGCTCACTTCTGTTTGACAAAAAAATCCACCCCAAAATAACCTAAAAAATAAAAAATTAAAAATGTGGATTCCAAGATCCGTTTGATGTCATTAAACTAAATGTTGCTCCATTAACCTGGGTCTGCACTGTAAAATTTTCAGACCTAGATTTAAAATGTGAAGGTTCTTGGACCATAGGACCTGGATCTGGCCATGAGACTCTACAAAACATTTATTTGAATCTGACTTTGACTTCTTTGTACCATTATCATCTGGGAAGTTTTACAAGATAAATTCTTGGTTCAGTTTCCCCAGTGGCTGCTGTTATTCTTGTTGTATGTAAACAATCTCTTAAAGGACAGAAAACTTCTTTCTCCCGCTTTCTCTTCATTACTAATCTATTCACCGAAGTGTTGGAGTCGGTTTTGAAGGCTAACAAGGTGCATCTCTTAGCTTGCTAATGAGGAAAAACACAACATAAGCATTTTTGTGAAATCCTAACAACTGTGGCTAGATGTAGAAGAAATTTCTGAGGTGATAAAATCAGTTCTTTATACAAATGTGTGCTGAACTTTCCCATAGAAGAAAAGTTTATGTATATGGTTCTTGTGCAACACTGCAATACTTATATTTGAATGCCCTATTAGAACATACACTTCATATAATGTGATCTAGTACTAGTGCTTTTACTTTTCAAGCTGCATTAAATGGATCATATCTCACCATTACTGAGCTTGTAGCTGAGAAGAAAATAGTTTTCTCCCAGGAGAGTGCCTGCAACTGTCTGCTTGTTTTTATTTTTCTTAATTTATTTCACCACTTTACGTCCTTCAATTTAATAGGGCCGTATCTGTAATAAACTACATTCTAAACTTATGTTTTCACAACATTTTCCCCATGGGCTTTAATGAAGTCCAACAATATTACACATAGTTTTTGAAATGCAACCGTTCATGGACAAATTCGAGCAGACCAGAGGTATACTGGCCAAAACTGAGCCTACCTACTTACAATCTGGATTTTGGGGTTGATTGTGCCTGGACCAGAAGTAACGTCTCATGCTGCTGAGATTCCTTCACCTGCTGCCACTGTTACAGATGCTGGACTGGAATTGGAACCTCAGGCCTTTGTTTGTATGCATTTTTTCCACATCTGGTGCCTTACAGTGTGTGGTATCCTGAGAAGGCAAACAAGAGGACATATAAGTCTAGAGCCTTTTTGAGACAAAATTTCTCATTCTGATTCCTCATCTGAGCTCTGCTTGTGCAATATCCATTTAAGACACACAGGATAAAAAGCAGGAACAATATTGGGAATAGACATCTTCCCACTCCCTACAAGTTTTTCTCTTCCTGGCCTCATGAATTTCTTGCAATCCTTTATGTGCAGTGGGCCAACTTGATCTGCCCTGAAGATTATGCAGCCGACAGGTGCTCCACAGACTCTGAGACAAAGAAGGTGTGGTTTCAGCATCCCCCAGAATAAGGATGATGGACAAGGTCTTGCATTGAGCAAGTGCTTTAATTCCTAGATTGCTAGGAGAACTAGGTGTTTCTTCAAATGGAATTCAGGACTGCAAAAACCTCAATAGGTTATATTTGTCTGCTATGAGCCCCTCCATGCCAGAATTTCAGCCGTTGAACAAAGTGTAGAGTTGGTGACCGAGCTGTGCCAGGTGTTCCTCTTCCTGAAAATACTTTTCTAAATCTTCGGAAACCTCTCCTTTTTTTCAGAGGTTAAAAGAAAATCTGACTCACATAACACAGTGGAAAGTTGCCAGAAACTGGCTCCTCGGTGACAGGCCTGTTATAAAAGCAAAGTAACAACCACCCATCTAAGATATTTAGAAAGAGTAAAATGTGGTAACAAATCAATAGACTGTTTTTTTTCTGTCAATAGGAAATATTCTATAACACAAATCAATCCTCAATTAGACAACAGCAAAAAACGTATAAAAAAAATCTGCTTTGTTAGGCTCCTTTAATATTGATTAGAGTTTTGTAGCTTGTTTCTGGGGGCTTAATTTTTTGTAGGTTGCTGACCTTGGTAGGAATGTGTATGGCATCTTGTAAGAATGTCATCTGACTGACTTAGCTGTGATGTGATCATTCCTTTCTATGTGAAATGCTAAACAAAATTGAAAACTGAGCCAAAGGTAGACCCTTATGCTTAATAGTGTTGTTAATTCACTGCATTTACCTAACTTTCTGAAATTCTTTTTCTCTGCGTAATTCTCTTCGGGCTTTCTAAAGTCACCAAAAATAATAGAACGACACCGTGACGAATACTACCTACCATGGCGGCACGTGCTATCTTTGACATCCATAAGATCACACACTAAATTGTTGCACAGTATCTTCTGTGAACAGAAGGAAGAATTTTTAAGAGATGATAAATCACATTAAATTTTCATCAGCATTGCAGTGAAATGTATAGAAGGTTTGATATCCATCCTACTATTTTATTCTTTATAAACTTGAATAGCACACAACAGAGACAAGAAATAGTCCACTTCTGAAAAAAAAGCTTGTGTCTAATATGTATTTGTACATATCAAATATTCTGATACACATAAGGAAAAGGAGATAAAAAATGTCAGCTCTCCCCATCTAGCCATCTTAAATTAGAAGACAGATTGCACCTTAAAAATGATGCTGAGAAATCTGGAGGAAAAGCAATTGGCAGTTGCAATTTATTATAATCAAATTGTAAGATAACTATTGTTTAATATTCCACCCTGATATAGCTTATTTGCTGCTTGACGCATCTGTTAAGATGCGTTTCAGAACAGTTCTCAATGATACTCTGAAAGCACAGACTACTCATTACCACCTAATTTGATAACTATCAAGTACATTTTTATTCAGCTATACTTGTACCATATCTGAAACAAACACAATGTAGCTCAGGTCACAAAGCACACAAAATCAAAAAGGTAACATTACAAAGCTAACAGTTTAGGTAATGGTGAACCTTTGCTTAGTTGGCAGTCCAAGGTTGGTTGCTCTCATTTGTATGTTGGAGGTTGCTGACCCCACAGCCCTGCTGTAGGAGGAAGCCTGAGAGCAATCCCCAGTTTACTTCAGGTAAAGGTGTGTGGATTGGTACAGTCTTCTGTCACCACTGCCACCAACTATCTTGTCCATCTTGCCTGAAAGTAGATTAGAAAAGAAACGCAGAAGCCTTTTGGAAGCCAAGTCATACACAACTAGGTGGTACATTTGGGCCCATTAATGGCTTCAGCTGAGAGGTGGATTCAGAACAGATGGCTGCCCATAGCCTAGTTGATGCCTTTTGTTTAACTTACATTCCTGAGTCTGAGTTTTCTGTGGGCAAAAGATTTGTATTGGGATGTGTTTTGAGTAAAGAAAATATTAAGATCAATTGGTGTTCTCAAGGCCCTGCAACATCTCACCATGAAGCAGTTGTAATGCATATTCTTCTTTATTGCAGCTTTCCTATGAGAAATTTTTTTTTAGTCCAGGGATTATACCAGTGTGAGTGGTATAACTATAAAATATATTGTACAGGTCTGGCAGGAGAAACTTTAATTTGTTATTACTTCTTTTACTTACCTTGAAAACCTTCTAAAAGACTGTCGTATGTCTTATTACTAGATATATTCCAACACTGGACATCGTTTCTTATCTTACCATATATTAAATTACTATTATTTAACTATTATGTTCAATTCTATGTTGTAGGTGTTGTACAAGTATAAAATAGAAAGTCAGTTTCTGCCCCAGCAGAAGTTAGTTTTGCTCACAGTAAGCTTAGCTCAAGGCAGTATAATAAATATAATAAGTAATAGAAAACAATGGAAAGGGAAGGACAAAGGAATTTAGACTGTGTGTTAACAAAAGTCAACAAAATGCATCTTCTTCAGTTTAGTTTAATTCTTCAGTTTAATTCAGTTGGAAATTGCACCTAATTTTCAGAAATCCCCTTTGGCTCTTTATCTTCAGTAATATATCTGGAATAGTGTTTCAGTTTAGTGTGAATTTCAGCCCACGTAATTATTGTTGTATTTCTTTGGGGTCAAATATTTTCTAATAATAAAAATTCTTGGCACTGAATTTAAAACAAGAATGTTTTTCTTAATTACCCCAGGAACTGACCAACATTAGTCAATGTCCTCCCTGCTCACTGGCTAAAGCAATGTCTTGCTTAATGGGAAATGTATACAGATCTGATATTTCTGAAGAGAAGCAGCCAGGGAATGTAAGATGTACAACAGATATTCTGTTGTTCTGAGATGAGCTGGGAACACACTTTTGAGATACTCTCTCTTAAATTCTACAAATCTGTAAATGTGGGGGGATGAAAAACACAAAACTTTAACGTGTCCAGAAATTATTTGATTAAATAAACATTACAATATCTAGTTTAGGCATCTGCTAAGCACATAACATTCTGTTAGATACCTTGATTTGTAAATAGCCTATAGAAAAAAGTAGGAATACACATATACAGGAATTTCCACCCCCAGCAAATATCTTAAAAGGAAGTTTTCAAAAGTCAGCCAAAAGGAATCACTTAAAAAAAGAGGGACTGGTCTCTCTCTTGGAGATTTGATACTTTCCTCAAAACTACAGTTAAGTTCACCTAACCCCAGAGACTGAAAACACAAGAGAGTTTGTTTTCAAAACCACATTTTGAACAACTCATCAGTGAGGACTTTATTTAAAATACAAATGAAGGCTGAGGACATGGAGCTGCCCTTTAAATTTTATGAATGAATATCATCTTAATGTCACGTCTCCTTTAAAAAGTGGATGTGCAACCTCAGCATTCTCCAGTGCTTGAGGAAGTTTAAGCCCAGATAACTTTGTATTGTACCTTAATCATCAGACTTGGGTTATCTGAATAAAAATGATACTCACCATTGTTTATGCTGTCATTGCACACAATAGCATAAAAGTCATTTGACCACAGCACAAATGCAAGAAGGGATGTGATGAACTAGGCAAAACCAGTTGATTTTGTAAACAAGAGAGTAAACAGAGACGTAAGCACTGATCCTTATCCAGAGGTGGTTTACGTATTTTACCTATAACGCTCTACTATCCACTTTCATCACAGAAACATTTCAAAACCCCGGTCACTGTCCTCCCACTGCATGCCTTAATTACTACTCTACAGGGTCAAAGTCTCTCTTGTGCTCTGTTGTCACTGCCCAGTGAAATGATCAGCTTTCCTTCTCTAAACACTGAATTTCCACAAAGGGCATGAGCAGAATGACTTGTTGCTTGTACTACTGCTCACATTTGGCTGAAGGCAGACCAAAGCAGAATAGATAGGATAACATCATCCTTTTCTGGAATTTACACATCTTTAGACATATTCTAAGCAGCATCAGACCTATAACAAGGTATATGGTTATGTTAATAATAATAAATGCCCTGAAATCTGAAGTAAAGTAATTCTGGCTGCTTTTCTTGGGACCTCTATCTACTTCATTGTCTTGTGTTCCTGTACATGTTGCCCTTGTTCCCACACATCATCTACATGCTAAGTGGGTCTGATCTATTTGTAGCAGCTATAACTTGACTGAAGGGCAGGAAGCTTACTACACTGTTCCTAATAGCAGAAGGAAAATCCCAGTTGAAAGCAAGGCTTTTGGACCCTTAATACCCTAGGCTCTATTACACTTACTTTTGGCAGGAGAAGAATCTAGCACAGTTTAAATCTCTGGACACCAATCTCACAAATAAATATTAGCAAGTTAAAGGAGTAACTCCAGAGTCCAGGCCAGTACCATCATGGATGCCTATTAAGAATGTTAGGAATCCCTAAAGTCAGCCTGAATCCTCAAAGAATATCAAAAAATAATAAAGGCTAAAATTACTCAATTTTACACTCAAATTACTGCAAGCAGTGAAATGCTGAGGTGCTTGAGCATGTAAATGGGTTAGAAAGCATTCACCTGTGTAAACTTTGGGATTTCTGTGTGCTTTTCTGAGGGGAAAATATGTGTGAATACTTACAGGTTTCCAAAATTGTTACCTGGTAAGAATCAAGGCGGCGGGGTGGCGGTGTGTGTGTGGGGGTGTCTGCTGGTTTTTTTCTGTGTTGCTTTTGAATGCACTATTTTCTATCTCTGCAAAAGCTGCGCAAGGCAACCTGGCAGCCTGCGGTAAATGTGAGGCAAACAAGCCTCTGAGGTACCTGGCTTGGTACTTAAACTTTTCTTGAATGAACATGGGTTCAAGGGAAGGATAGTCTCATGGTTGAGTTCTTTCATATTGGCTAATCCTTTCATAAACTGTTCTGAAAGTCAAGAAATGAAACTGGGTTATTGTACTTTGGTCTAGATTTTCTCAAAAAAACCCCCACCCTTCTTTATAACCCTTGTGCAAATAATAATACAAGAGGTAGCTGCAAGACACAGTAATTAATTCTAATAGGAAGCTCAGTTGATTTTCTAAATGTGGGGTTTTACAGATGAGCTCAGAAATTTGTGTCCAATATAACACAAAGCTTTGAGCAAATTATGTTGTTTCGTAGTGTTTCTTCATCCTCTTACTTTCTTTTTTCCTATTCTTTCCTTACTCTCATTTCAGAAAGAGATGTAGGTATATGCAGTGTTTGATAAATGGATTCTTTAGTTTTGCATGAGGCTTTATTTCTTTTCACATACATGCAAAGGACTACAGATTGATAAATCAAAAAGTTGTGAATCTGCAAGTTTGATAAAATTTTAGTGTGAATTCAAATTCACTTCAAGTTTTACTGAAAGCATAAACTGTAGTCTTCCCCTTTCACTATATCTTCCAATCAGGCAGCTGAAATGACACCTCATCGCTATAACCTCTACCCAGTCCCATCTATACTGATATGCAGCAGAAGATTCTGTCCAAATTGCCCAGGACTCTTTAGGAAATAAGAAACAGGCAGAATGGGGAATTGCCTCAAATACTAGTTGAACAGTAAACTGATAGGAAATCCAAACAGTAATTTTTTGGTTGCCAATCAAAGTGACTAGAAAAATACTGGATATAGCATCAAAGAAAGCTTACAAATTGTTTATTGCAATTATTTGTGAAATAAGTGAATGTTACATATGTCTGGATAAATTAGGATTACTCTGGTAACAGATTACATTTGTCAGAGAGCTTATTTTAGAAAGCATGCCACTCTGTCAGCAAGTCCTTATCTATGGAAGAAGTAAATGAATGTGCTTCATGAATTTTTATTTTATTTTTCTAATCTCAAAATTCAGTGTTGACTTGAAGTCAACACTTCTGCTCTATTCTTATAATGAATTTATATCTTGTATAACAAGACTTTGAATCATATGGGTATAGCAAATATGTCCAAGTTTTCATGTTTAACTGAAGTCCAAGAGGCAAAACATGAATATAATAAGGCCCCAGAGACTTCAGTAGAGTTAATGAAGAACAAATAGCCAACTTGTTTGTTTCTGTTACGTTGGATAGTAGAGTAAGAAGCAGTGCAGCAGGGTCAGGGCAATCCCCAGTATCAACACAGGCTGGGAGATGAAGTGATTGAGAGCAGCCCAGTGGAGAAAGACTCAGGGGTACTGGTGGATGAAAAGCTGGATATGAACTGACAATGTGCACTTGCAGCCCAGAGGCCAACCTTATTCTGTGCTACATCAAAAGAAGTGTGGCCAGCAGGTCAAAGGAGGTAAATCTGCCCCTCTGTTCTGCTCTGGTAAGACCTCACCTGCATCCAACTCTGGAACCCTCAGCATAGGAAAGACGTGGACCTGTAGAAGCTGGTCCAAGTGAAGGGCCATGAAAATGATTAGAGGGATGGAACACCTCTTGTATGAAGAAAGGCCAAGAGAGTTGGAGTTGTTCGGCCTGAAGAAGAGAAGGCTCCAGGAAGACCTTATTGTGGCCTTTCACTACTGAAAGGGGTCTTACAAGAAAGATGGAGACAAACTTATTAGCAGATTCTGTTGCAATAGGAGAAGGGGTAGTGGTTTTAAACTATAGACCAGATATAAAGAAGACATTTTTACAAGGAAGGTGGTGAAACACTGGAACAGGTTGCCCAGAGAGGTGGTAGATGCCCCATTCCTGGAAACATTCAAGGTCAGGTTGGATGGGGCTCTAAGTAACCTGATCGAGTTGAAGATGTCCGTCCGTGCTCACTGCAGGTGGGTTGGGCTAGATGACTTTTAGATGTCCCTTCTAACCTATGTTCCACAATTCTTTGATTCCATGATTCTATTTTGATAAAGATTTGCAATGAAATGCTACTCACTTTTGTTTCTGGTTACAGTGATATCCAAGTATTCCAAATTGCTATCTCTAGGCAATAGCTAACTTAAATCTTGATTATAAAAAATGTATTATTTGAGTTTTGCTTAGCCCACCTTCCTCCACTGGAACCACAGAAAGGTGGTCAACTGAAAACATTGCCTGAAGAGACTCAAAAAACAGCTTCTTGCAGTTTCCCTGAACTTTTCTTCATGATAGATTAGACATTGCCAGGTGTCATATCTGCACTTTTCAGCAGCATAATAATGGTTGAATCCTAATCCCTGATTGAGAACTATAATTATTTCTGTCTTATTATTAAGAGCAATAATTGCTTTAAGGAATTATTATTGAAACTCCTCAATGAATTTGGATTTTCAAGAAGCTTTTGAAAAGACTCATTGACAAAGACTCTTTTAAAAGAGTTCAGTGTCAAGGGAGGAAGAAGAAAATTCCTCCCATAGATTAGTAACTGATCAAAGAACAATCAATAAAGATTTTCCACAAACAAGGAAGGTAACTCAGGTATCTGTGTGTAGTCATTAAACATATTCTTAAACATTAAACATTCTTAAATGAGGTAAATACTGGTTAGTGAAGCAAAAATCTTGAAAATTAATTACAAGAGTCAGCACTGGAACTGACAAGGAAAAGTTGCAGAATGGTCTTATGATACAGAATATCTGCACGATAGAGTGGCAAATAATATTCACTCTTCATGAATGCAAATAAATAAATATAGGGAAATTGGAGAGAAGTATGTAGAAACAGTGGAAAGCATAGAGAGGGTGAATAGGGAATAACTCTTCACTGTTTCTCATAACACAAAGAGAAGGGGGAACAAAATGAAATTTCCCAGCAACAGGTTTAGAACAAATGAAAGAAGTATTTTACATGTGATACGTAATTAAATTTTAGCACTTACTGCCATAAGATATTGTGGATGCCAAAAGCAAAAACGAGTTCAAAAAGCAATTAGACAAAATTAATGGAAGATTTCATGGGAAACCTCTGTTCTGAAAGTCCCTGAGTCTCAGATTGCTGAAACATATAAGGGTATAACCATGGGAAAAATCATTGTGGGCTTACCCTGTTTTACTTTAATTCCCAAAGTATTTACTAGTAGCCATTGTCAGAGATGACAGATCAGACAGGTAGATAAGTTGTTCTTATATTTTGACACAGGAATCAACTCTTTTTTCATTGGAAGTATGAAGTTCACTCCTCTTCTAAAGAGAGCATACTTAAAAAAAAACGTCTGGACTTTTTATGAGTGGTTGGATGATGGTTGCAAGCTACTATTTTATATGATACAATCGATAGGCTCAGTCTCACAGAGATGAGATGATAGCATCCTAAAGCCATATTCACAATTGAAACTCCAAACAAAACAGACCTTGATTCATCATACAGTACCCTCTTCTTCACCGAAAATATTATCAGGCATTGGAACAGGCTGCCTGGGGAAGTAGTTGTGTCACCATCCCTAGAAGTATTTAAAAGATGTGTAGATGTGACGCTTAGGGACATGATTTAGTGGTGGACTTGACAGTGTTATGTTGACGGTTGAACCCAGTGACCTTAGAGGTCTTTTCCAACCTAAATGATTCTACGATTAGCAAGGCATATTGGCTGGGGTACGTCACACTCTTTGCACTGACAAATCTTCACTGTCTGCAAGGTCTTAGCACGTGCTTCTTTAAACCCTTGATAATGTCATTGGAGAATTCTGAAAATTTTCGGTACTATCCAAGCCTATTCCCTGTACCTACCAGCTTTCAAAACTTGGGCCCTTGTCTAATTTTAAGTAGTCTAGCCAATGAAAATGTCAGAGACTATTTCTCCTTTCAGAGTCCATGAAAGATCTTCAGCCTAGACAATAACAAGTGATGTGACAGGTGTTAGTGTAGGGAGTATCAATGTAGCCCATGTTAATGGACTTAATAACTTCCATAGATGAGGTTGGAGTTTTGCCTATTCATTTAATATGTGTTTTCCTAATGGAGAAGGAGGTGTTATATTGTTAATTAGCCAGGGAAAGGTGATGGAATAGGCAAGAAAAGGAAAAAACCCAAAACAACAGAAGCAGAGGTCCTTTCATATCTTTGTTACTAATGCTTTAGCTTGCATGATGCCCACAATGTAGTGGAGGATTAAGTTCAGAAAAGACACTGCTACTGAGGTTTTATACAGATAATAAACCGTTTCCTTCTTTTATCTTTGTGTAGTTCTTTTTATTTTCTCTGCTTATTTTGTATATGAATGTGTTTCCTCCTTAACTATGAGAAATTTAAACACTGTAGTAATTCTTTTGTGGACTATCCCTGCTTTTCATCAGTGCTATTAAATAATGCTGCTTGGAAGTCAGGCAGATTACTGGACGTGTGGACTCTGAGGCAGATCATGCTCTGTAGAAACAATCATTAGTGGTTCAGATAGCACTGGTGATAAACCAGATACAAACAAGCAATGGATTTCAGATCCCTGCCAAGGAAAGACTTAGATTGAGTTCAAATGGTTACAACACTGACAAATCCATAACCATGAGGTTTCATGGGAACAGAACAAACAAACCTGTTTTTTTGTAGTGTAAAATGCTTTAGATGCTAAATCTATTGGAAGTAGACAATCACTTGAAAGCTGAAAAATTCTATGATCTAAATCATGGGTACATGCTTTCTGCTAGTTTTCTTTGGTCAGATTACCACACAGCGTCATTATAATTCAGGAATTAGACAGTAGCAAATTTGCTAACAATACCAAATCTTTATTCACTGCTGAAATGAGGCTCTCAAAGCTGAGGTCTAGATGAATAGGCAGCAGTGGGAGGACAGCAGAAACTGCTTGCAAAGACAAGGCCCTGGGGATACATTTCACTGGGGATATATTTCAAGGTGATCAGCATCTAAAAGACACCAGCTAGCAACTAATTGTCTGTAAATTACTGCATTTACCAGATCAGCAGGGCAAATTCTAATCTAGTGATATTTAAATTCAATACACTTGCTACATAATCAGACAGAGCATAAATGAAGTATTTTAAATTATAGCTATCTCACTACAGAAGCAAAGAAATAAATGGGAGAAAATAAAGTATTCATTTGCTCTTTAAATGCAAAGTTTATGATTTCTAGTGTCTACACATTGATGGATTGCTGAGGTGTAAATTCACTCAAATGTCACATAGCAATACTGCATCCAGACTGAAAAGTATAGAAATAACTGGAATCTTCTAAGAAGTTTTCACTTCCGCTGTCCATTCCTGCCCTCTCATGAGATAACTACTAACTTAGCATGAAGTGGCAAAATCAGCGTGCCCCAAAACATTTTGATCATATTTCCTAAATTCTCTTCTTTTTCTCTTTTTGTTTTACTTGTGGCTTAGAACTAAAGTGCATCTGCAAAAGGAAAGGATCATAGAATCATAAGGTCGGAAAAGACCTCTGAGATCGTCAAGTCCAACCATACCTGACCCTTTCCAAAACCATATCCCTAAGAAACTCATCTACAAAAAAATCAAATCTGTTCAGCAAATTTTTGAGAGGCTGATACAGCTATGAAATTAGAAATAATTTCTTTATAAACTATTTCTCATTCTCTGAATAAGGGTATGAACATCATTTTTTATCATGCTCCTACCTTGAATCTTTTCCTTTGTTCTGAAAGAGGCTAGTTTGTTAGTCTAGTGTAAAGAGGCACACAACTAAATCATTTAAACCTATAAATATCATGGAAGTCCTTCTGCTTTTTTTTTTGCTGTGCTGTATTGCCCTTGTCATGTGATACTTGCCTATTCAAACTCTTTGTGAACACAATACTTTCCTAACCCCTAAGGAAAAAGTGTAATGCAACCACCATTCTTACCATTTTTCCGGTTAGGTTATCAGCACTGAGGTGTTTGAAATCACAATCTATTAGCAACACATCTTGTTAGAACTTATGAGACTTGAAATAGCTCACTGCCAAGCCAGGTCTCCACAATACACTTTGAAAAGCTGGCAAATACTGTAAGATATAGTTGCATGTTAATGATATCTTTCAGATGCTGGTAATCCATCCAGAACAGCTTCCTTCTAAACAAGTTCTTTGCCTAGGCACAACTGGATCAGCCAAATCACAACAGTTCCCTGATAATATCATATACTGACTAGCAAAGATTTTGAGATACAAGGCTGGTCCAATGAAGACATATACTTCTGTTGATGCCTTTTATATGTGTCCTCTCTGAGGATATTAAAGCCACATTCAGAATAATCATCCAGTGCTCTCAGGTTTGACGCCCTGAACACAGAGGAGGATTAAAAGAATATCTGAAGTTCTTACTGACTTCAGCTGTTTGTCTCACTCCTCTGAAGGACCACCATGGACACCTGAGTGATCTCAAGAAAGTAAGACCATTTTAAGGGTCTTCAGGAACACCTATTAAATGTTCTAAATTATGAGAAGATGGCTTCATCCTTCCTGAGGATGAAGATCTTGTTTCTTGGTCTCTTAATGGCTTTTCTGAATAACACACAAGCATCTCGTAATGAAGAAGGATATTTGCTACAACAGTAACCAATGTAAATTAGCTTCAGCGTCCATAGGAGATTCTTTAGCAAGTTCAGGTGATTGTTACTGTTGGTCCTCTTCATGACTATATGTGTGTATCTGAATATATATTCTTTAGCTTCTATTTGTTTTTGCATTTCCATAGGGTGAACAACTGGGCTCTGGATGTTCTGCGAACAAGGACATCTGATGGGTTAGACTTGCACCCATTCTGCTTCTAGAGATATAGTTATGAAGTCATAGCAATGAAGCTCAGCCCAGAATCCCACCCTAGGGTCTATTTCATCTCTGGAGCTGAGGCCTGTCTGCACAAAGCCCACATATACCCTATATGTCAATGTCCCTGTTGCACTACAGCCCCTCAATGACTGAGTTCACAGAGAGTCTTTACTTCATGTGCAGGAATGAAGCCCTTTACTACACTTCATTCTCTTTCACTTGACCTATCCTGTCACCTCTGGAAATTTCTCTCCCCAACCAGAATCAGTTAATCTCCAGGCAAGGAACTGTAACCCCCACCTTGCAGAAGGAGATCAAGCAGACGCAAATATAATGCAACTCATCTCATGGTATGCTCACTTCAGAAAACTTTGCTTTTCCATTGACCCGCTGAGGATGGTATTTCTTGCGTGGATGCTTACCTTTCCTTGCAGCACCAGATCTTAAAACATTACCAGACATATGCATCCAGTCTTCTCCTGGATTGAGAAAACAGGCATTTTTTAATACCCTGCTTGAAACAGACCAGTTGCCCCCCTTGCTGTGCTAGGCTTCACCATGGTCTTCAGTATGCCAGAATATCAAGGAGAAGCACTCTTGAGCTCACAGCAGAGCACAGCAGGAAATTAAACCAGTTCTCCAAGACCTAACACCAGCCCAAGAAAAGAATTCCTAACAGCCACTCATTCTTCCTTAGCACGTAACACACTGGGATATCACTGTTCCCATTTGAAACTTCAGTATCCATTCATAATTCTTATAGCACAACTATCTGCAAACATTCATTTTTCTCTTCAGAAACTCCAAAATTAAGTGGAATGAGAATGGAGCCAACAGAGGTGGTGGTGATGTTAGCAGCTCTCAGCCAACCAGTCAATCTGGACTACACCATTGCTACCCTGTCAGTGTCAACAGTAATTCACTGGATGGGCACACGTCAGTACTCATTTGCTTGAGACACAAATATCACCACCTGCAAAAGTCCTTCCACTGCAGCGTTTATGCTCTTAGCCCTGCCCAGGTGTGAAGTTAAAAGCAGTGGCTACATCTAGCAGAGTCAGTTTCCAGTGCAGTGGCCTCCTGGGGCAACAGCTGAGCTCTGAGGCAAAAGCAAATAGCAAAGCACTAGGCAAGGCAGATTTGAGGAAAAGAAAGGGAAGGTTAGACACAGAACTACCCAAAATATACAAGAGAAGCTAGCACAAAACCATAATATATGATCTTTCCAGTGCAGGCATGACCAGTCATGATGTCACCTTGCCAGTACGTGTTGAATTTGCCCTAATCTATTCTACCTAATCTGGTTCTACATAGATATGGCATAACTGCTTTTACCATTGGACTTCATAACTATATCAAAAATCAAATAAACCCTATGTTCTCAAGCCTGCAAGTTTTATAAATTAATATTAAAATTCCACCAGATATAAAGTAAAGACTGTTTTGTTTCAATAGAACACTATAGATTCATTTTTATGGAGACTTATACTTCTTGAGAAGCCTAACATGATAAAGAGCTTTGGCTTTCATACCTCTCTTAAAACACCAGCATGAGAGCAACTGACTAGCAAACTGTGTGTACATACGTATACACGCATAGATACAGACACTAATCTCTATATATGGTACTGCCACAACACTACGGGAATTTCAGCATCCTATAATAATGACTTATACACGATACTAGCAAAACAATAAGTAACAGGCCTGGAAAGTATCTCAGAAGGTCATTTATTCTTTTTCTCTGCTGCAGTGCAGGAACAGCTTTGTCACACTTGACAAAGTTTGTCTATTCTGTTCTTAAAAGCTTTCAGTTATGGATATGTCTTGTCCTCATTATAAACAATGTTTCAGTACTCAGGTTGAAATTAAAACTTTAAATTTAAAACTCTTCAAGACAGAGTACAATCTTTTTCTTTCCTTTTTGTATATGTTTTATTATAACAAGATTCAGTACATAGTTTTTTGCCTAGTTTGAGAATTTGATACACTGAACAAGATTTCTTATCAAACCTAAAGCACTGAATAAAAAAAGAACTTGGGTGGTACTGATTACAATGACAGAATTCAGCCAGCCTAAATTCCAGTAGAAAGAAAAAGTCATAAAGTCTCTCATTTACCTAATGAGAAGTGTATTTATTATATTTTTCAGATTTTTCATATCTCTCTCTACTAGATTCTTTCTAACTTCTTTCTAACTGGAAATGCTATCCCAAAGTGCTTTACAGCTGAGTGAGGCTAAGCTGGTGGTAATTAAAATTGCTTGGCTGTATAAGCAAAATGAAAGCAAGCTTAAATTTCTTTATCTTCATGATTGCTCCAACAGCAGCAAGTTGTAACAGAAACACTAATATTGATATGGGTTGACTTGCAGAAGCACCACAGAGAAGGACTCCGGGGTACTGGTGAATGAAGAGCTGGACATGCACCGGCACTGTGGGACAAAAGGCCAATCATATCCTGGGCTACATCAAAAGAAGAATGGCCAGCAGGTCAAAGGAGGTGAATCTGCCCCTCTGCTCTGCTCTGGTGAGACCCCATCTGGTGTACCTCTCCAGCTCTGGAAACCTCAGCACAGGAAAGAGGGGAACCTAGTTTACAGAGCCCAGAGTGCTGCAAAAATGATCAGAAGGATGGAACATCTCTTCTATGAAGAAAGGCCGAGACAGCTGGGGTTGTTCAGCCTGGAGAAGAGAAGGCTCCAGGAAGATCTTATTGTGGTCTTTCATTACTGAAAAGGAGCTTATCAGAAAGATTGAGACAAACCTGTTAGCAGGACGAGTAGCAATAGTACAAGGAGTAATGTTTTTAAACTAAAAGTGGGTAGATATAGACTAGATATAAGGAAGACATTTTTTACAATGAGGGTGATGAAACACTGGAATGGGTTGACCAGTGAGGTGATAGATGCCCATCCCTGGAAACATTCCAAGTCAGGCTGGACAAGTCTCTGAGAAACTCGATCTAGCTGAAGATATCCCTGCTTGCTGCAGAGAGATTGGACTAGATGACCTTTAGAAGTCCCTTGCAATCCAAACCATTCAATAATTCTATAAGAAACAATAAAGCAAGATCCAAAAGAAGGGGCTTTGTTGATGGCAAAGACAAAACCGACAGCAATCAAACACGCAAAGACTGAAGAATGTGGTTTTGTCAAGATCAGAGCACCCATGGTCTGATAAAAGCAGAATGGCAATAAAGAAACACCATAAAGACACACCATATTGTATGTATTTTTCCTGTTCCGCTTATCCTAAGAGGAAAGTAAATTGTAACCTTAAAAATACCTTAAATAAGGAAACAAATACAAATACAACAGGCAACAGTGTCTAGGATTCATGGAGTGAAATTCTGAAAGATAAGAATCACCCTAAAATAATTTTTGATATCTAAATGGTATTGAAAAGCAGTCTAAAAACCTATTTGTTATCACCAGCAAAGAGGAAGCCAGGAGACATAGTTAAGAATCGACAACCAAAACCCCTCTTTAATCTACTTAAGACACAGATCCTGTAAGTTTCTGTAAGTAAACTCTCACATCAAGGTTGTTTTTGCACAAATTTCCCACAAAGCTGAGGAGTAAAGAGCTGTTCGTATTGAATTACTTGTAAATTGTCCCCAAAGAGCGACCAGTTAAAATAAAACATATAATCACTTGAGTAAAGAACTTCTTTAAGTTGTATGAGTGCTTTGACTATGAGCCAATAGAGTCATAGTGCTGATTAAATTATTTCTTTATAAGAGAATCATTATTATTATCTCAATTAGCTATGTTCCAGAAAGTAGAGATAGAGGCCTGATTGGATTAGAAGGATCTCAAATCTTTATGCAGTTAGGCATATATGAAGCAAGGTTTTCAGATTGGATCCCTCTGAAGTCTTAAGAGCTGCTTTGGGTAGTTTTTAGTTCCTACTACCAGAAAGGTGGAAGCCAAGTACTGAGCTGCTTAAACTGGAACACTGCAGAAACAAAAACTCTGAGCACCAAGGAAACAGTCAGGATGACTTCCTGAAATGAAGCACTTACAGAAACCTTTGCCTTATGAAGGTTTCTGATGTATGGCTGCACTGACTATGAGATTAAGACACCTACATTTATGTGTTGTAGTCATCTAAGATGCAGAACTGTTTTATTTGCTAGTAAGGTCATAGCCTTAGTATCTTCTCTAAGGTGAAAAAACCTGCTTTTTAGATTCCAACTGTGTTGATTAGATTTCCATCAACTATAATGGAACCATAGGCATGTCTCTATGTGTCTAAATATAAAAATCTAAATTTAAGCATCTTAATGTCTAACCAAGTATCACTGTCATGCATATGGTTTGCTCTAGATGCCATTGGTCTTTCTTTGTGTGTGCCTCTAAATCACTCTTCTACAACAGTTTATGAATTTCCATTTATTTTTCAAGATTGACAGCACTTTTACTGTGACCAATTTGTAATTTTACTCACTTTGTTCAAATAACAGTATTAACTATTGTTAATTCATGCTGAAATTACAGATTTCTTGAATAAAAGTTTCGTATGTTGTTGTAGAACTCTATTTCATAGAGTAAAAAAATTGGCATATTTGTAACTGCTGCAGTTGTTTGTTTTATCTGTGCTTAGCATAATGGGGTACCATACTCTGGGTTAATGTTTCCTGAAAGTTTGACAATGGACAGACTACGTGGCAAGAAATTAAATATATAGAGAGCAATTATTTGCTGTTTAGCTCACATAAATTTTCCATTATTTACAGATAATATGCCATGGAAAATTGTTGAGGTATTTCTGTGTAACAGATCAGATTGCATTTTTCTTTCTACGGCAAGAGTAAACTCTTGTTCTTGGAAGTCCAGACAATGATATCTCCCGTTTAGTCACATAGCAACACTCATATCTAAAGGTAAATTTTCCTCACATTGACTGCCAATATGTTCAGTACTGAATAAAATACTCCCAGTTTCCAAAGAACGAGATTGAATCAGCCCTTTTTTTCATGCTATTCTTGTTTGTAAGCTCACTATGACTGTACAGTTGTTAGACTGCAAGTAGAAATCAAGATTTTGGGCATTTATTAGCAGTTCTTTGCTGACTGTTCAAACCTGTGCAGTCTCTTAACTTTTGTTTCTGTTTTTGTTTGTGTATGGTTTGGTCATATAGTCCAGAATCTCATATAATTGAGTATTAGAAACAAATTTTAACAAGAATTACATTTTTCTATTTTATTAATATTAAACCACTAGGGTGTTAATTTTAAATGAAGTACTAATTATTCTTTCTGCTGTTATACACAAACACGCTTCAAAACTCCATTTTGGTTGTGTTCATGTTTGCCCTGATTTGGGTCACTTTACAGAGCTCCAGGAAGAATCACCTCATTTGCTCCCAGTGGGCACTGTGCAAAGCCAAGGAAAGAATGTTACACAGCTAATACAGGAGGAACCGTCCCACAGGAACATCTCCTCCCAAACAGGCACCCCCTCTCCATACCCTTAACTGGAGCTGGAACCTGTGAAGTTTTACGGAGAGCTTAGCATCCTTCCATCCCTTTTGACAGAGTTTAATATGCCTTCTTCGCTGATTACAGCACTATAGACTTGGATACTCATGCTTGGGTTTAGTAATGTTTCATTTCTTTTGTTTACAACCAAAAGACATATGTCTAAGGGCAAGATAGCCTTCAACAAGCCCACACATATCCTGGATGAGGTGCAGTGCATAGACGAATTTTAAAGTCCCATCATTAATCTTTCATGTCTGTCAGGAGAGGTATGATGTAAAAAACATCTATGGAAAATGTAAGATGAGTGGTAGAGCATGAAACTCTCTTGTCTTGCTTGCAGTAACAGATTACGGATATCCTGTTGCCATTTAATTCTGCCAAAAATTCGAAAAGTCACCATATAAATTACCCTCAGGATAGGTTGTCATTGGCATAAACACTGAAGTGATTCCTTCTCTGTTTTGATATATCAGTGCCTGTTGATGTTTAATACCTGCCTACTATGATATTTTAAATATGTGATTCATTAAAAAAAAATGTAGATTGTATCCTGTGTTTACATAAATTTATTTTAGTGTTTTTTTCCTTTTTGGTCAATGCTACAGCTGAAAGTGTTACTATTCAAAGTCATTGTAAAATATAAAATGTATGAAATCAGAAATCTAAGCCTGTCTCTCTTATATCCCAGTTTAAAAACATGCTGTTGTGGCTTCTATCTGTACCAGTGAATAATTAAATTATAAAAAAAGAAAATATTTCTGTGTGGTTTTTCTCTCCCATATATTCTGTTGATTAAGGTGTTCTCACATAAAAGGTCCAGATTCTTCTCACATGAATGCCTCATCTACTGCTTTTTGGAAAGAATGTGTATATCGACTACCACCATAGTCTTTATTGTTCATCAGAAATGGTACAAGCGCATCATCTGAACTGGTCCATTAAGATAGCTGGGAAGATGTCTGGTTTGCAGTTTCGTCAGTGTAAGTCCCCACACGATGCAGGGATATCCGGGGTAAGGAAGCAGAAGTACCTCAGTGGGAGAAATTCACACAGTACACAAATTGCAGTATTATCTGTCTGCAAAGTTGAAGAAGTTGACACTTGCTGACTGAAAGGCTTTTGCATCAAGCATTTTTTGGTATTAAACCTCTTCCTCAGATAATGGAGAAAACTGTTAACTTCCCAGCTTGCGGGGATTGTGGGGGAAAAAAACCTTAAAAATGTAAAGGTTCTGAGACCAACAGATAAACAGCCTCTCATACAGCTTTCTAGGATAACACATCATATTCAGGACCTATGAGAAAATGCTCAGAAGTGTTGGCTACACCAACACAGACTGCCTTTGGTTATTTATTTCAGGTTTAATTCTAGTTTTAGAACTTAAGTGAGCATTCAACCTTGAAAATGTTCGTCTATTGTTCCCTGTAATGCTCCAAACCAGGAGTAGGGTAGGTCAAGCAAGTCATGCTATGAAATATTCACACATACTAGTTCTTCATAGAGCCAGACTCCCAGGTATTACAATCACTTTTCGTTATCTAAGGAGGTATAAGAGCACCAAACACTTGTTAAACCGAAGCATCATTTGACAGATCTATCCCAGGAAAATAGCAAACATGAGAATATATGTGAAAATAATCAAAAGATGTTATAGCAAGATTCTCTTTCCCTTTCTTTTTCCTCTTCATTCCCTCTCTTTGGTTTATCTTTTCCATTTTGTTCATTCTATATTTTATCTCATCTCATTTAACCTCCTTCACAAACTGTATTCTGAAGCAAGCCTCCTATTTCCCTAATCCTCATTCAGTAACTCCTGCAGTGGTACAAATGACACTTTGGAATCACCATATTGAAATACTCCTGTGACTGACACGTTAATGGATCAAGTGCCTTCAGATTTCTGAAAGTGGTATTTCCTATCTTTGACTGACAGAATGAATCCAGGATGGATGATTTCAACTTCCTCCCATTTTTTCCTTCTAGTAAACCAGCCGAGGTCCTTTTTTTTTTATTTTAGTTGACACCTTATAAGCACTAAATTTCTCATTTCTCTTCCTTTCCCCTTCCTGTCCTCTTTCCCCAATGATGTCTTCTCAACATTATCTCTGAGTTCTGGGGATTTTTTATTTCTAAATGAAGAAGAGCAAATTAACTTACATTATTTCTTGATTTCTTTTATTTATATTTAAGAAATAAATCTCTCGCATTTTCAGAAACTGATGACAAAGAATGATAAGGTATTTCACTATCTTAATTTACGTATTACAGTTCAAAAAACAATGTTATGCACTTCAGAACACGCATCAAAATGCGGTTATATATACGCTCTACATATAAATATACATGTCTTCAGGGATGGGCAGGTGTATGCATACGTGTAGATATATATTATCATTTCAAAAACAAGATTAGAAATATAAAATGGAAATCAGACCCAGAAATTCATAAAACCTCCAAATGACTGAACTTTTACTTTTCAAAAGGTAACCATTTTATGACTAATTTCTGTGTTTAGTAAAATAAAATAAACTTTTTATTAATTTCTGCCCATAAATTAATGTCTTTAAGGTTTTTTCTTCTGTGCAGATTATATGTCCGTATTTTCTTTCTTTTTGAAAATAAGATAAAGTTAAGAATATCAAGAAGATGTCAATAATTTTACTAAATTTGGACAAGTTTTGCAGCTGCTGCAGGTAAATACCATGTAGTGTTTTCTGGAGAGTTGAGGATTCAGTCCCAGTGTTTCCATTTTATCATCATGATAGACTGAGTACATTCCAGTCATGAAAAGCCATCCAATTAAACCCATGACATTTCTTAAACCATAGGATATGAAGGCCACTTAATTTATTATGCAAAAGCATCCATTATGAACATATGACCCTTCAAATTAATTCCTAAAGTATATTTAGAAATAGGTGATCATATTGTTGTGTGGAAATAACTAAATTTTCTAAATGTTACATCTTCTATTTAAAAGCCCTTGTCAGCATGTTTAGAATAACTGCATGTCGAAGTCATTTAGAGGAGGATGGCCAATCAACAACATGTAATTTTGAAGGGACACAGAATACCATTGAGGAAGTGTCTCTGCCAGTGAGTTTTGCCTCATTCATGACTGCTACACAACAGAACAGCAGTATTCCTTTTTTCTGGGCAATAAGATTTTTATGGAAAAGTCTGTTGAAATAGCATTTTTGCCTTTCATTGAGTTGTGATGATGAAAGCGTTGTATATTTAAAGCTACTCATGTAGTAGTTTGAAAAAAATTACTTTGTTGTTTTTCTGAATCCTATGTGGGTCTTGGGCAAGCAAGCTGGAGGATGGTTTCAGAAAATGCCTGTGTAGCACAGGCAGAATACATAATCTCTTGATGGAGAAAATCTAGGAGGAACAGCAAAGCTGACATTTGACACACACTAGTTTTTAAACTATATTTCAGGGAGTGTACCACAAGTGAATTTGTCAACCATGCCTTCGTTAACAAAGATGAAATGCAGTGGCTACCATGCTTAGTAATTCTACTGGAAAGAAAGTTAATTACTAACTTTTTGATATAAACAATTGATTTGTCAATAGCTTTTGAGATTTTGATGACAAGTGAAAAGAAAAACAAGTGGATTTTTTATCCCAAATGAAACTCTGTTGAAACAACTCTTTAAATTTCAAGAACTCAAGTTGTGTGATCACTAGAAGTAGTGAGAGAACACTGTCAGAGATGCATCATAACATTAAATTTTGCTGAAATTTCATGAAAATGCACACCTTCAAGAAATATTTCAGCCATAGTAAACCTGGCTATTTCAACAACTTTCCATTTTAGTGAAAGTAGCTCTTGTAATTATGTGGAAAACTAATATGAATTCTACCACTCTGCTCTTAAAAGAGTGCAATTAACTTATTAGTAAGGAGTCCTATTTTGCTACTTCTAAAGGAAATTGGTTAAAATGGATAGGAAACAAATGCAATGGAAAAAATAATTATTTTGTGATCATTATTCTTCATAGGTTAATTTGGATTGCTTGTATTCAAAATGCATATTTACTTCAGAAGGATGAATTTCAAAAGGCATGGTTTCTCCTTTAGTGACCTTAAGACTGCACCAAAGTATAAATCTTACTATATGAGACTGCCAATAAGATTAAATAAATTAATATTTTAAAAATTATTCAAGTACAGTATATTTTTGCTATGGCCTACACTGTTGGGATAAACCAAAGAAAGGAAGAACATGACCGCTATGGCTAAGCACGATCTCAGTGAGAAGTACATAATCTAATGTTGCCAGAGAGTTTGATGGGAAGCAGTTAGGTCTCACTGCCCCTCTTTCTATTTTACAAAATGCAGCAAGAAGAGCAATACCAGGGTTCATACAGCCTTGCTGTGAAAAGTAAGGTAATTTTCATTATCCTAGAGGAACTCCAAATTTATCATACTTTCTAGGTTTTCTGTTGCTGTGTAATCTTGATCAATAACCAAC
Source organism: Tapera naevia (assembly GCA_033556795.1). NCBI lineage: Eukaryota > Metazoa > Chordata > Aves > Cuculiformes > Neomorphidae > Tapera > Tapera naevia. The sequence continues at coordinate 10,528,846 of JAUMJJ010000079.1, read as the reverse complement.
GTTCTCATATTTGTAAGATTTTTGTAAGAATATTTAATATAAAGGGGGTTGCTTAAAATGTGCGTAAAGTAGCCACTGATCAGCTCATTCCAAGTGACTTAGTTATTTTGTACAAAGGAATTTTCATAATCTGGGGCAACTATACTTTTTATGCATGAGAAATATTTGACCTTAGCCAGTCAAGTGGGCTAGATTCCCTGGTAGACTGGATTCTCTTCTGGCTTGCACCTTTTCGAAACTATTTATATTTATGTCTGCAAATAAGAACTTAATTTAAAATGCAGTTTCTTCTTATTTCTTTTGTCACTCACTCTCTTTGAAAAGATGGCTACTCCAATCTCTGGAAAGAAGGAATTAGGTTAAAAGAAGTTACAGCTGGTAGAAATACAACATATTAACTAATGCTCTTCCAACCAAAGACCAAAGTCAGTAGAACATATGCCCTGTTTTCACTTATTATTGGCTCAAGTTATGAAGGTGAACACTACAAAAAATAGTAAAAACTCCCAAAATATAGGTAAGTAAAGAAAACTTGACTGAAGTGGGAAATAAAAGAGCACTAACAGTTTCTCCTGTATATTAAGTAATCAGAATTTGTTTGAGATATATCTGAAAGAAACCTGAGCATGGATGGAGCTATTTTACCAGTTTACTGCTACAACTAGACCAGGAAACCTCTCTAAGCCTAACCAGCCTGACCATTCAGGTCAAGGTCTCATTCCTTACTCAATAGAAGAAGATAAACACCTCCTAGATGACATATGATAGTTTGAATTTAAACAATCAATTTCTCTCTATCCCAGCTATTCACTTCTATTTGCATGCTGCCTGCACTGTTCTGTTGGTTCATTTATTTGTGTGGCCGTGAACGAAACAGATGAAGAAGCTGATTCCAGGTAAAAATAAACCAAGGAAAAAAAGATTAATATTTTAACCCAGTTCTTTGCTTGATCCAGTTCACCAGCTTCAGAGAGGAAATTAAAGAAAATTTTGCTTTTTTTGTACTTTTTGTCAGGATTTGACTGCATTCCGGGACACTTGAGGTCAACTCAGGATGAATGGTCACTTTGTATTAAGTCCTCTGCAACACATTCTAAATCTTAAACACAAGGATATGAGGTCTGATGGTAGATGTGAAAAATTTACCAAAAGACAATACGCTTAGATGATCCCAGGGACTGAATTAACAGCTAGCAGGGAGCATATATATCACTTAGATTCTAATACCTAAAGTACATTTGGAAATCATTTTAATATTTGTAAATATATCTACAGTAGGTATATATATATATAGTAGGTATAAACACTCAGATCAATACCTTCAAAAGAAAGTTCATCTTTTTTCCATAAAATTTACTTATAAAATTGAACAGTTTTGCCATACAGTAACATGTATCACTTCTCAGTAGTCTACCAATATTATTTCATAAAATGGCTATGTTATTTCAAAAAATGTACAATTTTCAGAAGAATATGGGTGAGGCAGAAGGGAAGCTAAGGCCTCTTGCCCTCGTATATTCCTTCAGAAAAAGAAGCTAGCTTCATGCAACTCTCCTTAGAGCTCACAGAAGCCTTGACAGAAGCCAATAATACCTATAACACCTATTTCAAGCATTTCACAATATACCTAATATATTTATCGTGTCCTGAAATGACTAATTTCACAGGAATTTAAGATATTTTCTGTGCACTTTTCCTATTATTACAGTAATATGATTTTTAAATAATGTTTGCATGAGACTTGAAGTCTCGTACGCCTCTTGAAGTAATAAGGTTATTAGAAAAGAAAAGAGACTGGCTTTTTCTATGAGTAACTAACAACTCACAATTCAAGAAAGGATATAGGGAAAGAAAGACATCTCCTGATATGATGAAAGCCACCGCAATGCACATGCATGAAAGATTTCTCTTAGCTCCAGACACATACAAAGTCCAACACATCATCTTTCACTTTTCCAGATTAATAAGAAAATAAAGGCAACATAAACAGAATAAGCGCCACCCTAGTCTTGCAAACACATTGTTGTGCTTGCTATAGCAGAGGCAAGGCAACAGTCAAAGTCCTGATTATACGTCTTCATAAAAATGGATTTTCTGGACGATTGAATTTGCTTAAAGAGCAAGACCCTCATAGATATTTAAGCTATTTTAGTGTGCTAATGCAAAAAAAAAAGAGGAAAAATATGTTTAATTTCTCATCATTTGTACTTTTTTTTCAGGTTCAAACTCATGATTGTTCTGTCTTTCTCTTTACTGATATATGCTGAAGCATTATCATACCTGACTTCCGGTTGAAAACAGAATATAAACTGTTCTGACAGTGTTAATTCTCTGTAACTTCATTAAAATTAGTTCACTCCTCTCATTTTCCCCACTTTTAAGGTCATATATTTTCTTCTATGGCACTGAAATAACTCCTGATTTACATAATAAAAGCGCGGGATTTCTGATTGTCAAGATACAGATAATTGAAAGTAAGTTGGAAAACAAACTAGGCTTTCTCCTAGAAAAACTGCTAGTGTGTGTCTGGAAAAGCAAATGGACATAGAAATACTTGCTAAATACTTAATGAAGCAAAAAGCCATATTTCATTACCTCATTTTTAGCTGTTCAGAGTTCATGACATTTATATTAGGCACTATGAATTTCTTAACCAAAGAAATTATTTCAAATAATTTTATTTGATATTATTTTGATTATTTGATGTTACTTTTGCACTTGTGTTGTTTTTTACAAAAATAAAATTATTTTGGATTTGTACTGGTGTAATTTAGAGCAGAATGAGGGCCTTAGTATTAGTAGAAGAGCAGCTGGCTGAGATAACAACAGCCACTACTTTCCAGCAGAATCATTTGGATCCATTTTTTTATTGCCCAATAGTAGTTGTTTAAGCTGACATTTTCCATACTGGAAATCTGGCTGAATACGGAAACTTTTAGAAAATGTTAGCCATAACACTTTAGTTATTTGTGAGAAGAAAATAAGGAAAACCAAGTTGTTTTCTACATATTAAAAAAAAAATCTGAGATATTTTCTTGGCAAGATTTTAGCCCCACCTCACTTTCCCCATCTTCTCCTCTATACTTTATGACATGATTTTGAACTTGAGCAAGATATGGACATTTCAAGGATGGACCTGTCACTGCCCCTGTGAAATACCATTTTACATGGCTACATTATTAAACTTTGAAGTGCCGCTCACATATTTAGACCTGTGTGAGACAACAGTTAAAATCCTTAGAAATACTTTCCTCACCGAATACATTAAAACTCTACAAGTTTTGTGGGCATGAGTAGGCTATTCCTTCACCATTTGCATAAATTGAAGTACTGAGCTCAAACACACGGAGTTTTCGAATTTTTTCCTTTTCCTGGCTGTCCCCAGCTGCTCTGCCTCAGGGAGGTTCTGGTTCAAGAAGTGAAAACTGCAAAGACATAGTCTGATTTAAGTGTAATATTAAGCACTCAGACTGTAACAGTTGTCAGAGGGACCTCTGCTCTAGACATATGAATTGCTAAAAATACTATCGTATTTGAAAAATGAGGCCTCAGCCTTCTCAGTTAGACACATGAATTAATTCTGTTTGACCTTAACCTATCCATATTTCAGCTTCCTACAAATCAAATAGGGATAAAACATTCCATTATTTCATATGGGCATTAGGAAAATAAATTAATGAATTTTTGTGGTGAAGTCAGATGCAAATGATACATTTCATAGAAAAATCTCTGAGAAAGGTAATGATTCAGAGAAGAATTAAAATAGTGTGCACTGTCAGCTGTAATGAATTAGGCAACATTTTAAATATGTGCTTCTATATCATAATACATAGGCACTTGGATGCCAAATAAAAATTGCAGAGGTATTTATCATTCTAGCACTTACAACCTTTTTAGTGCTTCGTTTCTCAATCTTACTCACATTTTAATGTTTTTGCGTATGTCTACAGTTTTTAAAACAGTTGCTGACCATAATGAAAAATAAATTACCAATACTCCAATGGAGAGAGGATTCACTCCCACATTCTTGCCCACAGGCAATGAAATCAGGTAAATGAAGATCAGTACTGATAACAGTTTACCATTCCTTGTCCTGTTTTACCTCTAAGGGACATTTTTACTGATCAGTTTGTTAAAGTGTCACATGACTTTGAGGAAGGTTAAAAATTTCAGTCTGTGCTACATGTCCACAGACTTGATAACATTTGTAACTGCTGCCAGCTAAAATCAGACATAAAAATACATCCTTGATGTTAAATCTAGAGATGTGAAGGGGGTTAGCAGGAATATATTTTCTACTTTGATTTGTAACTCGCTTATTTTTGCAGGTGTGGCTCTCAATTAATAAATGAATACCATCTTTATACAACTGTCATCCAAGGAAAGTCACAGCTTAACATTTTAACTAGAATTTGAATAAAGTGGAAATTGTGCAATCAATATTTTAGAGTTGATAGAAAAGACAACATGTCTATATGTTCACTCTAATACCATGATTAAAGCCAATACGGAAAACCACCAAGAGTAACAGATGCTGTGGCAACTTTTGCACATTATCAGAAAGAAGACTTGAACTGTTGTTTTATTTGTATGCTGTTCAAGCATGTAGGTTTCTATAAACATCATTTTAAAAAGGAGCATAGCCAAAAAGACTGAGTCTGGACATCATGACAGCCAAGTAGGTCACCAAGAAAACAGCAACCCAACTAATGTAAACCAGAAATAATCACAAAGATGAAAACTAAATGGAAAAACTCAGGGATCTAGCTGAAGCAATCATTTAAATCCTAAGAAAAAAAAAAAAACAGGTTGTACAAAACAATTTCTCTAAGACACGTCACTATAAATCCAGATCAACAAAGATTAAAAAGCAGCAGGAGAAATCCACCATAGCAAATCAATTTTACAAAGTAAAAGTCCTTTATCTTAGTGATAAACTAGAGACAAATTAAAAGCATGCAGAAGAAAATAATACAAAAGAATAATTATAATTCTTGGTGTAAGGTATCAAAGTTAAGTCTGGAATATCACTCATATTTAATAAATTTAAAGATCACAAGAGTAAAGAGAACATAAAATTTTTGATGTATCCTGAGATCAGGATAATTGGGCATACCAATACAATATGTATATTAGAAGCATCCCAAAACCCCAGTCAGAAACAGAATTTCGTGTGCAAAAAACATGTAATCATGATCACAATTCTAAGCACTGTAGTATGAGCAAGATACAGACTGAACTTTTTTAAATTCAATAGAGCTTCTATGAGAAAAAAATGTATCACAGTATCACAGTATCATAAGGTTGGAAAGGACCTCTGAGATCATCAAGTCCAACCTATAACCCAACACTAAAACCAACACCAACACTAACACCAACCCATCATCTAAACCATGGCACTCAGTGCCTCATCCAGTCTCCCCTTAAACACCTCCAGGGTCAGCGACTCCACCACCTCCCTGGGCAGCCCATTCCAATGGCCAATCACCCTTTCAGTGAAGAACTTTTTCCTAACATCAAGCCTAAACTTTCCCTGACGAAGCTTGAGTCCATGCCCTCTAGTTCTGTCACTGGTCACCTGAAATGTGAGGGTTTTTCATTACACTTGTTGGACTGTTGCAAGTTTATGCATAATGAATGTTCTATAAATTATGAGTGGTAGGATAGCATTTGAATATATGCATAGGTGTTAACTGGACATAGCAAGCTGCTAGGGACCAAATACAACATCAACGTTCCATACACATCACATAAAAGAAAGTTTTTGATCTTTACAGCCTAAACATAACAAAAGTTAAAATTCACTTAACTGTGCACTGCATTGGGGTTCCCATGTTGTATCAATAATAGCAATTTTCTACAAAATATGTATAGACCAATTTGCATTACAGTCAGAACAGAGTTTGCATCTAACTTCTCAAGTACCACAACAAAAATGTTTTATCTTGTCTCCTTCTAAATGCTTCATCATAATTCCTAAAAATTTATAGGAGCTTTTAAAATATACTGAAAGATAGCAGGAGCATGCAGCCAGCATTTCTACCAATTCAGTGTAAATGTCAGATGCACCATTGATGGCCTGACTTGACTCCATTTCTAATCTACCTGGACTCTTCCAATCTTTCTTCCAGGGATTCGAACTATTTCATTTTGTCACAACATTACCCAAAATCTGTTCCTCCTGTATATTTTTTGTATTCCATATCTGAATCAGATAATGATTGCAAATCCTTCAAGTAATTGTAATAATGTTTGCAACTCCAAACAACTGTCATCAGTTTTGTAAAATACCAAAAAAGCTAAGTAGACAGGATTGACATAAAGAATTCTGAAAGGTCAAGCTCCAAACCCAAGTTTTATAGAACCTTGTTGTCAACTCTGCAGTTTTCAAAATACCAGGATAATAAAATTTGAGTAAGCTTTGCCACTGCTTTCTTAGTGTTTCCTGATTTACATAATGGGAATACAAAATTGATTATAAAATGATGATGAGTTTCACTGAGCTTACTCAAACTAATTGGGACTAAAGGAACCATCACCAGCTATTTATGTATGTATGCATTAGTATTTATTGATTCTGTTTGTATATATGAAAGCAGGTGGCTCAGACTAAGACTTTTGAAGTCCTTACAGCATTTTGTTCTCACAAAGAAAAGAAAGAGTTCTCATGCCTTCATCAATCCTTAATTAAGAATACTGTATATTTCATTATGGGGTTTTGTTTACATAAAAGATCACTTGAGTTTGTATACATATCCATTTACCTACATAAGTTGTTTGCTATCAAAAGTATCCTCAAATCCTGGTACTTTCAAATCACATGATAAAAAAATATAAATTATCAAGACATAAGGCACAAGTCCATAACAAACAAGAAATTACTATAAGGTTTAGACTTGCGAAGGATTTGATTTCTTAAAATCAGTAAATCAGTCATAAAAACAAGGATATTCAAAGATGAATGAAAAAAATTGACAGGACTTGGAAAATCTGAGGTACGATCATTGAGCAGAGCAGCATTTAATTTTCTATTATACATTAATGATTCAGCCAAGCAGATTAAAAGACAGTAACAACAGAAAAGGCATGAGTTTTTGTAACAACATACACATTTTATTACTTTGATTACTGCAAAGGTACTTAAGCATAGTACAGAACTAACAGCAAGGTATGTAAGTGAGAACAATTGTAACAAGGACTGGACCAACCCAGCTCATGGAGTAATGTATACTTGTAGCATGTGCTTCTAAACCACAAACTTCAGAAACAGACTCCTTAAGAAGTTACCACGCCATACTCTTTTTCTATAATCACTGTCTATTTACATTTTACTGATTCAAATTGTAAGGTCCAGTCTCAGCACACTCTGACCTCAAGAGGAAATCTTCAATGGATTATTTGCACAAAGTCTCCTTTGATTCTTCAAAATTAATTCAGGTACCTAGCATGCACAGTCTACTCCTTCAGTTACTCAACAATTTATTAAAATTGTGCTGGTATTAAAGTATGTCAATATTTGCTTTTCCCGCAGCATAAAAATGATTCTCCCTCAGCCTTATGCAGAAGCATGGAGACACTATGCAGTGGTAAGGAAAAGGAATACAACACATTTATAAGCACTGGCACATGAAAACTAACTTTAAGCTGCCAGTACTTCACTTCAGTGCCCCTAAAGGCCAGCAGGAAGACTTGCATTTGATTATGGCCACTGGGTCCCAAGTACAGGTGTATTTGGATTCTAGAGTTTTTCCATTTCTAGGCTTTAGCCACAAGGTCTAGGAGGCCTTTGCTACTGATTGTTGACCTACGTTTATCTTTTAAGCATGTAAAAAAATGAGTACATGAAAAAAATGCTAATCTGTTCAGAATATTTTCTGTATTTATAGCTTCAGGATGTTAAATAATATACTAGATTTCCCTTTACGAAAGAAGGAAGATGAAGGTTAGTTTCAACAAGGCATTTTTACACACATATATAGCTGCTTCTTGTAGTAAAATCTGAGATGACTAAAAAAACTCTACGAGGAAGTTGGTTAATTAATCTAGCCCTGTCATCAGACAGTGATAAGAAGTGACTGGCAATTATTAACTGGAAGTTGTCTGTACTTGTTTTACATTTTAAAAGTGCTGTATTTGTCCCATTATTCTTAAATGTTCTTTTGCAGAAATTGAGAAGCTATCATTTTCTTAACTATGTTTTCTTAGTCAAATCCATGGAAGTGTTAAAACCAGTAACAACTGTAGTGCTGATTCATTCCCCATTGCTCTGAAGGCATTTATGTTGAATGAATACAAATTATAAGTTTAAAAGATATATTACCCATGAACTGAGAAGTAATGCATTGCTTTTAATTCCAGTTCCAGAAGTTTCCAAATCAAAACTGCAAACTCCTTTTCCACAATATTAAGAAGGGAATCAAACACGTCCTACTGTTATTTTGTTGGTAAATATCCTGACAAATTTGAGGAAGAGTTCTGACTGATTTAAAAATTTTTTGCACATTTCTGTTCTAGTAACAGAACCTAGCATTTTAGTAGGAGCTCAAATTGACACTAAGTCTAGAGCATTTTATCCCAGTGAATCCAAAGTGAGTGAAAAAAGCTTTTATGTTTTTTTTCCTTTGTCTTCTTAGAAGTCAGCTTTGGGCAGGTAATAATTTGAGGCCAAATTGCTCTAAATCATAGGTCTTAGTGGCAAATGAGCTAGAGAAGAAATTTTTCTACAAAGTTTTTGAATGATACCTCCCTTGCAAAGAGTAAGGAACACTGCAAATTCGAGGTTCCCCAGTCCTTTGTGCAGTGTTTTCTTTACCTAGAACAAAAGAAAGGACTAATAAAAGAACAATATCTGAGGTGCTCACTTGCAGGCACATGCAGACCTGTGGGAACTGTACTGCATTTTCTACCACTGCAAGGCCCTTGGAAGACGTTTTTTCCCTTAATGCATCTACCTGTCCAACTCACATCCATCCTCTCTCCTCAAAATAACTCAGTATTACATCAACCACTCTTTGGCTTTCTCTAGTAAAACTGCTTCTATTTTCTGGTGAACATCCTGTCCTATTGACTAATTTCATATAGCTAAAATTAAAGGTCAAAAGGCTTTGCTTTACTCAAAAAAATGGTCTTTTAAATTAGTTTATTTTTATATGTAAGAAGAGATAAATCACATGAAGCTGGGCCTATGTTTGGGAGACTTCAGTCCCCAAAATACCAGTAATATTACAACCATAAAAATAGGGCTTTGTAGAGGCCATCCTAATTTAGCTAAAGCATTGCTCTCCTGACACTGTCATTATATGAACAAAAAGCTCTTTCTGTTCTCAGCTCCTACTTGCAGTTTATAAATAGCTGAGGTGCTCTGTGCAAAAACACGTTGCAAACAAGATGGAAGGAACCAGCAACGGGAAATAACTTGTCTTTTTGCTGGAGGCTAGTTATTATTTGTACTGCTGCAATGATCAGAGTCAAAGTACTTGAGTGCCCTGTATGCTTCAGAAATGAATGGTGTCACTTTTCTTCAGGATTGTGTGGAAAAGTTTCACAAAACAGTATTAAAGCAGAGTCCAGCAACAGTAGGTTGATCAAAAGAATAATTGAGATTAAAATAGCTTTCCTTATTTTTTTTCTACACTACCACTTCTCATTTCTTCAGCCAAAATTTCTGCCTGGCACCCACAGAAAAAGAGAAAGCTCAGTGGGTGTCATGGTTTAGCCCTTCACAGCTTGATCAGCAGATCTATGTTAGCAGTTGTATCCCAATCCCTCCTCACCACTCCCCTACCCAGGGAAAGGGGAAAGAGAGAAAAAGAGTTGTGGGTTGGAAACTAAAACGAAACCAGCTTTAATGAAAAATATTAATAATGATAATAATAAATACACTATTAATAAGAAAATAATAAAATACATACAAATTATATTAAATCACACTCCTTGACAGCTATACATCACCACTGATGCTAAAGAGCAGGCATGGGGAAAGGTCCTAGGCTGGACTCAGAAACTGAATTTAGGAATGCACAGATCCAGGATAAGAGGTAAAAGGACAGAAGAGGTCTATATTAGACACTGGGTATTGAAGAGCAGAGCTTGATCCTACTGATCCCTCAGTTTTAAACTGAGTATAACATATGGAATGGAATATTCTGTTGGTCAAATTTGGGTCATCTGTCCTGTCTGCCCCTCACTGCAGATGAGACACTTTTTTGCCTGTTTGATTTACAGCATTTCACCAACTTGAGGGTGACCTTCATCTCCATAGGGATAGATGTAAGCAACGGCCTTTCTACATACCAATGCCCCACTACCTTGGTGATAATCATAGATGTTAAGTGTTATCACTTCTAGAGACAGACACTGTCTGAAAACATGTAGTTAACTTTCAGAAAATGAAGTTGCTTAGATGAACCTTAGCTGAAAAGTTAGAAAACTAATTCTGCTTCAGCTTAAACCAAAACAGTGGAATGAGGGCAAAGGAGCACATAATGTCATGATGGAAACTAAGAGGTACCCAGTGAACTCAGTGGCAACAGTAGTACAAAGAGGACCTACCAGCTACATGCATTGGCCCATAGCCCATGTGATATAGTCAGCCTTATGAAAAGCACTATCAAATTAGTATTTGGCCAAGATGTATGGGACAAAGAACAATTTGTATAGGAAGCAATGGTCTTAAAAATCCCAATGGAAAAATGCTGGATTTTGGCCAAACAGCATATTGGGAGCCTTGGGAGCTTTTAAAGAGATGTTTCCCCTTGCAAGGAAATTGCCCTATACATGTATTCTTTTTAGCTCTTTGTATTTTTAGAGAGATGATACTAACCTTGCAAAAAAGGCAGCAAAATCCAGTAAGCCTGTAGTCAGTTCTTCCTTCAGAAATCTCAACATATCTTTTCCGCTACTAAAAATTAACATTGGTCTTTCCAACACTGTTTGCTCCTTCGCCCTCTCTGCCTTTGGTATTTTCAGCTGGAAACACTTAGCCTAAAATTACACTGCATCCTATTCAAAGAAGATCTGAAAAGAGACCAAGTGAAAATACTCAAACACTTGGTCCCAGAAGTAGGTTTCAAAACTGAGGATTTGGCGTCAGTAGCATGTAAGTGACTTAGAATGACCATAAAAGAATTCGATACCCTTCTGCCCAGACACTAAAAAGTCCCAAGCATAGTGACAGATCTGGAAACTATCCCCTACAGAGATATTGTATGTAACACCAGACAATAGTAAGGCATTTCTGTCCATTTGAGATCCACAGTCATGAATTCTTGCTAGAGAGTAATCTGGATCCAGATTTTTTCCTTGCCTTCTAAACTGGAAGGGAATGGTTTTGGCTTAACTGCCAGGAGGTTAACACACTGCCAAGGGAAGGACTGCCTTTGGTTTAAAATTTGTCTTCAATCTCAAATGCATGTTTTCTATTTTCTAGAGAACTTTCTAATCAATACACTATATCTGTATGCCTATCCATAGGCAGCAAACAAGGATTCAGAACCTGGGGGTGTGAGTTGACAACCGGCTGAATATGAGCCAGCAGTGTGCCCAGGTGGCCATGCAGGTCAATGGCATCTTGGCCTGTATCAGAAACAGTGTGGCCTGAAGTTATTTGAAAGGCAGTTAGACGTGATGCATAGGAACATGATTTGGTAGTGGACAGGTACGGTTGAACTACATGATCTCAAAGGTCTCTTCCAAAGAAAAGATTGTGTGATTCTAAGACGGGTGCAAAAGCACTTGGGAAGATATTTTAACTATATTTTGAAAGAAAACTTAAGATTAATAGCTCATTGTCGAAAGGGAGGAGTGATAAAACCACAGAAATTTTCCTTACATCTAGTTCTACTCAATCATGTGTAATCAGTAAATTAGATGATCAAATAAAAGAGTATTTTATGGCATTTTATATTAGGCTGTGGAGAGTACATAAGCAGATTGAAGGACAGAATTAGGATTTTAATTTGAACAATTTGTAGAAAAGATATATGCAATAAAAAAAGAAGACAAGTTCAAAGTATTACTCTGTTCAGGGTTTACAAATATTAAAAATGCAAGATGACTAGGTAGAATTTCTTTGAAAAAGAATCTGGGAGTTACTGTGCCTCTTAAGCCAAGGTGAATCAACATTGTCTTACTATTGTGAACAAGAGAAGCCATACTAGGATGCACAAACAACAGAGCTGTGGACAATGTAAAATGAAGTAGCTTTTCTACTGCCACAGACACGGACAGATGCTTGTATGAAGTACTGCATCCTATTTTGAGCATCTACCTTTAAGAAAAGAGTTGAACCAATTGGAGCAGGAGAAGAGGCAAAAGACGTGCTGTGGAGCATATGACTGAAGGAACTGGGTTTGCTTAATTTCAGAAGGTACCTAAATCTACAGAACTCCAAAACTATTTAAGCAGATAGGCCATTTGTTGCTCTACAAAAAAACAAACCTGTGTCCGAATCGCTGTGAAGTATTATGTTCTTTCTGTTGTCCTCCTTCTCAGTAAGAAAATGCAAATGAAAAGATTTGCTTATGGATGCACATGTCATCCATCTCTAAGACTGCAAGGAAATTATTGCCACTGGATTTCCTCCTTTTTTTTTCCTTTGATGCTTACCATGCCTCGCTTACTTTCAGAAATAATCCCCTTGTTAGTAATGTAGAGTTGGCACAAAATGCACTGAAGAACACAGGGCTGAAGAAGAAATCTCAGATCTCAAACCAGTAAATCCAAATGAAAACAGATTTGGAAAATAAATGTGTTTTAAATTTAAAATGAAATGAAAATGGGGGAAATAATTTAATATTTAAAATATTTAACTATATTTGGAAATATATTTTAAAATATCAATTTTAGCCCTTACAGGAGAGAGGAATATTCATTGAAAACCAAGCAAGCCTCTGTTTTTAACCAGATGACTAACTACTACTATCAGGAAGGAGAGTGTTAGCAAAGTCTTCCTTAATTTGTTTAGTCCAGCAGAAGAACTTTGACAAAGAGCAATTAGAAACATTAGTTTAACTATTAATACTTAATTTAAACTTTTTTAGAATTATATTTCAAATTTAGAAAGGCCTTAATACAAAAATCAGAAGGTACCATAGATTTTCCCCAGTGAGCAGAAAAACTGTTTATTTAAATAAAGTAAACTTTCTTTTGTGTTATTGGACTTCCCTCGGAAATTATAGTGAGATCTCAGACATCACTAATCAAAAAACGTTTATTACAGGCAACAAAATGTATAGAAAATAGTGCTTCCTAAAGGCTGTGTTCATGTTAAAAGTCATGACAAACTTAAACTCCTTTTTAAAATCCTACTTCAAATCTTTTATTATACCACCATGTATGGCTGAAACCATATTTTTAAAATAATGTTTAAAGACTGAACTACTGCACATTTTAGATAAGCAGCAGAACACAAAAAAATAATTTTGGCTGAATCCCTCCACCAGAAGGCAGTAACAAGAAATCAAATTCCTCTTTTGGTGTCACACTAACTAAAGTTATGCCCATAGTTCACATCAAGTACATTCACCACACAGAGTTTCATTAACCTTACAGTATAGGGATTTGTCCCTTCTAAACTGACATTAAACTCATTGCCAGCATTTTAGTGTTCAGCCCTATATTATGCTGAATTGCTTAAAATATGTTTGAAATAAGCTATATCTCCTTAGTCTTTTACATCCAGCAATAAGAAATAAATTACTAGTTGTTAATGCACTATACTGGAATGTTTGAGGCTTCTGTTTAAATTGTTATCCAGAATAAACAGATCTAACTTAAAACCTGTTTCTTAATCACCGGTCTGTCCTGGATTATCCTGGACCAGCTATGATATTGTTCTACTACGGATATAAAGCGATTCAGAGACCAAAAGAGTAAGAAGGTAGACACTTAACAGATAGGTATGGCACATGTGTTCCAGTGAAGGTTTTTACATCTTGTTAGAGAGTGAAAAGGTAACAGGAGAGATCCAGAGGCCCTAGTTACTCACAGTGAACTAGAGATGCAGTACAGTCTGAGAACTAAGTAAGTCTTCTGAGAGACGCAGGCTCAGATCTCTGAAGGTGAAAGAGACGATTAAATTTAAGGACTTCTAAACCTTAATAAGTGCCCTGGCCCTGCAGTATTAGGCCAATAACACAACACAGTTATGTTTGGAAACCAAGTGAGGCTCTTCATTTATTTTGTTTCTCGAAAAAGCGCATAAAACATTTCAGGTCAAATGTACCTTTTAATGCACCAGAAATTAAATTATGCTGGTTTCTGTTCTGTATAGTTTCTAAATGCTTTCAAGGTAAGGATAACAAACTAAATCAGATGTCTAAGAGCTTGTAGTACCCCAAATATTGCAGAACAGTCAGGACAAATTAGAAAAAGCATCTGTCAAGAGTGACATGCACTGATTCATAACCCTTTGGGATAGGAAAATGGACTGGGTTACTTCCTGAGATTCTTAGGTAGCTCCATTTTTCTCTGATCTTCTGTCCTTTAGAAGGAATCAGACTGGTTTCAATCTTAGCAAAAGCAGGTATTTCGCCCATAGGCTTAAAGATTACAAGTTCGTATGAAATATAAGAAATAAAGATTCAGCTGCGAAATTCGAAGTATGTACATATGTTCTTAAGGGCTTGTAAGTACTCTACCTATCATTTTAATTCAATACTCTACAGTATTACTGTCTAATTTCAGGATGATGAGTTCAGGGAATATATTGAAATCTTGCAGAAGAAAGGTAGAAAATCATGTCCTGTGGAACAATAGATGCATTGTGTCAGCCGACTGAATATATTTATCAGTAGCCATCACAGTATCACAGTATCACAAGGTTGGAAAGGACCTCTGAGATCATCAAGTCCAACCTATAACCTAACACTAACACCAACACTAACACCAACCATCATCTAAACCATGGCACTCAGTGCCTCATCCAGTCTCCCCTTAAACACCTCTAGGGTCGGTGACTCCACCACCTCCCTGGGCAGCCCATTCCAATGGCCAATCACCCTTTCAGTGAAGAATTTTTTCCTCATATCAAGTCTAAACTTTCCCTGACGAAGCTTAAGTCCATGCCCTCTGGTTCTGCCACTGGTCACCTGAGAGAAGAGACCAATCCCTGCCCGACTACAACCTCCTTTTAGGTAGTTGTAGAGAGCAATGAGGTCTCCCCTGAGCCTCCTCTTCTCCAGACTAAACAGCCCCAACTCCTTCAGTCGCTCCTTATAGGGCTTGTGCTCCAGCCCCTTCATCATCTTAGTTGCCCTCCTCTGAACACATTCCAGTATCCTAACATCCTTCCCAAATTGGGGGGCCCAGAACTGGACACAGTATTCAAGGTGAAGCCTGACCAGTGCCGAGTACAGGGGGACGATAACTTCTCTGGTCCTGCTTACTACACTATTCCTGATGCAGGCCAGGATGCCATTGGCCTTCTTGGCCACCTGGGTACACTGCTGGCTCATGTTGAGCTTCCTGTCCACCAGCACTCCCAGGTCCTTTTCTGCCTGACTACTCTCCAGCCACTCTGTCCCCAGTCTGTAGCTCTGCATGGGATTGTTGTGTCCAAAATGAAGTACCCAACATTTGGACTTATTAAACATCATCCCATTAGAATCAGCCCAGCTCTCCAATCTGTCCAGGTCCCTCTGTAGGGCCATCCTACCCTCTAACAGATCAACCCTTCCTCCCAGCTTGGTATCATCTGCAAATTTGCTGATGATGGACTCAATCCCCTCATCCAGATCGTCAATAAAGATATTAAACAGGACGGGACCCAATACCGATCCCTGGGGGACACCACTGGTGACCGGCCGCCAACTGGATGAAACCACCATTCACCATCACTCTTTGGGCTCGGCCATCCAGCCAATTCCTAACCCAGCACAGAGTGCTCCCATCTAGGCCACGGGCTGCCAGCTTCTCTAGGAGTCTACTGTGGGAGACAGTGTCAAAGGCCTTGCTGAAGTCCAGGTATACCACATCCACAGCCTTCCTCTCATCCACCAGGCGAGTCACATGGTTGTGAAAGGAGATCAGGTTGGTCAGGCAGGACCTACCCCTCCTAAATCCATGCTGGCTGGGCCTGATTTCTTGACCGTTCTGGAGGTGGCGCATGATTTCACCCAGGATTATCTTCTCCATGATTTTACCTGGGACCGAGGTCAGGCTGACAGGTCTGGAATTACCTGGATCATCCTTACGGCCCTTCTTATGGATGGGCGTCACATTGGCCAACTTCCAGTCTTCCGGGACCTCTCCAGTGAGCCAGGACTGCTGAAAGATGATGGAGAGCGGCTTAGCAAGCTCATCCGCCAGCTCTCTCAGCACCCTAGGATGGATCCCATCCGGCCCCATAGACTTATGAGGGTCCAAGCGGCTCAGCAGGTCTCTAACCTCCTCCTCATGGATTGCAGGAGGGCCATATTTCACCCTGCCCCCATCAACCACTTCAGAGGGCCAACTGTCAAGCGAGCTGACATCCTTGCTGTTGAAAACTGAGGCAAAGAAGGCATTAAGTACCTCAGCCTTCTCTGCATCTTTGGTTACTAGATTTCCCTCCACATCCAACAAGGAGTGGAGGTCGCTGCTGCCCTTCTTTCTGCCATTGATGTATTTATAAAAACTCTTCTTATTATCCTTAACAGAAGTGGCCAATTTGAGCTCCAGCTGGGCTTTTGCTTCCCTGATTTTCCTCCTAGACAACTTAACAACATCCTTGAACATGACCTGGCCTACATCCCCTTCTTTCCAACGATGATACATCCTCTTTTTCTTACTTAGCTCCTTCAGAAGTTCCCTACTCATCCAGGCCGGCCGTCTGCCCCTATGACTCTTCTTACAACACACAGGGACAGCCCGCTCCTGCGCCTGCAAAATTTCATTCTTGAAGTGTATCCAAGCCTCCTGGACCCCCTTGCCACTAAGAGCTATTTCCCAGGGTACTTTCCTGACCAGTTCCTTAAATAATCCAAAATCTGCCCGCTGTGCAGTAGTTCTATCGGTTTTCACAAGCAAAGTAGATCAAGGTCTATTTGGTACATAGCAGAACTCAAAGTAAAACATCAGACAGAGTGTGGGAACAAATACTGATGAATCAGAATATAAGCTTTTCTCTGTCTCAAAACTAAGTCAGACATCTATCATGATTTTAGATACTGATGGTATATTTTTTTCAGAAGAGTGTTACCCTAAAGCCATTGGTAGGGAGAGTGCATGACACTCTAGATTGGCAAGACTTAGAGCATCACTTTTGGCATGACACCCAACCTCACATAAATTCTGTGGTTTCAACAGAACGCAAAGGTGCTTTATTTTCTTTCTGTGAAAGGTTGTTAGAGAGACTCATAAAAAAAAGAAGCAGCTTCATTTCAGTATTTTTTGCATAACACTATATTATATGCTATAGGACAGTAAGCATTAGATGTATTCAGGATATTACAGTGTAATTTTAGAATTTTCCCTTTACTTTGAGATTTATTTTTGCTTGAGACATTATTTAGTACTACAGTTAAAAAGGAAAAATCTTTTTAATAATTATTGCCACCAGTTTAAAATATTACACACAGTCTGACTCACTGAATGTGTTCACTTCAGCATGAAGAAATACTAACACAAGGTCAAATAGCACTAAAAATAGGGCTATAAGTACATACATGTAGAAATATCAGAATTTAATATCAGAAGCTATGTGCTATTGATTAGTCTTACACTTATTGCCAATCCTATAATTTCACCAATTAAAAGAATTAGGCATTTGAATACTAAAGAGGCACATGGAATGATGGGAGAATGGCTCTTAAGCAAGGACAGACCAGAAGGAGGGGGAACTGCGCTTCATATGAGACAGCAGCTGGGGTGCATGGAGCTCTGCCTGGGGATGAATGAGTTGAATGAGAGTTTAGGTATCAGAGCATCTCTCGTATGAGGATGGCTCAGGCTGCAGAAGAGAAGGCTAAACGGGGATCTCATCAATGTATATAAATACATCAGGGAGGGTATAAAGGAAATGAAGCCACGGTCTTTTCAGTGGTGTCCAATGACAGGACCAGAGGCAACGAGCACAAACTGAAAACACAGGAGGTTCTGTCTGAACATCACGAAAAAAAATTTTAATGTAAAGGTGACCAAGAACTGGTACAGGTTGCTCAGAGAGTTGTGGAGTCTCCAACCTTGGAGATACTTAAAAGACACATGGATATGGATCTGGGCGACTAGTTCTGGTGGCCCTGCTTGAGCAAAACGAGCTCCAGGGGGCTGTTCTAACCTCAAACACTCTGTGATTCCATGATATACTATGGCGGAATTTATATAACCATCCACCTTAAGTTGCCCATGGGGGGACGGGATTAATGTTACCAGTTTGAAGTACAGATGCTTATTCTGATTGTTCATTCTTTCTCTACTGTCAAGAGAAATACTGATGAAAAGCAATTTATCTCATCTTAAATACTTATTTCAGAACTGGATTAATTACCTGTAGAAGGGTTCCTGTGTCTCTCTCTGAATTATAGAGGAAGCCTAGACCACTAACTCACATTTGACACCTAACTTATGATGACAAAGTTAAGTGGTATTTATCCTACTACTGTAGATTTCTAAATGAGGTGCAGCCCAAAGTTAGGTGTCTGTTTTTCTACTTTAAGGGAAATTATTCTGATTTAACTTGAGCGAAATGTCTGAATTTGTGGGAGTACTGATTCATAAATTTGCTGCTTTACAAGTCAGTCTTATGATTAGGTTTTTTTGTATTTACCATTTTGTTTATTGTTTTACATTACATCTTATATAATGCAACACCAGATTAAGAAAATATCTTGTAAATCACTCTCTTTAGGCAAGCTACTTTGAAAACAATATTTTACACCTTTTTCTGTCATACAATATGGCAGAAGACAGAACACAAGGAAAGCATACAAATATGTAGGCAGGAATGGACAGCTCAGGTCATGGGAACATGGTAAAAAAAATCTAAAAGAAATATAGAGCATAAGAGCAAGGAAAACCAGCTGATCCCTAACACTAAATATAAAACTGAATTCCTGACTATTCATCAGAGGGAGATAAAGTAATAAATTTTCACCTCTGCTTCTAAGGTTGAAAACTGCATTCCTTGAAGAATGTTCTATAGAAGATTGAGTTAGTCTCATGCACAAGGTACAGGACTGAGATCACAGAAAGAAAGAAAAAATAAGTAAGTAGCCTCATGGTAAATAAGATTAAGAAAACAATACCGTTACTATTCATTGGTCCCTATAATGCCAATAGAGAAAAAGCACAAAGAAGGAATGTCAAACACAGGTAAGTGAAAATCCTTAAAAATACAGAACTTGTACTGCAAGTAGAGGAAGCAGTACAGAAAAATAGTTAAGATGTTACCCAATTGTAATGATGAAGAATGCATGCTGCTTTAGAGAATGAATGAATTTGAGTAAGGCAGTGTGGGAACATGAAAATTATAGGTAGGAATCTTTTTATTTTTTTAAATGTTCATGACCAAAGAGGTAAATGAAAATACTAATTTCTTTCAAGCAGTATTATCCTGACGATGCTGCACAGGCTGAAATATATTTATGAATTTGATGGAAAAGCCATTCACTTTGATGATAATTTTCGTCACCTGCAAGCTGTACACATACATCTTTCTTAACTAACCAGCATTTTTAGCATGTTTTCTTAGATGTCACAGTATGTTATCAAAATGTTTTACTTTTTAAAAATACTAGTTTCATATTTATGTTCAAGAACTTTCATTCCCACGAGTTGACCAAGTTATTTTATTCCTCTTCTCTACAGTTTTCGTCTGCTGTACCTCCCAGTGAGCTGTGCTGACTCCTGCTGATTCTGTTCTTAGTCTTCTAGTTCTCCTCATGTTTGGAGCAGGAATCCCTAACATCTAATTAAGGGTGTAAATTCCCTTATGCTGGAATCATCTCAAGCTGGGACTTTTGCCTTGGAAAACGTGACCTATGCTGTGAGATAATTTAGATGATTTTGAAAAGTAATATTTTAAGCTAAAGGCCAACTTGTAAAGGCAAAACTCACCTTTTTCTCAGTTCTTAATCAGAGAGGAAGTTATATTTATTTGTTTCCAAAATTAGTTTCATATGTGAGACTGTGCCTGAATAGAGCAGAGTAAAACCTGAATAGAAGTTTCAGGCTATTTTCTGAAAAACTAAAATAAGAGTATCTGTTGTTCTGTCCTAAATAAAAACAGTGAAAGTAGATAAAAAATGGAGAACAGCATTGAAAAAAAAACAAAACCAACCAAACAAACAAACAAAAAAAACCCCCAACAAAATATGAGCACTGGAAAAGTATTTATAGTCAGTTGTTTTCACAATGGTACCTTCAAAAGAAGTGATGATTTCTGCATTACCTTTCATTGTATTTTAGTCAAATGAGAGAGAAAACAGTAGCTTTTATCTTGTATAAACAGTTCTTGGCTCTGAAAGCTTCTGTTCAAGTCCAGACTTACTGAGCCACTAACAGATTGAGAAGCTTCAGAAAATGTCTGGTTTGGAGCTGCCTTATAAGCCTAACAATACAGACAGCAGAGGTTTTCAGGCTTTTATTTGCATCCACTGAGCAGCATAATGTGCTCATTTTCAGAGGTTATCTCCAATGTCTGTAGCACTCTTAGAACAGTGTCTGCAGAGTTCTGATATCACATTTCCCAAACTTCTCTCTCCAGAATGTGTCTTGCTTGCTTGTAAATGATCACATAAAATTAAATCTTGAAATGTGTCTTGATGCTTCAGTGTTAGAAGTTTTGAAATATTGTGACATTTTCTACAATTGACTTGATATTAAAACTGTAATTTCTAATAAAATGACAAGCTACAAGATAGGTCAGTAAATTTTAGGATCTGGTTTCTTTAGAAAGCATACTGAGTGTGCTTCTAAGTTTTAGTTATTCTGAAGTACCGCAGAAATTTTTTTATGATAAGTTTTACATTCATCTTGTCTGTATCCTAAGAATTCTCTTCTACTAATTAGGACTTTGCACAGAGTTAATTTTGCTGTACTGAAATCTTTCAACAGTTAGAAAGACTCTATAGGAAACATTTGCTCTATTGGCATCTCAAAGAGCCATTTCACCTCCTTCTGTTATTGCAAATATTGTTAGGTTTTCTGAATTACTTGTTGTGACCTATTTAGTAAGACTTGGCACTTAGCTCCATGTTCCTCCTTTTCCCTCCCTTCCAAAGGCCAGCTTCAAGGACATGAGCTTTACTATATATAATTGTCCCCAGTGGATATGTCCACAAGACAAGAGTATTTTCACATCAACTATGGTAACTTTAAACCAAGCTGCCTCTGATTATCTACAATTCCATAAACCAAATATATCCCAAGTACTCCCCAGTGCACCTACGTACTCCAATTGTTATGAAGGTACATCCCAGTTTACCTAGCGCCCTTCTGAGTGGTCTTCTCTAGGAACAAAGTAAACAGATAATTTTTCCTTTATGGCTCAAAGAACAGTATTTATTTCAGCTTGCCACCACACACACATGAACCCTACAGTTCTTACAATTCTTCATTTGCATCACATACACATTAAACATATTGTCCCATTTATATTATGATGGAGACATCCATGTCATGCTTGATGCCTTTTGGACAATACTAGAATGAGAGAAGATGCTAAAAAAAAAAATCAAAGAAATAACCACCAAAATATTTTCCTGGCAAACTTGACAATTGTTCCTGGCAATTGTTACTGTATCCCCAGCTATACACAAGTGGTTCAGGCAGGAATTGTGCAATTCTGTAATGGAGACATTTAAACACAGATAGGGAATATTTGCAAGTGGTTCCAGAATTTTGCATGCAAACGGATGTAGAAACAAATGTGTCCTGCTCTTCTTCATGTGGAGACACTTATTATCATTATTAAAAAAAGCTAGTCATGTGGCATCAGAAACATGTTGAAGTAACAGCTAGTTTCAGAAAACAGGACTATTGGTGAGATACAGACTACAGCTTGTATTGCTGAGTATACATATGAAATGTCAACTGCAACAATACTGCATTCCCTGAAACTGGGCTCGATGGCAGCTTCAGAACTAATAGTCTGAAAAAAATGGAAAAGGCACATGGCACTAGGGGTATAAAGGAAGCCGTTCTCCATAAAGAAACTTGCACAAGCAAATGTCAATGTATTCAGTCATCGTATTTGCAATGGGGTACAGGTCCCTACTATTAGTTTGGTAAGTATTATTTGGTAAGTATTATTTGGTAAGTATCTAAGACTGTGGCCAACAGTCTTAGATAACTGCTGGTCAAAGTAATCTTCTGATTGTGCAAGCCCTGGGAAAACTCAATTTAATTACACACATAGCAAAAGCTGGTGCAGAGTTCATCTGGCGGCTTGAAATCAAAATAGTGTAAGGCCTACAACACCATTCGAATGCCAGTGTTTTAAAAAATGGATGTTTACTGATAGTCTGATACACTTCACCCACTGCAAGACCAAACACAAGTCCTTTTTTATAATGAAGACAGTATATTTTTTATTTCTTGAACCCGTTTATTCAAGCAAAAGGAAAAAGATATCAGGGATCCAAAATAATCTCAGCATGGAGGCTTACAGTTCTCAGACCCTTTCTTTTTTAAAAACCTAGTAGAAAAGCCGCTTAATATTTTATAGTAAATACAGAAAATTACTAATCTTTTCCTTGTATTGGCTTACAGTTTCCATCTTGATTTTTAAATATACATGATTTTCTCTATTTAAACTAATACTAGCTAATCTGTGTTTTTGATCTTTGGATCATAAGATTATACATATTTGTTTTCAAAGTGATGTGTTTTTCCTGCTAAATTCAAAATTTCAGAGGTATGAAAACAGATATATCTTTTGTAATACACTGATAATTATGGCACCATACACAAAGGAAATGTTCACTAAGCAAACATGCCACAGAAGGACATGTACACTTAAGAAGAAAATAGAAGTTGTATTTTCTACAACATATTCTAAATTTAATTCTTCTATAAGAATTTTGTCATTTAATAGAATAGGACAGAAACAGGAATAGACTACAACAGAATAGACTATTTCAGTTGGAAGGTGCTTCCAACGATCATCTAGTCTAACTGTCTGACTAATTCAGGGCTGACCAAGGTAAAGTGTATTACTAAGAGCATTGTCCAACCTGTCTCTTTAACACTGACAGGTTGGGGCATCAACCACCTCTCTAGGAATCCTGTCCCAGCATTTGAACAGCGTCTTGGTCAAGAAATGCTTCCTAATGTGCAGTCTAAACCTCCCTTGGCACAGCTCTGAACCATTCTCAAGCATCCTGTCACTGAACACCAACCAGATGAGCTTCGTACCTCCCTTTCCAATTCCCCTCCTATGGAAGATGTAGAGAGCAATAAGGTCACCCCTCAGCCCACCTTTCTCCAAACTAGACAATCCCAAAGTCCTAAACCACTCCTCACAGGACATTCGTTTCAGCTCTTTCACCAGCTTGAGTGCCCTCCTCTAGATGCATTCAAGGACCTTCACATCCTGCTTAAATTCTGGGGCCCAAAGCTGCACACAGTACTTGGGATGAATCCACACCAACACTGAGTACACCAGGAGAATCCCCTCTTTTGATCGGCTGCTTATACTGTTTGATGCACCCCAGGATGTGGTTTGCCCTTTTGCCTGCCAGAGCACACTGACTGATGCTGAGCCTGCTGTTAACCAGCACCCCAGACCCCTTTCTGCAGCGCTGCTCTCCAGCCACTCGTCTTCCAGTTTATAGTAGTGTCCAGCATTGCTTCATTCAAGGTGCAGAATCTGGTTTGAACATGGAAAAGAATTGCAATAGAGCTTCTGTCACCAATTTTGGCTTCTATCTTTCAATTTTTAATTCACATCTCAAAATTAAAATCAAAGGCACAAGTTTAACAATAATGAAATTCCAACCCTAAATGACAGACAACATTTGAGTCTACTGACAGTACAGCGTAAGAGTTGATAGAAGAATATAGCGAGTTATGCAAGTGGACCTGTAAAGTTTTCCTGGCTCAATAATTTGTTGATATTTTGCTGCACAAAAAAAATAAGAAAAATCAGTGAACATTCCTCCCTAGCAATAGAGGGGAAAAACCTGGAGCAGTGTGAAGAGGATGTGTACGGGAAGCGTGTACAGGCAATAAGTGACTGATATCTGCAGGAAAGAACATAGAATAAGGTGAAATCTGGGAACTTCTCCACAGATGTTTTCATGAAGTCTTATAATACATACAGACCTGGAATACTGAAAGCAAATCGTAGTTTTTCCAACTCCACATTCCTACAACCAGAACAGACTGAGCAGAGAGACAGATGGCTGTTCAGTTCTGGCTACAGCACTAACAGCAAAAGGTAATACAATCTGTGGTTAACATTTTAGACCAAAAACATGAAGGAATGTCCACACTCATCCAAAAAAGCTTTTCAAAAAAGAATAGTTACAAGTCCTTGTAATTGCTGTATGGTCTTGTAATTGTCATTAATATGTCAAAGATGTTATTATTGAAGTACTAGTTTAGCAGTCTTAATCAGTAGCATTGCTGAAAGACAGTAACAAAAAAACAGAGTTAGATTTCAGTTTTGTAACAGCAACTGTATAGGATCTTAATACCACAATTTCCTCCATACACAGTCATAGCAAATACAGAAAGCACTAACAGCGCCAAAGGCTCTGTTCATCATCCCTACGATGAGGCTCTGATTCATTCCCTAACATGTCCTGAGAAAATATTCCCAGGCTGTCAGTTCGAATAGCTTGCTGAGATAAAACACTGTGATATATCCAGAGTGTCAGACCCCTGAACTGTTCCAAAAACTGTGTGGAGAAAATCTATATAACTTAAACGAAACAAAAATGACCTGGCTTTCCTAATGCATAGGCTTAATCTACTTTAATAGGAATAAATGAGTAGAGATGTTGTAAAAGTGCAGGAAACTTATGAGCAATACTGTGCAAATTTTATTTTAAACTATTCATCTTTAGGGTTAGTCCTCTAACACTTAAATCACCACCTACTTGAATTATATGTTGTCTAAGTGCCAATTATGAACATTTAACCTGCCAAGTAACAATTACAGCATGTGCCTATAAAAGATCATGATTGCTTCAGTCATGAAATATCCTTCCTTAGCAGGTTTTCAAGGTTTTAATACATTGGGCATCAAATCCATTACAAACATAATTCTTTTCTTGAACAAATAGAAGCAACATTAGGAATCCACCAAATTTTCCAATAAAAATAAACTGAAAAGGTCTTAACATTTTTTGATTGTATTTGTGAAGTATTAGTATTAGTTCTCTAGTTCCTCTGACCAGTCCATGGCTGTCGTATATTACCAGAGTTCCAGAAAGAGACTGAAATGATCTTATTTTCCAAAACCAGAAGTAGTTTTAGGAGCTGAAATTGGAAAACAACTCTCATTGACATTAAAGCATAGAGACAAGATCTAACCCAAGACCACAATGCTATACCAGAAACGTCTATCATTACACACCTTGTATATGAAGTGCCCGTTTACATTAAGAGGTGAAAAGGTCTGTGCTAAAACCACATAATGAATTCAGAGTATTTTTTATAAATATGTACGGTCAACCAAACAAGAAGAACTCACTGCAAAGCCTTTCAATTTTGATAATATGCTAGAGCAATGCACATAAATTTCCTACACTAAGCTTAGTTATGTATCACTCTTCCAACTATTTCATTCCACTTAAAATCACAAATATATCAAGTATATGTCCAGTACACCAGCACAGAAATTTCTGTAGCAGAAAGGTTCACCACATAGGTCTATTCTATCAATTCTCTGCTACAGCAGTGTTTCTTAGGTGCCGTATGCCAGCAGCAAGAGGTCTTGAATGCCTGCTGTCCCCACATGGGCCCAGGCCATAGAAACAGAATAGGCTTCCTGACTGTGCCATGGAGTGAAACTCAGACATAGGAGAGAAATAACATTTAACAATCATGAGACTTTTTAAAGGACTGAAGAAAAGGATGCAGTCTGAACGCAGATTTTGACTTAAGATATCCATCAAACAACAAAAAGAAAAATATGCCAGAGGGCAGAATAAATGAAATCAAGCTACAGAAAAGAAGCTGACATAGTAAAAATTGATAAGGACAAGAAACTAACTAATTTAGAAGAATTTCATATGCACAAAGAAATGATCATTAGGGGAAAATTATAAAAAAGCACTCAGTTAAATTGTAAGTATTACTGAACTTCAGAAATATTAAAAGCCAAACTTCCAGGTAAGACAAAACTTAAGAAATTACACACCTCCATTGTAATATAAATACCATGAGGAGTTTGAACCAGCTAAAAAACCTCAAATAAAGTATCTTTAATTAAAAGCCTCTTTTCCCATTAAATTCTTACCTCAAGATGTGAAAACTCATAATTTGTAGTTTATGACTTCCTTTGCATCAGTATATGAAATTTCACTGATTCCTGCACCAAACACAGTAACTTATATTTGTCAGGGCATATGGCTTTGTCAGACTTTTATGATTCATTCCACCTTACTCTTCAAATTAATAAACCTTTAGAAGACTGTATTGTCTCCTTATGAGATACCGCTGAATCTATTTTTTGAGTTGAATAGGGAGAATCCTTTACATATCTCACTGTTTCCAGTCTTTGTATATTTTTTGTAGTTTTGCATTCTCACCAACACGTCACCGTCATTTTTAAGTCATGGCTGTGAATCCATCCCATCTCAAGCACATTTTACAGGAACAGTTGACACTGTCCTGCAGTAACTTCCACTCCATTGCTCTGCTCACCAGAAAAACAGAAGATCACAGAATCTAAGAGACATCACGGCACTGAACCTAATCTGAAGAGGGAGGAGAAAAAGGGCTAGGAGTAGGAGTGATAAAAGTAAATAAAGGAGGGAGTAGGTAACAGGGCACGTGAAAAATGCCACAACAGGCTCCAGACACACTGGGTTTTTGTAACATCAGAAAATCAAAAAATACCATTCAAGGTCAGGCTGGACGGGGCTCTGAACAACATCTAGCTGAAGATGTCTCTGTCTCTGCTCATTGCAGGGAGCTTGGACTAGATGACCTTTAAAGGCACCTTCAAACCCAAACTATTCTTTGATTTGACGATTCTATGAAAATAAGGTATCTTTAAAGGCCTGTGATCAATAGAACTGCACATGGTATTTCAATAGTTCGTACTGACGCTACTTAAAAATAAAAATGTCTTTATCTTTTCTCTCAATTTCATGTTCTATATCTAAAGATCACATAAGGAAAATTCTTATTGTTACCACAGCACTGCACCAGGAGTTCATGTTGACTTACCTGTCTGTTAAAATCCCTGGACTCTTCTTGGAGCAATAAGCATTCTTAAAAATTTAGAAATCTTGTTCCTCATTCTATCAGTATCACTTTGCATGTGTCTGTACCAAAACACACTCTGGAGTGAACACTAGATACTAAACAATCTAGATTACTCTGCATAACTACGCTGACATTACTTGCTATTCATCAGTCTTTTATCAGTCACACTTGATTTTTTAGTGATCTTTGATTAGACTCCTTTGATAAAACTGTTCAAAACCATGAATTTCTAGTGTTACATCTATGCAGTTACTTTTATGCCAATCTTGTAATCTTATCAAAGCATGAAGTCAGCTTTCCTTACAAGAGCTATTATCCCTAGAACACACTGATTTGCATCAATTATATTCTTATCCTTTAATTCTTTTCTGTTTTAAGCAGCTTAGTTACGTATGACTTTTCTACTAGAAGACAGTCTAACTCACTCATGGTCAACTCACTTCATTGTTTTAAACATTAGCATAATGTGGGCACATACACAACCTTCAGAAATTTCACCACAGTAAACTACAGTTAGGATCAGCAAATTAAAGCTGTAGCCAGCAAACTCTTAAGTATGTTGATTCACTTCCATAAAGACTTGTAATAGACATTATATCAATATCTACATAAAATCCCCAATTTCACTCAAATTTAAAATAACATTAGTCCACATAAGCACAGCAGAACTACATCTAACTAATACTTAAACAAATTAAAAATCTGATATACAACTGCTTGGGGTTTTTGTTCTCATGTTATGAGATAGAATACCCACACAAATATCAGGGACAATCAATTTCTGCCTAGAGGGACTAAGAAAGTTAAGCAAAAGACAAGCACACTAAGAACGAGCATTTTTATTTAGTCTTTGAGTAATATTTGTATTAGTTGATACATAAAGATACATACTTCAAACATAAGAGTAATATAAGTTTAATTTTCACAAATCCCATAGAAGCAGCATTTCTCAAAACAGAACACATGTAGTAGCAGGAAATTAATACAAACCACTTCAAAATTATGCATAGACACAGTGTGACTGCATCTTGAAGACTACATTCTGTTCTGGTCCCTCTGGTTAAAAAAAATATAATAGATTTTTTTGTAAGTACAATGAGGCTGACAAAGATGATCAAAAGGAAAAGAAAAAAATGGCCAGCAAAACCTATAAAGTGTATACACTTTTACAGAAAGAGAGTAGATTTTTTTTTTGCTATTGTACCTAAAAGAATAAAGCAAAAATCAAATTATTGGAGATTACAAAACAGCAGGTTTTATAAAAAATAAAAATCATCAGGCAAAATTTACCATTATGATTTTTGAAACTTCAGTATTCTTTAAATTGACTGGTTTAATGCATGACTTCCTATTAAAAATTCCAAGAAATATCATTAACTGTCAAGTAGGTAAGGGTTGGACATTCAAGCTATGCCTAAATTTTATTTTTGACTCATACTGCTTCAAATATATTTTCCAACTTTGTCCTGTTACAGCCTTTTATCATAAACGTTTTATTCATCTTCCTAATACCACACAATGTTTCACATCTTTGCTTCTCAAAATGATATCAATCTCTTCTGAATTTGCCCCAGATTCTTCTTTTCAAGCATTTCTTTTTTCTTACCTTTAAAATTCTTCATGACTCGTTTGCTATTTTCTGCCTCCTAATCCCACCAGTTGACTAGTAGTCATGCTGTAACTATCCAACTGCCTATCCACTCTGCCCTACATCACACGAAATAGTAGACTACTTCATTGTAGTCTACTCTCTAACACTTCAAACATCTTCTCATCTCAGAACATAAAACCCAGTGACTACATCTTAGGTGCCAACTAGTATGACATAATTATCACAACTAGAGAGTCCAAATAGGGGCTATCATAATAAAAATTAAAGTGTTAAAATGACAGAATTCCTTCTTAAAAAAACCAAATCCATGTGCAATATAACAATAAAATTTCAAAGAAAACGCCAGTGACTTATTTCCAGTGTGAACTACACTGCTACTGTACTGAAAGGATGTTGCAGCAGAAAGTAATTTGATCCTAAAATCCTGATCAGTTTAACATGCAATAGAACAGTAAACAAAAGCTTCCATTGTTGGAGGAAAAAAATACCACAACAGCATGGATTAAAACAGGTAAAGAGCTGTTTAATCTGTCTCAGAACTCTACCCAAAGCAAATTCCTCAGGCTTTATGGACAAGAGAGAAAGAAGCTGTGTTGACTTTTTCTTTTCCCCAAAAAACCTTCCTAACATTACAGCCACCAACAAATAAACAATATTCCAAGAAGCCATTAACCTTGGGATCATCTTCTCATTTTACAGGTTTGTGAGCAGACTTTCAAGAAGTTTTATATGGTGAAGAGGAAATAGCTGCAAGTTCATTAGATGTGTGTCCCGAGTCAGTCAGTAAATACAAAACGCAAATGTAAATAAATACACCTTATACATATTTATAGCCGAGAAAAGCTGCATATATTATCTTAGCAGACATGCGGCTCCTACTCAGAAATTAGTTTATGCCCACATGAAGCCAGGTGAAGTGAAAGGCAATGCAGACATGTTCTGAATAACACATCTCTCACGTGCCAGTTACCATGAAAACCTCATCTGTAGGTTATACAAAAAATAGAAAATTTGGACAAAACTACAAATCAGCCATGCCTTTGTACAAGTCAATATAAACTGCTGAGTTTCAGAATTGAGTTGTTTATCTTTTAGATCAAAAACAACTGCAGACACTTGTGATCTCTATAGTAACAGCAACGTAACACACATAAGAAAGACTTTAGTAGTTAAATATAACTAGAACAGTGTCACAATAATATAAGATAAAAATAGCCTGCTATTTCATAAAGCTAGCGCTGACCCACATTAAGGTGTTTTCCAGGCTGATGGTATCCAGCAGGAAATTGACTCCTGCGCCTCTCTCAGTCACGCATGGGGTGATACCATAAATGTTTCCCATCGCTGGATTTCTACCCATGAGATGTCTGCCTTTCTGCACTGTCTGTGTCTTGGGAGCCGGCGTTTCCTAGGAGTGAGAGAGAGCACAAGGCTGAATCCATATTGCTTCCCACACCACTTCTGGCCTACTGGGCTGATCTCCCATCTGTAATCTGTAAAACCAGAAATCACTTGATCTCGACTGAATAATCCACGGACAAAATACACTAAGAGTTTCCTGTTAGCATTAAACTTGCAGAAGAGGTTTTGCAGCCTGTGAGTGAGAGGTGTGGGGACTAAAACGCACGCACAGCCCCAACTCAGATCAGAAAGCTGGAGCACCTCTGCTATGAAGGCAGACTGAGAGAGTTGGGGTTGTTCAGCCCGGAGAAGGCTTTGGAGAAACCTCATAGTGGCCTTCCAATATCTGAAAGCGGCCTACAGGAAAGTCGGGGAGTGACTTTATACAAGGGCCTGTAGTGACAGGACGAGGCAGAAGGGTTTTAAACTTGAAGGGGGAAGATTTTAGATTAGACATTGGGAAAAAATTCTTTATACTGAGGGTGGTGAGGCACTGGCACAGGTTGCCCAGGGAAGCTGTGGATGCCCCCTCCTTGAAGTGTTCAAGGCCAGTTTAGATGGAGCCTTGAGCAGCCTGGCCTAGTGAGAGGTGTCCCTGCTCACGGCAGAGGGGTTGGAACTGGATGATCTTTAACGTCCCTTCCAACACAAACCATTCTACGACTCGCCCGCCGCCGCCCAACCCCGCTGCCGGGGGCCCCAATGCGCCCTCAAAGCGAACGGCCCTCCTGCCTCACTCCCCTCCCCGCCCCGCCCTGGCGCCTTCCCCTCGGCCACCCCCTGCCCTGAGCTGTGGCGGAAGAGCCGCCCCGCAGCGGGGCGCGAAGGAAGAGCCCAGACCCCGCCGCCCCGGAGGAGCCGGAGAGCACGCCAGGCGCTTCCTAGCGAAAGGCCAGCGAGGGGGTAGGGCTCCCGCGCAGGGTGGACCCGGCCCCTAGGAGCGCTCCCCGCCCTCATGTCCCGCTCTGCCCCCGCCGCGCCGCGCCCCTCCCCAGCCCCGCCACCTCCCGCTCCATTCACGAACCGGTTCTCGCCGGCTGCCTCCGCCTCTCCCGCACCTCCACCCGGGCTGCCCGCGCCACGCCCCCCCGTCCCGAACGCTCTGGCGGCGCCTCTCATTGGGCGAGCGCGACGCCCGTCACCGCCGTGAGCGAGCGAGGGGCCGGCCCGGGGCGCTTGCGCGGGAGGCGGCGCCGAGTGTCCCTCCTGGTGCACCCGCGTCCGCTGCGCGCCAGCCCGCAGAGCCGCCCGCCGCCGCAGCTGTATGGTCCAGCCCCGCTCCGCCGCCGAACCCCCTCCGGCAGCTCCGCGGCCTCCAGCGCCTCCGCCTCCTCCTGGTCCTGCTCTTCCTGCCCCCGGCGGTGGCGCCCGCACCCCGGCTGTATGATCAGGCTACAGTCTTCAATGAGTAACCATATTCCTGTAAGTGCCCCCCTCCCCCCGCACCCTCGCCCCGCCGGGTTTGCGCCCCGCCTGCGCCCGGCTCTGCGTCTGCACTCTCTACCGTTCTTTCCCCCTCCTCACGCCCTCTCCTCCATGTTGTCTCTTTGTTCTGTCGCCCGGGCCACGCCGGCTGCGGGCGGCTTCTCGCAGCGCGGGGCTGCGGCTCCTCTCGGGCGGGAGAGCCGAGCCAGCCCGGCCGCGGCCTCGCCTTCCTCCGCCCCTCTCCTCCCGCCCGTCGGTGCCCCCTCCCCTCTGATACAGGGGCGACCTCCGCGGGTCCCGAGCGCTTTGTAAGCTCGGCTGTGAGCCCCGGCCGCCGGGGTCTGGCGGCGCCCGCCGGGCCAGGGAGGGCAGCGCCCCCGCAAGCAGGGTCCCGCTCCCCTCGGCCGTGCCGGAGCGGCGGCGCCGGGAGCCCTGGGCCCGGGCGGCGGCTCCGGGGGACAAGATGGCTCCCCGCCGGGAGCCTGATGGAAGCGTGATGCGAACCCGTGACCGGCGCGGCTGGGGCGGTGTCGCGGCCGGGGCAGCGGCTCTGCGCCGGGGAGCGGCTGGCTGTCCCCACATCCCCGCGTTCTCGGCGGCCGGAGCTTTCCGGGCAAGCCCAGGCTTGTCCGCTTCCCCGCGTGGTGCGGCGGGGGCTGAGGAGGGAGCGCGGCCCCGCGTGGGAGGGCGAAGCGGCCGGGGCGGCCTCTTGGTCTCTGGCGTGGCGTGCTCGGGCGGGGGTGTCGGGACCGGCCGCCAGTGAGGACGTGAATCCCTTCCCCAGCGAGCTTTATGCAACAGCGTGGGGTGTGCCCGGGCTCACGCGTGCGCCGGCCGCGCCCAGGCTGGGCTTGTCGGTGGCCCCTCGGCAGGGAAAAGAGTCTGCAGAGGAGCCGTTTAAGTACGCGTCTAAGTGGCCGTCTCTGCAGCCGCCTGCTGTTAACCCTTAGAAGCTCGCGAATGCTGGGACGGATTGCCCAGAGAGGTGGTAGATGCCCATCCCTGGAAACGTTCAGGGTCAGTTTGCCCGGGGCTCTGAGCAACCTGATCGAGTTGAAAATGTCCCTGCTCACTGCAGAGGAGCTGGACTTAATCACCTTCATGGTCCATTCCAACCCAAACCATTCAGTGATTCTCACCAAACCTGTTTTTTAAACCGTACCATCTAGCTTTTCAACGAAGACATTTCCTTCTGGAGGTGGGTCACAGCTCAGCACGGAAGTTTTTACTTTCTTCATATGCTTGCCTTATTTTTATACTGCCATCGTTATCTTGCTGTCTGTGCTGCTGCCCAACGTCTGTGACCGCAGAGTACAATGTGTGCTTAAGCACAAACAATGCAAGGGCTGCTGGTGGTAGTAGACCCTCTGAAAGAAGAAAAGCAAGGAAGACAAAGCATTACCAAACAAGATAATTATTGTATGGTAATGGTAGAAACAGGATTAGGGTCAGTTATGCGCAGATCTCGGTTGTTGTCTGCTAGCCAGGTGTACGAATTGCAAATATTATGAGCTGACAAATGCAGAGTCTCTGTGATATGAGGGTCCTGTGATTCTGGAGTTTTATTGTTGCTGGAGACAACTTTCCAACATGTCTACCTGCATCTGCAGGGTCTTTCCAAAGTGGTGACTCAGAAGCATTGAACACAGTCTCCGTGTAATCTCATAAAACTGTCAAATCAAAAAGCCTCAAGATGACACTTCAGTGTCAGCTCTTATAATTCCATTGATGGAACAGTAAAAAGGTTTTAAATTGTCTTATGGGAAAATGTGGAAGAGGCAATACAGAAATGGCACAACTGTGGGGGAGAATGTGAGAGTAAGAAAGAAAAATGGGTGACAGATGTAGCAGGAGCCAAGGGAGAAGGATATCATTGTTTTACTGAAACTAAATGTGTCACTAAGGCAGTAAATAAATAGAATTTAGGCTTATTTAATAACTTCTATCCTGTGAAAGCTTCCTGTTGTGGCAGAATACATGCCACATAAGAATGCCAGTGTGTAGGCTGACTGTAAGTGATCACTTCTTCTCTCAATGGTTAACCAGAACACCCAGATCAGGATATTAGTGAATTCTAAACTAGTAGCAAGTTGTTATATTTAATAAATTAAAATTCATTCTGTCAGATCCATACAAGATCTACCTCTGTGTTAAAAATAAGTCTGGGACTCGTTAAAGCTTTCTTCACAGCTGCAACTTCTTGTTTGGTACTCGTACCTTTATTAGACTTATATGAAGACAATTATTGCTGTATTTTATTGAGAAATTTAGCGTGCACTTACTTGAAACACAATGCAATAACTTTTCAGTAGGATGACAGGATTTATGTAATTTGTTAAAGTTAGTCTTAACTAATTTTGAGATGCCTTATTTTAAGAAACTCAAAAAAAGAAGGTGTATTAGACAAGGGGATGGAATGGTTTCTGTGGTGTCTTATTTTCCCCTATAGCTGTCAAAGCTTTTCTGCATGTTTTTTTTTGTTTGTTTTTTTTCATGGTCCAAGCAGAAGAACTAGGACAACAGTCACATGGCCTCAGTTTCATCATCTCTGAAAGCTGCATTTACTTGTTACACAGGAAGTTTTGAGATCATTTTCTCTTCCCCTTAAACTACATACTTCAGCCACAAGAAACATCCTTCCTTCACAGAGCATGTTGTAACATATTTACAATAAAACTTTGGAGTTTCCCATCTGTGATGCTGAGTGTATTTTCGTAGGCCATGAGTTGCTTTCTCTGGTCCAAAATGGGTAGGGTTTTCACTCTGGATATTATAATACAGGCATACCTGTGTCTGGTAGGTAGGTAAATCTTGTCAGCAATACCCAATGAACGTGTTCCTCAGCCTTCTGTAAAGGCTCTGTGGTTTGTACGCCTTGCTCTCCTGCTCCTCCTTTTCCGGTTTATCAGTTGCTAATTGGGCCTTCAGTAGTAAGAAGTCAGGGGTATTGTCCCTTTATCCTTCAGTAACTTCTTGTCAGATAGCAAGTTAGAACAATGAACTTACTTGCAAGTGTTCTCAAATTGTAATGATGGGTAATTTTAGTTTTCTAGTCTTGATCTTATGGTTTCAGTAGGTGACTACATGGCAGGTCTTGACTTCAGAGAATGTGATACCACGTTGTTGGTTCTGAGTATTAACATTTCTGGTCTATGAGGGGGTCCAGCAACTGTGAACCAGCTTGCAGATCTTCTGAAGGTAGATCGAAGTGTCATGTAACTGTGTAAACAAGTGCTTTTGTTTGCATGCTTCTTAAGAGGCTACCCAGTTATGAGCAAGCGTGTCAGCAGCATGGGATAACCTTACACTTCTCTGCTTTCCGTCTATCTGTGACCATCTGATAGATTACTTTCATAAGCAGTTTTTTTGCCAGACATAGGTGAGAGTTTCAAACTCGCAATGAACATAAATGTGAATCTGCTTGTGAGTGAAAACATACTTTCTGTCACAAAGAAGGGAATGAATTAAAGCTTTTATTTTCAAGATGTCTACCTCTTGCTTGAATAACTCTCCTCTCATTTCTCCTAGCATAAATGATAGTAGATGGTACAATTGTAAGTAACATAACTTTATCCTGTATTGGACATCATACTTTCTCTTAATGGGTAGTCCTGGCATATTAAATTTAGTTTTGTTTTCCAAGTTTATTTTGATGGATCTAACAGTTTAAATGTTGTTTGGCTTTCTGTCTCTGATAGAAACTGATGCTTTCCTCAAAGAAAACTCAAATGTAAATTGAAAAGAATATACTGGACTATAATCAACTTATGTGTTTCCATCCTCTCGGAATTTACTCATTTGGGTTTCCTCTAAACCCAAGATGGTCTTAATTACACAATACTGTTTTTATAGCTGGTGTCTTGTCATATGGGTCTTTTTGCTGAACTTAGCATTAAGCCAGAGTAGAAGTTAACCTATAACACAAACAGTATGCAAGTGTACTACTACTCGTCTTTGATTTTCATTTGGCTCCTGGAACAGAACTGACCTAGGTTGGCAAAGCCATCTTAGGATAGTACAGCACATTGCTGCATTAAGGGGTTGATCTGTATGTGGACCTTTCTGGCTAGCAAGGGTGAGAAGCAATGGCATTCACGTCAAAGGAAAATGTGAGCGTTGCTCCTTTGTAACGTGGCAGGAGCAGTTGCCAAGGCAAACAGTGAGACTCAAATACATGCTTGGTTAGGTCCTTAGTTGTCTGATTTAGTAAGGTGCTGATGTGTATAATTGCTAACTGTAAAGTGAGTGTTAACAAATTGAATTAATTTGTAGGGGTTAATTACACATGGAACTCAAACTTAACATTGCATAATGTACTGGCTTCAAGTTTGTGTAGGAATTTGGACTGTGCAACCAATTTCTAGATGTGATTTATTTAGATGTGTCTGTATTTAAAAAGCAGGATTTATTATTTAACTCAGGCATTTCTGCCTGCCCTCCTCCACTCTGTGATTAATTTGGTATGGTATTGAGTGTTCCTAGTTGTGTACTAAGAGTAGCCTACTGACCAGGGTGGATGAATCCTGATTAGTCTTCCTTCCTGCCCTTGTATGGGGTCATGTTAACTGCTTCCAGTTACTCTACATTCTTCTTTCCCCACCTAAACTCTCCCATCTTGCAGACTGGTAGGTCTTTTCTGTACCCTAGTGACCTCATTCTGTCTCCTCGTGCTCACCTGCATGCTTTTCTATTTTTCTTTCTGACAGGCTCTATAAGGGAAAAGGAGCAGTTATGATTCCTCTTAGCAGTCTTAGAGATAAACATGAGATCCGTTAGTGCATGAGGAAAGCTGCACAAGGTCTTGTGCAGCTGTACCTGCTTAAAGCTGTCCTGTTCCTTTTTACTGTTCTGCTTCTTAAACTAATTGGAAATGACTAAATAAGCTGTCTTTGGGTTGTTCTTTTTCAGTTACCTTTTTAGATGTTCCCTAAGTATGGTCCTAGGAGTCTAATGCATACCTTCTGCTAAGACATGACTCGTGTGTCGTGTGACAATTCCTAGAGCGCTTCTGAGTCTGAATTCTGGTCCCTGTTAAGTTATTCTTTGCCTTCAGAGGATCCTTCTTACTGCTTTTTTTGTGCCTATTAGATTTGGAGTTCTTGCTGTCTCTCAACTTATCACAAATAAAAAACAAATTTCTTTTTTTTTTATGCAAGTAACTGGCAAAGTTAATCCTCCAGCCTTTACAGAAAGCGTGATGGTAACATCTCTGGAGAGGCAGCAAAGTGCACGTGAAATTGTGCTATTAGTTTCTTTCCGCTAACTTCTTTCAACTTCTTTCTTATATTTGTTAGCAGATTGTGGTTTGTGGGTTGGTTTGTTTTTTTGTTTTTTTTTGAAGCAGTGTCTGGAAGCCGTCTGAAACCATGAATCATAGAATCTTTTGGTTGGAAAAGACATTTGAGTTTGAGTCCAACCGTACCCCTGAGCAATTCGCGTACCTACTTTTTAAATACCTCCAGGGATGGTGACTCAGCTGTCTCCCTGGATGCCTATTCCAGTGCCTGCTAATCCTTTCCGGGAAGAAATTTCTCCTGCTATCTAATTTGAACCTGTTCTGGTGCAACTTGAGGCCACTTCCTCTCGTCCTATCACCTGTCAGCTGGGAGAAGAGATCTAACACTCACCTCGCTACAGCCTCCTTTGAGGTAGTTGCAGACAGTGACGAGGTCATCCCTCAGCCTCCTTTTCTCTAGCCTAAGCAGTCCGATCTCCCTCAGCTACTCAGGTGGCTTGTTCTCCAGCCTCCTTACCAGCCTCGTTGCCCTTTTGTGGACGCACTCCAGCACCTCAGTGTCCTCTTGTAGTGAGGGAGCCTAAACCTGAACGCAGTATTTGAGGTGCTTGCCAGTGCTGAATACAGGGGAAGGATGACTTCTCAGGTCCTGCTGGCCGCGCTGTTTCTGATACAGGTTAGGATGTCATTGGTCTTCTTGGCCGTTTGAGCACACTGCTAGCTCAAATTCAGCTGTCTGTCAACCAAAATCCCCAGGTCTTCTCTGCCAGGCAGCTTTCCAGCCAATTGTCCACAAGCCTGTAGCATTGCATGGGGTTGTGTCCCAAGAGCAGGACTTGACACTTGGCCTTGTTGAACCTCATCCAGCTGGTCACAGCCCATCAATCCAGCCTGTTCAGATCCCTCTGTAGGACCTCCCTGCCCTCAAGAAGATGGACACTTTCACCCAGGTATTGAACAGAAATGGACCCCACACTGAACCACAGGGAGCACCATTTGTGACCTGCCCCCGTCTGGATTTAACTCCATTTACCAAAACTCTTTGGACCTGTCCATCCAGCCAGTTTTTTACCCAGCAGACGATGTGCCTGTCCAGACCAATGGCAGTCAGTTTCTCAAGCAGAATGCTGTGAGAAACTGTGTCAGAGGCTTTACTGAAGTCCATGTCCGTAGCTTTTCCCTCGTCCACTAAGCAGGTAACCTTGTCATAGAAGGAGGTCCGGTTTTTTTTTTTTCTTTACGGGACCTGTGTTTCATAAACCCATGTTGACTGGGTTGATCACCTGATTGTCCTGTGTGTGTTTGTGAAAAGGATGCCTGGAGGTGTTTAGTCTGTTTTTCCTAAAGATACTTTGTAATACTGTGATACAGCTTTTACCATCTGCTAACAATCCAATCCCATGTTTTTTTTCTTTGTTACTGAACTTCGTCTTCTCTGGACTTAAGAGTGGAGCGAAACCACGTCTACAACATAAATCATTGTTGAAGTTCTTCAAATTGTTCATGTTAAGAATTCCTGTACTGCCAAGGTACCTAGATGAGCTAGCATTAAAAGTCCCTTCCAACCTGAACTATCTGGTTCTCTATCTCATAGAAAACTCAGCAATTATTACACTATTGATGCTTAATACTAATCATTATTAGACTACAGTGAGTCTTGCAGTATATGACAGTGCTTGCAGTGGAGTCTTGGTCTGACTCCAACTCCTAGATGACATTCAGTGACCATGACTTATTTGCATGTAGCTTTTTCTTCCTACGCTTTGGTAAAGTGTATTAAGCC
Source organism: Tapera naevia (assembly GCA_033556795.1). Classification (NCBI taxonomy): domain Eukaryota; kingdom Metazoa; phylum Chordata; class Aves; order Cuculiformes; family Neomorphidae; genus Tapera; species Tapera naevia. The sequence goes on along the minus strand of JAUMJJ010000079.1, from coordinate 10,490,029 downwards.
ACTGGTTATTACCAGGACTTATTGTACAGTTGTCTTTAGGACCTGATCTTTTGAATTTGCTTTTTTTGTGGTTGGGAAGATTTTCAGCGCAGGTGGCTGCTTTCATGGTCCATTGAATGGGAAGGTTTGAGTGTAGAGCACTGAAATACTGTCTCTTTTCCTTATTTTCTTGTGAACGCTTGCCATGATTATATACGTGGATGGATGTATAGAGCTGGTTTGTAGTTTAAAAGCATTCTGAACACTGCTACAATGATGTTACATCTTCCGTTTGCTAGAAACTAGATTTATGAAGGCAAAGGTCTGATATTTCTGTGTCCCAGACAGAAAAGAAGAGACATTTTAAAGAAAGTAAGTCTGACAATAATTTTGTAACACTGCATGCTTAGCTAATCTATTTCCAGAGTGTCTTTGGCAATATTTTGTTTGGGCATGGAAATACCTGGATTCTTTCCAATATTTGGAGTTGACTCGCCAACATAAGTAATTTTTTTTCTGGTAAATAGTGTAGGGTGAATGATATTTCACTCTAGTACCCAAGTGTATTTAGTGGGCGTTTGGTTCAGATTGTACCTATCTTTTGGGAAACAAAACTCCTCTCTTCTTCCCTTCTGTTCCCTTGGCAAGTATTGTCAGCACTGATATGTGGGTGGGCACAAAACCAAGTCCTCTGCTTTAAGGTTCCACAGTGTATAAAACCATATATTCTTGTAGTCTTGGTTCATTTGCATAGCAACATCTGCAAATGAATACACAACTCGGAGCAGTTTATCAGCTGTCTACTTCCTGATTGTTCACCTTGCAATAATTTTATAAGTAAACTTAACAATAGCAATATAACACACCACTGGGCAGGAGTAACCTGTTCAATAAACTACTTTAGCCTTTAAGACAAGTGATTCTGCATCTATGTAGAGACTGGTAGCTATGCTGTGTAGTGGGGTTTTTAAAAGTTGGTCTCTTCTTACGATGTTTACCATGGTTGAATTGGTATTTGAAAACATTTCCATTTTTGGTGTTGAAACAACCCTTTATGGAAATTCTGTATGAAGTAAAAGTGTTTATTTTCAAGCAGTCCTTCCTGAGAACAGTAACAGAACTCTTACACAAATAAAATTCTTGGATTAAAAAATGAACTTTCTGAAACTGCTATAGTTGCCCTGGTTTTGATTTTTTTTTTTTTTTTTAATTTCATAATGCATGTTGTCTTCAAAATAATCATACTTCACCTGTGCTCATTATGCTTTTCTTTTCCCCTCTCTTTACAGCAGTTCTGTGGTGTTCTTGGTCGCACATTTATGGAGTTTCTGAAGGGCAGTGGAGACTACTGCCAGGCACAGCACGACCTCTATGCAGACAAGTGAACTGTAGAAATTCATTACTACTCCACCAAGAAGCCCCCCTAAGAGTGGTTGACCAGGATAAGAAGTATTGAATTGAAATTGGCAGAGCATTTAACAACAGAATTCAGACCTGGATGGGGTAAACCTCAGTGCACTGCCTTTCTTTTGCCTCAGTATTACTGGATTGAAGAATTGCTGCTTCTTGTTAGGAGGTTCATTTCATTTCCCGTGGCTCCCAACTTCATACTTCCAAGCACTGAGAATTTCACGTGGAGTATAGTGAAGTAGACTTCAGTTTCTCTACATCACTTCTGTATTAGATTTTTTTTAATCCTTTCATAATCTTGTTGCATGTTAAACTAAATCAAAATGGCCCGAATGAACCGCCCAGCTCCTGTGGAAATCACCTACAAGAACATGAGATTCTTAATCACACACAATCCAACCAATGCAACCTTAAACAAATTTATAGAGGTAAGGCCAGGACAGAGTTCTTACTGATGTATTTTTTCAATGCCTGAACAGCATGCTGTATTAACAGTTTCCTCCTTTACTAGTTGGTAACAGCTGTGGAAGCCATATAAAGAGGTACTGAGACTGTTTGTGTATTGATTTTTTTTTTTTTCAAATAGATGCTATGCTTCAAAGACCTACAGACAAATTTGTTGTGCTTCACAAAAACATAGTTCTGAAAATGAAGCAAAGAAATAATTTGATTGTTTAGTACAGTGTACATCAGGGGTGTCAAACCCGAGACCCACAGGCTGAATCCAGCCCTCTACCTTGTTTTCTCCAGCCTGGCACCTTGTTTCTACCCAGCGGCAGCACCGAGCTCCTTGCCCCTTGCGCTCCTGCCAACACTGGTCATATGTGCAGCGTGTGACGTGCGTTACGCTGCAGGAGCAGGAGAACGGCAGGAGCTGTGAGTTTGACACCTCTGGTGTACATTAAAGGCAGGTAGCTTGGTACATGTTGCTAGCAACTGAATTTATTGTCTAAACCTTGTATCTAGCATGTTTGAGCTATAAAGTGCACAATTAGAAGTGTATACATGTATGCTAATAATAGGTTTTTCCGAAATTACTTCCTGGTAAGGTCTGAGTTTGTAATGCAGTCCCTCATAGCAAGGTTTTAGGTGTTACACCTGTATTTTGCTTACAGTGTGGGATAATTTACAAGAAATACAGATAACATGTGCTTGCCTCTGTACTCTCACAACTAGATTAAGTACACTTAGGCTATGTTTCAGTCACTGCTGTGACTGCTACATGGGTTGTTGCAGGAAGAATGAAGAATAACTGCCTTTTCTTTCTTTTTCCATTGCCATCTAAACTGTATGTAGCTTTGTAAGCCAGGAAATTTCTTGTCCCTTTAAAAGGAATGATGTTTTGGAGATGTACTACTTATTTTATCAATATTCACGTGGATCTTAATTTAAAAGAAAAAAGTGTGATTAAACGTAACCAAACTTAGTCTTCAGATATGTTTGCAGAAGAGCTTAAAGGCATCTGAAACTACCACACAGATTTTCAGTTATTTCAGCTTTGTGTTCTCCACGGGGTAGCAAGCATTAGTGAGTTTAATTCCAAAATTTTTAGTAAGTAATAAGCTAACCTGTATTGAGAAAAACTGTTATGTGAAGACAGTTTACTCTTTAAAGCAAGGATTTTTTTCATTCCCTAGGAACTTAAGAAATATGGCGTTACCACAGTGGTAAGAGTGTGTGAAGCTACTTATGATACTGCTCCGGTGGAAAAAGAAGGCATTCAGGTTTTGGTAAGTAGTGTAGAAGAAGAGTTTAAAACCAACTTCCCTCCCTCCCTGCCCCCCCCCCTTCCAAAGAAAAAAATGCCAACACCACTTCATTAACTCTGCAAATGTATTCCAGCAGGTGATGAAGGCAAAAGCTGTACAGACACCTCCTCTTGTCAGGAAATAAATCTCTTTTTGAGCAAAATAATTAAATAATTTGCTCAATAAAATTGGATTGAAAGGAATGTATTCCTAATATTGCTGTAGTTATACTGATAGAAAATTGTAAGCTTGAGTGTTTTCCTTAACTGTCAACTATTTTGTTGATTGTGTCCTCTCCCTTTTGTATATGCACACAGCATACAACCATAAAGAGTCCTATCTTTATGTATTTGTTTTTGTATGTTTTGCTATATTCTAGGATTGGCCCTTTGATGATGGTGCTCCACCATCTAATCAGATTGTTGATGATTGGCTAAATCTCCTTAAAGTTAAATTTCGTGAAGAACCTGGTTGTTGTATTGCTGTACACTGCGTTGCTGGTCTTGGAAGGTGGGTAAAGTTTTAAAGAACTGTTGAATTGCCATCCCTGGTCAGACTTGTTAAGATATAGGGCAAAAGCTTGTTTGAGGCAAATGTAAAACAGTCACATATCCAGTGTTGGAATGACCTCACAGGTAGTTCCAATGACAGGGAACCGTTGTATGTATATGTTAGGCTTAAAGGTCATTTAATCAATAGATGATGCTATTATTGTAGCTCTCACACACGAAGTACTGAATAAAGGAAACAAATGTATTGATGAATGTCCCATTGATTTATTTTTGTCTTGCTATGTCTTCTGTTTCTCTTATGGATTTGTTTTTTAGTGACTTACTTGCAAATTTCCTTTTTATCTCCCTTTCAGCAGTATTGCCAGCCTCCTTTTAGCAAGGGTATTGTAACTGTTAGCCACAAACAAGTATTCAGACACATCAAGATCAGTTTGCATCCACCACCTATTTCAGGGTTGAAAGGTGTTCTCTGAAGTCCCCGAGCACTGTTTCAGTCTCACTTCTAACACTGAGGCTAAACATTTTTATGGATGATGCCAAATATTCTCCTCTTGGCCCTGTTTCCCTCTGTTTCCTGCCACTACCTTAAATACAGTTATAACAGTTGTAAGAATGTAATGGTTTTGCTGCTGTTGCGCTAGACTACCTAGGAATTATCTGTTCAACAAGCAGTTGCCAAATTCTAGCCATGGGTTTTAGCATGTCCAGTATAAAATGGTGGTTCTGGTCTTGCTGTCCATAAGCCTCGTTTATCCATTGGTTGCATTTTTGCTTTGCATGTTATGAAGTTCACTGTAGTGGTGAATGCTACCAAAACAAGTTCTCCTCAGCTGCTTACAATGATACCTGTTGATTTTTTTCTCAAATTTGGGCAGTTAACTAGTTAAAAAGAAGATCCTAGTATTTTATCATGTAAGGTCTTTTAAATTCCTGAATATGTAAAACCACTTAAACTTGCTGCTTGATCTGTTGCTACCATGTGGCATGGGTTTTTTAATCTTGATTTTTTTTTTCCTCATAAATGGCTAGTTTTATTTGAGCTTGATCTGTGTCAAGCTTTCCTTAATGAAAACTATATTCTGTCAGATGAAGTATACTGTGGCAAGCAAGGAAATCCTTGAGGTGTGCAGCAAACTTGTGGATTGTATCTCTTCCTAAAACTTGTGACACTGCTGCTAGGACTTGTCAGTTTTTATTGAACGTGACCCATCTTCTGATTTATGCTTTGTGGTCCTGACTGCTTCTAAGGATGCTTGCTTTTAGGAGTAGAAACCCATATGCAACTCTTCCTCAGAATCAGTTGGCTTTGAAACAAATGGGTAAAGATTACTTGCATTTTATTCCTGCTGCTTTATCCTTTAAAGTCAGCAAAGCTAAGGCGGACCAGAGCTGATTACCCCTTTCTTAAAGGGGTTGGTTAACTCGAAAACAGATGGCATAATGGCTCAACTGGTTAATTCCTCAGGGAAGAAACATCACAGAAGGACAGAAAAGAGAACTAGGGAAAGTGAACTTTTTTCAAAGTGTATATTGTCAGTGCCAAACTGATTTTTTTTTTTTTTTTTTTCACCAGAGCTCCAGTCTTAGTTGCTCTTGCACTAATAGAATGTGGAATGAAGTACGAAGATGCAGTGCAGTTCATAAGACAGTAAGTATGAAGCTAACACCTAGCTGTTGCCAAGATTTAACATGTTGATATATCTTTGGGCACTAAAGGAAATTCTGAATGCTGCTCTTTTACTTTCTTCTGTAAGTTAGTACATTTGAACTTTTAAACACTCGTACTGCATATAGTCGTCAGTGTTGTAGGACTTGGGCCGGTGGAATAGGTATTTTCTGTTTTCGGCATCAGTAAGTAAGTATTTGAGCAAGTTTAAAAAAGGAGAGATCTCAAACTTTCAGTTAGATCGCCAAGGTTGTCTTTATTTGTACAATAGGAGAGGCAGAATACCTTTGAAATTTTAGGTTCTGTCTATGAGCTAGAGCTAATACTCATTTACGTACGTGGATCTTTTCTTCCATATTAGATCAAAGCGTGCTAAACTGTTCATTCTAGTCTCTTCTGGTTGTCTACTAAAGAAAGATATTCCCTTGGATTTTTTTAGAAATGTATGTAAGACAGATGAGAAAAATTTTAGTCTTAATACCTTAATTTTGCAGATTTCAACTATATTTAAAAGAAGCTGCAACTTACATAAAAAATACCAAAATAATTCTTGCATAATTGCCAAGCTTGTATATCTTAACAGATTGGTTTATATAAAGTGAGGATTGGGAAGCCTGATACATATCCCAAACACTCAATGAAAATGTACCCTTCTTTCACACACTTTTGGTTTGAGAAAACCGAAAAAGCTGAGTTTTTTACTATGGGGAATTGCAATGTTTATGTACTTTATTAATATTGTCATATTCTTTAATTATTTTAAGAGACAGAATAAATCCAGCTTTCTTAAGAAGACCATCTTACATCTGCTCTGTAGCTTTATTTTGAAATTTCTTCTAAAGACTCATAGAATCTTCCAGTCGGAAAGACCTTTGAGATCATTGAGTCCAACCGCACCCATCATCCACTAAACCATGTCCCTCAAAAATTCATCTGCCTGTTTTTTTAACACCTCTAGGGATGGTGACTCAGCCACCTCCCTGGGAAGCCTCTACCAGTGCTTGACCACCCTTTTGGTAAAGAAATTCTTCCTAATATCTAGTCTGAACCTCCCCTGGTGCAACTTATGGCCATTTCCTCTTGTGCTATCACCTGTCACTTGAGAGAAGAGATCAACACTCGCTCTACCACAGCCTCCTTTCAGGTAGCCCAGAGATCTTAATATAAGATTTTTGGCTTGTGAGTATCAGGCAAAACACTGTCTAAAATGCTATATCCTCCTTTGGACCACATGCTCAATGAGATATTTGTGAAAGGAAGCTACCACCCTCTTTCCTGGCACTTGATGTTTAATTAACTTTATTTTGGTTACAGTCTTGACTTAATGGTGGAGTTTTTTTAGTGACCTAAAAATATTTTGGTTGGTGATATTACTTCACTGGGCAGTAGATTAATGTTCTGCTGAAAATATTTTTCCTCCTTCTAGGAAGCGGCGTGGAGCTTTTAACAGCAAGCAACTTCTGTACTTGGAGAAATACCGCCCCAAGATGCGTCTGCGCTTTAAAGACTCCAATGGTCACCGTAATAATTGTTGTATTCAGTAAAGCTTAACAGCCTATAGTACTTCTTCTGGAATAAAGGATGGAAACTAGAATTAGCAGACTGCATGCTGAAGACATCAGTCTGATATTTTTTTAGTAGTAAAGGAAGCTTCCTTAGGAGTATTTAATAGGCTAAAAGCTTAGTGGAAATGTAACTTCTATGTTTAGATAAATATCTGTCTGTTTGGAGACCCAGTAAATGTTTTTGCTGTACCCTGTTTCTGAGCTGTTGTCTTGATCATTAATTACCAATTTAAATATCCTTTAATCATGCCATTGAGTCTTAGCCACCTAATTTCAATTACTAAAAATTGGGGTACTAAAATCAATCTGTAGAGAGATGAGGTGCCAAAATACTCAGCATATCAGCTAAATGCTTTTCCTTATAAAATGAGCCTAGTTCTAATGATGTGAGAACTACCAGCTTATCTGGACCTTACTATCTTTTTTTCTACAGTCATTTCAATATTGGATAATATGGCCTCTAAGGTAGTCTTGCCTGCTCACTGTATGTTTTGTCTCCCACAGTCGCACTAGAATTATCAGGATTTGCACAGTCTGTCTTTTTAATACTATGAATTACAGCAACTTTTAACCCCAGTGTCTGTACTCTTCTGTTATCTGAACCTCTCCATTTTACAAATCATTGCTTTCTGGTTACTCATGTAGAAACTCTTTGAAATTCTACAGAAGCACACAAGTCTTTAATGTCTCCAGACAAAAAGCCTTACAGTAAAATTAATGTTGGCACTTCATGTGCAACTTAACAGAGGGCCTGAAAAGGTTGGGAGGGGCTATTTAATATTTCTAGTAAAATGTTGCCTTTGTCTTGTGCAGGAAGTATAGAATATGCCCTTTACTTTAGTAAATATTTTTTTAAAACGTAGAAATGCTTTGTTATTGTAGCTAAAAATTCTTAATCAGAAAATTTCTGAAAACTCTCGTAGTTTCTTTTACTGTACCTATGGAAGTTGTTTACCAACTATTGCTTTGTTGAAAGTGTGATTTTTTTTTTTTCTTTTGTTCTTCCTCCTTGAGTTTCTGCTATGACTTGGGCAGACCTCTGTAATATTTTGTATGCCTTTCAAGCTGCGTAACTTAATATTTGGATACTTGATAATTTGTTTTATTATGTAATTGATAAAATGGTGATGTGTATTAATGTTAGCTCAACCATATATTTATACTGTCTTGGGAATGTGTGGTTATAGTTCTGTGGGAGAAGTAATTTTGCCAGTGTTCACCAGCTTGTAAAATCTAGTGCGAAAGCTTAAACATCTAAATAAATACTGAAATGCACTTACGAAGTTTGCTGAAATGGTCATGACTTTCATTTTTGTGTACTTTGTCAGCAATCTTTAGGTGCCTAAATTCAGAATCTATTTAGGCATCTGTTTTCTTTTTTTTAAATCTAGGCCTGAATGTCCCCTTTGCTGTAATGTTTGCTGTTTATTTTACTCATAAATAAATGTGGGCAAAAATTAATAGTAGAAAGTACAATATTTCTTCATATAGCCTACTTGTGACTTCACTAATACTAAAATGGATTACTTGCTTAGTGTTCTCAAAACTATCTTTGCAGCAACTGCAGAAGAGTATATGCATCTGTAAAGCTTGGGAAACAGTTGTATCAGTAGCATTAGAATTTGATTACAAAATATTGTGATACAATGCTTCATTGTCAAAACTGAAGCTATGTCCAAACAGAAGGTATCAGAAGAATTATGTGAGCTAAGACCTGTGTTTGAGTTTCCAGAGTGGTGATCAAATTTCCTGATAAGAACTGGAAGATGCTCTTAGGCAGCTGAGGGGCTGTTCTGGCTGGTAATCAGAAGTTCAGGCCTGTGTCTGCTTAAAACTAAGCTATAGGCTTTCTAAACAGTAAGGTGGGATGCTATGTACAACACAAGCTTCAACAAGACTTCTGAAGGATTGCCCTTGGAAAGGTGTAGTCTCAGTATAAAGATCAGTTTAAGATTCTGTGTAATTTAAAAATGCCTGAAATTGAGTATAACTTAGCTTAGTCTGTAAAGTAAAATAAATTCTTAACTAGTTCAGCTTTCTTTATGGAAGTTAAATTTGTTTTAAAGGGAATTTTGATTGAAGGAATACATCTTCATTTGGTTGAGGAAATAAGGCTTTTTCTTTTGGAATGACATCTCAAATCATCAATGTTTCTACTGTCAAGGTGGACTACACTTCAGGAACAATTGCAAAGACAAAACCTACAAAAATTCTGTAACTTGGCAGCTCAGCAGGCTGATGTAAATACTGGTGTAACAGAGTAGTGTCAAACCTGAGTTAAAAATAATATTTCCATGAGTGACCAAATTAGGAGGAATCTAAAACAACGGCCAGTAAAATGCCTGTGAATTTTTTTACTACTTCAAAATTACTGGTGCAATTTCTGTACATAACATCAGATTGTGTTGTGTCTCTACAGGGCTTATGTGTAAGGAGGGCTGCATTTAGGTTGAGAACTCTTAATGTGTTAGTGATGGGGGATTAGTCTTTAGAACTCTAAACTTGAGATGGGGCTTGACTTTCGTTGATTTCAGTAAAGAGATTTCTAAACAGGAAAACTTGCACAATGAGTATGTGTCTGTTTTAAAACAAAGATCAAGTCAACTTCTGAACTATTTCCACATTTAGACATGAATCCCTAAGGAACAGAAATTGTCTCTTCCTCTTTCGTTTAACAGCTCTGGTAGGTTTTAAGGAATAAAATGTTGACCGTACTAAAAATGTGAAGATAAGATAGCAGATGGAAGTATCATTAAATAAAGTTCTATGTAACTGATAGGAATTTACAAATAAAAGGGGAGAAAAGCTGAAATGGAATTACTGTATCTTTACTTAATGCTAAAGCCTGGCATGGAAGACAAACCGATGTTACATCCAATTTCAGATGCTTAGAATGGCTTTGTTACCGTTGTCCTTTCTTTGAGTTATGTTGTAGCAATTCTTAATTACATGATAGCACACTTTTGTTGTATGCTAGACTATGTGTTGTGTTCTGGATCAAATAGTTTTGAGTGAGTATGGTCTGTAAATGGTGGTAGTATTTATAGGATCCTTAGCATATAGCAGAATTTAAATATTTACGGGAAATGGAGGTAGAGGGAGAGCATGATCTTGCAATTATTGCAGTAGAAACTAATGGATTCTCTATACTGTTACGTAGTCCCTAAATGTTGAGGAAAGGTGGTCAAACAAGATATGCTGTTACTGGATATCCAAAATAAGGTACAAGTTAAATGTGATTCTCTTGAATCTGATTCTTAGAAGTGCTGAGCAGTCGTTTCAACTGAAGTCTTTAAATACCATACTTCATACATATATATATGAAATTATATAGTAGTAGGTACTTTTGAACAGTCCCAAAGTACGAGTACTCAAAATTAGTTAATACTTCTGATTGTTAATCTCCCAGGTCTTCAATTCTCCATGCATAAAAATCCATTCCAGTCCTCACATGAGGGCAGTTGTTGAAGTAATTTCTGAAGTAATCAGACCCACCCTTATTGTAGAAGAAATAGTAGGAAAATGTGTTATTTTGTATTGTGTACAAGTTCTAGGTTAGACTTAAAATCGTCTTTGGCCATAATAAAAGCAGTAAGGAAATACTCGTTCCTGTGATCGTTGTTCATCAGAAGCAAGATGGAGGTGGGGGATCTTGTGTAATTTAGGTACTTGCACTTCTGAGGACCAGACTATAGTTTCATAGATGATCTTGCCTGTATAATTTTTAGACTTCTGAGTGCTTGACTGAAGCATTAGTAATGCTGGGTTTTCAATGTTTGTTTGTTTTGGGTTGTTTTTTTTTTTTTTAGATGTGTGCAATATAATTTAAATAGCAACTGAGAGGTAGTATTCAAAACAGTAGTTTGGATTTCCTGGGATTTTGCTTTATCATTATGCAAGTATTTTCTCTAAGTATGAGGGAGCCAAAATGGAGACCAGAATAATCTGTTTGGAACAATGTTATCTTTTGTACATATTGTGTAATCCCTTCTGAGGTTATCACCACTGTAATAAAAAGAACAGTGATAATTCACAAGTTGTATTCACATCAAAATTAGGCTGAAACTGGGTTTTTTAATAGATAGCAGAAACTGATCTAAAGAAATGCCTACTTCTACATGTGAATAGAGGCTTCCCTTATACTGGATTTTGCACTTCTCAGGCAACTAATATGCCTAGAGAGATTCCTAAAATAGGTTAGGTGAAGAGTTCAGGTGAGAGCACAGTCTGTAAAGGGAGTTGCTATCTACAAGTAGACTAAAGTCTCACCTAAATATAAATGCAGTAGTTGAAAGTATCAAGTAAAGTATTGGGTATTTCTCTCAACATACCCTGCTCTTAAATCATAAATATTGACAATTATAATCTGATTTGATTTTTGTTGATAAAGATTTATCCTATAGGTAACCACAGCAAGCCTCATTAGGCATTATTTTCCTCCTGGTGATCACCTGCATGAATACTGTTAATATTTATAGATATTTTTCTAATATGTCGTCTTCAGTGCATTGTTAATTATCTCAATAGCAATGCAAGTTACTTATCCGTGGAAAACATCTTTGTGAGATAATAGTCAAATAGTGGTCTGACAAGAAACAGTTAAGAGTTGCGGAAGATCAAGTTGTCTGCTTCAATTTCTGGTTCAAATGAGAACCCTTCCAAAGTGTAGCTGGGGAAAACCAGTACACAGTGTTCAGGTTAATGGGAATGCTCAACATAGAAATACATATCAGAAAACCTTCACTCTCAATGCTATATGTAACTTCTGTCAGCGTAGCAAAATCTAATTATAAGGAAAGGGCATTTTCTAGTGGGCTGGAATCTAAATTCCACATGATTGGTGGACTAACAGCAGTAGTTGATTGTTCTCTTCATATGTAGTTTGCCTTCTTCAATTCTTCAGTAAATCTGTACAAGGTAGGGCATGTAAACCCTGAACTTGCCTTTAAAGTTTCAATTGAACTCTACAACAGCTTTCAGTTCATCCTAATAAAAGCACATAAAGGTAGCAAGAGCATAGCAGACTGCCAAAACTGTGAAGGGGTTCCCTTATACTGCAAGTAAATCCATCCCTTTAAGCTTGATATGCAGTGCTTTCTACATTGACACACACACACACTCTCCTCAGGCATGGGCTACCCTGCTCTTCTGGCCACATTTGGCATAGCAGGATTCTTGCTTCTCTCTTCCTTCTAACAGGTAAGTAGGAGGATGGATACCTAGGAGGAGCTTTTAGCTTTGCTCTCACGTCCTGCCTGGGGTCTCTTGACATGGAGTATTTCTGTGCCATGTGTTTATAGATTCAGGATTAATTTGGCTAATGGTCAGGCTTTATTTATAGGCAGGCTTTGAGTGGTCATTTCTCATTTTAATCTAATCAGTCAGACAATTTTACAATATTCAGTCAATTTGTGTTGTTAGGGAGGCTATCTTGATGGGATAGCATGCAAAATTCTTACTTGTGTTTAATCACAAACCTGATTTGACCTTTTTTACTCTCATCGTCAGGCCTTATTCAGATGTCCAATCTCAGTTAGCTCTTTACTGCGTATTTCATACCTTGAAAGTCTTGACCTCCCAGATTCTTGACTTCCTTATTTTGTTCCTATTTTCCCTGTCTGGAAATTCTTGGTTATTTCTATTTCACTTGTTTACTTGTCCTCAAAACTCCCTTCCAGACTTCATTAATTGGTACCTAGTTTTCTTCATTGGAAAAAAATTAAGTACTATTCAATGGCACTTAATGTTTACATTCCTGTCTCAATTATCTCCCAGCACCACCAAATGTTTATGTTGCTTTAAACTTGAGTTTCAGTAAGTACTATTGAATAGCAAGCCCTTCCCCCTTGAAAGTGTAACAGGAGAAAATTAGGAGATTCTGAACCAAGTTCATGAAGGGAATTAGAAAGAATTATATATTCTTGGGTTGAAGCGGTAGGATGTTTTTGAAGGAAATTCCCTAATTGTCCCATTCAGAGAGACACAGTAATTTAGATTGGACAAAATATTAGGAGGTGATCTGGTCCAATCTCATGCTCAAAGCAGGACTAACTTCACAATTAGATCAGGTTATTCAGGAGCCTGTCTAGTCAAGTTCTGAGTATCTCCAAGGATGGAGATAACTCGGCTCCTTCCAGACGTCCGTTCTAAGGTCTGACTATCCTACCAGTTGAATATTCTTCTGTTGGTAGCTAGTGAGAATTTTCCTGGATGCCATTTGCCTGTATCTTTAATTTTTTTTCACTCTGCTGTCCAATAGAGTCTGCCTCTTACTCTACATCTTCCTTCCAGGTAGCTGAGACAGCAGTAGAATCCCCTCCTCAATCCTCATGTTTAGGGTGAAGAAACAGATATCTCCATATGATATATACTCCAAGCCTCTAATTATCTTGGTGATCCGCCACTGGGGTTCACTCCAGTTTGTCAGTATTTTTCTTGCACTGAGGAACTTAAAACTGAGCACTACTCCAGATGTTATCCATAATTACTTCCCTTGACCTGCTGCCTTCTATTCAGTTTGTCCACCAGGTCCTTTCTGCAAAGTTGCTTTCTTGTCAGTTGACTCCCAATCTGTACAGATGCAGCACTTAACAACATAAACGACAAATGTGGCTCTCTGTTCATCCACTGAAGTAATTATCATATGCTATCAATCTAGGCAGACATAGCATGACCTTGGTAAATCCAAGTTGGCTTGTACACAATCCCCGATTTTTCATATGCTTAGGAATGGATTCTAGGGGAATTTGCTCCCGGAAAAGGCAGTGAGGCTGATCAGTCTGTATATCCTTGGATCCTCTTTTCTTGCTTTTCTTGAAAGTGTGCATGGAGTTTTCCAGTCATGAGAAATCTCCCCAGTCACCATCACCTTTCAAAGATGAGAGCAGTCTCACAATTCTAGCCAGTTTCCACAGTCCCCTTGCATGAATCCCACCTGGTTCAGTTGGCTTAATTGCTCCTAAATGCCACCTTTATTGTGTCTCAGTGTTGAATAAGAAGACAAAGGTTATAACGTGTATGGAAATAAGGATGTAGAATGAGACTACTTCACTTGGAAGAAATTTCATAGCTTTACATTTTCTACTCGGATTGACTAGAAAATGTCAACATCCAAATCAGGAAAGTATTGACTCTTCATATTTCAAGTTCAGATGCAAGAGGTGCTGATCTCTTCTCCCTGGTAATCAGGGATAGGACATGTGGGAAGGGTTCAAAGCTAGGCCGGGGGAGTTTTGGACTGCATATTAAGAACATTTTCTTTACCAAGAGAGTGGTCAAATGCTGAGACAACCTTCATAGAGAGGTGGTCAATGCCATAAGCCTGTCAGTGTTTAAAAGGAATTTGGACAATACTCTTAATAACATGCTTTAACTTTTGGTCTGAATTGGTCAGGCAATTGGGCTAGATGATTATTGTAGGTCCCGTCAAACTGAAATAGCCCATTCTATTCCAATTCTATTTGTGTACCATGACAAAATCAGAGGCAGGCACCCAGGGTATTGTGAATGGGAGATTTAGATCACTTATACAACCAATTTTGCCAATACCATTGACTACAACAATTTATTGCACGTCCCGATTTAGTATCCTGCCTCATTTGCCAGTTTGTCACAAATTTTACACAGGTTTGATTCAGCAGCAATTTAAGATTTATTAATAGTTTTGAGGTAGATCACAAGATTAGGCTGTATAATTCTTAACAACAATCATCAGCCAATGTAACAAAATGATTCAGTAGAATTTGTTAAAATCAAAACAGCAACTTTTTGAGAATGGCAAGGTTCACAGGAGACTTATTGTAGGTTTTCCTAATCAAATAACGCACATACGCACAGAATCACAATATACAGACATACAGAAGTTAACCAATGGTCAAAATTTCCCTCTGCCTCTATTTAGTGAATTAGTCACTTTTAATGCATTGACATTCATCAACAGGCAGTTATTGAGTCTCAAGAAGTCTGACTTTGCTTTTCTTTTTCATCCGCTTTTGTTAGCGGATGATTGCTGAATCCTTGCAAAATCTTTGAATCCTCACAAAATCTCCCATGATTAGTGTCTCAGCTCAGGTGGAGATGCAGGTCACAGCCTGCTGTGATCCAGGAAAGCCCAAAGGGCCTCACAATTGCTGTTTATAGGATTGTGAGATGACTGACTTTGGTCAGTATTTTTCCATTCTGGCTATGACTCTGTTAGGTAATTCTGGTATTTTCTGCCAGCTGTACAATTCCAGTACTTTCCAGATTGTACAGTTCTAGTACCATCCAGATGTGGCTACGATCCAGACAGCAGGAGTTCCACTGATTGTCAGGGAATGACTGATTGTCCCCTGCTCACTGCCTTTGCCAGGCAACAGGAGTTCCAGGTGCTGTCAGGGAGTGCCTCAGCCCTCCAAGTCACCGCAGGTGTACAAAGGCACAGACACAATGGGAATTTTCTCCCAAAATATGCATGGCTTACCCTGGGACTGCAGAGCAGCCTATCAGGAGAGGGGGCACCACCACCACACAGAGGGACAATTTTTTGTGTCTTATTGTAGCTAAGGCTGGGAATGAACTGTCCAACTGCAGCTGTCTCTACATACTCAACCTCTCTCGCTGAGGAGCACTAGAACAGAGTCCCATCTGTGTCAGCAGGATGCCAAGGCTAGGAATGGATTTACTGCAGAGCTGAGTGGTGCATGGCCAGCACTCCTACACCATGTAATGTTTGTGATGCATAGCTGTGTAGGTTCCCACTCATTTAGACTGCAAACACAGCACTTTATAGCTGGACATTAGCAAATTCGGTATCTATACATAAGAATGGGGAAAAAAAGAGTAGGGCAGCTTTGGGCCTGTGAAAATAATTACAAATTGTGAGAGGGAAACAGGTGGAATAAAATGCAGAATGAATTTCCAGAGGTCATTATAGCAGACTAGATATTATTAGTTAAATTGGAAAAGATTTAGCAGAAGAGTTTTAAAGTAGAAAAAGTGGAAGACAATAACAGATAATAAAGGAAGGCTGGAGAGAAGTTGAGTAGAATTTCTCAACAACTGATTTGGGAAATGCACTTTTGTGTATGTGCATATATAATAAATAATATATATACAATGTATAATATGATATATAAACCCACATAATATCTAATAAATTATTAATATATCTCTATTTATAATTACCTAATTGCAGTTTCATAAAACCTAGAATATGATCAAGAATTGTAGCGACAGAGGAAGTTCAGAATGACATGCACAGTCCTTGTTACGTTTGTCCAAGACAAATGACTTCAAACTAAAGCATGTGTGCTTAACAAGATTTCTTTTCCAAAAGCTTAGGGAACTTCTAGTAATATCAAACTTGGAATCCCTTAAGGTCTCTCTTTAAAACTGATGGTCTCTCAGATCTGTCCTTACAAATGTACAGAAGAAGTAAAACCCTGATAAAATCAGCATTTATTCAAAAGAAAATTGTATTTTTTTACTATCATTTACTACCAAATGATTGTCTCCACAGAACATTAAAATTAAGGTTAACAGATACTGGAGAGAAATCTCTGCTATTTAGAGGCTTAGTAACTCCAGCAGCAGTTTCATAGGCAACTGCAGCCTAAACTTGTTTAAGAGATAAACCTCAAAAGCCTATTTTATGCTAGCTATAATTGTTTTCCTCTAGCAGTCAAAATTTCATTCAAGGATTTTTGTTTTCCAGGTCCATACAAATGTCTGAAAATCACTGCAACTCTGTCTTGTGTTCTGGGCTAAGATGTATTTTTTTAGTCTTGAATCTGTGTACTCCATTGGGTAATTTGTAATAAATAGCTTGTAGCTTCTCTATGTTTCATCATTATACTAAAATCCACCCTTAGTCATATAACCAATGTCTAAGCATCCTTTGTCTTCAGAACCTTGCCTTTGTACACCAAGCTGTACTGTTAACTATAAAATCCACAGTCCCTTTCACCTGTAGAACTGAATTGTTGGTTTGTTTGTTTGTTTATAAACCAAGTTTTAAATAATGCTAAGGATATTAGTTCACCATAATTTACATTTAATAGGTTTCAAATCAGCTAACTATTGAGCTTCCTGAACTATTGATATTGGCAAATCCTGAATACTGTGAACAGCGAGTCTGCTGTTCACCCTCGGAAAATTCATGGCAAATGTGGTTTGAAAGGCAGTTACCTAATTATTAAGAGGTGCAATGTAATATTTATGACTTTTCAGCAAACACTTAACAGAAAAAAATAAGGTTGTTGAGTGTTGTAAGTTTGCTGATAAATTTGTTGATAAATGCAACATATGATTTCTTTCAGAGGTCTAATTGTGCTTTGCAAGACATTCTAAGAAATTACATAATTTACAAATAAATGCAACATTTGGGTATTAAAATAATTTAAATAAAATATCCTGAGAACATTCAAATATACATAGCCAGCAAAAAAAAAAGAAAAAATAAAGAGTTGTTTCTGTGATAGTTTGCTTGAATAGTTATTGACCTACTGCTTATAGCCTGCCTCAGCTTTTGACAGTGGCAAATAGTATGCTGGAATATCAGAGAAAACTTGTTAGTCTGCTACCATAACCAATAACATTTTTACATAGTTAAGCATATGGAGCAATCCAATTCCTTTCTACACCAGAGAACTAGTAGGTAACACTCAAAACCAAGCCATTTTTAGGACCAGTACAGTATCTGACTGTGTATAGCATTTTTTTAAAAAAATACCACTTAGAAAAAACATGGAAAGGCAAGGGATGGTGGTAAGAAAAATAATTCAGGAACCTCTTGGAAAGAGTTGTGGCTGAAAAGAGGCTTGGAACTATAAGCAAATGAACTACCTTTTGCTGTTGCTTTCTCTTGTGTTCAGGGCACTAGTAGACTGTTCCCTGAAACTAAATAGGTTGCTTTCCAGTAGAAGTAGTTTGCAAGATCTGGACTGTTACCAAGTAACTCACATGAAAAAGGAAGACGCAATTAAAAAATTGCTAGGAAAGATAGCAGATGGTGCAGTTGTAATTGCGTGTAGCTAACCTGTCATTGTATACACAGATCCTTGTAATACCTATTAAATTGTCCTTTTTGGTGTTCTTGTTTGAGTTTTTTATGTTAAATAAATCCACAACATAAGTGCTACAGGTAGGCAAGTTCATTATGATGTGGCAGGCAATTGTGACTATAAAAGGACTGGCACAGTGTGTGTTATAGCAAGAGAGAAGTATATGCACTCTGGTGTAGGTCACAGGAGTCACATGATTTTGAAAGTAAAGAAAACTTAATAGGGCAACAAACAATGATCAGACTACTAGCAGTGCTTTGTCTGGTGCTTGTGTCAAAAGCGATGAGATCAAAAGGTTTGAATGGCGGAAAATTTGTGTGATGTAAACGTGTTTAACTGAATTTCACTTCAGACATTAATTTCATTTCTTCTGTAATCTCAAGAATATATCAGAGGTTTAGTGCCTTGTTGAAAGACTGTGCCTAAAAAGCTTTGAAGAAATTAGTGCAATCAGCCCAATAGCTCAGTTCTGTGCCATCGTAAGAAGGCAACAATTTTTGAAATATACTTGTCTTGGAAAGGGAGAGAGAATTTCTGAAACTGAGAAAGCACAAGAAGAGAATTGGAAAATCACAGCTGTGGTGATCTGCATGATGCATTTGCATTTGCATGGTGATTTAAGAAGGACAGAAAGAAAAAAGTTCCAGTGGTTTAAAAACTGCTCTGCTACAAAGGCATTACCACCTTGTTGCAGCTACTCTGTGCAGTGGCTGAAAATATCACTGTGATACCATGCCTTGAGTTTAAAGCCACTTTTCTCATTGTGATGGTAACAAGAATAATAATACATTTCAGCCTTTATGGCACCACAGGAAGCCCTAGAAAACATGTATCCCAAAGACTCAAAAAAGATATAAAGAAACAAAAGGAAAATCAATCCAGTTTAACTTCACCTTTTTGTTACTTTTTATCCTGACATCATAAAATGTTTTCATTTCATTATAGAATATGACGAATATGTAAAGGCAGTGTTAATATATGGTCACTCACAAGATTTGATTGTTAGAAATAATGTTCCAAACCTGTTTATGTTTTGAGGTGCACTCAATTTGAAACTTGGTATACGCAATAAATCCCCAGTACTGCAATTTTAATACTGGCTATCTGGTTGAAAGAATAATGTATGTTGTATTTAACTAATGCTATAATGCAAACGAGAAAAAGAGTCTTTTTCTTTGGTAACATTACACAGACACTAAATTATTTTAGCTTGTGGTGACCTGATCAACTCGCATGATAAAAGCCTCCTTGATGGTGAGTTATATGCATGTGTGCCACAGGTATCTGTACTGCACATAGAGCAATTGTTACCAGAAAGCCAAGGACAAACACGTGTGCCAAGAGGCAGCATGAGACTTGTCTCCTTGACACTGACAGGCTCTGGAGACTGTTCCTGTTCAACCTGCAGTAACCGATAAACCTGGCACATCCAGAGCTGTAGCAATCTGATACAGAAGTTACTATCACAAAAAAAGTGGAATATTTAAGCTAAGGTAAAGTTTTATCTAAGTAACTGTACTTTTTGGAAGTTAGATAGAATGTCCTTCTCATAGCATGTCTTTTTTCAAATAGTGTTTTTCCATATACTGTTCAGAGAGAAATGATAATATCTTGTGTTAACTATGAGATATGCTGAACAGATGCATCTTCTATAACCACCTGTTTGCAGTCTTTCCCTATCTGAAATGCAAGGTCACGCAGAGAGCTGGTTCCAAAGCTCCAATTACCAAGAGATCTGGCTGTTGTGAAGTTCATAGTAACATGCAAATCAGCCCTTGGGAAATAACAGAATATGCATTAAGATTTCTGGGAAAATTTATATATATGTGTGTGAGAAATATATTCTTCCCCCATCTCGTCTCATTACACGATTGATGGGAATTATTCCCGCCTGCACCCAGTGCTGAAATACACTATGCTGCTTTCTAAAACTCCAAAACGAGACTTTCTCGGCATTTTCGCTATCAAATCTGTCCAGGGCCGCCAGCGCACAAGAAAGCACGGACACCCAGCAGGTTGTGTAACACGGGCTGCATAGCGGAGCGCGGCCGCCGCTGCCTGCGGGCCAAGGCCACGCGATTACACCGACGCCCGTCCCTCAGCTGCAGTAGCGACCGCTGCGTGTCGGCCGCAAGGGAAACACCCGCAGGCAATCCCGCACCCGCGCCCTGTGAGGCGCACGGCCCGGCCCGGTCCGCGGGGCTGCACACCGGCGCCTCTCGCTGTTTCCCCCCGGGTGCGGCTCCGGTGACAGAGCCTTCGCGGAGCCGCAGCCGCTTTTCTGTCTTAGGCCTGCAGAGCAGCCCGAGGTGTAGCACAGCCCCCCTCACCGCTCTGCCCCGCGGCCCGGCCCGGCCCAGCGCCTGCGCAGAGGGGCCTCCGTCCCCCCGCCCCGTAAACAGCGCCGTCACGTGACGGCCGGGCCCGGCGCGGCGCCGCTCGTCTGACGCCGCGGGGACGCGCGCACAGGACAGCGGGCACGCGGCCGGCACCGCGAGCCGAGCCAGGCCAGGACCACCTGGGCTGAGGGCGGGGAGGGGAACCCGGGCGCGCACCCCGCTCCCTCAGGCCGCACTCTCCTCCCTTCGGCGCGGCCGCCGCGTCCTCCTTCCGCCGCGGCTCCGGGGCAGCGCTGGGCGGCGGAGCAGGGTGAGTTACGGCCGCCGCGCCGCGGCAGGTAAAGGGGGACGGAGGAGAAGAAGGCAGAGGGAGGGAAGGGCCTGCCGCATTGCGCGGCCTCGCCTTGCGTTCGCCGGGGCGCGGGGATCGGACGGGCCGGGCCGGGCCGGGCCTGGCGGGCCCGCGGCCTATCCTGGCGGGGCCCAGCGCGACGGGGCAGCCCGGGCGGACGCGGCACCGCTTCCGCCGCGGCACCGCAGGCCGGGCTGGGCGCGGGGGCGGTGCTGCAGCCGGCCTTTGCGCAGAGGCGGCCCGCGGCCTGGCTGCGGGCCCGGGGCGCGCTCCCCGGCCCAGCCTCGGCTGCTCCGCTCCGGCCGGGCACTGCCCCGCCGCGCTGACCTTGCCGAGGCTGCCCCCTGACATGACGCTCTCGCCCTGGCTTATCCCGTCCTTGTCCGCTCTGGTATCCGTGCGGGAGAGACCCTGCCGCAGCCTTGCTGCCCGGAGCCGTGCTGCTGCCGGCTTTCCTGCCCCGCCTTCTGTGCCCCACGTTTATTAGGTCTTGCCCCTTGCTGGTAGTGCTTCTTGCTTCCCACCTCTTGAGCCACTGATGCCTTCTTGCCCCATACAAACCTGAGGACCGAACACTAGTTTAGACCCTGCTATTCTTCCTGCTATTGGTCTGACCTGTTCTGGGCTCCTCCTCCCGTCTCTCAAACTTAGCATCATCAACAATTTCAGTGTTTAACTCTTATGTATAGTACCCACTCTAAGAAGTATAGGAGAAAATGTGACCATCAGCAGTACTCGGGGGATTCAGTGGTCTGGTGGAATTTCCAGATCCTGTTCTTCGATGAGGTGCTCTTTCTGAGGCAATGTGTCTATGTTTTTTCTTACTACTGGGATAATTAATATCTATAACGCTTTGAAAGAGCCATTGCTCATGTCATTTTAAGTATGCTATCTGTATGGTCTGCACAATGGAGACCTGTTATAGCCATGAGGTGGGTGATTGGAAGAAGAGCTGAGTTAGTAGAAATATCCAGGAGAATGAAGCATAAAAGTGAGGAAGGGAAGACAGGCACACGGGATGACAACAACTGTACCATACAGTTGTGCTGTTGTCTTTTGTGTGGCTGTTAGTCCATTGTTTAATTTCTGTAGATTTATGAAAATGGAAAAGTGGAAATATTGCAGGATTAAATGCAAGGACAGGCAACGTATGGCATCCCTTTAACAGCGCTAGTTCATGGTTTGCTTTGCTTCATAAGTTAAAGTTTGGGACGCAGTATGCGGGAGATTTTGAAAACCTGCATTTTATATTTCTTTGAGCAAATTTGAATTGTCTTTACTCTTTGTGTGTAGACCACAGTGAAACTGCTGCTTAGCGCTCTTTTTACTTTAAGAAGTTGTTTCTACTTTTAATTTCTCTAGTTAGCTTTAAAGATTGTACATGTTTGATATGAAGTTCTGAACACCCAGATATTTTTTTTAGCTGTCATTACCTGTTACTCAGTCATTTAATTTTTAAGGGCAAACCCTCAGGATTTTAAAGCAGCTGAAAGGGTACAGGCACCTGGCTGCAAACCACGTTGGCCAGGTCTAATTAAATAGAATTAACTGAAGTAATTCAACACAGTGGTAATGTGTTTCTAAGAAAGCAAAAGCTCTAAAAAGTCCTTAACTATTACCTGTCATATTTCTGTGACCTCTTCTTTTTAGAAGGCTTAATTCTACCTCATGGAGCAAATACTACTCAAGTTATGCTAAGATCTGAACTGTTGTATGAATTTTTTTTAGCTATATTAATGGAAATTCGTAGTTAAAAAATTCATTTTCCCTGATCAATTTAAATATTGTAAATCCAAGTCCTAAAAATACTAAGAGGTGATAAACTATTTGCTTTCATTGTTTTATTATTTTATTCTGACATATTATGTCAGAAACTTCTTTTATGGTAAGGGAATCTTTTTGAAAGGTAACATTATGAAGTAGCAAGGACAAAGTCCACTAAACTGGTGTTCGTTATATAGCAGCAAAAAGTGAAAGATGGGATGGCTTGTGACATTGACCTGACTGGTGTCAATATAGGTACAAGATGAATGGTGTGTTTCTGTGGAAAACTTCACAAGGCTTAGCCATTACGCTTCTAACTGTTTCTGAAAAAATCTAATTCTAATTATTTTTCCAAATGAATAATTGTCTAAGAGGCACTGAAAAATTCAAAAGGTATTACAAGTGAAATTATTTTGTCTGGAGTGACTGACATAATCAGTATAACGTATTACGCAGTTTAACATTATTACTATGTTCAAGCTGGAAATATTTGAAACAATTCTTGAAATATGTATTATTTTGGATAGTGAAGGTTTAATAAAGAAAATATCTCAAACTCTCCACCCTTCTTTTGAATGCTTTGATAGGAAGTAGTAAGGGAACTGCTTTGTCAGTGAGGGGAGCAGTATACACTTTCAGATTATAGATAGACTTTAGGATGTGGTTGTTATTTGATGTGTCACACTACTGAGATTTCAGTAGCAGGGTGATAAGATTTGGGTCAGTTGGTGTCTGAAGACTTTAGGGTGAGTGGAACACAAAAATAGAACATAAAGCTGCTGAAGAATCACCAAAATGCTCAGATTTACAGTTCTTGTTTGTTGATCTGTGTCAGGGCTTTGGTTTTGGTGCCACTAAATGCTAGATCTTTAATTTTAAATGAGAGATTAAAATAATAATTAATAAATAGGGGATTTAAATAACAGAATAGGGTTGCATATGGATACTTATGGATTGGCGTACAGCTTTGTCAGAGTACCTGCACCTCCTTTACAGCAGTATTGATGTTTCACATAAACCTGTTGAATACATGTTTCTGTTAAGACACATCTTTGACAGTGTCCTGCTTGATGGGAGGTGGGTAAATGAGAAAGATCAAGTATGTTTATGCTCAAAGGCCAAAGCTCAGCAAACCATATTGCATCCAAGCGTTGTATCCTTTTTTTTGAGAAAGGACAGTGACTTTTTTGTTTTGTGGCTACATTGCAATGCATATGCTCATAAATTAAGTTTCTTGTCTTGTCAGAAATGTTTTGTCAGTTAATTTTGTTTTGAAGGTTGCCCTGAATGTTGGGATTTGAGCCAATGTGAACCAGAGTAGAAAGCACATTAGTGTGAGAGTTCTAAAGTTGAGGTTTTCTTATGGATTCTGCCACTGATACACTTTCTGATGTGTCCTTTTTTATCCGATGATGTGTCTAGTCTGTGAGCTCTTGACAAAAATCTGTTACTACAGAGGGCCTGGATCTGGGTTCTGGCTTTAGTACTGTGATATCCATAGAAGGTGTAAACATTAGAATCTGCATTCAGTCTTACATCATAGATACACGACAACTTAGCATTAATTTTCATGTAGTTGCTTGAGACCTTAAACTTTAAGATTTTGTGTACCAGGAAGGGGGAATATAGTGATAAAACTTGCCTGTGCTCAGCATCAGTGCTTTGAAGCAACATAGATTGGTAGGTGGATTGTAAGTGTCAAAGTGTCAGTGAGCACATTGAGTTTTCAAACATCACAGCTCCGGTGAACAAAGAGATGTTTGGTACCTTGAATGCTCTTTTTATATACAGTAATTACCAAAACACTGTGAGGGGCATTTTATTTAAATGCCTGTGTTAGCTAATTTCCGTTAGTTAAGACACAATTTCCCTCATGCTGAAAAGGTTTTGTCAGTTTTTGTTGCTTATTATTTCATTCCTCTGTGACAAATGCTGAGTCAGTTTTTCCCATTTGTTTTGACATCTAAGGCACTTTTCATCCAAATAGCTTTGTTCCTTTTGTATACTTTTCTGACCAGCATTTATTACTCCTACCTTAAGAAATACAAATAATATGGATGTTTTGATGGAGTCTTTTATCGTTGTTATGACTAGTCCTTGCTCTCAGTCATTTCATGTGTGTAAGCTGAAAGAAGGTGTTTACGTGACAGCAGGCTAAGTCTTATATTTTGAGTGTTGCAGTGTTTCCAATGTTGGTGCAGTCAACTAGATTTAGAAAAGCTTTTAAAACCACCAGCCACGTTCAGTGAACTGGAAGCTAGAGACGGTATTCGGAAAGGCCCATAAATGAAGTGGAAGGAATTGTAATGTTACTGTGCAGCAGCTTCAGACTCACTGGTTCAAATAGGTCTATAGAGTAGATTAGATCTTCAACACATAGGATTTTGAGTATCCTAAATAAGCAGTGTGATATTTTTTCCTAACTTTAGTTAGGTTGGTTAGGTTCCCTCAGGTTCACACCGCCACCCCCTTGTTCCCAATGTAGGCAATTTAAAAAAAAAATTCTTTGTAGAAATATTTTGGTTTTTTTAAGTCCCAATTCTGAGGATCAGATTTCTTTTTATATTGGCAATCATTAAAATCACAGGAATTTCTATTTTATATTCTCAAGTTTAAAATACAAGCTAATATATGAAAGCCAGGTTCAAAATGGAAACTAATTATGAAAGTCACCTACTAGGCAGGGATGAGAGTTGAGAAAGTCATTACAGTGAATGTTATTTAAAAGTATAAAACCTAACTTTCACTTAATGAAATGCAAAGTGTAAGAATACTATTAAAGCTGAAGAAAATGTGTGTAAAGAAATAATAAAATATCAACACTATTGTATCTGATGAAAATCCAAGTATGTAGTTGGAAAATTAAACACGTTTGTACCTGGTGTTTAAAGGAGACTTAATTTAGAGTGCAGTTAAAGACAGTATGATTTGGCCTGTACATCAGCTGTGGAACATTCAGAGTTTCTAGTGTACAATTTTTGATCACATCTGTTTGAGGTGGATTTTGGATAAGATGGTAGATGTAGTTGGTTTTCTCCACTAGTCTGTTTTTCTTTGTTCTGCTAGGAAGACAATACAATAGGAACTGAAGTAATTTTTTGCCTCTTTCACAGACAAGCTGGACAAAGAAAAATCTTGAAGATGTTCAGTATGTCTTGGCTAGATATTAGTCTTCCTTCATCTCTGATATTAGTTTGAAAAAAACCCTGAGATCTCAGTTTATTTCTTCAGTAAAGGATCATTCTGGCTATTTACCTGTTATTTTTGCCAAGTCATTTAGAGAAATGTAATGGAAAAGTAGTAAAAGGGGACAAGATAAAAATCTGCCGTATTGGATCCTACAGCATGTTTATTTCATACCAGTATTTGTTGGAATTTGAGGCAATACTATGACATGCCTGACTTAATTAAACTAATTTAACAACTGAATAAATGAGTTTTGTTAAGCTGAAAGACTCAAACTGAAAAAGAAAATCATGTTAACAACATAAAGAGATTTTATGGTAAACATAACATGGGAGATGTTCTGCAAGTCATGTTTAGTTTAAATGACATGCTTTTTTCTCATTAACAGGGTTCATTTTAGTGATGGATCACTTAATGAAAGATTTTGGTTGGTGGGTTACTTCTATGAAAAGCTATTGCAGTGCTGGGTCTGATTGAAACAAATCAGTCTTAAAAGCATAGGAGAAATGTACTTTATTTAAGGAATTGAGGAGAATGCTCTCTATACCTTTAGTTTTTCTTGGTAGTTGGATTTCATTGCACCCATGTCCCTGTATTGTGCTGTGCCATGTGCTGTAGCAGTCTTAGTACATGCCCTGATGCTCCAGGAGCCAGCAGGTGGGAGAAGTTTCACATCTGTTCAGACTGAACCTGGCTGGTACTTCCTCCTTTGCTTAGTCTGTGAACGCTCCTCTTACTGGATCTCCATACATGAGACTTTTTGTGTTCTATCGCTTCTGATTAGCTGCCCAGTGGGAAGATGTGTTGGCTTATCATGTGGTAGGAATATGTTTGATATATGCACTTCTGCTGCGAATCATGCAAAGCCACTGGACTTCAGGGTTCACGTGGAGGACATAGCTGTGTTCTAGGGGAATAATACACTCCTCCCTGGAGCTGTTAAGAGTTGTCTTTGGAAATAAGTGACTATGAAGAACTTAACTGTGTTTTTACCTATGCCTCTGGCTATTTTTCATGGTATTCAAAATGTTTCAAATGCAAAATAAACCATTTGCAATTCATGCAGTTCAGGCCTTTTCTAAGGGAAGAATTTTTTTTTCCTGTAGCAGATTTTTGTAACAATTGGCTGTCTAGCAAGAAGCGTATCTTCCGTTGTCAGTCTCACAAATTCTACATTTCATTTGATAGTTAATCTGTAATGCTAGAAATAATTTTCTAAACTTGGTACTGTAGAATTTATGCAAAGAATTGAACAGTGGTTTCTTGAACCAAGCAAAGCAAAATTTTGATTTTATATACTTTACTGGGATAACCTCTCAACTATTTTAAAAATTGTGTAACGAGTTCTTTAATCTTCAGTTTCGTCATGGTAGGATTTTTATGCAAAGCCACTTTATTTATGTCTTTACAATGACAATTTTAATGCAAAATTTGAATAGAACTTATAGATAATCATAGACTCTTGTTGTAGAAATATAACTTTCAATAAAATTGCTCTTGAATTTTATCTAATAGCTGGTTAGGTGTTGTTGTATGTGGCAGTGGCCATTGCATGCATAGCTGCTTTGAGTTATTTTTGCAATGCTTTTAGGGTTCTGAATGGCTACATGGTAGTCTTGCAAAACTGTAAGTATTCTTTTTCTATCACATTGCTGAAGACAGAGATTATTTTCTGTCATCAGTGATTCTTGTAGCTAAAAAGAAGATAGGTAACATTGTCCTTGAGCTTCTCTACTTAATGCTGCTCTTAATGAACTGGTCAGTACTGCTTTGATAATGGCAATATTTGAGTAATAATTATATAAATACTCCCCTCCTATCCAGAAAAAAAAGGTTGACAGATATTGTAAATGTGTTCAAAGGCCCTGATACTCTTTAATTTTTAGTAAAAAGGGTTTCTTACAGTAACTTTAGGTTGTTCTGTTGCAGTGTTGCTGGCACTTGTTAGTGTCACAGTTCACCATCATTTTATCCTGTATCTGTTACTCTTGTGCTTGTGTGATGCCAGTATCAAAAACCCCTGTAATTACAGGAAGGTGTTTTAAAGTACTGGAAAGGGACATTTATAATTATTTTCCTAGTTTGAGTCATTGCAGCTCTGGTAGTTTATCCTATATAGTATCAGATTGTTGTAGCTACATGGCGTAATAAAAATAGATTATACAGTGAACCATAGCACTTTATCTGCTTTATTTGTTGCCAAATTCGGAAATTCTTTTGACAAATGTAAAATGAAGGTGCTAGTTGGCATGGTGTATATGTAAATGCACTGTATTGCTTCATAAAAATAGTTCTTTTTTGGTGAGAGAGCTTTCAAATTATAACATACTGGCTACTGTAAGACTTACTAAATATCCCTGATTTTGCCTGACTTTCCTTCTTCCTGACTGTTTCGTCAACAGGACATTGCATATTAGATGGTTTTATCATGATTAGTGTGTAGATACTGTAAAGACACCATGCTTTGCAAAGACATACCTTACCATTATTTTCTTCTGAGCTATCCTATGGGAGAAGGGAGAAAGGATGTCATTTTTTTTTTTAGGAACAAAACAAAGAGAAACATTTTTCATGCTCAGCTGTAGTTTTTGTAAATTTGTGAGATTAAATAAATTGTATGTATAGAGTTGAAATTGTCACAGGATTTTCCCAGTTGATTGTGAAAACAGAAATGTCCTATTAAATAAATCTTGTTTAGTAAGTGGGAGAAGGATGATGAAGGAAGGAGCAGGAGAGAGAATGTATGTCCTTTCTCTGTTTTCAAAACCTTGAACAGCTTCGTGTGTGCCAAAACTGATCGGACAGACTTTTCTATATTCTAAATTAAGCCAGGCATTGCTGCACTGCTCCATTTTCCTTGCCTCCATGACCCTATTTATTGCAACTGTCTCTACTCTTAGTATATGCTTATGCTAAATTTCTCAAGAAACATTTTTCTTTATTTCTGTTCTGTTGTTTAGTTATAATTTCTTATTAGTTGAATCTCTGGTGCCACAGTTGCATTTCTGCTGTATTGCAAAGAAGTGATGTAGAAAATAGGGAATCCCTTCTTGTAAAGTGTAGGTGCCATATCTGAGTACAGTTCCTTAAGTTTTACGTAAACCTCTTCAAAACTGAAGTTTCTAAAAGGCTTCTGCCCTACTTGGTAGTTTCTCTCTGAATGAAAAAATAAGCATTCAAAATCAATGCCTAGTTTGGCAGGCTTCTGAGCTTTCTCAGCTCAATTGATGTTAGGGGAAGCTGATCTCACATTTTTACATTTAAAGATAGAGAAAGATGTACGCTTGGCTTGGTTTAGGTTTAAGCAAATTTTAGAGAGCAGGTATTTTAATTAACCCTTTTATACATACCCTGTAGCAGTGGCAGAACACTCATACTGATAGTGGACTTTATATTAACTTAGCGTGGAATTTCTTTAGAAAATAATCAGAGAATTGATTTTTAGATACGTAGTTGACTGTAGCAAGTCATAAGCAGACCTTTTGGGTTTTTTTCTTTTTTTTCTTTTGGTTACAATTCTGAAATACCTTAAGCATTCTTTGTGAAACACAACAGCCAAAAACAGCTTGCTGGTTTCTTAGGTGTTTTACAATTTGTAGCTTATTTTCTTATGGTATTTTTCTTGTCTTTCTATAGGGCTGAAAGACACACAGGAGTCTTCATGGATATAGTTGATACATTTAACCATTTAATTCCTACTGAACACTTAGATGATGCCCTATTTCTAGGATCCAACCTGGAGAATGAAGTCTGTGAGGATTTTAGTACAAGTCAAAATGTCTTAGAGGATTCGCTGAAGAACATGCTCAGCGATAAGGATCCTATGCTAGGATCTGCAAGTGCCCAGTTCTGTTTGCCTGTTTTGGATAGCAATGATCCCAATTTCCAGATGCCTTGTTCAACAGGTAAATGTTACAATTTTTTAAGATTACGATTTAAAATACTCTAGTACCAACCCTTTTTCGTAATGTAGAAGTAATAGTTTGAGATTTGTCTCCTTCCTGCCCTTTTTGTTGTGCTGCTAACATGCTTGGCATGTAAACCATGTGCAGTTCCTTTTAACTTTATCCCATACAATAGAGGAAGGCTCCTAATCTGGTTCGGAAGTAATTTGGCTTTGTCTCGAGTACGTGTAAATTATTCCAAACTAAAGTTGTGATTTGTTTAGTGTAAGCACTGATCAGACACGGTAGAGTTGCAAGTTGTCTTCAAAAATTGTAATAGTTTTGGATTAGCAGTAGAAACATGAGAGTTATACGTATTACTGCTGTGACCTCGGGGTTATTCTGTTAGTGCTTGGCTTTCTAGTAGTGGACCGATACCGGATTCTGGGTATTTTGCTTAGGCTGGCTTCAAACAAAACTGTAAAATGATAATACAGTTCTTTTTTTGCTGTGGAAACACATGATTTGGAACCAATTTAGAGCAAAGTTTTAAATAAAAATAATCTTAGGAGTTGTGGAGTAATTTTGGAAAATAACATTATTTATATTGATGGATAGTTGGAATAATTACACTGAATGTGGTGTAAGAGACAAAAGTATACTCTATGCTTAAAAGTTTTTTTAATTTGACTGGAGGTTTTAAAAAATATTTTGTTTATCATGAAGTATGGTATGTTAATGGAGGTAACTGATCAGATCAAAATTTTATTTTTTCTCTAACTTTTATGAATTATTTCTGAAAATCTTGGTCGTTTCCTGATATAAATATGTACTTCGTTTCTACTAGCAGACTAAATTCTCACTTTCTCTAAGGTGGTATTACAATATGGAAAACTGGCTGAGACAATGAAAAAATGAACTACAAAGCCAAAACAAAATATTTGATCTTTGTTCTACTAAAGTAGTAAATTGTTTGAGGCCATCTTCAATGTTTTTATTTATTCTTGCTGTAGTCTGTATCCTTATACATTTTTGTCTGATACCCGATAAATAAAATTGTATCACTCTTAATGTGCATAAGACTGTACAATGTACACAATTAAACCAAATTCTTCCTGTCTGATTTTTTTATTTACTTCCAATAAAACAGTAATGCAGATCCTTATTTCACACTGCATCCTGTGTATTGTCTAGTAAAACTACACTGCATGTAAAATTTTTGATTTACCTGCTAGAGTACAGCTGGATATTTTGGAAGTTACAGGGAAATTTTGGGGTCTCTTTGCTACATATTTCTCATAAAAGTGATCAGCAATGCAATAATTAATTGATCCATAAATAATCACAATTCATTTTTTTAGGTTGCTGTCCATTAAAATAAGTGAGCTAGCTCATTTACTTTGGCCCTACTATTTCAAGCTGTCTGTGAATTAAGGGAATTAGAACTCATTTGATTTATGCTGTTTTATTTTTTTACAAAAATCTGAAAGCAAGGGCAGAACCACATTTCAGTAAATAATTTAAAACATGTAATTTGGAATTAATGTAGTAGGTATCCAAAAGGATATGAAGTGTTCTTGCTGTTGTTTGTGGGTCTTGATAAGAACTGTACTTATTTTGAGATAGTAGGACTGCGTTATTTGTTTATGTTTTTTTAGTTGAGAATGGTTATCAGTTTGAAGCAAAGTTTCTTTGCTTGTCTTTCTTCCTTGAGTAGTCATATAACTCATGATTTATGTGATTTGCTTGAGTCTTTTGGTGATCTAAACCAGCTTACATAGGCTGCTGGTGAGATTACAGTCATGCAAGTTGATGGTATCCTTGGTAATAATTGGCTAGAGAGTAGTCAGGTAGAAAAGGACGTGGGAGTGCTGGTGGACAGGAAGCTCAACATGAGCCAGCAGTGTGCCCAGGTGGCCAAGAAGGCCAATGGAATCCTGGCCTGCATCAGGAATAGTGTAGTAAGCAGGACCAGAGAAGTTATTGTCCCCCTGTACTCGGCACTGGTCAGGCCTCACCTTGAATATTGTGTCCAGTTCTGGGCCCCTCAGTATGGGAAAGGTGTTAGAATACTGGAATGTGTTCAGAGGAGGGCAACGAAGATGGTGAGGGGGCTGGAGCACAAGCCCTATGAGGAGCGACTGAGGGAATTGGGGCTGTTTAGCCTGGAGAAGAGGAGGCTCAGGGGAGACCTCATTGCTCTCTACAACTACCTAAAAGGAGGTTGTAGTCGGGCAGGGGTTGGTCTCTTCTCTCAGGTGACCAGTGGCAGAACCAGAGGGCATGGACTTAAGCTTCGTCAGGGAAAGTTTAGACTTGATGTGAGGAAAAAATTCTTCACTGAAAGGGTGATTGGCCATTGGAATGGGCTGTCCAGGGAGGTGGTGGAGTCACCTACCCTGGAGGTGTTTAAAGGGAGACTGGATGAGGCACTGAGTGCCATGGTCTAGATGATGGTTGGTGTTAGTGTTAGGTTATAGGTTGGACTCGATGATCTCAGAGGTCCTTTCCAACCTTATGATACTGTGATACTGTGTGATACCAATGCAAAGGCTGTTTTAGCCAGACATTATGCGTGAAAGTTCATCGCTACACCAACATCAGTTTGTCTAAAAAATAAAAACTTCCCCACAGAACTTCCCTTACTTAGAGCTGTAACTCCATTGATGTGTTACATGGAAGGATAGTTGGCTGCATTTTAATCCTTTGAGTTTTTTTTTTATGAGTTTATTCTGTAGTGCATTAAGCAGTATGGTAACAGAATGCTTGGTTGTTGACTCTTCTTTTCACCTTTCACTAGGGTTAAAACTGTACCTAGAAAAATGTCTTTTCAGTAAGATTTTACTAGGTTTAGGTACATTTGTTTTTATCTGTGTTAAGCAGAGCAAGACCTAGGAGATACTGAAAGGGTAGATGATGGTGTTTCTTACACTGTTGATTTAATCCCTGGAGAGTTACTTTTTTTCAGAGGCATGAATTTATTTATCACAGTTTATTTTAGACTTTCTATTTTGCATAACCCATACCTAGACCATGAATAGTTTAAGAAAAGGAGCAAAGTGCTCATGGAAATTATTTCACAGGGCCAGCAAAAGACATGTTTATCATGCTTGCTTCTCCCTGAATAACTGGAACATACTTGGCCCTGTGAAGATTTCATGCTACAGCTTATTTGATGTAAATAGCTGGACTGAGGAGCTGATTTACCTAAAATGGTATTAGATCTCATAGATAAAACAGAGTAGCAGAAGGCATGGTTCACTAGTAGTCCTTTGAAAGCATGCTTTGAGCAGAGTTAGAGAATTTGTAAGCCTATGTGCAAAACAAGTTACTATCTTTATATGTCTGCAACCCTAAGAATGTGTAAGTTCTGAATGTGAAATTTATGTGAATACGAGTATGTGTGACAGAAGCCTTGAGAAAGGTTTGTTTCAGATCTGCTTAGCCACATACCAGATTTCTTAGGATTGTGACATTTTCACTGCTCTACTTTGGAGACAGTTTTTTTTGTCGAAGAACACCTTCTCTCTTGCTCTTAAGTTGGTTTTGAGTTTGTTTCCTACTCTTTTTCTTATTGGTGCATTGACATTAGTTCTTTTTGGATGTTCTTTACAGACCTAATCCACAGTTATTACTCATCAACATTGTATCTTGTGCAGCTTTAGGGTTTATGTTGCACATCATTCACCATGAATTAAGCTGTTATATGGTGAGTCATCGGTTATCTGACTGTATGTGATCGATACTAGTAGCAATTGCTAGTATATCCTTTAAACAGTTCAAGTGCTTGTTGATAAGACAGAAAACCATAGGTTTTAGTGTGTTGAAGTTTGATTTTTTTCAGTTGCTACTTGTTGGAGACGTCTACTTGGAAAATGCTAGAATCATAGAACTATAGAATTCTGTGGGTTGTAAGGGACCTTTAAAGGTCATCTAGTCCAACCCCCCTGCAATAAGCAGGGGCGTCTTCAACTAGATCAGGTTACCCGGAGCTCAGTCCAACCTGACATTGAATGTTTCCAGGGATGGGGCATCTACTACCTGTCTGGGCAACCTGTTCCAGTGCTTCACCACCCTCATTGTAAAAAATACCTTTCTTATATATATAGTCAGTATCTACTCCGCTTTCGTTTAAAACCATTATCCATTCTCATAGCTACAGGTCCTACTGAAAAGTCTGTCCCTGTGTTTCTTTAAAATTGAAGTATTGGAAGTAATGAAAGGCCACAGTAAAGTCTCCCCAGAGCCTTCTCTTCTCCAGGCTGAACAACCTCAATGCTCTTGGCCTTTCTTCTATGAAGAGATGTTCCATCCCTCTAAATTTTTATGGCCCTCCTCTGGACTCACTCCGACAGGTCCATGTTTTCTTGTACTGAGCATCTCACAGCAGTACTGGTGTATGACAGATAGCAAGGAGCACGAGAATGGATGTCTGTTGCCTGTCTGTTGATAGGAGGAACTGTATCAGTAGCAGGAAAGCTGTCTGATGTTCATGTCTTGTACTGAATCCAATTTGTTGTGGATCTTCATAGTTTCTTGAGTTAGATGATATTGTTGGTCTTTGTCTACTTGGTGAGCCTTCCCTGTAATTGCCACCGTGTAATAGAATAGGGTTGTTTTGTTCAGCTCTGAATAGTTATGTGTTTGTAGAAGACAAGAAGCTTCTTTGCAAGTGATCCTGGTAGGGGCATTGAGCAGAGGTAGAATTAACTCTATGACTCTCTCACAAGCTGGAAAGGGTATGCAAGCTAGCACTTGTTATACTGAAATACTTCTAGGATGTGTTTGTGGAGCCACTGCTGAACTGTAAAGATGTAGTTGGGTTGCTAGTTTGTAGGGTTAGACTGAGCTGATTACTGCTTTTGTAGCACAGTAGGAAGTTTTCCGTTATTTCAATGAACCAAGGTACAAACTGTTCCCAGATCTTACTATTCACTGCAGCTCATAGGAGCTTATCAGCAAGAGAGGCCATTTTACTGTCCACTGGCAGAAAGATGTATTGTCAGTAGTGGAAGTTGACGTAACTGCTGTCTTTGCCTAATTCTAAAAGACTGAATTTGACAAAATGAAGATTTTAAGTATTAAATGAAACCCAAGTTCTGGAAACAATATCGTGTTTCAGGGGTCTCTGTGCTTCTGATCATCGTTGTACTCTGGCTGCTCTTCCAAGAGTTGAATGACTAACACAGAAGGGCAGAATATATAGAACAGCTCTTGGTTGTCTTTAATGTTTGCGTGATGTGGGTGGATGTGTGGGTTTGGGTTTTCTCTTGTTCTTTTTTTTTTTTTCTTCTTTCAGAGCAATTTGTGATCAGAAGTGGTAGCTGTGAAGTTTAGGATATGACAACTCTTGAGAGCAACACCTTTTTTTCAATTTTGGATGGTATCCTAGTGATAGATTTTCTGTTTTGTTCTGTTTTTTCTTGTTGGAAGGCATGCTGGATGCTTATCCACTCATTTCATAGCCTTGCAAGCATATGTCAGACTGGTTGCTTGCTAGTGAACTAAGTAACCATTATTTATACTAAATTGGTATTTCTCAGCTATCATGAATTCTGTAGCTTTTCAGCATGTAACTTACTGAGGCAATTTGGTTTATTGTACATGTAATAGAGGGAATGGAATTTGAATTTTATGTCATCTAGAAACATCTCTGGATTTCATGATAAAATCAAACTTTTCACCAATTTAGTTTGTGGCTGTGTTATCAAATCAGGTATTTCTCTTAAATGATTAGGAATACTGACTCTGTAAGAGTGTAGAAGGACTGTTTGGGACATATTTTTAATTGCCTTTTATTCCGTGTTTCTCCAGACTGCTGTTGGGAAAGTGTTTTCCCCCAAGTGCAATCTGTTCTTTATAGGTTTAGTTTGTGTTTTCATGAGTACTTTTGAAAGCAGCATTACCTCTGCTAAAGTTGTGATTACCTACCGAATCTTTTGAGCCAAACAAATTATTCTGTCTAGAAATACTTCTTTTCTTTAGCTTGCATCCTGTTTGGCTGTTAGCCATGTCAGGCTTTTCTCACTAAAGCCAAATGTACGTGTATCTTTGCTGCTGCATATGAAGTAATTTTGAATGTAAACTTCAGATTGTGAACCAAAATTGGATCTACAATTGTTTCTCTCAGTTTTCTTACATCTTTTTTACCTCCATTTCTTCAAACTGTCCATGTGAATACTTGCACAGTGTCTTGTGACCAAGGTAGTAAAATCTAAATTTACTGTATTGGTATTATATTGAGAGCTCAGAGAATGTTTATTTTGTGTGCTTTTCTGTTTATAGGTAACAAATGACCAGTTTTCCCCATTATAGGTATTTTTGAAGACTTTAGTTTATTCCTTTGTATCGTTTCTGTGGAGTTTTATGGATGGAGAGAGGTTGGATATATAATAGGATTTGTAAGGCAGTTTATGTATTTACAAATCACAGAGCCCATCTAAATGCTGTCTTCTTAATAAAATAACTTAATTTGTTTTGAAGTTCTTGGTCTGATGCTGTGTTTTTACTCTTTTGTTGGAATTTGCACTTCACTCTTTGTTTTAAAAGTAAGAGGCTGCTGTGGCTAAAGAACCGTGAATCAGTAGCCCTGTGATGTAATTCCATCTTTTTTTAAAATTGGGATTCAGTTCTCTTTCAAGATACATGCTCTATTAAGTCTATTAATCATAATTGTTTTTCATAGGTTTTAATTCTAAAGACAGGGAACATTCCTCTTTACAATTTAGAGATTAGTGGAGAATGGGAGTAAATGTTTAGTTAGTATTTCACATGATATTTACTGTGTTTCTTTTCTTGCACTGGGGCAATCAGTACAAGATACTCTTAGGGTAATTCTCAGTTAAACAGGTTACAGGCTTACAGAAGAACTTCTGTAAATTAATTATCTTTGTTTTTTCAAACAAGCATTTTTAGTTCTTTGTCTTGAACATATATCAATAGGAAAAAGGTTTTCACGTAAAATATGCTATTAACATTTCCAATGTGGAGACAGTGATATTTTTTCAGTCTCAGTATATATATTCCCTTGCTTTACTGGAGTTTACTAGCTCTTAGTAAGGTTTACCTAGACTTGTGTTTGTTACTACTCTAGACTATTACTGTTCTTTCCACTGAAGCGCAATATTAGTTTTTTTGTTGCATATAACACAGTAGAAATTTTCAAACATTTAACTGTTTCCAAATAATTTGTGATGCTTGTAAAATTAAAATATGGAGTCCACCAGGGACTCGCTCAGTCCTGCTGTTAGCATAATTCAGGTGGAGGCAGCATTTACGACAACACAAAGCAGCAACAGCAGTGGAGTTCTGGTCCAGGGCTGATGTCCACGGAATTTATTTTTACAAACGAGATTACGTTGTCAAACCCCTGGATATTTCTGACTAATTTTGGCTGAAGATAATAATGGGAAAAGACTTATGTTAATAAAACTATAAAAATACAGATTCCAAGATGTTTTTAAGGGTATTTTCTTCTTTCCTCCTCTTTGGCCAGCAAGTAAGACTTGTTTTATTCAATTTTGCTTTGCTGAAGGTTTGAAAAACAGTTATGCTTTTAATCTAATGCATGGGAAATTTTACTGTGGAAATTTGCAAGTAACCTATTTTTATAATATGTTATTCTGATATTGTTTAACATATGTAAAAATGACTCAGTAGCACAACACAATACTTTGGAAATTTAAATAGCTTACAAATAATGGAGAGACTCAAAATATTGAGATGAAGGCCAGTGGTACTTCTTCCAGTATGAATATGTTGAATGTGATTCGTATTTTCCTTATTTGCAGCTTGTTCAGTTGTATACTCCTGACTTTAGTAGCATTTTACAATGTCCAGTTTTTGTTATTTTAGAAGTACGCTCATTATTGTAGTGCTTTCACAAGTTGTACACTGGTGTACAACTTTCCTGTTCAGATATGTTTTTGTTTATTTTTTTCCTCTATCTCTTATCCTGTTGTCTTAATTTCTATTTATTACTTAGATAATATTTAGATATTTATTTCTGAGAACGTCTGTGTCTCTCTGTAATTCTGTCTGGTTTTGCTTTTCTTGGTTTACTTTTCCTAATGCTGTTTCTCTACATTCACTTCCCTGTTATAATTTAATTTTTTAGTCTCCCCTGTATCTATTACTATTCTGTCGCTTTTTTCTTCCCAGCAGGGTCTGTGTCAAATGCTTCTCATGGAGGGGCCTCATGGGGCTGTACTAGCTGAGTTATAGCTCAGGTTGTTTGAAATTAGTGAGATTCTGTGCTTCAATTTCCGCTATAAAATTAAAGCTACAGCACAGAGTCTTGTAAGTATGAAAATATTTTAATTACAATATTTGAAACTGTCCGCCAATAGTAGGCTTTTGTTAATAATAAAGGAGGGTGTGTAAATTCAATAATTTGATCAAGAACATTGTAAAACCCAAGGCTCTAATGGCAGGACTGAAATGTGCTCCAGAGCTGTTTCAGAAGTTGCCCGAGTAGATTTTTGTCTATGGCGTTGTCTTCAGTAGCTTAGT
This sequence comes from Tapera naevia, assembly GCA_033556795.1. Classification (NCBI taxonomy): domain Eukaryota; kingdom Metazoa; phylum Chordata; class Aves; order Cuculiformes; family Neomorphidae; genus Tapera; species Tapera naevia. Next base: position 10,452,071 of record JAUMJJ010000079.1, on the reverse strand, counting down.
AGCTTAATTCTACACTGAAGAAACAGGAGGATCTGAAAGGAGTCTTCTTTGTCACAGTCTGTTCCCAAATACTAGTTCCATGTTTTGTAAAAACACTTGTTAATGAGAACAGTAATGCCAATGTTCAGAGCTGGTGGGAGGACATAGTCTTTGAGAACATGAAGCAGACAGCTGGAGTTAGGATGAGGGTCCACCTAGTTCAGTTTTGCATCTTGAACAGTAGCCATTATTAGATATTTAGGGAAAAATAAAGGGGACAGTTATCATGTCATGGTTTTGCCAATGTGTTTGTTTTTCCTGTATGTTGCTTAGAGCAAATAAGTGATTAGGATCATATGAATGAATAGAGCAAGACCAACATTATCAGTCCTCGGCAGCTTGTGTATATGTGTACACTTGCACAGGCATAAAGGTGGCTCTGTGGATGGGAAAGCGAAAGCTGCCAGTAATTTCTGGAAATACTTTTCCTGTAAACTGAGGTATATAATGCTGTAGCTAAAACTGATGGTTAAAATAAGATTAGTAACAATAAATTGTCAGCAAAAAACTCCTAGCTTTCATTTCCTGACAGCCATCTAATTAAGGAGGTCCAGAGTGCCGATTACCTGGTGCCAAGGTCATCTTTCCTTCAGAGGCTGTTTAAATCTTTCTAATATTTGAACTTAAATTAACAAGTTATTTCATTGGGTTTTTTTTAGTTCTTCATGGGAGGTGATTGTGGATTGAACTACAGTTTTGATAGACTTGATTATTCATCACTGTTTGGCTTTAGTAGTGTTTTACAACTTCCAATTTTTGTTATTTTAAAAGTATGCTCATTATTGTAGTGCTGTCACAAGAACATTTTTTCAAGTTCCAGTAACATTATATTGGAAAAGGAGCAGGAATTTACAGATTTCCTGAGACAGTCTAAGAATTTAATAATTTTTAATTTCTATTGACTTCTTATTTATTTATTTTTGTTTCTAAGATAAATAAGCTTTAAGTAAGCAATTGTTAGAAATTTTTAGATACATTACTTATGTCATGGTAGTTAGTTAATCCTAAAAATTCTTCTAGGTAAGTGCCTGAGTAGTGAAAAAAAAAAGGCATGCTTGTTTGTTTGGACATTATATTTTATTTGTCAGACCTCCTACGTGTTTTGTAAAATCACTTGGGTGTTTGGCTTGATCTCACAAATTTCGCATCCCACAGGGACCAGGATTCATTAATCACATATAGGATCTTTGGGATAGGAGAGGCTACCATTGCAGAAACAAACTTAGAAAAAGTGAGGAGAATGGCTGGTACAGTGGCCTGACTGCCTCTTAGGAAACCTATTTTCAGGAGCAACCTCTGGGATCCATCTCAGGTTAGTGGAGGGATAGGAATTTGACAAGGACTGTGTTCTCCTGGGACACTAGTGCATGCTGCACTCAATACCCTTCCAAAAAGGGATTGCAGATACAGTTACGTGATGTGGGTGGGACTTAGTTTTAAAATTGTATCCTATGAGAAAACTGTGATTTTTAAACTCTGCACTCGGGATCAGCTCTTTCTGCTGTTTACCTTTCTTCACTTTTTCTTAGGTGGGAAGGGGACAGTGAGGGACAGCTGATCCTCTAAGACTGGGGACCTTCCTGTGGCAAAAAGCAATAAAAATGTGAGTCCACCAAAAAGCTATAAGGACTATATACAGAAATTTTAAGCTTTGGGTGATAGCTGCTTCTACACTGAAACTGCCTCACATTGGAATTTTCTGTCTTGCCTTTCTTCATTTTTTCCCCTTCTGTTTGTTTTTAGATGGCCAATTTATTTATTTTTCCCTGTCTCTTCCCCTGTCTTACTAAGCATTAAAGCTACAGCATTTTTGATCGTTTTAAGTTTTAGGCCTTTTCTTGTTTGTTTGCTTTTTCCAGTTATTGGTCTTGATGATATTATGGATGAAGAAGGCGTTAAAGAGAGTGGTAATGACACCATTGATGAAGATGAGCTTGTTTTACCTAACAGGACTTTGAGGAGCCGTTGTGAAGAAACATCAGTCACATCACCAAGAAAATCACCACGTTTAATGGCACAAGGTGATCATTCAATACATTGTGTGTTTTTGCACATTTGAAGTCGGATGATTTTTTATAATCCCACACATCCAACATTTAGAAATTTAAAGTAAAACTTTGCTATTTGGTTGTGTTCATTCAAGCACAGCACTTCCTTTTTTATAAGCTGAAGCTGGAAGCAGACATCCATAGAGTATTACTCAAATTGAGTTCCTCTTTGGTAAATGTTTGATGTCTTCCCTGTGGCCTGTGGTCCTTAAACTCATTTTTGAGATTCTTGCATCAGATTACCACCGTGGTTCTTCACTAACAAAAGTGCCTGGTATTTGCACACAACAGTGGAATATTAGAATAGCAAGACTCTTTAATTCCAATTAAAACTTCAATTATTTTTATTTGTGTATTTTTGTTTTAAGTAAGGTTATAGGAGTTGCAGTCAAAGTTTTTTATAAATATATCAGTATGTTTAATAAGTATTTTAATCAAATATTTAAACTCCTTGTGGTAGCTAATTGGTTATAGTTAGTTTTTTTCTGACTTGTTGAACTGATGGAATTATTGACAGCTCTGTTTTTTCTCCCCCTATAGAGTAGGCTCAGTTAAAAAGAACATCCTTAATAAGGAAGTCAGAATTTAAATAAGAATCTGTTTGGTACAAAGCTGTGAATATGCTTTTTAAAAAGGCGATAGAAGAGTTTCTTTTTTAGGAAATGTAAGAGAAATTGTCAAGTGAGAATGTGACTGAATCTCAGATTCTTATACCGTGTTTTCTAAAAGCTTTGTAAACTTCGCAACTATACTTCTAATCATAATATAACAATTGAACAATTATTTGAAGCAGAATAAGTTGAATGATAGAAAAATAGGGAGGGTTTTACTTGTCTTTTTATCATCACTTCTGTTTGGTAGTCATTGGAATAATGAGATTTTACATCCGAACTGTGGCAGTGTAAATTGAAATGCAAGTAACTGTTAACTTTTTAAAGAAAGTAGCTGTTTTGGGGGAGACTTGATGAGGGTTTGGGGTATTTGGTGTATTTTTATTTTTTATAAAAATAAATTTTTTTTATAAAACCTGAGTAGACAACCAAGTTTTAAGTTCTCTTCATATCCAGTAAGCTAAATCTGGCTAAATCAGTTCTGTTCTAGGCAAGTCTTTAGTTCTCAAAGAGGGGCAGTTGCAGTATAACTAAGCCGTTTTCTTTTTCCCTTCCTAGAACCAGTACGGAGTTTGCGACAAAGCACGCTAGCCAAGCGTTTGAATGCTGCACCTCTTGTTAGTACCAAGAAATCATCTGTAAAAAGCGTATCTGCTCAAAAAAATGGACAGAAACAAGAGAGAAGTCCAGCTAAAGAGGCAGATGTTGCTGCACCCTTGAAAGCAGAACAGCCAAAAGAGGTTAGGCGTAGCACAAGACGATCAGGACAGACAGAAGCAACAGCAGCAGTAGTGACAGAATCCCGAAGTAGTACAAAATGTCTTCCTGGTCCCGAAGAGGTATATGAAAAGAAGTCTGAAACCCTTGAGCAGACAGAAATTGAGAAAACATCCCAAGAGTTAAGTTGTGCTAATATAGCAGGAGCCAGTTCTCCTTGTACTGGAGAAACAAAGGAAATAACAGAAGTTGCAGTAAAGACTGAGTCTGGGAATACTGAGTCAGTTTGTTCACTATCTGCAGATGCTGAAATTGCTGCAGTTAAAAATGAAACAAATGATGTGATTGATACACTGAACTCTGAAACTTCTTCAGAAAAGACTGAAAACGAAACAGAGAAATTGGAGAAGAAAACAGAAGAATATCATCAAAGTGGGGTAACTGGAAAAGCTCATGATCCATCTAGTGTTTGTGTAAATCCGAGTGAAATTTATGATATGTTTTCAAATTTGTCCAGCTGTGTAGAAGAGGGGGTTGATAGTGGTTTAGATTCCCACAATGTGGAAGTTCCTGATGAAAATATGTTGTCAGTAAAGGAATGTGTAACAGAACCTGTAGATGATGACAAGGGAGAGAAGAAAACTGTAACTTCATCTGAGAAACTATTGGACACTACAGAGTTTGATAATAAAGACTTTAAAAGCAAAGAGTGTACTTCTGCTGAGCCAGGAAATAGCATTTTAGAAAGCACTGTTCTTGATCAAACAAGCCCAAATGTACAGCAGCAGATCAGCAGTACTAAAGTAGAAGGCCTTAAGGCATCAAAATTTCAGGATGATAAAAAAATCAATATTTCATCAAAATGTGAAAAGAATATTAGGCCCCATCACAGTAAATCTGTAATACAGAATAAACAAAATCTGGCTTCAGGTACTCGACAGAAAACAGGTTTGGTGCAACAAGAAGTAACACGTTCAAGAACAAGAGCTGCTCTTACTGTTTCTGGTCTTCACAGTACACATTCAGCAAGTCTGAAGCGGAATGCAGATGAGCAAGAGAGTCTTAAGCATCCACATTACCCAGTTAAAATTAGGAAGAGAGAATCTGATCTGAGTTTGAAAGCAAAGAGCTGTGTTTCAGGGGTGACAGTAAAGAAGCAGACCAATACAATGCTGAAGAAAATATCCCGCATCCAGGCTTCTGGGCAGGTACAGAAGTCATCAATTCAAAGAGCAAGTCAGAAGCAAACCCAGGGTCAGAAGCATCAGCCTGCCACTGTGCTAAGAACAAATAGCTCCACAAAGGAAGAGGCAGAGGCAAAAGATCCCCCTGTTGTAGAACATATGAAAGAGGATGATAAAGAAAAAAACAAATCAAAAAGAATTGATAAGAGTCTTCAACCTCGACAGAGAAGAAGTAGTAGAAGTCTTTCACTTGATGAACCTCCATTGTTCATTCCAGATAACATTTCAACCATTAAACGGGAAGGCGTGGAACATACTTCTGCTAGTGAAAGCAAATCTGTTTGGGTGCCCAGCAAGCAGTGTGGCTTTTGCAAAAAGCCACATGGCAACAGGTGTGTGTGGCTTTGTGTCTGAGAAATTTATTACTGGTCTCAGAAAATAATTTTTTTCCTCTCTTACCAAATATTTCATACTGCTGGTGCAAAAAAAAATGGCATGGTCTTACAATGGAAGCCTGTCTGCTATACTGTCAGTTTGCTTTGCGTTTGTGCAGCTTTTTTTTGTCTTTTAAGTATTTGAAGTAGAGCATTAGAAAAAAATTTTGCCCCAAAATTTTTACTAGAAGTGTTTTCGTATATGAATACGTTTTTGAAGAGTGTTTAGTTCTGCTGTGCTGTCAGAATATGTACTTGACTTTTTTTAATAGAAAAAAAGCTAAGACGTCTATGTTCCAGATTGGCATTTCCTTCTTTCCAGAGACCTCTTTAAGTGAAGAATCACCATCAATTAAAAAAAACACATATTTGTTTGCATGTGACTTCTGTGTGGTAGAAGTGTGATTCTAATAACTAGAAATTCAGAGATTTTTTTCAATTTATGTAATCATTGCTGTGAGGCTTTCATGTAACAGGAGTAATGGAGTAGTTGGGGACAGGCAGAGAACATGAGTCTCAAACTTCTATAAAACTTCCATGTGGACATATCTGAAATTACCTTTGACTAAACCTAATAATGAGTTTGCATCTGAAGTTGGTAGTGTCTCTCCTTGACAAAAGTTACTCTTCTACGCTGTAAGTGAACTGAAAAAGCCAGTTCCACTAATGAACTATCAGTCCAAGAATAAGAATTTCTTTATTACCATTTCTTATGGTAAAACCATTTCTGGTATTAATATTGAAGCGATTTTTAGTAGTTTGTTTTATCTGCCAGGATCATCATTATTATTATTAGTAGTATTATTAACATTATTAAATTGCAAATGGTTCTGATTAGTCCCTTGCTTACCTGAGAAAAACTTTTGTTAGTTATTTTCAGTGATGGGTTGTACTTTGAAACTCTATCAGAGTAAAATATGAAACAGTTTGGTTGCTGTGATTTTGATAACATTCATTTGTACTTAAGAAGAGCTCTTGAGAGTTTTATTGGCTTATTATATTGTATTTGAAAAACAAATACATAAAATTCATTTACTGTGCAGCTGTAGTAACTGCATCAGTATGGCCTGTTAAAAGAAGTAATGATAGATTTTCTCTGCCTGCTTGGTGAGAATTACGTGGTTGAAGGGGCACTCAGAATTAGTTCCTTGAAAAATCTATTTATTGGTAAGGCTGTCTCTTTATGGTTTATGCCTCCTATAATACTGTTCAATTTTATGCACTTTGCATTTCCTTAGTTTTTATCATCTCATGTATTACCACAAAGGTAGAAGTACATGGGTAGCCTTTATTTAAATGAATTGTTTAAATTCAGAAAGACTACCTCATTGTATGAAAACACTTCTGTGGATGTTTTTAAAGTAGAACATGCATATTTGGGGATTAAGCTACTTCATATGTGTTCAGAGTTCAGCTTTGAATTGAACTCTTCTTGTTTCCTTTGTATTTTTGCTAGCATTTTAACCATTCTAGATGTTTATATCCTACTCTATGGTTATTTAAACTTTGGAAATTTTTATCTGTGCTGTGGTACTTTTAAACTGAAGTTGCAGCCCTGAGTTGGTAAATAATGTGCATAAGAGTTTTGCGCTATTAATGAAACACTTCTAAAATTCAAGCTGCGAAATAGTAGTCATGTGAACCTATTTCTGTTCCCTACAATAAATGCAAAGATGCTAACTTGTTAATGGCATGCTAACCTTGCAAAATTGATTCAGGTTGAAGATTGTGTGGAGATCATCAGCCTTGTTTGTGTACAGAATCCTCAAAGGGGGTTGCTTACGTAGGTCTTTCACAGTCCCAAAGTAATCTTACTGTGCCTGCTAGAAGAACAGTCGAAGGAGGATGGTTCTTTTAAGTCAGTTTATTTCAGAATCAGCACCTGACAAATGGAGTAAACTTATATCATTAGGAATACATGCAATAATTTGCTGACCACTATGATTAAACCTGGCGCTGCAAATAGAATGGATTTTGAATCCTTTTTTATGAACATGTAACTTGAATGATGGAAGAGTTAGCAAGCTAGAGCGTGACTTGCTTTATAAGAGGCATTCCTATTTTATTTCTCTTGATAGATTGTCACTCTTTGGTATCTGAACTTTGAACAGTGACTATTCATGCTCTGTTTTCCACTTGTCTTGATGCATATAAACTGGAATCAGCATATCTGTTTTGTATCGTATATCTTCATTATGCAGAGAACCAAGTGTTCAGTGTTTGGCTTTAGGACTAATTGTTCCAGTTAGTTTACTTGATGTATTGCATTGATGCCCATTCAGAGATTTACCTTTACAACATAACTAAAAAGTAGTGGTTCTTTCATATGAAAAATAAACTTTGTGTTTCTGGGCAAGTCAGATAATTAGTGTAACTTACTGTACTTAGTAATTTTCATCTGAAACAGGTTTTTGTGCAAAGTTTGAATTGTTGTTAATCATTATTATATAGCTTTCAACTTGTTTGACTTTGTAGATGTGTTCCTTTATTGCTGTGAGATGCTTTCTCATCAGCTAATAACATAAATTGTATACATAAATTTTCATTCATCTCTGTAGATCAGGGATGTCAAACTCAGGGCCCATGGGCCGAATCTGACCCTCTGTCTTGTTTTATTCAGCCCAGCACCTTGTTTCTACCCAATGGCAATGCTGAGCTCCTTGCCCCTGCACTCCTGCCAGCACTGGTCACGTGTGCAGCGTGTGACGTGCGTTGCGCTGTAGGAGCAGGACAATGGCGGGAGCTGTGAGTCTGACACCCCTATAGAATATAGAGGAAGAGTTAGTAATGTTATAAAAGGCAATTAATTGGAAAGTGCAGGAGTTGATTTAACAAAGATACAGTATTCCTGATCTCTTGCATATGCATAGTCACTAAAAAGATTCCATACAACTGTAATACAGCAAGTAATTTTGGCCAATGGAACACAATCTGAAAATTATTTTTTTTATTAGGGCATTTGTTTTTTGAAAATAGTGCTGTTACTTCAGTGAACTATTTTGGAACCAGGTGATTGTATTTGTGTGGCCAATACAAAAGAGCACGGTTGAGGAAGGAGATAAAGCTCTGGACCTATAACCACCCTTAAGTTACTTATGCATATTCTTCCACTATGAAAGCCTTGCAACATTAAAAGCTACCATCCATGTCTGCCCACAGCTGTACAGTAACTGAAAAGCGGTGTAAACAAAACAGTGTTGTAATGTATAATTAAAGAATGGAAAGACTACAGTTATTTTATATTTACAGCTGTACCGTTTTATTAGTGTTTTTTTAATATGGATTGTATTACTGCACTGCAGTATTAGTAGGTTTATTATTAATATCAGGACCATTAGAGAATCAGGCAAGCGAATAGTATAAGTTGTCCAAAATATATAGTTCATTTAAAAAGTGTGTATATGCTTTTTATAGAACATATGATCCTGACTTAGCAAGATCCAACATGTGGGTAGAATCCACTGGTAATAAAGATTGCCCAAATCTTTTTTTTTTTTTTTTTTTATGGGTTGTGGTTAATGTTAGGAGACGTATCGTACTCGTTTTTTCAGGGTTTTGGGAAGTTCAGTGATTTTGATTTTCCTGTTCTGCTGTTGGGCATGTTTCATGCCTTCACCTTTAGTTCAGAGAGCATAGGGTTGTTTGTATCCCTGCTTGGTTCCTTTTTGGAGAGGTTCATATAACATGAAAAACAAAAAGGAAATTATACTTTTAAGGGAAAAAGAAACTTTTATTACATAAAAGATGGGTTGTTGAAATTCAGTATTGAGAATATAAATTTGCAGTGTCTTTTACTATGCTTCAATTTCTATGTAAAGAAATGTGCTGGTAGTCTTTCTTTGAAGATAAGTTTTTCTTGTTCCTAGAAGGTCAAAACCTGAAAAATCATGTCATCTGTGTTAGACTTGCACAAAAAATTAACAGGAGAAACTGCTTGTGTATATGTGCTCTGACAAGGTAGTGCACATTTCTTTTTTTGACACTTGTTTCAGTTGAGCTTTGAATTTAGCCTGCACTACTTTACTGATGTGGAATATAGGCTCTGCTAAAGCTGCCGTGATTATCTTCTCTACTAGTAACATCTTTAGTAGCTGGAGGAAAAAAAAATGTCTCCATGTAATGTCTCTGCTTTAATGTTGACTGGACTGTAGCATCAGTGCAGTGGAGATACAGTTGTAATGATAATACAAATTCAGAAAAGATTTTATAGAGGATTGATAAGGGAAATGCACATGTGGGACATGCTTTAAGTGCTTAATTCATAAAAATTGTGTGAACAGTGATTTTAATTCTCTTAGGGGAGTTTCAGGGTTAGGGTGTTGAATTACGTTTTGCTTTTTGGCTAACATTTGAGTCCTGTTACAGTGTTTTCCCTATGCTATTTACCACAAATGCAAAGGATTAAAGAGAAGCAATTGTATCTGAAGTAAATTATTTCCTGTGGCATTACACCTCAACATTATTAGTTAATCTTAAAATGCTGATTACTGGCCTACATTGAACTATTGTTCAGTTCTTTTGTCTTTTCTTTTACTTATGTATAGCTTTACAACAAACTTTTTTTTATGAGTAAGATGGTTTCTGCCCACAGTAATGGATTTTTCTGGAAAGTTGCTTTTATTACATAAACCAAATGTATGTACACTGATTTATAATACACCAAATCATACACCAAAGAAAATTTCCTGGTCCTAAGAGAGAATGTGAAAGGTTTACATTAATTATTATGTCTCGCTTTTTATATCGTCTGTTACTTTCTGATTTTAAGGTGCAGCTTTTCGCGCCAGTGTGTGGACTACCAAAGAGGATTCTTTAAAAGGAATGAAACAATCACATACTCTATGCAAAGGTCCCAGTGAAGTGTAGTAGTCTTCTGTCTCCAGTCAGCTCTTTTTAGATTTTTCCGTAAAGAAAATTCTGGTTTTGTACTAAAGACCATTGATGAAAACAATTCTGTTATTGAATGTGGCTTAATTTAATATTTTAAAATAATTTTTTCTTTCTCTTTCAGCTTTACATCTTCCCATCCAGCCTTACAACATGGGTAAAATTCCTGCACTTCAAACTTGAAGCATCTGCAGTCAGAAACTTTGGTGTTTTAATAGTCCAAGTTATCAGAACCTCTTCAGTCACAACTCTGACAGCTGTGCAAGAGGACATCCTTGATCCTTCAAGCCAGGCTTCAGTTTCCCTTGACTGTCCTTTTTAGTCTTTGAGCATTGCCCATTACTTGATTATGATTGCTGTTACAAATCATAGTTGTGGTTTGTGTGCAGATGAGTGAAACACATTAAGATGTAAAAGTGGCCTTAATGTAGAAAGTTATTTATGTTACTGGTATAAAAATCAGTATATTCTCTCCTAGCCTCAGAAGTCTCAGTCTTGCAGTTGACTAGTATGAAAATACTAGTAGAAATAGTGAATTTTTTAGGCAGACAGCACCAGTATTTTTATTATCATTTGTATAACTAGGTTTAAGACAATTGTAAAGACTAGGTTCTGTTTTATAGTACAGGTTTCATGGACATTTCCAGATTGTCTTTGTAGTCTTAAGTTTCTGAATCCACAATTCTGAGGTCTTACTGTATGTGTTTAAATATTATTAAAACTTTATTGTGAAGACTGCAAAGAAGCTAAATGGATATTCCCTCTTCAGTAGTTGGCTAAAAGTGCTTTGAATGACATCGGTCTGTCTTGATGTATATTTTTAGTGAAGAATGATCTGTTTCTGAGCTGAATTCACTATAGGGTTTTTACCTTTTTTTTTTTTTTAATAGACCTGAAAATAAAGATGTAAGATTGGATTCCTATCCTGGTGCTTTACTTATATCCTACACCATCTCTGTTGCCCACTTACTATGTGTGATCTAAGCTGAAAAATTCTATGTGCTTTCGATTTAAACTTGGAAGTTGTGCAGCATCTTGTGTATTTTAATTATTTTCTGCAAATTTTGTTCATTTTCTAAATATTAATCAAAATTTTGATTTGATTGGTAAAGGTTGCAATCTGTCTTGCTCATTTAACAAATTAGTCTGCAATGCCTGAATTTACAAACTGGGATAAAATTGCATATCTTTTTTAATAAAAAATCAAGTGGTAGCAATTGGGGCTTTTTAGTTTCCTTCTAAGGAAGGAATTGTATGCTATGAGAATGGTGTGTCACTGGAACAGGGTGCCCAGAGAAGTCTTGGATACCCCCGTCGCCGCCCCATCCAACCTGGCTTTGAACAAACAGATCTAGTGGAAGGTGTCCCTACCCATGGCAGGGGGGTTGGATCTAGATTATCTTTAAGGTCCCTTCCAACCCAAACCATTATATGATTCTATGATTCTGTCATTAACCAGAATACATTCCTTCATAAGTACACTAAAACATGCTTTAAGCAGGAAGCACATGACTTTGATCTTATTTCAGCTCTGTAGAAAATCTTATGTTTGGAATTTTTGTAACCAGCTTCGATGTCCCCAAGGCTTTACTAGTACTTTCTTACTGTGCTGTGATGAGAGGTGTATCCTATGTAAAGCATCCTCTTTGCGGATCTTTGTGGTTGTGAAATAGCCACTTGCACTGTGTTTCCTGCCATAATGTGTTTGACTCTAGGTCTCACAAAGGAGCAGACATCTTTTGTGTTAAAGTCCCATTGCTTCTCTGTTGTTTTCTTGTGTTTTTAACTGTTATGGTATAACTCTGACCATCAGAAGCAATTGTTGCTGTCTTGTATCTCTGCTTTGCTGTAACGTACATCTGCAAAGATTGAGGTACTGACAACATGTGAAGAAACCTCTGCCTTTCTAATTGCAACTACTCCATAGATGGGCAGATACTGTTTACTAGTCATGACTAATACAAAAAATGTACAGCTCAGAAAAAAAAGTTTTAAAGAGAGAAAGTCATTTTCTTCACAAACGATTAAAACCAGATTTCTTCATATCTAGCAAACGGCATCATAGGCTAGTCAAGCTGGAAGGGACCTTTTTCTCAAACTATCAGAGCTTTAAACCTTCTCATGCTTGTTTCGCATCAAAATGCTGTTTGCTTCAGCAGAATTTAATCCTGATGTATTTTGGGTAAGCAAGAACAACATAAGCAATATTTTCTTTTTCTCTTGTCTTTTAATCATCTGCTATTCAATAGATATTTCAGCTCTTGAGATACCTGTAGTTTTTTGACTATAGTACCTGCATCAAACCACCTGAAGTGTTCATCTACAGTTTTGGTGAATGAGAGTTGTAAGCATTTTCTGTCATATTTATATGGTTTTGCAAGCTAGCTAAGAAAGGCAGCAGATAGCAGATCCTAGCCTTAGTAGAAACACATGTGTTAAGGAATAATTTTCCTTGGAAAGAGATTTAGGGTATTAGATTAACGAAACAGAATTTGCAGGTTAGTGTAATTTAGGTTATTGGATATATTGTGGAAACAACCAGCATTTCTTTAAGTTACTGTTAAAATCAGGTTTGCTCTGGATTTTAAAAACTAAAATTCAGTAAATTTTTCAGTATTAACAAAGCACTCACACCTTTCATAATACACATGCCATCTTTCTGGATTTTCTTCAGACAATATTTATTGAGGTGCATTAATATCTTTTATGTAACTATAAAACAAAAGATATAAAAAAGGAAAGAGAACTATAAGTGGATAATGCAAGAGATCTTCCTACATAATTCAAAAACATATACTTAGTAATGATGCTAGATTCATTATTATGAGAAAGGATTGTAAAATGAAATTACTATCAATTTAATTTCCTGAAATAGATTTATTGTGGTGTTTAACCTGTGTAATTTTGAAAGTCTCCATCCTTCCCAAATAGTTTAATTGTGAATTGTACATTTCAGTGCAATTAGGTACTAACGATACTTAATGAAGTTTTCTAAATGCTTCTACAAAATAGTCAGAAATCATGGTTTTATTTTAGGCCCAGTAATCTTTACAGCACTTCAAAAATACTATCTGTGCCTAAAGTTACTTTTAGTTTCAAAATAACAAAATGGCTCAACTAAGTGACTGTGAGATGAAAAGTGTCATGAGTTCTAGTGCTTGAAGCTTTAAGTACCTAATAGCTATGTATAAAATAGAAGAGGAAAAGGAAAGTGGTGTGTACCTTATTTAAAACTAGCCAATCAGTCACTGCAAGTGGGCCAGTTGCAGTTGGAAACCAAACTCCTGGCCCCATATTCACTAGCAAATAGCTTTCTGGAAGTAATTCAGTAGCAAAGTTCTAAGGAATGCGATTTAAAATACCAACTCATCTGGAATATCTTTATGTTTCTATGCTGGTCATATTTGTTAAAACGCTCAGACTTCTCGTAGTTCTGTGGAAGATCACAGTTGATACATTTCTTCTGTAAGGGTGATGATCATATTTGAAGGAAAGTGAGGATAATATGCTTTTCCAGAAAACTTTTCAGGTCTTTCAAGTCTGTTCAAACAAAAATTTACTATTTGTAGTCTTTTGATTGGGTGTTGTTTTTTTTTCCTGAACATTTTTTTTTTTAACAGTAGTCTGACAAATCCTGTTGGTAGAATTTGGGGGTAGGTTGCAAAAAATAACATATTGAGGTTATGATAGTCTCTTGGACTATTGCAAAAAGCAAAAGACCTGTTTCTCAGGAAGATCATACCATGTCGTAAGGCTGGAGATGGATGTAAAGCTACAAAGAAAATCACCAGGTAAGAAGGAATTGTTGAGATGTACAAATCAAAAGAAGTATGGTACGTTTTGCTTTTGTTGCGCTATCTTCTTTCATAGTCTTTACACTGACTTTTGTCTTATTTTGTTTTCAGATTTATGGTGGGCTGTGGTAGATGTGATGATTGGTTTCATGGTGATTGTGTTGGACTGAGTCTGTCTCAAGCGCAGCAGATGGGTGAAGAAGATAAAGAATATGTATGTGTGAAGTGCTGTGCTGAAGAAGACAAAAAAATGGAGTGTTTTGATCAAAGTGTACAAGATACTCAAGTGAAACTTGAAATACATAGAGAAGAAAAAGCAATTGAGTGTGAAAAGTCAGGAATCTCGAAGCAAACACCTGCTTGTAATCTAACTGAAAAAACAAAGCAAACAGAGGACACTGGGAAGCACAAAGTAAAAATCTTCAGACGTGTGAGTCTTATTTAATGCTTGAAGTTCTGTTAGATTTTCGGGCAGGAGTTTTATCTTCACTCCCCTGCCATTCCGAATGTGAATTAGATTGTGAATATGATTTAAAACATTAGCATCTTTATTTTCAGAGTTATTTCATTTGCAAACTGGCTTGACTCTTTTGAGATGATATTGCTGAACTCATATTGAGCAGGGTTATGTGCATGTCATATTTCTGTGTGTATATACCTATACATATAAATACATAGAAGTGGTGAAGAATTGTCTACATTTTTCTTTCAGACTTTTAAATGCTTTTCAGGACTTCTGTCTATTTGTTGTAAGGTATAAACAGATCTTTTAAACATCTGTAAAACAATATAACAGTATTTTAGTTTTGGTTGTTTGAACTTCATATTGTATATAGAAGAAAATGTTTAACATTTTAATTTGGGTCTTTTTGCTTTATTTGTGTCTCATTTTACTAACCAAAGGATAATTTACAAGAGGAGTGTGATGTTTTTATTACAATTCTGTAGAGTCTTGTGGTATATAGCATTCATCATAACTTCATCATCAGTAGCCCTTTTTTGTTTATTTCTGAATAGCAGTATTGTAATTCTGACATGTAAGCTATTCTGTTTAAGCCTGAAAGTGACTTCCTGAGATAACCAGTTATAGACACATATCTCTTATTCTGTGTAAGGGGTATTCATTGGTATCGCTGACCCTTTTAAAGTAGCTGAAAGCATAGTGGTTTTCAACACAGAGCTTAATTGCAAATTGTGCGTGACATGTCTTTAGTCAGTATTTCAAAGGGATTCTTAAGCAATACTCGACAGTAATTTGGGATATTGCTCGGGAACTTTTTGGAAAATATTATATGATGGTGCATACGTCCAGGGAATTCCTTATATAACGTACTAAAAAGGGGGGGTGGGCGGGAAATTTAGTGGTTTGCTGTAGCATTTGCTGGTGTTCTAACATGTGTAAATGTTTATTTCAGGAATCTGGTGATGGGAAGAACTTGTCTGAGTCCAGAGATTCAGATATTAAAAAAGGGCAACATGTTCCTGCTCGAAAAGGATCACAAACTGCTGTAATTCCTCGGCGTTCCCCTGAAGATAAAAATGAAAAAATAAATAAAGAATCCCTTAGCATGGTTGAAAGGTCCTCAAAATCAGGTAGTGAAGTTTTGTGAAGTATTCCAATCTGTTACATATAGGTACAGAGAAGGATGATGACTTTCTTTTTAGTATCTTTTTAGTATCAGTTTTTCAAACCACATTTCACAGTGTGAGTGTTGGTGATCTGAAGAGCTGTTTCTTTCTATGATGTTTACTCTTCCATAAAATACTATGAAATAATTTACTTAGAAGTGTTTTAATTGGTCTGTAAATTTGACTTGTGCACAAATTGACAGAAAGTTGTATCAACACATTTCAAAGTGGAACATTATATTGCACACTAAGCCATCAGATTTTCATCTAAATTTTTTTCAAAAGGTTGAAGGGATGTATTTTCTCTCCCAGCAACCTTAGTCTCCTCTCTGGCTCCCTTCCAGGAAGCATTATTCTTCTGAGATCATGGTAATGTGAAATTATTGTCATTTGGGACTAAAATCTGAGCAGCAAAGGTAGTGAGATTTTGTGTGAGAACTATGTCTTTAACTCCTAACTGCAAGCTTTGAATTCTTGTCTCAAAAACTCCCACCCTATTTTTCTGGTCTTTTGCCAATGCTAGAAACTATTTTTGATGGAAGAAAACAGTTGAAAGGGTTAGGGTTAAATGTAAGCTCAAGTGTGTTTTGTACTGAATTGATATATTATAGATTTCAAATACCTTGTTCTTCTACTTTGAAATACTGAGTCATAAAATAATTGATGTCCTTTCTAACTGCAAATTACACGATGAAATGAGTTTTCTGGCACCCTTGAGATAACGGAATTGTTCTAAAATCTATTAATTGTACTAGGAGATGACAAAAGATTTTTACAGAGACGATTGCAGAATAGAGGTTAATACAAAAATTATTTTTAAACAGAGGGGAGGCAGTCTCATTTAGGACAATCGGCATAGTATTATTAAACAGCACTTTTGTCTTAATATCTTAACTGCTTTGAATAATGCATATAGTTATTATTGCTAATCTTGCCAATCACAATGAGCTTTCAGTTGACCCTGAAAAATTAAAGTTTGAAGGAATTTGTATGTTTTACTTTAATGATTTTAATTGGATTAGAAATTTCCATTATTTGTAGTATTTTTGACACAGACCTTATAATGGCCTTGTTTAAGTCTGTTATCTGAATCAGAAGCTGAAATTATTGTAATTAAAATAATTTTGATGGCCAACAGATAAAAAAATGCTAAGTTTAATGAGAAATACTATGTAAACTAAAGTTTAATATAGTAAATGCCTCCCAGGATTTGTATTTGTCAGTTTACTTATTGAAAAGTTAATCTGTGCTATTACAAAACTCAACTCGAAAATCCTACTGAAGATCAAGTTATCAAGGTCATCTTGGTTCGGTGTAGAAGTACCTTAAGTCAAAGGATAGTAGTCCTGTTTATTTATGCCAAGCAAGTTTTTTTCTGGAGTAATATATGTAATACAAAAACCCACCCAAACAAACAAAAAGGCGCCAACCACTCTGAGTTCATTCCTTGAAGGTCAGTTCCTTACAGTTGAAAAATAAAACTTCATGACATCGGGCAAGAGTAAAAATTTATAATAGTGGCTTGAGTAACTTCCAGTTTTTGACTCTGTGTGATTTAGTAGGTGTTCATGAAAAACAAGAAATTAAGAAAAAGAAAATTGAGAAAGGGTCCATTACTACAACACATCTGCCAGCTGTTCCATCTTCCAAACCTTCTGCTGATCAGATAAGACAAAGTGTCAAGCAGTCTCTTAAAGAAATTCTGATGAAAAGGTAAGGATATGTTACTGCATGAAATTACTAATTTGTGTTTTTAATTATTTTCTTTCAGAAGGCATAAAAAAATAGTAATTATTTGGAAGTATGTACTAATTTTTACCCTTGTGCTGTCTCACAGATTGACAGACTCCAGTTTAAAGATTCCTGAGGAGAGAGCAGCAAAAGTTGCCACAAGGATTGAAAAAGAGCTCTTTTCTTTTTTTCGGGACACTGACTCAAAGTATAAGAACAAATACAGAAGTCTAATGTTCAATCTAAAAGATCCTAAAAATAATGTATGTATTATTTGTCGGTTGTGCTTTACAGAAATCCTTTATTTGCTCTAGATCAAAGGAACAGTTTTCAGTCCTTTCACAGTTTATCCTGTTTGGGTTTTTTTTTGTAGGTTTCTTCATCTCTTTGATGCTTGTCCTCTTGCACACTTGGTGTTCTCCATGTTGTTTTTGCCTTGTTCCCCATCGTTAATTCTTCAACTCCTTTTTTTCCAGTGTGCTTTCTATAGTGAATTTTTAAAGTGTAGTGGACATAACTTACCTATTTTTTTTTCTCACTTTGCTAGTGGTGTGTTGTTTGGGTGTCCCTGACACCTCATAGCTCTTTCATGCCTCCTGCACTTATGCTTGTTTCTGTCCAATAGCTTCTCTCACTGTCTCTTTTATACCCAGATTTCTGAAGCTTGGCTTTCGCTTTCTTTTTGGTTTTCTGTGGGCCTGTTACTCAACATCATACCACCTCATTTCTCTATTTTGTCATCTTATCAGTTATTCTGATCAAGTTACTTTGTCTGTAGTATATTACTATTACAGTTACCCAACTGTAAATCACATGAACAGGCTAACTTCCATCACTGATTTTGCTTTGCTGATATTGAGAAGCTCTTTGTTATTTTAGTCAGTCAAGAATCTTAAATATCCTCTTTAATACTAGCTTCTTTCTACAATGTAATTCAGGTGATTTGCACTTGTACAAAAAAGGTGGAATGTGCCGCTGCAATGGGCATAAATCTGATTTCTTATTTGGAACACATATATAAATATATATACCTCTTATTAAGGGTATGTGTAGTTACAGTCTGTTTTATAGAATAAATGGAGCTCTGTAATTAAGCTTTTTATCTTATAAAATCTAGTACTGCTTCCTACAGTGGAAGATAATTAAAAAATGTGACCCATATAGTGTACAGAACGTGTTGTATGTTACTTCTCTGCTTTATTCCCCACTGCAAGTTGGTTTTGTCTTGATAGCAATGGATAACTTTTTTCTTTCTTCTAGATATTATTTAAGAAAGTACTGAAAGGAGAGGTTACT
Organism: Tapera naevia; assembly: GCA_033556795.1. Taxonomy (NCBI): domain Eukaryota; kingdom Metazoa; phylum Chordata; class Aves; order Cuculiformes; family Neomorphidae; genus Tapera; species Tapera naevia. The sequence continues at coordinate 10,433,701 of JAUMJJ010000079.1, read as the reverse complement.
CCAGACCATTTAATAAAAATGAGTCCAGAAGAACTGGCTTCCAAAGAACTGGCTGCTTGGAGACAGAGAGAAAACAGACATGTGAGATTTGTCAACTGATGTTGTTTAGTTGACTGCCTAAGCATATTTAACTTCTATTTTCAGGTTAAGTGTATGTAGAAAGAACAGAAGGCATGGTGTACAAAGCAACTCTGACTAATCAGAAGGATCTCTATAAGTTATTTAGTATTCAGAACTCAAAGGGACACAAGTACAGAACTGGAAGAACTGTTGTAAATTCCTGAAAGGTGGAAACCATGCATTTGCCTTTGCCGTGCAGCTTTGTTTCTGCCTGCTGTTTCTTTCTTCTGTCTTAAGAGTGAAAGCTTCTTTGACATTATTTCCAGCAAGATTTTAAATTTCTAGCTGGAGCTTTTAAGACAGCAGTTTCTTAAAAAAGTAGAGAGATCTCTTTGGGCAAACCAAACTGAACTGGTGGTGTTTATAACTTGCATACCGGTAGAGCATGATGATTTACCCACCAAGAAGTAAACCTGAAGCTGAAAACTTAATCTGCAAGTGTGAAAAGCAATGTATTGGAAAAAAAATCAAACAAAAAACATACAAAAAAAACCCTAAACCCCAAATCCCCAACGAAGTGTAAGAAGCTTATTAGGTTAGTTTTAGCATTATTTTTCTTGAAACAGGAAGTCACGCTGTATTTATAGCTGTGTTGCCTGTTTTGAAGGAGAAACAGGAATATAAGCAGTTGTATTTTTTTATAGAAAATGCTTTTTTTCTTAACTGTTACCCTGTTTATTGGACAGTCCGATGATAAGTTAACAGCAGTTTCTTAGAAATGTCTGATCTACAGCATCTAGTTTCCTAGTTTACAAACTCTAGATTTCTGTTGGCTGAATGTGGGATTTCTATGCCACTCAATAGAATTGGAGAGCACAAAATTTGGATGGTGTTAACTGGTATGCATTTTGTTTATGTTTTATGGTAGTAGGAACTGTGAGTTTATTGGATGACCTGATAAATTCATGAGTGTGTTCTGTAATACAGAGTAGATGGAAACTTTTCTTATTGAATTCTCTGTGCTCAGAATGGAAGGCTGCTCAGTGGTTACTCATTCGGTACAATGGGATGCTGTTTCAGAAACTGCAATTTACATTGCAACATTAGTTATTCCTCTGGGTTTTTTTTTTCCTTTTCTTTATATATTGCAACTAGACTTGATTATGTACCATGCAACATTTTGCTAGTTCCTATGCAAAACCAGTTGTTGAATTAATATATTATTTCAAAGTTGGCTTGAGGGCCTAGAAGGGCATGAAAAGCCTTCAGTAGATGTCTAAAGCCCATCTTCTGTGTTACTTCTTCGTGACATTTATTTTATTATTGTAAACGTCAATAAAATACTGAAGACAGACTATACAAAATCATGTTGCACTGTTGTGAGGAACAGCTTCAAAACAAAAGCTCAAAAAGTACTGAAGGATACCAAATATTTCAGAAAAATACTTCAGCATTTCCAAAAGTTGTATTTCATTTCAACATGTAAAATAAATAGCAATGTATGATTTGACTGTGATTTTCAATTTCATATTTAAGCAAGACTTTCAGATTATTAATTTTTTATTAATTTTTTTTTAAAGTTTCCGCAGTGTTCAAAAGACGATGTAGGTATTTGGTAGATAGGAACAATCGTAGAATCCTTGTTTTCTTACAAAACCAGGCTTAAAATATTTGGGACAACCAACATAAACCGTTTCTGGTTTAAGAAGTAGAAATGTGCTTTAAAAAGCAATTTTAGAAATAGTGGTTTAAGTTTTAGTTTTCACAACAGAGTAAAGTATCAGTGCAGCTCAGAATTAGCATATCCATTACTTGGAGAATACATTTAAATGTTTTTTTTGAGTTTCGAGTGTTAAGTTTATGTACTCAAAACTAAGCTCTTGAAAATTATACTTATCTGTATGTATTTGTCCTGCATTGTCCCCATTATTATGGGAAAGGACTTGATGCATTTTTTTCTTTAGCTTTTGGAAAATCACAATTACCTGTTTTTAGATTTAGTGATGAAGGTCTGCTTTGTAACTTGTTTAAATAGGTGCCTTGTAAGTACTCACTGTGCTGTAGGTGAAGTTAGACTGGCTGCTTGCATGTTTGACTTATGAAACTACCTGACACTTTCAAAATAAAAATATATTATTTTTTTACCCAGAGAGTAACGTAATTGCAATCCTGTTTTCTGTTGATGTATTTGTGGATTTCCAGATTCTGTTGTATGCAAGGAAATATACATAACCATGTTTTTACAGACAATTGAAATGATTGAGAAGGAACAGAGGGAAGTTGAAAGAAGACCTATCACAAAAATTACTCACAAAGGAGAAATAGAAATTGAAAGTGAAACACCAATGAAGGAACAAGAGGAAGTCATGGAAATTCAGGTAGAAAATAAACATAGCAACACAACATATTTAGTTCATAGATAATATGATTGTAAAGTGCTTAGTTTATTAATTTGTTTTTCAGCTCTATAATTATACATTAGGTCTGTTTTGAGTTTAATTTTTCTTTCATCCTCACTTTTTTTTTCACTTCTGGGCCTGATTTTTTTTAGAGTTTTTTTTTGATATTGTGTCCGTGACTGCATGTTGAATTCTTCAAATAGTGGAAAATATTGTAAATCTTACATAAAAAATATGTGGGAATACCAGTTAATTCTCTTAATGCATTTGTAGATTTTTATAGCCTTTTCAGCTATGCAAGTGAGAGTTTTATCTGAAGGGGAGAAAATATAGCAAAATATTTAAGCAATGTGAATAGCAATATTAGGAACATTAACAAAGGCAAAAATGCTTACTGAAATGTTTGACTTCTCTTAGGAACCTAATATGAAGTTTGAGAAGACAGAGGAAGCTGAGAAAGATAAAGAAGTAAATGAATCTGCATCTCCAGACACCACAAGTCAACATAAAAATCATCTCTTTGATCTTAACTGCAAAATCTGCATAGGTAAGTTTGAACAACACATCAAAATAAATGCATCATACTTGTATAATGCTCTTCAGTCATAAATCTCAGTCTACCTCAAGAGTATGAAAAAATGGGGTTTTTCCCTAATTTGCTGACAGATATGGAAGCAGTTTTACCTCATAATTGAAGAAAGACTACAAAAATGGTAAGCTGTTGGCATAGTCGTATATGCTATTGGCATAAAATTGTCTTCTATTTAAAAAAAGAATGCAAAGAAAGAAGTGCCTGTGTGAGTGTATGTGCTATTTCTTTATCCTATCCTTTTACATTGACAATTTTTATAATAAATTATACATTATAGAAATAGGTATAAAATGTATAATTTGTTTATCCTATCCCTCTTCAATAGCAATATGTAGTATTTTTGGTGCGTCTACATGTGTTCAGAGGAAGTCTTCTTTCGTTTCTTTAATAAAAAATAAGGACCATTGCAATTCATTCCCTGCAGGCCGAATGGCACCACCTACTGATGATCTTTCTGCGAAAAAAGTGAAAGTGTCTGTTGGAGTTGCACGAAAGCAGTCAGACAATGAAGCAGAGAGCATTGCAGATGCACTTTCTTCGACATCAAGTATTTTAGCCTCAGAATTACTGGAAAATGATAAGCAAGACCCATCAAAATCTTCATTCACACCTCTCCCAAAGTAATAAAAACCATACAAACACTTTTTTTAAATGAAAGGCATTATTAACCTTGTTAAGCTACTATGACTAAAGATAATATTTTTAATGGTATTTCATTAATACATTTGTTTACTTGAAGTTGTACACCTCTTCTTAGGAATGGGGTTTTCTGCTCGAGTAGATGATGCTATGCATTTATATAAATAATACTACATATTGTTGTAATTAAAACTTCTAATTACCATGTTTTATTTTGGGGAAAAGTAAACTACCTTAGTTTTCTGGTGCAACAAGGCCTGATAAGGCATGCGAGTTCATATTTTTGAAGTCAAGTTGTAGATTTCTTACTAGGTTCTTTAACAGTAAAATACAGTATGTACAGTGCTGCAACAGAATGTGTGTTTGTATATGTTTATAGAGGTAGGGAATTTGAGATGGGTCTACACAGAGCATTTTCACTAATAAGTCAGGCTATTTTCAAGTCTTAAAGCTACGCTTTTCTAGAAATGACAATTAACAGCAACTTATTTGATGTTTTGCCGTATTTGCTATCAGCTCTCTCTCTCTTCATTTTCTTCCATACTAATTCACTAAAATTTTTGAGGCTATTTTTTTCTAGTTTGAGGGAGAAGGGGTTTCTAGAAAAACATGGAATCTCAGTTATTCAGAATAAACCAGAATTCCTGCTGAAATTCTGCCTTTATCATAACAGTGGAATCCTTTACCAAGGTCAAGGAACTTTGAATCTTTAGTTGTTCAGAAAACAAAGAAGTGATTTCTAGTGTAGACAGAAACATAGAATCATAGAATCATCTGGTTGCAAGAGACCTCCAAGATCATCAAGTCCAACCCTTTGTCCAATGTCCTCATGGTTACTAGATCATGGCACTAAGTGCCACATCCAGTCTTATTTTAAAAACCTTAAGGGATGGTGAATCCACCACCTCTCTGGGCAGGTCATTCCAATGCCTGATTACTCGTTCTGTGAAGAACTTTTTCCTGATATCCAGCCTAAACCTTCCCTGGCAGAGTCTAAGTTCATGCCCTCTTATTCTGTTGCTGGCTGCCTGGGAGAAGAGACCGACCCTCACCTGACTACAACCTCCTTTCAGATAGTTGTAGAGAGCGATGAGGTCACCCCTGAGCCTCTTCTTCTCCAGGCTAAACAACCCCAGCTCCCTCAGCCTCTCTTCATAGGACTTGTGCTCAAGTCCCTTCACCAGTTTCGTTGCTCTTCTCTGGACCCGCTCCAGCACCTCAATATCTTCCTTGAACTGAGGGGCCCAGAACTGAACACAATACTCAAGGTGTGGCCTCACAGGTTACTGTGCTACTGTAACAGCACAATGTTAGGTGCAACTCAGCGACTGGATTAAAACTGCTGATAGTGTGCCTAGAAAATTTTGATAGTAGCAGGTTAAGAAATGTTGAAATGTGGCTATAACCTTTTCCATGAGGAAGCTATCAGGTTGAGAAACATTATCCTCTGAAATTAAGTCTTACTGTTTATTCTTTGCATCTGCTTTATATTGACAAAACTGAGGCTTTTTTTGAGGAGGGGAGAAGCACTGTTATGTACAGGTGATGATACTGAAATTGAGAGGAGGTGCTCACAGAAACAGTGGAAGTGATGCATGGTTGAGAAGAGATGAGGAACCAGCTTGTGGGGCAAGGGAAGGGAAGAGTGACGTGTGGTAGGCAGGTGGTAGGCAGGCACCCACCAGTATTGGAACAAAACATAGGAGCTAGGAAAGCAGGGTGAAGACCGGCCAGTAGAGTGTATGTTGTCCTCCCTGTGGCAAGGGAAGATCTTACTGAGTAATAACTTTTGGACTAAATAACCTCACTGTGTCTTTTGAGCATGGAGAAGCAATGGGCTGCTCATCTGACAGCCTTTCATGTAAATTATCTAGTCCACTGGAAGGTCAGAGATGTGGTTATCTGCCTACCTCTTTACACTGCTCCTCAATTATGCTTAAATAAAAAGACTGTTTTTAATGATATGTAATTATTTTGTAAAAGAAGGATCGATTTACATGATCTTATGTAATAATATCATTTTCTAATTAAAGTGGGGGATTTTTTTGTCTCTTATTAGGTCAGAAACACCTGGTACTGTGGAATGTGAAAGTCTGTTTTTGGCACGCCTGAATTTCATCTGGAAGGGTTTTATCAATATGCCTTCAGTGGCTAAATTTGTTATTAAGGCTTATCCAGTTTCTGGCTCTTTTGAGTACTTAACGGAGGTATTTATATTTACTGCAAAAAGTTAACATTTATTAACTGTAGTGACTTGTTTACCTTATAGGCTAATAATAGTATAATGTTGAAAGGCAGTTGAAGCATGATCATTGTATTGAGTAAAGTAGGACATAGTTTAGGGTATGTATTTGTATTTGTAAGTAAAGTATTTTTCAGTTCATGCTACATAGACCTCTGGTTCATCAGGATTCAAGTTCTCAGATGTACTTTAAGATGTTTTGCTCTTACCTCACTGTGAGATGTTTCTTCAGGATGAGCAACAGTATTTTCAGAGCTGATTCTATAAAAGTTCAACTCCTTTTTGTTTATTGTGGAGCATCTTCTGTATTATGAGGTAGCAGGAAAAGATAGGACAAAGTTTGCTACTGAAATAACTACCTTGGTGGTATCCATTTTCTGAATTAGAGATGAGAAAATTGTAGCTCTGTTTTGAACTCAAAGCATTAAACAAGTCAATACTAATTTTTAGAAGAGGCATGTCTACTGGTGTTTTCTGTTGATAGTGCAAGAAGTCTTCTCATCTTCTACAACAGAAACCCATGTAACGAAGTTTATTTTTTGCCTGTCTGGTAGTAACGATGGTCCTAACCTTCCATTGTAAGACTAAATTGTCCCTAAAAAAAGATAAAAATTATGTAGAGTTCTCTTCAGCGTCTGAGAGGCAGGACAAGGATGCAACTGCTTGTAATTGTCTTTGCTGTAAAACTTCAGTGAAGTACTGGGTAACCAGTACCCTTTAATACTAAAGGAGTGTTTTATGAATATGATGTGCTTTTCAGTACTCTTCTGCTTTATTTCAAAAAACTGGTTTTTTTTATGGGTTCCTAAATTATCCTGAAAGTCTTATTTTTTATTACGTGTGAATAGTTAACTCAATAATATCCGAGAATAGGTTTGTCCACAAACACATTTGTGTGTAGTTTATATTTTTCTCTTACTATTAAGATCCTGAATGTTTATTATATTACTTTATAAGTGCTGAGGTCTCATAGTAGCAGTTTGATCTTACAGAAAATTTGAGTGTTTTCTGAGCACAGTTACAGTTATGCTGAAATAAATAATTTTGGGGAAGGTGTAGATAAACAGTTTTAAATGATAACTAATATAGTACAGATCATTAACGTTGCGCTGAAAATCCTAATTTAAATAATTCAAATTTAAAAAAAATTAATTTGTTTCTATTGTTGTAACTTCTACTGTTATTTTAGAATTATAATTTAAGAGCTATAAGGATTGAGTATAATAGATAAAATAGAAACTGGATGAAGGATTTACACCAGTTTTTACATTGGATTGAGATATCTGTTGTCCTTTCTCATAGGATTTACCTGATAGTATTCAAGTAGGTGGCAGGATATCTCCTCACACTGTCTGGGAATACGTAGAAAAAATCAAAGCTTCAGGGACCAAGGTAAGAATTTTACATATGAAGGCTTAATGTTTAACATATATTCTGTTCACCCTAAAGATCTCTTTTTTTCATGGAACATTAGTGCAATACCTAACATTTCAAGGATAAATGATGATTATGTTGAATGGGGTAGATGGCAGCCAAATACTTGTATTCCTTTGAGGCAGTAACTCATGATTGTTAGGACACCACTTTGCATGTCTCAAGTATTACCCTTTCATTTTGAAACTGTTACAAGGTGCAAAACCACCTCGGTGGTCCTCTGCTAGACTTGTCCAACTGTGTGCAAGTCGTCTTTAGGCTGGGGAGCCCAAAACTGGGTGGTGTTCTCCAGATGGTCCCTCACAAATGCTGGAGAGAAGGGAAGAATCATTTCCCTTGGCCTGGTGGCGTATCTGATTCTGACGCTCAGCATGCAGTTGACCTTCTTGGCATGGACATAATACTGGTTCGCATTCAACTTGTCCACCATGATCCTTGCGTCCTTTTATGCTAAACTGCTTTCCAGCCAGTCAGTCCCCGAGCCTGTCCTGGTGCGTGGGGTCACTCCATCTCGAGGTCCAAGATTTTGCATTTGCCTTTGCTGACCTTCATGAAGGTCAGCCTGTTTTATCAGCCTGCTGAGGTCCCTCCGAATGGCAGCCCCCCATTCTTCAGGATGCCAACTACTACCCCTAGTTAGATGTCATCTCAGTTTTTTGGAGAGTCTTCCATCCCATCTTCCAAGTCATTAATTACGCCATTAAACAACATCAGTCCCATCATGAGCTGGGCTTTGGTCATGATTCTGGCATCTGAATTCTGCTCTTCCCCTCGTGTTAATGGATATATTGCAATTGATTGCAAAATAAAGCTTTCTAGTAATGTTCAAGGGTCAGGAGAAGGATAATTACTTGGAAGCTGGCATACTTCCTTAAACTTTGTTGTTTAGTTGGCTGATAAAATGTTGACTTTTCTGTCATGCACTGTAATTAATTTTTTTGTGTTAAATACTTCTTACTTGTTTTCTCTGGTTTTCCTTAATAATTTTTGGCCCTGTTTTTCCTCCCGTCTCCTCTGTTGTTCTCTGCCTTCTTGGAGAGGCTTTTTTTCCTCCTCTGAACTGTGCTTTATATAAAGAGCAGTCACATTTTTCTTCGAAATTTTAATTCTTTTAGTATCTGAACATCTTTTTCTCATTCTCTTTGTAAACAGGAGATCTGTGTAGTTCGCTTTACCCCTGTAACTGAAGAGGACCAGATATCTTACGCGTTGCTGTTTGCCTATTTCAGCAGTAGAAAACGTTACGGTGTAGCGGCCAATAATATGAAGCAAGTAAAAGATTTGTACCTCATTCCTTTAGGCTCCTCAGACAAAGTCCCACATCATCTTGTGCCTTTTGATGGGCCTGGTAAGTACAGCTTAGAATCTGGAAATTCATTAAGATAATGCTACTTAAAGAAGTTTACAACAGAAATATAAGAGAAAAATCAAATTTAAAAATGACAGCTATTCTGTTCAAGCATGTAATGAGTTTTCCTTAGTATTATCTTAGGTTTTTTGAAAAGACGTTAATATCTCATTGTAAGATTGTTCTGATACTTTTGATATTGTTGAAAAAATTACTGTTCATAACTTTGTCTTATGCTTACTACATTCTTCCTCTAACCCAGCTGGCTTTGTAAGTTACAATCTCAGTAAATTCTGTGATGCAAGTGATCTGTGGCTGTCGTCATACTGAGTTCCCAGTTGATGCTGTAACTTTAAAAGAGTATTTTTCTTTATTTTGATTATAAAATTTGTGGGTGATTTTTCCTTTAGAGATAGGCAGAGCAGAAACTAAGTGAGGATGAGCTGTAACTTAAATTATACAGAAAGACATGCATAATGCAGATAGCTGATAGTATATCTTGAAACTTGATGCCTTCCTGGAATGAGGGAAGCATTTTGGGAAGTCACTCTTGGTAATACTTTGAAGAAGTATGTATAACACAAATCGATTAGGATGCTTTGTGGTTGCAAGTGTGCTATTTACCTTTTCCCCCACTCTTCTGCTTTGCTACCACTGTTACCAGACTGTAGCTGTGTTAGACTAACATAATGTTTAAATTCTGTGTCTTATGTCACTACATGTCCTATGTAACTGTCTCATATTCTGTATTTAGTGACCTAGTACATAAAGCAATTTTAATTTGCTATGTTTGAAGTCATAATTTTTATTATTTTAAGTTTTGGGTTTTTCCTGATGGGAATTTCAAATACTATAAAATGAACACTTTCTGTAATGTAAGAGTATGGGGATTTTTTTTTTTAAATGATTGCCTTAACTAAAACATAAAGAGATGGTAAATTGCTGTTATAATTTTGTACAGGGATTGAAATACATCGACCAAATTTATTACTGGGATTGATAATTCGGCAGAAAATGAAGAGGCAGATTACTGCTGTTGCAAGCGTTGCTAGTAGTTTTGTGGATGAAGCTTCTGAAAGCGCCTTGAGTAACTTGCCACCGGAGAAAAGAAGCAAGCCAAACAAACCTGAAGTCTCTCAGCATGAATTGACCCTTGAAGAAGAAGAGGAAAACGATTTTTTTAATTCCTTTACAACTGTGCTACATAAGCAGAGAAATAAGCCTCAGCAATCTAATACAGAAGACGTTCCAGCAGTTATCGAACCCTTGGTGGATAGTACCAAACCTGAGCCACCAAAGCCTCTCAGATTTCTTCCAGGGGTCCTGGTTGGATGGGAAAATCAGCCTTCTACTCTGGAGCTAGCAAATAAACCGTTGCCTGTAGATGATATCCTTCAAAGCCTGTTGGGTACGACAGAGCAGGTATGTGAACATAGCAAGTCAGAAGCGAGTCCCAGTGAAGACATACCATTATTAAATGAACAAGCAACCTTAAAAGAAGAAAACATGGATGTCGCTGACGTAACTACGAAAGTTAGTGAAGCGAAGACTGCTTTGGATGATTTACAAGAATCCATGAATGCTACTGTAACTGTGGATGCATCAGCTGCAGGGACCTCAAGTTCTGCAGGAAGTGCTCGATCTTTGATAGGGCTGAGTCTTAAGGGAAAACCTCCAGATGTCTCTACAGAAGCATTTTTAGCAAATTTATCTGCTCAGTCACAGAATAAAGAAACTGAAGAAAGTAAAGAAAATGACCCAAAGCGGCTGTTATCCGACATGGAAAACATTGCACAAGAAGTTAGAAAGACCACAAATTCTAGCTTTTCTTCCTCATCAAGTGCAGGAAAAAACCCCAGTGAGAGCAACATTAGTGTAGGCTCTGCTGAGGGTGCCACTGCTAATACCTCTAAATCACCACAATTTATTAATCTTAAAAGAGACCCACGACAAGCAGCTGGACGAAGTCAGCAGACTAATGCTTTGGAAAACAAAGAAGGAGATGTTAACAGGAATGAAGACCGACAGAATACTTCAGGGAATGATCAAATGGAACCAGAAAATAAGCAGTCTTCTGGAGAAGTGGGTTTAAACCTGTATCAAAGTGATGCACAAACTAATGAGGTGCAGGGCAGTTCATCTGCAGTAAAAGAAGATAACACAGGTGCATCACAAGCAGAAGATATCAAACACTCGCAGGAAGATGCGCTGATGCAAAGCATTGAAACAGTGAACTCATTTAGAAGAGGACTAGCATCAAGTTCATCTCATTTTGAAACTGAAAACTCTTCTCGTTCAGAATTTATTTCCAAAGTCCCAAGCCCTATTACAAGTGGCACCTTCTCATCTGTTAGAACTCCACAGCAGAATTTTCAGCATCCTAAACCTAATCCACCTGGATTTCAGTTTCAGGCGCCTGCACCTCATAACTTCCCTCCACAAAACAACCCTATGTTTGGATTTTCCCCTCATTTACCACCTCCACTTCTTCCTCCTCCAGGCTTTGGCTTTCCTCAAAATCCAATGATGCCATGGCCACCAGTTGCTCATTTATCAGGTCAGCCACCACACTATGCCGGACCCATTACACAAGGGCTACCGGTGGCTCACAAACAGTCAAGATTTTTGGGGCCAGAAAATTTTTTTCAGAATAAAGACAGTAGAAGACCAGAAAGACGCCACAGCGATCCTTGGGGCAGACAAGAACCGCATTTGGAGAGAGGGTTCAGTAGAGGAAAAAATGATCAACATAGACAAAGATTTTACAGTGAATCCCATCACCAAAAGAAAGACAGACATGAAAAAGAGTGGAACAACGAAAAATACTGGGAGGAAGATTCTGAAAGAAACAGACGCAGAGACAGAAACCAGGAAAAAGATAAAGAGAGGAAGAGCAGAGAAGAAGGACAGAGAGACAAAGAAAGATTGCGATCTCCACACAGTGACAGGGCTGCTGATGGAAAAAGCCCTAGAGAGACTAGAAATCCTGAAAAAAAGACAGAGAAGCCTAAAAGTGAAGAACAGGCTCATGAAAAAGATAAGGAGAGGGAGAAAAGCAAAGAGAAGCATAGAGAACGAGAAAGTGAAAAGAACAGAGAGAGACATAGGGACCACAGTGACAGAACTAAAAGCAAAAGGTAAAAAGATGCAGGCAGTCTTTTAAAATCCTATTTAAATAAACTGTTAGAGCAATGTCGTAAAAATTTGTATTAAAAAAAAGCCTGCTAGGATTGTGCCATCTTTTTTATTCAGTGTTGGTGTTTTGCAGAAACAAGTCTGTGTTTTGGTACCACTTGGTGTACCACTACTCATCCTTTTTTTCATTATACCGACTATTGCTACAAGTAGGAGTTTAATATTTTGAAAAATTTTACATTGCTGTATATTCAAAATTTTAAAGATTTCTTTTATTAATATGCAATAAATGCTTAGAAATTTTCTTAGCTGATGAAGTTGGCTTTAGTCAAGTCTGCAATATAGTTGCTGCCTTTGGTAATTTGTGCTCTTTTCTGTTTCAAGATGCTCTGATAATTTTAAAGGTGAATTTCATACAATAAACTTCTTTTTAAATTGCACTGTTTTTAAAGACTTGTAGCAATGCCTCAGAATCCACACACGATACACAGAAATTATGCTCGGTGGTGTGAAGAATTTTTTTAAAAATTATCCAGTAGTACAATAAAATAATTTAAGTGTATTTCATCAGTTTTTCCAGTATTTTCTAAGCATCTGAAACAGTTCGTGACCAGAAATTGGAAGGCTGAGCTGCTCGAATGTTATTGCTTCAAACTGCACTTGTTTTAATAAGATATCATTTTTAAACTAAATTCTTGAAAATATGATTTGTAGTAGTAAATTCATTTCTCCCATTTTCCATGCTTAAAAAACTTGAATACCTAAGCTTGTACATTACTTTGTGTTTTGCTATCCTTTTTACTGTAAAATGTAAATATTTTAAGGGATATTTTGATTCTAAAATGATAAAACTTTCTCACAGACTGTGTGTGTTTGATTTCATAGGAATGAAACTCTAGGTTAAATGAGTATAGCAGGCTGAGTTACCAAATGCCACATTTGTTGTACACTTCCTGGCTAGGTCGTTTTGCATTTTGGGAGGCAAAGAGCAGGGAGAAGTACAGGAAGGTGTTTGTACCATTAGGTCTCCTGGTAAATGGATATTTTGTAGTGACTACCATCCGTTGATGCAAAACAAAAAGCCAAAAAAGGCAAACCTGAAAACAAACTAAAATCCTGCTCTTATACTTCTTAAAATACACTGGTCATTTTGCTAAGTTTGTCAAAATCAACAAAAATATTCCACTATATAAAAAAAACCCTTAAGTTTATTGTTCTGTTTTTCAGTGTTTTGTTTTTCACTCTGAGTACATAACGTTATTAGTAATGTAGTATTTTACACTGTTCTGTAGAAGAGCTTATTTCCAGAAGGTCATTCCAGTCTAACAACACACTAATTGTTAGTTTTAATTAGGAATATATTTTAAGGTAAAATTTCATTGGGATACCTTGCAGGTAGCTTCATGGTCAAGTTGACTAGAATTAAAAACCTTTCTCCAGATAAAGGGGATGGTGTTACTAAGTAATGTTTCTTAAACTCATAGGTGAGAAGATTCATTAAAGAAAAACCTCAGTTTGTTCATAACTAGAAGCAACTTTTAAACTTTTGACTTTAATCACCTCATGTTATCATGGTGTAAAAATAGTATTTTCCAAATTAATTCCATGGTCTTATATAGCAGTAGTGTCACTGAATATATCTGGTAGTATTAAGCATGTATTGGGTGTTATTTAGACGTAGAAGTGCACCAAAGCATTGTTCTGGGTTTTGCAGTAAGTTTTGAATTGGCAGCTGTGCTTGTGAAGGTTTTCTTTTGACCCGTTTTCCTCGTCCCTGGAGGTGTTTAAAAACAGATTGGATGAGGCACTTAGTACCATGGTTTAAATGATGAGCAGGTGCTAGTGTTGGGTCATAGGTTGGACTAGATGATCTCAGAGGTCTTTTCCAACCTTGTGATACTGTGCTACTGTTCAATAGTGGTCTGCTCCTGGGCTACTGGTAGTCATTCACATTCGCATCCATTTGTGCTCTAAAAGTATACCCGGAGCAATGAAAATTGCAATTGTCTGTATGGAAGGGGCAGCAATGCTTTCTGCCAGAACTATCAGAAAGAATATGTTCGGAAAGATTTTCCAGGTTTGCTGAGTGCTTTAGTACCTGCCTGTTGTATGTAGAACCCCAAGAGAGCCACTGTAAAACCACTCTTCAGGGAGAGTTTTGTTAAGAGTTAATTTTAAATTAGCAATGACATTTTCTAGGATTTGGTCCTAGAATCTGAGGTAGTGCAATGGGAATAAATCCTGCTTCTCCCAGAATAAAGGATGTTGTCTTCTCCATTGCCTTCAGTCACTCTCCTTCCAATACTTGTGTGAACTGCAAGTGCTACAATTACTTGTTACTTATTTTACACTGAATCACTGCTCTGGCCACAAAAAGCAGTATGTACTGATGAGGAACTGGCAGTACACCAGAGTCCCAGAGAGAACAGGAAAAACCCTATACTCCCCCAACATCACATAACTGTAAAAAGCTCCTCCTAACAGAAACTTGAAGATGAGAGGAATCTGGAGCCAGCTGAAGTGCCAGGTGGGCTTTGTGAGCTGCCTGTTGGAAAGAGGGGAAGAGGCTCTGTTGCATCTGACTGATCACTTAAGAGCTCAGAGCAGTTGAAGAGGATAGAAGGAACCTCACAAAGATGTTTGCAGATCCTTATTAAAAACCTTTGGGTAGTTCCATTGCACTCCCTTTCCCTCTCCCCTTAGTTATCGTCAAGTCATCTGTAACTGCCATGGTAGAACCAGTGCATTCATTGCTATATATACTAATACATATGTGGAAACTAATGTGTGTTGCTTAGTTTTACTAAGCTTATTGTTTCTGCTTCACATCTTCTTTATTACAAGAAAAAAAAATCAGAAATAGATGTTTCTGATACGTACCTGCTAAAGATTTGTATTTGGAGAATTTCCATGCAAGGTAGTGATGGTTTATTGCATGCTTTTGAGCAACAGTAATTGAAAAAAAGGAAAAGATAGGAATCAATCACTATTATTTTTATTTGTACTACTTGTACAGTAAGCCAGCAGTCAAGTGAGAAATGCAGACAGCATCATAAATCATGCATTTAAGCACCTTAAAATAACTTGTTTTTTTTTTGTTTTTATTTCTCACTGAATTAGAATATAAGCAAGCTTTTGCAGAAGGAATACAGTTTTTGTATTTATATCACCTAGTGGGAACTAGGTGATCTTTAAGTTCCATTCCAACACAAACCATTCTATATTTGAAGTGTTTTGTTGACTTTTGAGATTATAAATTGATGGAAAAAATGGAAATTCAGTTTACTGTGGTCATACTCTTTCGTCTAGTAAAATTTCAAAATCTCATTTAGGGGCACATAAGCCAGAAAGGTGTAGCTAAAGCAATGCAGTTCTTACACATTCTAGTTTTTAAGCTATTAGGAATAGAAGTCATTTGTAGGCAGACAGCCACATTCCCACAATCTAACTATGATTGGTTAAAACAAAAAGTTTTTCTGTAGTCAAGTATGGGAGACCTTTGCTGGAGGAAAACAGCAGTCATGTTTTTATCTCTGTTAAGTAATTATGTAAAATACCATTCCTGCTCTTAAAATTATTCCTTAAGTGTAATATTTTAGTGTGAAGACCGACTACTTTTTTACATAAATGCATATGTGATGGATATAGACTTAGAAAGGAGGGAGAACAACATTACCTTTATGGACTTAACAAGTAATTACAGATGTTATGATTTTAAAATTCTGACTACAATAAACGTGTTTTTTGCCCAAAGCACACTTTTTCTTCCTCCATCCCCCATTTCAGTTTTCACATTTGACCTTAATATTACAAAATTGTAAAAGAGAAACTCCGTGTTCAGATAAATTTAAGAGTTTTGGAAAAACAAGGGAGTTGTCTTTATAATAAAAAGCAAAAACAACACTGGTGTAACAGTTGGCTTTATAAGCTAATTACAATCTATTTGTTTACAGAAAGACTAAAGAAAATGGCAGATGTTCTCGTTATTTTAAAATAAATACTAAAGAGTACGGATAAGTAATTTTATGACCAAAACATACAATCACATTTTATATGTACTATTAATAACATTCAAAAAAGAAAAAAAAAATTAATGAGGGACAGTTTTACTGAGTGCTTTCTTATGTTGGTTCCTGACTCTTACACTGCCAGCTAACACAAGAAATGGGGAAAAAAGGAAATACGTCACTTTTTAACAGTCTTAAACCAGTTTTTCAATTAATTCCCAGAATTTCCATTGTAAACATTATATCCTTCCGCTTTCATTAGCTGAATCTTCTTAGAATCTTGGAAGAGCACAACATCTTTAATTTTACCAATGAATTCCTTCTGAAAAAGCCCTGTAGTTACTATATTGACTTTCCTGCCAATTTCAAACCCACCAAAATAACAAATGCCACCATAGTTTAAAGCAGTGTATTTTCTGTGTGGATCAATATCTTCAAAAAAAATCAACTCCTCATCAAGATATACCTTAATACATGTTTGGTTTTGAACTACAGTGACAAAATGCCATCTTTCATCACAACAGGTGGAGTATTTGCTGTGAATTAAAGGAACAGAGATCCTTTCTCCAAGATTAATCACAATTTTTAATGTTCCATTGGCAAGACCAATGGCAAGAAAATCATTATCTTCATCTTCACCTTTTCCCATCCATACTATTAAGCCTTCACTTTGATTGGTAGTAAAATTTAAAGAGATGCGGCTATACTGGAGGTCTCTTTTTCCATAATAAGGATCTGTGTATTTGATGTAGGAGTTACCGATGAACTTTGCTATAAAAAAATGTATTTTGCTATCACAGTACTTACCTGACCAGCCTAGTGCACATACACAGGTATATGAAAACAAAGCCGGTTGAGGAATACAGAGAGCTTGTGACCCACACCTGTTTTGTGAGCAGTAAATAGATTGTTCACATGTGCTTCCTGTCCAGTCTTGTGGGCAAGAACAAGAAAAGCCTGAGTTTTCGACTTGACATGTTCCATTATTTTTGCATACTGTGTACCCACAAGCTGTTCCATCACAGTCACCAACATTGGCTCCACCTTTGGGATCAGTCACGGTAAGCTTCAGTTCCCTGTTGTTTATGACAAATTCTCGTATACAACCGGTGAAACTTGTGGGTTCATTTTCTACTGCCATTGAATTAACAAGGTTTAAGGAGGACACGCCTCCAACAAAAAAATCTGTGTATGTGTCTAGTGCATTCATTCCAGGAGTAGCTTTTTCAGTAATGTTGATACCATCCAGGTCCAGGTAGCCTTCATTACCGACTCTTCCTGCTTGGAGTGAATGCCATGTGTTTCCATTTGCATGGACCTTCTGAAAGGTCTGCAGGATGACTGTCTTGTCTCCGAGATTGTAGCGTAACTGTATAAATCCATTTACTAATGATATACATAGAAAGTCACCTGAAAAACAGTATACAATAGTTTTACTTTTTAAAGGCAGTACACTGAAGAACAGCATATTCATAACCTTGATGCTCTCATGCCTGCACTTCCCCAGTTCAGTAACTTATTTTCAGTAGCTTTGTACCATCATCATGTCTAAATCAAGAAGGGAAATGTTCCCTGATAAGCTACTTGTGGCCTCCCCCCAACCCCCCCTGCCATTTATTGGAAGCTGAGCTTGTGTTTGCTTCAAAGTAAAAAGCCTAACTTTCTGAAAAGCTCTGCTTTGGTACAGAGATTATATAATGGGGAGGTGGGAGAAAACAGGATCACTTTGGCATCTAGGGAATGTGAGTTGGTGTTCCTGTGAAAAAGAATCAAGTTTTGGCCAAGTTACAAATACTCTTATTTCCATATGCTGAATAAAGGCTATATGGTTTTGCCAGACAGTGTAAAGCAGTATTTGTCCACACCAAACATACCTTGCTTTCCCTGAAGCTTCTTTGTGCAATGGGAATGTTTTAATAATCTGACAACTGTAGGAACAGATAAGCTGGGTTTTTTTAAATTGTTTTTCTGGAAGGCCCATGACAGGAAGTATTTGGAGGGAGTTCTTTTCTTGTACTACCACTGGCCTTACAAGCAATATAACATTAGAGCGTATGATTTTGAGCTATACCTAGAACATGAATAAGAGCTGGAAAAGGTTAAGAAACAGGAGCTGTAAGGAAGGTATATAAGGGCACAGAAAGTAATAGGGGAAGGTGACAGGGAGGCAGAAGAGGACAGTAGAATAGTCTGCAGATGAAAGTCACATTTTCAAACTTTCGTGTTTGTGCAATTTAACTTTTTTAAATACTGCTTTTGGAAATAGGCATAAGGTTGTTGTGTTTCGGGGCGGGGGGGGGGGGGGGGGATGTATGTGTTTGGTAGACCTGTTAGAAGGATGATGAAATTTGCTTTCTTTGGGGTTTGATTTTTAACTAAATCTAATCCATGAATTACATTGTCTTTATTGCAGTTAAAGATGAATGTTTTAATTTACTGGAGCTCTCTATTCAGCAATTAGTCATGTTCCCATTCAGTCAGGGTGGAGGTATTTCAGTTGTATGAGTGGCTGTAGAGCAAATGCTTCATGCCTCTGCTTCCCTGCCCCAGACACCCATGGGAAGAACAAAAGATGGCTCTTCCTTATT
Organism: Tapera naevia; assembly: GCA_033556795.1. Classification (NCBI taxonomy): domain Eukaryota; kingdom Metazoa; phylum Chordata; class Aves; order Cuculiformes; family Neomorphidae; genus Tapera; species Tapera naevia. The sequence goes on along the minus strand of JAUMJJ010000079.1, from coordinate 10,415,257 downwards.
TCAGCTCCAGTGCAGCAATGACAAGTGCACTTCCTTCTAGCTCATTAGTTCCAGTTGTGATGATCTGTTTTACCCTTGCATTTACTGTTCTTTTTGACTACCTGTTTGTTTTTAACTTTTTTCATGAATTTAATTCCATGTTTGCTTTAACAATGTGCATAGCCTGCTTGTCTATTTCTTTTAACAGGACCTCAATCCTAAGGTAAGAAAGGAACATCAGAAAAAGTTTCTGAACTACCTCTTTGGCAGTCTTCAATCCCTTCTCCTACCCGTATGTGCAGTCTTGCATAAGGATATGAGTAAGGCCATGAATACCCATTCTTTGCTGTCTAGGAAGAAGAAAAACATGACAAGGGTTGCTTGCTCATCTGGCTTGTAATCAAGAGCTGGAGAAGCTGGAAGTTCTCCAAGACTTCTTGTCCTGCACAGAAGTTTTTTTGGTAGTTTTGCACATTTGACAATGTCTGAGATGACAGTAGAACAGTGCTTCAGTGATGTCTAGGAAAAAGTGGACACAATTTCAGCAGTTAGTCATAGTGCTTCTGACTCAAGCCTAATGATGTGTTGGCTAATGCACGTGCAGTGACTTTTGGAGTCTTATTACAAGAGTAAATCTGTGTTACTGCATCTTCTGCCTACCAGGTAAAGAGAGGTTATGGCTAAGTACTCTGGATTATGTTCTAGCATAGATTTGAGGCCTCTGCAAATTGGAGTAACTTTCTTTTCAGCTAGATGTGAACAAAAAAATTAAACTTCCTAATTTCATCTCTCCCTGGGGTTCTCAAGGCACTGTCTTACTGCCCTGTTTAGGTCCTCTTTTTCACAGATGGCCTCCCATTTTAGTCTTTGGCAGGAACAGCAAAGTGTTGAGATAAATTTTATGATGTGGATGTTCAGCTCAGTATTTCTCCATGAAGTTTATTGTTCCATAGCTATTACTTGGAAAGAACAAGCTGAAAACATTTTAGGACTCTAATGTAAGGTGCTGTATGCTCAGTGTCCATGAAACTTCTTCTCAAAGTGAAGGCAAGTTATAGGCTTGTCTTTGTTCGTCTTCACTTCAGCAACCAGTGACATTTTTCAGCAAAGGACCTCAATCTGTTTCTGAAGGATGAGTTGCACAGCTGAAGCCTGTGCAGGCCTAGACCATCACAGAAGTTGCAGCACCATTTTAAATGAACAGCATTCTTACCACTGAATTTCTCCTCTTAGCAGTCTCAGTATGGGAGACCATGAAGTAAGGTGGTTTCCTCTCATTCCATTTCAGCATTACTCAGATCTGTCCCATATGGCTCTAACTAGGGCCAAAGACCTTTCTGAAGAAGTTTGCTTTTACTAAGCATAAAGGAGATTATTTCCTCGAGTTTTTCCAGGGCTAGACTTTATAGCTGGTCCCTACTTTCTAAAAAATATGACCTTCACACGGGATACACAACTTTTTTCCAGGTTTTTAGATTAATATCTGATCTAATATGGGCCATTTCTCCTCATCAGTAGTGTCCCCCCCAAAAAAAAGCAAAGAGACTCCTGTGGTAGGCACTCAGAATTGTTCTTTAATTGTGCACACAAGTCTTTGCTCAACCTGTTGGATGATGTGCAAGGAACTATAAGGCAAGCCCTGTCAGTAAGGTTGGAGCTTCTTTAGAAATGGGCTGTTGTTACGTAGCTGTGGCTTGAAACTGCAACACGTCAAGACCCTGAATATTGAACAAAATGTTGTAGCATTCAGTTCTGTTCTGATGTACCTTCTTGCCCCTGTCATCTTTCCCATTTCAGTAAAATAGAGGATTTTTTTTTTTTTTGTTGTTGTAGCCTGAATGCTAAAAGATTGTTTTCTTGTCTTCTCAGAGGAACGGGATTTTGTAGCCTTTGCAGAAAAACTGTTCTGGAGTCAAAATAGTACTTTTGCTTGCAAAGCCTAGTTCAGGATCTTCACCAAATAACTAAAGGTCCAGGTTGTTCCACCTCAGTGTGGATTATCTCTGTTCCATAGTAGAAGCCAGCATTCCAAAACAGGTATCAATTTTTCTTTATAACTTTAATTTTTAGGTTTTCATTACGTGCACAAGTCTACCTGTTCCCATATCAGATATCACCGTTCCCAGGATTCAAGTCAAGTGTATGTCCTGAGCAGTCAGCTCCTAACACTGGGATTTAATGGAAAGGCTCCTATAAGTACATTTGACTACTGCTGTGAGTTCTGGATTATCTATGATGATATCTGCTTATGTGACTTCTTATGATAAGATGAATTATGAATGCATCACAAAAATTTTCAGCTTTCTGCTGCTCAGAATAATTATGTAAGTCTGTGATGGAAACTGGTTACAGTCACACAGTCAAGTCTTAAATTCTCCCCAATGGTAACAATACACTTTCATGTTCTGCCTTTATCTAGACATGCAGGAGTATGTCTCTATATCCCCGTCTTGAGAGGGGTCAAGCTTAAGCTGCATCAGGTCACCAGTTTTTTTATGGTATCACAGGAAACTCATGTACACTGAAATGTGTCAAAACTTGGTACAGTTGGAAATACATGCTAGGGATGCTGCACTCTATTTTGAGATGGCCTATTCATGCCAAAAGCATTACCATGCATTAACAAATATGATAGTGTTAAATTTACACAGCTGTGTTGGGTGAAGATCTTTGCCGTTACTGCCTTAACTATCAAATCTGGCTTATGCCCATATATTTTCTAGGATACAATGTCAGAGGATCTTAGGCTGACAGACCATTGGCAGGGAGGGTGTCCTGAGTGGTATTTTTAACTTCTCTCTTTCAGGGTCTCTTCTCCACAATGAGTCAAAGCCTACCCTTGTGATCTATGTTTATGTGAATAAGGCAAGGCCTTTATAATCTGTTAAGAGCACTTGAATTTATTCCTACACTTCACTGAAAATTGACAATGAGAAGGTCTTCCCACAATTTTTTAACGCCAAAAGAGTTTCCAGAACATCCTTTAACTTTGGAAGCAGTGGATGCAATCTTTTAGTCACTGATGTTCACCTTTTTGATGCCATTGTCATGCCCCCTGCAATACAGAGATGCAATGTCTTTCTGCAGCCTCCCTGTTTGCTCGAAACTCTGATCGGTTCCTGGACTACTGACTCCTTTACAAAGACTCATAAGGCATCTGATTCTTGTCCTTTTTTTCATCTTCTTTCTAAACAAAAGCCTCTGTGCTATGGTATTCTGATGGGGATGGAGGCTTTGATGAGCTCAGTACTTCAGCGGCTTCTGTGGGGCAGGCATCTCAAGAGCTCTAGACACTGTTTTCCTGGTTTCAGAGCATCTGTAGTATTAGTTCCTTCAGTCATTTTGGAGCCTAGAGACAGCATCTCTGTATGTCTGTTTGTTGACCTCAGTCTATGTCTTCTTTTGCTCTTATCTTACCTTTTTGTCCTGTAACTCAAGGCCAGAATGTCAGTTTCTGCCATTGTGGTATCTGGTAACATTCCTCGCCCTCCTAACCCCCCTTCTTTTTCAGAAACCTTTTATTGGTCATTGGCATTGTCTCAATGACAGACTGAACATTTGAACACTGTATTATCATAATGAGTGATATTTACAGGAACAATTCGCAGTTAAGGAAACCTCTTACTGTACATTGGTTTCAGTATGTGCTCATCTTCACTCTAAGTTGACCTCTAAGGCACCATGATAAAATGCCTGTGTCTCCAGCAGTGGTATTGCCTCTTGTTGGTATGATGCATCCTATAACCATCATAGCCCCAGATGTATTTGTGCTCACTGCTCTTTCCTGCCTTGCTGAACTCCATTCACATTGCTTTCATTCCTCCTTTTCAATATCTTGTTCTTAACAGTTTTTGTTTCACCTTGCTATCTCTATGACTTTCCATGGACCCAAATTATGTCCTCTTAAACTGTGACCCTTTATATATTGTTACAGGAGCAGAACTTTTCTTATCTAGTAGGGGTATAAATAGTAATGTCAGCCTCAAGCTGAATGACTGCACTTTATGGCTAAGGAAGGTAATACACTGTGGTCTCTACTTGAGAGGGAACCTAATTGACCGGTAGCTGTCCTTCACAGCTGCTGTCCTCAGCATTTCCAGGAGCCAGAATAGGCCTAGGGCCAAGGAGACAAAGTAAAACGAAAGAGGGAGGGCTATAAGTGGGTAGAACAATGGATCGAAGGACAGAAAGATCAGCCTTATTCCCACTGTTCTGCAGCCTCTGCTGCCTAATTGCTAGCAAATAACATGTCAGCATAGTTGGAGTTTGTTTTTCACAGCTTAATCTCTATTTTTTATACCTTCCTTGTCATTAGGGATTTGTTAACCTTGACTCTGTCTTTGCCATGGTCTGAGTGCATGCACACAGTTAGGCATCATTCAGCTGACAGGGTTATAGAAGCTTGTTGCAGCTGTTGTAACTTGATCTTTTATCTAGTGATGATCATAGCCAGTGCATCTAATGCACATTTATATGAGCTACCCATGGATATGCTGTCGTGGATTGTTGCAGAATGTTTCTACTGCGTGTATGGAGCTGCACCTCACAGCTAATGCAAGATTGAGAACAGGTATCAAGCCAAGCCTGTTAATCTCTCAGACCATATAAAAAATAACTGTGCTAATAAGTAGATTCCTGCTTCCACTTGGAGCACCACCCCAGGGCAGAAGAGCATAGCTAAGATCTAGAACAGTCCTGCAGAAGGAGAGATACTCATGCATCTAGAAGGGATGAGTGATTGTCTATTTGTAGGTTAAACTATTCAGTCTCACCTTTCAAGATGCTGCTCTACTTGGTGAAATTTTTTCTGCTTCCTTTAGTCACCACTGTCACCAAGGCATATTTTGGCAGCTAGAAGGAACCACCTTCCTTGAGCAATCTCATTTTGCCAGCACCAGTTTTGGGTTGCTTGCCAGTGGCTAATGGGTAACAACAACACTTCATATGCAACAGATTTCGGCAAAATAGGGATATCTGTTCCGTCACATGCATATCTGGCAGTTCTGCTGCCTACACTGCTAATTTAGTCGACACAAATCATCTTAAAGCTAGTAACAAAGGACAAATGATGTCCCTGTTGGCTAAGGAAACATGGCTGCCAAGACAGAAGACTCTAAGTTTCTGTTCTAAAAATGGATGGATAATCAATTTGTTTATGATTAGGAAAACAATACTACTCCCTTGTGGGTTTCTAGAAATTCTGAATATTTCCAAGATGTTTTATTCCAGTTCCATGATTCAATTTTCACCACAAATAATGCCTTAGAAAACCATGCAGACATCACGTGTATCCTGGCTATGTCTTGTTTTCATGCTTTAGGTTTTTAAACTGAAATGCCTTAAATATCAGGAGTTAAAGTTTTTGAGGTTTTTCAGAACAGGTGTATTACACATAATTCTGTTAAAAGAGTGACAGAGCACAGGTGTTGCAAGTGTTGAGTATTAAATTTAGCATGAGTGATCCCATTCTGTTTATTAACTTAACATCCTTCTTAGTCACCCAGCATAACTGTTCCTTCTCATCTCATCAGAGAACAAACCTTTCCATCGCCCTGGCCTGAATTCTGGAATAGTGCAGACAGCACGTTCCACCTTCATGAACAAATGTAAAGCTTCAGTAATGCTATGACTCAGTGAAAAAGTCATGCTCCATACTGCTTTTTACCCAGAGTGCCAAGGCCTTAAAGTATGTAGAGTGGTCTATGTAAGTGGTTTGAATTATACATTGTTAAAGCAGTCTGAATTAAAGGCCATATATTCCATAGGGCTCTCACACTTGCATTTGTAGAAATAGGATGCTCACTCTGAAGTGGGCTGGCTTGCTACTGACACTCTGCTGAACTCCAGAAGAATGCTGTATTATCTGCAGAGACCTCTCTCAGAAGCAGTGCATAGAGTTGTCTGCACCTCCCACCTTTTTACCTCATCGGCATAAAAAAAAAGAAACAAACAAAAGAAGGAATCCTCTTGTCATTCTATCTGCAAATTTCCAAACTAAAATATGCATCCATAACTCACTTTTTTTTTCCCAGCCTATTATTAACATAAATTTTGCCAAACTTAAGAAATTATTCTCTTAGGGCCTACAGAAATCAATTCTACCAGGCCTAAAGCCATGATACATGTTCAGAAGCACCTGACAAAGCAAGAAAACTGCTGACTGTCAGAATTACAGCAAATTCAGCCAATAGATAAAGATTCATAGGATGGCTTCCATTTTATGCCAATTTGCCAGGTGTTTGAATGAGTGTAGTGAAGTAACCACTTTGTTAGAGGAGTGGAGGCTGAAACCAGTGTATCAACTTTTGTGTAGGGAGAGTAGCCACCTACCCACGCTTTCTAGAAATGTTTATAAAATTCTTTGAAAAGGACAAAGCAAGAAGGAAATGTTTCAGTGGAAGTCTCATATTTATTTCTTCACCAAAAAAAGATATTTTTTTTTCCTGTTAGGAGGATTACTTGGTGGGGGCGTGCCTGAAGGAGAAGTCTCAGGATAGTGTTTACATGGGTGACAAGCCAGGCCAGTGTATAACTGTGTCCCTGTGGGATAATACAACTCAGTATCATTGCTACATTATCTGCATAATCAGAGCTCATTTCTTTTAAAAAGACAGCATTGCCTGGTGAGGAAAAAAAATCTTGTAATTATTTCCTATTATAAAGGAATTTTAGAAAAAAAATCCTGTGATTTCAGCCATCTATTTATTAAATCTTACATAACTGTGTAGAAGAAAAGGCTTTTTATAAAGTGCTTTCTAAACTAATCCCCAACAGAAAGCTCTTTCACATTTACTGGCTGCTAAGAATACTTCTGAGTCTTTCATCAGTCTAATTCTGTCTGGATTTGACAGGATTATGTGAAAGCAAATATGAAGAGCCAAATGATTATCTTTTACTAAATCTTTCAAAACTTCAGGACAGTGAAAATGGAAGTAGGAAGTTTGTAAAGAAATTAAATTATAGAAGATGTTTTTTTATTTTGAAATGAAATAGATATGATTCTAGAAAATGATTTAGGAGAAAATATTTCTTCCCATGCAAACTAAGCATCCATAAATGGCAACAGAACAAGGGCATGCACATGCTAAACCACTCCTGGCCCAAGTTAAACAGACTTAGCACTCTCTTTGATGCTTCCAAAGAGATAGTTAATTTCTGTATGTTAGCTTCTTCTATGACCTCTTTGGCGAAAGATCCTTTTTTTTCTCTTCTATTTTCATGACCCATGTAATACTTAGTTTATACAGGAGAAAACTGTTCACTGAGAAACTCAGAATTTGGCCTGTAAGTGATAGAATTATGAAAGCTTCATTGCAGAAGACAGAGTTCTTTGCAAATAATTGTATTTGTATTACAGATGTTCCATATATTTTCTTTGAAGCTCCTTCTCTGTATGTGATTGTGATCAGAACCAAGGAAACAGGTGGTGCCAGCAGTGTATGATATATCATCAGTCTTGCGCAATAACAACCTGTTAAAACATCTGCATACAGGATAAGAAGGTGGTAAATCTAGCATATGTGTGTTTATATGCACATTTGGCTGAGTATATTTGTTGAAATGTCTCTCTTTAGGGTTTGAAAAAAAGAACATAAAAACTCATGATAAATAGTTAAAAGGTTTTTTTGTCATACAGAAGCCCATTATTTTTTGCATAATGCACTTCTTAGTGCAAGCGGAAAATTTGCTCTAAGATAATTTTCTGAATTATATGTAATGTTTCAATTTAAAAATATGCAAGACACTACATAAATGCAATACATAGATGAAGTATGTTAATAGAGTAATGAAAAAAATTGCACTTTAAAGACTAAATTTTAAAATTGTATTTATATTGATTGGTGAATTATGTTTCCTTGTCATGAAGTTTTATGAATGTTAACTCAGTAAAGTTTAAAATGCTTTTATAAATAGTAGAAATATTTTATTTAGATTTTTCACTCTGCATGCCTGGCAAATGCAGAACTGGTATGTTTTGCATGCTGCAACAGCAACTTTTCAACATTATATAATAAAAAATTAACCTTCTGATGAACCTCAATAGCTCTCTCTTAGGCTGTTCACACTTTCACTTAACTTCTTTGGTCATTTTATGTTAGTTTTATTTTTGGTCATTTTAAAACACTGGACCAAACCCACAGACTGAATCCTAGTGTAGCTGCACTGAAACTGTGGGATCAGTATCAATAAATGTCTGTTGAATTATAGTTAATATTTAGAGGAAAACAGTCTCCCAAACCACTTAACTAAATACTTGCTGGCTTTGGACAAATCCAAAATTTTGTTATGGATGGGTTTTTTTTTAAGAACTTGGTTATTTATAGTGCAAAACCCAGTCACTGTGGACAAGGAATTACAGACACTGAGTACAGACACTGAGTGCCTTTCTTTTTCAAAAAAGTACCTGGGTGTATGTACCAGCAAACTGGAATGTCCTTACCTGACTGAGTACCCAAGTGCTGTGCAGTGTAAAACAGGATTCCATCTGGAGACAGAGGCTGAAACTGTAGTTTGATATGGGTCTTATGCCGGATATAAAAAGGTGCAAATGACATCCATGATGATTCGTTACTTCTGAAAGATGGATCACTAATGGAAATATCTGAAAAATACAAGAGGAAATGTCTTCTGAAAGATGATTTGAGAGGACTGCATTATCAAGACACCAGTTATCTACAGTTATTTTGTACAGTTCATAAATGCTGTACATGATACTTCCAGTTCTTCCCTTTCTGAAGGATAAAAAATAACCTAGATAAATAATGACGGAGAATAGAAAATCAATGCTATTTTATCTTCTGTGTTTCTTATTTTCATTAACAATTAAGCCCATAGTTGTAACGCAAAATAAATGTGATCTTGTTAGTGTTCGTTTTCAAATGAATGTAAGTGTAAATTTTACATTGTTTAAAAAAAAAACATATGCAAGATACTTTTACAGCACTCAGCATAAACTACGTTGTGTGTCATATGAATATACATTTTAAGTGGAACGTGTTAATCGCTGCTAAAATTTGCTTTAGGATAATCATACTGAGATGCTTGATGATTCAAATTGTCCTATTTTAGACTAAAATGGAGCACTTCCACACAATTACAGTGAAGATATAATGTACACTTTTGAGCTATACACAACTTGACATCATTCTGTCTTACCATTTCTCTCAGCGCTCATTGTTCATATACTTCCAGGAAATTGGATTGCTTAAACTTCCTTCAACCAACTGATAAGTGATTATGCTTTTCTGTGTTGTTTATGCCACCTGAAACTGTTTCCAATTTTTCCCACTATAATGGTATTACATAGTTGATATATAATTGTTAGTTATTAGTGCATTCATTATTGTGTGGTTGTTAGTTTGCTGTCTTCATGAGTTCTCTGGAATAAGTCAAGCTATTTAGATGTGCAGGGTACATTTAGACCTGTGCGCAATAAGTCATTTTTACTACTTAGTTAACAGCAGTACTAAATGCCTGAACTGTAAGTCCTGCTCCCCTCATTTTTTGCAGATTTTCTGCTGAAGCTGTGCTCTTCCTCTTCTTAGAGGCCAGCATCTTCCTTCAGTTTGGTGCTCCCAGTTTTGTAGTTTTATAGTAATTTGCTTTCAGTCAAATATACCTTCAGGATTTTCTTGTAGTGCACTCCTAGGCAACCTTATGTTATCTTTCCACACTCGAGTTTTCTGCATAGCTCATGAATCCACTTGCCTTCCAGTTGCACCTTGTATTGCCTATCATAGATGGGCCTTAGTTGTTAGAGTGGTATACAACCAGTGTGCTGCAAGAGTTTATAATTTGTCTGTTTGTCACACCACCTCTCTCAGAATAGAATTCAAGGTGTTCTTCGTGGACTGTCTAGCGAAGAGATGCACCATTACACAGGATCCAGATCTGTTATCAGCATTGAATGTTGAGAATCAGGCTTTTGATGAGCTGTTATTCAATCTATGTATGAGTATCTAACATTAACAATTCACTCCCATCTTAAGCGTCATAATAACTGTTATGATATCAAGGCTAGGCAGTATCTGTGGTAATATATTACATAATGTCAAAAACTTGAACTTAACATCATCTATACATAAAGGCTGGCAGAAATAAAAGTAGTTTTAACAGTAACAGTTACCCGGAAGTAACAGTTAGTAATAAAACCTGCTAAACAGTTAAGATGATGTAATTTTTATCACTAAAGCTTATAAATACTGTCAGGTATGAAAGGTAAACTCATACTTAATATTTTTTGTATGGATTTTTAGGTGCTTGTATTTTTTGGGGGTAAGTAAGACACAATGTTCTCCTTTAGTAGTTAAAGATGTGATCCCTATACTGATGTCTTCATATTTAAATATCAATCAGAAATAATAATCCATTTTGTACATAGACATTTTTGCTTTATGTATCATTTGGAAGTCAGTATTCTCCTAGCAAACCTTTGCACAGTGAGACTTACATATGGAGGAACTGTGCCACAGCGGTCAATCTTATATTAAAATATGCTGCTGCTTAAAAGGTTATACCAGGTGGAGTGTACAATGAGGTATCTGAAAGCCTTCATGTCAGATTCAGTTTCACTTTGTCAGTGTAGTTATTTCTTTACCCCTTATGAAGGAAGCATGGACAATAGCTAGTGTGAAAGCAAAATGTTCAGCTGCAGCAGGATTGAAATGCTACATTGCTTATCATTGGAAGGCATATGAAAGGAAGATGGCTATGATAAAAAACCTTGGAGCAGAGAAAGAGAACAAGGATGAAAAAAGATGATTTTATAGTATCACTCAGAGAATGAATTAAATCCATGGCTTTACATTACAATCCGAGTATTACAAAATAACACCCACATCTTCAGCAGCAGATGTCAGAATGCTTTAGAAAGGAGGTATTATCCTGATTTATAGATATCAAATAAAATATTTAATATGCTTCATTCTGAAACTTCCAAATATTCCCATTTTGCTGAAAAAGTTATTGTATTCCCAATAAATACATCTATCCTGACAAATATAACAGATGTCTGAAAGCAATGTATTTTGCCACAATACAGCAGGGCTAACTACAGGAAGCACCAGAATGACTTGTAAGTTACCGGTAGATACTTTAAGTACTGATTATATGCATGGAAAGAATCTGACTTGACAGATACATGAAAATATGCATCCATATCTCAGAACAGAATGCTTTAACCCTACTGCAGGGCATACAATTTCATTTTCGAAAAATTGTGTCATTAGACAGACAAACCTTTAAGGTGAAGAATAAGATATTTTAAGCTTTTCTGTATGCTTTTATGGCAGGCATATGGGATTTAGTGACAAAGGACATGGGAAAAGCCAAAATAATCAAAGCCTTGTTTGGCTCATTTTTCCCTTGGCAAAACCCAATCAAGCCTCCCAAGCCCCTGAGCCTGGTAGGTGCACATGGGGAAGTGAAACTATCTATGGCAGAGAAAGAATTTGGAAGCACATTAGCCAATCAGCCATATACATGGGCACAGCACCAGCCAGGATGCATCCCCAAGTGCTGATGGACATGGCCAATATCACCATCAGGCTGCTCGCTATCAATAAGCTCTTAAAGGTCATGGCAATCACAGGAAGATCCTGACAACTGAAGGAAGGCAAACCAGCACATTCCTTTCCAACAAAGGCAAGAAGGATGATCCAGGGACCTATAGACTAGCCAGCCTCATCTCACTTGGGATATCGTGGAGCAAAGTCTCCTTGACACAGTATCCAGGCATATAAAGAACAAGATGATGAAGAGGTCAAATTGTGTGAAAGCCTGATAGCTTTCTGTGAGAGCACTAAATGTTGTTTTGAGTTTGACAAGATCTCTGACAGCTTTCCATCGCAATCATGTGACCAAATTGGCAAATAATGGTTTAAATGGGTGGGTCAGTCTGTGATACTAACTAGTTATATTAGTTTACTTTTCTATTCTCAATTCCTTTTTGCAACTAAGTATATCGAACAAGATTTTTTCCTAGAATTCTGTCACTTATCTGCTGTCCTGACCACAAGCCGTAATTTTGTCTCAGTATTTGTTTCATTTTGGTGGTGTTAGAAGCTAGGCTTACTGTAAGTAAGGGAGCAGTGACAGCTGGGAGCTGGAAGTCAGAGGCCAGGAGGGCAGAGGCCTTTCCAGCCAGGTCCCTGCCTGGACTGAGGTGGGCAGGAAACATCCAGGGGCAGCAGCCAGGTCAGCTCCAGAGGCCAGATCACCAGGCAGGTCCACAGTCTGTGGATCAGAGTCCAGGTACAGATCAACACAGCCAGGCAAGGCATGGATGTGGTGCTGTTGCAGCGTAGTTCAGTGAGGGATCAAGGGCAGGAGCCTCTGTTTAAAAACAGAGCAAGGCAGGAGGAAACTCCTGCTGGCAATTTTCAGCAGAGCTGTCTTCAAGACCATACACCAGCTCCATCTCTAGGCTGGCTCTGAGACCAAGCAGGAAGTGCTGGCAGAGATCGCAGGAAGTGGTGGCAGGATGAGCTCAGGGTCTTGGCACTTAGAGTAGAAAAGTTCATTAGCAATAAACACTTGTCTAAAAGCTTTGAACTCCACAGTCAGAAATTTTCAGTGGTTTCAATTCTTCATTATTCTGATCAATACTGGAACAAAAGATTACCATTTCGTAAGTGAAGTCTACAGTTCTGCTTGGTTTTATTGCAGTGGAGTTGTAATCTCTACTGCTATCTATTTAGAGACCTAATTAGCTAAGAAGCAACAACTAAATCTCTGAAGAGATCTCTGGTTTTCCAAAGCCTAAAATAGCTGTTACTAACCAAAGTCAAAACAGGATACCTCAGTCTTTCAGCACAACACATAACAAGAGATGTGTGCCTAAGAATAAGTAAACCAGCAAACTGTACTGGAAGGAGCTATGAAGGAAATGAACTGGTCCAGATAGCTGAAGCTGATTCTCTGGCATCTAAGGATATGGATATTATAGCCAGGATATGGATAATTTCTATTGATAGTGAAATTGAGTATTTCATCAATAGGCGATGAGAAAAATGTGATACAAAAAAAAAATCCACAGATGTTTAATCCATGCCTAGTTTTGGTAGTAAGCTTATTGTAGGGACTGAAGTGCTCTAAAGATGCTTTTAAGAAGAAACTTCTAATCAGGGTTTTCATTTTATTGGAAGCCTTCAGTTGTTTAAAGACAAGGGCACTGAGTGGGACTGTCGGTACCTCAATGCAGCCTGATGAAACAATTGTTAAGAATTAAGTATCTAAAACTTTGTTCATCTATTTTTTAAATTGAAATCTTCACTTTACATCTCGGACTGGACTTAGTCTGACAACAGTGCAAGTGTGCTTTGACGAGGACTGCAATGTAAGAAAGCTGGTATTCTGCATAGTGTGTATGACTGTAAATAAGTCAGATAAAAAGGTTACTATATAATTGGAGGCATTAGTTTTGGCATGAATACACTTTCAAATTTAGCTGTCTACACACATCATTTATAGGCATGAAAATACCCGTTATGGTCTACTATGATGTAAGATAGGATTCAGTTGCTTCAACATCCTTGTCACTTGCCACTGAGATGCTACACCATATTCTGCACATCCACATGGGTGTGGCTGGTAGCAAACACAGGATCTGCTATGGTTGGCAGCAGGAAGCTGTAAGGTACATATAGCAGCTTGTAACTAGGTTCTCTTTTCAGACAACTGAATAGCATTGCTATGCAACGCAGTCAACAGATCTAGAGATTCACTGTATCCTGAAATAGCCCCCCCCCCCAAGACTCCATTCATCTTCCTAAATGTGGGTATCTACTGTTATTTTTTCACAGCCTCTATTGCCTTACTTTCATGTGCCCTTCCAGAAATGCACACGTGTCCAATAGATCCTGAGTCATATCTATGAACTCTCTCTGGGTGCTTTCGGATACAAGTTTGAATGCCAAGGCATCCCAAACATTATTCAGCATCTGCAGTTATAAAAGCTTCTTATCAGCTAAATAGCTTCACTGACTCTATAGACTAGACATCCATTAACTATAATGGGAACTTACATATGGAACTCATGTAAATACTTAGATCTAGGTGCAGTTCCAACCCTTGACACAATTTCTAACTTTGAACAACTTCAAAAGTAAAGTGACAGGCATATTTTCAACAAATCATTCATGCTTATAGAGGCAGTCTGAAAATATTTGCAGAGCAATTCTGCTAACTATTGGTTAGCTAGCTATACCTTGGTCTTATTCAATTGGGTAACTGGAGGGAATGATAAGTGCATGATGGAATTTTTATTGGGACATAATGTCACTCATGGCTGACTTGGTCTGGAGGTCATTACTGTTGTACTGCATATCAATGCCTTCATGTTATCATGCATGACTACCACTTGAATTTATATATGATTAATCCATGGCATATATTAAGAATGCAAATCTCTTTATTCTACTTGACATTTTGAATTATAAAGTGACATATTACAAAGGCATGTTTTCATGTGTATATCATGAATATTAAGTTTAGTGGACTGTTACTGATAAAACTGAAAGTTTAGATTGGTTTTTAAGTAAAACAGTAACAGCACCTTTTATCCTTATAGGATATGAGTCCTATAGCTACTATTTGAAGATTTTTCTCTTATTGCCATAAGGTTTCAAAAAATAATAGTGGAAACAGAAAGCTTGATGGAGCCAGTGTTGCTTGAATGACTAAGAAAATACAATAATCACTGGGACTTAAAACAACAAGCCAATAAGTGCCTGCAGTTGTCATTTAAATTGTTAAACAGAAGTTTGCAAACTATGAAATAGTTTGTGCATTAAGCCATGAAGTGTAAGCATGTATGTATGCTTTAGTGTTTTGTACATAAAGTGTCTGATCATGTAACATTTCTTGAGATAAATAGCACTATGAATTAATTTCTTACAATAGCAGTCAAAATATGTCAAGTAACATTCTAGACTATGTAGAAAGATGATCTTTGTAGTAAAAATTATTCCAAATGTCACTTACTTCCATTTCTCACTTATCCATCATAACTATGAACATGGATTAAATAATTACAGAACTGTTGTTGCATTTTTTCTTTTCTGTCATGTTTCAGGTATTTTCAAAATATTGCTGTATTTTTGTATCAGAATAATCAAATTTGACATCAGAATAATATCTAGAAAGTTGAGTTGAACTAATAAAACATGAGCAGAGGAAATTTTTTTGCTATTTGATCATCAAGGAAATGGCTTTATTGCTTGAAAAATTAAATTGAGAACAGAACAATGAAAACATGTTTATGTTTGATATTCTTTCTTCAAGAGCTGTACATTGAAAGGCATTATTTGTAGTTATGGAATTCAGAGACTAAAATATAGTTGAAGGAATCTATTTCTTAACTTGTTTCTTTGTGAGAGGGGCAGTAGCTTTTTCTCATGATGCCTTGGAATCAAGAAAAATTATTTTAATAGATTTTAAGAAAGTATGTGGCATAAACAAATGCAGCTAAAGAAGAAAACTGCTGAAAAATTTGAAATTTATAGAAATATTGTGATGAAAACTGTCCTTATTTTAGCCACTGGCACTTCTTCTCCAATACTGCCATCTACAGAATCTTTTAAATACTATAGTTCTGTCCTCTTAAATAATATTACCAGGTCTGTGAAATCTTAAAATTAACTGATATGAAATTACACGTCTTCTTCATTCCTCTGCAATATCAAGTAAATTATCTAGGACATAAATTTCTATTGCTTAGTATCTCAAGGAGTTCTAGTGTGTGTGTAAATGTATCTCACTGCTTAACAGAATGCCAGAGGAACTTCATTGACTCCACATTTATTTTTTCCTGCAGTTTTCCACTGCCTTAAGTTACACTGTTTGTGTCAAGATGAGAGACTTGACTTAATCTTTTAAAACAAATGACAGGATAAAGAAAAAAGAGGCCACAACTGGTTGAATGTTGAAAGACTACTTCAAGGAGATGTCATATATAGTTGCTGTGTTAACCTTTTCTCTAAATCTGCATTAATGGCTGCTGCTAAAGACAGGATTACTGACTTCACAGGTATACTGTTCTTATAAGAGGAATAAGCTGATTATATACAATTTAGTAGAGGTTAGAATGTAACTGCGGTCAGCAATTATTAAAAACATGTCTGTATTTTAAATGTTAATATCTCTTAATAATGACTAGTTTTGAAAAAGATATTTACATAATAATAATGTCCTATAAATCAAACTATCTGCAGCAAGACTGTTACTTCTTCCCCAGGAAGAATCATCCTTGACACTCAATCTTTGCCTCACAGTAATAAACACACTGAAGCCAGTAGGTCTACTGCATACTTGCAAGAAAGCTCAAATAGCCAGGTCCTGAGGATTAGAAAGGAACTCATTGGGTCAAATGGAATAAGCTGGAATTTGGTGTTCAAAGCCAGGCACTAGACTCTTTCAGACAAAGTGCTGGGAGTTGGAGCTTTTTGCTAGTCTTGAACGTCATTAATAAGAATAGGTTACATGCTGGTCTGAGCTGACACTTCATTCTTAATCAGAAGATAATTTAGAGTTGTCTCGTACTTCAGTTGCAAACTTTAAGTCAACTGAACAAAAGAACTTATTAGCATCATATTTTGGTGTAATGGAAAATGTAATTACTTTTTAAAAACCCTAAATAAACTACTTCTCCCCATATTCCTAATCCTGTAGTTAAGGAAGTGCTAACTAAGAATTAACATTTTATCAGGTCTTGGCAATGTTTGATTGCCGTTTATGCAGTTCAGGATTTGGACTGGTTTTCCTGTGTTTCTTTTACAGTTGTGACCTTTTCAAACCAGTGGGATAGATTTATCTGTTGCTTTGCGAGTCTTAAACAGAAGTGTGTCATGGCTTAGAAGAGTTCTGAGTACGGCTGACAGTGTTAAAAAAAAGACTCCTGCATAAAGTTTTCATTTGCTTCCCATTTCCTTGCAACCATTTTCATTTCTGGCAGTATAAATTAATATTTTTGTTTGTTTGTTTATATCAGTGATACTTTTAGAAACCTAACACACTTGTATCAATGTATTACTCTGCCTTGCCTGACAAGGCTTTGTTCCTCAGACCCATTTGGACCTAATTTTCAACCCTCTCCTCTCTTCCTGGTGCTTCTTATGGATGCTTGCCTTTCCCAAATAGGTCTTAAATTTCATAGGCATCTTCCTACAGCACTTCAGTCACCAGTGTGCTGCCTACCTGCTAAACCTCTTGGTCTTTCTCCTAGAAAAGCAAGTGCTGGCACTCACTTTGGCAAGTTGAAATATGAAATGAAATATTTGCTCTCAGAGGGACAGACCAAACAATACCCTTGTACTACTTGCTGAATGTTAATTGATCATGTAGGGTCATTGAAACTGCTACAATCTGTTCATCAAGTGGGTTGATGTTTTCTAATTTCCTTTAAATGTATGATTTAATACACATCTTACTGCAACCTCCTAAGAATATTGCTCAGTATTTACACTTTGGGAATGAACATTGCGAGAGTGGCCCAAGTAAGTGCTGTGAATTTCAGGCCATATGAGCCTTCTAGACTATGTTCTTTAACTGATATTGCTCTCCCTGGGTTTATTATTGTTCTAACTTAGTTTTCTAAGTGTTGAACACTACTAGTGCAGTTCCGACTTCTAAAGCTTAACCATAATGTACCATGCCTCTGTGATGACAGTCATTGCATCCTTTCAAATGCTCTGAGCAGGACATATCCCATTACTTTTTAAGAACAGTAATATCCTTATCTGCAAATTCTTTCATTGCTCATGTACATAGTTCATAATGAACAAATATTTTTAGTTTTTGCTAGGCAAGTTAGTGTTTGGTTATTGTCAGTTTATGTTTAAGTACCTTTAGCATTTGTGATCAGAACTCTTCCTTATTATTGTGGTTCTACCCCATTTAGTCACCTCACCTGATTTGTTCTTGTGCAATCTGTACTGTTGTACTGTATTTACTCGTTGCTATTATTTGTTCTTACTTTTTGTTAGTCTCCTCTGCTTTTATGCCTCATAGATATCTTCTGTCTTTCTTACACTTCTTTCCTCCTTTCTTGCACATTCATTAGTCTCCATCACTTAATTTCTCTTTGTTCTCTCCTGCTCCCTTGTGCTGTTCATTGCTCTCTGTCTCCTTCTTTTGGCTCCAATAACTACCATCAATCCACAGATGAGATATTCAATCTTGATAAGCAGCTGTTTTTTAGCAATTTGCCATCCACTAAAACTGCAAACTGTGTTTTGCAAAAAATCTCATGATAATTCATTATTCTGCCAGAGTAAGGTGAAATGCAGGGCAAAGAGTTTGGCCAGGACCCATAGTCCCTAGTCATAAAATGAAAGCTTTTAAATAAAACAGAGAGGAACCCTCTAACATGTTTGCCAGGTAGAGGAATTACTAAAAGGATGGCAGTCTACAAGAAATACAATTTGGAGTTGCTCAGATACAAGCTATTTGTATTTGTAATAGTGGCCATTACAAGAAGATCCAAATCTATTCTGAAACCAGAGCACAGGAATGTTTACCTGATTAATTACCTGTTTTATGTATAGCACATATCCTGGTGATCAGTATTCTGAATCTAGGTGGCATTACTTTTGAAAACCTCACTTGAAATGAGAATTCAGGGTTGAAAAGTTCATATAAAGAGCCCTGAAAAGTTCTTGCAGCAGAGGCAACAGAAAAGGTACATTCTTACATGGAATAAAGAATTTAACAGTGGCTTTCCAGAAGCTATATTCCCTTTGATTTGAGACTACAAATTGCAAGTGCTTTCTGTAATGGAATTTTAAAACTGTATCTGCCTATAGGGTGAAGACTGCAAATCAGGTCAAATGCAGTTCAGCTTGAGAGTTTTGTGCTTGAAACTTGCTCTGCAGCCACAATGAGAGAGGCTGGATCTTGTCAGGCAGTTTGAAAAGGGAGCTATTTAAACAATAACTGGAGTTCTCCAAAAGACACAAAAAGAGTTTCTCAAAGGAAAAACACAAGCTTATACAATATTAACTTGAATCTAAGAGCTGCAGAATAGAGAGTGCAGATTCTAGTACATCTCTTGCACGCAGAGATGCATCAGACATTTAAAGAAAAAGTCCCTGAGCTTGCACCATCTGCTTGTCACATTGTTCAATATTCATTTCTGCAATCTCTCGGAGAACAAAACAGATACAGGATTCCTATACATGAGAGTAAGAAATGCAAACCCAGCAAATTAAGGACCTATTTTAAGGGTAACACGCTAAAAGAAAGCCAGGGAGCACAGGCACTTGAAAGATTATTACAGTGATGTTTGTACCTTTTATCATTCTCAGTGTGTCCCTGCCAAATAGCAGGTGAACTCAACAGGAACTTCTCCACTAGTGTCTGTAGAAATTGGATAAGGGCTCAGATGTTTCCTGCTCCTGAATTGTACTCAGAAGTGTACTACTGAGCTCTTAAATGTGTTTCTCCCCATACTTCATTATAGTGAGCTTAGGAATTGAACTTTGCACTATAGTGCTGATCTGCAATGCTTCCTGTCCCTTCGGTATCTTGACAATGCTGTTCTGCCTGTGAATTCGGTTGAATTATTTGAAAAAAATGAAAGAACAAATCGTGACTTAGACTTAGAAAACAGTATCTGACAATTCATAGCCCTGAATTACTTGATTTTTTATAACAGAAGGGAACACCATTTTCTTAAATAAAATCTTTTTGTACTGTTTGTCTCTAAGCTGCATTTCATTGTTACATTACAAAATACTGCGCTCTCCTGCCTGGGCATTATTGCACAACTGTCTATGCAGTGTAGTATCCATTTGACGTACCTTGTTCACAGTAGGTACCCGTTGTTCCAAGAGGACAGTGACATATATAGCCATTAGGCAGTGGCACGCAGGTACTGCCTTGCTTACACAGATGTGGAGGATCATGCTCTGGTTCACATACTGACACTGTTTCTGTACAAAATGCACCTTTCCATCCGGTGAGGCAGTCACAGCTATAGTGGGTAAGTGAAAGGAAAGAATGCAACATTATTACTAAAAGAAATCAACATGCCCTTAGCAATGTAATCAAAATTTTCAAGTTTGGATTCCTGTATTTAGTCATCTGATCCAAAATAATTAACAGAAAGGCATAGTAACCAAGTCTTTCATTTAACTTCTTGAAATGTTCATTTCATTTTATCGTTAAAACCCACACCAAATCAAAACAAAACCAAAAACCAAACAAAACTTGTGGATTTTTCATGTTTTGTTCCACAAATAACCTAAAAAGGCCTTGATTTTAGTGTCCACTACTCTTCATGCCTTTCATTCATTCAGACCAGGAGAAAATAAAAAAAATTCACACTAGTCTGTAAGTTTAAAATTAGTATGAAATCTAATTGTTAAATTTGGAATAGACTTTGGATTGATGATAAGATGTTCTCTTTACTAAAAATAGTTTCAAAATAGCTCAAATGAAATATCTTAGACCGGTTTGTATTTTAGAATTTAGTGACACTTTATGATAAAAATAATGTTCTTCCAAATAAAAGCACTTATTGATTTTTCCCTGAAATTTTTTCTCTCTCAAGGCCAAGAATGAAACCTCATATATTCTGATTGATTCTTAGCCCATGTCTTTTTGTATATGTGCAAAATCTTGATTTTTTTTTTTTCTTTCTTTCTGGGCAAAACGTAATGAAGAGTCTGTGAAACTGGTGTTTCACCAAACCTCCAGATCAGAGAACAACATGTAAAAAAAGCATAGCCAACAAGCTCTTCAGAGTGATAAACAGCTATTTGGAGTGAAGGGGAAAAGAGTACAATACCTTGAAAAAGCAAAAGCGCCTCAGTTCATCAAAGTCAGCATCGGAATGCTTTCTGTCTCAGCTATAAATGTTATGCTTTGATGTATGAAAGCTACTGAGAAGGGGAAGTAATTTGACTTCCTGAGTAGCAAACAGAAATGGCCATTTCTTGTACTGTGAAGCAGAGCACTTGGAGCTGAAGCTACTGCAGCTGGGCAGTTCTTCACATTTCCCTGGTCTAATTTTTTCTTCATTCTTTTTTTTCAGGACCTAATAAAAGCTTGGTTTTTAAGTGAGTTGAAAAATATTGCATAAAGCTGAACATGTTTCTTGTGGTGTACATTGGCAGAAGTCTATGAACAAACACAACATCTTCCATTTAGCACTCCTAGGCAAGTTGAATTGAGGTTGAGATGTTTAGATCCAAAATTCCCTAAACTTTAGAGAAATAAGGGAAGAGGCAGCATTTCAAATCCCTTCCATCACGGAGCCTGCCATGCTGGTCCAGTTTTCTCTGTATTTTTTTGGTTGTGGTTGGTTGTTGTTTTCCTAAACCAAGAGAAGCCAACAGCTTGTAATGTCACCACTGTCTTGATTTGCAGGGATCTGGAGACCCATTTTGAATGACAGAATATCTCAAGCTGGAAGTGACTAGCAGAACTACCTAAAACTATGTCGTACGAGCATCATTCAGACACTATTTGAATTTCTTTAGATGCAAGAGGTGAGTTTCATTCTGAGATAAGGGCACCTAATTTTGTGTTATATTAAGTGTCCAGATGGTCTCGAGTTGCCTTCTTAAATGTGTGCAAGAAAAGCAGCTTGAGACCAGGGAGATACAATTCTGACAGAGATCACTGGATGCTCAAGTTTAGGCACTAGGATCATCAAGTATGTGCCTGAGCTCATGTGCTAATCGATGGCGATCCAGCTGAAACAATCAGGTGATCTGCAAAACTATTCATCCCACAAACCAATACATGAATGACCGTAACAATGAGGTGCTGCATTTAATTGCCTCAACACAGGCATTCAGTGCCATCTGGCATATGCCACGGTATATCCGAGAGACCTGTGTGACACCAGCCGGTAAGATGAAAGAGCTGCAGAAGACTTGTGCTCTTCTGGATGCCCCATATAGAACAGTAAAGATACCCCTGGATGTGTGCCATTAGAATGACAATGTTTAGACAACTGGAGGGGCTTGGACTGCCAGTGACTGTGATAGGATCATACACGTTAAGCTCACCGGGAGACATTCTAAGTTTATGTGTCTTAGGAGCTAAATCTCACTGCAAGGTACTTTCCTATCTTCAGGGTTTCTGAAGAACATGGGTTAAATCAATTCTTCTATACTCCAGCTTTTGAATTTCTCAATATCAATGGCCAAAATGTCTCTTCTTTATTTTTTGTATAGCATATTTTAGGTGGAGAAAGGATAGAAAGGCTTTCATATATAGCTTTGATAGTGTGCCTGAGGGGAAACTGGATAATCTTGAATCCTCTGGTTTTGCAAAGGACTTTTAAAAGGTGTGCACTTCACAGCACAGATACGGCAAAGTCAGCCAGTTCGCGAAGCAAGAAATTTCAAATTCACAGCTCCCAGAGAAATGTCAGTTATGGAAATTTCAGATACCACTTTAAATTCAGTGATCTTTGCATTTAGAAAGTTAAAGTATAGTTTAATTAAATGCTTTTTTCTTTTTCTCGTTCATTTCTTGTCAAAAGCTTATCAGTGTCATGTAGCAATAACAGAATGGCTTTCCAGGCTCAAAATCCCTTATCAAAGACAAGCTGAGCTCTCTAATAAGTAACACAGTTTCTACATAAGTAATGACAATGTCACTGTGGATTATGAAGCAAATCCTGAAATTTATTATACAAAAAATCAGGCATTTTTTTTTTAAAAAAAACATGAGAAGTAATTTCATTTTCTAAAGTATGCAAGCAATAGATCTTTATGTACTACACAATTCTTAATCAAATCTGAAGCATTTCTTGAACCTTATAGGGAAATAACTAAAGGTCCTAAAGGATTTTTGTGAAGCAATTGCAAAGTTTGCTTTTTCTAAATGTGATTTCCTAAACTAAACGATGAGTATACTCACATTAAACACAAAAAAATACCATGTTTAAAATATCACACATGATGCTAACAAACCTGCAACTTCCTATAGTTATACAAATGTGTTTAATCAAACAATCTTATAGTAGTAAAGGAGGGATTCAGCCTTGCCAATTCAGACATCTGAATTTAGGCGTCCGCTTGGAAGATGGGCATATACTCAATGGAGATCAGCGGCTCAATTAATTTACCTAATTACTTAGGCCACCTGAGACCAGGCAGATGTTTAGTGCTATCTGAAACACCCTGGGGTATCTCATCTGGTCTCCAACTAACATTCTGGATAGAATTGTCACATTTGTCAACAGCATATGGGTATTTCAGGTACTGCAAAACGTAAAAAAATTATAATGGTCTGCAGATTTCTCGATATAGTTCTTAAATTTGTATTGTATTGGAAATGGAAGATGCTGAGCAATGGAGGAGGTCTCTAAATAAACGTAGAAAATTCAGGCAGTAGAAAATTGGAGCATTAATGAAAACCAGTCTATCTTCCATCTAGAAGATAAAAATGGAGTCTGAAGATATTAAGTTTGGAAGGAAATTAACTATATTCAAACAAAGAAAACAATGTAATGCTGCAAATATTTCTTATTAATAAAGCCAGATTCAATAACAATTTTATATATAGCAAATCCACCCCCAAATGCAGAAACTTCTATTGATCATTACAATTAGATAATTACCTTTACAAACTATAAAAGTATGTCCTTGCATTAAAGATTGGTTCCATCCTTGCACTGAAAATTTTAATGAAACTACAGCAGCTCATTTTATAGGGCAACTCTCTACCACACAGAAGTATGATTTAATTTCCTAAGCCTAAGTGGCTTTTGCTATTTTTAAGCTATAGAGTACTGAGAAATCCACATGAGGCTTATGCAAGTCCTAAACTCTTCTGAAGCAGCAGCTGAAGGCCAACTGGTCTACCCAAGGTATCTAAAGTGACACTGCATGCTTACATGTAGCAAGCTGAATCCTGCCCATTATGTAGGATGTGCTGTTTGAAGTGCAGACAAAATACACTTTTCTCTTACTTCAGCAACAAGCAATAACCATAAGACATCATAGACAATCTTGTTATATGCAATTTTTTATTGTATATGATTCTGTACCATAAATAAAATAATGGAGGATATTATTGTCACTCAAACATAAATTTCTTAATTTCATTTCATCTTTATTTTATTAAAAGATAGTAGTTGTGTTCTGCTGCTGGCAAAACCTAGGGTTAAATGATGTATTTTACTGCTTCTATTTAAATCAAAGCATTATCCCTATAGCAACTGAATCCACAGCACTGCACATTTTCTGGCACGGTGGTGAAAGCAAGACATAAAAATAGCTCAAAATAGCAACAAAAAACTCTGGAGAAATCTCACTTCAGGAGAAAAAATATTTGAACACAAATTCAGTTCCCTCAAGGACTTCACTCTTCAAAGGAACATATATGATTTGAAAAAAGAAAGACATTCTCTGAGAAGATGTGAGACTGTATTGACAGTTGCTATACGCTGACAAAAGTGGTATCCATGCTGCATACACACTATTTTTTGTGAGAGGAAAAAGTGGCCATTATCGGTATGTGCATGCATATTTACATAGTCTGTGAAGATTTACTGTCCTGAAATATGATGAGAGGAATACAATGCAGTACTAGGTACAAATTAAAAACAAATGAACAAACAAAATCCATAAAACCCAAATTATTCCACCCCCGATTTTATAACAGTCCCTAAAGAAATCTGAAACTATATCGATGAAAAAGAACTTTGCCTGCATTGCCAAGCTTCCGATGTAGATACGTCACCAGCTGCCACTCTAGCCTGCCACTTGCTTTCCAAGTATTCTCTAGGTCTTTCTAGTGATGACTCTTCATACCTTATAGACACGAAGATGACAGCACTGCTGGGTAAGTTGCTGAAGCAAGGATTTAGGATAGTGAAGGTGGACAGAAGGGAGTGGCATGCTTCAGCCACATTTCTCATTTTTTTCTTTTATTCTTGCAATTTTTGTTTTACGTCTCCTCTAATATGCTCATAAGTGAAAAGAATGCCATTCTTCTTTCTTATTCCTTAGAAAGATCAAACTCTCTAAATATCAAGGGTTTAGCAGTTCTGGAAGGATCCTGTAAAGTGCAATAGTTGGGACATACTGTAGCGCAACAATCAGAAAGCAATCCCAAATTATATATTTCAAAGCATTTCCCTGTGTTTAAGAGGATATAAATATGCTTGTAAGAGGAATGGGGGAGGGAACTGCATGCTGCATCTCAAGAAGGAATTTTCCAAATTTTAGTACAGCCCTACTATACTTAGAAACACTGGTATTCTACAGGTTTCCTTACAGATGAAGATTTGTCTCAGAAGCAGCAGAAACAATTACCATGTAATTCTCTAACACACAGTTCGTAGGTTGTTTTTATCTTGACAGGTATGCAAATTCTTTTCTTTGTAGCACACAGGACATGTCTTTGTTGTTTTGAAGAAGAATCATACACAGAGTCTCCACAGTGCAAAAGACACTGAATTACCACAGTTACTAGTCTAAAAATAAGTGTATGCTGTAGTCTATAAGAAAAGTATACTTACTAAACAGTAGAGCCACCTTCTATGCACTTCCCACCATTTCTGCATTTTATTAAACTGCACGGGGAATCTTTACATTGTCCAACACTGCGACCAGAATTAGGGTGACCTTCTGGAGCCCCTGGTGATTTAAACTCTTGTATCATGCTGGTTCGAACTTGAACATCAAAAATGCAACCTCAAAAGCAGAAAGAAAAAATAACAAATTTAAAACAGGAAGTCAAATCAAATCAAATTAGAGGACAGTGCCAATCCTCAATGAATTGGTTCTGCCACAATGTCTTCAGTGGGTGAGCAATAATCATACCATCTACCTGAGCTAGAGATACATTGGCTACTTTCTAGTAAATGACTAATTTCCTTCATTTAGTGACAGGTAAAAAAATAAAAGTGATTTCTCAAGGAACAAACAGAATACAAAGTCAGTGACTAAGAATCATAGAATCATAGAACCTTCCAGTTGGAAAAGACCTTTGAGATCGTGGAGTCCAACCATACCCATCCTCTGCTAAACTATGTCCTTCAAAAACCCTGTTTTTCAAACACCTCCAGGGATGGTGACTCCACCACCTCCCTGCACAGCTGTTCCAGTGCCTGACCACCCTTTTGGTAAAAAAATTCTTCCCAATATCCAGTCTGAACCTCCCCTAGTGCAACTTATGGCCATTTCCCCTTGTCCTATCACCTGTCACTTGAGAGAAGAGATGAACATTCACTCTGGCACAGCCTCCTTTCAGGCAGCCATAGACAGCGATGAGATCTCCCCTCAGCCTCCTCTTCTCCAAACTAAGCAACCCCAGTTCCCTCAGCTGCTCCTCGTGGGACTTGTTCTCCAGCCCCTTCACCAGCCTCATTGCCCTTCTCTGGACATGCTCCAGCCTCTCAACGTCCTTCTTGTAGTGAGGGGCCCAGAACTGAACACAGCACTTGATGTGCGACCTCACCAGTGCTGAGTACAGGGGCACAATCACTGCCCTCGTTCTGCTGGCCATGCTGTTTCTGATACAGACCAAGACGTCTTTGGCCTTCTTAGCCACCTGGGCACACTGCTGGCTCATATTCAGCTGGCTGTCAATCAAGACCCCCAGGTCCTTCTCCTCCAGGCAGCTTCCCAGCCAATCTTCCCCAAGCCTGTAATGCTGCCTGGGGTTGTTGTGCCTCAAGTGCGGGACTCGGCAATTGGTCTTGTTAAACCTCATCCCGTTGGTCTCAGCCCATCGATCCAGCCTGTCCAGATCTCTTTGCAGCACCTCCCTTCCTTCAAGCAGATCAACACTGCCACCCAGCTTGGTGTCATCTGCAAACTTGCTAAGTATGGACTCAATCCCTTTGTCCAGATCATTAATAAAGATATTGAACAAGACTGGACCCAGAACTGAACCCTGGGGAACACCACTCGTGACCGGCTTCCAACTGGATTTAACTCCATTTAGCACCACCCTCTAGGCGCGGCCATCCAGCCAGTTTTCCACCCAGCAGAGGGTGTGCCTGTCCAGGCCAATGGCAGCCAGTTTCTGAATCAGAATACTGTGTGAAACAGTGTCAAAGGCTTTACGAATGTCCAGGTACACCACATCCACAACCTTTCCCTCATCCATTAAATGGGTAACCTTGTCATAGAAGATCAGGTTGGACAAGGTGCAATTTTGTGGTTTTGCATGCATACCCTTACAAGAAAGCATCTATATCAGATAAAAACGTTCCTAAAAAAGACCCCAGAGAAAACGAACAGAGATTAAAAAATCCTTCTAATGTAATATGTGTAAGAATCTAGAGAACACTGACTAATCTAATGAAGACAGGGAATGTGGACTCGAATTTTCCTAGGCTGAAAAGGGCCCCTTTAGAATAAGAGCAAATTCTTTCCTTCTTAAGTGAATGCTTCAGTTGCTGGTACATACAGATCACGTTACATGTGACCACATTTTAAAGCAGGTCTGTGCTGCTCCTTTAGGCCCTTAATCTCAGAAAATGATCTGAAGTTTAATTTATACTAGTAAGGTAAATATTTCTAGGGCTTGTTACTTGGTCCTGTGGGCAAGTGACTTTCCAGACCAGTACAGCTGCATCCAGACTACAGATGGGAAATAGTGCCTATATTATGTTAAATCTCTAAACACACCAAAGAATTGTTTGGAAAACTTATAGTTCTCACAACCAAATATTTTTCAGGGTCTATTGTTAAGAATTTATCTGTATAGATGATTTGGTACCAGTGCCCAGATCTATGCCCTGACATTCTTTCAATTTGCTAATATATTGGTATCCCAAGAAAAAGAGGAGCCAAAGCTTCAGAGTAAAGCAGATACATTCCCTACTTGCTGCCTCCAGACAGCTCCTGCTTAGTTTGTGGGCTTTCTGGGGATTGCCCTTTGGTGAGCCTATGCTATTCCTAGAGACTGAATAGGATGTTTAGCCTTACAGGTCTAACTTAATCAATCAGTATTTCTTAATCATTTTTCTGGGATATATGCTTATTTATGTACTGCAAAGATGAAGATTATGCTATATATTCTATCTTTTTTCTGATTAAACCCTGAGTAACTTTTCAAAATATACCTGAACATCCAAGTAATTTAGAGTCACGTTTAAAGGTAGCCTTAAACAATTTTAAAATCTCATCTGGATCTATACATAGATATATACAAATTTAAACTATAAATCAGATTGTAAACCATTTCATTTAAACCAGTACAGTAATGCATTTGGAAATGCTCACACCTTTCTAAACCTGATTTACACAATTTAGCTGAGATACGGTGAATCTCTATAGTGCTTGAAATAGTAGGTATCCAGCAGTGCATGCCAGCTTTCTGCAGGGAAAGGGTATGATATGGAGACTGCAAGTAATCATCACACTGTTTTTAAAAACAGTTGCTTAATATGTGTTTTTCCAAAATTCACTGAATCACATAAGAAAAAGACTTGCACCTGAAACACACTATGTATGTCAAATTGTCCATCTTTTTTTTCATAATCCTATAATTTTTCTTGAACAAACTGTAAGTTATATTTATAGTAAGATAACTCTTTTAACTACAGTCTATAGTTAGAACGATGTTAGTAAAAGTAGCTTTCTTAGGTAGGCTTTTTCCATATTTCTCACATTTTACAGTTCTGTTTATACTGCCACATAACTAGTAATTCAAAGACTCTTTTAAGTGATTTAAAAATAACCTCATTTTGATGATTATTTGCAATATTCATTACATTGGTTCCTTTTTTTTAACAACATTGGTTTTAGGACACTGTATGCTCGGTAAACCCTAGCTAACATTTCATCTGTTTATCAGAAGCAGATAAAGCATGTTCTGTTCTCCTGAGTCTTGCTGGAGTGCTAAGAAAAAGCAGCCCAGGGTTTTGTGTAAACAATGGAAAGCACAGTGAATACCCAAAACCTGGTAAGGTCATCATGGAAAATAAACTGGTATTTGTGCTAATGACTAGTTTAACTGTACCAGTAGAACATCGAGGTTATAAACAGTTCTTGAGCACCTGTAAACAAAGCATGACAATAGGTATAAGAGGTTTTTAGACCAGCTTTATGAATTCAACTGTATTTTTAATTTAATTTTATTATTCTAATTCTCAGTCAGAGCAATGTAGATGAAGGACTCAGAGCAGCAACAGCAAGCACTATACAACTTTCTGCAGAGAGATCAGCTGATGAATGTGCCTCCTTTCTGTCCTGAATTCTCTTTGCTCTGCCAGTTCTGGGCCTCTTTTAATGAGAGACTGCCAACTGTTCTGAATAGTGCAGAGGTTTTCTGACACAGCCAAGTTTCCAAGAGGAACTCAAAAGAAGTTTCTGAATTTGTGAGTTAAACTTAGTTTGATCCCAAAAATTGGAGTTTGTTGCAAGTAAGCTGAAATTGGACACAACAAGACAGTGCACTCGCAGAGGATAAACTACGTTTTCACTTGTAATTTTTTGACTCCTCAGGCCACATTTAGAGCTTTCTGTCAATGACTTTTTTTACTCTCAGTTTAATTTATAGCTTTCATCCCAATGAAGCAGAGCTCACAAATCAAAGAGTCACCAACAATGGATTAATAAGACTTCAGAGATTGTAATAAAAAACGTGACTTCTTACTCTGCTTTACTGTTTTCCAGGACATATCCTTATCATACAAAAATTTTTTTCAGAAATTCCTCACTAGTCTCCCTTACCTCCTTGTAAGCACTTGTAAGGCAGGCATTTTCAAGCAGAAGTACTGAAAGTGCAGCAAGAGAATGTATAGAAATAGATACACAGATAAACAGTGGCCTATCTGAATGCAGTACTGAATTTACACATTTCTACGATTCTATCTGTCCTCAAGTGCTTTATTTTTTCCCTGGTATTTTTGCCTGCTTGTGAGTAATCTAGTGTTTGTCTAAAAGAGAAGATGGCCCCCACAATGACTACCTAGTGCTGTTGTGAGCTCTGACCCAAACACCTCGATGGCCTATATGAATCATACCAAGCTGATCAAAAACCACTTCAGAAGTCGCTTCCCTTCTGTGACACCTGTAATGCAGGAACATAAAGAAATCTTCGCCCTCTCAGGCTTAAAATGTATTCTAGTTTATTATGAGCATAAACTTTGACCACGAGGTTATATTTGTATCTATTTGGAACTCAACCAAGTTCTGGGTTTATTTTATTTTAAAAGGTGATTGCAGTAGCTGGAATTTTATTTACTTTTTTTTTTTTGCAAAATCATTTATGTGAAGAGATGGCTCTTCCAGTGCAAAGAGATGTTCCTCAAGAGTTCAGCTTTAGGGTAAGAGCTTTATTACTCCTCCATTTAATACTATTTTCTGTCATTTTTATCAGAAACATAAAGTATTAAAAGTATTTAGGAACCTCTTTGCATCATGTTTCTTAGCTATTGTAATAAAATAATGAAAAAGCCACAGAAATTTTAACCAAGGAGATTCTAGTTTGCTTCCTTATAAGACAAAGATTTTTATTTCATAGACAACTGAAACAATCTGATATATGTTTTAAAAGGAATTGAAAATAGTATGTAATCTTTACCTTGAAAGCCATTCTTAAATCTGGATCCCTTTGGTAGGAGTTCTGGTGTATACTCACGATAGCCTCCTAAGTAAAACTGACTGAAGACATTGAGTCCAACTAGTCCCCCAGGAGAAGATACAGTTTTATTCTTCTGATCATCCACCTTTCAATGAAACATTCATATTTGTTACAATAAAGGAATTTACCTTATTTAGGAACTCCTAATAAAGATAGTCCTCCACGCTTAACAGGGAAACATAAAATTGATTTTTAAACTTTCCATATAAAATGTGAAAAAAAGAATACTTTCATCTAAAACCTATCCTTCTAAAGGAAGTAATTTCTTACCTTCAACCAGCCATTTTGGAGATATCTGCCAAGATGGATAACATGAATATTGACTGTCAGATCTAGTGGTTTACTAATGATTGTTGCTGTGCCAGAACCTAGATTGTAGCTGTATACTACTCTGCCATCACGGAGGCCTAACACCAAGAAATCATCTCCATTCAGACCTGAAAAGATAAAAATAGAATGACTACTTATTCCGGAATTCAGTGAATACTGATGCATAAAATATTCTCTAAATCCACTGAAAATGTATTAGTTTAGCAGAATTGTATCCAGGAAGGTTTTAAGTTCTGTATATATTTTTTTATTCTCTGTTTAACTTGTATAATATTTCTGGTATTCTTGTGGATTTAATATAGGAACTGCAGGGATTGTGGACATATTTACACGTTTTTGAAGGAAGTTATTTTTCACACTAGAGTAGGCTAGTGACATCCACAAAACTCGTTGAGCCTGGTGGATTTACCAGTCATTGCTGTTCCTTCCCTCTGCAACATGATTAAATTCTCAACTTTCTCCAAAATCTTACAAAAAGCAAATTGAAATTCCAAGTTGCATGTTAGAACAGCCTATCATTCTACGCTTTCAGCTTTCTTGGCAGGTACTTTAACAGCCTCAAAACTTGAGGGCATCTGCTGCTGCGAGGTAAGGGGAGCAACAGGGATCTGCGCCTGAGGAAGCTCTAGCAGCTTGTGTCAAGCTCGGTCAGCTGCCCTTGACCCAAGAGTGCCTGCAGACCATATTGCATCTGCTCCTGATTGGGGTGGTTTTAGAGTATATGTTACTGAAATTTTCCTGGTCAGAATAGCTGTATGCTTTTATTCCCTGAAGTATGTTTTAATTCTATGAAATCTTCTTAAACTTTTCAGGTTGAAAAAGCACTCTTTTATACATACCAGTTTCAAGTGTCCAACAACATAGGAATACAGTAAACATCCTTTAAAAATAATTTGCAGTGAGAGCAAATGCTTGGTATGTATAAATAATCTCAAGCTTGAGTTGTGAACAGCATATCAGCAGCACTTTCTTCTTTTTAAATGTGTGGCCTTTACAACCATCAGTGTTCTAGTGCTTTATAGCCATTTTTTTTTATTTCCTGAAAATAATTTATTTCTAGTGAAGTGAATAATACAGGTTTTCTCCTTTCAAAATTCCTTTTTTTCTGTCTGATAGTGAGCACATCCATGTTTATATATATACATATTTACCTCCTTTCATAAGTAAAGAACTATACTTTTAAATTTTTGGAAATAACAGATTTGTTTATTACAGTTTGAAAGCAATGGTAGTTAGAATGTATTCAGCCTGAACTGATCTAAAATATGACAAATCTTATTTTGGACACAGGAGACAAAAGCTGCCACCCTTTTGCAGTACCGCTACCTAAATATTGCTAGGGCTTTTGCTTTTGCATTCTTTCTCCCACTTATAAGTACCAAGCAACTATTTACATGAGCTTAACATATATTAAGGCCCAGCTTCACCCAGAATCCTCTTCCCACTCCAACACCAAGTAGTGCTTGAGGGTGGGGTCCACAGCGAGTACATGATGGTTTGTCTCTGCTGCTCCTTCTTCCTCACACCTTTCTTCTGCTCTGGTGTGGTGTTTCCGCAGGCTGCAGTTACTTCAGGGAACATCCAACTGCTCTGGCATGGGGTAATCTTTTCCTCTGTGGAGGTGGCATGGATGTGACATGGAGCCTCTCCTTTTTTTTTTCCTCCTCCTCCATCTCCTCCTCTGACCTTGTGTCCCCTCTGCTGTTTCTCATGTTCTATTCCTACCTCCTCTCCCTCTGGGTCATTTTAACCCTCTCTTAAATACATTTTCCCTGAGGCTTCACCACCTTGGCTCCCTGTGGTAGAATTGGTTGGAGCCAGCTGGAACACACTGAGTCCAGCATGAGGCAACCCTAGCCTCTCCTTACAGAAGCCACCCTGAAGCCTCCACTGCCAATGGCAACTTTCGTCCTGGCCTGTGGGAACAGGAGATGTTTTTGAAGTATTCCAACCCAAGCTAGATAAAGAAGAGTATTGTCCACTATGATCAGGGATAACTGAGAATACTGTTACTCTGACTGCCGAGAGGTTTGGTTTTAAGTGAGATTAGAACAAGGGTAACCTTCGATTCATAAGTTTTGCGGAGATAAGAGGAAGAAGACATAATACATCTCTGCATTAAATATTGTTTGACAGTCCCTCATGAGAGGTTAGCCACGACATCAGTGTCTGTGGTTTAGGCAGAGATTATGGTGGAATCAGGTAGGGTAGTACAAGAGAATGCTAGCTACAAGAAATGGGGTGAAATGCAGGAAGGGGAAAATGTAAACAGAATGTTAAAAATACTTCCTTACAGCAAGATCACAGGCTGTGAAAAACCTCACACTCCTCATGGTGAGAGCATTATTGCTTTATACTTAGTAATTTGTTAAAACAACACCTCCTCTCGGTGAAATAAGTAAAGCTCACTTGGTAAGAAATACTGCTTTCTAGTAATTAAAATAGGGGTTCTCAGTCTTCCCAATCATTTAAGTTAAGGAGCAAATAAATAAAACCCAATTTACACAAGTATTTACCATGTGCCTCATGGTTTCCCAGCCTTGCTGACAGCTGATGCTCTGCTGCCCTCCTTTCATTTGACATGGGGCTACAGAAACTCATTACTGCCATACAGCAGTGTTCACGAAAAAAATTTGCAAAATAATAAAAAGCCATATTTCTGTCTGACAACTACATAATAAGCCCAGAAAGCTAGTATTCTGGTTAATAAAAATGACACCATAATTTTTTTTTTTTACTCAGTTCAGCTGAGTATTGTTGCAAGACCTACACTTTTCAATGACTTTGACATTACAGGTACAACTTCGCAGGCAATCCTTTCTGAGACAAACTTTAGTGCAATGTATCTTTTATTTTTAAACAATTTTTTTGGTATTCTCTTTTCATTATTGTAACTTTAAAAAAAAATTAGGTTATTTTTCACTATTGCTACTCTACATTTCATATTCATATTTTTTTCTATCCTGAGTAAAGGCAGTAAAAAACCTGGTATAATTTCTGTTTGGTTACATTTCCTACAATTTCTATATAGACAGTTTAAAATTCCTAGTGTTGCAGAAACATGTCTGAATGAGGTAGTTCATTCTTGTCATTGAAAAGAAAAAAACGGTTTTAAAAATTTATTTGTGTTTGTGTTACAAAAGGGCTATATATTGTTGTTATAAAAATATAGTGATGGGGACACTGGCTTCTGAAACCTGCTTTCTGAACGACTGGAAATGTTTTAAGTAATGTACCCATGCATCATTCCTACCTGGCTACCCAAAAAAGAAAGACAATATTTCCTTCAACCACAACAAAAAAATAATAAGTAAGCGAAAGGAAAAACTGCATGGAAGTGCATGGTGACTGTCATGGGAGTAAAATGTGGCATGAGGACTGTTAGACCTGGATGCAGTGTTGAAGATTGTTCAGTTGGTAGGATCAGACAGGCCTGACCATGTATTGCTGAAGTCTGAAAAAAAAAAACCCTTAGCAAAATCTGATTCACACACAGGCAGAGCAAAGTTTTGAGTTTAAATACACTCACGGTGGTCTAATACTCATTTGTGTTAAGCTAATTCAGATAATCAACAGAACTTCATTAAATCAGTTTGTGGCTGTTTGTCCATGTGCTGTACGAGGGTCTCGTGGCACACTGAAGTACAGTTGATCCGCAGTGCTGCACCAGCTAAATTTCACAAGATCTTTGCAAATGAAAAGTAACAAGCTTAATTATATTGGGGATACGTAAACTGCCAAAGCATTCTAAGTGAAGGCATTTTAGTTTGCATGGCCGTAGACTAACAGTCTGACTCTTTGAAGTCTATCACAGGGAGAAAGGGAAAGCAGCCCCAGAGGGTGCAGGAACTTGATTAAGAAATTTAATAGAAAACAAGACCTAAGAAAATATTGACTATATTAACATAGCAAATGGATGATACTCTATATCCCAACTGATGCGATGAAATTAAATTATTTTGTATGATACATATGTAACTGCACAATGCCCCCCGAAAACTGATTTTTAATAATGCAGTTGGTGACCTCAGTATCTTAAGACTGCTAATAATCATTTCTCCCCTTTTTCATCCTCCTGAAATATTAATTTGCTCATACTGTTCAACATAAGCATAGGGTTCCCATAAGTCATGGGCCGTATCTGCCAAACTCATGTGATGTTTTGGATAGGGTAAAGTATCTACTGTGACAGTAAAGATTTATATTTACATACCTAAACCAATTACCTACTGTGATGGGTTTAGACTTAAAGACATATCACCAAATCTCCCTTCTAGGCTTCAACAGCCCCACAGGACAACTCCAAACCCAAAAGTTACCTCAGACTCCAACTGCAGAAACAGCTAAGGTAAAATAACTAACGTGTTTCCCATGATTGAGTATAAAGTATATTCTATCCTGACTGCTTTAAATTTGCATTAAAATTTCATTAAGTTTTTCTGAACTTTCATCACTATTATGGATCCTGTGTGGACACTAATGCTAAGATGGACAGAACACAAGCTGTATTGCTACTTAACCCCATTTCAATCCTAAAGCCATGCTAGGCTGCCACAGTGGGGTGCTGTGAAGAGATACCTAAATTATTGCTAAAATCGTAGTACCAATATCATAAGTAGACTTGTATCACCTGCTTCTCAGCTGTGTTAATCAGACCAATTTGGATAGTTCACTCTATAGATTGTGGCATAACTTACTCATAGCTAGCTTGGGTTAACTTGAATTTAATGGTCTCAGTGGTTAGGGTCTTTTATTTTACACAAATAACAGAACCATATTTTGGCAGCCCCAGGCCTGGATTTCAGTGTTGACAGTCCTGTGGACTGCAGACTCTGTGAAAATGTCAGCAATTCATGGCTGCTCCTGCAGCAGTTTGTTTGAGGACACAAGAAGAAGAAATGGCAAGGTGGCTGTGGCAGTTTGGATGGGTGAATTGATTTTCCAATAAAGCAAGTATCAATAGAAGGAGATTTGAAGCAGCACCTATCAAAACTGGGCATCAAATAAATGTAATCAATAAGCATAAGATTAACTGTTAACTTTAATTACTGAAAGCAGTTATACTTCTTAATGAAAACAAATATTTATACAATCTGATTGTTTATTGTGTGTTTATAAAACAATAAAGCACTGAAGAGATTATTTTCCTAATTAAATTATATCCTAAAAAGAATCAAGCAAGAACAGTATATATTTTTATCCCACTTGCTTAATGAATATTCAAAAGTCTGTAAGGATGGGTAATAAAAATAAAGCTTACCTTGGCCCTTCTGTCCTGTGAAAAAAATCAAGTTATCTTGTAGAGATGAATGGTGGTTTGCCAATTGAAACTTCAAGCGGAATTCATAGTAGAAGGTGATATCAGGGATAGCAGAATAAGCTAAGAATGAGGTATAGCCAAAGGCGTCTGTGCCACTGAAACTCGGCAGTCTAATATTAATAGCTGGTAAAAAAAAAGAAACTCATGTTAGGGCAAATTCTTTAACATATGTATTTGCAAATTCTATTTAGTAGTCTATTTTACAACTTAAAAATATTATATAATCCTTATAATTTGATATGTTTTAATATTTTATACAGATGGAGACATAGCTTGGCTTTCCTCGGAGTGTAACTTCTTTATTTTTCAACTTCTGTAAACAGGCTTATTTTAAAATGAATTATTGGAAACTACTGCCATCTCCTGGATTCTGGATGGCATTGTTGCAAATAGACGTACACTGCAATATTTACTCAAAATTCAGGCAGACAAAAGAAAACACACAAAGAAATTCTGCTGTTAAAAGAAATGTCATCTATGACATGCATCTGAGTGAAAGTGAATACAAGGATGTGCTGAAGGGATTACACAATAATAATTCTTAAATAATAATAAAATAATAAAAAAATAAAAATAATGAAAAAATAACAATAAAAAATAAATTAAACAAGACACATCATAAAAGGATGAATTTGCAGCACAATGAATAGGACCTACATGAATTATTTTGTTCGCATTTTCTGCATCATCATCTGAATTTTGTGAATATTCAGGAAATAAGTATCTAAAAAAGTATAATTTACAATATCAACAAACTATTTAACCCTTTTAAACTATCAATTAGGTTGAAATTTAATGAAAATTTCCTTGTATTGGACACTGACCAAGAAAAGGACATGGCTTTTTCTAAAATGCCTTTGAACTATATACTCCTGCTCCCTCCAAAACTGTGAGGGCTACAAGTTCATTCAGACACCTACTGATTTTGTGATCCAGAAGTTTATAATTTACGTTGAGAAAATCTGTGGGATTAAAAAAGCAAATATAAAACAACATTTAATCTATACACATATCTGTACTGGTAAACAGTCAGTAGAGCATTGGTACTAAACACCCACATAGCCCCCAGACTGCTTGCTGCAGCTGCATAGCCAGCTTACTGCAATCAATTCTTGTAGTCGACACTCATAGCAGAAATAACATAATGCTCATATTGACAGTATGGCTAACTAAAAAACAGGATGGAGAGAATCAATAGGTGAGTAAAGCTTAAAATAGGTGATTAAATCCTGAAAGAAAAGGTATGAGCCTAGATTTAAAAGTATGAGCAGTTATCTCTAACCAACATGAGCATGAAATGTGACTGGATCCTGCCTTACTAACGAAGGCAGCAGGAGGGATTGCGAGGTGAAGGAAGATGCAGCTGCACCATGTGCAAATCAGATAGGGAAGTGCTAGTAAAGAATTATAATCTTCCCCAAGTAAATCTATGTTAATCTATGTTTAAACATCTGGCCCTAAATACTTACAAAGTGGGAGAAACAATCACATTGTGCAATGATATCAACATCTCCAGTTTGTGTAATCTGTTCTTAAATTTGCAGTGAGCGAAATCTGCCACATTGGCACTGAAGTGGCAGACATTGCATCAGTATCTGCATCTTGTAAACAGTGCAGACGTAGCCTCTGACAAAACTTTTCTAGCATAGACTTGGAATCTGCAGCAATACCGAGTGTACCGTCCCATTTATTAAGCACTGCTTCACACATGTGACACATTGTTTTGTTCTGTGATCTTAAATGGGAGCCAAGAAATTTCAATATGAAACAGTGGTTTTGTCCCAATTAGAAGAAAACTGGCAATGACTTTGTTCTCAACCTAGTCTGACTGACCGTAACCTCTGAGTCTCAGACCTTTGAGAGTCATATGCTGCACTGGAGGAAAAACACAACTCTCCCATATTTAAATTTGATGTTGGCTGCAGTCCGTTTAGTATTCCCTCAGATTACCTGAACATGCCTGAGGGAGGCTCAAGTTCTGCATTTTTTGCTTCTCAGGAAGCTATGACAGAGACAGCTCTTTTAATGCAAACTTTTCTTCCTTTGTTCTTTTTTTCTCTTTGTTTCTTTCTATTTATTTAATAAAATACAAAATATTTAAGAGAAGAGTTAAAAAATAAAGAAGGTCTTTGTGTTTATTACCTTCTCCTGCTTCCCTTTATAACGAGAAAAGCAAATTCTGTCTTGTACCTCCACTGAAGTCAGGTGATTTTGATTGCTAACAGAGATCAGTGCAGTGTCTATTCCAGACAAGTTATTCCCAGTAGGGTAAAACACTTTATTCCCAGGATGAAGTATGCCATTGTCTCAACTGTTTTCTTGCAACTTTCTAACTACAGAGTTATTTTCTTTCCTTTCTACTTGCTCGTTTCAGCATTCTCTATAAAGATACATTTGAACATTGAAAAAAGAATGTCCTCCAAAGTAATTAAAAACAGTAGGACTTGAACAGTAAGAGCATGATACTCCCGCTGACCAGGTTTAGCACAACATACAGAAAATTATTACATAACCATATTCTTAGAATATTACTAGGTACCAGTTTCAATTTCACTGCAGTTTTGACATGTCCTAGGAAAAAACCCTCAAAGGTCTCAATTTATACTCACAACTAAAACCATGTCTTATTTAAGCAAGAACATTTTTGGCCCATGAGTTGGAGGGTAGCAAATTTGGGGCTACTGAGACAAGAATCAGCTTTTCTCTGTGCTTTTCCTTTTGTAACAAAATGATATAGATAGATAGATAGATAGATAGATAGATAGATAGATAGATAGATAGATAGATAGATTTATTTACTGGGTGGAGATCTTGTTGGAGTCACAACAAAACAGTGTTGATAACAAAACTGTTCCTATTTAAGAATATTTAAAAAAAATATTTATCTTTGAGGAACTTTACCTAAATTAGTGGCATGTGGCTAGACTTTCAAGAAGGCAGACGTGGGAACTGGCCTTAGTAAATCAAATATGTTATCCAAAACTTAGTTTGGTAGTTTGCTGCCATGGGAACTTGCTATCATTTGACTCCAGAGACTGGTAACACCTTTTATACATGGCATGGGCTCCCTACAGTATTGAAAATTTGGCTATTCTGTCCAAGATTGTGCTTTTGCTAATTGTTTCCTCCTGCTTTGAGGATAAAATCTAAGAAAATAGCCTTGAGAGAAAAATTACCAGGTCAAATTGATGATGAAGTTTTAGAGTAATACATTAACAGAAGGTGATACAGAAAGATAATAAATTTTATTAAAAATATTCATACCAGCAAATATAGACAGCAATACTCTGAGTCTGCAGAAAGATTGTGTATGCTATTCTGGAGGCAGGACAGCACCTTACATGAATGGCCGACACCCACAGTCCTTAACATGGATGCACTCTGAATGAATGCCTATATGAAGGAAAGAAGATCTGAGCTCTATCTCTATCATAAAACACGATAGACATTCTGGTTTGGATCCTTACCTACACTGCAATTTTACCCTCAGTTTTCCAAACTGAGTACAAGAATTGCATTTTACTTTCAAGATCTCCATATGGGGAAAGCTTACATATAATCCTACCTTCTGCACTCTCACAAAAAAATCCAGTTTGTAATAATCTTTGCTATATTGCAACACAAAAACATTTTATCTCACATTAGTATTTAATAATTGTTAGACTTCTTTCATTTCATGGAGTTGTTTACCTATTTTTATATTATTCCATATTTATTTACTGTAGGAAAGAGGCATATCTAGACCCTAAGACTCCCACTTGTTAGAAGCCATCTGCACATGTACACAATGGATGACACTCATCTGACAAAATGAGGGCATCTATGATATAGATGTCTACCTAACAGCCCACCACCTAAGATTGCACTTCATGTCAGTGGAAAGATTAAGAACATTTATGATGCAGTGCAGTGGTTTTCATACAAAAAAACCCTACCTTACAGAGGTCAAATGAACAATATT
Organism: Tapera naevia; assembly: GCA_033556795.1. Taxonomy (NCBI): domain Eukaryota; kingdom Metazoa; phylum Chordata; class Aves; order Cuculiformes; family Neomorphidae; genus Tapera; species Tapera naevia. The sequence goes on along the minus strand of JAUMJJ010000079.1, from coordinate 10,375,106 downwards.
CTAAAATTATTATTTCACTCCATGAAATACAAAAGTAGCATTGGACTGTAAGTCAGAGTAAAGATAGACTTCTGAAGTTAGATGGGATGAAGCCTACCTTCTCTATACCCTGTAACTCCTTCCCATTCTGCATGTTCTCTCTGATCTTCATTCCTATAAAAGCTAAATGATTTAGAAATTTTTAACTCAATCTCTGTGAAATAATAGAAACATTCATTTTCTGATTTTGAGGAATGGGACCCATAGTGCACTCAGAAACTAAAGTATTTGCACAAACTTACATCCAAAGTCTGAGATTGATTGAAGAATCGTGTATAGATCTCTGAACTCCAGGTTAGATGGAGTATTGCAAACACTCTTTGCAAACTGACCTTTTAGTTTCTTACCCGGGGTGTCTGAGTACAGCCCCTTTCAAACATGACAAGAAGCAATTTTCATAAATAATGTCTATCTTTGACTACTTGATCATTTCCTCTCGGCTCTTTATAGTCATTTAATCCAATTTTAACTATGCATTTTGCTGGGGCCATGAAATACATTTAATAACATATCCAGCATTGTAGGGGCTTAAGAGATCCCTGCTGTGCAATAGGTTCCAGATTTCATAACAGACACCAGCAGCCAACAGCTTTTGGGGTAAACAGGTTATCTCAGAGTAACAGTACGTAACAAATACAAATCAGTAGAACATTTTCCCAAGTCAAAACCACAATAAATCCAGTAAATTACTAATAGTGAGCTAAACTTACTATCTGGGCATAAAAATATTTACATAAGAGTGTTTACTGGCGGGTGGTGGCGCGCAGTGTGGTGGTGCAGAAGAAAGCTGGGCATGTCTAATTTTCCACATGACCCAATTTCAAATTCCCTAATTGGACTGTCCTTTTTTTATTGTTGACTTGCAGAAGCACTACCTGCTCTTGTTAACCAGCCATAATATCCCACTCCTGCTCCCCTCTGTGCTGGTTCTACCTTGTATGTGCATGGTGCTTGGATGCTACCTGAAATGGTGCATGATCACCATATGGAGCTATACCTGTATAAGGCATGTGGTCACCAAGTGAAGATATACTGAATAAGACAATAAGAGACCTATAGGCAAGTTTTATGAAAACTATTATGTATTATTTTGGTTTACTTCTTCACAGTTCTCTCCACAGTGCTGAAGGAGGTTCTCACACCTAGTAAAAGCCAGATGCAGTATCAAATTAACTACCCTATCCTTAGCAGGTAGGTACATGCAGTAAATAATCCTCCCTATTCTGGTCTCTGGAGAGTAAAATGTGTTTAGAAATGTTAATGAATCCTGAATCACAAGCTTATATTTCTGGTTAATTCAATATAACTAGTTTGACAGCTATTCCATATTTTATCTGACTCTGGACTGCTGCCTATAGATTTTATATCACATTTTTAATCATATTTCTTCTCTACCCTAAGTATTATTTATTGAGATCTTTATCCAATCACATTAAAAAGTTACTTAGTAAATGTGCATCAGCGTAAAACATTCAATCTTTGATATATCTTTCATGCAATGACCTTCATTAGTTTGATTTCAATACAGAGCAGCTTGCTGTACTCCTATGTTCAACTTCAAAATTAAAAAATAACTCTGTATGAAAAATACAATGATTGGTAAAATTGTGTCAAGGAAGACAACTCCACCTTTTCATTTTATTCTCTTTCTTTACATTATAAAGCTATGGAGCTAAGACTGTGCAGAAAATTGTATAATCTCATAGCCCTCTTTTCCTTGAAAAAGATGTCCTTCAAAATGTTGTTTACAAGATGTTTTGGGCTGGCTAAAATAGCAGAGGGCACAACTAACCACATCCAATTATTTCCCTTTTCCTGTGTAGACATCATCCAAGCTGATTTCCACTCTTGCTCTTTCAGTGTACAGTCTGAAATGGTAAAGAATGTATCCCAATGGCTCCCACTATGAGTCATGTGGAAACACATTCCAAATTAACACTGTGCCTAAATCACACAGTCCTCTGAGAAAGTACTGAAACCTCTGTCCACTTTTTCTCCTTGATCTTGCCCTGTGTTTCTCTGTCAGTCATATGTCATTCATCATTGTCCTCTCCTGCATTCCAGTACTGAACAGGTAATAAGGTATGATATAACCTATTCCCTCACAAACAATGACAAATTATCCCATTATATAAATATATTTATATGGTTTGCTGCCTACTTCCCAAACATTGTACGTCTTATCAGAGGAGAGCATAACAGGAGAGGTAAATAAAATATCAACTATGTTTAAAAAAATCTTAACAAAGAGGATAGAATAAAATGAGAAAGAAGAAAGTAATGTTATCATTATCTCTGAATTTTCTGTTATAAGTTAAAAATAATTTTCCTTTCGGTGTTCACTGGCATGAACATCTTGAACCACAACTTTACAATACAATGTATAAAGCATGACAGTTGAAAAAGAGAGAAATAGATGAAGACTCCAGGCTACAGAATTACAATCAAATAATCCACTTCTTCATATTATTATTATTGACTAACTGAGAACAGTTGTCAGCTCCATGGTCTAACTCTAGGATCAGCAGACATATATATATATATATATAATCTGGGATGAGTATTATTCAGTTCTCCTGAATATCAGCTCACATATTTGTGAAGACATTATTAAAAAAGAAAGGAAATTACTATCAAGTATTGTATTTTCCAGTCTTTCAAGCTGTACAAAAGTCTGGAAAAATGCCCTTTATCAACACAAACTTCTGCAGTCACTGTTTTTTCTTACTGGTTTCTCATACAGCTCTTAATAAGCCAAAACTTGCTCTTGAGTACAGAAGTATTGAGGAACAGAATGCAAAATCTTTTCTTAGCTGAGTTCAGAAAAAATATTATAACAGGACCTGGGCTATTCCTCCTCTTACTCATCGTTTTTCTAAGGAAGCAGCAAGAAGATTGGATGTTTGAGCTACAACACATGCTCCTGATGGAAACAGTTCACCTAACAAAGCTATATGAAGCAAATTACAAATAAATTTACAGAAATAACTATAAATTTACAATCACCAGTTTTATCAGATTGGTAGAAAAATAATCGCCATTTTAAATCACCAAATTTAAAGCAGCATATCTGAGTTTAGAATAAAATTTTTTTATCAAAATATGAACCATTAGAATCTCTGCATTTTGGTCAACAAGAATATCTATTTATTCTGGTAGCATAGAATTCTGGAGTCCTGGAACTGATGAACTCTTTGAAGGCCTTTTAAGCTGCTCCTTGGTTATGGAAAACCTTCTTCTGTAGGAAGTCATTCTGCAGAGTCATTTGCAAGACGTGGTCGGATGCTGTCATGGAGAAGAACTGGTCCTTTTCTATTGACCAATATTGGACATAAATATTGCAGTTCTTGGTGCATTTTCCTGGGTTCTAGATACAATTCTCTGCTGTGTTGGTTTCGCTAGGATTCAGGAAGTTGCAGTGGATTATTCCAATTTCAAATAGTGACATGGCCTTGTTTTGATTCAGCTCATCTCAGTCCAGCCACTGTATGGAACACTGTCAGTTGTATAGAATTCATTTTTCATCGCATGTCACAATGCAATCAGAAAATGGGACTTTTTTTGAGCAGAAGAAGTGTAGAGCAGACTTTGTAACAATGATTTTTATTATTTTTGTTCAGCTCATGCAACACCCCAATACTAGTTTGCATGCAGACCTCTAGTAGGAACCTCTCTTTGTGCACTGAAGTGAGATACTGGATTAGAAGGCATTGGATCAAAGACTGCAGGATGACAGCTCAAGGAATAACTTGCTGCTGCAACTCCCCTGTCCTTTGTGCCTAGAAAGATGCAGAGAGATGGACAGGACAGGGACTCAGGAACAAATCGTGGAAATTATGTGGAAGGTCTGCTGTACAGATATGTAATATAGGTAGCATGATTTGGGAAGAAGAAGCAAGATGAGGAAGCTAAGTTGGCTTGTAGAATAGAATAGAATAGAATAGAATAGAATAGAATAGAATAGAATAGAATAGAATAGAATAGAATAGAATAGAATAGAATAGAATAGAATAGAATAGAATAGAATAGAATAGAATGTAATGTGCAGTTGGAAGGGACCATCAATGACCATCTATACCAATTGTCTGTCAAATTCAGGGTGGATCAAAAATTAAAGCATGATGCTAAGGGCACTGTCCAACTGCCTCTTAAACACTGACAGGCTTGAAACATCAACTACCTCTCTAGGAAGACCGTCTCTCCAATTGACCAGCCTCTTGACTTCTTCATGTCCAGGCTATACTTCTCCTGGTGCAGCTTTGAATGAATCATCTCATGCATGCTATTGCTGGATATCACAGAGAAGAGATAAGTATTTCTCCCTCTCCACTTCCCCTCCTAAGGAAGCTGTAAAGAGCAATGAGGTCACTCTGTTGCCTTCTTTTCACCAAACTAAATGAGCCCAAAGTCCCTAACCATTCCTCACAGGACATTCCTTCTAGCCATTTCAACAGCTTTGTTGCCCTTCTCTGGATACCTTCAAGGACCTTCACATCATTCTTCAATTGTGGGGCGCAGAACTGCACACAGTGTTGGTGAGGCTGCACCAACACTGAATAAAGCAGGATAAAACCCCTCTTTTGACCTGCTGGTTATACTGTGTTTGATGCACCCCAGGATGTGATTTGCCTTCTTGGCTGCCAGGGCATACTGTTGACTGATGTTGAGCCTGTTGTCAACCAGCACCCCCAGATTTCTCCCTGCAGAGTTACTTTCCAGCCATTCCTCTCTCAATTTATAGTTGTGCTCAGCATTACTCCATGACAGGTGCAGAATCCAGCATTTTGACTTGTCAAATTTCATCCCATTCATCATTGCCCGGTCTCCCAGTCTATCTTGATCCCTCTGCAAGGCCTCCTGTCCCTCAACAGTCTAGAGTACCTCCCAGTTTGGTACCACCAGAAACTCTGAGAAGTGCAAGGAGAAAAAGATGAAGGGTGCTAGAGCTGCAGCGTGGTGCAGTGCCAGCTGAGAGATCAAGGTGGTAGTAGAAGACTCTTAATGTCTGGAAGACCATTGAATGAGGACTTAGTGATCCACATAGTGGGTAGATCAGGAGCATGCCTTCCCCCCTCCTCCCTGCTGTCTCCCCCAAAAATAACCAGTAAATACTTTTATTTGTCCCATGGTATCGACCACCATGGAACCCACGGGCCCTGTTAGCTTAGCTTATTTTTGCAATCATATGGACCAGTACTTGTACTTCTGCTTGGGAGATTTGAAATAATAAAAGTAATTTCATTGCTTAAGAGTCAAAACATGAATCTGAAAAACTGGAAAAACAGAAGTGACATTAATAGTGTATGAGTGTGCCTATGTGTGTTTTGTACAATTTTCACAATGTTCCTCGCATTGGAGGGGACAGGGGAATTAAAGCCCAGCTAAAAGTAAATAACCCAGAAAAAAATTCTCTTGAACAGGAAGATCAGCATTCGCAAAAGTCTCTTACCACTGACCAGAAAACTTGCAATGCGTTCTTTTTTTTTGATCTGAGGAAATTCCCTTTGGGCATCTGCTGTCACTGAACTGTACAATTTAGTCTGCAGACCCAAACAACTCTGAAGGTGACATTGTGTGCCAAACAGTTGCACAGGAGTAATTTGCTTGGAGGCTGATTTTCACTCTACAGAGCTTGGAGCAAGTGACTATTCCCACTTCAGCACTTTGAAATGAATTTTATACATAGGGGGAATCCATACTGTAGAAAATCTGCTGGAATCCTTTGGACTGTGATAAATGTTATGTCTAATGTTGTTCTGAACTATTTCAAGGAATATACTTACAAATTGCTGTGAATGCATGTTGTGGATGGCTTTTCCATGTGTGTTTATTAAACAGAATGTCACAGTTAGGACTCCATTTTATCTTGACACGTACATATGTACAAAACGTAGACTGAAGTTTAGTCTAAAGTACTGTGATTGACATGATTACTTATCTTAGCAATGCACATTCCTTTGAAATCCTTCTCCTTCTACATTTATCTTTGTGTTTACAAAGTGCTTGCTCTTGATTCCGGACTTAACACAATGCTTTGTATTGTTAATTATATGTTACACAAGAAACTGGGCCTGGTTTCTTGTGTAACATGTAATTAACATCATCATGAAGAGTTTAGAAGTCCAGGTGTTCTTTTCCATTCCTGATGAATGAACGGCTTCTGCTTCACTCACACTTAGAGGGCATCACAACTCTGCAATACAATGAAATTCTGATATTTCCTCTTCAAAATTTGTGCATCTTATTTATCAAAATTTCTTAAACTCAGCTATTTCAAACATATTTGCCTTACATTTTATAGACAATACCAGTCTCCTGTACCAGCTAGGGAGTGTCTGCAGTCTGTACTTACATGAAAGTGTTAAAAAAACAGAGGAAAGAAATAAAGGCTGATTACAGCCCTCAGAATCCTACACTTTGCTTATTTTGGTGAAATACAACAATAGTATTTTTAATAGTTTAGGCACATTAAAATTATTTGACTTTTATTTCATGTTAAAAACACTGATCTGGCCATATTCATTATACCTAGAATTCTCCTCCATTTTAAAAGTGTTGAAGTATGGTGATATGTCTCTCTGTATGAGCTCAAATTTTCTTCTCAGATCTAGAAAGCACCACAGATATTCAGTTAAGTCTTAGATCCTATGAAATGACAAATATCCCAAGATGACAGACAGGTCTAGTCCTAACCCAATCTTCATTTGCTTCCATAATGAGTTGTTGGTATGCATCCGTGTACAACTTCTAAAAGTATAAAAATAAAATATATAGGAAGTATTTTAAAAAGCATTTTACAGAAAAAAAAAATGTTCCTAGCACTGTTACAGAATGTATGGTCATTTAGTCTGATAAGGTCAGTCACCAGTGGGATCCTAAATGCTGGAGGAGATTTACAGTCTGCAAGAAACACAATGCAAGCAACTTTTTAAAAAATTCATTGCAAAATAAAATTTATCAGACTAGAGCTTTCACACAAAACTAATGAAAAGCCAAAGCTCAATAACTGCACTCAGTTTAAATTATCTAGATCCCTTTATATATAGCTTAAACACCCAAAATTACTTGGAAGATTGAGTGAAACTCCCCATGTAGACATAGTCTCTATTCCAAATTCTTGCATATTGATGATATGCTTTGCTAAATATTTCCTGTTTTCTATTTTACTAAGTAAATTGTTATAGGCAACTCCACCCCTCAAGTTGAATGTCATAGAATTATAGAATCGTAGAATCTTCCCGTTGAAAAAGACCTTTGAGATCATCGAGTCCAACCGTCCCCATCATCTGCTAAACCATGTCCCTCAAAAACTCATCTACCTGTGTTTTAAACACCTCCAGGGATGGTGACTCCACCACCTCCCTGCACAGCTGTTCCAGTGCCTGACCACCCTTTTGGTAAAGAAATTCTTCCCAATATCCAGTCTGAACCTCCCCTAGTGCAACTTATGGCCATTTCCCCTTGTCCTATCACCTGTCACTTGAGAGAAGAGATGAACACTCACTCTGGCACAGCCTCCTTTCAGGCAGCCATAGACAGCGATGAGATCTCCCCTCAGCCTCCTCTTCTCCAAACTAAGCAACCCCAGTTCCCTCAGCTGCTCCTCGTAGGACTTGTTCTCCAGCCCCTTCACCAGCCTCATTGCCCTTCTCTGGATGTGCTCCAGCACCTCAATGTCCTTCTTGTAGTGAGGGGCCCAGAACTGAACACAGTACTTGATGTGTGACCTCACCAGTACCGAGTACAGGGGCACAATCACTGCCCTTGTCCTGATGGCCACACTGTTTCTGATACAGACCAAGATGCCACTGGCCTTCTTCACCACCTGGGCACACTGCTGGCTCATATTCAGCTGGTTGTCAGCCAACACCCCAGGTCCTTCTCCTCCAGGCAGCTCTCCAGCCATTCTTCCCTAAGCCTGTAACGCTGCATGGGGTTGTTGTGTCCCAAGTGCAGGACTCAGCATTTGGCCTTGTTAAACCTCATCCCATTGGTCTCAGCCCATCGATCCAGACTGTCCAGTGATCCTGTGTCATGTAGGCACTGAACTCCTCAAATCAAGTGTTCAGTTATGTGACAAATGCTCACCCGCACACCCACAAAGCAGCACCGAGTGACAAAGACAGGTGGGGGAACTCAATATCTTGCTCCAGGTAATCCTAGCCCTATCCCAGGAGCCTTCTTCCTACCACAGGTCGATCTCTACAGCCTCAGAGGAATACAGAGCCCAGTTGCAGGCAGCAACTCAAATTACAGGTTCAAAAGAAGGGACACTGTCCAGGCCCCTCCCAAGGCTTTCCCAGGAGCCTCTCAGTCCTAGTGTCCAGGTGTGACACCCACCACGACCAAAAGGACAGAGGACGTAACTGTCATGGGGACGCATTACAGCAGGCAGGTGAAAAGCATTCTGGAGTAGCACAGGACTTATATATGTTTCAATGAGGAACCAAAGGCAGGGAGAAGCAGGGAATTAGGTGACTTAAGGAGGAACCAACGTGAAAAAAGAGGGATACAGGGGCAAAAAGGGGCCGTAACATGTAAATAATTGGTTGGTCAGTATCCTTGTCTGGCCCTGTACTTCACCTGAACAGCGCAGCCTGTCCTTGTATTATCATCATGCATCCCCATTGGCCTATTATGCCCTAGGTATGTATTGTCTTTAGAGAGTTTTCAATATATAACGGTCAACCTACATAATAACATGGTCATCCAGTGATATAACCATGGAAAGATGTGTAGTGAGAGATAATGTATTCTACTATATATCTGGAAACATCGACATTATTTTAGGATGCTTTTCTTGATGTCTGAAACAAGCATTATGTAATTAAGATAAACTCAGAGCAATCATTTCCAACCTGCTTAGTATGCTCCATCTGCTTCAGAAACTGAAGAAAAGTCCTTGAAAGAGCTTGTCTGTTTTTCCATATTTATATAGGCTTGTCTAATAGAAATTACTACCTGTCATAACATTTTTGCCTTAATTGTGATATATATTGTAGTTCTATAGCTTTCTCACTTCTAGGATGTTACACATTTCCCATAAAATGATGATTTTAACTTGTCTTGCCAAGCAATTCTCTCCCCCTTTTAATAGTGACAATAGTTTTATCATTTTTTATTACGTATTTGTACAGTTTAATGTTGTTCTTAGTGTTACTTTCAACTCTTAACAGGAAATTGGAGCTCTGATATCAGCAAGATGCGTAGCAGTGGACTCATTTGTGGCTCTGTCCATTTCTTTTCTTATCTTTACTTTGAGTTTTGTAAATAGTCTTTATTGGTATAAGCAATATACCAGTAGCATGAAATCTACAATTCTGCTACGTACACTTGCTATATTCATTTTATCATATGATCACTGTAAAACCTTGCACATTTCCTGTTATGAAGACCAAAAGTTATTTGACAAGCATTTAGGAGAAACAAGTTTTCCTTCAACATTTCAGACACAAAGTAGTGTGCATTTTGTTACTAATTTTACTAGCGGGGAAAACACTATTGTGCATCTTAAATAGGGGATAATTCATAAAAATTTCATGTGCGTAGACTTTAAACTTATGGACAACTTCTTTCTAATAAATTTATTATATAGGCCTCTCATTTTGTTATAGTTAACATTAAAACTTCTGTTTCTAACATAATTACATTGCCCTACCATTGCAATTAGGCAGTCTATCACGACATTCACCGAATCACAGAATCCTAGAATGGTTTGGGTTGGGAGAGACCTTAAAGCCCATCCAGTTCCAACCTTCCTGCCATGGGTAGGGATACTTCCCACTAGACCAGGCTGCTCAAGAGCCCATTCAGCCTGGCCTTGAACATTTCCAGGGACGGGGCATCCACATTTTCCCTGGCCAACCTGTTCCAGTGTCTCACCACCCTCATCATGCAAGAATTTCTTCCTAATGTCTAATCTAAATCTTCCCTCTTCCAATTTAAAGCCATTCCCCCTTGTCCTATCACTACAGGCCCTTGTAAAAAGTCCTTGTAAAAAGTTCTTGTATACCCCTTCAGGTACTGGAAGGCTGCTATGAGGACACCCCCAGAGTCTTCTTTTCTCCAGGCTGAACAAGCCCAAATCTCTCAGCCTGTCCTCATAGTAGAGGTGCTCCAGCCCTTTGATGACCTTCGTAGCCCTCCTCTGGACCCACTCCAACAGTTCCATATCCTTTTCATGTTGGAGACTCCAGAACTGGACACAGTACTCCAGGTGGGGTCTCACAAGAGCGGAGTAGTGGTAGAGAATCACCTCCCTCGACCTGCTGGCCAGGTTTCTTTTGATTCAGCCCAGAACATCGTTGGCCTTCTGGACTGCGAGCACACATTGCCGGCTCATGTTGATCTCATCAGCCAGCACCTCCAAGTCCTTCTCTGCAGGGCTACTCTCAATCACACCATTCCCCATCCCGTATTTAAACAGCAGGTTGCCCTGATCCAGGTGTAGGACCTTGCAGTCATGAGGTTCACACAGGCCCACCTCTCCAGCTTGTCCAGGTCCATCCGGATGACATCCCATCCTTCTGGTGTGACAGTTGCAGTTGCCCCACTCAGCTTGGTGTCATCTGCAAACTTGCTGAGGGTGCACTTGATGCTGCTGTCTGTATCATCAATGACAATATTAAACAACACTGGTCCCAGTAGTGACCCCTGAGGGACATCATTAGTCTCTCCATCTGGACATGGAGCTGTTGACCACTGCTCTCTGAATGCGAGCATCCAATCAATTCCTTATCCACTGAACAGTCCACCCACCAATCCATATCTCTTCAGTTTAGAGAGAAAGATATTCTGGGGGACTGTGTCAAACGCTTTACAGAAGTCCAGATAGATTCCATCCATTGCTTCTCCTATGTCCGCTGATAAGGTCACTCCAGCACAGAAAGCCACTATGTTGATCAGACAGGACTTGCCCTTGGTGAAGCCACGCAGGCTGTCTAAAAATCACCTCCCTGTCCTCCATGTGCTTTAATGTGGCTTCTAGGAGGATCTGTTCCATGATCTTCCCAAGCACAGAGGTGAGGCTGACAGGCTGCTAGTTCCCAGGGTCCTCCTTTCTACCCTTTTTAAATATGGTCACAAAGTTGCCTTTCTTCCAGTCACAAGGGACTTCCCCTGAGCGTATGGTTTGATGCTGCTAGGACTATCCCTAAGGCTGCACCCAGCTTTGACTGCATTGTGGCTCTGTTTCTCCTCTTTGTTCAGTTTTAGCGTATGTGATAAAAAGGCCTTTTGCAGCACATTTTAAGTTTCAAAATCCAGCTTAACAAGACTTTTTGCTGTGTTCAGTTTATTTCTATTCTTTCTAATTTCTTAAGATCAATTTTTTTCATATTTCAATATTTTTTATGGTCTTATTTTTTTTATGGTCTTATTGACCCTAGATATACACTCTGTCCTAAACAGCTGGTTGTTCTTCCTCATTTTGCTTCGTTAGATTGATGATCCAGACAGAATTTTCCCTTCACACTTACTAACATTTCAGTCTTTCTGTGATTTCAAAGCCTTCACTTCTCTAATCTTATCAAAGTAATTAATTTGTGTACTTCCTATCAATTTACGCTTATTCAATTTTCACTCAGACTCTCAATTTAGAGACAGCTAACTACAAAGAGTTGTGGAAGAGGCTGATTGAACAGCTACAGTGAAAAAGTGTTAGATGATGCCTAGTGTTGACAGATGTAAATTGGGGCAGATTATAGAAACAATCTTAGACTTAGATACATAATGATGGGCTCTGAACTCACCGCCATTATTCAAAGAAACAGATGTTAGGAATTTTAATAAGCAATTTTATGAAAACGTCAGTGTACTCATAAAAGGAAATAAAATGGAAAAAATGGTCAAGAAAAGGACAGGGAGTAAACCAGAAAAATGTCAAGCGCCACTGTATAAAGCAGTTGAATTATCACACGTTGAATAGCTCTTGACCCTCATTTTAAAGATGATGCAATGGATCTGGGAAGGAACAAAGAAAGGCAGCCCAGATGAATAAAGGTATAGCATAAACAGTGTCACAAAAATGAATTAATCAACTTGGACTGTTCAGAAATAATTTTGGGAGAGTTACAATAAGGTTATAAAGAAAATCAGAAGAGGTATGGAGAAAACCACAGAATATTTCATAAAATGGGGAATAACTCTGAAATACCTGTTCTAACACAGAAGCTTGAGGCATTGATGTCATTAGTAAATGGCACAGTTAAGCAAACAAATGGAAGTATTCCTGCACAAACTATATGCTTAAGTTCCAGAGCTCTTTATCACAGGATGTTGTGTATCAAGTTTACATGGACTCAAACACCAATTAGAGAAGTTCATGGAAGAAAAAAATCTGTCAAGGGCTAACCCAGGTACCAACTCCAGCACATGGAGCCCTCATATGTTGTGCTAATGCCAGTTAAGAAAGATTAGCAAGGAAGTATCACGTTTCATACACTTACCTACATGTTTACAGTTGACTATGAATTATCAGAGTAAGATAAAAACATGGATAAACCATAAACGTTCACCTACTGAAAATTCCGGAAATTAAAATTTTAAATAGGAAGTCAAGATGTATATGATAGGAAGAAAAAGATAATATAGACTTTGATCTGACCAGAAGATTGTTTAATATTTAGTTTTAAAGGGACTACGTATGAACTGCTAAATCAGCTCAGAAGTGGTGATTATTTTCTATACATAGACTTTTCAATCATTACCTTTTGCTACATTGAGTGTTAGGGGAAAAGAATATCTTGGATATTCACACACAGGAATTTCTGGCCTAGAGCAATCATTAAAATCAACGCTTGAGGAATAACAGCCCTTCATATGATAATATTAGTCACAATGACCTATTTACTCAGCTTTATGAAGTTTCATTCATCTTATCTCCTGCTTCAAAGCAAAGAATTTGGTAAATTTTAATTTATTCCTCTTCTTCACATAAATAGGTGAATTTTACCACCTGGTTGTATTTTTACAATCCAGTAAGTATTTTTTATACACTCCTTTTATTTACAAATTCAGAGTACAAAGTAATGCTTCTCTAAGTACAGGAAAAATCAAACTACAGGAGAAATTAATTTCTCCAAAGGAGCTCTCAGTCATATTTTTCTCTCAGCTTTTCTCAAGGTAAATTACCAAAGCATCAGACACTACCTGGTATTTCTTCGCTTGCCTACTCTCAGCTTTTTTGATCCCTCTGTCTCTCTTTCTCTGGCTGACACTTTTATGAAACAATACGCGGGGAGGGTGCTCATCTCAGACATTCTTTGCTTGTGGCTGGGTTTTGGGCTGTGTTTGTAGGAGGGGAGGTGGTCACTTCCAGTGTTTTTCCTTCAAAGCATTTGATTTGTTTCTTGTCACAACTTCTATGAATGACAGAAACTATGACTAATGCATGAAGAATATGGTTCTTACCATCACTGCAGAGGATGCCAGATCTTCCATATGGACAAAGGCAAACAACATCTCGCCTAGACTTTGGAAAACACGTAGCACCATTTCCACATGGATTTTCATCACAAGTTGCAAACTGGCAGAGTTTTCCAGAGTAGAGTTTAGGGCATTCACAAAACCAATTTTCTGCATCACTGACAAATTTAAATTAAAAACAAAAAAAAAATACATATGAGTATGAAAATATAGTTATAAAACGGGATGGGTTTTACACTCAGAGAAAATCAGTGACATTTGACTTATGGTTGTAATATATGTCTGAGTTTTTACTCTCAAGGTTTTTTTTTTCGCTTATGTACCTGGCATTAGAGACGCCAGAATGCTTTATGGTTGATGTGATTTAATAGGTTCTTTTGGGTTTAATTTTATGTTCTAATTTATCTTTCTTTTCACGGTAAGACATGTGACTTTTCCAATGTCTGACTAGTTATTTGTTCTTCTGCTTTCATAACATAGCCAAAATAACTGCTACAGAAAATAGCTCCTCTATTACATCTGAAAAAGGAAAGAAAATGAAATAAAAAAGTTTTCTGTGCAAATAGAAACCTCATTTGTATATTCAGCAATTGCATATAGCTTGTGACAACACAACTGAGTGTAAAGAAAAACTGAAATATGAATACACAAAGTAATGATTATATTGGAATTGACCAGAATAAAGAGGTAATATCTCTGCTTTCATATATCTTATGTTCTCAGTCATAGAAAGTATATTAAAATAGGCAAGGGAAAAATAAATAGTAACCAGTCTTGAGGGATGATAAACCCAAACATTTAGAAATGTGCATATTCTGTTTACATGAATTATCTTTTTTTTTAGTATACAAAGATAGCACAATGGCAGATATGGTAGGAAAACGAAAATCAAATAGGAAAATCAACACCATATGGCATTCCCATCTATCAGTTATTATAAACACAGTTTCATTAAAGGTCTTACTTGATTTTTCCCTTGTTTTATGACTGAAATAAGATGACAGCTAAATTGGTCAGTTCATGTGATTACTACACATCCTCATTATTGAACAGAAACATGTCTGTCTTATACTTGATAAGGTCACATGCATCCGTGGGTATATACAGAGGACATGATGTGATCTATCAAATCACACCCATTACACTTTTCCAGATAATAGTATAATCATTAGGACGTTTGGTGGCAAAATGTCAAATACAGGTGATTTCTAAAAATCTGTTAACTGCTTATAATATCCATGCAATCAGGTTAGAGAAAATAATCTGGACCTGTAAGGACTCCTGTGTTTTTTAAAAGAGGGAAGTAAGTAAGTCTTATGACAGTCTTTGTGCATAGCCCTTGATTTGTGTTTCTAAACTGACCACCTGCAGTTCTGGTGAGCAGGGTTCTCAGCATGACAGTCTAACAGAATGTATCTCATGAATAATGTCTCCAGACACCTTTGCAAAAGAAAATTGCTATCAGCTGCAATAACAAATTTCTGTGTGTAGCCTATTCTATTTATAGATCTGCTGCAGACACCAAGAGTGGAATGTAAATGAGATACTGGATTGCTTTCATTTTTGCATCATCGAAAAGCCTGCTTTCAAAGGTTTTAATATCAGCATTACAAAGTTCAGCTAAGTAAGAAAACAAAATTAATTTGAATTTTTCCTGGAAATCTACGACTGATGATGATGATCTTTAGAATTAGATATCAAATGTATTTCTGATTGTTTGCAGAAGAGAAGACAGATCATTGCTGCTGATTGCCAAAATACAGAGACTTCAGTATTCAGCTTTAAAAAAACAATTTTCATACATTCTTCTATTGAGCTGAATATGTCAACCATTTCTTTTTATTAGTCTTACTTTTGCTACCGTGGAGAAGACTAAAAATAACAGATCTCATAATAAATTGTGAGTTTACGGTTATAAAAATGAGCAATGTTCTAACATTTCATTATTGATGCCATAACATCCTAATAATAAAGAAGAGTGATTTCCAATAAGGCAAGGAAAACAGTTTTTAAAACATCCTACAAGACAGCACAAAGTTTGACAATATAACAGCTAACCACAAAGAAAAAATATCACAGGCAACTCACAAGGATTAGTATACTACAATATGAAGTCATAAATTACTTGTTTTCTCCCAAAACAGTCTGTCATTGCACTTGGTTAAGAACACGACAATGTCTCCCATTTTCAGCTGAATTAATCTCAGTTGCAAGAAACTTATAAATGCTTGAATAACCAGGGACTTCTCCCAGGTGGATTTCAGAGTTTCATGATATCCTACTATCCTTCATAAATGCAAGAAACAATTGAAAGGGGACAGCAAATTAGAACAGTAAATCTTTTGCCTATGCTCCACACCTGTGAATGACTTCCAGAAAAAGTCATTGGATAATTCAATACGAGATTTGAAGAAAGTGAATCATGCATTAAATGTACAAGGAAAATGTCAGAATTTTGAGACTGCAAAATTAGAAACAAATTTGAAATGCTTTGCTGAAATGTGTTATACGCCTATATTAGTGTTTGATTTCAGTTCTGGATCGGGGTTTTGAAGCAAACCTCCTTGTTATTCCCAGTTAGAATGCCTATGTTCACATTGTGGAGTGGTCTCAAGAGTACATGAACTCAACTTCTTTCAGATGAACCTGCACCAGAAGTTTGCCTCACATGTCAGGTACTCTAGCTGCTAGACATTCAGCCCATAGGATCAGTCCAGGCCTAGTGTGAGTTAAAGCTCCCCGAAACACAAACAGTGAGGATGTCGATTCCTTAACACCAGTTGATTTGCCCTGTAAATATACTTCCATTAAACTACATCATCTGCTAATACGGATGCAGATTTATAAGCCATCAAAAGAAAATCAGGCAAGTATGTTGTACTTCATATACCCCAAAAAATCTCCAGATTTTAAACCAATGTACTGATGAACTCCAGAAATAGATATAGAAGAAAACCCTAACCATCCAGAATCATATGAAGGAAGAATGTCACAAGGAGTGAAAGAAAATGGGAGAAGAGACAGAAATATTGTAGAAAAGACATGGAAGACACAAGAACAATCTAGAACAAGAACTAGAACATCATCGCTCACATAACCAGCCTTGTGATATATGAAGAAATAGTAAGGGACACAATTTTCATTACCATTTCCTATGTATAAATATTTCTTTGATCTTTGGTCTAGACATTACTTTGGAAAGAAAATAATCAAAAAGCATATGCATGGTATGACACGATACTGGTAATTAAATAATACAAATTATTCTCCTTAAATCAGCACTACATCAGTGATCTGGTTTAATGAAATCAAAGTTTTATATAAGACCGGCATGTTTGGGATGCCAACAGCGGTTTGGATAACTTATTTTCTTAAAATACTGTACAATGCAAAGGAGAGTGGATTGTTACATATTAATAACACAGTTACGACTATGTTTAACCCCTATTTTTTACTTTTAAAGTAATTGTTTTTGAAAGAAAATATTATAATCCCTCTGTACCATGTGTCATAGACATAATTTGTACTCTAATGATACAATGCTGTGGTTCTCCAAAGCGTAGTATAATTTTCTATGTGCCTGTGCTTTTTAGTCTTTGAGTGGGAATGCTATATTCTCTCGTTCCCACTGAAAGCTCTGTGCCCGCCATTTGTGTAGTCGTATGTGGGAGGACTTCCCTGAAAGGAAGCATGCTAAAAAAGCCATCAATCATGACAGCGCTAAGCTGAGACTGTTAAAAACTATGTTCATAGTGGGTTCAATAATTAATGCTACCAGTTCTTTTAGTGCTCTTACTATATTATCTGGGATAAAACTATAGAAGTTGGAGGGAACAGCTTGCCAACCTTCTTCAGTTAATAAATAGTAAATGTAATTCAGCTTCTTTTAAAGTTTTTACTATTATTTATTCCTAGTGCTGTTTTGTTTTAAATTACTGGGCACTGAACGGAACATCACATTTTATCTGTTTAAACTCGAAGTTGAATGACACTTAATGCAATTATTTGTTAAATCGCTTTCTAGAAAATATGAAGATAATGTAGAGGTGATTACGAACTTCTTTGAAAGCTTTGTGTAATATCCAAATCCACAGAAACTCATTGTAGCCAGAAGGACAATCTCATCTCATCAATAATCTTAAAAATATCAAAGGACAATGTATAAAGGAAGCATTTCTTCCTTGTGCACAGCAGGCATTTTTCTAGTACATAATATATCTGCCAATCTTTCCTTGTATTATACAGCTCCAAAAAATCAATTCAGCTTTCCTCCTGCTTTAGTACTTCCACACAGGTTTCCTCAATTATGATATCTTCTCCAGATCTGAGAGCTTTTGTTAGCTTTACAGTTTTGAATCTTTTCTCCCCTACCAGGAATTATTATTCTGCAAACACTTGGTGATTCACTTTAAATTTCCTTTCACTGAAAGCACTTTTTAAACCGCTGCTCTTTATATAAACAACAACCGTCAGGCTCTCTTTAAACCAAGTCTCAATCACTTGTGAACTAAATTGGTTTTGAAAACTCCTAGGGACAATATTTCCATATCGGTTGGGTGCACTCATGGAAAAAAGATTTTGATTTAAATTTTCTATCAGGCAGGTTTATATGTAGAGTTATACTGGTTCTAGCACAGACTAAAGAGGGGCTTGCATTTAAACAATACTTCCAAATTCTTTAACCCAGCTTAAAAGCACTGCAAGTTCCAATTCCACTTCAAAATGGAGAACACTAATGACAAAAATCTTCAGCACTTTGCTTGCCTGCTGCCAACATACAAGAAAAAGACGACTCCATAAAAAGTCATTTAGCTCAAACTGAAAACTAATTCATGGGACCAAGATAAGAATTTTAATTAATGATGCTTAATCGATCCCAGTCAGAAAACAATGAGCATCTGCTCAGTCTTATTATTCATTCTTAAGCATATCTGTATGAGTTTTCTTGAACAAGAATCCACTTCCGAAATAGTAGCTAAACCTTAGGAAGTTGTTTTTGAGTTAGTTATGACTTGGGAAGGACAGAATTTTGTCTATGGAAATGATGGAGGAAGAACTCTTGCTTATTGGTGGAATGTTTATTTTAGACCTTTAAAGGTATTATTACTCTCAAGAATTTATATTTTTTTAAATGTATTTTAAAATGCACTCTTTCAAATATATAGCACTACTATCTAACTTTTCAGGATCGAGAAACCTATCTGGAGTCTTTTATAAGGCCTCTTTAACCTCCATTTTCCACCCTGATGGTGAATATAAAGGTGATTCTCCATAACATGAAGGATGCACATCTATTGACTCATACGATGCATAAAAAGTCTTGTTCTGTAAAGTGACAAGTATGACCATTCCTGTCACACAAGATGATACACTATTGTGGTATTGAACTCCTCTGGACATGTAACGCTTAATGGTGGATGGTTAAAGATCCCTCAGGAAAAATTACAGCAAGCAATGGTTGGCAAGAATAATTTATGTGGCCAACAATCCATTCTCTGGCCACATCTAGGAAGAGAAATAATGGTTTGTCAGGCTGAGTCCATCACGAGGGCTGTAATTAGTTCTGACACTACTCTTTTCCCCATTCTCCTCAGTTTTTTCAGTTAAATCTACATTTCCTTTTTCTTTGCGTGGTATGGGAAAAATAGTAAGTGGATGTTATAATCTGCTAAAATGTATTGATAAGAATGAAATGAAAATATTTTTAAAACAATTCAAAAGCTATTATTTTGATAATAAAAAAAATAACACTTTATGAAACATGGCCGGGGAAGCATATAATTTTTTTTAACAGCATAAAGTTAAAGCCAGATCTGCATCTCTCACTGAAGTCACACACTACGTAACTCCTCTTTGTCTTTTGAAAATCTCGCATAATTAATTATAATAAAGTTTCCAATTGCTCCCAGCAGTCCCTAGGGACCCAAACAGCCTTTCATTCAATATATCAATTACTTGCAGCAGCATTCGCGAGCACCGTATCCAAAACAATAACATTGAACATTGATATGCAGCATATTCCTTGTTGCACTGTTTTCATAAATTTCATTGTATACTATTAATCATTTCTATTAGAATTTTAAAACAATCTTTCAGCACAAAACCACTAGTTACTTTAATGTTAGATAAATTTAGGATAATAACGTAAAAGACTATACATTGAAAAATGCACTTTTCTTCTACCATGTCATGGCACTGATGTAATTACTAAGCATGGAAGTGCAGGATGCTGCATTGACTTTCACACATTCTTTGAAAGAGTATAACTTGAGATATAACTAAAAGTCATTTGCCTATAGAAAACATTTTTTCAAGCTCCTGGTCAAATGTAGATAATGATCATATATACTGCATAGGAGGTTGTAGTTTCTCAACTATAAAATCCTAGAAATGTTATGGGTTGATTTAATTTCTATTAACGTCTGAATGTAAAACTATTATGGTGCTTGAGGTGACATATGAACTATAAGAGCAATTGCATTTACAGCATTTTCTCAAAATGTCGTGCGTACGAAAGGTGGTAGACAAGTTGAAATTCTCTGGATGGGACAAATTAGACAAACTGAGTTTCCTTACCAATGACCAAGGCAATTTTTCTGCTTCCAAAGGTAATTCACATCTCTGTGCCTTTTCAATCTGAGGTCTCTTTGACTGACAAGAGCTTTAATTCTAGTATAGGTAACTCCTAGAGAACTGAAATAAGGCTCTGGGAAGTTCCCAAAGAGCTTTGTATAACCCTTGGACTAGAAAACTATCAGTCACACGATGCAACTAAATTAGTAGGTAATGTTTGAAGAACACTGATTTTCAGGAATCACTTCATATATACTGTACGGGAGATAAAGTCTAGAGCTAATTCTCACTTCAGCTGAACAACAGTGTTTTGTCACTGGACACCTATCTAATTACATTGTAAGCATGGAGGAGTACAGACCTCTCCTGAAATGCAGGAAGAAACCCCAAACAAACAAATAAACCCTAAGCCTCATAGGTCTTTGTGGTTCTTAGAACAAGAGCAGTAATATTTGCCTTCATCAGGCATTGCAATCTCATGCTGAATGTAGTACAAAGAATTCCTATAACAAAAAAATACCATTATTTTATTTACAAAACAAAACGTTTCTTAAAACTTCTTGGTGTCTATCCTCCATCTGACTTTCTTTTTCTTTCTTCAAGACTCACTTCCTCACTACAGTCCAGGTATATTCCTCTAGTGTCAGGAATAAGAAAGGAGAAGAAACCCAAAACACTTGTCCTCCTGTGCAACCTTTCTGTAGGGTGCTACCATCTCTCAGATCCAATAAGAAATCACAGCAGTGAAGGTTTTCTGTAAACTGCAGGAGGTTAAGAAAATCTTCATAGACTCCCTTTGCACATGTATCATTTTGAATATCTACGTATAATTCTGACTAAGCCGGTTCTTTAAATGCTACCAAAGGTGGGTCACAAAAACTTAAACCATAAAGTAGTCAGGAACAGAAGTGGACTGTACAAACCTTTTACGAAGACTAATAACTTAAGCTAGCACAACTATTTGAACAGCGAAGTGCAAGAGAAGTACTGAGTAGTAAACTACTGACAGCACTCACTGGAGTCAAAAGCTACTAATTATTGTGTGCATTCAACTTTTTTTTACAATACAATCTTTATCAATAGCTTGGGGTTTTCTGTCTTGTAGATTGATCTTTGCTGCCTCAACTTTCACATATTTCTGAATGATGGCTATGACTTATGAAATATAAAGTGCCCTAAAAACTGTGAAATCAAATGCTATAAAATAGAATGTTGGCATTTTTCAAACATGCATGAGCTGTAACTATAAGAGTTCTTCCATTGTTGAGAATTAGCACAGTTGGGTGACACATCAGGCTAAACTAATGCAGAAAAAGTGTATTTTGCAAGTGACCTTTATAACTGGTAAAAAAGGCCATTTGTGTACCATTTTCTCAAACGGATCTAACAGAAAACACAATGAGATTAGTCTTCCTGTAGCTCACACTCAAGAGGTCTGATAAGCCAGGCAGTCTGACTTATTTGCAGCAAAATGTAAATGACTATCTTGAAAATGTAAATTACAGGAGAATTTATGTTGTAGGAAACCCATTGTATCGCAACATCATTAGCAGTAGTATTATTTGCTTACAGGCTTCCTTCAGAGAAATTAGTCAGTTCCACTTAACTGATTGTCACCAACGATGGTCATTTCTTTACATTTATGCAGAAGAATAATAGGAAGATATTCTGTCAGCCTGGCTCTACAGCCTAGTCTATCTTGCACACTTCAGGGTAATGGAAACAAGCCATTATTTTGAATAAGGCACTCAAACTAACAAATGAATAACCAAATTACCACAAATTCAGAATGGAGATATATATGGAATAATTGTCATTTAACAGTAGTGTTTTATAGAGCAGTTATGTGGGAGAAGCAGACATACGATTTTACATTGGTTACTAAGGTTTAGCAACACAGTGTCTGTGACAATATTAAACATTGAATGTAAATGAACTTTTTTGTGTCTTCTAAACATTTTTTATTTTCCATTGTGCATCAATATGATGTCTATCCATCATACGTGAAATGAAAGTACTGGAATAACTGTTAGTAACAATCTGATATTACAACATCACATTCTAAGATCTGAATATTTTACAGATACAGCTGTAAAAGATCAGTCTCTGATGTATGTTGTATACTTCTGACAGAAAGATTTCTACCCACTGGTTCAGTAGCCAGGACAGTGATTTGAAAGGTCTACCGATATTTTTGTGATAGTCTCAAGACGGTATTTACACAGCAGAATAGGAGATTATGGAAATAAAATTAGACATATTCAATTTAGCTTTAATCTAATTAGTAGTTACCATCTGCAGTGAAAACATGGTGGGATGTTTCATCCTGACTGCTATTCCTTCAAGGACATAGGGCTTTTATTCAGATTACTAGCATGTATTGATATTACTGCTCATTCTGTGTTCATGAAAACTACCTTATTTGTACCCTTTCTACAACCTTATATCACTTTATTTTGCCTTACTAGGCATGCCCTCTGTGTATCCATAGAAACAAGCACAGAAGGAACTGTAATGCCCTGTGGTCACACGTTTGTTTTGAAGTTACCACATAATGGAAGAGAGAGTGCCTTAAAAAAAAGAAAGCATGGGAAAAATAAGAGTGCTAATGCAGCCAGAGGAAAGACTGTGTTTTAATCCTTTCCATTTGCTTCCTTCTGTCAGTTTATAACAGACTTAACAACCAAATCCATATCAGCTACAATAGTAATGCAGAAGATTCTTCCTTTGATATTAATATTCTTATAAGTGAAAGGCACACTATGGCTAGTAAGCATGACTGACTATTCCAATAGCTCAATTAATAGGCTGGGGAAGAAAGTTAAGCACTCTTCTTATGGGTACACAGAGATTTGGTACTGATAGCAGGTGCTTGGATTTTTCCCAATCTTCTAGATTCAGTTGGCCAAACGAGGACAGCTCTACTGAAATCTGTGGTGCTCTGGAAAAGTCACAGCTTTTTACACATTGTAACACAAATGTGCATAATCAGAAGCAGAAATTTCATTTTGGGGTACTCAGACAGAAGAAGGCAAACTGGAATCCCATACTCTACTTTTGAACTACTTATGCTTTATTATCAGAAATTTATTGACAAAAAGAAAAAGTAACTCCAGATTACTGACTAGAATCTCAGTTCTCTCTTTTTCTGTTACTTGAGCGATCTAAGGTAGAGCCAGGTCCCCTACTGATTATTCATTATTCAGAGCAACAGACTCTTTCACTCTTGCCTTGCTGGCTGCAAAGTTCTTCAATTCTGAAGAAGAGGTGAAAAAAAAGCTTCTGAGGGACTTAGAAACTTAAAAACTAACCTAGAACAGGGCCTGGAGTCAAAACGTCTGATCATAATTTACTCTAGATTCATGAGAACTTGACAGATTCTGAGATTATCTAGCATTTTTATTTTACAGGTGTAAAAATCAAAAATACTGATATCTGCACTAGCCAAATCAATTATATTACTTCAAGGAGAACAATTTCTTTGTTAACTGATCCCATTTTCTGAAGTGCTTTGCAAAGCCTTTTTAGGAGATTCAGGACTGGAAGACAGTTCCCTGGAGCTGAGGCTCCCCCCACAGCTAAATAGCTTTCACATCAAAGAATATGTTTCTCTTGAAACTCCTACCTGTGATTGAATTTCCAACACAGTAGCTTTTAATGTGTTGAAGTGTCAGACCATGGTGTGAATGTTCAGCTTGTGTCTGAACCAATGACTGGTTTCATGAAGATCATAATCTTCAGCACGGTGGCAGATGCTTTAATGCAGACAAAGATCTCCATGAAACCACTTAGCAACTACAGAAGCTGGTAAAACAGATGGATTCTTTGATGCACATGGTTATCCTCATTGCAAAAAAGGAAAAAAAAGTGGAAGAGTGCTTGCTTTACTCAAGGTCACATAATCCTGAAGAGTTAATACTGAAAAGCATATTGTTGTGTCACAAATCAAGATGTGATATAAATCAAATGCCTCCAATGTAAAAATAAAAAAATACTGGATTTGTATGCAGTCGGTAGTAATTATTTTTGTTTTGGATGTTGAAGAAAAGGGTACAAGAAGGTGCGAACTCTGACTGACACACAGCTATGATTGAATTGTACTCTCTGTGGTATCAAACTCTATTAAATAACGGCTCATTCGGGGAAGGAAAAGTAGTAAACAATATTTTGTTGTCAAAAACAGGAATAATTTTCCATTTGCTTTCATTTTAATTTTAAAAATTTGATTTTTTAACATTCACTTAGAACATTCTGTATGTGATTTACGTAAACGTGGACTATCATTATCAATGAAATAAAACATAAGGTCAGTTTGACATTGTATCATCTATGAGGTAAGAGTTTTGACAGATCTTTAACTACAACTGATATATAACATATTTGATAAATATTTATTAAACATGTCTACTGAACTATTTAAAATGTAAAATTAACAATTAGAGTTAATCTGTACCTTCTAATATATGATGAGAAAATTCCTTTAAGATCTCACTTTACTTTTCTACCTACTACCTACTATTTTGCACACTACTATTTCATTTAAAGGTGTCAAAGATGAACTGTCTCAAAATAAGTTAATATTCACAATATTTTAACTTGTGAAAGAGCAATAAAATTTGTGTCACAGTGGTATTTGTGGGAAGGGAACCTCTGGCAGAGGTTTCTGCTAATGAAATTGAACCTGAAATATCTTCACTAGGATTGAATCTGTATTGTGATTGTGAAGAAAGCAGAGTAAGAGCAGTTTGTGTTGCAGCTGTTAAGAAGCTGTCACGAGTACTCTCAAGATTCTGCAGTGCATAAAATCTTTTTTTGCAGATGTCAGGTGGCTACCCTTAAATATATTTTCTACACATAATATAATTCTGTCTTCTAGTAAAATCTAAATCACTGTTTATGCCAGGGTATCATTTATGTCTTTCCTGTGTTCCAGCAATTGGATTTATGCTAGACTGGAAATTGCAGTACTGGAAGATGTAGTGATTCATTGTTTGGATGTTTCTATGGTAAGCTCGTCCATTGATGTAATTGTTCATGTTCACAGGTGGTAGCTATGGCAGCATCACTTGTGCAGAGAGAATACCATATAGCTTCTGATGTTTTAAGGAAGGTTACCTTTTTTATTGCTAAAAGCAGTCCTATTCAGCACAATACTTATATCTATGGCATTAATTACGCTGTCTTCTATTAAAGACTAACTCATGCACAACTAGAGAATCTGTAATAAATGTTAAAAGTAGAAAAAAAGAGATTCCATGGATTGACTTAGTAAAAAATAATATTTGAAGCTGTACAAGTAAAAGTTACATATAGAAGACGAAAAAAGTGGTTCACCTGTTTTTAAAAATGGCTATAATACATCAACTGCAACTAAGATTTCAGTACCTTTGTTCATTTTATCTAAGGGTCACCTTTAACTCCAAATTGAACAAGTTATGATCCAAACATGCAAGCAAATCTATTTTACACAGTACTCCCTAACTTGCAAATCTTAGGTAAGACAAGGAAAATATAACTTTTGTGGAGCCAACTGTCGCACTCTATATGTTATTTATCAAATATCTTTTTGTGCACATAGCTAACTATGTTGCTGATGTGATACAATGAGATGCAAGGAGCACAAGAATTATGAATTCATATAATAATCACCAGTATAAATCACAAAGGGTATATTAATCACTCCTTTCCCATATGTCACCACCTGCCAGTGGACAATAAGTAATGAGCCTTCTCTCATTCTTAAACATTTACAGCCAGTGCCTGAAATAGCACTATGTCCTATTTCATGAAGGTTGAGTATCCTGGAGGAAAGGCATCATCCTCTTACTAGCCAGGCTATTAAAACGTCTCATTCTCTCTTCCCCATCATTTCAATGAATACACTGTACTGCAATCTCTGTGCAATCCTGCCTGCCAGGGAATGCAGCCCTCAGAAGAGCAGAACTTCCAGCACATTCCTACCACCTGTCATATTGCAACAGCAGAGTTTTCCAAATGCATGCCAGAGACCTCGTGAGAAAGCCTCAAAACACATTTTATTGCAGCCAAACTATTGACAAGAAAAATTTTCTTCCCATTGTCCCAGAAGAAATTAGTGCAATGCTCAGAGTGTCTCACAGGATTCACCGCTGTGCTCTGACCTTTGAATGAAAACTAGCGATCTGCCAGCAGAACAGTTGTGTCTGGTGAGGCAATATCATACACCCTTTCTTCACTGATACATGAAAAAGAACTGGTGATCCTTCTGACTAAGTTTTGAAGTGTCTTATTAATTCATGGGAGAAACTCACAGCCCTTTCTTCCTCCAGGCAAAACAAGACATACTCCCTTTTAGCTTACAGGATGCGTTCTTGAAATGGAAACATTTTGCTTCTAAGATCTGTCCTGTAACCAAGACACACTGAAACCAGCTGATGCTTCCTCACCTGAAACAGTAACAGGGTAGCAGAGACACATGACATTTTTTTCTTTTGCTACTCTTAATTTTTCCAAAATTAAGAGTTTTGAAATATAATTTTATGAGCAGCAAAGAGAAAAGAGGTTAAAAGTAAAAAGCCCAGATATTACAACCTATCACATTCAGCAGCAAAATAAAAGATCCTTTATTTTTTTCCTCCAGAAAATCCTTTTAATAAAAAACCTGATATTTTTAAAGCTAAATTTTACTCCTTTTATTATCCTGTTATTACCATGACGACACTTGTAACATTGCAAACATTTCCCAGTGATAAGATGGTCTGCCTTGTGACAAACGTTAGAAAAAACATTAGGGTTTTTCTTTTTTTGAGTTGAATTTTATGCAGGATTTGAAATGCATGAGGTTTTTGTTGGTAACTAGCATTTGCTAGAGACTAGATAGGTTCCTCATGCATTAGATTTAGGTCAAAATTTTTACTTCATTTATTCATTCTCTCACTCCCACCAAAGAGGCTAATTGCTGCCAAAGGGACAAACACTGAGGACGTTCTCCCACTAAAATCTAAACAAGACATAAAGCAGGTGGATGTGGACATTATTTATGATTTTATACACTGACCTATTAATGAAGTATAACCTACTGGATGTTTCACAGTTGCAATAAATCAGAGAATCAGGCTCTCAACATTTATTCCAGCTAGCTGTACGCAGTCTGGCTGGGAAAGCAGCCTTATGGCGCTGTGTTTCGGAGTTGTGAGTGAAGTAGTGTTGACACATCAATGTTTCAGCTTTTGCTGAACAGTGCTTGCGCAGGTTAAAGGTCATCTCTGTTTCTCACTCTGAGTAGACTGGGAGGGGGCAGCAAGTTAAGGAGGGGATTCACTTGGGACAGCTGACCTGAACTAACCAAAGGGATATCCTACACTGTGTGAGATCATGCTCAGCAGTGAAAAACGGGAGGTCATCTTTCCAAAGGATCTGTTGCTTGGAAACTGGCTGGGCATTGGTCTTCTGGGGTTAAATGATTCCTTTTGTATCACTGCTTTTTTTCCTTTGTTTTCCTTCACTCACTAAACTACCTTTATCTCAATACATCAGTTTTCTTACTTTTGCCCTTGCAGTTGCCCCCATCCTGCTGAATGTGAGTTAGCAAGTGACTGAGGAAGGCTTACCTGCTGGCTGGGGTCAACCCACCCCATTGAGGAGCCACAAATTCTAAATGGGCCTGGGAGCTACTGTAGCAGGAATTGCAGTAACAGTCACTCTGGAGGAGTTTGCACTTGGCATGCTATTGGAGGATAAAAGATGTGGCCTAAAGACTGGGAAATCTGGGCTTTGCAAGGGACATTAACTTCCTGCAATTCTTCCTCATTTTGATAACAACAAACATTTGTCAGACTGAGTTCACTAGCAGGTCAGGATTTGTGTGACAATCAGGCTGAAACACATTTAATCAAAACCAGAGAGCAGAAATCCTACATATCCTTAAACATTTTTATACTTCATTTCTTACTCTGTTCCTGCTGGCCTGCAGACCGCAGCAGACTCCTTGCCTGAGTTGGGTGATGGCAAATACAGAAAACCCACTGCTCTGGAATCAGTGCAAATCCCATTCACAGCCCATAGAGCTATGAATATGTCCTTGGAGACGGCATTAAGAGGGTCTAAGCAACACACTGAGACATTTTGGTCTGGCCAGGAACCAAAAAGGACTGCAGTGGAGCAAGGCTGCATACTACCAAGGGAATCTAAGATGGTGGCACGTATCTTTACCAAGACATTTAGAAACTCACCTCTTTGCTTAACATTGGTGATCTTCTCAGAACAATTGTAAGTGTTCTTGTACAAAGAAATACTGAAGGGTGAGACCTAAGAGGATAGACCAAAGCACAGCAGGGACTTGATTTTGAAGGGCATTTTGCGACACTTACAGATACTAGCTTTGAGAAGGAGGCAGTGTTGCTACATATGTTTGTAGAGCATTCAGAATTAGAAAATGGCAATTTATCTCAAAGAGCTGCTGCATAGAGATGATAAGGGTACAAATACACTCTAATTGCAAAGGGCCACTGGCCATTTTTGGACTATAAAGGAAAACATCATTTCAAGTTACGGTTGAAAATGGTGCAAACATGGCATTCATCTGGAATTTTGTAAATTTACATTTTCATCTATCATGTCAATTTTTCTAGAAATCAGCTAATAGAAATGCTAAGGAAGACAAAATTGATAAAATCTAAAGCAGACTTTCCACTGTCTACGCTCCAAGTATCAGTATCAATATATTCAGTATTACCATGTCCTCAAGGTACAAGTGTCTCCTGCTCTGACAACTGTGATATGTGCCATTTCTCAGGAAGAGCTGCTGGCATTTAAAATTCTAGAAACCAAAGAGTCGAAACCATCAGAGAACAGATGACTGCCAAACAGTCATCTGCATTTTGAATAAATGCTTCTGATCATACAAGGCTCATTATTGTCCAGTTTCTGATGAGTCCTGGTGTATTTATGTGGAAAATATAGAAGGATAAAAATATTCTAAGTATGATATGGAAAAAATCCTTTCTTCTCCACTGATTTTCAGACCTTAGGAAAATCTCCTGGATGTTTTCATTGAAGAGCATATTTAAGACAGCAATAACTTCACTACCACATACCACCTACAAAGCAGCCTGATGAGATTCCTGTGCTAGCTTAATCAACTTGAGTTAAAAAGACCACCACACATTAATTTTTGGTAGAAAAAGAATTCAAGTTAAAGGCTGTATTCAGCTTTGAATCTGAATAATTTTTCACCTAAGGGAAGACAAGGATTTTTCTATGCTAATGTTCTTCATGTGTAAAATTAGTATAATTTTATTTTTCTGGGTGGATTAAAAAGATCAGCATGAAGCACTGTGCAATATGATCCAGACAAGCCCTTAATGCATATTTAAAACACATTCTGTTACAACAAGTTAGTTTTGTCTGCTCATAGACTCATCCAACACTGACTGAAGTTAACTGGCTGAAGAGAAACAGTGTTATTTTCTTTCAACACTAGAAGAGTTTTGTTTAGAAAGGAAAGCTGAAAATTGCTGAATGCATGATTACTCATTTTATTCTGATTTAAGAAAATTATTTTTGTATTTGTATTTGAAGTTGGGCTCATAAATGAAAGGTTTCAGAAGCAAAACAAATAATATCATAGCATTCCTAAGGTTTTATAAGGCAAACTCACTAAAGATATTACGTGCAAATATGTACATGGATTCCTTTGTATTAGCATGTTGAAAATGGCTGTATTGCTAGCCAAACTTCACTAGTGTAATAAAGGCTTCAGAACATTCTCTACAAGCCTGCCTGAGTCCTTAGTTCATTCCCAGGAAACTTTTCTGTAAAACTATATTCGCTTCACTGAAGTTCATATGCAAACTGTCTAGCTTTGATGTGTGTACCTATGTTCCTTTAACTGTTGCTTCAGAAGAAATGTATTTTCTTCCTAAAAGAATAAGAACTTGAGTTATTACAAGCATTTTTTTTTTTTAAAAAATAAGCTTATATAGAATACTGTAATTCTGCTTACAAACAAATCAAAAGAAACCTCCAATAGTCAGAGACTTTTAACTCTGAGCCACTGCTGGCACCTAATACAGATCAGAATGGACAAAAGTGACAATAACCAGTAGGAAAATGACAATATTGCCAACAGACACACAAAAGTTATTAAAAACCTAAGCAGAAAAACCTACGAGATGATATACTGCATATAACACCACAGAAAAAGTTATAAAAATAACTTACAAATAAAGATTGACACTCAGTAAGTGGAAGAAAAAACCTCATCCTTTGAAATAATATTTGAGCTCATCTTTCAAAAGTGATTGTTGGGGAAATTCAAAGTAAAAATTCTGCTGGAAGCATCTGACTTAACAAGTCTGTCTTCAGAATCTCAAAACTGAAATTAAAATAGATCTGAAAGACTGTGAAGTCAACTAAAATTATTGCTGGACTTTGATTTACTTTAGTCCAGGTTCTCTGTTGAGTCTTTATGAAGACTGTTGGTACCATATGCACTTAATTCCCTTTAAGGAAACTGTTAGAAGGTAAGCATTATAATAGAAAATCTCCCTTGCAACAGCCTCTTAACATTGTTAAATATTATTCTTTTATGTCTTAGTTTTCTTTTTCCTTTTCCATATTTAAAACAGAACATACTCCATCCCCCCATCAATCTGAAGTGATGTATCAATGACAGTGTATTAATAACATGTTAATGATCACTCGGGCGGTGACTTGTGAAACTGTTGAGGATTGGGCCCTGTTATAACAGGTATTTAACACACAGAAAGAGTTAAAAATCTCATAACATTTGAACACCATGGTAACGGATCTGTTCGTGTAGTTGCTCAAATACTATGGAGATGACCAATATAAACAGAAAGCCTGAAGATGTCATTAGTTTGTCAGCTTTTACAGTTCCTGTGTTCCTTTCTGTGTAGGCTGGAAAGATGAGGGGGCTCATATCTCACTGCTGCTGCCCCACTCCTCAAATCTGTCTGTAATCAGGAGTGACAAACCTCACTCAAACATTCCTTAATACAGTTCATACTGCTGAGCTTTTTTTTTTTTTTTTTTTTTTTTTTTTGTGCACGCTATGGGTTCTCCCTATCCCAAAAGCCTGAGAACAAGATCTGGACCAGTAAACCACAATTAGTAAGATTATTTCATTATACTTAGATGCTTAAAAAATTAAAAAACAATCTGGTAATTTCATTGTAGGTACAATTGGGGAATGAACCATTTTAGCAAATGAAAGCCTGCTCAGCATGTCACAAATGTTTTGTGCGTTTGCAATTTCTTATCAGAGTGTAACTGGCTGCTTCTAGCTTTGGTATCCACAGCAGTAGGCTTAACTACTAGGCAGCGCAATTGAGAGCCTTCATCAGCCAGGTTTCAGAATTGCTTTATGACAGTTTCCAATGTTTATGTTTCTGGCAACTGTCTGTAGTGTAAACTCTGTGGTCATCTGGATAAAATAATGTTCTGGTATTAATATGATAAATCAAGGCTACTATATAGAATCTATTACATATATTATGATGCCTCTAGTTTAGCATTATCTTAATGTACTCTGTTGTAGAAAGGCTCTGTACATTTGCAGTAATATACTGCAATTTTATACAGTTACATAAAAGCTTTATTGAAATAATACTGCAAAGAATTTTTATGCATTTCTTAAAATAGCAGACACAATGTAACCAGAAAATCATAGGCTATTTAAAAATGCATGAGATGTTAAAATTATGCTACTTTTATATTGTAAATTGTCCTTTCTTTCTTCTTCTTAGTGTCTTGGATGTTCTCTTTAACACTATGCTACCTCACCCTCCTTAACTGATCTCAGTGCAAAGAAGCACAATTTTACAGTACACCACTGTTGTAGTTTTCCTACTAATCTGTAATATAAGAAGTTGTTAAAGAAGAAGGAATTCCTTTCCTCCTTCCTCATTTTATTTGCTTTATTTGCACACAGAAAAAGCTAAAGGAACCAATGTGTTTATCATGTTAAATGCTGCTTCAGACCTTATAAAATCAAGGGAGAGATTCAGGGGCCATGCTAATTTATATATAATTTTATTGTCCTTCGGACACCCTTAACTGTAAAATGCTATGTTTACAGAAACTGAAGCCTCACTTGCCTGTCAAAGAGTCTGTTTTTCAGTCAACATAAAGATATTACAGAAGCCAGTGCTCACCTAATTTACCAGAAAGGATTACCCATACCTCTTCAAATCCTGAAGTAGGCAGACACTGTCTCAAGTGTACAACACATTTCTGTCATGAGGGGACCCTAAAGCAGTACAATTCTGTTGCTTAGCAATATCAAGAAAACAAGATTAAAACCAATTCTCTTCATCCTATTTTACTCTGCCCTGTACTTACTTGTTTTCTGAAATATCCACAGGCATTTCTGACTAAGCTGTACTGCGTTTACATCCAGTATGATAGTCTATCTTTTTTAAAATACAAAAAAGGTACTTTTATGAAATGCTTTAAAGGAAGTACCAGCCATTACTGAATGTTTAAAATCATTAGACTGCTGCTAAATCAGAACAATCCACTTAAAGATATTTATGGGAAACACAAACAGTTGTCAGTTCCTTAAAAAATAGAGGAAATAGTATGGTGCCAGAAGCAGAATTTCTTGTTTAAAGATCACAGAATCAGAGAATGGTTGAGTTTGGAAGGGACTTCCAGAGGTCACTCTGTCCAACCCCTTATCAACATAGTGACAAGGAAAATCAGGCATGATCAACCTGACAAACAATCACTTTAATTTCAAGATTGATTTTAGCTATTAATAATTACAGAAGTCAGTCTTATGGAAGTTGCTTACACAGGTAAAATAACATTAGAGCAGTCCAAATACACAATGAAGGATGTTCACTGGAATGTGAGCATTTTTAACACTAAAAATTCTTACTTGTTGGACAGCTTGCAATTGTAATCAAATTTTAAGACTGACTCTGCCTTGCAAACAAATGCAAGTAAGACATATTTTTCAGAAACTGTTACACCCGTGTATTGAACTGAATGTTTGTAATTTCAGGATGTTTCATTTTTCCAGCATTTTATGTTTATCAAACAGTTCAAACAACAATATTTCATATTATACAGGAAATGGGAAGATCAAAACATTACTAGTAAATGTATACCTAAGACTTACAAATCTGCACTGATTAGAGATGAACTGAATGGCTACAGAGAACTAAAAGTATGCATTTAGATGAGAGAAATGATGCTTAATAAAGATGCAGGGACAAAAGAGCTAACAATGCCCAGAAGAATATACAGCACATAAAAAGAGCTATGTTACACAGGGAGAAAGTCTTTATTGCTAGAAAATTATAGTCTATTTTTTCTCTCTTTTATATGAAAAATACAAATCTAATCACTTCTAATGACATGACCTCTTTTACAAAAACTAAAATTTGCTCGACTATATACTATAAAATGCACTAGGTGGCAGCAAAAAGTAAGCTACCAACATTAAGGCACATACTGAGACATAGTACATAAAAAGCTGCATGATTTCAACAAGGTAAAAGGAAAAAAAATCAAGTTTCTTTTGCTTAGGTATTTTCCATTAAGTAGTGCAATGACTAAGCAAGTTGTCCATTTCACTACTCTATCACAAAGCTGAGATGTTCACAAATGGTCTTTCAAGGAGAACAAAACGCAGATTCACTATGTGGCTCAGAGCAAAGAAAGTCAGTAACAACCCAACAGTGCTAACTGGTGCACAAATGATTATGCCATGCTCCCAATACTTTGGGTCGAATGTTGTAGTTAAAATGTTACACCATGCTTAAATATAAGAAAATGCTGATAATGTATGCCAGAATAAGGCTCTGTTTTCCAAATTATTTGTATTGCTGCTTCCTCTTCAATATATTTTAGTTTCTATGGTTAGATTTTCAAACTGCAGTCATGCAGAAGATTGCCAGAAGATTTATGGATTGACCAGTATAGTCTAATTAAAAGTGGATCTCTTCCCTAAAAAAAGAAAAAAATATTATGTATAATACAAAGGACAGCTGTAATTACATTATACCCTGAAAAATATTCAGAAGCTGTTATATAGTACTTAACGTGCCTCCCATTAGAGTTAATTATGTACATTTGTTTGCTTGCCTATATAAGGGATACAAAAAGTTGCAACTAGCTAAGAAAAAAGATTAATATAATTCTTATTATCTCACAAGAAGGAATAATTTATAAATACCGCTCTATTAAAAGAAGCAGGGAACCTGCAAATAGATCAAAAGATAAGAGACTAGCAATACAAATGTAAACATGAGTGAAACACAGAACTTGCTATTTATAGTACTTCTTTATATTTTTATCTCTTCCTAGCTTCCTGGTACTACAGACAATGAACCATTTTCAGTAGCTCACACTTTACATCCCAAAGTGTTCTCCCACATACCCATCTTCCACAGAGATTGCTTGGTCTAGAAGAGGAGGAATAGGGAAAAGGAAAATAGACCAGAAGACTTTGTTTAAAGATCACAGGAATGACTTCTTGAAGTTCAGTTGCTTTCATATATACTGTAACAGACATTTTATAATCTTATGGAATAATTCAGGATTAGACATGAATAACACAATCATAGAATTGTTTGGATTGGAAGGGACCATGAAGGTCATATAGTCCAGCCCCCCTGCAGTGAGCAGGGTCATCTTCAACTAGATCAGAGCCCCACCCAACCTGACCTTTAATGTTTACAGGGATGGGGCATCCACCACCTCTCTGGGCAACCTGTTCCACTGCTTCAACACCCTCAGTGAAAAGAATTTCTTCCTAATATCAAGTCTAAACTTCTCACATAGTTTAAAACCACAACCTCTTGTACTATTGCTACAGGCATTGCTAAAAGGTTTCTCCCCATTTTTCTCTTAAGCCCCCTTTAAGTATTGGAAGACAGCAATAAGTTCTGCTCGGAGTCTTATAGATTTTTTTCTAAATTTGTATTATTTGGCAAATTCATCACAAATAAGAACACAACAACTGTGTCAAAATGGGCTTTTTTGACCATCAGTTGAAATCAGAAATATTCCATAGACCAGGAGTATCAAACTCACGGCTCTCGCCGTTCTCCTGCTCCTGCACGCAATTTGTGTCACATGCTGCACATGTGACCAGAGCTGGCAGTAGCGCAGGGACAAGGAGCCTGGTGCTGCCACCGGGTAGAAACAAGGTGCTGGGCTGGATAAAACAAGGTGGAGATTGTAAATTTAAACTACAGAATCTGATGAGTATTTTGGAAGAAATTAACAAGACTGTAAGAAAGAAATTTCAGTCCAAGTGTGTACATAAATTGATAACTGATCCTAAAAGTCATCTTTAAAGTCATTAAAGAACACAAATTTGAAACTCCTATTGTACTAATGAGGGTATCATTTTATATTCAAAGAGGAATTTGACCTTTAATATTTATTATTTTATTGAAATCAAAAGTAGTTTTCATTAAAATATTGCCACCCTTAATACTGTGGTTATCCATTTTTGTTTTCAGAAAGGCTAACAAAACTGTCCTAATCTGAACAGAATCAGATGGTTTCTGGTGTCCCTCTTTCCATGCACGTCAATACAGACCTATGCTCTCTATTCCTTCCCTGTACTTTCTATACCTTTTGCCATGTACATAGTTTGCTCTTTTCCGTTTCCCTAAGAGTTTCTTGCTGATGCAATTTTAACAGAATTCAACTAGTTGAAAGGATATTTCTATTGAAATAAGTACACAAAGAAACACGTATCCATTTTATTTCTAAATGTTTCTAAATTACTACTAATTCCCATTAATTTTGTGCAATACCAAGCAGCATTGTTTCATTTTTCATCCTGGAAATCTAGTTTGTCAGTGAGGGCTAAACCTAAGAATTTTTTTTACAGAGAGTTCCCTGAGAAGTTTTCTTGTTTTGACATCGTTGTTCTGCCTATTTGGAGAAAGTTATGCTACTCCCTGGAGACATGAAGTTTACCTTTTCTGCCAAAGGGCTGCCAAGAATTCAGAATCACTAAACACAGTAGATGATAGTAGAGAAATACTTTGTGGACTTCTGCAAGAGAATATTTTCTGCTGCTAAAACGAATAGAATCTCAGTTACAAAGAATTAAAAAAATGTTTTTACTGACACTTCTAAAAAGAAATATCTGTTCAAATATAGAAAATACAGACGATTCTGCAAGTTTTATCTAGCTAAGACATTCAGCTGTAGTTAGAATAAGTGCTCTAATACAAATAGCACTTCTCAACAGACCTATTTTAAAATTGCTTTAATTAATACGTTTCATTTATCAAAAATTCTTCACTTTTTAATCAAGGTAGGGATATAATCTTGGTGAAAAATCACATTCTGACTATATTTCATATATTAAAGAGACTGAATGCCTTACTGATGTGTGAAGCTTATCCTGGATTAAGCTATGGGACACCAAATCATAATTTCTGAAGTTAATAAGCCAAATCGAACAATATACTCTAAAGGATCCCTGTCTGTACCACTTACATGTGTCTTTTCATTAAGTCTTTAGACTTAATGAAAACTGAACATCTGGGCAGGAAATGATCATTTTTTGGGTGAGCAAACTGAACTACCAAGAATTCATCTTGTTTTACAGGCAGTAGGTTACTCCTGCATAAATCTGCTGTATTTATTTTTGACGTATCAGAAAACTTTTATCAATTGAAAGCAAGTAAGTCTTATGCCTAAAATCTCACCTGAAAGAGAAGTGCTGTGTTCCTTAACATCAGACATTTAACCAGAACTAATTTAGAGAGATGTGTCCCTTGCTAAATCAACAATAATGACTCTTTTGTCATCTGGGTTTTCTGCAGAGGTTTCCTATCTGAGTAACACTTCTGACAGTTTCACTACAGAATACAATAAGCCTACAGAGTACCTGTACCTCTCATACTATTCTGTGACCCTTCTTTCTGAAAGGCAATTATTTTTCTTTTCTCTGCTTCCCCTTTAGGGTCAGGGGGACCTTTTAGAGATCCTTTACTGATATAGTATTGCAAACCTCAAGGTCTGGTCGAGTAAATACATTTATACATGCAGCTTTAAAATGCTGCGCCGAATTTTTGCCCATATTTCAGAAGCTTCCTCAGAAGGTATGTATATAAATCTGCACTGTATTTTTCTAATATGTAAAATAAATTTAAAGGCAGAAACCATTTACAGCAACACTAGTAGCATGCAGGTTTCATACAAACTCAAGAAAGGATTAAGAACATTTTTTATTGTTGCAGCAGAAGTCCAATCTACATTGAACTAAAGTGAATACATGACTTGGAATTACCAAGTGTGCAGATAAGCTGAGCAGGTCAG
This sequence comes from Tapera naevia, assembly GCA_033556795.1. Classification (NCBI taxonomy): domain Eukaryota; kingdom Metazoa; phylum Chordata; class Aves; order Cuculiformes; family Neomorphidae; genus Tapera; species Tapera naevia. The sequence goes on along the minus strand of JAUMJJ010000079.1, from coordinate 10,337,771 downwards.
AGCAGGATTAGTGTCATACCTTTGGGTATGTCAGAAGCAACATGTACTAATGTATTATTTAAAAGATTTTAATGAAAAATAAATCAGATGAACTGTTTCAAATCTGATTTTTACTGTATCAGGCTAATGCCTTCACTGTGATAATAAAGCCCATAAAATCTAAAGAAAAATAAATAATCAGTGATCAGCAGAGTGTAAAAAGCTTCAGTCTGCACGGCCAAGAGTCAACTATTAACTTCTTGTTATTAGTTGATTCCCAACTTGCCAAAAGACTTATTTATACTTTCAAGAGAAATCAGCCATCGATAAAAAAATGTCATTCTTTTTCCACCAAGGACTGTCAGGAATTACAACCCCTAGTTATGATTTCTCAAGCGGAATATGTATTATTAGTTTCTTCTCATCACCAAATACTCCCTCAAAGCTGGCACTTAAAAGCAATTAACAAACAGAATGGAAGTTAAAGTGCCACAAATCTCAGTTGTCCAAGTAATGATGTGAAATTACTTCCACAATCTTCAGTTCTTTCAAGGAGAATAAAAAGTCTGTACTGCATAACCCTCTCCAGACCATCTCAGATTCTATACCTGCTTTTCTCCTGCAATGTAATCCTCTGGGGCTCTGGAAGACCATGAATTTTTAACACCAAAATTTTTTGCAGCAACCAGTTGATTCAGAAAACTGTATCAATATTTCTACTAAAACTCCTTTTCTCTCTGGTCTGTTAGTACTTTCAAAGTTATTTCAAGCAAGTCACTATGAAGAAAAAAATAGTCTCAAGAATGTCTTGTTTAGTCTTAGGAACTATACTCAGACTATTTCTAAATTATGAAGGAAACAAAATCTCTCCATTTCCCAAGGGTTTCAGTCCATATTTTGCACTAATTAATCATAATTAGTCTCTAACCTATGCTTCTTATATATTATACTGACTTGTCATATTTCAGCAACTTCTCCCATCAGCCTCAGAGTCCGATTCAGACCTTCATGTTCTAGGACTACACTCTTTTAAATGTTGCATCTTGTAATATTCAGTTCCAATTATTTTTATGCAAATGGAGATGACAACAACCGATGTCTATTTTACCTTTCATTAATTTGATCCTAAATTCTTAAAGGTACTTTCAGCCCTTTTTACTTTGTACTATGTTTGAAAAAATATTTTTTCTCTAACGTTGTTCTTCTTCCAGCACTGCAGCCCAGTCTTTCTAATAGTTTGCAGATAGTTCCTCTTTGACGTGTCTCAGCTATGTAAGTCTTTCCCTCTGGTCTTTAAGTAAAAATATTCTCTACTAGAAGTTTAGGAAGACATTTACTGCATAGCTGCAGCTGCCCAGAAATCACTCTTCTTACCATATTGCTGCATTTAAAGACAGGACATGGCACTTTTTTCTATGAACTCAGATATGCCAGTTAAAACTTGAATGCCTAACTTCATTCTTATTTTATCATTTCTCTTTTTGTGTCACAAACTTAAGTTTGACCTTATTCTACATATTTGTAGATGCATGTGATATACAGTGCCATGAATCCTCGAAGACCATGTAAAAAAATATTCTTACTTATGTTTCACAACAATGTCAGGAATTACTTTGCCTTATAACTGTTGTATCCATAGCTTCCAAGAATACTAAGTGAAATTTAAGAATAGTGTTTCCGCACTCCACCTTTCCATTCACTTGCAGACTTTCAACAGTTAAGAGTCTAGATTCAGAATATTATTTTCTGAAATATACCAACATATTTACGTGTCTTGGAGAGGCACCGTACATGTGTACTTGGACCAAAACCACTTGAAACAAGTCAGAAATCCTGAGTGATAATTAGCTTGCTTTTTGATGATGAAGAAAAGGAACAGATCACTAACAGAATGTCAGCATGTACTAATGAAAAGTAATAAAATTAATTACCTTATCTTTCATTGATTTCATAAACTAAATCTATTTCATTAAGGTTTAAATCTTAAGTGCTATTCAGGAATGCAGCAATAAATTCTTATAACTTATGAAAAGCTATCTAGAAATGTCCAGTTACAGTATCACAGTATCACAGTATCATAAGGTTGGAAAGGACCTCTGAGATCATCAAGTCCAACATATAACCCAACACTAACAACAACACCAACACTAACACCAACCCATTATCTAAACCATGGCACTCAGTGCCTCATCCAGTCTCCCCTTAAACACCTCCAGGGTCGGCGACTCCACCACCTCCCTGGGCAGCGCATTCCAATGGCCAATCACCCTTTTAGTGAAGAATTTTTCCTAACATCAAGCCTAAACTTTCCCTGACGAAGCTTGAGTCCATGCCCTCTAGTTCTGCCACTGGTCACCTGAGAGAAGAGACCAACACCTGCCCGACTACAACCTTCTTTTAGGTAGTTGTAGAGAGCAATGAGGTCTCCCCTGAGCCTCCTCTTCTTCAGACTAAACAGCCCCAACTCCCTCAGTCACTCCTCATAGGGCTTGTGCTCCAGCCCCTTCACCATCTTCGTTGCCCTCCTCTGAACACATTCCAGTATCCTAACATCTTTCCCAAACTGGGGGGCCCAGAACTGTACACAATATTCAAGATGAGGCCTGACCAGTGCCGAGTACAGGGGGACGATAACTTCTCTGGTCCTGCTCGCCAGGATGCAGGCCAGAATGCCACTGGCTTTCTTGGCCACCTGGGCACACTGCTGGCTCATATTGAGCTTCCTGTCAACCAGCACTACCAGGTCCCTTTCTGCCTGACTACTCTCCAGCCACTCTGTCCCCAGTCTATAGCTCTGCGTGGGACTGTTGTGTCCAAAATGAAGTACCCAACATTTGGACTTATTAAACATCATCCCATTAGAATCAGCCCATCTCTCCAATCTGTCCAGGTCCCTCTGTAGGGCCATCCTACCCTCTAGCAGATCAATCCTTCCTCCCAGCTTGGTGTCATCTGCAAACTTGCTGATGATGGACTCAATCCCTTCATCCAGATCATCAATAAAGATATTAAACAGGACGGGACCCAATACCGATCCCTGGGGGACACCACTGGTGACCGGTTGCCAACAGGATGAGACACCATTCACCATTCACCAGTTATGTACACACGTCGCCACCGCCAATTCTAAAAACGTAAGTGCAAAATCCAAAATCCATGAAGGTAAATTCAAGTCTTAATAAAAAAAAAAAAAGGCTTAATGACAAAGATAGAGGCAAGACACTGGATCGTGTTAAGGAAATGTAATAGTGAGCACTTTGTTTTTTTCCCAAATTTTAGCACTAGCAACTCAGTAAGAAAATTCAGCATTTTCAAGGAAAGGAAGAACCGAATTTCTTCAGAATGTTTTAAATATAAAGATGGTGGAAGAAGGGACTTCAACATAATTAAAAAAAAATTAACTTCCCTAGTTGCATCCTGACCTCTGAAATCCAATTCTCTCCTATACTTATGAGATGGGGCCTTGATTAATTTTAATCTATGAGCCAGAAAAGTAAGAGTCAGTAACTATCGAACACAACATTGTCAGTGTGGCTCTGATACTCCTTCTTTAGCACAGAATTAGAAATTAATCTTCAGTTAAATATGTAGTAAAGACACTTTTTCTATTGTTTATACATTTGTCTTACATTGGTTTTTTGAACATCCAAGAGAAAACAAATCTCTATAATCTTTCCCAGATGTTTAATCTGTGTTACACTAACTTCTTATTACTGTACTTCTGAGACTTCAATGAATATCACCAATGAATAATAAAATGCAATTAACATAGAGACCCAGTATTACAGCTTTAACTGAACCTAGGTTAATATTCATTGATTTGTAAATCTAAGATATAGAAAATAGCCAATATTTTCAAATTCTTAAAAAAACATATATGAACTAGTACTTAATTAGAATCCCGTTAATAGAACTGCATGCCCAGATATTTTATTAAAGTCTAGAGAAATAAAAATATTTGTAAGTATTCATATGAATGCAAATAAATAGAATCTGAAATTGAATACTCTTTTGGCCTTTAGACAAGGATTTTAACTGTATTGAAGGTCAAAGTCATGATGAGCAGATTAGAACAGTATTTAATTTCAAATCTGTTCAAACTTCAAATCTGCTCTCCATATTTTGCATTATATGAAACAATACCTGACTACTGCCATACGACACTCTGCTTCACATTCTACATGGAAAATACCATAACTAGTTGTCAGAAAGGAGGAAATACAACAAGGCAAATGCAATCTATTTTAGCAGAGAACTAAACCTCAGCTTTCAGCGATGCTGAATTGTATTTACTGAAGACAGTTTGAAAGAAAAATTAGATGTATCATCATAAGGTTAAACCCTTGACTACACCATCTGCCTTGAGTGAAGAGCAGTGCTGCTCTATCTCAGGAAAGACAGAGGTACATTAATAAGTCCCATTGACTACAAATATTAGCAGTAAATAATTTTGGCTGCTAAAGTGACCACATAAATTATGTTGGAACAGTAAAAAGGACTGAATGTATTTTAAGGAATATGCTACAGCTAAAGCAAAAATAGTAGGCGTATCAACAGATTGTGATGAAACTGTTGTCTATCTTATGGATTATCTCATGCTACACAGTCACAATGATTCACTTGTCATTAAATCCATGGTTGCAGAGAAATTATAAATATGATAACATACTTTATTTGTCCAAGACATAAACAGAATAAAGTCTGGATTACTACATTAATGATTTGTGATCTTAAAAAAAAAAAAAAGCTAGGAAAAAATCCCACAAAACCTAGTGTAAAAAGAAGGGGATCCTACTTATAAGATTCTCTAATCTCTGACTTGCATATACTCCATAAGCAGTCAAATTGACTAAGAGTCTCAGACTCTTAGTTGTCAGCAGCATCCCCTGTTGGAGGCAACATCACCACCACACAATCAATAGGACAGAATATGTAGCCATGATTCACTTACTCCTCTTCACAGCTCAGTACCATAATACAAATCTGCCTAGCTTACACTAAAATGCCAAACTGGGTGATGAGATGCAGGCATGCATTCCTTCATCTGACACAAAAGTGGAACAGACAGCTTGAACAGGCGCTACCACTATTACGTGTCAGAACTCTGAATGATTTAATCTAGAATTGGAAATTTATACTGGACAAGGGCAAGCAACACCTTTCTCTCTGTACTCTATGGACGTAACAAATTTGATAGGCTACCTTAAATAGCCAAATCATGTTCATGCAAGTATATTTGCCTATAGTTTGCATTAAAAATACTACATTATCATCATCCTTTCTGCTGCTTGATACACATTACCTGGTATCTCAGACTATGTTCCTGTTGTCCTTCTTGTTATAACTTATTGCACTGTCAGGCTCTACGTGATGCTACAGAATTATCTTTTGAAAGTTTTCTTCAAAGCTATTTTTAAACAATGACTTCTGACAATCAATCTCGTGTATCAAACTCAGCACTGTACGTACTAATGTTTATGCACTATAAACAATTCTTGCAGCTCCTCTATTGATTTTAAACTGTAGCTCTTTTTTTGTTCTTGTTCTTCAATAATTCTCCAGTCAGCAAAAACTGAATCAAACATTATCAAGATGCCTTAATTCCAATGCTTTGTATAGTGTATAATAAATGCTAAGACATTAATTCACTACATTGTCAAAAAGGGTGAAGATTATCTCTTTTAACTTCAGTGGTTTGAAAGTTAGACAAGTTAGGCCAAGCTAATTATCCACACATCATTCACAGTGAAATCAGCAGAAAAGCACCTCCAGAGAAGGGTTTATCAAGTCTCAGATATATGCCTAAGAAAGGTGGTATGTTCTGCCAAAAGTGCCTTCAAGTCTGCTCCGACTGGGGAGCACACACATCTTAGATCAGACATCTTACTTGCTGGGGAGATATATTGATACAGTAAATCCCATCCTAGTGCTTCACCTGAAAGTTTAAGAAAACAACTGTTACCTGAAATTCAAGATTTGACATCGTGCATAGACTAATAATGCTAGCTAGTTCTGTACTGATATTAAAGTTTTAGATTTTATATTTTGATTTTTTTTAAATCAGTGATTTAAAAAAAATATTGCAAAAGTTTAAAATGCAAATTATAGTGATCAAGGAAAACACCTATGTGCAGTGATTTAATAAATTAGCTGCGACTTAATTCTGGTAAATATAGTACATTAAATGAGGGTACATCTACAGACCAAGAAAATGACATCTTGATAGCTTCAAATATCTTCCATAATAAGTCATCCAATATTGTTACAATTTATATTTGGATGAACTATGACTTATGTTATATGAAATACACTATATGAGCTGTTCCATGTCTCTCCCAGAATTACAACATCAAAGAAGAATACTAGAAATCACAGTATCACAGTATCATAAGGTTGGAAAGGACCTCTGAGATCGTCAAGTCCAACATATAACCCAACACTAACAACAACACCAACACTAACACCAACCATCATCTAAACCATGGCACTCAGTGCCTCATCCAGTCTCCCCTTAAACATCTCCAGGGTCGGCGACTCCACCACCTCCCTGGGCAGCGCATTCCAATGGCCAATCACCCTTTCAGTGAAGAGCTTTTTCCTAACACATCTTTTTCCTAGACACATCTGTCACTTTTTGATTAACATCAATAAATTCCTACTGAGAAAGGATTCTGTATATTTAACAATGTGTGATGCCAGAACATTAAGCCCACGATTTCCAGTAACAAGCCCGGAAGACTTCACAGAGTAAGACAGTCTTGATCCAACTGGAAGACAAGGGAATGCTTTCTCTCCTTGGCCTTACAAGAAACCAAACCCTACACTCTGCATTGAAACTGATTTTTTCCATGGACATTTAGGAAATCTGAGGTAATTCATTGCTGATATGAGCAGCTGCCACTCCACTGAGGTAATTGCCGTCCTATCTAGGTATCCTAATAGCCAAAACAGTCCATTTAGATCTAACAGCAGAGAAGAGCTATGAAATGCAATGAGAACCTTCCAGCTTCAAGAGAAGGAAGTTAAAGGTGTGACATAGTCACGAGAATTGCATGTTTCCATCACAGGTTTGGGGTGTGGTTATTGGCAAATACCTGCAGAAAGAATTTTCTGAAGTGTTTCCACCGGAGTATCTGCAACAATGGGGTTTTAGAGTGCATCTGGCAAACTCAAAACTAATAAATAAACAAACAAGAGATATAGTCCTTATATCCTATTTGCATATAAAGAAAGCAAAATTAGATAAGCAAAGACACTCCAGTCATAAACTAACAACAGCAGTAAGAAGGCAAACAACAAGAAGGAAATAAAATTTTTAACAAGAACAATAATAGAGCAATTTTGTTAGCAAAATGATTGCATTTGAACTAGGAGAGTGGGTATTGTCAGTAGGGAAAATAATGACCCCCAGATATGTTAATATTAAAATGTGAAGAATCTAAGTATTACAGAGGAAAAACCAAATAGCCCAAGCAGACCATAAAATGTGATGTAATAGAAAACTGGTAGAATAGGTAGAATAGCAAGTATGTCTAGAACAGAGCTTTCCAAAAGAAGGTATTCCTCAGAAAAAAAGCAGAGACTGGTTGCAGCGTTGTGCAGGTGTTATGATACACTATAATCCTTTCCCAGATGAAAAAAAAAAAAAAGGTGATGCTCCCATAACGTAAAATAAACATGAAATATCTGGACCACAGTAGATAATTTACTTAACGGTATACTCAAAATTGCTAAACAGCACAATAATATTGAGTGGGAGTTTGCCTGCCTGGCCTACCTTCAGCTTTTGCTGTTCTCACATACAACAGTTGATAACAAAAGGACATCACTGTGTAACAGCGTGTGGCATGGGACAAGCAACACCCACCTGAGGGTTTGTCTCAGACTCATAATGTTAAAGACGAACTCCATGATGCCATCAGCCAGACAATGCAGTAGCCAAGTAATTACAATGAGATATGTGGAACAGATGAGTCAGCTTGAAATGCACATAAATTTGTAAAAGGTGCTGTGAGAGGTGGCAATCAGGAGCAGCGGCCATTAATGGGCACTGACAGACATTGCCGGCTGGTATCCTTAGCCCTGCCTGGGTGAGGTCCAGCAGCTCTCTGTGGGGCATAGGAGCAGCCTGCACCCAGCCAGAGACCCACAAGTGTCTGGTGGCACAGGAGGACCCATCCTGAGGGTGGATGTGGGGCTGTATGGGGCACCTGCCCAAGCTGGTGCCTCTGAAGGGTGCCAGCAGAGGCAGGGGTGGACACTCAGCTAGAGCACTCAAATCTCCACAGGGTCTGCATGTGGGGGACTCACTCTCTTTAGTGTTTGCAAAATCCACACTGAATGTGAGGGGCTGGGTGTACGCACTGTGTGTGTTTGTGTGTAGATTTGTTACAGAAAATTGTTTAGAAATTTGTAGAGGTTTATTGACATTCTGCAGTTTCTAATACAGTGGTTTATCCATGGCATTGCTGATCCTGTATGTTTAGTCCACTTATCACCTTGTCATTAATAAATCAATAATTATACATCATTATTAAATCAATAAATTACTTTGATCTTGGTTTAAACCACATAAATTGAGCAGCTTTTCCCTGTAAAAATTTTAAGACAGGAAAAGAACTGCCGGTATAGACTGCATTTATCTTCTTTTACTACATAATTCTTAATATGCACAAATTGTTATGCTTATGTATTTAGAAAACTCTGTAAGTCAAAATGGAAGTACCCATTAATTTTACCCACATCTCGGAGTCAGGAGGTGCTTGAAAGCAAACAATCTGAAGTACTTTCTGAGACAATTTAAAGCTTGCCTAAATTGAGGAAATAGATGTAGGCAGAAAAAATTTCAAATGTGGACATGCACATAATTATCCATATTGCACTGTGGCAGACTTATTTCCAGCTGTACCAAACATAGATGAAAGCACTTAATGGGACAAAATTTTTGAAGCATTCAGTTTGCTAAAACCAGATGCAAAGGTTCACAGTCATATTCTCTGTAGAATAAATGAGAGTCCTGAATTAGACTCCCACTTTTCGGACAGAACTAAATTGGTTATTATTTAAGATTTCTGTTCTTTTTGATTATAGAAAAAAATTACCCCACTTTCCTTTCTTCGTGAAAAAGAATTACAGTTAAAATAGAAAGAATGAGGTAAACAAACGCTGTTTACCAGTAGCTATGGTGACTGCTTTTAGGAAAGAGCAATATGTTCACAGAAGAAAAAAAAAAACCATACTGTCACCTCCTTAGAGTAAAACCAAGCAAAACCAGAAAACAGAGCAGTTCATTTGTTAATATATGTTTCTTTACCCAAGCAAGCACTGTGGGAAGGGAAATTATTTCCTACAGTTCAATGCATTAATTGGAAAATTGTTCTAGGAACAGTGTTGTAACACTTCAGGAATTCTATTAGATACCATTATATCATCTTTCTATGCTACAGACCTCTGTAACAGCTAACATCTTTGTAATAATTAACTTCTTCCAGAAAGCAGGGTGATAATGAGGAGCGAAAATGTTAATAGTTCATGTAATAGCCAGGATTATTGGCACACTATCGTTATAAATAATTGAATAAAGTAAGTCTCCTGGCTGTAACATCTCCTTGAGATGCTGGATTCTTGTTCATATTGATGTGGTTCTAGGACACAGTATTGATTTAATCATCCTTTCCTATTAAATCAATGTAGAGAAAATAGGTCAGGTTTATACTCCTGTACATGTTTGTTCCAAAATATGGAGATCTAAAAGTGCTTATTTGCAATTGCCCTCTCTGTTTGCATTGCACTTATTCAGAAGCCATTTTTAAGTTGGAGTACAAAAAAGTTGTATTGCTTAATCATGAGTTAATATGTATTTAGGTAACAGTAGGCTATAAGGAAAACATCAAGTCACTGTATTTCTGCAAGATTAAATACATATTAACGCCTAAATATTGAAAGGCAAATGTGTCAGAATTGACTTTGTATTAGTGCAGAGCTTAAAGTCTATCCTTGCTGTTATTCATCAGGGCTCTGTGGATCCCTTAGTCACTGTACAGTAAGGGTTGCAATGTCATCTCAAGATGAAAAGGCCTTTTTTTTTCAAAGGATGAGTTCTTGGACTTCTCAGCCACACATACACTCATCTATGACTGCTATTGCTAGAGGTAGAACAGTTTTTGCCCTTTTCTTTGCCTCAGAAGTGAGAGGCAAGTGGTTTCTCTTTTCCCCAGTTTCTCTTTACACTGACACCCATAGTGACACATGCTGGTAGCAGCAAGCCATTGACACTACAGCAATTTCTCTCCTACAGAGCCATTCATTCATCCAGTAGTCTGAAATGACTAAAACAGCACTTTATTGCTCTGTTTTCCATCTCTTGTTATACCATGATGTCTCTTTTCTTCTAACTGGCTACAATTCTTTGAAAGGAATAATAAAGGCAAAGTTGGACTTTTTTTTTCACCAACAGGCCTGCAGTGGTTTTGGTGTTATCCCTTCTGTTCCCAATCTTTACTTTCTATCCATAGAAAACACTTAGTTCAAGACATTTTCATGCATGCTTCTGACTGCAGGTCCTTCATTGATTTCTAAGGATGACCCAGCAGAGTACAGCAATGAAACAAGCACCTTAAGATCTTTTATTAGGTTCTAAATGAGACACCGTTTCTCTGATTTCACTCCTGTTGTTTCCTGTTCAGTTCTATAATGCAGATCAATACAATCCAGAGTTATCCTGGGTGAACAAAAAGTTGCTGAATATCTCCAGCTGAGGGCTTGATTAGATTTTCACTTCACTGGTATAAATCAGAGTAACGTCACATAAGGTAAGGGAATTTTAGCACTCTAAAATGGTGTACTATCAGATGTAAAATGAGAAAAACTCGATTTTCTTTCTTTTGTCACTGAGACAGTGTAAAGTCCAAATCCTGCATCACAGGATGAAGCTCCTTTAAATGTAAACACAGAATTGTAGCATTACTAATTATTAATGACTATTACATTTGAGCAGAAAGGAATATGCCCCTAACATCTGCTGGCAAGGAAGATCATTGCAGATGCTGTCTGAAAGAATATCTACTTCTGCCTCTGTGACTCAGAAGTCAGTACGTAACTCCTGTTTGAAGAAAGGTAGGTCTTTTGAAGAAATACTGGTTACAGGCATAAACTAACGCAAACAAGGGGAGTTCTGATGGATGGCTGGAATATGTTATCTTTTTAATAGCAAAATGTGTTCCTGTGTTTTTACTTATGCTCATTCTGATTTCAGAAGTAAAAAATAGTCTCAAGCTTAATTACTATATTATAAATGCAGGATAAAGAAATGTTTTCTGTACTGTGAATGAAAATAACATATCAGTGTCATGCAGGCTCTTGACTATGTGCTTAAATGCTTCACTGTGCAACGATACCCTCATGAATGCAACATTTCTACTAAAATATATAATTTGCTAAATCTCACTGGAACTAATTACATAAGAAATTCTTTTGGGAGTAAAGTAGCTTGATCGGCCCACATAGAGCACTCTTCTTCAATTTAGCATAGAAAGGGAAATAAAATCAGGAAGAGAAAACCCTCAGATACCACAGTAGTAGTGAAAAAAGAAAATACACTTGAATAAAAACAAACAACATTTTCCATTCCTCCCCTTGCAAGCAGTATTTTTCATGCCAATATTTACTACGTTAAGCAGCACATAATAGTTATTAGAGGTCACCAACTCTGAATTTTCTGTATTGAAACAGATACCACAATAAAGCATAGAACAAAAAAGGTGGGAGCAGTCACAGAAAATGGTGCACCACTGCTGGGAATTACTATTCCTGTTCTCCTGAGGTCTTAATTTAAAGTGTGCTTTTTTTTGTTTTTTAAAAAAAACCAAAACCTACAGAGATAAAGATGCAGTGAGGAGGAGGGATGGGGACTACAGGAGACAAAGAACATTCAAAGCATTTTAAAATAGTTGCAATACACAAACCCACAATTGCTAAATAGGACCCAACAGAATACAACATTCTTTTTTTTATTTTTTTTAATTTCTGGTAAATTTCAGAACATTTCAAAGGTTAGCTGACATAAGGATTGTCAGAAGCTGAGGTTTTTTCTCCTCTCTATGAAATTTAAACTTTGCAACATTTCTGCCAAGCTACTGTCAGTAGGAAGGTGCTTTTATGAGAAGAAAATTGCTTGAATATGCTACTGGGGAATTTATTTTCTCTGTAGCCCTAGTTTTATTTAAATGTCATTAAAAAATGACAAAACCCAATTACTATCAGCTCTGTGAAGTCCTCCTTGATCTTTCCTCTAAGATCCACTCCATTTTGTCTATAAGGGCTTTAGTGCAAGGCTGACTTCTCTAGCTGGGAGTAGGTGTCATTCCAGCTGGGGGTATCAGTAACCCATTGCTCTTCCATTTCAGAAACTAGTGGAAGATTAAAACCAGCTGAGAAATAGAATAGTGTTTCATTCAGATGCAGCACAACAAAAGATTCATAATGAGGGATTTTCCCAGTAAAGGATCCCAAGGTTCTTCTGGAAAAATGAGTTTCTGAAGCATCCGTTTACTTAAATTACAAATCAAGTATATTTCTTTATTTCAGATTGGTTTTTTTTGAGAAAAGGGCTATTTTGTGTACATAAGTTCTTGGACAGTGTTTAAATGGTTGCAAAGAAAAAAGGTGAAATTTGACATCAAAACAACTTTTCTCTTTTTGTTTCCAATTTAATTTCTGTAAATTGGGGTAATCCATGGTCAGTAAACTCGGGATGCTCTAGGTTTTTCTTTTGGTTTTGTGGCTAAGGTTTCAGTGTTCTTGTCTAAGCAAAGTTAATCCTACATGTACCTAGCTTCTCAGAGTAAGATGACAGAATACCTATGAGATCTGTGTCAAGGACTTGAGAAATACATATATTTTGAAAAAATGTGTTAAAAACACCTACTATCAAGACAAGCCTACAGAAAATGGTTTCAAATTTAAATATCCAGGAGTTAGGAGCTGCCCAACTCATACTGCAAAAAAACCGCCTCAAAATACGGACCAAACCATATCGACAAACAAAATGATTATATGTTCATACATACCAATTTATCTACGCACATACTTATCTAATAATGCATTTTTGCTACTGCACAAATATCTATCCAATAAAATTATTCAATAAAAATTGAATCAAATCTGAGGTTTTTAACTACATTAGTTCTAGGCAGAAAAAAGAGATATGTTCACTTCAACTACCATTTTGTACACCTTTTGCATGTAGCAAATTTAGTTCATACCCATAAATACTGTTCTGTTCATGTAAGTACAGGACAAGCATCCGCCCATTTTAAAACTAAATGCTACAATCCCACACCTGCTCCTGAATCATCAACCCAGCTTTTAAAATCTGCTTGAAAACAAACAAGCAAATGTCCATAAATGTGCCTGATATTGAATCTTGCTGTGTCTCAATATCGTCTCTTGCCTTGCAGTAGTTCATATGCAAAACATGCTCTCCTACAGATGGAATCCACTTGTCCTTGCTATTAAGCAAAACACAGCAGGACCCAGAGAGCATTTGCTGAAGCTGAAAACCGACTTTATAATTTAGCCTTGAATCCTGAACTGGCATAACTATCACATTATAAATCTGGATGCTGAGTCTCAACACTGGTAAAACAAATAAAATAAAGTCCAAATTGCTTTGTCTTTTTCATTGCAATTTAAGCATACATACTAAAGCTAAATTTCGATGTTAAAAATATTTTATGTTTATCTACTTGAAAAATTTCAATGCCTATCAATTAAAGTCGTATCTGCCAAAAGTGAAACAAATATAGTTTGTCTACCTCACTGTTTTTCAAAGCAGGGAAAACAGTAAGAATACTCAAAGATTGCATTAGTTTTTAAAATGTGAGTGGCTACTTTTAACTTACTGTAAAACCAGATGCACATTTACAGAGACCTGCTGAGCCACTTGGATCCTCAAAAGTCTATGGGGTCGGATGGGATCTATCCTAGGGTGATGAGAGAGCTGGTAGATGAGCTGGCTAACCCACTTTCCATCATTTATCAACAGTCCTGGCTCACTGGAGGGGTCCCAGATGCCTGGAAGTTGGCCAATGTGACGCCCATCCACAAGAAGGGCCGTAGAAACGATCCAGGTAATTACAGAACTGTCAGTCTGACCTCGGTTCCAGGTAACAATATGGAGCAGATAAGCCTGGGTGCAATCATGCGGCACCTGCAGAATGACCAAGATCAGGCCCAGCCACCATGGATTTAGGAGGGACAGGTCCTGCCTGACCAACCTGATCTCCTTTTATGACCATGTGACTCGTCTGGTGGATGAGAGGAAGGCTGTGGATGTGGTATACCTGGACTTCAGCAAGGCCTTTGACACCGTTCCTCATAGTAGACTTCTGGAGAAGCTGACAGTCTGTGGGTTGGAGAGGAGTGCTCTGTGCTGGGTTGGGAATTCTTTGGTTGGCTGAACCCAGAGAATGATAGTGAACGGTGTCTCATCCAGTTGGCTACCGGTCACTAGTGGTGTCCCCCAGGGATCGGTGTTTGGCCCAGTCCTGTTTAACATCTTTGTTGATGATCTGGACGAGGGGATTGAGTCCATCATTAGCAAGTTCGCAGACGATACCAAGCTGGGAGGAAGTGTTGATCTGCTGGAGGGTAGGAGGGCCCTACAGAGGGACCTTGACAGACTGGAGAGATGGCCTGATTGCAATGGGATGAAGTTTAACAAGTCCAAGTGCCGGGTTCTACACTTTGAACACAACAACCTCATGCAGAACTATAGGCTGGGGACAGGGTGGCTGGAGAGTAGTTGAGTGGAAAGGGACTTTGGAGCGCTGGTGGACAGGAAACTCAACATGAGCCAGCAGTGTACCCAAGTGGCCAAGAAGGCCAGTGGTATCCTGGCCTGCATCAGGAATGGTGTGGCCAGCAGGACCAGAGAAGTTATCATCCCCTTATACTTGGCACTGGTCAGGCCGCACCTTGAGTACTGTGTCCAGTTCTGGGCCCCTCAGTTTAAGGGAGATGTTGAAATACAGGAGTGTGTCCAGAGGAGAGCAACGAAGATGCTGAAGGGGCTGGAGCACAAGCCCTATGAGGAGCGACTGAGGGAGCTGGGGTTGTTTAGCTTGGAGAAGAGGAGGCTCAGAGGAGACCTTATTGCTCTCTATAACTACCTAAAAGGAAGTCGTAGGCAGGCAGGTGTTGGTCTCTCTCAGGCGACCAGTGACAGAACAAGAGGACATGGTCTCAAACTTTGTCAGGGGAGGTTTAGGCTTGATATTAGGAAAATGTTTTTAACCAAAAGGGTGATTGGCCATTGGAATGGGCTGCCCAGGGAGGTGGTGGAGTCATCGTCCCTGGAGGCATTTAAAAACAGATGGATGAGGCGCTTAGTGCCATGATTTAAACAACAAGTAGGTGTTGGTGTTGGGTCATAGGCTGGACTCAGAGGTCTTTTCCAACCTTGTGATACTGTGATACTGTGATGCATTGCATTCTTGCTCCATTATCCTTGCAATGGTGACAAATCAAGGAGCTGTTTTCCAAGGGACAGTGCAAAGCCTGTGTCCCTCTTCAACTGTGTTTCCACAGCTGAAGGGAATTTTAAATAGGCAACTTTCACCCAGGGTAAGGCAAGAGTATAAGAATCATGCTGACAGAATCAGAAATTGAGAGAAAGCACCAGGAAAAGGAAAGGAACTCTAACTCCATTTCTATGTAGTCTCCAGGCTGGGAGGTTTTGTATTAGTCACCAGGAGGAGTTTTTTGGATACAGTCTTTTGGATGAAAGGAGAATAGAATTGTGTTCAGGTATGAACTGAGGGAAAAGAAATTTCATCAAATTACCAGTTGTAAGCGTAACATATAATTTGGAGTAAAAGTACTCTATAAACTCTCTGTCCAGAGATCAGAAAGAGAGATTCCAACCCTTTGGCAAACCTCCACCCTATCTTCTCCATGAAATCTGCTTGGGAGAAAACTGAAAAAAAGGTCAAAAAAGCTAGCAACCTTTACAATACATAATTTATTTGTTAATGGATTTTAACTCCAAATGGATTTCAGTCCAGTTTACCGTAGACTTTTCTAAATAGTTTATGATCTCCATTACTTTAGTATATTTACCCAGACAGTGACTCTGATCCATGTAACAATATAATGAACATCAATGAATGCCAAGGGAAAAAAACCCCAAACTGGATTACATAAAATGGTAACATGATGAAAATAGGCTTAACTTGAATTTTGGGATTTAAATCAATCTCTAAATATTTTGGTGAGATCTGAAGTCCATAATTAATCCCTGGAGGTATTCAAAAAAGAGTTTAAATATGGGTTAATGAACTACCACGATTCGTTTTTCATCTAGAAATATGCTGCACCATTTCTGAAAGTTGTTTACAGAATGGAAAAGTGGATGAATAGTTGGGTGAGCCTGACAATTGAAATATAATGATGCTACACTATCATATTATATACTGCTACAAAAAAGAATGATTTCTGGGTATTCTTTAGCCTACAGATAGCAGCAATCTTCATATTTTACTTGAAGATTTGTATTCAAAATGCAAACTGTTTATAACTCAAAACTCCTTGTTGCCAGTAAGGTTTTCTTTTTAGGATGAATATCTGTTATTGATACCATACTGTTTCCAACCATATTTCTGTATATTTTTACAGTGATTTTTCTTTATTTTTTTTCCAGACTCCCCATCTGAACAATTCTGAAGAAAATAAATTAGATTAGAGCTATGTACACTTGCAGAGTTAATACTGTCATCAATAAAAATTGAGAAAAATGGTGACCAATAGAACAAAAACCATGCATCTTGAACAAAATGTTCATTTATGGTTCATTGAAAGTATTGACTCCCAAAGTACTCCAGTTCATGTGTCTGTTGGGGATTTTACTAATTTTCTTGGTATCCTCTTCTTTACAACAGTGGGAGATACAAAATAAGCCAAATTTCTCTTAGCATCCTCACCAACAATATGTTATAAAAGCCAATAATACAATGAAGAAAAGACAATTATCAACAAAGGAACTATACATACAGCAGAACCATAGCCAGCATATAAGTAAATTTTTTGAGTGCATATACATACACATGCACACACATTCCCACACAGATATTCAACTCACACTTCACTAATTCCTGATGATTGCAGCAAAGATGCTGACATGGTAACCAAGTTATCACATCCTATTAGCAGCTTCAAAAGCTGTTTGGAAACAGAAAAGAGATGTTGTGACCAGAGGTTCCGGAACTGAAGGCTTACATTCTCCTCTGTAATCTTGAGAAAATTTGCAAGGGAATGGAGAGAGAAAACTGATGTAAATAACAGCTCTGCACAGACAAGCCCTTATAACTGACAGTTTCAATACTGTTCAAACAATGCTCCTGATTCTGACTATCAGTTTTATGTCTGAGACATTCCACCTTGGGGATTCCTGAGGCGCTCCCTCCCATTGGACTTATTTCTATTACAACCTATTCAGACATGACTGTGAAAAACTGCTAGCACTTCTGTATTCTTTTATGTACACATCAAAGTAAAGTATTTTTTAAATTATTTTATGTATTAATATACATTGAAGTGGTCCAGGTACAGAAATGAGTAGGATGTCCAAAAACTCATATGACCATTTCATATAGTCACAACCACATTAGAAGATGATAAGAAGAACCAGTATAATTACTCTTCTATGTAGCATCTCTTCAGAGATGTTTTCCTAGCCATCTGCAAAACCCCTTACTGTGGCAATGTCAGAAGAAATCTAGTGCACATGCTGACCTCCAAATCAGATTAATTTTCCAAAGCACACAATAAACCTAAACTGATGGGGCATCCTGAGAAGGCGATATGAACACAAGAGAACATAGCAACCTTTACTGAACTGTCATGCTTTGTGGAGTAATACAAATCATGCTTTGACTCCCTTGATTATCTAACTAATAATTCCTAAGCACTATTAGAGATTGAAGCAGAGAATAAGCAATACCAGCTCTACTCTTACAAACACTCAAACAGCATAGTTTAACTGTGTATGACTAATCAGTCCGGCGATAACACAAATACATCTATTAAAAAGAGGAGTCTGTTCGTAAAGGAAACATTAAGCCATTTAAAGTTATGCAGGACTTTTCACTTGGTAATACAGTGTTCTAGATAGGTAGTTAAACAGTGTTAGTACTGAATAACAGGTAAACAATACAGAATATATAACTATCACTGAAAATAAAGGCAACAGCTTTAGAAGTGCTGCTGCAATATGATTTTTATTGTCCATTAGCCCACAACTAGTCTACAGCAAGACTAGGTTGTCTAATGGATTATGGAAGATGCCAACGGAGCCATATTGAGTCTTGTGCTGACTTCTATTATGATTTCAGGTAAACCAAAGAAGGTCCTGGTGAAGGGCAAATTAATTTTTATGGTTTTAGGGTCCTTTTATCTTCATACCTCCTAAGATATTATAGGTTAAAGAGAATAAGCCTTAAGGATAAGTTGTTCTGTACATATTTTTTGAAGAAGACTTCACTAATTTTCCAGCAGGACACAAGACAATTCTGAAGTCTATGGATTCTTTACGAATAATATATTGATATTCTATGATTCCCTTCACCTAAGAGTAATACCCAACTCAAACAGGCATGGAGAAAAAAAGTGAGGGATTATTGATGTTACTTTGCCATTGAAGAGTCAGTAAGAAATCTGCGGATACTCTAGGTACAGGTGGAACGTCTCCTTTATTTCTTTATTTTCTCCTCTCTTTTAGCCAGGTTTGGCTAGCTAAGAGAAGCCTAATCTAAATGCATTATACGCATGCACACATCGCATGAAATTCCCATAAATACATGAGTATCAGTATTTAGCTGTACACAGGATCACAAAGTTGGCTGGTTTTATTAGATCTAAAAAACAAGGGTTACTGGCAAAAAAAGTTTCCCATCTTTCTAAAAAGTAAACTTAAATGAATGCTGTTACTGAGAAAGAAAGAAAGTAACAAAACCAAATCTGGTGACACAGTAACCTTCTGTATCAGGATACCTCATGTCTAGACTTCCCAAAGTCTAGTTGAATATTAATCATGCTCTTGAATTCAAAAGGTACCAAAGTTGTTTCTCTAAACCATAATAAAAATCTGTTCTGTTCTGTGACCTCAGATAAACTTTCCTCTTCCTTTTAGTGATAACCTCCCCAAAACAGGGATTCAGAACAATGATGTCCCGCCCTATTCATTCTTCAGTCAACCATTCTAATCGGGACTGAAATGTCATAATTATTTTCTCCTTTATGTAATTTCCATCACTTGCAGTGTAGAAATCTATCACTAGTAGGTAGGTGTATATGTCAGGTTAGCAGCAAAGGAATAAATGTTCAAACATATATTGCAGATAGTGGATCATTCATCTTCAGTAGTACCAGTTTTGTAATATTATTGTGTTAGCTTACAGTACACAGCTAGAGCATATAATATGTCCTTATGGAAAACTTACACGTTTCACTGACAGGATTATCTTTGTGGAATTCTCGAAAACCAATAATACAAAGAATACGGCACATCTATCATTTTTCATACTACATATGATACAACTTTTAAGAAACAGAAGCAGTTATACTGTTTGTCAGGATTTACTGAGGAGTACAATTCTTATGAGAATCTAAGTACTACTGCTCCAGTTCGACAAATGTGTATGAGTAGTATTTTAAGTCTTTCTCTGTACACTTAAAACATCTCATTGGCCTTGGAAAAATACAGTATTTAATTAATTTTGCTTATATGTTGTGTTTTAAAGCTACTCCAAATAAGATATTCCTTCTGGAATCAAAGCTATCAGAAATGGTAATTTGGTTGTACTGCAATTCTTGAAAATTATGTTACATAGCATTTCTGGGAATTAAGTCAAAACATTCTAAGACAACTGGTATTAAAATGGCACTGGTATTTCAATACCCACACTAAAATTTTAGCCATGAATTGAGATGATGTATACAATCATGTTTAGCAATTTGACTTTTGTGCGAAAATATGATGCTGCAAATGCATGTCCAGCATTATTTTGGTGAGTCTGAGAAACTCAATGGCATTATCTTTCATAGTCCTCAAAAACAACATGGAAGATTTTTCTTAGTAAGAATGCATCAATTTTTTCCTAAGATAAGGTGGAACCTGAAACAATGAACAGTCTGTCCACAAGAAAAATTAAAAAGCTTTGGAAATAAATTTAATTAATTCTTCACCAAAATTTGAAGTTAGCATTAGAAAAAAACAATGGAGCTTTAAATGCGAATATCTTTCATATGTACCAAACTCCAGCTCTACTAGCTACCTACATTTATTAAAATAAGTTTAGAATCCAGAAAATTGTTTCCCAAAAACAGCCTTTCTACAGAATGACGTGCAGAATGCTGTGTGTAAGCATGAATCAGAAGAATATCAGCAGTTTAATACCAGCAGCTTCTGGAGCTGTAAAACATGTAAGCATGCTGACAGATCTGCCCCAAACCACAGCCCTTTAAAAGGAAACAGATTATCTTCGCATTTGAAGTATTACATAAATGCATATCGCGCAAATCCTGCCATCTGGAAACATTCTTCTCTTTCAAGTGAACTAAAATGAGATTTAATATCTTCGTTTGGTTTATCTTTCTGCAAGAGCTGAACAAGGTGGATCTTAATATGTTAGTTCTGGACTTAATATGGATATTGATGTAACCTAGGAACTAGATTTTGCAAAAAATCAGCAAATGTATGCTCTAGATATTTGCCTGAGTCTACTAGTTCACAAAACAGATCTATAGAAAGATGCTTGATATATGATCAATTCTGCTATTTCTAACAAGCTGGTTCCTATCTTACCCAGACACACCTACATCTAAAGCAGTGATAGGAAACCCATGAGCAATTCTAACAATTTGACCTGCAATACTGTTAGCAGTTTTGGGTAGTGCTTCAGTGCTCCTTGATTTGTTACAATTTTATCTTTAATTCAACAATACACAAATTAGATTTTATGAGATGGACGTAAACTGCAGCACTGTGCTAGAAATGTGAGAAAACCTTTAATAAAGGCATAAAAGCCTATCCTTAGATGAATACCTTCAGCCAAAACCTGACATAACATGTATTTTTTGCTTATGGGCATAAGGAAGAACAACAAGTATTTTTGGAACATGATTTGGCATCATGACTGTCTTTTGAAATGGAAAATAAGATATAGAAAAAGTTAAAAACATTTTCGTGTCTCCAAAGGAGTTTGAGCTCCTTGTTTTTTTTTTTCTAAAAAGAGTCATATTCATAACGATTTGTTCTACTGTTTATTTTATTAACATTGAGTATCGATACTAAAAAAGACCACAAAATTTGACAAGACGTTTTTGCCTGGTCTCCTCAGTGTCTCCAACAAATTAAATTCTATCACTTAACCAAGTTCAACTATAAAATTTCCTTTAACTTGCAGGAAAGCTAACCTAGAAGTCATTTTATATTTTCTTTTTTTTAAAAAAAGACATTCAAAGACTTATCAGATGAATTTCAGGGAGCAGTTTGGAATGAATTTCATATTTAGTGATCAGATCTTTAAGGCTTAAGAAGAATTGTGTGATATCCCAGTATGCAGAAAACACTTTCTGAAATACAATTTAAAATATGGCTTTTCATGTTTGTAGCTGAAAAGGTAACATCCAAATGAGAATTACATAAGCAAGAAGGTATTCCTTACATTATCAGGGGATAAAAACTGAAAAATTGCATTCCTTGTGTGGTTTCGGTGATTACAACTTTCATGGTTGATATGAAGATAAGCGTCTCTTTATTAAAATTTATTGCTAATTGAGTATGATTTTTCAGTCTTGGTTAATTGATTAACATTAATGGACCCATCTGCTGTACCAATACACGGGGAACAACAGCAGTAAGATACATCACTGTGAGAATAGTTCAAGACACTGGAAACATGATTGTTTGTGGGAAAAATTAACTATGAGATGGTACTCTGCACTTTAAAAGCTAAATTTGTCTAGGCTTACATTTTCTTGAGTCTTTATTCAATTTAAAACAAATGTATTAATCAACTACTACTAGAGTAGTGGCTGACATGATTGTCAGATTATCGGTGAAGTAATTTTATGATTTTTTTCCCTCACACAGATGTGTCTTCTTAATTAACACTAAGCTTGGTTTGCAACATCTGGCATATATGATCAGAGGGCCACACAGAATATTAAGAGCTTCCTAGGTTAATCTTTCCATGCCCTTTTCTAACAAATACTTTCAAATCAAATGAGCTTTGACTTCCCGAAATTTATCATAGAACTATATGACACTCAAATCCTATATTTCATAGAATCATAGAATCACAGAAGTTGAAGAAGGGACCCAAAAGGATCATCGAGTCCAATTCCTATCCCTACACAGGACGCTCCCAATATTCACACCATGTGACTGAGGGCATTGTCCAAATGCTTCTTGCCTTATCAGTGGATCAACGTCCCAGCATGGCCTCAGCCTGTCACTGTACCTACGGATGTACCCAATGCCCAAAACTGGGCTGCCCTTCTCCTGGCTGGGATGGTGAGATGGGCCCTGGCAACCAGGCCCTGCCTTGGTGGACTGCTGAGGAGCACCTAATGCAACCAATGATCAGACCACAGGGACCTGCTGGCCCTGCTGCATCCTGAAATTTTGAATCTGAAAGCTACAGAAAATACAAAGAAAACATTTTTCTTCTGTCAAATAAATTTCTTTTACATTATTGTTGTAATTAAGAGTACGAACACTAAAATAGTATTTTTGTATTCTGATGATGGGAAAAGACAAGTAACTTTCTTTTAAGAATGACTGAAAAAACGTTTCTTATGAGATACGTCTCCATGCCAACAATATATGTTGACAAGCTCCAATGTTCATTATAAACATGGCTGAGTCTCTCTATGTAATACTTCAAGACCTTTCGGAAGCAAAAGCTCTAATTAGCTGCCAAGCTCTTAAAGAATAACATGCAATGAAAAATCTTCTTCTTGCCACTAAACAGTGTAATTGAAACCACTGGAAAAATCTTAGTCAATAATAGTTTCAGATGAATCACCAATTTTTTGCTTGTTTCATCTGAAATTTTTCCTAAACATAACTAATTTTTTTTTTTTCAGTAATAAATAGGCAAATGGACAATTAATGTTGTAGAGGAGAATATTTTAAGCAGTATTAATCTATATGGCTCTCATGGGCTGCTTCCTTATGAATATAAACTCATTATCCAAAGATAATACAGCTGAATATTCCACATGAACCATTTAAACACTGGGTTTGAATCCTGGAAAGGTTTGCCTGTAAACTATTCACAAAATATCCACTTCTGGCTTTTTAATTCTCCTGTTCCACACATGACATGGTGTGAAACACTGCAGGTTGCTGAACAAGTAATTAACCAAATAGTTGCTAGAATAAAGCAATAATAAATTAAAGTGGAGGGAGGGAAAAACACGTATCTTTCAGCTACAAGAGATACCAAAAGATGTCTGTAACCAAAGCACTGAAGGAAGAAAGTGACAACAAGCCCAACACGCTTAAAACTGGTCCATTTACTATATACAGTTTGTTACAGCATACAGGTTAACTAAACAGGTTAGTATTCGTAGGCACTGCCTGGAAAGAAGGACAGGAAGCGTCTACTGCACAGAATCTCTCACTATTCCTTTTGGGAAATGCTTCATCCACTGAAGCACTGGAATTAAGTCTTAAGAACACAGATTCAGAGCAACAAACTTTGTGTTCAGGTTCAGATAAAAGGGGTTCTGGAGCCAGATGTGTCAATGCTGATCAGAAGGTATGAAAGTTATTGTTCTCCCGTATCTCCTCAATCTGCTCAAACCTATAGAAAATGGAATTGGTATAGACCAAACTGAAATGTTTCCTTTCTGTCATACAGAGTGTGTAAAATGTCTGCCAGTACTGAAAAATGGCTGCCAGAACAGGCAAATTTACATGCAAGCTTTCCACCTGCTTACATTCTCTACGAAGAAATTCATGCAGATAGGCAGGTGACTTATCAAGAAGTGACTCTCTCAGATCTGTCATGCAGCAAAGCAGAAGTGATTTAGTTGATTACATGTTATACAGTGATGGAGCAGTCTGCACTCACACATAGGTTTAGCTCTCCAGGAAAGAGAATGTTGCACACACTGTGGACAAAATGAAGCTTCAGGACATCAGGATGCAGGAATTGCTCCTCTAAGGATCACTAACCTAGTAACCAATCCAAGTGAGACCTCCAAATCCTGAGAGATAAACTGTTGTGGTAGCAGTCTTGACAGCTAAGAGAAATGATTAGTCTCTGTAAAAGCAAACCCTATTCTTGCAAATGAATGGTAAAAAATGAGAGCTGCAGACTTGGATGTGAAACATAGCATCTAGATCTTCCTAGCAAAGTGAAGATTACTGAATATATATAGTTTGTGAACTTACTGAAGAAAGTATATACATACATATGAAAATAAGCAAATCAGGTGAGGAGAAAGGGAAAGAATTACCCCCATTGACCCACTCTTTCCAACACAGTCCAGGATGCTGTTGGCTTTCTTTGTCACCAGAGTAGAGTGCTGACTCAAGGCCAATTAGCTGTCCACCAAAACTGGCAAGGCGTTTTTTTTGCAAAGCTGCTTTCCAGATAGTCAGAGCCCAGCCTATACTGGGGTTATTCCACTTCTGGTGCAAGACCTTGCATTTCCTTTTGTTCAACATTATGAGATTCCTGTTAGCACATTTCTCTAGCCTGTTGAGGTCTCTATGAATGCCAGGAGACCCATCTGCTGCACCAATCACTTCTCTTTGCTTTGCATTTAACCCTTGTTTCTGGAGAGCCCCATGTCCTTTCTTATAGGTCTTTAATGATATTAAACAGTATCGAGACTTGGGGTACTCTGCTAGTCATCAGCTTGCAGTTGGAATTTGTCTCAATGATCCTTTGTGCTTTTTGAGCCTGCCCTTCAGCCAGGCTGTGCATCTCGTTGTGCATTAACCTAGCCAGTACTTAATCAGTTTGTCACTAAAAATATTGAAGGCAGAGTTGAAGACAAAGAGTCTGAATTCAAATAAATAACATCCAGTCAAGCCAGTCATCTCATCGTGGAAGTCTATCAGGTTGGTTAAGCACAATTTCCCCGCTGTGATGATGACTCCCAACCACTTTCTTGTCCTTGATGTGTCTGGAAAGTTTCCAGGGCAATTTGCTCCCTCAGCTTCACACAGATTAAGGTTGGGCTAACCATCCTGTAGTTTCTCATATCCTCCTTCTTACCCTTCTTGAAAGTAGTCTTCCAATGCGCAAGACCTTTTTCCAATAACATTAATCTTTCAGAGATTATCAGTATTGTCCTTGCTCCAACATCAGATAGCTCCCTCAGTACTCCTGTGAATCCCATTAGGTCTTATGTTCTTATGTGTCTGGTTCGTTTAAATGTTCCTTAATTTGATTCTTTTTCACCAAGAGTAAGTCTTCCTTGTTCCAGACTTTCTCCTGTAGGCCTGAGAGGAATGGGATTCCTGAAGGCCAGTCTTATAAATGAAGGCTAAGGCAAAGAAGGCATTGAATATTTCAGACTTTTCTACATCCTCTGTCACCAGAACACCTGCCCCATTCAGCAGGAAGCCCACATTTTCTCAAGTCTTCTTTTTGCTGCTGATGTGCTTGTAGAAGCATTTAGTTTTCCTCTGCGTTTCCCCTGTCAGATTAACCTCCAAATGGACTTTGGCTCTCCTAACCTCAAATCTGCATATATGGACATTTTCTCTATATTCCTCCCAGGTCACCTGGCCAGGATTCTACCTCTTATGTGCTTCTTTTTGATGTTTGTGTTTTGTCAGAAAGCATCTTGTTCATCCATACAGGTTTGCTGCCACTTGATTTCCTGCTCATTGGAATGGATCGTTTTTGGGCTTAGAGGCGCTGATCCCTGAAAATCAGTTGGCTGCTACAGAAAATAATGAAAACCATGCTTCTGTAGAACTGCTTATCCCTGGTTTGCACATGCACAGTCTTCCGTGACTCCTCCAGATAGAAAAGCAGTGACCCATTTCAGAACAAAAGCATTTCTGATAAGACCCAGCAGCTGGAAAGCAGAAAGTCAGGAAACAAATCCAATGGACATGAATTATTCAGGATCCAAGCTTTAAATGACACAGTATTCCATAATGGTAGGTGACAGGCCAATCAGCAGAATGGCAGAGATATTGAAAAATGACAGAGGAAAAACAGACTCATTACTCCCAAGCATACACTCAGTTTCACCATGCCAGTAGGTAAATTGTGTATGTTTTCAAAAAGTTGACTTGCTCTCATTTGTGCTCTAAGAAAGACTTACAGATCAAAAAACTATTTTGTGTTCTTTGTGTGCTCACATCAATAAAGAGAGGCAAGGAAGCATCTCACAACTTTGATTCAAGTTCTCCTCAACCTAAGAAACGCACAATGATCCAGAGCTTTAAAAGACCTTCAGACTATGTTCTGTTCAGCACTTGCCTTGAAGCTGAAGTAAAATTTTTAAAATAGACATGGTAGCTACTTCACAAATTCTATCAATTTCAAACAGAAATATGGTTCCTAAATGCTGAGTGACTTAGAGAATGATAAAATTACTATGAACCATCACTCAACTGAACCGTCATTCTCTCTGCTTTTAGCCCATGTCTCTTTCATAGCCTGTTTCCTCTTTTAACATGATGCACTTCAGCTTTCAAAGTTTCTTCGACAATGCATCTTGACACGTGCTGAAGGTGCCGATGTACTAGGTAGTGTTGTGACGGTGTGCTTCCCTCCACTTCCCTCCCACTCAAACTGACCTTTTCCTTAACCCCTTTCATGCAAAACTTCCAGTGGCAGCTGTGATAGATGCATCTGGTCGTGATGGCTGCATCCTGCTCATGGTGGATTCAAGGGAGACAGATACGCAACAGCCAACAGCTAAGTTATGGTAATGCACACACTTGCCAAACTGCTGGTCAATGTCTGACTCAAGCCAAATTTGAAAGAAGCTGGCATCTGCAGTTGGTATGCTGTCAATCATCTTGCTCCATAAACAATGAGCAGTTCAAGAGCCCTTGGAGCTTTCCTTGACGACAGTAGGCTGCATGCTAGGATCTCCCCTTAAGGAGAGGCCATTCCTGAAAGTTAATCCTTGAGGCTGAGAGATTCCTTACTGCAACAGACCCTGGGTAAATAACTAAAAGCTGGCTAAAATTTGAAGTTTCACTAAGATTATATCTTAGATTGGTTGTGAACATTTGGCATAAGCTTTTGACCATGTCTGGGACCAGGACTGGATCCAGCCACATCTAGTTTCCTCTCTGAGAGGAGTTTAGAAAGCAATGAAGTCCTTTCTGAACCCTGTGACTCAACAGGAGTGTCTCCATGACAGTTTTATCTGATTCTGTCCTCTATACAGTAAATAATCAAGTGTACCCTGTCATTGAATGTTTTAAACTGTCACATTTACTACCAAACTTTGCTAAACTGCTGTTTTATGGCAATAAACTTGTACATATTGTTGCTCCCCTTTTATCAGCGAAATGCATCACTCCATCTACAACGTATTTTCATAGCATGATGATGAAGGCCTGTGCTTTGTACCCAGGAGTACACCATGAAGACATGTGAGAGTAAGAAACAGCATTGTTAGACAGAAAATGAAATCTTATGTGTTCCTGTCCAAACTATCTAAACAAAGAACCTGTAGTCACTGAGCCTTGTAGAGGAACTGATCTAGTTGAACACAAAGGAATTCTAGCAACAAACCTATATATATGCAGTGTGGACAATTTAATTGCATTTCATATCTCTTTTCATGTAAATAAATAAGGTATAAAACGTCTCTAGTTAGGCATGAAGATGTCACATTTTGTATTTAATATTACAGGACAAAAGACTAGTGATTACTTCATGACACAGAAAATTATAGCCATTTCTCATTAGGGATGAGAAACCAGCCAGAGCATGTAAACAGATGATAAAATAATTAAATATGTAACTCTTACCTAGTGCAAGTCCCACCATTGTGACATGGATGATAATCACATATTGGAACATTGCAGTTCTCAACATTCCTCCCTCCCAGAGCCTCATCTATGATGAACAACTCTTTGTTGTTCACTTGAAAATCCCTAACACATCCTTTATAGCCATGTATCTGCCCAGCACATCGATGAACTTCTTCATGAACAGGAACATTTCCAAGGAAGACTGATCCAAAAGTCATCTGCAGAAACAAGAAGAGAACCACCAGGAAAGAATGTGACTTGTGATATTACTGTATGCAATGAACAAATTAATAGATATAAAAGAAACAGTCATGACCTGAAGCTGGCCAAAAACTGTGACACTTGCTGAAAGGATTCTTTTCTCAAAAGTGATGATCTTTTTACAAAAAATCTTAATTCATACAAAAAGAGTGGTTTAATGTATTTACATATCTTGAAATGTCTAAGACAACATACATCCAATGAAACACAAATTAGAATTCCCAGTCTTAATCACAATGAAGATGGTATATTTTTTTCATTGCTTCCCATATTCTATGTAACAAGTTTTACATTAATAGTTGATGATTGGTTCAGAAACACAGGAGATGCTGTAGACTTGGACATAAAGTCTTTCTTTAGGATTTGGGATATACAGGACCTCAAGATAAGTGAGATACAGAAACAAGATTTTACTTTTTTTTTGGATTAATGACAGAAAACAGACTGCTATACTGAAGCTTGGTGGAAGAGGGAAAATCTTAGGTATGAAATTCTAAAGTCATTAATGTCTAGAACATCTTATAAGGTACAAAAGAAACACCCATAACTATTTCATACTGGGATCGATGCAATCACACTAGTGCTCAGTATAGTATTTCCTGTGCTACCTGACATAGGAGTCAAACCCTTGACTACCACAAATAAAGGATATGTGACTCATGTAGCACTCCTCAAGTCTGACATTCTGGAGTTCTGATGTGGGGTTTGCCCATTCCTAAACTCCTTCGCTAAATGCCTGCCAGTAAGAATTGAAAAAAACCCTATTTTTTTTTATAAGTGTATCACATTGTGATGCATTTATTTGTATGATATCATAAATCCAGAAAGTGGGTGAAACCCAGCCAATTCAAGTCAAGTAGGAATAAACCAATGGAATAAAAATTATATGACAGCATGAGTAAAACAGAGATAATTTATGTAAGGAAATAATTCATAGTGAAGGGACCTTGCATTATCATATTTAGACATAACTTGTACAGAACTACAAACATGAGGGAAACATCACATTGATTTATCTGGAATTCACACATCCATATAATTTTGTTTTGCTGTTTCCTGTTTTGCTTTTATCAGTCTTGAAGATATGTTGCTGACAATTTTGAGTGAAATTTGGAGACAAAATGAACACGAATGCCTCCAGATATTCCTCTACTTACGATGTCTTTCATTTAGAAGGGAAAGACAAAAAAAAACTCTGCTTTTTTTAGATCATGGATAAAATTAAATCAGATTTTTCATATAGAAGGAATTCAAAGACAACAGCTCGGCACTTGTCGAATTTATTTCATATCACTTGACTTTATCGCCCTTCAAACAAAGCTATAAACCACCATAGTTACAGAAAAGATTTCTAAGTAGTGTTTGCAGACATTTTCTCTCTCCTTGTGAACCTGTCACAAGAATTAAGCAAAGCACTGGACTGGATTGTCAAATGTCTATAAATAAGAAAAGTGTTTTTAACACTCCTCTTGCAACATGTTTTTCTTATTATTGAGCACTCACCTTGGGACAAATCCAGTGTACCACAAAACAACTTCAGTAGTCTCTGTTCAGTTTCTCACACCAATGGATTTTATCATAATATGTTAGGTGTTCAAGCTCATGCCAGTGCACTATAATGCACATTTCTTTCTGCAAAGGTCCTCTTCTGAATTTAACTGACTTAACCAGAATATATTTTAAGTAAGCACACAGGAAGAATTCCTCTAAGTTTTGTTAATAAAATAACAGGCTTCATATAACTTTATACAAACATGATGTTAACTTCTGTAATACTCATGCTTAACTTTTCAATCATTAGTTCGCAAATGTCCTTCACTTGGAGCCTGAATGGTAAAGATTAGTTTGGCCACTAAGGGGAGGAAATTCACTAATTCCCCTAGAGAAAAAAAAATTCTTTTTGTTTTCTTTCTTTGCTTGTGTACTTTGTAAAGAAAAGAGGTGCTTTGAGAGATTAGGAGCAGATCTGTAAGTGTAAAGTCATGAGGATATGACATACACACTACATACCACGTAAGGGAGTGTTCTGCATTACGTATTATTTGGTGCCATGAAATACCAATTAGTGATTACAGCACACTGAGTGTACTCATGGCATGCTCCAGGATTGTTCTGCAACATGAACCAAAGTGTGATAAGTGGGAATGACTAGAACACTCAATTTGAAAACCTACTCGTGATACAAACCAAAACTTAGCTTCAGACTCCCACAAAACAAAACAGAGAAGAGTTTTGGACTTTCTTAGGAACCAAAGACATTTCCCGATTAGGGAGAGAAATACCTGACATACAGTCTTGGTGCATGACTTCAAAGGTAAAAAACTTGTTTTTCTATGAATAAGGTATTACCGGCTTCTCTACATACTTAGGTACTGATGGGTAAGTTCTTTCCCCAGATTCTCTAAGCAGAAGATGTAAATAGTTTTAGCCTTATATTCTGCCAGAGTTATGAACCTGAAACACAAAGGAACATTCTGTGGAATGTTAGGGTGATCATCTGGAAGCTCTGAACGCAGAACTGCTTAGGCTAACAGCAATAACTAATGAAAATTAATTCTTTTTATCAGATTGAACTAAAACCTAGATACAAACTGCTTAACAATATCTGAATTGTTTCTAATAACACCGTGGCCTAATTAAATGACATTGCTAGCGTATTATTTTTGCTCTTGCAGTATCAGTACCCTTTTCATGGACTTTGGGCAGCTGAAGTATAAGTTTCAATGTCAGGTAAGATGAAAAAAATAATGGAAATACTATGGATGCTTGATTTGAAAAGATATATTAAAGAGATATTAAGCACACACAATGATGTCTGAGAAGGAATTGCATTTCCTCCTTTAGAAAAAGTCAGAATGCCTTTTCAGAATAACTAAAGTGATGATGAAATGTTCAAAGGAAATAACTATTTTTTGATGTTTTGCAGACTCACCTGAGATGCTTGATATGAGAGAGAAAGTCTGTGTTGTACAGGGGGATTTCCATCTGCAGTCATTTCAATCATACAGTAACCTTCAGGACTACTCACAGGCAACATATAGCTGGAAGGATAGAAGATCGCATTACTGTTTATGCAGGGTATTAAAACCTCAGACAGTAAAGGTAAGGCGGCATAGATGTTCCTGCTTCCATAAAGGATGACAGTCTTTGGACACTAATAATTCCAGTCGCATGGCTACTTGGACTACCCAGGAGATAAAAGATCTAAGTTTCCTCTATTAATATCCCTTTTCTACTTGCTTTCCTACTGTTCTGGACTCTGTGTTTAGAATCTATACAGAGACAAAGAAGAAAGAGTTCTTCACATGTGCAAGTGGGTATTGATAAATTGTAAGAGCTAGCTGTGGCTGACATATGGTCTCCCTAGAATAGAGTATTGTTGGACAAGTAACATCAATGTTGAATGATTCTGAACTACCTAGGTGTAAATTTCCTTTTCCTGCCCTACAGGGGAAACAGAAATGGAATAAGAAATGGAAGGCTGCATATCTATGAGCAGCAAGATTACACTGTGATATAGTTATCACTACTTGGGAAACGTGCTGTTAATGTAAACTCTGGCACTAAGCTTCAGAGATAAAGAACACAAGATTAAGGGAATTTGTAAAGTAAATATTAGCAAACTTTTAATAAAACACAGAATTCTTCACGTTCTTTCTATGATGAGATCTGATGAAATGCTATTTTATCAATGATAAAAATTCTATCCAACAAGATGATGTTCAAACATACTGGTTTTGTATTTAGAAAAGAAATCGCTTAACATTATTGCAGCAATAGCAGAATGTGAGAATAGTAGTCAATAGAGACTCTTTAAAATTGTGCTCTGCTATTTGTCTAGAAGTGCTTCTCAATTTCACTTTGCCTCAGTTTCAATTTTAACATGCTTTACAAGAGAATGTGATTGTCCTCCTTTTGGGAAGCATGTTAAGGTTTACTGACTTACAAGCGCTCTGCACAAGAAACTCTGCTGAGTCATAGCCATAAAATTAGGTTTCCAGAGTAATATTTAAACAAGAACAATGCTACATTTATGTTTAATATTCCACAAATATTCCACAACGATTTTAGAAAAGACTGAAATATACATTTTTATGGTTTTCCACATTTGTCCTTTTTTTTTCTTTTTTTTTTTTTTAGGCGAACAAATGCTAAAAGACAATGGCAGGAATCTCATAAACTATTATGTGTCGGGAAAGATGAATTTTTATGTTAAACTATAGATATATGAAAAAGTTAACATATTTTAAAGCCCATTATGCCCTGAACTCTAAAACTCTATATTACTAATCTTAGAAATGACCTCAGCACTGCCAAGGTCAAATTTACCCCTGAATGAACCACATCAAGACCTACCATGCTCTCAAATGTGTACCTTTTCATATACCACTACCTGGCTGGCTCTGTACAGCTGCCATAGTATGACTTATCCCATGTTGCACCTTGAGTTTTGCTTTTTTACTCCTGTGTTTACAGTCTTACTGTTTTATCCTTCCATCTGTAGATTCAAAATGAAATTCAGAGTTTCAGTTTTCATCTCTGAAGTTACTGGGAACATTGTATTTACATAAACATGTATATGTAAGAGAATCAGACCCCTAATGAATATTTATAACATTCACTGCAGTGCAGTGATTTCTGAGTCAGTAGCAAAAACCCACAAGTCTCATAGGCAATAGATCTGTATCAGCAGGTGCTGTACCCACATTAATAAATTCTACTTTTCCAATAGTTATACTGCTTCTGGTTCCAGAGTTAATTCAGTCAATACTAACTCACTCACTAGCTTTTCACTGTGCTCTGCTGCACGGGGTTGAAATGTACTAAATTATTTCATCTTTTTAACTATGCAACACCTCCTCTGTTTGAACAAGGAACAACAATGTTTTAATTTTTTTTAAAAGACTGAGCTGTTTGGATGGCATCATCTATTATCCCATCTTGAAATGTGATCCAGACCTCTGGAGTATTCAAATGAGTTTGAAAAATCTTAATTTTTCACTCTTATTTAAGTTTTGCTTGTTTATTTTTTTAAAAACGTGTTTTAAGTGATATGGCAAAGTTCATTAAGTTAATCTAACGGAAACGAAGAGAACAATATGGTCTATGCCAGTTTGATCACATTCAAGCAATTTGCCATCCAAGACAAATTCAGCATTGTAAACTTTGAAGAAATTCTCACTGTTTCTTATATATAATATCTCTTGGGTTGCTTCTTTGCTGGGTGAAAAAATGTTGAAGATTAAAAATAGGTGTGATTAAAATATGCCTTAAAGTTTTCTTGATGCTGACACAAGTTATCCTTATTCAGGCATATCTAATGATCCATCCTACCTTTCAAGAAACGTATCAGAACAACAACAATTAAAAAAAAACCAAAGAAAAAAATCCAATATCAGTTATTATACAGTGAATCTGTTCACCGGGTCTCAGCTTCACAAATGAAGTAAGGCGTTTTCTTTTTTTTTAAAGATACGGCAATGAAATCTTCTTAAAGAAAAGAACTGACTTTTTTTTATATTAGTAACTGAGTTATGAGGAAAAAAACACAGGCTATACGCAGTGACCTACTGCCTGGTGAGTGCACATTAGGAATGCTAGGACATTTATTCCTTTTCTCTGCAAGGTTTTCCAAGCAAGCAATATTTGAAATTTCTCTCTGTCTTATGTCATAGAAAGGAAAAACTGTCATTTGGAATGTGAACAAAATGAATATTTTTCATGCTTATATTACCACAAAATTAGGACTGTTTGAATTTGCTACATTACTCAAATATGCT
Source organism: Tapera naevia (assembly GCA_033556795.1). Lineage (NCBI taxonomy): Eukaryota > Metazoa > Chordata > Aves > Cuculiformes > Neomorphidae > Tapera > Tapera naevia. Next base: position 10,303,721 of record JAUMJJ010000079.1, on the reverse strand, counting down.
CAGGACAGCATTTACAAGAAGACAGAGCATGAAAAATTAGAGCTCAAAGGACAGTTTTCTGAGAAAATGATGAAGATAATGAAAAATGGCAATTAAAACAGAAATGCTGTCTCTATCTTAGCTATAAAAGAAAAAAAGCATTAAAACCCACAAAGTGCTACAATATAGATGTATACAAGAGAGAATTATATTAGTTTTTAAAAACAATTATGGAAAAAAGAATGTACTTGAAATATTCTGTGGAAGAAATGACCTGCATTAAAATACTACTTCATGTAGCTCTATAACTTGGTAATGTTTTTCTTATAATCTAAGATTAAATCTGTTTTAATCTTGCAACTATGTAAATGCAGTGTATTATTGCATGCATCTCACAGAAGACTGAAATCCATAATCCACATTGGAAAAGATAAGACTGAACTGATTCTTTATACTCTGGACAGTTTTCCTTTATTTTTCCAATTAACCTCTTATTATGAGATACTGACCTCACCTTAAGAATACCTGAGATGAAAGTGTCTAATCACTGACGTATTTAAATTTTGAAGTATTTTTAGTTCAGTTTTGCTTTTTCACTCGTTTAGAAGCTGAAGGCATTTCAGTCCATCTGCCTCACATCTCAGTGGCATATTTCAGCTACATTCAAAGCCAGCATATTTTTCTCTCCTGAGATAGTGACAGGAGAGAATGCAATATGATTCCTATTGCAGGATTATTTTGTCAAGCACCAAAACTGTGATTCATGCACATTGCACTCACAATGATATAAAACGGATTCACGGAGCAGTAGAAAACTGCGTGTGTGGGGAAGAGGACGTATGGTGATGTTATGCACAATAATCTAAATGAGTCTGAGGCCAACCTGGAGTCTGGAACCCAACCTGTTCCTGTGGATGCTAAGGTGAAGGCCTGATCTAGTTGAATATTTGTTTCCACAGATCTGAAATAAGAAGAGGTTCAGCCTTCTTTTCTGTGCTTGGCTTGTAATAACATGATTTTTTCTTAGCCGCTGTGGATTTTATATAAGCTTGTTAAGAACAAGAATTAACAAATAATTTTGTACAGGGACTGTTTTTTTACAAAAGACTCATTGGTCCCAACAGATGCAAAACTGAAGTTATGTACAGTGATTAATGACATTAGTAGTTATACCTTGATTAATTATGTCCATAAACATAGAATTTCTAACAAAGTGCTATGTTTACCTAACATGCTCATACTAGGGATATTAAAAATTGGATTAATTTTGGCCTGGAAATTATATTGACAGAAATCCTCTTGAACTAGCTAAGATTTAGCCACTTCTAAATCAAATGTTACCTGGTACAATCTTGCTTAAGCAAATGTTTTAGCTTAAATTATCACAGCTATTTCTCATGCGAGAAATGCAATCCTACTTTATTTTTCTTTCAAGCTAGTCACCAGGTGGCACTAAAGGAGCACACTAGAAAGCATGAATGCAAAATTCATGCTAATGTCTCTGCTAAACATTTGGGAAGACTGACTTAAGCCCTAATTGATAGCATGATTCCAGTTTATACCAAGGGAAACATACTACAGCACCTTAAACTGATTACGTATTTCACAATATGGATGAGAATAGGTCCGGAGATTGGAACTTCAGGAAGAATTTTAACTGCATTCATGCATTATAATTACCTAATATGTAAAAACGGTGCATTCATGGTTGTGTAAACATACTTAAGAAAATTTAGTTTATAGCAATTATGTTTTCTATGTAGTGCTGAAGGTGCAGCAATATTTCTAACAGATTAAGGAGAGGCATAACAAAACTAAAATGTCAGATCATTAGGTATAAAAAATCCTTGAGTATTATAAAGAGAAACGGTCTCTGTTCTTATTCAAGCTAAATTATCATAGTAAGACTTTCTGAACAATCACCTCACACTGATCTCTTACTGACCAGAATTTCTTATCTTCTGAAAAATCATTACAAAGTAGTTCTACTACTGTCCATTTTCTAGTCACAATTGGAACATTACTTATAGCACTATTTACTATTTTTCTCCCTGCAAGCAGACAAAGGCTCACCTAACTTAACAGCACATGGTAGGAAAAAATATTCTTTACTAAAAAGGTGTTGACATTAAAGACAAAATCTAATATGACTCCTGCAAAACACTGAAACAGCAGCTTCATTTACACCCTTGATTAACCAAAGCAGTTGTCAAGGGAACATCTAATCAGCTGTCAAGCAATACAGGAGATTTTTTTAAAGAACAGTGATTTTACTTTTGACTGAGTATATTTAATTCACAAGTGTGAAAATCTTTACATCTCACAGTTTTATTAAACTCTTTGTATATCTTTCTAAAATTTTTGCATTTACAATTTTTTTCCTAAAAACCTGTATCTTAAAAATCTCATTGTTAAAAACATGCCTTCTCTTCTCAATATTATTATCAACACAATGCTTCCACACAAATGTTCCCGTGTCCCTTTATTCCCTTTTATTTCAAAAGGTCAAAGGTTGAAATTTCTTAAAACTTTCAATTACAACACTAAGAAATGATAATTATAAAAATAAATGTTTCGTTTGATGTCTGACATTTTATTTGAGATCAACGAAACATCCTGACCAAACTCCAGAAGCTTACCAGCAGGGAAGAAGGGAGTGAGAAAGACAAAGGAAAGGAGTAGCCAAAAGCACCCAGGGCTATACTAGGACAGTCCTGCTTAACGAACTTAATTTCCTTTTATGACAAGTTCACCCATCTAGCTGACAAAGAGAAGCCAGCAGATGTGGTGGATTTGGATTTTAGCAAAGTTTTGACACTGTCTCTTATAGTGTGCTTCTGTATAAAATGTCCAGCATGCAGCTGGAAAAGTCCATAATACACTGGGTGAGCAACTGGCTGATGGGTCAGACTCACAGAGTTATAGTATACTGAGATCACATCAGGCTGGCAGCCAGTCACCAATGGGGTTCCCTAGGTCTCAATTTTATGGCCAGATCTTCTCAACATTTTTATAAATGATCTGGACACAAGAATCAAATGTACATTAAGTAAGTTTGATCATGATACTAAACCAGGAGGAGCTCTGGACTCTTTCAAGAAGCCTTGCAGAGAGATCTCGATACACTAGGGAGCTCGGCAGTAAGCAATCATATGAAATTTAAATACCAGATTCTACAGCTGGGATAGTGTGTTCTTGGTTACACACATAAATTGGTGTATAAGAGGCTGCAAAGCAGTCCCAAAGCAAGAGATCTGGGAGTTTGGCTTGATGGCAATTTTAACGATAGTCAACAGTTTGCCCCAGCAGTCAAAAGGGTCAGCTGTGTCCTGGGAAACATCAAGCACAGCATAGCTACCTGGTTGAGGAAGGTGATTGTCCCACTCTACACTGCACCTGTTTGACCTCACCTCAAGTACTGTGTGCAGTCTGGGGTTCCTCAATATAAAAAAGACATCAAACTACTGGAGTGTGTCCAGAGGAGAGCAACCAAGAGGAGAGCAACCAAGATGGCAAAATGTCACGAGGGAAAGACTTATGAAGAGCAGCTGAGGTCACTTCGTTTGCTGAGCTTGGAGATAAAAGGCTGAGGAGTGACCTCATTGCAGTCTTCAACTTCCACCTTTGGGATGGGAGCAGTAGAAGAGATGGTGCTGATCTCTCTCTGGTGACCAGTAACAGGACACAAGGAAGTCAGATGAAGCTGCATCAGGGGAAGTTCAGATTGGACACCGGGAAAAGATTCTTCACTGAGAGGGTAGTCAGTCATTGGAAAAGGGTCCCCAGGGAAGCGGTCACAACGTCATGTCTGCCAGAGTTCAAGAAGCATCTGTACCACACTCTTAATAATAAGGATAGTTTTAGGTAGTCCTGCAAGGAGCAGGAAGTTCCTTATGGGTCCCTTCCAACTCGAGATATTCTATGACTCTATGATTAGCTGTCAGAGGTCTGAGTTTGGAGGAGAAACAAAACCCTGGCTACTAAAGGCTGTTCTGATGAGGCAAAAAAATTGACAGTTTTGCTGATGGTTTATTTTCAAATGTTTTCTTAATTAGGCCTTACAGTGACTGGTATTTATGTAAGATTCCAGAGTTCACTTTGTGAAGGAAAACACTTAAATAGTCTTTGGCAGCATAACATTGAACATTTTATTTCCCATTATTGCTGACACCTTCCTCATATCCACACACTGAAGGCTGTTCCTCCCAATGATGCTAAAAATTAGGTTCTGCAATTTGTGTTCAGATTTCTCCCTTATTCCTTGATCAATTTCACTAGAACATGTAAAAAAGGAAGAACTTAGAAAAATACACAAAAGTGAACAAATCTGAGTGAGCCCTTAAAGACAGCAAATTAGCATACAAAAGAGTGGCCAAAGTAATGCATATGAATATTTTTTTTGGATCTAGCTTGCCTTATATAAGCAGTTGCTCTGATATATCTGTACTATAGCTAGGATACAAATGATATTACTTGCTTATCTTTGTGCCTTATGTATCTTGGTAAGTTTCTATGGCATAGTGGGATCCTGCAGTACAGCACTGATTATTCTTGATTCAAAAGGATGTTAGAGGTCCTGTTACTGGCTACTGCAGAAAAAGAAAAATATTTCAAGCTGAATGAGAGTTTTTTCATACCATTATACATAGTGCTTTGTCTTCAGTTCAGTTTGTTCCTAAGTGCTCCATATTGCATTGCTGCAAAATACTACTTGTTGATTTCAATGAAAAGAGTTGCAAAAACGACCTTCTGTAAAAATCTGAAAACTGAGTTTCTAGAACGTCAATCCACTTACATTATGATTCTGGAAGACTTCCAAACACTCAATTTTCTTTTTCTTCATTGTGGTTGCAAGAAATGGCACGTAAAAAGGAACTATCCAACTGTTCCTTGAACACAGATACAGTTTTATGGAAATACCAGACCACTTTCACCATCAATTTCCTTTTAAATTAAATGCTTCTTATTTGAATTTGATTACAGATTTATTTATGGGGTTGTTTTATCCACAGAACACATTTGGCATTTTGTCAGACTTTTGGATTTATCTGTGGGAAATAAACACTTCAGCCAACACTTCAAAATGTATGAGGAAGTTTGAACTGAACTGTATACGTGATTTTTACACTAGAAATCCTGTGTAGTACACAGAGAGTTTTGCATAGTAATATCATAATTTTCCACTAAATTCCTCCTTTATCTCAATTTTTCAACATAGGTCTTTTAAAAAATCTTCAAATTTACATGTCTGAAAGAGAAAAATAACAGGAAAAAGAAAAACTCTATAGCTCTTTCTCATAACATTTTGCATATTATATTAGGTCAAAATTTTCTTTAAAAAATGTTACCATATTAATAAAACTGGTATGTTACAATTTCATGTCTTTTTTATGGATATTTTATACACTTTCCTATGAAGACAATACAGAGATTGACATTAAAAAAATACTAATTGACATTTTCTTAATATACTTTCAATTAGCAATATTTGCTGTAATGGAGAATGCCATTTGTCAAAATTCTGACAAATCCTGGGCCTTCTAGCAGCAGGCCAGATTTTACCAAATGTTGAAGTTGTGGAGCCTTTTCCAGTTATACATATATCACTCTATAAGAAATTAAGTATCCATTCAAGAACAACACTTCTTGGATTTCTATTATTAATATGTTGTGAGACTATACTTCAAATATTATCAACCCAAATCAGTTAAATTTCAAACCTGTTCACTACCCAGTTTTAGTATAAAAAGCTTAGTCAGTGTGACACTGACTTTTTGCCATTGCTTTGTGGCCCAGAACAATTTCTTTACATTGAAATGCATTTAGAAAAATTAAAACGTTTTATTTATTCTATTTTCATTCCTGTGATACTTTATTTGGTTTAGTGGTAAATTAATAAAATAAAGATTCACTAGACACTGGTTTGACTCATCATCTTTCTTCCAGTTAGCTTTTAAGGGGGTGATTTGTTAGACTTGTTGCCATCACCCTTCACATAATCTAGTAATAAATGAATCTATTATTAACATAATGAACGTGCTTAGTATAGCTTGAAAATTATAAGTAAACCATACTTTACATTGGTTTTTGAAAGCTCCTATGTTCTAGGACTTAGAAACTTAGTTATACATCTGATAACAGTTCTACAAGCTGAAAATAAGTCCACAATTTCATTCTGTTACATAAAAGGTAAGCATTATAATGGAATGTATAGATAGGTACAGAGAGAGCGGACATGTGAAGCATTTTTTTTTTTTCCAAGGTAAGGACATTCAACAATGTCATATTGCTTGCTGACCCACTTTATTAATCACCAGATGTTTTTCTCAATCCATTTTCACTAATTTCTGATCTGTGTTCAACATATTTGGTATCTGCATTGCCTCATTTCTATTATTGCTGCCACATACAGCCTGTTAATAGCCTTCTAATGGTGCATCACATATAGAAAAATATGTGTGTCAAAAGAATCAAGACTAGAGCCTCGAGAACCACTTATCTGGAAAAGTCACCTGCAAGATAAGTTTAAATCCAGGTTTCTGCAAATGCAGGATACATCCTTTAGTTGCTGGTATTCTTGCAATGGATGTCTGATGTTGATAATAACATACGTCACTCGGGCAAAATCAAAAGAGAAGACAAGCCAAATGAGATACACAATACAATCTCCAAGTATATAAAACACTGCCACAAACAAGAAGTAAGCAATCTTTCCTTTGTCTCCATTTCAGATATTATATAAAAAAAAAATCTCTTAATAGTGTAGATACTGAGGTAGATTGCACAGGTCTCTCCAGGCTCCCTCACTGGAGTTTTTTAAGGACAGATTACACTAACATCTGTCAGAAATGGCATAAGCACTTAATTTACAGGTATGATAAATATGACAAAAGTGAGCCCTACTAGGGCAGTGGTGTAAGGTAGGTGATCATCTAAGACATCTTGCAGCCCTACAATTCTAGAATTACAACTTCTATGAGAAGAGTTACATACAATTCAGTGAAGGAATCTGAACAATGATAAATTTGTCTCAGATTCGGTAAAAAAGTAATCTTAGAATTAATAAGATATATCCAGTCTTTCAGATAATAGGGCACATTACAAACTAAAGAAAGAGTGGAACAGGCCTCAGATGAGCAATACTGTAATAGAAGTGACCACAACAATGTTTCTGAATTTATATAGGATTAGATTCTATTATACACAAATCTAACTACTTAACAAATCTAATCTACTTAAGAAAAAAGAGAGTGCTGAATTAAAGGAAAGAAGGGAAATGCTTTTGTTCACCTTCAAATCTCTTCTCTTTTGGGGTAGAGATACTGGCAGAATTGGATAGCATGAGGAGAACGAATACACTTTATCTTGCCTAACATCATCCACCTTGTGCAGAAGATGCAATTTCTTTACTTATCTTTGGCATGCCATTTTTCACTCATTACATGGGATCTAAAAAAGCCCTCCAGAAATTCATGTTTGTGCATAAGCACATTACTAGCTGAAAACAGAAATATCTAGCTTAGATGAAACAGATATTGTTTATGCTAGGTTCTACTTTATGAGACTTTATGCCTCTCGTACTCTAGCACTGCCAGTCTAACAGTCACGTACATGGTCCTTTAACAGGCACTATTTCTGTTGCACATATCACTGAGCATACTACAGGCAGCCTGCACCCAAGGGTCATTTACTTCAATGGAATCCTTTTCTTCAACGTATATATTTTATGAATCATGACTTTAAAGATTTCTGTTCTCAGATTGGCTCCAAACAGGAAAGTGTAAATTCTGTTGTTAATTATATCTCTGCAATTTCAGTGGCTGCACAGGGACTGCACTGGTGTAAACATGATACATCAATGCACTGTGACAACAGCCCGATAGACCGTGACACCTCCATTTTACACATGCAAAAACGGCAATGGCAAAAGGATACTGGAAAAAATTAGCATTAATAATTACGCAGAATTTTGAAGCCATGACAAAATTTAAGTGTTATGATCATAATTATAGTACATATTGTTATCATTCATGATCATGGCAGTACTGGAAGAATATATTGTTACAAAATTGATTCTCACAGTAGGCACCAACTCCTACAAAAATTTTATATTCTGATCTTATTTTCAGGACAAACTGTTCTTACTTAGAAGAATGGAGAATACCTACTGCACTTGTGCTTATTTAATGACCGTTCTCTGTTGGATCATAATAGGCTTCTTTGTGCATTTCATTGGCCTTTTATCTGATAGATAAGTTCATGAAACCACCAGGTTTTACTGCTGATAAAACCTGTGTTTTTCAACCTAGTAATCCATCTTCAAGACTGAATACTGTTCCTTTCTCTTATTTCTGATGGCATTGTTTCAGATTCATGTACCAGTTGCGTATTTGCTGCACCTGTTTTAATTTTCATTATGGCTACTTTTAACTTTTCTTTGAGCCTATATTATACCAAAGAGAAAGACTTCTACTCTTGTACTCTTTGGAAAGAGTACTGAGATGAACATTCTTGAGGGAGCCTGTAGCCTTTTGCAGAGCCCATTCTTACCCTCTAATCTGGCTTCTGCAGTTCACTGATTTTTAATGTAGATGTAGACAATAATGAAAAAGGTAAATTAAAACAAATGTTGAGGGTTCAATTGTCCTAACACCTTGCCAACAAAATGCCTCAAAACAAACATTGGAAATTTGCTGACAAGAGATGCAATAGGTAACATCCTATCAATTTTGTCTCTCCTCCCCTGAGAAAGGTTATCACTCCCAGAAGCATAGCAACTCTTTTGGAGTCAGCAGAAGTTTAGTGTAGGAATGAAGAATGATGCTGAGCCATCTTAAGATACAGTCTTCCATTTAACATCTCCCATAAATCTGATCCTAAGGATGAAAATCAGGAAGTCATCTGACACAGGAATAAAACTGTATCAATGCAACGTTGTACAGATAAATGCAATACTGCAACAATCTCCAATTGAAAAATGTCTATTTTCTTACCCATTGCAGACAGAAGACACAGAAGAATGAGCAAAATATTGCTTCTACTAAGCAGCACTAATTAATTTTATTTTGCATATGCTGATGCTCTAAAATGAACCGCTACCTCCCCTCTACATGGGAAAACTAAAAGAAACAAAGGCTGAGCGATGTGGTTGATGAGAAAATAATTCTATAACTTGACTACCAAGAGAAGGAACAATTTATATACTTATACTGGAAATACTGGGGGCACTCTAAAGAATAAAATCCTATTGCCAACTATTGCAAACCTTGAGGCTGAGACTGACATCTCTGCTAATACTCTTGACCACAAGACATCCTGCTAGTATTTCAGTCTTATGCATTTAAGTAGCAATTAAAAATTAAAAAAAAGGCATTTTTCTTTCAGAGTGAGTGGGAGACCTCACAGCCTGATGTTGCTTCAGAAAGACCGCTGAAAAATGCACTGAACTCGTCGCCCCAAGGGCATGACAAACCATTGAGTCCTGCTTCTGATCATACAACAGGTCTTGCCAACAGCCAGTTAACACATCATAACTGATGGCTAGCTCATCACCTAGTACTTCCTAAAGAGGGAGTAGAGAAGATTACATAAACATTTAGATATGACTTGTTGACCAAGTTTTGGACTAAGGTAAGATCCAGCCACACCCTTCCTCTCTGAGAAGGAGCTTTGAAAGCAATGGGGTCTGTCCTGAACCTTGTAACTCAACAGGACTGCCTCCCTCAGCCACATAAAACCAGTTAAGAGAAACAGCTCTGTGTTTCCAACCTCCACCAACATTTTGCCTGTCCTTTTGACATCATCAGTAAGGAAGAAGGTAAATCTTTGTAACCGTAGTCCTTTCAGGCACTCTTCAACCTATGTAAAGAATAACTCTAGTTTTGCATAAATGAGAAGCGGTACCACTACTAAAATTTCTGGACATATTCCAAATCTACTTTCAAAAAGAATGAGCAACTCACCTTAAGTCAATAATACAAGGCAGAAATGTTGAATGATATGCCCATTTACCAGATTTAAGATTTATTGATTTGTGACGCCCAAATGCCAAAAAAGTAATCAGTTAATTGCATTTTAAAAAAATGTTTATTGACTGATACTTATTTCTTTGAAGACACAAAGCAGTAGGATGGAGCGTATCTGTGATTGGCCATTGGAATGGGCTGCCCAGGGAGGTGGTGGAGTCACCGACCCTGGAGGTGTTTAAAGGGAGACTGGATGAGGCACTGAGTGCCATGGTTTAGATGATGGTTGGTGTTAGTGTTGGTGTTAGTGTTAGGTTATAGGTTGGACTTGATGATCTCAGAGGTCCTTTCCAACCTTGTGATACTGTGATACTGTGATACTGTGTGTTTTCAGAATACATAAAGAAGGAATTGCAGAGAACTTTAAGTTTACTGTTGCCATGTAAACTGATTAAAGGTGTCCACTCATCTTTATCTGGACCAAAGTCATTAGTTATTTTGTTGCAGTCTGCTTATGGTAACACATATGCTGTGTTTTTCCCTAACAACAAAAAAAGTATGAGCTTTAAAACTATGTCAAAGAAAATAAGATTCTTAAAATATTTTCATACGTACTTAGTACCTGAAGATGACCAAATCACGTCATCCAACCTGAACAGCTAAGAATATTTTGCTAAGCTATAAACAAATATTAAAATAAAAAGAAAAAGAGACTGATTTTTGGTGGTATATTTATACACATTTTAGCTGCAGTCTTTAAAACTACTCTTAAATCATACATAAAAGTATAGGATCATAATGCTGATTCTCTAATTGAATATAAAGAGGTAAAATGCAGCTTATAATGTCATTTGGATGTGCTTATAGACTACTAAAATAGGCATATATACAGTTTATAATATATTACAAAAGTCTCATTTTATTTCCAATCATTTTGATTTGTGATGTATATTTGAGTATATTATTTGTAAAATACTCAATATTCATGAATATTAACTGGAAAATAATAAAATGAAGATAAACAGAATACATTTAGCTGTATGAGTAACTGTATGTTCATAGGCCACCCTTGTTTTTCAACAAGACAGATTTCTTTAATCAGATTTAAAAATAGAAAGAATGAGGTGTTCACGGAAAACAGCAATCTTGTATGATGTGAAAAATGCTATATTTCTTCATGGGTAGACAAAATCTTATGTAGGACAACAGGCTTTTAACTAGATGCTGGTTTATGAATGTAAGTCATTGAGGAAATTATGGAAGTGTAAAAAAACACCACAATGACTTGCCGTGTATGTTCAGTCTAGTTTTTCTTACAGATGAGGTTCTTTATTTCTTCATTTTGGTGTCCACTTTTTCACTTTTGTATTATGAATTCAAACATATACATATTGAATTTGGAAACATTAGAAAATATTTCACTATAAGAAAAAAACTGAGATTAACTATTTAATTTTGAAGGGATGCTCTATGCTATTAATCACGTAGATAATTTAGAGAAAAAATCATGCATTCAGTATTAAGTTTCAATTTTTCAGAATAAACATTTCTGACTGCCAAAACCCCCATTTCAGAATAAGCTGACTCTGATTTGCAACAGTGTAGATTATATACAAAAAATAAATGTTAATTTAACTATCTTATTAAATAATGTAAAATTACACAGTTCCCACCTAGAAACGTGAATTCATTCACATTTGTTCCCACAGATGGAATAAATCCTCTTTGGTTTGATCTTACCTTAAGCTGATCTATTTAGTAGCAAGTAACACTTTCAGTGTAAAATTAAGAACATGAAAATATTTGGACTGCCTGTCTTCTTGGTAAAAGCATATTATGATATTCTGGGGAATTAAAAACCAAATGACTGAGTTCATGAACATACAAAATACCATATTTTCCATAACAAGGCATACCACAAAATTCACCTTTAGGTACCGAAACATAAGAAGCATTTTGAAAGCTTTACAGTACCCCTTTCTGCCTCACAATGACATAATCACAGAATTGAGGTTGGAAGGACCTCTGGAGATGGTCTCATCCAAGTCCCCTGCTCCTAGGAAAGTCAGCTACAGGACTTTGCTCAAGATGGTGCCTCAGACGGGTTCTGCAGAATGTAACCACACATATCTTCCAGATTTTCCTATCCTGAGCACTTCATTGTTTTATTTCTTCCTTGGGTGTCCTACGTGTTACAGATAAGCAGTGAGGTGCCCTAGACCTTTCCTCATTCTTTTAATGAGCACGACCTCTTAAGTATGCATAATAAAAGCATATCAGTTTAGACAAGCACACAACATAGTGAAAAAATACAGGTGCCCATTTTCTATAAAAAAAGTCTTGCGGTTAAGTAATTTGGTTTGTAGGAGACACTCTAGTGTTCTTCAACCAAAAAGCGTGACAGTGCACACTCCAACAATGACAACCTAGTCATCCAGGTGGAATCGTGAACAGACTGAGACGGAGCAGGACTACTTTCCAGTCTTTTCACTGAAGTCATGCCATTACACAGAAAAGAATGTATCATTTGCCAGGTCACAGGAAGAAACACAAGAATAAACTTGAGATTGTATTACTGTGAAGGGGTGTCACCCAGCCCAAGAAATTCTCACAAACTTTGAAGTAATTAAGGTCACTAAATAATATACACCAAGTGCATTGGAAACATAATAGAGATATTCTACCACAGTAGCCTGAAGTCAAGCCGCTTCTAGTTTCTCTTTGGCTTTATTAAGCTTCTTTTAAGTTGTAAAAGAAGAAGTCTTGCTTTAGAACGAAAGGAAAAAAAAGAGCTGCCTTTCATTTCAAGTTACTCTCTCAAGCTCTGATCATCAAAATACCGAGAATAAAACAAACTTATAAATGTGATCAAACTAAATATATCAACATACCCCAATGTGCATACTGTATACTTCCAAGGTTTGGAGAAGAAAGCTGTCCTTCAAATTTAATTAGCAAAGGAATTGTTAATTTCAAAGAATGTGGTATAGTAAAAAGATTTCTAACCTGGCCAGAGGAGCATTCTTCTGATGTGCACATGAAGCAATCCCTAAAAGGCTGTGCTGGAAGATTCTTTTCCTCTGAAGGACTTACTGCACTACTTCATTATTTCTTTTGGTCACAGTATTAAGCAGTAAGGGAAGCCACTAGTAACAGACTGCCAGCTAAACTCTACATTGCTGACCATCAAATTTTCCACTCACTTAACTGATCTCGATACACGGGTATTAGTCTTATTGAAAGGACAGTAGTAGGTTAAAACAAAGTCAATACGGTTTTAAATATTTTAACTGAACAGCAGTGTATTTTAGGAAACACCTTTACCTATCAGACATTTCTTTACATTATTTTAGTCTTTAGCTATGCATCTCAACACTTTTTCATCATTAATGAATTTTGTAATAACAAGATCTCTGTGAATCTTGTATCACACAGAAGCTGAAGTAAAGACGGATGAAAACACTTGACCAAGATCATGTCCCAGGAATGCCAAATATATAAGGTAATGATTGCATGTTCTATGATTGTCTTGGTTATATTCACTAGCTGATCGTTCCTATATGAAGTTACTAGAAATTAACAGGGATCAATCTAAACCAAACTTGCTTTTAAACAACATACCCACTGTACTGATTAAAATGCAGCAGTTAAACATTTGTCTGTCTTCAGTCAATATTAAATAAGTGCTTTGCTTAACGATGAATCTGGAAAACTTTCCCTGTTATACATCTGTCTTTCACTTGTGAGCTAGAGGAATAGAGTGGGCAGGAAGATACAGAGAGCAGGATTAAATCAGCTAATCTTATGACTGCTTACAGTAAATAGCTATTGGATTGTTTTTCCAATTAAAAAATAACAAAAATAGGCTACTGCCTGGTCAGGAAGAAAAAAATAAACCCAAACACCTGTGTCTGGCATATGAACAGATGGGTGAATGCTGCTGCTGATTCAACTGTTGTATGTTCTGCACATAATTAAACAAGCAGAACAAGTTGTATGCGGAATCTACTGTGGAAAGCCTACTGTATAATTAATTTGCTTTATTTTCTTCTCACTGTCTTCCTTTTACCACCCTTTTCTCATTCAGGAAGGGTTGGGAGAGCAAAGGAATTTCTGTGTTTGTCTTATATTATCAATGCTGACTGTTGATATGATATTTTGGTTAGGTAGGGAACAACCCTTATTTGGCTTGAATGAGAAAACAGCTCTACACTGATTTAAATAGACCAGATGCTTATTTTCAGAGGGAAGACTGCAAAGGAGAAAGTAAGAAGTGCATTAGGTGAAGTTTTTAACAGTCATTGTTAATCAGCTCAACATGTTGTTAACTTCCTTGTCCTCCATCTACAATAATGATTTAAAGCAGAATAATTTTATAGTAGAAGTACTTTGGAGTTAATAGAAACCTATGCTCAGTTATCTGGGATTAAAATCCACAAGGATACTCTAAGTTGCTGACGTCTAAATGATATCAAACGTTTGAATATGCAGTTTGGAAGAATACAATCTCTGAATGTTTGCCTTTCTGTTGTTTAAAGGTATACAATGAGATCTGGAAAGTATAGAAAATGTATTTACAATTTCCCCATTTATTAGGAAATTTAATTTATTTTATCATCTAATGATGCAGCAGCACTATGCCATGGAAGCTGCAGGTAGCAAAATGTTAGTTCATGTTTCATTCAAGAACTTGTGCAAGGTGAGACGAGATAAACCAACTTCTTGCAGCTCAGTTTGAATCCAAACTGAACAATTTTATGCTGCTTCATTTCCTACTCAATGTAGCGATAGATGTTTTGGCCCTTTGGTCTTCTCTATTTATAAAGTGCACAAGCTTTGGCATACTTAACCGTCATGCTGCTCATAACTGAGAAAAATGCCATCTTTATCCTTTGTCTTCTTAAAAGAGTAGTCTAAAAAAAATAAAAAATCATATAAAGTATTCCAAGTGAGAGTAAAAAACTATGTTCTGCATTTAATCATTGATCTAGCACTACATGAACAAGAAGATAAAAATCCCACAGCCTTGCTGCAAACCTGTCAGAAAACATAATAAGCTGTAATTAAAATTATATAGACAAATCACTTTAAATCAGAAAGCAGAGGTATCAAGTAAACTACTTCTGACAGTGTTGGGTCCCCTGTCTTTGGATAAGTTTTGTCTTCTATATATTAACTCTCCAAAGTAACAGCAAACTGAATTTGTTACAAAGAATGAGAGAGGACTTTCCAAGATCTAGGATCTTTTTTGGGCCTTACTGCTATACTTGCTTGAGTGGTAACATATTTCATATGTAATCTACTGTTAATATGGAGCAGTTTTAGTCTGATACTGTGCTGCTGCTAAAGAAAACGGTGCCCAATAGCACCATGATGCAGCTGTTCGGGGAGTAGAGAGTGTAATTAGAGACCTGATCTAACTAAAATCAAAATTACTAAATCCCTCAAATGATGTTTTTGTCAGATTAGCAGAATTTCTGCAGTTCACAGCTAATCAGACTAAGTCAATTGGTCTTCTCTTCAATTGTCCAGTAAGACTGACAATACCTTTCTGAGCAAAGAGGACTTTAATAAGAGAAGCAAAAATTTCAAAAGCTGTAAGATATTGATCAGTCTACAAGAAAAAAAGTTGCAATGTTATATTGGCTCAAAATATTTTATGCTGAAATGCAGTATATGCCATAATATACAGCTATTTACTGTTCAATATGAGTGAATGTTGTTTGTGTTGCTTTTTAACATTCTGAGACTTCTTGAAATTTGTATTAGAGTGAAAGCAAATGGTGAGGCCTACCACTTCTCTCTGTTACTAAATATGTGCTCTGTTTTTGGAAAAAAAATTAAAAACCAAAACCTTTCTAGCTTAAATTTGGGGCTTAAAGAAGCTAAGAAAAAACAGATGAAATAATATAGGCTTTAGAAAGCATTTTTAGCCCTTGAAGCAGGAACTGGGTACTTAGCAAGACCAGCAATATTGCATTATTGGCTGGGAGAACCTGAGTGCACCACCACACTGAGTTCTAAAATTGAAAAACATGTACATACATTTGGCATAAGGCTGCTGCTGAGTTTATTATCATCTGCATCAAATAACTAGCATATTCCATTTGTGCCACTGCGAGCCTGTTTTTCTTACACTTCTTCACCTTATGTTTTCAGTAAAACTGCTTGTGTGCATGCTGCTCTATGTGGGAACTGAAGAAACACCATTTACAAAGTGATAGAAGTGCCAGATTGACTACTTACCCTAAATGCAGTTAAAAATCTGGGGTAAAGAAAACTCTTCAGAAAGATTATAGGGGTATTTATTTGGCACAAATAAATTAACTAAAGCAAAGTGATATGTGCTTCCCTTAAAACTAAAAGAAGAACTCACAATCTTAATAATAAGCATCATCCTCTTCGGCTAGTTCAGGAAGAGTGCTTTTCATCCACTTCAGCAAAAGAAAGAAATGGTCAGTCATGCCTTGTCTTATGTCTGCCACGAAATGGTATTTGGATCTGTGTTTTTCACAGCAACTGCTGTTGAGCAAAACTTGCACCCTTCCCCAGAAGGCAGGCATGTATAATCCTGTTATTTTCCAGATGGATGAACAAAAGAGGTTGCAGAAGATGGTTTCTGACAGTGCTGGGAACAAAACTCAGGGGCCAAATCACCTATCAGATTTACATAAAATGTATTTAAAGCAAGAGAAAATGTATTTGCTGAAGGTGTTTTGAACAGCTGCTGAGTAATTCAGCAGCAACACAGCACGCTACACCCCAGCTCCCACATTCACATCTTTCATTACTACTTGTCCCCTGGATGCTGGCAACTCTGACAAGACAATGTGAACTGTAGGGGTGAAAAAACAATTTCTGTGACAAGGTATAGACCCCTAGTTCCTGGAGTTCTCACTAAAATCTATCAGTTCAGTAGGAAGTCATATCCACCATTAAGGCAAAAGGCTGACCCACACTGTGAACCGCATAGGAGCTGTACAAAAAAAAAACCCACAGGGACACATATCCCAAAGCACACTTGTGAACTGGTACTATATAAGCAGTCTTCCCCCAAATGGGGAAACATACAGAGAACATATGATACTGCAGTTGAGAAAAGCCTCTATAAAAAGGCAGCCAACAGGCTGTAAAGAGGGTTTCTTTTTAATGTACTCCAAACCTCTACATTACAAACACACTCGGAGTGTGAACTAAAATGCATATTTGGTAGTATATAAAGTTTTGTCATTTCATATCAAAATACAGGCTTTCCACAGACCCAGATAACTTGTTTTCAAACTACCTTAAAATAGTTAATATATCTTGAAATACCTTGTAATGCAGCAGATGGTTTTTGTGCCTCTGGAAAGACAATAGCAGCAGTAGAGCTAGATATTAATTACTTCTCTATGTTCAGTATATGCTAGCAATTATAATGTGAGTACAAGAACTCTAAAATATATTCATCTTTACCTTCTGTTGAACAACAGAAGAATAAAATATTATCCAACACAAGGCAGCACTAGTTACAATTTAAAGGAACTACAGAGGTCAAATCTTTTTACAAAATTTTGCCCATGCAACTACATATGCAAGGAATGTAGAAAAACTACTTTTTGTATCATTTCACAGATCATTTTGTGTAGGATTGACCTTGACAAGTTGCCAGATGCTCCCCAGCCACTATCTCACTCTATCTCCTAATATGACAGCTGGGGTGGGGGAATAAGATGCGAAAGCTCCTGGGTTCAGATAAAGAAATGGAGACCACTTACGAATTTACCATAATGGGCAGAACATAGATGGTATGTTGAAAATTAGTTTAATTTACTGATAGTTAAATAGATTTGGGGGGTGAGAAACAAAGACAAAATATCTCCCCTTCTTCCAATCTGAACTTCACTCCATACCCAACTCCTGTATCTCCCCATGCCAAGAAGTGCAGGAACGGGATGGTGAATGGAGAGCTGTGGTCAGTCCACAACTGCTCATCTTTGCTGGCCTTTCCCCCTTACAATTTTCCCTGCTCCAGCACGGATTTCCAAGGCCACAGTTCCTTCACAAAATGCCCACCTGCTGCAGCCCATGGGCTGCACTGTGTTTACCTGCTCTGGCCTGGGGTCTTCACAGGCTGCAGATGAATTTCTGCTCTGTTGCCTGGAGCACCTCCTCCCCTCTTCTTCTCTGACCTTGGTCCTATCCTTACAGAGGCCACTCTACAGCCCCTGGGCACTGCACCCCATACTCTTTCTATAAACTTTGCATGTGCTTTGCTAAAAGATTAAGCTTTTAACATGTGGTCAGAAATCTACTAGCTGAAAACCTAAGTAAGTAAGTGTCTTGTTGTACAACCTTGTCAGTACCAGTATGAAAGCAAGCCTTTGGAAACTAGTCTTAGCTTTATTTGTTTTGGACTGCATGATGTGTTACTAGCATAAATCTGCACACCTAACCTATTTCTGGTGAAGGTGTCTGCCCTGTAGTTTCTGCTACATTTACCCCTACCTTAAAATTCCAT
The DNA here is from genome assembly GCA_033556795.1 of Tapera naevia. NCBI lineage: Eukaryota > Metazoa > Chordata > Aves > Cuculiformes > Neomorphidae > Tapera > Tapera naevia. The sequence goes on along the minus strand of JAUMJJ010000079.1, from coordinate 10,285,277 downwards.
CTGCATTCAGCATCCAATGAAGTGCATTTTTATTTAATTCTGTATTTCTAGCCATGTGAAGGACAAGATCATGTAATGGTCACAAAATGACACAGCACCTTTGGTTGAAGGTGATCATAGATATAAGAGCAGCATCAGTAACTACATAGGAAATAGATCAAGAAAGCTGAAGCGAGTGGGACAGAAGGTAAGCACTACCTAATGGTGAGCAAGCAGACAAGAAAGACACATGGAAAGTTTATGGTCTAATAAAAAGCCACGTCAATGTTTGCTTCAAAGAACAAGCAAAGGATAATAAAGACAGTCAACGTGCTGGAGGGATGAAGAGAAAAAACTTTCCCCACCTGAATTATCTACGTTCCAGAATACAAATTCATCACATAATTGATGTACTTCAGTCAAAGGGAGAGAAATACCTTCCTTTCTTGGTTGTGTTCCTTCAATAAGTTTCTTCCCTGCTTTCAGAAAGATGCAGCTCACATCTCTCTCTCTCTGACTTGACTGCTAAGGAGGACTATTTAACATAGGTATGTGTAAAGTTTACTAAATACTCTCTTTAATCAAGTAGTTCAATTTGCAGCACCAAGTTTTCTTACTGCCTAAACCAGCTTGTTTTGGAACAAACAGCTGTCTGACATCCTCTTTTGTTCCTTTTTCTCTGCATATGTGCAAACTATGTATTAAGTATCTGTATGAAATTTCTTTAGAGTGCAAGAAATCATAAAAATAAGGTTGTAGCAATTAAAATAAAAAAATTAAATGCAGAATAACCATCACTGTTTCTTCCTTCCCTTGTCTCACACAAAAAATATTTCCAATGATCTGTATGAAACAGAGATCCTAAGTTTGTATAGCTGAGGTCCTGTGATGATTTTTGGGTTACAGAGCTGGACTGTGCATAGTACAAAATACAAATCATGTACCGGGATCTCAATGCCACATTTTTTTTAATCTGTTTAAATTCTTAACTTGCCCTCAGAACACTTAATCCCTTGAACGTCTTTCTGAGATAGGTAAGTGCAAACAGATTTGTGCAATCTAAGTAATGAGCTAAGATTAACAAAACTCTTCAAAATCACATAGAAAGTTTGCTGCTGAGCTAGGAGCCGATCACCTAGACTGAGAAGAACTGTTCCCAGCTCCTCAGCACAGAGGAGAAAACCCAGCTAACCCCGTGGCAGTCTGGACTGCATGACATCACTTCTTGTTTCACTGTGGAGTCCTGCCTTCTGATTCCTCTACAATTATTGGTACTCATGAGGTGTATCAAAGAGAGATCAACTGGATTGCTGGGAGATATGTTTTCCCTCTCTTTCCACCACTTTTTTTTTGATACTCATGCAAATCCTAGCTGCCAGCTGTTTTTTTAATTTTTATAATTTTTAATATCCACAGAGCAAATAGAACTTCCTATTGCTTTCAGCTAAAGCAAACCTGTTAAGAATTTTGAACTGTTACCAGCACACTGAACCAATTTTATTTCTATATTGATCTTCCACTCAAGAAACAATTGATTTGAGAAAGAAAAGTTAAAATAAATTGCTTCGCCTTCATAGAGCTTTTTTTGCTTTACGTCTTCAAAACTCACAAATACTCAACAGTGTAAGAAATTATTATCATCTCACTGCGTAGAAAGAAGACAATATTACACTTTCATAAGCTATTTGGTAATTTACTCTGTTGCTATAATTCTATGTACTGTGTAAACCTAACAGAAATGTAATAGTTGTCTTAAAAGTCCTCTGTGAAGTACTGGGTAACTAGATGAGGTAATGGATTTTAAAGAATTCTGTTTTTACTTTAAAAGTAAATAAATAAATACAGAAAGTATCAAACATTGCACAATATTGAAAAAATATCCTTCAACATACCATATTATCTTATATTTTAATAGTTTATTGTTCCCCCCGTAATCCAGTGACTCCTTTTTCATTTAAGTCACACATATCTGCATTGTTTCATGTACAATACAGTAGTACAGAAGCCCCTTTGTACTACCATGTATGTGGAAGAAATGTTGTTCCTTCCAAGCACATCAGGACTCTGCTTCCCGCTTGTTTGCTGGAGCAGAGGGAACAGCCAAGTATTTAGAAACCTTTCCTATCTTTTTCACACATTCTCACCCGGCCACAAGTTGAAAAAGTGAATAACAAGAGATCATGGATCAGAAACAATCTGTCTAGAGAAACTGCAGTGAGTAAGTAATCCCATCAGCAGTATTTGGAATACAATTCTCTACACAGCACACAGGAAAAAAAGGACTGGCACACTTGAAAGGATCAGTATGCACCATTAAAGCAGTGTTTCCTTTAATCCATGAAGGAAGAGTTCTAAAGAGCTTAGCAAAACTCTGGAAATTTAGGTTAAATGCAGTTTAGAATTTCTATGATATAATAAAAGAACACTTCTAAATGCGTTAATAGTAATACTGTTGAAAGGCAATTCACATCATTTTCAAAGCAGACGTATCCGGAAAACAGAAATTGGACGATACAGACTATTAGAACTTTAATCTTTCTATTATATTTACAAAAATAGAGAGATTCTTCAAAACTTGGAATTTTGAAATTATAACAAAAGCCAAATCTAAAATTAAAAGGTAATAAAATTTGCATTCATTATATTTTATAATGTATATCTCAATTTTGGTAAATCCATAGCTCATGTCTTCAGAAGATGCAATAAACTGTGACATGGAGCTTCAAAAAAATCACATAAACTAATAACTGCTATTAACAACATCAGTCACAGAGAAATAAATAACTATAGCAATTATCAAGAATACATTGAAACTGTCTCTTTAATATGATTATTACTCCTAGAGCCTTCTTTGGAAAATGAGATTTTCTGGTTATTCTTGTTTCTGAAAATTACACTAGCTATTATTTATGTCATTTTGATAAGAGGAGCTTCAAAATAGGAAGGTTTTAGAATGTTCTGAATTATACAGTACTCTAGTCATGCTTTCTGAAGGTTATAGCATGAAAAACTAGCAATCTATTCACATATCTAATGACTAGTTTATTTGTAATATGCGTAACAATGAAATACTGGACATACATTAGATATCACCATGGTCATTAAACATCTGATCTTTTTTAAACATGCGAATATTGATATGACAAAGTATGTAAGTGTCCCTTATTAGTTCTATTTCTTTTTTCCCATGTAAACTCTAGTAGGAAAATCACAAAGAAAATATGCCTTGAACCACTTAGTATTTCTTTACAATCAATAATCAATAGCAATGGAATACTGGGTATGAATTCCTGTTCAACTTTAACATGAAAAAAGGACATAGTAGAAACAGTAGTCAAACCTGACAATACTCATTGTATTTGCAAGTATGATACTCTACTTTAGAGATGGAGAATGGTGGAAATGCAACATAATTATTGGTCAGGAATGCACCTTAACCACTGGAAAAGTTAAAAAAACCTTTCTATTCAACCACTAGGCTTTACAGGCACTCTTACTAGGACAGTCATTATAGAAACTATAAAGCCTGACTCATGTCAAAATGATAATTGACAAGACAGAATTGGCTTCAGATGATTTCCTTTTTTGCTCATTATCATAACACACTTCTTTGCATGTCTTTTACATCAATGAAAAATAAAATCTTCAAGTCTTTGTAGTGAATGATTAAACATTTTACATAGTTATGAGACAGTTACGACTGCAGGTAAGCAAAATAACACTTCAAAATAAGAAACAAAATCATAACTATTTTCAACATAAAAGTTTTCTAGTAAGTGACACAACTTTATTGAAATCGAAGGTCATCTCTTGTCACAGGTTTGAAGAAAGGAGATCACAACAATCTTTCTTCACATATAATATATATGCCTATAAATAGATCTGTTCCTAGGACACAATGCTTGTGCAAACAAAACCACAGATTGGCAGAATTTATTTCTTGTGCTGATTTTCGAATAATATATTGTTACACTAGAAGTTTCTAAATGAGACAGAATTTACCAGCTGCCTCTTCTTTTAGGATAAGTTAGTTCATCCTGCAAAGATAAATGAAATCCAAACTGAAGCACTGCGGAAGTTACTGTGATTTTTGTGTGTTACCTGATTTTGCTTTATTATGCTAAGCTGAACATTTCTATAAATATAAATACCCTCACTAGTAATACCAAAGAATGATGTATGCTACATTCTTAAAATAGATAATCATATAGAATTGTAGATTCTACAATTCTTGAAGCAGATTCTAATATAGGTGGAAATAAGATATATCCTTGATTCTTACAGGGAATACAGTCATCTGTAGCATCTCTTGTTCTATTAAGTAAAAAATTCTGGTGGATGATGCCTTGAGGAAGAGAGGTTAAATTATGCTCTCTTTTTTACAAGACACTGAAGGGCAGACAAGAATTTACTATGTCAATTTCAAGCTCAAGTTCAGAGAATCTTTTTGAGTTAAAAGTCAGCATTTGCCCCCAGACAGAATTTGATTTAATAGAATGCCAGATTTGACATTAAATTTGATTACATAAAATTAAGAAAAAAATTTTTAAAATTTGGTGGTCAACAGGATATTGAAAGATGTGTCATACTAACAGGACTTAAGAAAGAGAAATCTGTTTACAATTCAAGTAACTTTGTCACTGTTTGCACTATTATTTTTCATGGTACTAGAGACATTTGTAAAATGACCTCCTTTTAACATTAAGGCTAAGATCAGAACCTTGAATTTTCAAGCAGATTTGAAGTTGCAGTAATAACAATAGAAAGAAGAGGTTGTCAATGGGGAAAAAAGATTCTGAGAAAGAAATAAATTTTGCTTTTGCAAGCCCATTCTTTTGTGTTTTCAGAATGCTCATCATTTAAACACTAACTTAAAGACAAGCTGCCAACTTTTAGCTAAATGGCAAAAAAAGCCTAGGGAACAATAATAGTCTGAGTACTTAAATTAACTTTTAATTTTTTGCCATAACTCCACACAGTTACACAGACAAACTCATTTAGACTAGATACCTAACTTAAAAGCAGGAAAGGTTAGATGGAGCGTTTATCACTCTTTAGATTTTTTTCTTAAATGACACCGATAATCAACAGCCTCAAATTTATTCAGTATATTTACCTTTGAAATGCAATAAATACACTTTGCCTTTCTTATGTGGATTCTGTGGCTTCAGGTAGTCATAGAATTGCATCTGTGACTCAGTTCAGTATGATGGAGGTTGCGGATCAACACTGAGAAGAGCTATGGATGCCTACCACTTCAAGAAAGGCAGCTGACAGTGCTGTAGCATGCTATTCAGTATCACTGAACTGTTGGTACAGTTTATATTTAAAAGTTTACGTTGATATGAATATGAATGTTGGAAGAGACTGAAGAAAAATCACACCTAGCAAAAGAAGTGATTAAACCTACTTTAATGCTTTTTTTTCAATCAGTTGTTTTAGCTTCTGGAGTACTTATACCTAGCAATGTATGACATTTACTGCAGCTCCCTAACTGTAGCTCTGGAAATAAGAAATGACAACAGTTACCACTATTATGTTAATATAGCTCTCTATCTGAGACAAAAAGTAGAATTACATGCTATGAGTGGGAACTTGAACGCATTGTGACACCATATACTACAAACTGGTCTGTAGTGAGCCATTTGGGAATAAACTATCCAAAATCAGTACTGATAGAAATTCAATTTCATTTTAGAACAAATCTACCCATCTTGAAATTATAAAAATCAAAACAAAAGTATAATTGCATTCTTAAAAATCACATTGTTTAACAGAGAAGAAAAAAAAACATGGCCAAAGCACATGGCACTTCTGTCTTCCCCTTAACACAACAGCCATAAAATGAATTATGTATGTTGAGGATAATTGCATATTAAAAAAAAAGGAGAAAGAAGAGAATTCTTAAGTCAGTATATACAGTATGGATCTGTTAAGAATGTAGTCTGCAAGCATTTATTATAGAAATGTTATTTAGTATGTGTATTCCACCAGGATAAAAAAATTCCACCAGGAGAGATAAAAATCACCAAATCCAATGGGACCTACAGTTCTTCTGTAATTGAATGAAGCCATCAATCTGGTCATGACCCAAATAAGACAGAGATGCAACAGTTTTTAGTCAAAATTCTGGACTAGATTCAGAGTTATTAACCACCCAGCTATCTGCTGGAGGAACAATTCAGCAGGGCTCAAGCCATCTGGAAGATTTCCAGAGTGCTTTGACAATCCCATGACACAGGTTATCAAGGAGCCGATCAGTGCAGGTGTTCTGTTAGACCTGTTACTTAACAAAGAAGAACTGGTTGGAGAAATGAAGGCCAGAAATGGCATTGACTGCAGTTACCATGAGGTGGTAGAGTCCAGGGTTCTATGAGGAGGGAGCAAAGCAAAAAGCAGGAGCACAACACTGCACATCAGAGAAAAGACTTTGGTCTCTTCACAAATATGCTTGGAAGAAACCCATAAGACATTGCCTTTGAGACAAGAGTATTCTGGGATATCCGATCGATGTTCAAATATTACCTCCTACAAGCTCAAAGAAATCAAGTAAACAAAGCAGGAGGCCTGCATGGGTGAACAAGGAGCTTCTAACTGAACTCAGATGTAAAAAGGAAGTGCAAAAGTCATGGAAGCAAGGGTAGGTGATCCAGGAAGTATACAGAATTGCTGTCTGATCTTGCAGTGATAGGTTTAGGAAAACACTTGACTATAGCATGTAGGGCAACAAGAAAGGCTTCTACAAGAACACCAGACACAAAAAGAAGTCTGAAGTCACTGCCAAATGGGAAAGGTGATCTGCTGACAAAGGACCTGGAAAAGGCTGAGATAACTCAGCCTTTACTGGCCAGACTGTACTTCAGGTCAAAGGAGGTAATTTTCCCTGTCCCTTCTGCATCAGTGAGACCACATCTGGAGTGCTGTATCCAGTTCTGGATTCCTAGAAAGAGATGAACTTACAGAAGTGAGTTCAGCAAAAGTCAACAAAACTGAGTAAGAGACTGGAACCTCTTTCATATATCCAAAACCTGACTGGACATGATCCTACATGCTTTCTGTGACTCTGCTTGTGCAGGACTGTAGGACAGGGTGATCTCAAGAGGTCCCTTCCATCATAAATGATCATGTAATTCTGTGTTTCTGTGTTCTTGAGATATTCCTGTAAGGTCAGTTAAGAAGACCCAGTCTAAATCAGAGCATGAAGGGTATAGAAACTAAAACATCTGCTCTTCTAGTCAGTAGCTAGTGAACTTGAATAGCCAGAACAGTTGGTTTGCTGCCTTTGACAGATCACTTATGAAATACTGAATACTGTTGCTGAATGAAAACAAAAGTTGTTTCCGAAAGTGATAGATGTTCCTAAATGCACTGAATGTTCTGTTCACACATTACGTCTGAAACAAACAAAATAAAAAAGTAATAATTTCTATACTCTTTATGAGAATCCAATCTCTTATTTGAGTTATTTCAGCTAGCAGGTCACACACTATAATTTAACTGGTTGATTCTAATGTTCCATCAAATGGTCAGTTCTAAATGGATATATAAGTATTTATATGCACTAGTTAGATGTAATGCATGTATATGGGACTATTAGTTAGACTGAATAACAGATACAGTAATTTAACAATGGAAAACTGTAACAGCTAGGTTGATGGAACTGGGATTAAGGTATTTTCTTACACAGGCATATATTGCACAAACCTTCCAACCTTACAGTGTCAAATGCCATGATGCTTTTATGAAATATGTATACATTACAAACTGTACTGAGTGCTTTACTGTTTTTACAAGGTCATATAAACTGTCATCAAATGCAGATAATTTCAGTGAAGAATAATCTCTATGAAATCCATTTTTAGGTTTTGTCACACTAAGCCTTGTGCAGAGTTACCATGATTTGCAATTTCTATTAAAAAACGCAGTAAATATAAATGTGTATAGTTGTCTGTACAGTTATTCTAAAAGCAGTTTCAAATTTTATTAAAAAAAATATTAAATCTACTTAATGTCCTACAGCTTTTATAGAATCACAGAACGGTTTGGGTTGGAACGGACCTTTAAGGTCATCCAGTTCCAATCCTCCTGCCATAAGCAGGGCCACATTCCACTAGACCAGGTTGCTCAAAGGCTCATCCAGCTTGGCCTCGAACACCTGCAGAGATGGGCATCTACAGCTTTTCTGGGCAACCTGTTCCAGTGCCACACTACCTCACAGTAAAAAATATATTCCTAGTATCTACCCTAAATCTACCTTCTTTCAGCTTAAAGCCATTACCCCTTGGTCTATCACCACATGGCCTTCTAAAAAGTTCCTCTCCAGCTTTCTTGTAGGCCCGATTTAGATACTGGAAGGTTGCTATAAGGTCTTCCTGGCGTCTTCTCTTCTTCAGGCTGAACAACCCCAACTCTGCCTGTCTTCACAGGAGAGATAGTCCATTCATCTGATCATCTTTGTGGCCATCCTCTGAACTTGCTCCAACTAGCCCATGTCCTTATGTTGGAGTCCCCAGTGCTGAACACAGTACTCCAGGAGGGGTCTCCCAAGACTAAAGTACAGGAGGAGAATCACCTGTTACAACCTGCTGGCTTTTTTTGATGTAGCCCAGGATATGGTTGGCTTTCTGTGCTGCAAGTGCACATTGTTGGCTCATGTTGAGATTTTTATCAACAAGTACCCCCAAGTCCTTGTCCATTCCCAGCCCACATTTTTTCTTGGGATTGCCCCAAACCATGCGCAGGACCTTGCACTTGGCCTTCATGAAATGAAGTTCATGCAGGCCCATCTCTCAAGCCTGTCAAGGACCCTCTGGATAGCATTCTTTCCCTTCAATGTGTTGATTGCACCACACAAATTGGTGTCATCAGCAAACTTGCTGAGGGTGCTCTCAATCCTGCTGTCCTTGTCACCAGCAAAGATGCGAAACAAGTCCCAACACTGGCCCTTGAGGAATGCCACTCATCATTGGACATCAAGTCATTGACTGTAACTCTGAGAGTGACCATCCAGCCAATTCCTTGCCCTCTGAGTGGCCCACCCATCAAATCCATGTCTCTATAATTTAGAGACAAGAATGCTGCGCTGGACCCTGCCAAATGTTTTCTCTGTATCACTGGCGCCCATGTGGAGCATCAGCAGGGGATTATCGTCAGTGGACTGTACAAGGATTAACAGTCTATTGGTGACATCCCTGACACAAGACATCGGCAAGCAGTACACATCCCTAGAGTGTGGGTCAGGTTGGCAATGGGTGTCTCTACACCACTCAGAAGAGAGTCTCCTACTACTGTCACCTGTCCCCTTTTCTTAGTTGTGCTGGTTGTTACACAGAAAGCAGATTGAGCTGCCTTATTCAGCTCCAGTATCTCTCCTTCAGTCTGCAGAGCACTGAAACGGTTCTGCAAGGTCATGTGAGTCTTTGGGGAAAATGTCTTCTTTCTGCTGGTCCTTGTCATTGCAAACTTCCACTCTTCTGCATTATTAGATCACTCTCTCTTGTTTATGCTGGTGGGGAGTTATTGGCTGACTGGCTGTGGGTCCACAGCAGACTGGGCTTGGAACCAGGTACCTAACTCCTTCTCAGCCTCCCTGATGTTACGCAGCCTTCTCACTGCGTCCTGCAGCTCATCCACGTTTTGCAGGCAGATCTGTCCTTGTCCCTGCCAAGGAGAAAGTTTTACGCACTTCCTGAAGTCGGAGTTCTGTACTACAGCTTCTCCCTTCAGCAGCTCCATCTGTGTAGAGGCACTGGCAACCACTGGAGTAGATGGTACAGACTCCCCTGCCAGAGCTGCAGCCTCTGCTTTCAGATGAGCGCGCACCATTCTGCCTTCAGGGTCATGTAAGATGAGTGTCTTGAACTATGTTGATGGTCCCAGAATGTGCCCATATGCTGGGTTCTCTATATTTCAAGTCTATTTCAAGATTTAAGAACTGAAATTTCCAATTTTATTCTACACAATAACCACATGGGTATGATTCATGAATGCGCTGATTTAAAATTCAAAATTAAAATATGCATTATGTAAGATATTACATTTCAAGACAACTTCTAAATGTATTTTCTTTTATCAATTTAGAAATTCATATGATAGAATAACAATTGTTAAATCACTCTCAGGCTGCTTTCACTGTTAACCTTCAAAAAATTCTGGAAGGTGGAAGTGCGATGACAGTGATATTACATCAAGTTAGCTCAAGTTATCTACCAAAACAACTGTCCTTTTCTCATTCATCACTTAATTGATTATGCTGGAACTCATTATTGCAAGCATGAAGCTTAGGAGTATTTGAAGACAGCAAAATGTCTTCCACACATCATGAACATGGCCTATACAATATACCTGTCCAGAAACAAAGCTACTGATATTTACAGAGAGCTACTCAGGTGTTTCCAATCCATTAAATTAAAAAACCCCTGTATTCTTGTAACTGGTAATGTTGGAAACAATAGTAAAACATCAAAAAATTAGTAATTTGTTGTTTTACTGATATATATAATTTTGATTAATATTTGCACACTATGCAAAGCACCTGACACCTATAAATACTAATAAAACAATGACTTAAAATTATGCACTAATATGAAAACATATATCTCTGGAATGATGACATGAAATAGGTAAACCTCATGACTCAAAATGAGAACAAATTGCATGGATAGTGATTTACGTATTTTTCTGAAAAATATTTTTTTGGAACGTACATGCAATAAAAACTTTGTAAGATTAGTTCAAAAAACTGTCTCTTCTGCGGAAAAGGAGGAAGTGAAAGTGTAGATAAAGACATGGACACTGGTAATGCAATCAAGTAGTTTCGCCAAAGTTTCCTTGTAGAGGTACAAAAACATGTTTAGGATTTTCACAGTTCAGAACGTGCCATCTGCTATTGAAGCATGAAGATCGAATAATAAACTTCAGCACCTTCTCTATAACTGCATGGTTTGGCTAGAGCTGGCCAAGCGACATTAACTGAATAATTTATTTAACAAATAAATGTTTTTATGGACAGCTAAAGGTGCCCTTTTCAGCCATGAGTGAATGTTTACATCCATACCACTAATTGAAGTGTGACAGAAAACTGGAAACAGCTACATTCAATGTGTTCACTTGGAAGACTGTTAAATATCAATGTACATAATACAACAACACAGCTCTATGGGGATGAGTACTATATTCATTAAATTCCAGAGCAAAATTCTGACAACTATGCAAGTAAGATAGAAAAGAGTGGCACTATTCTATACAGGCAAGATTATGATTAATGCTTGCCTAAAATACTCCAGGCAGAAGAGTATGTGGTGTCCTCTATCACTGTCTAGAATGGACAATCAAAATTTTTTTAAGGAAATACAATTAAAAAAAAATATCACTCCGAGAAGAAAAGCATAGGATGTGTAAAAAAACCCTCCAGTTTTCCAGCTTTAAAAGCCCAAATCCATCCTACTATCTAGATAGTCAAAATCCCGATGACATGATTTTCTCAGTCTCTTGCTTAAGTTACTTTCCTTCAAGCACTGAATTGAAGAAACACCATCTGGCCCCACTGACAGTCACATCACTTTAACTATAAACAATTTACAGCAGATTTTGCATCTGGCAAACACATTTAAGAACTCACACACGGAAAGAATTGTGTTTAAACTAATATTCTTTGAATAATTTTAAAGAACGAATGCAGAAAACGAATCCAAACTACATCTAAAGTATGTGCTCACAGGTTTAACTGAAAAGATCAATACAATTTTAATTACAAAATAACAAAAAGTAAACCTGAACAAATGTATACTTTCAAAACCAGCAATAAAATTGTCCTAAAGTAAATAGAAATGGAAACAATGAATAAAAAGAGATTGAACCAGATACCTAGTTTCTTCAGGCAAGGCAAAAAAAGTAAACAATTGGAGCGTATTATTGTTTTTTTCCTTCTTTAAAGCTATAATTTCACAAGGACAAGAAAGATAATGACTGAAAATTTAAAACTCTTTTAATCTTCATCAGGCTGGAAAGAAATGGCCATATCCAAGAAAGATAATCATACTGTTAAGAGAAAGTAATATCTGTAAAGTATATAATTTAGCTTCCAGTATATGGCAGATTTAGAAAGAAAAAGTTTGAGAAGATTAAAATCTGCTTCTATAGATATTATTGGTTATGTTAATTATGCTTTATCCACTGGAGCCACAGTTGCATCCAGAACTGCAGTACATGTCAAGTGTGATCTTATAGCCTTATTCAAAGTCAATTTTAACAGAAATATTGTCTCCCAACTCGAGCGTTTTCAAACAGTAACAAAAAAAGTTATTTATTCCAGTTTCTGTCACTTTTTCCTGCATTAGACGGAAAAAAACTCATTAATTTTGCAGGTAAAACATACAGTGAGAGTTATCTATCTTCAACAGACACTAAGAGAATATAAGGTAACAGTTTTGTCCTGGATTCCTATTTTACAGCCTATGATACAAATCCTGAGGGCCACAAATGCTTTGTCAAGTTTGCTTTTTGCTTTCATAGAGTTAAGGATGATTACTGAAGAATTACAATTTTATTGCTGTTTGGTGAAGGATATACTGCTCTCTCTACATTTTAAAAGGACTTACAAGAAGAATCACTAGTCATTTTGAAGGCCAAGTCCATAAACTGAGACTCAAGTAGATCCTAGCCAGTCATAGTCTACAAACGCACCTTGCAAGTTATTTAGTATGCCACTGTTTTAAATATACTAGTATAAATTCCAGTAAACGAAGGTAATGCATAAAATAAACCGACATTACTTTTAGTGTAACAACATGATGACTGAAGCCATAAGTATACAAGTGTTAATTTGAAGGTAAAAATGAGGGAAATGCATTTTAATTGTAAACTTATACTCTATAAATAGAATCAATCTTACCAATGCCTTTTAGTTGAACTTTTTTTCTAAGATATTATTAGACTGAAATCTGTACAGCATTTTAATGTCTTAATCTTACAAAGCAGAGACAAGGCTACCACAGCTAATACAGTGTAGACAATTAGCTGACCAGTGTCTCACACAGAGTAGTCTCTAAGATTAAGAAATAAACTTAGATTGATTAGTTAGTATTGAGTTGTATGCTTCTATTGAGTATCTTCTAAGAGGAAGATAGAAATTTCTTTGTAAAGTTTTATATACATTTACAATCTGTACAAAAATCCAAAAGTAGTTTAATAGACTGTCAGCTAATAAGTAATTAGATTTGAACATATGCTGTGTGACTTCACTTCATTAATACGAGTCATTGATGCTAATGCAGAATAAAAGGAAAAATATCTGTTTTAAAGGGATCATAAGGGCAATATACAGGTCTGTGCCTTAGAAGAAATATAAGATGGAAATGAAAAAGTTTCTTAAATGATAGATCCTTTCCATCCTTCCAGATGTTGAAAAAAGGTTTTGTATCTATATTCTAACAAGGTCGTTACTGAAATAATATAGTAAAGGTTATGGGATGAGCATAAAATCTAACTTAAAAAAGCCTAAACAGTCTTTTCTCCCTCTATCAAATTACTCTGTATACAGAGATCATCAAGACTCCTGGCATGAGAAGCATTTTAAAATTTTGTGATGTTTATATCATACAAATACAATTCAGAAAGAAAACAGAAAAATCTTCAGGTGATTTTTTTCTTTTCTTTTTTTTTTGGTAGTAAGAAGGTAATCTTGAGAATTCTAATGCGCATGTTTCAGGGAAACTTTTGTGGTCTCCTTCAAACACCACCTCCTAGCAGCAAAAATGGTCCCAGCTAAAACTACCTTTAATTTAATAACTTGTGCAATAAATTCTTTCACATCACAAATGTTTACAGTTCATATGCAGCATTTAACTCTAATACTTTATGTATGTAATAAAATAACATCTTAATCATGGTAAATCAAAATTTTATACATCAGAATTTTATACACTAGTATTTCTAAAATATTTTACGGTAAATATTAAACACTTTGCCATTATTTTAATGTTAGTAAAATAACACCTCTGTTTTATTTAATTCCTCCTTTTTTCCTAAATTGCATGGAAACGTGACTTTAAATGAACAGAAAAGAGTTAATCCATTATCAAAGCATGATACCAATACACTTTTTGAAATGATGAGAAAACCGTTCTGTGAACTATTGTACTAGAAGAAAAATGACAGCACTGGTCATCTACTCTTGTATACTGCTGACAGTACAGTTGCATATGTAAATATGATAGTTTACTTCATTGCGACAAGTTCTAAGTATGTCTATTTTGTATTTTCCATACTAAAATTAAAGGATAAATTAGTCTTATATTTAGTACTAGATTTCTAACAAGAAATCTAATTTAATCAATAGCAAAACAATAAGCAAATTATGAGCTATTCATTTCTAACCTCCAACAATATGTTTAAATTTTTTCAGTTCTCAAACTGACTTCATTTGCACCTGTAAGAGTGCCTGGAGTTTGAACAGTTCATAAGTTTTCCAAAGGACTGAACTAATCTGTGTGAACCAAAATTATTTTCAATGAAGAACACTACCTTACAAAAAACGTTTTCAAATATGCATATAACTTTGATTTTTCGCTATGACTTGTCTTTTTCTTGTAAGAAAAGTTAAATCACACTTTATTGCTTAATATATACGAATAAAACTCTTTAGTATAACACAGTGATAAGTTCTTACCTTATTGAGATAGGGATTAGCATACCATTGCTAATAGATTGATTGATAGATACAGTCAGAACGTTCTGAGAATTTCCACAGCTGAACCTAACTGTTGGTCTTCCCTCCACAAGATACAAGTGAAGAAACTGTTCCCCAAAATTCTTTTCACCAGCTTTGAAAAAAAAAAAATAAGACAATCACAGTTTTGAAAGTGTAAAACCTTCCAAAAATATTCCACACTACATGAATGTTATTGCCAGTCATAATGCCTATGTGACATTGTAGAGTCTTCTATCCAGATAAATGACTTTGATTGAGTGACTGTGAGAATAAAATTAAACCCTTTATCAACAGCTGATAATGCATCAAAGTAAAAGAAAATAACCAAAGGATTATCCTACAGTATCAAGCAGTATCTTTAAGATGACAAAGATGAGGATGAAAAACAATTTACTATTTGATTTAGCTTTTCATACACCAAAGAAAAGAAATATTATTAAAGATTTTTCTTATAATCTTTGTAAAGATTATGAACAATAAATGATATATTTCACACTTGAAGGCTAATTTTTACTTGTACAGTTTAATCTACGAATAAAAAGATATTTTAAAAAAATCTTTGAACATTCACTTCCACTAAATAGTACATTTTAAATATCACATTTAAATGATGGGTGCCACATGCTTAATCTACTAAAAAAATAACTGATGTTTACAATTGCAAATTATATTGGATGGGTATTTTTTTATGAATTTACACTTTGAATTTAACTGTATTACTTCTCATTAAAGATAAAGGAACACCTCATGTTTAGGATTTTTATTCCCAGTTAAGACAAACTGCTAAAATGTTAATCTGCTTTTTGTACTATATTTTACTATATTTATCTGAAGTAAAAAAGGCTCAATAGCTAGGTCATGAAATTGAACTTACTGTATACATTCATTCAGTAGTATTTGAGCACAAGATTACTATGTTATTCTTAACATCTAGAACTTTGAGTTTCAGAATCATATCTGTATCCAGTTCTCTAGCTCGTCTGGAGCACATCTCCTGTCTGGTTTCTGTAGCTGAGTTGAGAAAAAATACACAATGCATACACTGCACAAATAAACTTCTTATGAAGGTACGTGATAAGAGAGAATATTTCACAGTTTTACAGTATCATAAGGTTGGAAAGGACCTCCGAGATCATCGAGTCCAACCTATAACCCAACACTAACACCAACACTAACACCAACCCATCATCTAAACCATGGCACTCATTTACTTCCTTAAGGTTATCTGATTAGCAACCTTGTAAAACAGGATGATAAGGAAAAGGGGAAACCAAACCACGCAGAGGCACAAACCTGACCAACAAATGGAGATAACAAGAACCACACCTGCACAGTTACACTGACTGATGCGGGCATGCAGCATGTGGCAATGCTTAATTCAGTAAGATCATCTGATTGAGGATCCTGTCAAAATGGTATAAGGAAAAGGGGAAGACAATAAGCAAAACACAGGCATAGCAGACAGTAACAGAAACAATGACAAGAAAACAATCTTGTCAGTCACACTAATATGTCGGTTATCACAAAACTTCAGGAATCATTTCAGAGTGCCAACTTGAACTTTGCAACTGAGAAGGGAGCAAACCTGGAGGTCCAGGATACTGGGGGAGTGTTGCGTTACTAAGAAAACCAACATGGCAACGTGTACAAACAAAGAACTGGGGAGTAACAAAGGGGTAAAAAGGGGATGGCTGCATATAAACTAGGGTTAGTAAGCTTGCTTGTCTGACTGAGCCTTGCGTCTGGTCACTGCAGTCCATCCCATCTTCTTCTTAAATCCTTTTTTAACTATATTTCTGTGTAACTTCACTCTCTATCCCATGTTACAATGCTACAATGGCAAAGTCCCAGCTACCGTGGGGAGTAGTGTGAGTAGGTTTGGTGCCAGCTACTGGAGTCAGACCAGGGGTGTATGCACTCTGGCCTTTGGTGTCAGTTAATGAAATCAGTGGGAATCTCATGCCAGACACTGAAGCAGATGGGAGCACTCAGCTACCAGCCACTGGGTACTAATGTGTGTCCTAAAAACCAGCTACTCTCAGTGATCAGAATTAGTGTGTCTGTGTGTGTGTGTGTGTGTGTGCAGGGACCTGCAAGGATCAGGTGCCAGTAAATGATGAGAGAGGTGTGAGAGGATCTGGGGCCAGAAACCGGAGACAGACCAAGGGTTTAGGCACCCCTGGGCCTGTGGTACCAGTAACTGCAGCCAGTAAGGGTCTCAATATCAGCTAATGGTGTAGGTGAGGGTCTCAGCTAGTCTGTCACCAAGAGTCACTGATGTGAATTCAGAAAAGGACTCAGTGCCAGTGGCTAGAGCGAGACCACAGGCCTGAAGCTGCTGGAGGTGGCCACAGCTTAGAATAGCCCTTAACACTTTTATTCAGAAAGGTGAAGAGAATGTGGGTTTACTTGGGACAGTTCCTTGCTGGAAAAATTAATCATGTGTAAAGAGAAAAAGATCAACTTTAATTTGGAAGAAAACACAGAAAGAAAGATTTACTTTTGGACACAGTGAGAGACAATAGATGCTTGCAACTTCCTGATTAATTGCTTTTGTATAGTTCATAGCAGAAACAGTTCACAATGTAAACTCCCTCCTTGAGAGCAGCTTTCTAGTCAACACAGTCTGTTGCAAATTCTGATGACCTAGCGGAAGTCTTCAATGTTTTGACATATTTTGTATTCTGAATACCTAATGAAGTTCCAAGGATACTTTAATTTGACTGGATTTTATGTCACTGGTTTTTATGATTTCCTTGCACAATAGTCTGCTAATTCCCTTTCAAAATGTATTGCATTATCACTGTTAAAAATGTCACAGCTTTTTAATCCTGGCATAACTGATATATGCACATATTGCATGATTTGTTTCATTATCTTGTTCTATCCTCCCTGCATTTGCTGTTCCAGGCATTTCCAATTTCTATCAACAAATAAATCTGTAAGTTACAGAGACAATGAAGTGAGGGAAGGTTGTGAATGTATATGCTAACAAAATATCTTGAAGAAGTGAAGTTATGGTTGATCTGCCAATGACTCTTGTCTGTCCATTCACACTGTTCACTAGTGAAAACTTGGAAGGTCCTCTTTATTAGTAGTAAAGTAAAAATTTGGGACAAGTCCCCAAAAAGTAGCATTACTCCTTGAAACCTCAGCATGTGTTATTTCTTGAACTTTAGTCCAGGGAGTGTTTGTAAGTCATGTTTATAGGTTACTAATAGTTTTATTCTTATTATTTACTAAGTAGTATGAGATACTTTGAAAGGAAAAGTCCTTTAAAACTTTCTGTATTGAACATGAGGAGGAAGAGTGTCTGTCTGAAGAATTTTGTTCTGGCATTCTAAAAGAGCTCATGCTACCTAGTGTATATGGTGGGAGATGGTTCTTCATAGGAAAAGCCTGAGTGTTAAGCAAAATGGACATGTTTCAGGAAAGGACAGACATCAGGAACTATCTGAGTAAAAAGTCTTATTGGATATTAGGGGTGACTTATCCTGACCTTAGCAGAGATTATGTAAGGGGATCAGGTCAAAGAAACCTGATCTCAGCAGTTGTTCTTTCACAGGAAACTGCAAATTGGAAGCTATTTTTGTACACAAGTATGAGAGAAAGCAAGTGGCCTCTGGGCTCAAATGTTGCCTATCTATAGAAGATATATTTAAATCTGTGGGATGAAACTTTATCAGGCAAAACTGTATTTTGACACAGAGGAGGGATACTGTGAAATGCTTTGCCTGAAAATGCCATCTAAAATAACAGACAAATAAACAGTGACACTATGAATTGCCCGAAAGGCCCATCTTTAGTTTTAAGAGCATACGCAGAATAATGAGTAGATCTGGGAAAGAGAGTTTCTGAGAGCACAGGAAAGTAGTATATGAGCACAACTTATGAAAAAGGAGCTGGTGTCCTTAAGGAATGCTACAAACATGGGATGTGGTATCTGAAATTTAATTGTCAGAAGTTATAGATTAACATATATAGTAGAAGTTAAACAATCTGTCCTTGGAACAGCATTACGCTGACTGTGTTAACATTGAAAATGATGAAGTCAAACTTTTTAACTGTATCAGTTTTTCATGATGACTCACAATTTATTTTGCTTTGTAGCTAAATATAATAATTTACTTTGACATGTTGATGAAATTATATCATGCAAACAAGTAAAATCAATAAGAATAGAATAAAGGAATTGTAAGAATGTACACTTTATTCAAAAAGGAAATATTTCTCAAATAATGGCTGATCTTTATTGGCACAAATGTAACAATTGTTGATATTTTCAAACTCTTCCTCCTGACATATTTAAAGTGAAATCTCCTCACATTCAACCAATAAATCCAGAGATTTTTAGTCCATCAACTGTTATCATTTGTATGCTTCTTAAATGCATACTGAAAATTATTAGGGAAAACATAATTATTAAGAAGTAAGCAAATTTGTCTTTGTATCAAAACAGATGATGGTCTACAATCTATTAAATATTACGTTCAATCTAGTTCTTCTTGGATTAGTTTCTTTGCCTCTGACACATGTAGTAATTTTCTGCTAATTAATTATATCCTGTCTCTTTGCCCATGTGTTTAGCAGACAATATAGTTTTTGGCAGCCTCTGTAAATGACAGTTAGTCCTTACTATTTATTACTCGCAACCAACCATTGATAAAATCTTTTCTAGTAAAGGCATTAACTAGGAAAATGCTTTTCATCAATAATACGATGGAATTTAGTAAAGTGGCATGCCCCGCGCAGTTGCTGATTCTCATATTCTGTCTACTAGCTGGTCTATAAGTAGGCTTGTTTTCTGTATACAGGATGTTGTTATTCATGTAAGAATTCAATTTTTCTATATATTTATATTCAATGCTAAAAGGTATAACAACAATACATCTGTGATTTTAAGTATTCACTTCTCTTTATTTTCAGACACATAAATAGGAACAAGGGAAGAAGGCACAGATCTCCTTGTTTGATCCTCACTGGATGCTGTGCTAAAGATAGATAGATAGATACTACGTATAGTAAAGATAGATACTATGAGGATATCCATGCGTAAAGATAGATACTATACAAGTTTCAATCCTTTTGTATTTTCCCTTAAGATTCTGACTTAAATATTCTTCTTATACATACTTTCTGATTCATATCCATTTGTATATCAAAAGCAACTTATCTGAGATTTCTCACTGTAGCTAAATATTTACAAATTATCTGCCAGCTATATAGATGTAATGCCATCACCTGGTAAAATCAGGTGTATTTGTAAAATGAATGATCTGTAACTGTACTAATTAAAAAATCAGAATGTGTAATTATTTGCTAGTAAAATAGACCTGAAACAAGTAGATCTCAGATTTTCTTCCTATTTTTAAAAATGCTTTTTAAAAACACAGGATTTTTGCTTTATGAATGCATGAAACTAATTGCAACCTTAACCATGGAACTGTTGGTAACACCAATACATTAATAGACTATGAAAATATCAGGAACATTAATACTTTTTATAATTCTGTAGTCTTTGTACCTGGTGAGTGCACTAGCCTCGAGATGACTTTCTCCTGACAGTTCATTTCTCAGCTGTTTGATGGTAGCACAGCTTCAAAAAGGCAGCAGCAGAAGCAGGAGCTGTACTACATTCAAAAGGAGCACAGCTTTTTTTTTTTTTTAAGTCGTTGGGAAAATGAAAAACAGAGCAAGGAGTAAAAAGCAAGGATGAAGGCAAAATAGAGGTAGCATATGAACTTATTAAGGATATTATGTTTATCTGACAAAAAATCTAGGTGCCTGCACAGGGAAGTAATACACCACAAAATTTTAGATGATCTGTATATTAACACAGTGCTAACTCACAAAACACTGGAGAGATTTTTAATTTACAAATTTCTATCATATTGCATTTTACAATAGCAGAAACTTAACCGTAGAAGAAAACCTATGGGTCACTGAAACAGAATCTTGCAAGTCAAGTAAAGCCATATTTTAGGGGCAACAAGGGGAATGGGAATGCAAGTATGATGTACTACTGGGAATCAACAAGGAAAAAGCAAGTAAAATGAGAGCTAGATGTCATGTGAAAATTATCCCAAGTTCCTGGAGCTGTCCCAGCTCTGTGTCAGGTTGAGAACTGAAATCATAACACCAACCCTTCCTTCCTTCCTTTCTCTGGGTACATGAAGAGACAAGAAGGGAGCTGTGACGCAGTTCATGGAGGTGTCAGATATGGGTAACAGGAAAGCAAACAAATGGCATGGCTCTCCCCTAATCCCACTCTATCTTTCCAAAATGTGCAAAGATAAATGTTCTAAAGTAAAGTACTCAAATTCGGCTCTAACAAAATCTCTGTAAACCTCTCAAACATATTAATTTATGTTAACATTTATGTTAACATTTTTTCCATATTATGAACAGACAGCTGAACAGCTGTTAGGTTACATGTAAGATGAGTACTTTATCTATCAAAGAAAATACCTCCTATAATGAAAATAATAATTCAAGTCAGATAATCAAAATCAGAAGAATGTTTCAGCTGTCTGAAATTCCAGGCAACCATTTTTATTTTAATTTTTGTTGCAATACTCTGAAAAGTGAAACTGGAATCAAACAGTTCTTCATATTTCTATGGAATTTAAGAAGAAGGTATATCAGTGGGAAATAGAAAGGGATAGAGTCTTACCTCAGAAAATGGAAATCTTCAAAGATTTTTTTGAAACACATATACACTGTGTTGTACATTCAAGAGGAACTAGAATCCATGAAAACTTAATGAAAAAAGAATCTCTGCAGGTACTCAAAAGTGATCTCTTTTAACTAAGAATGCAGAGGGAAGTATGAGAATTCAGATTAATGACAAATGAGAATTTAAGATAAAATTGAAGAGTAACAATTCTATGCAATTCAGGTCAAATTACTTCAAGTAAAAATTGAAGTAATAATTTTCCTATGATAGTGGTGATATTAATATTAAACATTTACAATTTAAATATGCAAATATGCATTGGTTTTGAATGACTTAATTATTTTATAAGGAGAAAATTACTCTTTTTTTATGTATTCTGTGATTCAGCTTCATGGTTATGAGGTACCTGGAAATATATCACAGTGTAAATTAAAGCAAGTGAAGATCAATAATCTTAGGCACAGCTAGCTTAAAATCTTTAAATATCTTTGGTCAGATTTCTATGTCTTAGGAAATTGTTCTATGGAGTTTCTATTACCAGTGGTTACAGATTTTTTTGAGGGAAATATTAATTTGTGTTCTTTTAGAAGTCTCTGTTCAGGTAATATGAAATACACTTCAGAACCTCCCCTAATATGAATTTGAGAAGTGCTCAGATATAAAAGACGCAGAGTAGAAGAGGGTGTAAATAAGTTGTTCTGGTTTGAGTTAAAGCAGAATCAATTTTCCAACTTTTTAGCTAAGCCTTTCCTAAGTAGCTTCATTTTCTGAAAGTAAACAACGTTTTTCAGACAGTGTTCATCTCATCAGATGATGATGCCTGATGGATTTAGTTATCACCTATACCAATGGGCCACTGGTATGCAGAAAGATTGCTTATATCTATAGAAACCAACGTTATCCTCAATTTGGCAGAAGGCTGTAAGGTAAAAGGAGGAGCAGACAGGACAAGTGATGCAAAAGTGATGTCCGATGAAGTATTCCATTCCATTCCATTCCATTCCATTCCATTCCATTCCATTCCATTCCATTCCATTCCATTCCATATACACCATACTCAGTAGAAAGTTTATGCAATACAAGTTTCAAGCCCTCTTCTTCTATGATCAGCATGACCTTGTCCATCTGCCCCTGATCCAGATCTGTGTGTTCCCGAGTCTAGCTCCTGAATCAAGCTCCCATCTGCCACTGGGGCCAGCCCAAGACCTTCCCCGTGCCTGCCCTGCAGCATCAGTGGTAATGTATAGTCACTGGGAAGTTCAATTTTGTATATATGTATTTTAATTAATATTATTATTTTCCTTTTTTTATTGTTTTGTTGAAATTGTCTTAGTTTTAGTTTCCAACCTACAAGTGTCTCTTCCTTATTTCTCTCTCCTATTTCCCAGGGAAGTTGGGGGGAACCACAACTTCCCTGTGTTTGCCTGCTGACCAAGCCAGGGGTTTGGGCTAAACCAGTACACAAGTGAAAGGCTTGCAGAACGCAAGGATAGGAAAAATCAGACTGTGTTATATGTAAAGTTTCCAGTGAACCCTTATTTCTTACATCCAGGATAATTAGGAACTACAGTTCTACATAAATTCTTTAATAAGAAAAAAATGAATTTTAAAATCTGACTAGTTTAGATTCTATTAGATAGATATGCTACAGGGAAATTCAGTTGAAGCGTAAAAACATCACTTGTTCTACTGTTTCTGTAACTCATATAAAAAAACCCCTAACATCGTTCAAAGCTGTAGACATTCTGTAGTTAAGAAACATGATATTTTCAATTTATACCCTTTTGTCAGTTGATTTATACCCCTGTGTCTCTTTTGTAAACGGGAGAACCAACCAACGCTTTTTAGCTGTATTGAAAAGTTATATATTTTTTTTCCCACAAAAGATCCAGATATATGCTTCAATTAACAGCATTTACAGAAAGACAGAAATTCACTGCAGCTACTTTAAAATTACTGTTAATTACCACCAAGTAACAAGTCAGCTATCTCCTCTAAATCCATAATGAATAAGTATTTCTGTGACATATTCCCAGTTCTTTTCAAAAAGGATTGAAAAGGTATTTATACATCTACACTACATAACAAAAGAAAGTGTAATCATTTGTCACAGCTTGAATCTCATGGCACACATTAATTTCCCTTTCCTTATTATAGTCTTCTTTTCACAGGCCACAGAAATTCAAAGGCTTTTTCAGACAGTATAGAAGGCTTAAATTTCATCCTTAAATACTGATTTTACTTCGGTTCTGCTGCTACTCATGGTCTGTTATATACAGTTGTTTTTAATATGTAGCTTTCTTTCAAGAGCAGAACCTGCTGTGAGGTGGCCAGCCTTACCTGCCATGTGTATTTTCTTACATGACTCAGGGGTTCAGACAGAGGAAAGTACAAATCTGTGGATTTCAGTAAGAAACATAAAAATCCAAGAGTAATCACTAAGAATCTTGAAGGAGTTCAACAAATAAGACAAGTATACACAGTAAGTATAAATATGTGGGAGGCCAGTAAAAAGAAGTTAATACGTGTTTTCTCTTCAGAATTGTTTTAGTCTTTATTTTCACAATTAATTATTCTGCACACATCAGAGAACTAAATTTATACACCCGCATAGAAATTTTCTGGTCTGAAAAGTAAATATGTGGGAAAATAAGCAAAACTAGCATCGTTGCTAAAATACAGATGAAAAATTCTCTTATAGAATTCCTTGCCAAATTTTAACTTAACAATTGGAAACGAAGTATTCTTGGGAATGTCACAGTTTCTTATGTCTAATTTCTAGAAAAATAGAACATTATATTTGAGCACTTGAATTTTAAAGAATCTATCACAAAATCTTAAGATCAAAATCTTAATCCTCACAGTCATCAGAATTCAAGAGATAAGAGCCTGCTAGGAAGCCTGTTTTCTTGTTTCTCCTTCCACTGCACATGTACTATTTAAAAAATTTCTAATAATATCTTGTAAAAAAAAAATTATTGCTTGATGAAAACCTGTGAAAATAATTACAGCCACCACCAATACAAAATTATATTTCCATACATGGTCATAATAATTTTTTTTAAAGTAATATAAGTTACTGGAGAAGTTTAGGATCAAAGTAAAGAACAATAAAACCTAGGGAAACAATTTACATATGCTAAACACAATTTACATGCTCCGAAACTGTATGAAGAGGTAAAACTAAGGTTCGCATGTGGAACAAAAACCCTTCTAGAGTAACTATGATGAGAGCATTCTGTGCAAACCCTTCTGACATCGCTTCATGGTTTTTCTCATAGAATACTTACATTTATGTGATAACCAAGAAAAGGAAATTATAACACCAAAAAGACTTTCATGAAAAAAAAACCCCTCTTACTCAAAAGAGCAATTTCCGTTGAAATCTGCGAGAAGATTTATGAGAGTATGGTGAGCAGGAACTAGAGGCCTTCAACCACTGCCATTTCCTCAGAATTTTGTTTCGTTGTATTGAGAAAGAAAGCAATATAAATTATGAAGTGTAAATCATATGTTACTTTTCCCCTTAAAAACTCAGTGAATGCTTTATTATGGTAATATTTAACTGGTTAACGAGTGGCACTGTCTTGGTTTTATGAAACAAACCCTTGTGCAACAAAATTCTCTTAAGTTCTATTCTTCTTCCTGATATTATTTTTCCTTATTTTTAAAATAGAAGACTTTTTTCCAAATGTACACCTGCTACTCCTGCAGAGCTAGAAGACTGAAAAGCCACAGAATCACTTTAACGATTAAAGTCTAAAAACAATGTTTTCCTCATTGTGAGTATTCCTTTTGAGATGTTTTGCAATGTGTGACTGGTCTAAGTTTCATGGTGGGCTACCAGCTTTTAAATTTAATGTTTGTTGAAGAAAAAAGCATTTTTTTTCTACTTCTGGAACCAAGTTTGCAAGGATACTCTCTGAGGACCACAAAAGAGTCCTCTGATGTGGGAAATCACAGTAAATACTCTGAAATACAGCAAATTTTCAGAACTGATTACAGTTCTGCAAGTCAAAAAATCTTTGGAAGCAAGATTAGAATTACAATAAAAAGGCAGTCTCAAGCCAACTATGGAGAAGCCGTTTCTCCATAACGAATGCTCAAAAGTTCTTCAACATTTGTATTTCAGAGCTGTAACATTTATTACTGGAATCATATACTTACGCTGTTCTTTCTTTTCAGGAAGCAGTATTTTCATTTGTAAGTTATGTTTTGCTTAATGAGTCATAAATTAAAGAACTTTCCAGAGGAACACAAAGAACGATGGTTCAAATTTTATACTGCATCATGCATTAGTATATCAATAGGCTTCTACTGCATTTTAATGACTCATTTTGCTTCTGAATAGGAAATGCCAGCTGATATGCACTAAAGTTAATAAGGACCTGAAGGAGCTAAATCTGATACTTATCTTCAAGTATCACTGGTACTTACTGTAAAGAATTGTGCCATTTAGGGCAGTTGTTTTCACTGTCAAGTACAGAGTTGTCAGATTGCTTGTTTCCTGCCCAGATGCAGTCTTGGTCTCAGATACAGATGTCAGAGAAGGTAGTTCCAAATAAGAATTTCCAGTGAAGGATGGAAAAAACAGTGTTGTGTCTGAAATGAATAACCAAAAGCTAATTTTATTAATTTATTACAAAATAAAGGAATAAAATACAATATAATGAAGAAAGGACATTTAAAAAATTCATTCTTCTAAATATCTGTGAAAGGTGTAAACAATTATATTATACACAGAACATGCATATAAAATTATTTACTTTCAAACATTCAAGTTAATTATGCAGAAAGTGAAAATGTTCTAGCATCTGCATGTTACCATGCAGACGACTGTTAGAAGGTGCAATAAAGCTCAAAAGATTGTCTCAAATTTTCACCTTTTCAGATGTTTCCATGCAGAACTTTTATGCTATGAAATAGTATTGGCTTATAGTTGTAGATAAGAAACACAGGTTTTCTTTGTTTTGAGGGTACTCAGATGCTCTGCATTTGAAATTATGATGAGGATCCTATTTGGCACTATATAAATTTTTCCTCTAGACTAATCCTGTAATCAGAACAGAATTTTTTTAAGGATGAAAGCTTAACATTTGCAACATTTATTGCATTAATTACCTTTGTCATTATGGTTTTAGGTATTTTCCTTTGTAGTTGTGATAATAATACCACTAAAGCAAGAGAAAAATAGAGAAAAGTAATTGAGATTAGGCAGAATGTCTTCCTTATGCCTTAAGCATCCTAGTTAAGCAACACTCCTTGAAGACTGTCCAAATTCATCACCAGGGAAATTAATAAGGAATAAGCAACAAGAAGAGCAGCCTGAGTTCAGGTGATGCTTTTGTAAATAAATTTTTAATTTAATGAACTAGATTTGTGACTGATGATTAAACATAGGCACGACTAGTGCATTGACTTTTTTTTCAAAATTTTTTGTTCACTTTATTAATTTTTTGTTTATTTGTGAAATCTGGCCATAGTTTATTCTTTGCCACTTTCATTGCACTTAGGAAGAAAGAACAAAATTAAACCCTTAAGTTAAACATAAAATATTGAAGGGCATTCATTAAAAAAAAACCGCAAACATCATAACTTGACAGCAAAAGAAATGGAAAGTAATGGAAAGTTATGTTTCCAAATGGTAGGCTTGGAAAAATCAGGATTGTTGGAGAAAGTGAAAAAAACTATGGGATGAAAAAATTACCACGAAGAGTGAACTAAAGGTGAAAGACACTGCAAATGGTAAGCAAATCTACACAATCATGAGAACTTGTCTAGTTAAATTCCTGCTTTCAAGGGAAACAGTACTGGCAGACCTAGCCAGCTGAGATATATAAATAAAATACAAATACAATTGAGGGATTGGAGTCTCTTTCCCATGAGGAAAAGCCTTATAGAATCAAGACTTCTCAGGCTACAGAAGAGCAATATATACACACACATTGGTGGGGTGTCCTAAAAATTTTTTTATGATGGAGTACACAATAAAAATAGTCTAGAGACGACTGCATTAGGGAAAAAATGAAGGGCATTAGGGACTTGCCAACCATGTCCCCACAAGAAAGAGAAGGAATGTAATGGTGTTACCAGCACAGTAATTCTGTAGTATGGAGAACTTCTACAAGGAATTGCCTTTTTGATTTTTTGACTTACACTTAAGGTCTTTGAGCAGAATGTAACTTTTTGAGATAATAACTGTTACTACAACTAAAAAGTAACAAATGTGACAATATACCAATAGATGATAGTGATAATAATAATAAACACGGTAATAAAGAATATTAATAAAACAATAATTATGAAAGTCATATAATTATTTTAGACTCTGAGCATGTCCTCATTTCAGTAAGTAAAATGTCTTAATGCATTTTAGTCTTCAAACTTATTTTTTAGGATATATATGTCTACAACCTGAATTGATCCAACTCATGTATGTATACAAGCTTCAGTTTGAGACACTTAAATACGTGAATGATCAGGAAGTAACATAATAAAATGATACACAAAATTAATACATAAAAAGAGTCTGTAAGGCACAATTAACTAGAAGTAATGTAAGAGTTTTACAGGTCTCACTTATACTGGAAGAGATAAAAAACCCTAACATTTTAAGGGTAAAATTGGAGACTAAAAGTAATTCAACATACAATATCTGCTAAAATTCATCACAGAAACTACAAAATTGGGCCTTGGGTCACCTGAACAGCACATATAGCTAAGAACTATACTTAACTGAAGACTTGAATTTTATAACGAAACCAATAGGTTATCTGGGATATTATCAACTACAGTTTTCATAATAATACATAGTATATCGAGAGAATGTTCAGAAAACATTAACAAGTGTCTATTATGATCCTATTTGTCATTGTCTTAGAAAATAAACAACAGTAAGGGGAAGAATACAGTTTTATACCCTAGTAAATGGGAATCAGCCTGTTTCCACTCTGTTCTGTAATTTTCTATTTGCATTATTTACTTTTTTTTTTGTGAAAAATGTGGCTTAGTACTGAATTCTATTAAATTCTATAGAATTCTATTAAAAATAAACTTTGAAATCTTGAAGATAGTAAGATCCATCAACTGCATCAGTCATTGTTAAAGAAATTCAAATGAGAAATAAGTAACACTTGCAATATAAGGGTGAGTATCAGGAAAAAAACCCACAAACACCACAAAACCCTAGAAATGGAAGTGATGCATTCATCTTCTGGTAGGAGAGATCTAACCAAACACCTGATTAAGCTGTCTACAGTCTACAGCGTAAATAATTGCATTGAAAATCCCCAGTCCTTTTTAAAGAAATGAGAAATGGAGAATCCTAGGATGTGAGTCTCCTAACCCTCTAATAAACATCTAAAAAAGTGAGACAAATCACAACCTATAAACACTCATTTCTCTCCACTTGCTAACTTGAGGGTCACTATTTAGCTATAGATATATACATTGGCAATATTTAAAGTGTGATGAACAAACTTGCTCTTGATATCTGTGCATCAGAACTTGCTTTAGGAGTTAATACAGTAGTTCTGAGTTGAAATATTGGAGATATGAACCAAAAAGAATGTCAGAATAATTAGTGAGGGTTTAAACTCTGAATTTGATACTTGTATTTTTCAATTACTTTGGAAAACGTCCTATGACAGAGACCTGAAACATACACTTGTTCTTTTTTGTTGCTCAAAGAATATAGTAGAAGCACAGAGGGACTGAGGGACTTGCTGACCAGTGCAGCAAACCTTTCCCATATTACCAACAATCAAGCTGTCCCAGCAGGCAATAAGTCTGTTTAGCAGCACTATCAAAGGACTGATGAATACATGACTTACTCTATCCATCTCATGCTCACAGAATATCCCAGGGAACCACATTTAACTACCTGAAAGCAATACTTTTTTTATCCCATGTTCATGGTGGGAAGAAAATCAAAGTGAAATAAAGATGATTCAGAAAATTCCTAGGGATTATGTCTGGTACATACAGAATCTTACTTGAGTATTTCATAAAGCATTACACACTCCTACAATAGCGCAGAAATACAATAACTATTTCCTCAAAGACTGTAACTTTATAAATCCATGAAATAATTGATTACGTGAGTTCAGGTGTTTCCAGACAATAAAATATGAAACAAAATAAATTTCACCCTTGCTGCTTGCATTCATTCATTTTTCAGTCAGAAAAACCTTCTGCATGCTGTAACTGAACTCCTACAATATGAGGCAAAATTCCTTATGGAATAAAACGCACAAGTTTTTCTTTAACAGAGCAGCCTGGTGCCTTGTTGATAATGTTCTCTGCTGTCAACTGGGAGATCTGAATTCAAATCACTGACTTAATCTCTTATTTTACACACTGCTAGGGGCTTTGAGTGGCAGGAAGACAGTGTATTTAATTGTGAAGAGCTCAGATGCTCTGAGCACTGAGAGGCAATGGGTCACATAAGCAATCCTTAGGAGCAGGACATCATAACTTCACTTCCATTGAAGGAAACTGCCATACAGGTGGAGCAATATTAGATGAAAAGAGTTTAAAAATTTCTGGAAAAACAAATGCCTTTAAAGGTCTCTTCTGAATTTTCCAAGCAGCTGGTAACATGCCTCTGCACAGGTAAAATGAATCACAGCAGAAGCAGGGATGATCAAAGGGATGGCATGGCCTCCAGACTCAGAAACAGATCAGGTCTATTCAACATGGAAAAATATGCAGAGGAAAATCTGAATAAGAAATGACCCCCTCTCTTGTCTTGTAACACAAAAACTAAGGGCGCTCAAAGATGCTATCAAGTCACAGGCATGAAAGACAAAAGGAAATTATTAAAAAACCCCATAGAATGTATATTTGGTTTTGGTAATTTATTGCCACAAGACATTATGTGAGTAAAAAATATTTATAAAAAAAATGTAAAGTTAAGAAAATACAGAAAAACTAGTCCACCTCAGCAGCAAGTATAATGGAACCACAGCTCAGAAAACCCTCATCTCACAGATTAGTGGAAGCTGCAGTAACGTAACTTTGGGAAAAAATCACAGTTGTCCTGTTTTTTATATCACTTTCAAAACATTTGTGACTAGTTTTGTTCAGAGATTGAGCTAGATGACAGACTGGCCTGATCCAGCTGGTGATTTTTATGTGACTTTTTTCTGCTTTCTGTATCACTGCTAAGACTGCATAACAGAAGATTAAAAAAAAAGCACACCATTTAACATAAAAGGTATTAAAGATTCCATAGTTACTGAAACATATAGCAACTGTCATTACCTCATGCCTAGAGATCAAATTACCTTCCCCTTTTGGACCCTGCATTGGAATAAGTAGATCAACCCAACATAATTACGTTATTAGCTTTATTTCAGAAAAATTATTTGATATGTTGATAGTTTTAGCATTCCTTAAACACTAAGACATTTAAGAGTTAACTGCATGTCTGAAAAAAAACCAAAATCCAAGTAAAGCAGTTTTATACTTACATTCTTTGGAAAACAGTTACAAGAATAAGAAATTATTTTCCAATTACCTATTTTGTAGCCTTCATTATTAACACAGTTAAAGGCTGAGCATAGAATAGATTGAGACTGGCCCTGCAGAGAAGGACTTGGAGGTCCTGGTGAATGAGAAGCTCAAAAAAAATGTGACCAGCAGGATGAGGGAGGTGATTCTGCCCCCCTACTCTGCTCTCGTGAGACCCCATCTGGAGTACTGCGTCCAATTCTGGAGTATTCAGCACAAGAATGACATGGATCTGTTAGTGTGAGCCCAGAGGAAAGCCATAAAGAGAATCCAAGGGCTGGAGCACCTTCCCTATGAGGACACACTGAGATTGTTGGGCTTACTTTGCCTGGAGAAGAGAAGGTTCCTTGGAAACCTTATAGCAGCCTCCCAGTACTTAAAGGGGGCTACAGGAATAATGGGGAGGGACTCTTTATCATGGAGTGCAGTAGTAGGATGAGAAGTAGTGGTTTTAAACTGAAAGATGGGAGACGTAGATTAGACATTAGGAAGAAATTTTTTACTGTGAGAGTGGTGAGGCACTGGCACAGGTTGCCAAGAGAAGTTGTGGACGCAGACCTTCAGTTGCTGTACATCAGCAAATTTGTTAATATGTTGATTTACAGCAGGTGAGAATTCGGTATGTCCAGACAACATCTATCTCTAAAAGGAAGAAAATTACCTGTCTCACAGGATATGATGAAGCTTATTCAGTTAATGGCCACAAAGCATGTTAAACTATCCAGCTGAGCGATGCTTTGTAATTATGAAATTCTGGGGTTTTTTTTATGACTATTACATAGACATGTAAAGTAAGGTAAGTTATATAGTGGAGCAGAAAAAAAGGAGAATTATTCATTCATTTCCAGCTAAAGATAGGTGAAAATAGGCATGAAAATAGTACCTCAACAGAGGTATACAAAATATAAAAGAAGTCGTGTGTTTGATTAGGTGTCGTTCTGTTTGATTAGGTTCATCTCCAGAATTTATTACTTTGCTCCCAAATGCTTTGGATTTTGAAGTGAAAAGAATGTTCCTAATTGATACTAGTGCCTAATCAGATGTATGTCACCACCTGCACTCAAAGTGATGCGTAAACTCTTTTCCTGAATTTGAATAGGAAATCATTATCTGAGATTTTGTTCAACATGTTTGACAGGAAATACAATCTTCCTTCAAAACCTGAGTTTCATCCATTAAAAAAAAATACTGTTTAGGATGGAAAGAATGGCCCTTTATATCTTCTTGTGTATGTTTCGATCTCTCCCAATTACAGGAAAAAACCTAAGGTAGACTTTGAATATCAAACTATAATTTACACTGGAGTTGTCATAATGCAGTGCTATATTTGATGTTGCAAAATTAGATGCTTTTAAGGTCAATATGACACATATTATGGCAAATTTCTATGAAGCAAGGACTTGTAAAAATCTTTTGAAATTCACTCATTAATGTATTTGTTCTGTAAATTATCACAGAAGGTCTACTTGAATGTTGGCTTTCACATTTTTGATTCATGTCTAATGAACTGGAAAAGGAGTGAATGAAGTAAAATATTGGTTTTCAGGGGTAAAAGGTGGCTGTCAGAATAAGTTTGGAAATCCTGACTTTTTATAACACATTGATGTTCTAGAGATCATATATTACTCGTTATAATGAGAATTGTTTGGTTACATAAATGTCACCCAGTAACTTAATTTTCTTTTGTTTTAAAATGAGTTTTAGCTAAATGTGTATATATTTTATTTGTGTATTTGTAATTCTTAAGATTATCAACACTGTAAGGACATCTTTTCATTTTACGGGATATTAACGTATTTTCAGTCACTTGAATAGGATTTTTGCCCACTAAGTTTAATTTTATTCTCTGCAGTTCTGCTTGAACACATAAACTAAAATTCCTATGGCAAAGTATCAGAGAAATATGATACTTGACAAGTAATTGCCTATAAATGTTTAATTTGGACAAATACTCTCAGTGTGCATCATATTCAAGCCAGTTGAAGGGGAATCTTCCATCTGGAAAGCAACACAGACTCATTTGTGATATGATTGGCACCAGAAAATAGATGATCAATGTTACATGTATTTTTTGGGGTTTGTGTGGCATGGTTTTGGTAGCAAGGGGTCTGCAGGGATGGCATCTGTGAGAAGCTGCTAGAAGCTTCCCTTATATAGGACAGAGCCTATGCCAACCGGCTCCACGATGGCCCCATTGCTGACCAAGGCCAAGTCAATCGGCGACAGTGGAAGCATCTCTGGGGTAACGTATTTAGGAAGAGAGAGAAAAAAACCCAAACAGAACCCGCGCGACTGCAGCAGGAGAGAAGAATAAGAACAGGTGAGTGAAACAACTCTCCAGACACGAAGGTCAGTGAAAAAGGGGCAAGAGGTGTTCCAGGCACCGGAGCAGAGATTCCCCTGCAGACTGTGGTGAAGACCATGTTGAGACAGGCTGTGGCCCTGAAGCCCATGGAGATCAGTGATGGCGTAGGCATCCACCTGCAGCCTATGGAGGACCCCACACCAGGGCAGAAGGATGCTCGAAGGAGGCTCTGACACCATGGGAAACCCATGCCGGATCAGACTCCTGACAGGACTTGTGAGCTTGTGGAGAAAGGAGTCCACACTAGAGCAGATTTTCTGGCAGGACTTGTGACCCCATGAAGGATTCAGGCTGCAACAGTCTGTTCCTGAAGGACTACACCCTGTGGAAGGGACCCATGCTGGAGCAGTCTGTGAAGAACTGCAGCCCACGGGAAGGACTCATGTTGGAGCAGGATGAAGGATGAGGAGTCCTCCCTCTGACTAGGAAGGAGTGACAGAGAAACGTGTGACAAGCTGGCCGCAAACCTTATTCTCCAACCCCCTGCACTGCTCTGAGGGAGGATAAGATCAGGTTATACTCAGGAAGAACATAAGGGTAGCGAGAAAGTGTTTTAAGATTTGTTTTTGACTTTCATTATCCTGCTCTGATTTGATTGGTAATAAATTATTTTTTTCCCCAAGCTGAGTCTGTTTTGCCTGTCATGGTAATGGCTGAGTGATCATTCCCTGTCCTTATCTCGACCCATGAAGGGAGTGATAGGACAGCTTTGGGCACGTGGTGTCCCGCCGGAGTCAACTCACTACAATGTGAAATGCAAACTGTAGTTATAAGCACACTAAATTTAATGTGATTATATAAATAAAATAGTTTATGTATCGTTACATTGTGTATACATTTTCTTAGACTTTCCTATTATTATTTAGACATACAGATGCATAATTTACAGAATTGTGTAAATCTAATGTGAACTCTAATCTGAACTTGTTTCCATAGGTTTAAGGTGCAAAGGTATCTCCTTAAATTTCTCATTTTCTAGCTATCAGTACTTGTCCTATAAAATTAATTTCCTCCTGCAGAAAAAAAAAGAGAGAAAATAGTGTTCCAGAAGTACTACTACTCTTTTCCTATGAAACCATGAAGTTTCCGTATCTTCCTGTTAAGGCTTTTTGTAATCACTACTGAAGTTCATTTGAGCTATTTATGAATGATCTCCTATCTTTTAATAAATATGGCATAAAATGGGGAAATTGATGTGGCAGATTTAATTAATTTGGTATTTTTTTATTCATTTATAGTAAGAGATTTGCATTCTGGTTTTCATGCCTTTCTTTATTTTAATACAGAATAATTGATGGTTAATAAATTTAATATTTCTCCAGAAAGCTGCTTAAATATTCTTGTTGGAAAATATTTTTTGTTTTGCTTTGTTTTTTGGGGGGGGGAATGTTAATGCATATATACGTGTACCTTTGTTAAAAATAAAAAAAAAAATTAAAGTCACACAGCTGCAAATTAACGGACTGTGCAGCAAGTATACTTAAATACCGTCCAGCATAAGAAGTGGTTAATACTCCAACACAAAAAAAACCAAACAAACACACCAAGACATAAGAGCAACATTATATACTAAGAAAAAGATAAGAAGATGACACAGATCATGACACAGTAGAAGTAAGTGTGTGGTATTCATTGGAAGACTGGATTCCAAAGGCAATTTCATAACTTATGTTCCCATTTAAAAAACTAATTAGGAGGCAGGACAATAAAACAAATCAAATACACTAAGAAGGAACAGAATTATAAAAATAGATGTTGTATTTTGGCAAAAGGATATTAAAACTACAAATGGCAAGTTCATCAAGAAGTCCTTCTGACTTTTTGAATCTGAGTGTGGAAGTTTTTCTACTTCATAAGCTTGGAATGAATATTTCTTCTTAATTACAGTGAGCCAGTGGATTGCTTGCAATGTTTCCATCTGTTCACGCTAGCATCTTGCAGTTGTCCCTTGGGGTTCAGGTGGGGGAAATTTCAAAGTCTTTGAATTCAAATCTTATTTTATAAAAGACTTTTTCTGTATATGATAAGAGCCTGAGATTAGCTAGTGGCAATGTCTGCGGGGGAGAATGAGCAAGGCTAGAAACAATGTGAACATAAACATTGTTCATTTCTGCTCTCTCAAAATGTGATTAAGAGGAATAATGGGAGCCATAGAATAGGAATACAAAAGCAATTACTCCTCCATCTCCCAATTATACAGACACCTTCCCATGGTTTCTTTTGGGAATCACGCAGCTAGAGTTTGGAAAAAAAAATAAACAAATTACAGACCAAGAAAAATATTTAAGGGCTAAAATCATTAACAAATTAAGGCAGATTAAGTTTCAGTTAGCATCAGAGTAGGAATTAGAAAAACAGACATTTCAATACGTTTCCCCTTTCCTTTGACGATTCACAAACCAGTTTTGCTAATCTACATTACTTATGTGTATTCTGAATATTCTGATAGAAGAATGCAAAAATATGAAATCATAAAATTGTAGAATCATAGAATTACCTGAGTTGGAAGGGACCAAAAAAGGATCATCAAGACCTACACAGGACACTCCCAACATTCACATCGTGTGACTGAGGGCACTGTCCAGATGCTTCTTGAACGCTGGCAGACCATGCCATTACTATTTCCCTGGGGAGCCTGTTCGAGTGCTCCACCACCCACTGGCTGAAGAAGCTCTTCCTAATCTCCAATCCAAACCTCCCCTAGCACATCTTCCTGCCATTCCCTCTAGTCCTATCATAGGTCACAAGAGAGATCAGCAGCTGTTTCACCTCCCTCCCTTGTGAGCAGGCAGTAAACAGCTACAAGTTCGCCTCTCAGTCTCTTCTCCAGGCTGAGCAAAACAAGTGATTTCAGCCTTTCCTCATATGACATCACCTCCAGACCCTTCACCAGAAAATGGAAAAGTATCTCTATGAAGGTTTTACTTATTCCTTTCCCTCATTTCCTAACTTAGACACTAAGTACCAAATTAGAATTACTACTGACATAAAAAGATCAGTTTAAACATTAGCAGTAGGCTGTATCTAATGTTGAATAGAAAAGTCTTAGAAAAGTATCTTCCAATTGTCCTGGTTTCGACTGGGACTGAGTCAATTTTATTCTAAGTGGATACACTTCTCCATAGCTGCAGCATTTTAGGATCAGTGATAACACCTACTGTTTACAGGTGCTACTAGGGAATGGTTATTCTTGCCTGGGATAGTATTAATTTTCTTCTTGCAGCTGCTATTTCTCAATATTTTGGTGTGAGCAGAATACTAAAAACCACTGATGCTTATTGTTAAGGAAAATACGATCTTTTCACTTTCCATCATTTTCTATGTCTGGTTATGAAAAAACCTTTTTCCCCATGAGTATGGTTCAACAGTAGAGGACATTGCCCAGAAATGCTGTGTAGTATCCATCCCTGGAGGTTTTCCAGATCCAGTTAGGACAGTAAATTATACATACTTTGTTTTTTAGACATCAGTGGACTGTACATAATATAGGTCCAGTTGTGTATGAAGAGCAGTGATTGTCTGGAGTATGAATTCAAGAATTACAAAACTGCTGCACTAGGGAGAATTCATCTATAATCGATTTGGAAAAAAAAGTACAGTTAGATTTTTGTAACCTCTCAGCTTAAGAGCCTGTCTTGATAGTAAGCTTGTAGTACAGGAAGAATGTGAAATGTATTCAGTGTAATCAAATCAAAGGTGAAGGAGAGAATGAGGGTAGAGCACTCTTTGCTGTGCGTGCTCAAAGATTATGCATGACATTCAGTGGTACTACATGCATATTGGGTATAAGAAGGTAGCAGTACTTTGGAGAAAAAAGATTTTCTGATGAGTGGTATGTTTCTTACTTATCCAAATCTGTGCTGTGTCTACAGTCACATCAGTATGGCAGATACTTGAAATTGGTACTGCAGAATAATACCAGCACTCCAAAGTGATTGAGGGGAATGGGTTTTGTTTCTCCACTTCTGTGTTTCAGTTTTGACCACAAGTAGATATTGATCTTTAGATCCAAGATGTTGCGACTATGGTTTAACTCTGTAGCAGGATAATTAGGCAGTAATGGCTTGAAGTTTTAATGTAACTCTGGGAGGACAAATCCAAGCAACATGTATCAATGTTATTGTACCTCTAGGTGTCCCAACAAATGGATGGAGCAACGTTGCCTATTTGTCAATGAATAAAGTAGAAATTTCAGTTAAAATTGAAGCTGCTATCTCTAAGATTGAACTTGCAATTTGGATCCAATTGGTTATGTGGATGGATGAAGTGTGAGAAATTTATTGCTTTCTGACTTAATGCTTGGTAGAACCAGAGGTACCGATTTGTTTGAGAGTGGTGTTAGTTCGATGCTAGTTAGAGATCAGTGTAAAAAATGGAGAATGACAGTAAGCAAGAATATTAAGCTGGGAAAAGTGGAGCCAGGACAGCTGAGTGAAACTTGCTAAAGAAAGTATTCCATATCATAAAGTCATGCTCAATATAAAGCAGGAAGTTTTCCGGGGATGACCCTCTTTTTCCTTGGTCCCTCTGCTCTTGGTGACTCCTTGTTCTCAGTGCTACTTGGTGTTCAGTTTCCATGTGCTCCAACTTTGGCTTTCGTCTCTGGTGATCTCCTCTGTGTCAGCTGTGACCTCTACACCCACGAGAACTACTGTGCATGCAGTGTTCATTAGCTGGCGTTCACTGCTGGGAGCATACGTTCTGCAATCACTGACTGGAATGGGCTGAGTATAGTTTTGTATATTTTATTATTACTATGATTATTATTATTATTAGTTGTACCATTGTACTTTTTAAAATTGTTTTATTAAAACTGTTTTTATTCCAACCCACAGATTTTTCTTTCCTTTTTCATTTCTTCCCCTTTAAGTTGGGGAGAGGTGAGAGAGTGGCTGCCTATCATTTAGCTGCTGGCTAAGGGCTGAACTGGGACTAGGATAATATTTATCATGTTAATATTTAATAATAATAGCAACAATGACAACAACAAAAATAATAAATCTGAATTGCAGTAACTTTGGTTGTTATTTTGGCAATTAGAAGATAGTAACATTTGAGGGAAGCAGGTACATTTGCAAATACGCGTGATGACTTAATCCCAGCAGTAATAATTTCAAAGTTGTTTAATTTAGCTCAGTGTTGTAGGCACACAAGCAATTCAAAAGGTCACATCAAATTACAAGAGAATATTACAATCAAGTACGCAAACTTATCTAGATTAAACTAACGTGATGGTCAACTGAAAACTCTGAAATTAATAATCTCTTGCAAAATTAATTATTTTTTTAGGAGCCTTATTCAGCCAAGATGGAAAAGAGGACTTGGACTAGATGACCTTTAAAGGTCCCTTCCAACTCAAAGCGTTCTATGATTCTGTTAAAGCAGAAGTTACTGAGCAGTAGAGAAGAAACTTACTGCCTTGCCACAGCTGCTGCATTTTGGGTCAGCGTAAATCTCTTACAAGAAGCAAGATGGGGGCAATACACTGCTTATCCAAGGAACATTTGGGCAAGCTCTGTTTGGAGGCTGAAGGACTCTGCAGTATGGCTATAAACACAGACATTCCCAAACCCATCTCTCCTCATGCTTCATTCTGCCCAACCAAAAATTCAGCCCCAAAGGTAATGAAAAGGTCTATGAGACTTTCAACAAACTAAGAGGCCACATTTCTTGAAGAGGTTTGCTTTCATCCCTTTTTATTTTAACTTCTTTGCATTGCAGATCTGATTTTCAGCTATGCAAAGAGTTACTTTGGTCTAACACAATGTTTTACATTCTATGAAGGATGAATTTAGACAAAGATCGCTCTCGTGTTTTGGGTTGTTTTCTCTGGAAGAAAAGGAAAACAGTATTTCAGCTCTGGGTTGTGGTTTATTTGTGAACCTGCCAAGTAGTTATTTCAGACTAAATGCTCTTATTTCAGAACCATTCCTGGTACAACTTTTCAGTTATTGCAAAATATCATGTGCCTATTGATTACACTGAAGCATTACACACCACCTAATATAATTTCCTTTTTGTTAAACTATACAGAATAGATTTTAGCACTACTGTAAGCCGCTTTGTATTGCTCTAAGTACTCAAACAGCTGTTCATTTGATTTACAGTATGTTTGTAAATACACATAGTTAAATGAATAACAAGGTAGTTAATGCAAGAACAGAGACCATTTTATCCTACAGAAAAGTACACAAAAATTTCCTTTTCTCCCTAGATTTACTAGAGAATTCAAACACCTTAATTTCAAGATAAGTAAAACTTCTCCTTGATAATAATTCAAATCCAGGAGGCCAAGCTACTCCACCAGAATACAGTTTGGAGAACACAGTAAGTGAAATAAATGATAAAAATTCTAGAAAGTAAATAACAAATTATTTTCCAGCATTTGCCAACGTTTAAGAAAAACTTTCTTGTATACATGGATATTTCTAGAAAGGATCCAGGAGGAAAATAATATTCTCTTCCAGGCAACAAAACAAATGCAGTAACATTTATCATAGACTAAAGTAATATTTGTACCTCAACAAAACACAAAAACATAATTTCTAATGCAGAGCACGTAAGCAGCAGCAGATCTCAAGCATATCTGGCTTCATTATGAAAAAACACAACAAAAAATATTAAAAAAAATGTTTGATCCTCTCTGATGCAAGAAACACAAACTAGATGATGTATGAATATTATGTGGCAATAAAGGCATAAACTGTGACGATGTTAGAGAATTTCTCAGTGAACCAGAACAACAGATCCCTAAAATATGGTTTCAGTACAGTTTTTTTTTGCTCAGTGCAGAAGTTTACTGCACATGGACTACTATAAGCTGGTCAGTTTTAAAGACAAAAGAAGGAGGCTACTGTGGAAGTAAAAGGGGCTCACAATTGTGAGTAAACCACTGAGTTCCAATCTGCTCTCAAAGTATGAGCATCTGTTCGATCTACCAACTTACCAAGGTAGATCTCCTTAGAGATTGCACTGTACAAACAAAGCAAAAGATCCAAAGCTGTTTGGAGCAGCAACAAATAGTGAAATACAAATGATGTGTTTAACAGAAAAGTTTCAATTAAACCGTGTACAAATTAGGTTGATGCCCACTCCCTTTTACATCTCTAAAGAAACAGCTCTTCTTTTCATCTCAAGATTTGCTGCTGCTACAGTAAAGCAAGTAGAACTTAGCTGCATGTCCTGTCAGTTTGACTCACTGCACAGCTTTTTTAGCAGTGTGCCCAGAGGATATAGAGAAATGACTAAAAGCTCTGTCTTAGAAACCGCATCCAGGTCTCCTGCATTATGCTGTTGAATTGTTTAAAAAAGCCCTTTTGTTCTTTGTTTTATTATTACTGTGTTTTGAGGGACAGAAGTCTAAGCAAGTATAATGGGAAAAAAACACTAAATTAAAAAACATTACTTATCACATGCAGGATACACTTCATTAGTGATGCCAATCTTAAAAAGAAGTAAATTTAATTTTAGTAATTTTTTATAATCGTTCAGCTAGGGAATTCATCTTGAGGTATCTCATTTTCAATTAATTATCTACTTTCACATTGTGTGTGGTGTTCTCTCATAGATTTTTAAACTATTTTCTTCATTGTTGTCAATGATTTTCTCATGTAGTGGGATGACTATCATCATATTCCTAGGGGGAAAAGGTGATAATTCTAGCAGTTTTCCATTATAAGACATGTTTAACAACTGAGTAATAATTACAAAGAATCAGCACTGGGAGACTGATACTGAACTCTTTGCAGCACAAACAGTGAATCCAAAGTGCTCCATTTAAGACTTCAATGTAATGTTAAATAAGAACAGTCTTCCCTTCAAGTCAGCTATGAAAAAGATGGGAGGGGAGCAATTCTTCCTTTCTACAATTTACTAAATTATAGCTATTTTAGAAGCAGGCCACAGTAAATTAAGATGGTATGTGAGTAATGGATACATTTGAAATATAGATCCCCCTTTCCTCTATGTTGCTAAAATACTCCTCTTTACGTTACTACAAAAGCGTAGTCTGAAAAGAAAGCATATCATAATATGCACACTTTCCTGCATGTAAGTATCACAGTTAAACTCACAGAACAGAATCATGTTTGGGGTAGGAGACACTTAGGTACTAATTTACACCACCCGAACGAGTTGTCCTCCCAGGTAGAAGGACAACTGGACTACTGAAAATAAAAGGGGAAATATCATTACAAATAAAACATGATTTTGTAAAAATACAGTATATCCTGAGACCAACTCCTTAGTCTCTCATCCTCCAACACCTATCTTAAAAAGTGACGTACAGTGGGATGTTGATCTGAGTTCCCTCAGAAACCCAAAACAGAACTGAAGAATTGGGAGCCTGCGCTGTCCAGTTAGGTCAGAGCTCCCATTTCTTTACTTGGGAAACATTCAGATGGCCCGATCTCCAACACTTCAGGACACTCCTCCAGACCACCTGGGTTCTCCAGATTACAGAGTCCTGAGTCTGGAGACTGATGAATTTCTGCAGTACTGAAGAACCAGATGACCCAAGTTTGGAAAAAAACATGATGAGTTTATAATGGTAGTAATCTCAAAATACTAGGTCCTAGTAAAATATTTTCATGTTCCAAATTAAAATTAAAATAAAAAAATCAAAATCCTGAGTTTTGTTGTTTTTTTTTTTACAGCCGCAGAATCCATTTCCCAAGCAAAACTTAAAAGCTCTTGATGAAACACACTACGCAAACAGTAAATTTTGCTTGCAGTTGTTTACATTATTCTGCATTTATCACTTTGTGACACCGTGCATTTTTTATATATATTCCAACACCCAGGAGAAGATATCTGAAAAGTCTACCCTTTCTTTATATTTGTCTTAGAAGGGAAATTTTCCCATCCAAAGAATTAAATAGGAAATGCAGACATAAACCCATCTGTTAAATTCCAGTGTTAAACACAGAACAGAATTATATGAATTTGTATACAATATATTCATCATGTTCAGTTCTAGCAACTCCTAGTTATTAATTTTGTCACTAGGAAACCTTTCTGAATAGTAACTTTTTAAGGATATTTAGGGAAGTTTTATCTACCTACTGTATTGGTATCCTATAGGAACATATTCAAAAACCTTACTAAAATGTAGCAAATAACAGAAGAAAAATGATATTATAATAATTCTAATGAATTTTGAGTCCAGAAACATTTTGTAGATGTGATCCAGCGAAAGAAAAGTGATGAAGATATGGGGGAGAAAACCAAGTCCAGAAGAGAAATATTTTTTACTCATGGGTAAAAAAAAGGCAGATGGAATCCATCTCTCAAGTCTGAAGTGGGAGAATAATTAAAAAAAATAAAAAAAAAATGTTTCACTTGTGTGAAGTGTTTATATCACAGCCAAGTGGCCATGTTAGAAGTACAAGTCATGTTATACTAACTTACTCTTCATTTCATAAGACCACACGGAACTGCAGTTCAGAAGAACAGATCTGTATCTAGACACCATATCAAGAATCCACATGAACTCAAGGACTGAGAGAACTGATTTCTGATTATAGGTGAGTGAAGCAATTGTCTGCTTGAAGCCTTTGAAAACTAGAGAGTCTGGACTCAGCAAAAGTATTCTTTTCTTTCCCTTTCTGATTTGGATCAATGCTTTGTACAAATCGAATAGGGTGACACACAAGAACACAAAGTCTCAGGAGAAGTAACTTTATATTTTACTTTTGCACGTCTGTCAATTCATACATCTTCCTTGGCAAGCACAAAAAATAATTTTATGTGATGTACTACATCTTAATTAGAGCTGCTCTCTTGTCCCAGCAAACTAAAGGATCATTTCAAAATAAAGCAGCTGATGTTGCTGTGACATTTAGGCTCATTTCCCCTTTTTAATAAAATCAGAGCCAACTTGGTAAAAAAAAAATCCATTATTACGTTAGGTATTTATTTCTTTAAAGTTGAAATAAATCTGCCTATGTATTCCACTGGAATACTACTTCACTGTTGCACATGATGCTGGGAAATCAGTAAGGTTTAATACAGTGAGCTAAGATACAAGCAATTTCTCAAACTGGAGAGTTGAACACACCTGAGATACAAACACTAGCTTTTCATTACATTTTGCAAAACTATTAAAGCTTCAATTTAATTCAGTTTCAGAATAAGAAAAAATGAATTAACATCTTTTTTTTGAAGGTATACGTTTCTGATTATCTTTTCTTCCCTCCATCCATCATGATTTCAGAACATATATTTTCATCAACTCAAAGATTTAGAGATTAATACATTACCTCATGTTTGATATTGATTTTAGATTTAGCTTTAACAGTCTTTCAGTGAGCAGTGGCTAAAATCGAAATTGTACTAAGGCAGACAAGAGTGCATGAGGAAAGATGATAATCAGGATTATGTAATTTCTGAGATCTCAGAGTATCAGAGCTAGACAGTCTGTGGCTCTCAACAATGGAAAGCTAAAGGTACTTCCAGCTTTTCAGCTGGTGTATTTCTATTTTTGACCTTAGAGTACTTCACAAAGTACTTACTACATGCAAGAAAGTGGGGCAGTATTTGTTTTACTCAAAACAACAGATGTCCCTGCTTCAATAGCAGTTA
Organism: Tapera naevia; assembly: GCA_033556795.1. NCBI lineage: Eukaryota > Metazoa > Chordata > Aves > Cuculiformes > Neomorphidae > Tapera > Tapera naevia. Next base: position 10,241,453 of record JAUMJJ010000079.1, on the reverse strand, counting down.
ATTTGCGGAATAGGTTCAAAGCTCAAATACTTTGTGTCTAACTTTGTTATATAGCATTACTAATATGTAGCAAAATAAACCTACAGTCTAATGTACTGATATCAAAGTAACTCAACTGTTAGGGCACTAGTGCTTCTTTTGTTCCATTTATCACTGATCTAAGGCTGGTAACATATTAAGTAACAGATTATCATCCATTTTGCACTAATTTAATTATATTACCTAACATATTGAAGGGTAGTATCAAAATACAAAAATTTGCTTTTATATACCTAAAATTAACCAATAGTCTAGAATAGCATTAATTGTGCCAGTCTTCTGCTGTGTTAATTAGAAATTTAACAGCTACCTCATGAAGTTGAGCACTTTTATTGTTGTTACTCTTTATAATGTTCTTTCAGTTTTAAACGTTTGCTGCTACGTAATAAATTTCAATGGTCTGAATATAATGGTTTTGGCTGGGATAAAGGTAATTTTTTTCACAGTAGCTGTATGGTGCTATGTTTTGAACTTGAAATGAAAACACTAGGAGGGAATGGTTGAGTGACTGTGTGGAGCTCAGCTGCCTGCTGGGGTTAAACAACAACACTGTTCTAGAAAACCTACTTCCAGGCCATCTAGAAAGTATAGTAATGCAGTTTGCTGTCATTTTAGAAACTATTAATAGCTCTGAAAATCAGGTGAAGCTTTTTTCTCAGCCTTGTATACTGGAAATAATATGTGGAAGTACAGATCTGCATGCAGTCCTGAGGTTAAACATAGAACTTTCAAAATAAACATAGTAAGATCCTCATTGCCTGGAACCTGCAAGAATTTCTAAAAAAAGATCTGAAGAGTCTAAAGCAACAGAATTCAGAACAATAATTCTAGTTTAGGCAAAAGGAGGTATCACTCTTCTTTGACAGACCTTTTTTTATACCATTTGTTCTTTTCTTTAGACTCTGAAAGGTCATATCAGAATGACAGGCTTTGCCAAATGCAATGCAGAGGACAGAAAAAGAGAATCAGAGGACATAAATAATATCCTTAGGAGTCATTACAAAAACAAAATAAATCATATGATTTTAAATGCTTCACTGGCACAATCCGAGAAAAGGTAGAGATTGCACCATGAATTTATTGTGTTCAGTTTCTGGTTAACAAACACTGCCCAAGTAACAATTTTAACTCTTTGCATCCAGGCATTATGGGCCTGAATTGTGTAAACTGGAGCCTCTCCCAAGATCTGGTCTTACAAAACAAAACACATTTATTAGCAATACGTTTTTAATATGATATAGTACTTCAGGATGGGAAATTTTATTTCAAGTTGTTGCCAGGGCTGAGTTAAGTTTTGTTTTGAGAACTACTTGCACTACTGCAGTATACATTTTCTATGAATTTTTCCCACCCTGATGAGGAACTGCAATTGAAAAACAACCCTACAACAAGGTCACATCTCTGCCACCAATTAGTACATGATACAGAAAACAGGAAAGCAGTGAATAAACAATACGGAAATCACACTTACTGCTACTTTTACATACATATTCCCTATCATCAGCCTTACTAATATATGCTTGGCTATAAATAACCATCTATGAAATTACTTCTTTCTCAAACCATAGATGAAAAATTAATATGGGAGAAAAAGTAAGGCTGAAGTGAGCTATCATTTAGCACAGTTCAGATGCAGTTTACAGTGGTAGGAGTGTGGTTTCTCTTTTGAAAGAAACACAGTATGAAAACACACTGAAAAATCAAGAAGAAAGTGTTCCTTTTCAAACACTTGCCCTTTTAGCTTTTAACAAAGGTCCAGTCTGCATTTTTGCGTGGTCCGATTTTTCCTCTTTGAACCACATTTTACCCTGAGTCACACCTCAGATATTTTCTTCCTAACAGTCTCAGTTCTGATGGATTTCAGATTGGAAAATGTAATTGCTTGTCTGAGTTTTTACTACATTCATTTGGTAAAAAAAAACTACTAAAAAGTATCACAATGGATGAACTGTAGGTAAATGATCCAAGACAGATTTAATCTAATTTATCTATTAAATTGCTTCAGTTAGTTTTGGACTGTCAGCTGTTACCTCTAGATTTTTAAAATAAAAGAAGTACAAAAACGTTCATTTGAAGAAAAGACTCCTACACACTTTCCTCAAGTCAAATAAATTCCCACAAACTAAAAAAAAAATAGAGAAAAAAATATTATTAGTATACTGCTTCTAGTTTATAGCTTCGATAATAAGATGTGAAATAACTAACATCTGTCATCTTGAAAAGAGCTCTTTACCTTTATTATCTAATGCCTAGCATAGCCAGTCTTGTTTAGACTGATGTAAACTTATATATATTTTAATGCATGCCTGTAAAAATTTAAATTTGCCATTTGATTTGATTCTCTACATTGCTTATTAATGTCAGATACAGTAGCACAAAGCCAAAATAAAGAGTCTGTAAAGCTAAATATGATACTGACTACTACCACAAAGTGTGGACAGATGTTATTTATAATAAAAATTATCATAAAAATATACTTAGCATTTTTGTATGTTTGGTCAACAGAATGAAAACTTTTTCTTTCTTTTATGCACAAGTAAATAAAAAATAGATATTGAATACCTCATTATATAGAGTGGGTTTCTTTGCTCCTGAGCAGCAACTGCTTTGAAAGGAGCTTTTAATTGATTTTAAAGAAAAAACTGTGTCATATCAAGCCACTGTTTCAACAGCAAAACATTTCCAAAATTATATTCAAACACGAAATGAATTTGTAAATTACATTGGCAGTACTAAGAACACACAGCAGTGATCTTGCCCAGTTACCATGTTGGCTTTGTTAGACATATTTAAGAATTTTTCAGTATAGAAGAGGAACGAAAGAAAGAAAATAATGTGAACAGAAACGGATGCATTCTCCAACCACCTAATCCTTACAGGCAGCAGCTGGTGCAGGACATGGATTAAATCTCTACTAAAAAAAACCATGAGAAAGAATATTTTCCAAATTGGGAAATATGAAGGAGGGGTATGAGATATTGTATCCTCAGACAGGAGAGATCTGCGTTCAGAAATACCAAGGTGATGAGTTTGATCTCAAGTGCTGACCGTTCAACTAAGACTTGCATCTGGGGCAGACAGCCACACAAATAGACTCTTATAACCATCCCATCCATTTTTGCTGCTAGAAGTAGTCAAGCTGTAACAAAAATGAAACTTATATATAAGCCAAGTTGCTATACAAGTAGAATCCAGGTGTCATAAAAACAGGTAGTCCCACGATTCTGTTTATGATAGGAACTAAGAATGCCACAGAAGAGGATAGGAACATGGTAAATATGTAGTGACACTTCTGAAAAATATTCTTCCAGTTTCCAACAATTTGCAACTTGTGAACTTGATGAGCTGAAGATTTTGTCTTCACATTTAATATCTTTTAATGAAAATTTCATGTTGCTTTTTGAACCCGTATAACTTTTAGTATCCATAACATCCTACCAAAAAAGTCTCACTGCTTGATTATACTATGTGAGAATATAAGTAGAAGAATCCCCAATGATTTCAACCAGGCCAAAGGTTCTTTCCCCTCAGAACATAAAGTGCCTTAAAAAAATTAAATCTAAAAGCTGTGGGAAAATATGAATTCCATGACACAGTTATTCAGACATTCTGCTGGCAGTTCTGCATTGCACCCCAAGAAGAAACTAATTCCAGAAGTGATTTTTTTTTTCTAAGAGCTTTGTATTTACCTTCAGAATCTGAAAATTAAGAAAAATGTATTCAAGGTTTCAGCACATTTGCTGAGAATAAAGAGAAAAAGCAACTGATTCTATTACTGCTGGTTACAAAGAATAAAAGTCTTGATGACTAAAGAGTATATAGGCATAACAAAAAACATGACAAAGTACCATTCCTAATGTCAAAAGGAATAAAAAAGAATATTGTCTATCAAGAAAATACTTTCTACCAGCATAAACTTAGAGAAGAGCCCAAGAATTCCAAATCCTCAATTATTTCTGCACAAGGTATGCATTCTGGTGTCATGGGAGAAATTCCTATGCAAACCCCTCATGTCCATACTGACACGTCTATCCCAGTCTCTCTTATCTGTAAAAGAAGATTGAATTAATATCTCAATTAGTTGGATTTTTATTCTTCTCACAAATACTACCATCTAATTAAAGAACTGAAGTTTAACTAACTTATCTGAAAAAGAACATTAGAAGGCCTACGACAGAGAGCAAGGACTTGCTAATTTGAAAATGAAAGTAGGAAAATCTTTCTCCAAACGAACTACAGTTTTTGAAATAGTTGAAATGCTGACACTATACTCATGTTCATTTATGAATTAGATGTTGTAGGTTACTGTTGTTCGGCTACTCATTACTGTGCACTCAGATAAGATCTTCTAATCATGTGAATCATGAATCCTTTCAGTACATTTCAGTGCACAGTAAAGTATTTCGACTTAAATCATCTTACAAATGAGAGCATTACAGAATCAATTTTCATCACCATGGATTACAATAATATCATAAATTAGGTGAAAAATTGAACAGTAGCTCACACTTTACCAAGCCTGTGAATAAATCTCTAAAAATAAGCCTTCTTTCTTCATGCATTCAATTGCATGCTTCCAAAAGACAAATAAGAATTCAGCTTTTTAAAAACCAGAACACTTCACAGTTTAAAATTCTGTTAGCTCTTATGCAAATCATGAAATGAGTACTGCCTCTAGGCAGACATGTGGAAAACACAGCTTTCTAAAGGACCAGAACACCCTTGACATTTTAATTAGCCCAAAACAGCAATAACAGGACATATTTGGATACAAGTTTCTGTGGTGTTTGGTTCCTGTTCCTACTTAACTGATGTATTCTGCATTAGATCATATTTTATATTTGTATAATAGAATGATTATCATTGCTAAACTCAATTTTTTTGAGAGTTACACCTTCCTCCTGCATATGGCATTTTGGCACCAATATCAGAATTTTTCATATAAAAATTAGTAACTCTCAAATATAACAAGAAGTACGACAAGGTTGGATTGATGGGCCGAGAGCAATTGTAAACAGCTTAAAAAAAGCCAAATGCCGGGTCTTGCACTTTGGTCACAACAAGCCCGTGCAATGCTATAGACTTGGGGAAGAGTGGCTGGAAAGCTCCTTTGCAGAAAAGGACCTGTGGGTGTTGGTCGATAGCCAGCTGAACATGAGCCAGCAGTGTGCTCAGCTGGCCAAGAAGGCCAATAGCATCCTGGCTTGTATCAAAACCTCTGTGGTCAGCAGAGTAAGGAAGTGATCGTCCCCCTGAACTCGGCGCTGGTGACGTTGTATCTCAAATACTGTGTTCAGTTTTGGGTCCCTCACTGCAAGAAGGATGGTGAGGTGCTAGAACATGGCCAGAAAAGAGCTATGAAGTTGGTAAAGGGCCTGGAGCACAAGTCTCTCTACGACAGCTGCTCTCTACAACTGCCTGAAAAGAAGCTGTAATGAGGCAGATGTTGGTCTCTCCTCCCAAGTGGCTAGCGATGAGAGGAAATGTCCTCACGATGCATCAGGGGACATCTAAATTGGATATTATGAAAAATTTCTTGACTGAAAGGGTGGTGAAGCATTGAAACAGGCTGCTCAGGGAAGTGATGGAGTCACTGTCGCTGGTGGTAGACATGTAGACATGGCACTTCAGGACATGGTTTTGTAGATTTCATGGCGTTGGGCTGATGTTTGGACTTGATGATCTTAGACGTCTCTTCCAACCTTAAAGACACTAAGTTTGTGGTGGTTGTATTTCAGATAATCAAAATGGTGCTACTGTTGCATGATATAACAGGGAAAAACTGCATTCTTTTTTGTTCAAGATTTTGTGTTCCATAGAGAATATTTAGCAACACCACCTTGTCTGAGAAAATTTTGCCAAGTTACAGAACATCTGATATGGGTGTCCAGCCTCTATAGAAATGACATTGAATATTGATGTGAAATGACCACTAAAATTTGGTATAATCAAGTTTGCAAAATGATATATTTCTTTAGGTTTACTACACATCAATTAAGGCTAGATATTGCATCATGCTGTCAGTGAGGCATTACTTATGTGTCCTTAGAACACAGTCTCAGTTGCTCAGCGCTTTCATTTAACGAAATTATATAAACTGAAATTTTGAGCATGTAAAGTCTGACTCACATCCAAAAGATGTTACAAGAATGTTAGAATTTAACTGCACAGACTGAAAGAAAAAAAAGGAATTTTTTTAGCTTGCTAACAGACACTGTTAAAGGCTACTGAAGGCACATTTAAGACTGCTAAAACATTCCTAATAGATTTTCTCTTTATTTTTTTCGTTTTTTAGACCAAGATGTTTGGGTCAACTTAATTAACCGGTTACAAATAGATGACCCTCATTCCCATCAACAGAACAAGACCTGCCTTTGTTCATCAAGAAGAGTATGTATTATTGCATCATTACTGCCTTCAAATTATGGATCAATCCCCTGAAATAGAAGATAACACCTAAGACAGTAAAATTTATATTGACAGGAATAATACTTATCTGAAGTGATCATCATTGTAATAGATAAAATAAGTTTTATCAACCCCAAATAAATAAAAATCATATTACCAGGCCAAATTGATCATACAGAACAGGGAGAATCCATAGAAACAGAATAAAATAATATGCAAAAGCCAAAGACAGCAAATGATCCATCATTTTGCAACTCATTTAGAAGAATTATTTAGTTGATACTTTATATATAGTTACTTTTAACAGTTTATAAGTGGTTCATTACGATATCATAGGCAAAATATATAAATAATAAATATAATAAGGCAATTTATATTTGAAATATGTGCAAGTGATGCTAAACACTGAAGTGCATTATTTAAAGATATACTGGGCATGAGAGTATTTTTCAGTTGTTCAAGAGAGATTCAAAGCAATTCAATCCGGAGTTTTTGATTTTTTAACAGTAGTTGAAGTAGGTCCTTCTCTGCAAAGTTTTCGTGACTCAGTCAAGGGAACAGAAGGCACAGCAGAAAATACAGATGCAATATATTTCAAAGTTCATTGTTTACTGGGATATAAGAGGTAGTTTTCTCCCTGAATGGCTATATGTACATATTCTACTGCTGATCATCTGCTGGTTTATAACAGAAACTCTGACAAAAAAAGTGTCTACATAGTGACTAAAGCAAAAGTGTAGCAAGTTTCGTGAGAGAACGTTAAAAAAGATCAACCATATTCCCAAAAGTATGCAAGCTAAATAACTGTCTATGCCCAATGTTCATTTGATTAGCCTGTGTCCTAAAACAAGAAGCTCCTTTTTTTTCAGAAGCAGCAAGTCTTTCAGCCACACGATGATATAACCTGATACATTCAGACATTCTACTGGAGTTTCCTTCATTAGTGACATGTCTGTATTTTATTCTTCAACCATATATTCCCAACTGTTGAGGACATTTTCTAAAATGTACCAGTCTAGATAGAGTGATAATTCTCTGCAAACACACAATATTATAGTCTGTGTTCTCTTTAGCTCAAAGTCATTTGGAAATGTTGGCAAAGGGATAGGTTCATTTATGAACTGACACACAGTCAACTTTGGTACATGTATAAGATACAATTTCACAGATACCTTATGAAATATTGCAGGAGATTCAACTATCAATGTCTGTTACCCACTTCTTTCATGGAGGTGTTGCCACTAATAACGAAATACAAAATATCTGTAAGTTTGCAATGTGGAATGGTGAGTTTTGCTAAAGCCACATGCAAATATAAACTCACTACAATAACTTCACTTAATGGACAAGTTTATTTAAAACTTTTGGAAAGGTTGTCATTTGCTGACAAAATGATGAAAAGCTCTGCAACAAATGATACTGGGCCGAGGTAGCAGCTAAATGTACTGTTATCAAATCCAGTGACAGGCACAGCTGTGTAAGGAAATAGTTCAGGATATTTAGAATCTGAGATATTGTTAGTAATGGATGTTATTTTGGAGAAAATCATGTTTTTGTTTTTTTTTTTTTTAAAGGCTTCTAGTATTGCTTCTGCTGTGTTCAGACCTCTGTAGTACTTCTGGCACGTGTGCCTTGTCTTGAGGACACCATGCACTGAGCCTCTAGTAAGGCGCTCTGCAAGATGAGCTGGAACAAGGCTTAGATCCACTAAGTTACCTTTACCTTAAAAAGATTATTTTGTCAAGTATATGAAGTATCAGTGGTCTCAATAAGCAGCTACTCACATTACAACCTATTTAATCCTTGTTATTATCTTTCAGAACAAACAAAAGATGATTACACTGCAACTACTGCTGACCATACAGAACAGGAGAATGTTTTGAGCACACAAATGAACAAATCTAGCAAAACTTCTATTGTCTATGAAAAAGCTAGAGAAGATGTGAGACTCCTATGCCCACTGAGGGAAAAATGTCACAACCACTAGAAAGAGAAGAATGGTCCTTAGAGGTTGAAAAACCTCTATTTTGTCTGGATTTTACTACCACGTGAAGACTGGCACTCAAAATTATTCAGTTTCCCAGAAGTGAAAAATGCAGCAGTGACTGCACAACCATGGGATAAACTAACACTGCTGTATTTGGCAGCATGGGTTAGAGTGCCAACAAAAGGGCAGAGCAACTGGGAAAAGTGGTTTTAAAAGTCATGTGACACTTAAGAATCTGGTTGTATAAAGTGATTATAAGCACTTGTGCTGAAGCACAAAATCAGGCACTTAAGTGTTGTCCTTAGATGACCTTCGGGCACAGTCGTAACCTTCCTTGACTTTTAATGCTTCCGTACACCACGTCTTCAAAGAGCATCTGAGAAAAAAATTCTCTGCTTCTATTCAGAATTCAGTGTGTTAAAGTAATAATGAAAAAAATGCTGCAGTTGTTGCCTTAGGGTGATGCTGCAGACTCAACTAAATGAGAGCTCATTATGAAATTCCTGGTTTTATTACTATCATCGTTAAAAGAATCCAAATAACACAAATCTGAAATAAATGCAGATCCTAACCAAACAAATTCCAGTGAAATACAGCAATAACACTTACATGAGTTTACCGTTCCAATGCCATAAAACAATAGATAGTTGTCTAATAATCCCCTTTAATAAGAATTACCTTCATTTCCTAGAGGAAAATCAGTGTTCTTATTCCTGGATTATACTCATGAATAGTAACTCATACATACCAAGGCAGTTTAGAAACCAGCACCTTCTACAATGGCCCAACAGGTTCAAACACAGCATAGTACTCTCTGCACGACAACTAAAATGCAGCTCTTGGCTTTGGGTCTTGAATTTAACTCGGCATTTACTAGGGCATAATGTTAGTCAGACGTTGTTGAACTTCGGTGACTCCATTGTCATCAGCCACTAAAAGTGGCACTGACATGTAGAGATTCCTCCAGAGCAACAGTATGGAGCTCAGTATGGTGGAAAATGTACCTATGACTCTATATTGAGGTATGATCGATACACAAAACCACAACGTACATTCTTAAACTATTAAAATCTGACTTTTGGCAGTGTATGAGCAGTAGGAGTACAATCTATGCAAACTATCACTCACTGAGGAGCATAGTTTTCATATATTGGAGGAGTAAAAAACATTGTAAGACCTAAACCCTTGTTGTTGCAAGAAGTGCCTCTTGAACCTGGTAAAAAGAGCTAACGAAAAAGCACGAATAATTATCATGAGAATAAAAGAACAAACCAATCAGTGCCTACAACTGAAATAAAAAGTATTGATTTTTATTCCTGGCCTAACAGTTGGCATTAGCTCACTGTCTTTTTAAGCTCATGTTCACCTGTCACAGTTTAGCCTTCATCCGGCTAAATTTGGCAGCTAAGAATCATGCAGTTGTATTCCCAAATTCCATGCCCCTCACCCCCAGGGGAGAGAGGAAAATGAGAATAAAAAGGCTTGCAGATTGGACACTAAAACTACAGCTTTAATGAAATTATGATAACAATAGTAATGGTCATTAAAATAATAAGAAAGTAGTGAAAAATGTACAAATATTCAAGACCGCGCCCCAAACCCACACCTCAATGACTCCACGCAGAGCAGACACGGGGGAATGGGTCCACAGCTAGGAGGGAGCTGAACTCAGGAACTGCATTCAAAGACTCGCAAATCAGGAGCAACCAAATGAGGTCCTCACTGGATGTTGGCCATAACGGAAGAGAGCGGGATCCTCGTGGTCTCTCAATTTTATACTGAGTATGACGTATAAGGGATGGAATACTCTGTTGGTCAGTCTGGGGTCACCTGTCCTGTCCACCCCTCCATGAAGGTGCGGCCATCTTTTGCTAGCTCCAGGATGGCCTTGGTTACTAGAGGAATAATTATAAACATTGACCTTTCTGCATACCAGTGTTCTACGTTACCACTTCTGGAGAGAAACTGAAAAGCATACAGTTAGCTTTCAGAAAATAGTTACTTTAGACTAAGGCCAAGCCAGAATCAGGAGTCACCCCAATTAACTCAAACCACAACACCACCTCACTCAGTATGAGTCATTCATGCAGCCTCTGTTTCTAGTCAGCGAGTAGAAATAGGCACATTAAGTGCCTGATTACTCTGAACTGTTTAAGATGAGTAAGATAATGGATGCCCAGAAAATGTCTCCTCCTCTTCACTAAGTAAAGGAATCTAGGATGTAGATATTTATATTGTAAATACAGTTACGTGAGACAGTAGTAAACACTGAGGTACAAAAATTAAGCTAATTAACCATAAAGCAAATTGAAGGCCACTCTAGAGCTCGAGTTAGGTATTTTTTTTTATTAGGGTGACAGGTTTATAAGCTTCTGTTTGAGTGAAGACTACTTTTAGTTTAATATCACAAATATACTCCTAAAGTATAGAAGAGCAGAGGATGAGCTGGAACAAGGCTTAGATCCACTAAGCAGAGGATATTAAAGGCTGGGAAACTAACTCCATGGAAGCTCATTTCTTTTTTGAAACTATAGAAATCTGACAACATTCATGAAAACTTCTCGCAAGTTTGAACTAAAAAGAGAAGAAAATTATCCAGTCTCTAGAGCCTGCTTTCACAGAAGTACACTTTCCTAGAGAGGGCTCCATTGATATAACTCCATACAGTTAATATTTATAAATAGTTATGCATAGAAGTTTCTTATCACAGCTTGAGTTCAATGCTTTCACAGCTAGCTTGCTACCAGTAGTTGCTAACTGTGACTCCAGCACAGGTATAACTTGAGAAACCACACATTTCTGTGTTTTAAAATATTATCACTACTACATTCTGTCCAGAAAACTCAGTACAACAATTTTCAGTTGTCTATTTTGCATGCAAAATTTCTGAAGAAAACCAAGGAATATGTCAAAGACTGACACAATCTTTTCAATTTTGTTCTAATATTTGTTGTATCAGGAATTTTATAGATCTAAGCAAAGTAAGAAAGTGTTCTGTGCAACTTAGAACTGGTCCTTGACTAAATGGTGTCTATCCAGCAGTTCATCCGAAGTATTTTTATAGTAAGTTACAAATTTGATCCAAAAGAAGGAAACACTTATTTTTTGAAGACAGAAGTATGTAAAGCTATCAGTGATTCAATGAAAGCATGTCTGTGGGGAGGATTTATAGGCATGTATGTGTAAATATTCATAAATTATTTGTCATATACTTTAAAATTTTATAACGACTCCTGTTACTGTCTACTTTTTACATCAATAAAACTATTTACATCTTGTGTCCAAGAAAGACAGAAGTAACATCAGTATTAAAAAAATAAACTGAAAAGTTGATGCATACTAAGGAAAAGTTACCCAACTTTTAAACATACTTTTTCAACTCTTGTTAAATATTAATTTCCTGAATCCTTCACACCCCGAAATATAAAGTCTTGCAGTATTCTTCTCACTAAACGAGTTTCATTAGAAATATGATTAATATAGGAAAAAAAAGTTGCATCACATTGCAAGGTTACTTTGATCAGCTGGCTGAACAAGGACAGTCTCTGAGCCAATTTTATAGGCTGATGATAGAGAGAGAGAGACATTTTTCTTTTGAAATTGCACAGCATAGCCTCACTGGATATCAGCCACAAGAGATAAATCATCTGGGCACTCACAAAATGCCTCATCTTAATTATTAGCAAGGACACCTACACATATAACATATCTTCAATCTGTGTTCACTTGGTTGTAACTCAAAAGCAATGCAAATTCTAAGTCTATAAGCACCTCTTATTCTATATGTAAACAATTTGAAACCCAAATACTTGCTTCTAGAAAGCTGGGGGAAGGTGTCATCTGGTTAAAAACTATTATTCTCACATTCTGCATTATTTTTTTTAAGATAAAACTTCCTTCCTGTTGAGGAAAAACTGGATACATAGCACTCTGTATCGAATAAAAGTATAATTAAAAAGAAAATGCAAGGAGTGACCACTGAGGTACTTAAAACTGCTGTCAAGTTATTCTTCACTATCTTCAAACTGCTGTAGTTACAAAATTTCTGGAAAAACTATATTACTTTATCTAGCAGTGAATAATATTTGCAGTGTTTCAGTTCTCCTATGCCCATCCTATTTGACCTAGCACTCTGAGTAAAATAAAGCTTTTTTTACCTGGTTTTCCAATACAACTTTCCATTTTTACTAGTTTTTTATAAGGGCATATTCTCTCAGGCTATGGATTTAAGTGATTTACGCAGTGTTAGACCAAGGAGGAAGAAATGTCTGTGCCCCCTAGAGTAGCCACACTTTTAAACAAATACAGCTCATAAATCACATTTACAACTTTCAGAGCTCAATCAATAGGATGCTTTATAGTCTGTAACAAAATTATCTCGAAAGAAGTAGAAGTACAAGAGGGATGTTACTGAGAGACCACAAACATCTAGGCTCCGCACCTCATCTGCCTTTAGGGATTAAACTGCCAGTTTTAGCAATGAGTGATGTGTCCCAGAACTCTAATGCATTTATAAGAAATGCACAGTTGGCTGATAATGAAGCATTCTAGGAGGCCATAATCAATAGTGCCAAAGCACAGCAACTTTCCTGTTCCACTTTACCCTAGTTTGGGGACAATTATTAATACTTTTCTCATTAAACTTTAGTTAAAGACTTTCACTCTCGTGGGCAGAAGTTTTCATAGCTTTGCTAACTCCATGCTATTAAATTTCTCTGAAGCTCTTTCCAAGTAAATCACAGAATACCAGGGACTTCTCAGTGCTAATTCAGTTACATGTCTTCCCTACATTTGATTTGCATATTTAATACAGCAAATTCTTCATCGTGTTCAATTTGTATACATAATATTGAAGATTCCGCTTCTATAAAACGTAGTCAAAATTACTTCATTATTCAATGTGTAGAAGTTGCTGGTTTTACACTACTTCATCTAGGACTGATGTACATAAGTCATTAACAAGTTTATAAATTGCTGCTAAAATACCCGCATAACTTCACTTATATATTACATAACTTTCTTATAATTTCTGCAGTATGCAATAGAAAATGAGAACTTAATCACCTCACATTAAATACTTCTTAGAAATGTTGCCTACTCGCATATTCCAGTAATGGCAAAATGCATTGTGTGTATTTTGTGTTGAAGATTTATTTGAACTTGTTTTCCCTGCAAAAGACACCATTAAAATTCTTAAACTCTGTGCTAAGAGCATAAGTTGTAAAAAGTATTATCTCAACCTCTTGAAGATCTAATGACGGCAAATTTTATGAAATTATAAATGGATATTTGCAGCTGTTATATCAATATTCCAATTGCACACATACTCCAGTGATAGCAGGGAGTGCTGGTTAAGTGACTTCTAAGTGACAGACTACTTAATAGCAAGTTTTCATTCAGATGAAAATCATCTTAACAGATTGAGTTCACACAGTTTTGCCTTTCATTCCTTTCTGAGACATCCACAGAAAGTGTTGGTAAATATCTGGATGATTTCAGATTTTAAAGACGGAAGACTAGAACACAGTGAACACGGAAGGTGTGAGAGCTGTTACCAGCTCTTACAGCATGCAAAGCACAAAAATTAGTGAATAGTACTAATACATTAAGATTTCATTAAGATTTTACATTAAAATATATTTCCATTATTACTTTCAGCAACTTAGATACAGAAATTACCTGTAAAGACAGAAGACAAGAAAAGCGTCATCACAGCTCAGAAGTTTACTCTCTTGCCAAACTACAACTGACTTTTAATATTATCTATATGAGGTATCATATTCCCACTGATTTAAGACAGTTCCATAGGTCAAAGATGCTAAAGTCCTAGATGTGGCTGAGTTTCTAATGGGTTTAAAAGATCATTTGCTTATGTATAGAACTTCTTGAATTTGTGACCAGAGATTCAAGTGGAATAGTAAGGTACTGGGGAGAGGAGAAGAAAGGACTTGTGCTTTAGAAGCCAACTGTTTGAATCCTGCCTGACATTAATATTCTAAGAACTAATCAAAGCCTAAATATTTATAGACCTAAACCTAAGTTCAAGTCTTTAAAAGATATTCTGTCATGTGGAGTTTGAATTCCCGCCTATGGTACGAAGACAGCATGCCTGCTGAAGTTTTCTGTTACAGTGTTCTGCAGATCTGGTGGGTGAGTCATGGCAAATGAGATCCGGTTTTGGGTGGTCAGCTTCCAGACAAACCCTCTTCTTTTAGATGGAGAATACGCCATATAGTAAAATCACCATATTTATTTATTTTTTTATCATAATCAGAATCTTCTGACATACAGTCATACAGGAGAATGCTGGTAATAATAAGAAAAATGCTTACTAATTCCATTTCTATTCAAAGTTGGCAGGGCACGAATCAGACTTTGTCTACAAGGCATAATGCTGCACTAATATACACAGATGGTAGCAATTCTCCCAAATGTGTGAGTTCCCATGCTAATAAAATCATGTTATTTATGATTTCTTCACACATTGCTTTGAGATCAGTGATTTTTGAGAAGAAGTTAGATCATGACCATCTGTCACTGATCATAAGGACGTGCATAGAGTGGAGTAATCACACAGCATCTGGTCAAAATATAATTTCAAAGGCTAATAATCGATACATAATTAGTAATGTGATATGATAGAAGTTACCACATAATGATACAAACGTACATTCTAGTAAGGCAAGTAACACATTCTGTGGGGCCCAGATTTTATTTTGATTGTAAGATTCTGGAATCTCTACCAAATCAGATAAAGCCTGAACTTAGATTTTTCTCAAGAGAAATCACATATCAGACCTTCTATATGTTTCTTAACATGTTGACACTCTTCTGAGTATCCAGCTTATGTTTCCTCTTCTATCAGCCAATCCACAAGTTGCACATAGTTTTTTTAAACTATGTGTACTACTAATTCCATCAAAACTGAAGGAAATTGCCTTTATGTAATTACTAGACTGATAGGCATATTTTTTATTAATAATGGATAGGATTTGTTGCCAAGAATGAATTATGGATGCTTGATGTGCATTGATGGTACTGATAGAAAAAATATGTATTTTAAAATTGTTCAGTGCAAATGAATCCTCAAGTTTCTTTTGCATATTAATGCACTTAGTTTTCAAATCCAAGTCAGCCTTCCCTCGAGGAAAAATTTCTTCTGGGAAGAGAAATAAGAAAAAAGATCATTGATAGTGTACACATGCCTGTTTCAGAGAAAAAAAATTAAAAGTTTGTGTTCTGTGAAAACATGCAATGAATAGGATCTTTGAAAACACATGGAGTATCTGTGGTTTGTCTTAAAAACTGGGCAACGGATTTAATATCATTGATCAGAAATACCTGCGTACACAGTCTAAGGTTTCTATTCCCAAGTATTCTCATAAGAATGAGTGCTGACTGCCCTGTAATGATTCAAGGACAGCCTATAAAAACACAGATTGTCTGGATAATCTGCTGACACTTGGTAGAATTCTGGAATTTAACTTTGTGGGACATGATTGCTGTCAGATATATTTCATTTAATGTGGGACACCTGACAGATTGCAGTACCTGCTAACTCATTGATCCCCATGCTCTTCATGGTACTGTATTAGCTTCCAAAGGCAGTTGATCTGAATTATCAGACATCCCATTATTAGAAAAGGATGTAAATGTGGACCTCCTTGAGGTAGCCTTGGAAATCTTACAAAACATCTAGATAAAGAACAGAAGAGTAAATTATCGCTTGGAAAGTAGAATCACATCATTGTGATCTCACAAAAACTATGGATCGTGCAGCAAGAACTGCAGTGAAGAAACAGAAGTTTAAGGTCATGTACTGACTGTGAGACTAATTCAAGAGTACAGGAGAGCTTGATTCTTAGTCCCCTATGCTATCTAATAGTAACAGCTTCTCTATTAAGTCCTGAACTTGTCAGACTACAATAGAAAGAAACACATCAGTAACTGGAAAATCAGTTTCCTGCAAAGCACACATGGAGTTGCTTTTAGTGTCCTGAAGCATTCTCCCTAAGCTACTCCCAGAAATAGGCTTCTGCTCTAATAAATTGTTGTAGGTTGACTAGGGGGTGGAGACTGGGATGCTCTCTTCACATTTCTTTCCTCTAATACACTATGTTGACTGAGAAAGTCACATTCTTTGATTTGTGACAGTCTATTTTACTCTTCTTTCAGTATATTTGGCTTTGTTATTTCTTCCCTTACACTGAATGAACACTGTCCAAGTGCCTCTTCTATGGTTACCATAAAACAACTGAATAGGTGACTCCAGGAAACTAATTGTGCAAAGCTGCATGACATAGTCTTTCTCCAAAACGTATCTTTTTCAAGTTAAACTCTCTAGAAATTAATATATTTGTTCCAAATTGGTGAGTTTTTTTTTTTTACTATAATTCAGCCTTATAATCTGCTATGTATAGCCAAAGAAAAGCATTTCTGTGGTCTCACTAGAGTAACTCAGGCTATCTTAAGGTACATGTACTATTCTTCCTCCCTAAATCCTTTCTCCCTTTCCTTTATTCTTACTGTAGACCTGATGTGACATGTGCAGAGCACCAAATTAAGCTAGTAGGTGGATTCTGTTCTCTGCTGTATCTTATATGCGATGGTCCAGTGGTCATAAAAGCAATGAAAATAAGCAGCCAGTTACTGTAGATTTTGAAAGAAGGGTTGATGAATCCAGCTGAAAAACACAAAGTATAAACCATGTTTTTTGTGGCCAAAGATAGGACGAGTAAAAGGACAGTAATTACTATGGTCAAATCATCACACAAATACTTAGATATGCTTTCTGAAATAGTCTCTGGCTTGATAGCAATGAAATTATTCAGCTTTTTATTCAAATTCTCCAATCATTTCCTAACGTTGTCTTTTTAGGTGACCAATATGTTCAAAAAATTTCAAACGCAGATTTTCATGACATTTTTCCTTTCACATTTATCACATTTCATTAATTTTGAAAATCACAATGACTAGTCATTCATGCTCTCATGCTCTTTATGATATGTTAGCTTTTGAGAGCAGCTGATCTGAATGATCACACATCTCAGGATTAGAAAAGGAAGTAAATAAGGACCTGACAACACTACTTATTGAAGCACTGATTGAAAAACTTCCTGACTGTATTCTACACGTGCTATTGTCCAAAAACATTAAGGGCTAAAGAAAATTATTTACAAATATTATGAAAATATTTGAAGGTTAACCTTTTCTCAGTTTTTGCTTTCGTTGTTATTCCTCTGAGCAGTTATTTAATAGTGATGCTGCCACACCTTCAGTGTACTACAAAGTTTTCCATTTTCTGTCAGAATAAAATGTTTGAATTATAGCATTGACTTAAAAAGGAGGAAACTTCATAGCTCAGTCTTTATTCAGTGATGTCAACAGTGAAACATTCACGCTCTTTTAAGAACAAGTCTAAGTTGAACTTTGTTGCATTGGTTTTAGAATTCCACCCACATTTCTACCAAGAGGTAACTGAATTCAGATTTTGTTTAGTATTATCTCATTTCTAAATTTATTATCACCATCATTTATAAAGAATCACAAAGCACACTAGGTGTGGGCAGATAACACATAAGAGCAATGGGAAAACCAAAAAAAGTATTTTATGTATAAGTATTTTTTTCAGTAAGCCTTTGGTAAAAACATCAGTAATAAAGAACCTCACTTTAACTTCTTGTCTCACTCACATTCTCTATTAAATGGGACGTGGTACACAACGATTCTACCAACCTGACCTTCCCACAACAGGGACAACCTTAACCACCTTTAGCCACAACCACCTTTACAGCAGAATGCATCTCCTGATGACTCCTGTGAAATGAGCAGGTTAGTCCAAACAAATGTTGCTCAAGGTGAGAAAGCTGAACAATTGCTGTATTACTCAGACTACCTAACAGAGCAATGCTGTAGCTGATACCCAACATAGTTGTATATGCTTTGCTGTATTTGTAAACTTAGCTTTAGTTTAAACTGGTTGGCATTGGAAATTAGAAATGTTTTCCACACAACTGGACTACATAAAGAGTAACGCTGGTTTGTAATAGTGGGCTGGCACCAGGCAGAAGACATCACCTTCCATCTGAGCAAGGACTGAAAACCCTCAGACTAGGTCTCCTTTCTTTTTGGCAAACAGTCATGCATGTAAGAGTGACAAAGAAACTGTCAAACATAAGGAAATGTTAAAAATGTCCCCATCTTTACAGTGTGGCTCATAAAAAAGGAAGTACAGTCTTTTTCTGTCCTGTTCACACTGCACTTCAGAGATTTGGGAAGTCACAGAGGGCTGTAACAGCTACAACAACAACAACAAAAAAAGGAGAATAAACAAATGGAAAAGGGTGGCAGGAAAAGAGAAAAAAGTATTATGAAATTGGAGTAGTATCAGTATTGTGTGGTCTGTAACACAACATCAAGAAAAAGAAAAAAATCAGTGTTGATCAGGTTCAGTGAGAAGCATTTGGCACTTTTTGTTAGGAAAGCACTTTGTAAAGCAAAGAATGAAAATAGCCTTGTTATGAGCAGAAAATCATTGCATAGATACCTGAAGATATTGCCAGAACTTATAAAAATCCTAACATCATGCACAGTGATTTAACCTTATTGATTATTATAAGTTTCACCAGTGCTCACAGAGTTAGAATCATTTATACTATTGGTAGGTTATTTATGTGAAAATTAGGATAGAGCAATGTAATATTATCATATGAATTTACAACCTCTGAAACTGTTAACAACTCAGCAGGATTTCAGTGTACCACTGCTAGAGCCAGAAGAAAGAATGAAGAATATCTCTGTTCTGGAAATGCAGAAAATGTATTTGCAGCAATAACATAAAATGCAGAGAAATGAGGGGTTGGTAAGGTCCCTGCTGAAATCTCTTTTTAAGAACAACAAAGTAGTAGACTACCTTTGCACTGAGATAAGATGATAACTCTGCAAGCTGAAAGAGTTTGTGGCAAATGTCAAGTGTAAAACATTAGTTTCCTTCTTCGGGTAGTTTTTCAGTTTTTATTAGCATTCTTTGTTGCTAGCTCCTTATATAATTCCTCAAAAGTTATCAACTTTTGAGCATACCTAACAGGGATAAAAGGCTTATTCACCTTGTTAATGAGCATAAATCAATGAGAAACTAACTCATTGTAGTTTTACAAACAAAACAAAGCAAGGGTGACCTCTGCATCAAGCACATTTTGAGTCCCTATTTGGACCACATGTTCAGGTTTGGCAAAAATTATTGTTATTGTTCCTTTTGCTTCTTCAGCATCTCTAGATAAATTTAATACCCTCAAGCATCAGCATCTCTATAAATCATGAAAATGTTCCAAACTTTAAATCTACACTGGCATTTTTCCCTTTATTGTCATCTGCACCCAGTCTGGTCTCCAGAAACCTTCAGGAACAGAAGGCTAAGTCTGATCACCTAGAACTGAATTTCTTCTTATCAGTTCCTGTCTTGAGTCTTGTTTGAATTCATTTTTAAAGGAAGAGATTTATCTAGTTTGCTGGATTTCAAAAAGAATGAATGACATAGGGCTTCTTACTCAATATTTTTTTAATGCATAGAAATCCTTGATTTTCTGCACCTTTTCCATGCGTTAATATTTTTATGAGTGATTTAAAATGCTCTTATATTAAGAGTAGAATTAACATAATAGGAGTTCCTCTAAAACTCCTGTGTAAGAATCTCCAGGAACAGAGTTGGTTACATACTGATTCTACTATGCTCTTAACATGACATTTAATGAAGTACATACATATTTACTGGGAATATTGCCATCTTATGCTGGGTTTTTTTTGTCATTAAAGTACCAAACCTATAACCTAAACCTCAAATACACCTACTGTGATAAACCTTTTTCATTTTGCAACTGTGATGCAAAAAACCTCCCTGAGGAAATGCACATGAAGAAACAGGGGCTGAGCAATGACTGGGTTTCTGCTGTTAAACTCTAAAATAACTTTAAAGGCTGTACTTTGCCACATCAGGTATATTTTAGTCATAAGAATTTTTAGTGGATTTATGCTCTCTATTTTGCTGAAATTCACCAGTTGCTGAAACAGGTTGTTCATACGAATAAGAAGAAACAGTCACTACAGCTATGATAATTTGCATAAGATAGTACCAAGAATAATATCATGTTTTGGAAAACATTTTTGAAAATCAGCTGAATCCATAGTTTTCCATTATGATTAGTAAAGGCTAAAGATCCTTGCCTTTATTTTCTTGGTTTCATTTCCCCTATTTGCATATTTTCCATTTTCTTCAATATGCAATGGTTTATTATTATTTATTTATAATATAGTGGTTTTATTTTGTCTTTTATAGGGTTAAAGAATTCATTAAGGAGTATTCGTGATACATGGCAATACAATTCATGTAAGAAAATTGGTTTCATTTCTGCAACTTCCTGTCATAGATATGAATCTGCCAGAAAGTAGGAATCCTACAGTAATTTGAATTTCCCTTGGGGCAATGCCACTATTCTTCGTTTTTTTGATGATGTATTCAGCATTTTCATTAATTCCTGTGAAACACGGGGACTCGAAATGCTCCTGAGCTTTTGAACCTTGTATACATTCTCCACAGAACTTATCTACATGCATATAGAATGTAAGTAACTATAATGTGCTACTAGGAAATCCACCTTTTGAAACCTAAATTTCCATGTTAGTTAAATTAGCTAAAAAGCTAGCATGTTTTTGCTACATAATTACTTGCATGTTTTGCAGGTAATGCAATGGTGGGAAGAAAAACATTTTTTAATATTATATTGGAGGAGACGACTTCTCAAAGGGAGGCTTGCTGTCTCAAGAAGCTTCAAAACAGTGACTTTCTAACACATATCATAAATTTTGCTCCCCTTTAAACAACAATAATCTGAAATTTTATGTAGATGCACGCACCAGTGTTCCATGAAGATCTATGAAAAGGAACATTAGGCTCTCCCTATTAGAAATACCGTGGGCTTTCACGCTCATGTCAGGGTTTTATGCTTAGATCATGGAACAGGAAAATTATTTCCTCTGTAACCACATCATGTAAATAGCCAATGCACTCGTAAAATGACCATTGGTTTTGGGAGGTGACATTAAAAGATCTACCAGTCAGCACGGCCCTGAAGAGAACACTTTAGTGAAGACCCTAGAGAATCTGGATGTTTGTGTCACATTCTCAACTAGCTGAAGCTCCTGAGAGTATTCTAGGAGATGATCAGCAGCTGTATATCTTTGTGTGTAGGAATTTTAAAAACCCTCTGTTTTTAATTGCAGCATTCTTGAAATCAAAATGTTAAAGTAGCACAATATACTGTTATCCTAACTCAGTAATGCAGGTGATTTCATAGGTAAAAGGCCTAACTAACTACTGTTTATTCTGTGCTATAAAAGCACAGAATGTTTCTTTCTTACAGGCTATGTAATAAAACTCAAAGACATTATTTAATACCTCACCTGCTTTATTGAATGATATTTCCTGTGGAAGAATGCAAATGAGTCAAGCTCAGAAAATAAGCACTGCCATATTGCCTGGGGAGACACATAACATTTCCACAGATGACTTGATTATCAGCAAATTAGCACTAACAGAACAAATGGCAGAAATTCAGGTGTTACTGAAAGAAGATGTTCCAGAAAATGTCATAAAAGAGAAATAAAGGAAGAAAAATCCAAGCGTTTTTCATCTGTGCAACAATGGTTATCTCTGAATGACAAATGACTCAAAGGAGCTGGGAGATTAGCAGCTGAATAGGTCACAGGCTTAAGAAACAGTCAGTCTTTATACTGACATTTTCAAATGGTAAATGAAAGGAAGAAAGAATATTTGAAACTTAATTTTATTTCATTTTTTGTTATCTGTTATTGTTTAAAGTAGTGCTTGTTACCAATTATTTTTTTTTTTTCAATTCTCCTAAATCTTACTAGGACAAGAAAACTTCCATTCACATTGAAGAAATAGTGATCCAGATTCCTAATGCTGGAAATGCCAAAATTTCACAGGTCTAATTTACACGAGGGGACAGAGACATTTCTGCTGCTTTTATCAGTTGTTTTTCCCAGAAATAAAAGTATAAATTCTTGAAAAGTTCTTATCCATGCAAGCCTTTGTAACAAAACAGTCCAGCTACCTCAATTTTAATAATATTCAAATAAAAAAACCCACCTTTAAACAATAATCATTTAAAATAGCTCATGAATGTATTTAACTACTTATGAATACAAAACAGACAATGTATTAACAAGCTGGAAACTATTTAAGACATTTCTAGCACTACTTTTTTCACCATAATCAAAGCAATTGATGTATAACAAGTTCCATAATGTTCTTTCCTAGAAAGGATTTGTGAAATATGTATCAACTACCTCTTCAATAAGAGAACCCTATAGTTTTATAGAAGTATACGGCCCTATAGAAGTAGACTCTGTAGCAGTTCTTAAGCTCATGATTTGGGGTAAGTGGCAGTTGCAATGATAAGTAGCTTTACAGAGACAGAAATGCCAATTGTTACTTGTTTGGTGCTTTGAAGAGCTTTCCTATCCTTAGCTATCTCAACGAGTTCTTTCTTTCTTGTTATCATCTCTCTAGGTGCAACTACAGTACAATACTTGTATCTTTAACATTAAGCACACAAGTCACACAGATTTCTCACACTTTTACAGTGAAATACATGTAAAGCTTACACATTCCACTGCATCTGGGATATAATTTCTAGATTAAATGAAAATGTAGTATTAAGTTCCATTGAAGCTCAGTTACACGCTCTTGAGGTGGTAAAATTCTACAAAACTGTTCAGCAGGACAGAGGAAGGATTACTTAAAAAAGTGTTTCATGAATTCTTTGTGAATCCAGTTGTTCTTCCCTCAAAATCCTGTTTGCTTTTAATTTAAAAAACATTTGAGTAAATTAACACACATTAAAATAAAAACCCAATGTGATAACCGATAAAACAAGATGGCATAACACTGCAGCTATTTCAGATATACTTCTATATATTTTAGATAAATTTCTCCATAATTTTGTGAACTTAGAAGGAAAATGAGTAGGGACCATATACTAAGTCCAGGTGACTGTGCAGGTAATGTGATTACTCACAGCACAGATGCAGGGTATTATGAAACATTAACAAGTTACACTTCACACGTTTTGCTTAGTCTCAAACCAAAGAGCAGGATTATATCCACGAGTGAAAGTGGAAGTTAATTTAGGTAATTACTATTTGCATTGCTCACTAAAATAGTACTTCTGTTGAGTTTTATTGTATTTCCTACACACAACTTTAAAATTGCTATAATGGCAACCAGCGTTATCAAAGTTAATATATAAAATTATGTAACTTCTGACTAAATTCTTGTTCTTAAATTGTTAACTCATGCTCTAAATCTGAAGGGGAAAACTTACTAGTTTTTTTTAAATCTAGCCCAAAGATAGAGGGTTCATTTGAAAGTTTTACATGCACGAATGAATACATTTTGTGAGAAATCAGTACTTATCTCATGAGCTTAGACTTTGGCTGTGGTTTTTGACATCAAATTTATTACTGCAGCTTATACATATCCCTAAAGACATTATTTTCTTCTGCTCAGAGTCTTTCAAGGTTATGAATCATTTTGATGGAGAACACAAAAGGTGAAAGAACACTTGGAATTCTGGTAAAATAGAGGATAGAGGGTAACAGTATCCTGGTTTTCTTTCTGGGTACCTCAAATTGAGACTTGAACGAAGAGCTGAATGCATGTTTACCCTTCTTCAATCATATCTTTCAATGATTCCAATTTCCTCACCCTTGTTTTTGACGGAAATTTTCACAAACTTGCTTTAAAACACGCATTATAAGCAGTATTAAAGAGATAAATAGATCTATGAATACTAGAGACATGAGATTGTATCATAGGATACTTTTGGGGTTTGAAACAGCATCATAGATTTGTTTAGGCCGGAAAAGACCTTTAAGATCTTTGAGTCTAACCATAAACACTGACAAGTTCACCAATAAACCATGTCCCTAAGCACTTACATGTACACATTTTTTAAATACTTCCAGGGATGGTGAATCAATCACTTCCCTGGGCAGCCTACTCCAATTCTTGACAACCCTTGCTTCTAAATGTGGTTTAAATCACAGAAATTGAACTAATTACATTTATTTTCAAAACCAAATACGTAAAGACAAAAAAAGTGTCAGAGATGAATGACAGTAGTTGATGATGCAAGTTAGAAATGTTAATTTAGGCACAATATCTAGAAAAGCTGCTAATAAGAGAAACCTCTAATATTCAGGATAATCTTATCAACTATTGTTCAACAAGTCAGGAATTTAAGAAGTGCATCTCAGAGAACAAATGTAGCAAAGTCTCCAGTTGGAAATCTGTAACAGCCTCCTATTTCACTCCTAGTTTCGCAGCTTTGTCAAAAGAGTTGACTTTTAAATAATGTACAGAAAATACACCGGTAACATATAAAATTAAATAGATTTCCTGTTTTTAACACATGACATTCACATAATCTTTTTATTCAACAATTTATAAAACTTTTTACAGAATACTAAAAATTTTGAAGACTTTAAAAATGTTAATCTTATAATTAACAGTCAGGGACATACTTCCTTTGCACATGCAAGATAGCGATATTCTGAACCTATCAGTATGAACTTTACAGTTATAGACAACCATCTGCCTTCATGCTAAAACAGAAGTATTGTGTTTTTCCCAGTCACCCGTCGGAATTTCACAATGACGCACATATAACAGCTTACCTAATAAAGAACTTCCATGGAGGAGAGAATGATACTTTGTATACCGAAGTTAAAAGGCTTATTTACCCAGAAGGGAAAAAGAAGAAAAGACAGCTCAGAATACACGACTTACCCTTCACTGTATTCCCTACCTACACAATCTTCCTTTTCTATTGTATGACCTAGGACTCACTACTCAGTAATAAGGATTAATTTTACACTGGCAGCAAATTTTCTACACTGCATTTCAAGTTAAAGACTTTTTAAAATAAAGCTTGTAACAACTTCTCATTTCCAGATGACTTTAGTAATCTGTAGTAAAACCATTCACCAGTATTAAAGGGAACTGAGACCTCAGATGGTTGCACATATATACTTTAGACTAAACCCCCAATTTGTGTACTCTGGCATATGTTTAGTGTTGGTATCTTCAATTTGGCTTAAACAAATATCCATAATTTTGTTTCCTTAGAAAAATTGAGGTAGATTTCCACTTTTCAAGACTACCATTTAAGAACCCTTCAGTTTTCAGAGATACCTGATTGTTCGGATTAAGCACACTACATATTTTAATAAACTGCCTTGGCTTTACGTATCTATAATGACACTTATTACTCAAACATATTTCTCATAAGGGCAGAATAAGCTGCTGGATTTTATTAGTTAAGGAGCAATCAAATGGAAAAATGAATATTGTATATAATAAAATGTCATCAACTTGAATCATATAATTTAGATAATAACATTCACTTGCTTTCACTCTAGAAGATGGTCATATTAGCTCTCCCAAACATACAATTGTTAGTAAGAAAACAAGTGGTGTATCCTAACCTAGATATGAAATAAACAAACACACATAGCGTAATGAATCCAAGATGCGTGCACAGGGTTTGAACATTACAGTAGGGGACTGCTACAGGCCACTGTCCCAGCCAGCGCAAGCAGCCCAGGCCCCCTACACACAGATGGGCACAGCAACACATCTGCTAGCCCTGGTCCTCATCGGAACCTTCAACTACCCCAAAATCCATCTAGGACACAACACAGGAGAGTCCAAGCAATCCAGGAGGTTCCTGGAATGTGTTGGTGACAACTTCCTTCTCCAGGCGATAGAAGAGCCGATGAGGACAGGTGCTATGCTGGATCTTGTTCTTACCAACAAGAGAAGGGCTGCTGGAGAACGTGAAACTCAAGGGAAGCCTTGGATGCCATGGCCATGACACAGTGGAGTTCAAGATCCTCAGGGCCATTAGAAGTGCACACACCAAGCTCACTAGCCTGGACTTCAGGAGACCAGACTTTGGCCTCTTCAGAGACCTGCTTGGTAGAGTCCATGGCATAAAGCCCTTGAGTACAGAGGGGTCAGAGAAAGCTTATTAATATTCGAGGATCATCTCCTTCAAGTTCAAGAACAATGCAGCCCAACAAAGAGGAAGTCAGGAAAAAGTGTGTGGAGACTTACATGGATGAACAAGGAATTCCTGGACAAACTTAAGTAAAAAAAGGAAGTCTACAGAGGGTGTAAGAAATGACAAGTAGCCTGAGAAGAATACAGAGAAATTGTCCCAGCAACCAGGGATCAGGTTGGGAAAGGTAAAGCCCTGACAGAATTAAATCTGCCCAGGGATGTCAAAGGCAACAAAAAAAGCCTCTACAGGTATGTCAGTGATAAAACAATGGCTATGGGAAATGTGGACCCTTTCCAAAAGGAAATGGGAGACGTGATTGCCCAGGATGTGGAGAAGTCTGAGGTACTCAATGACTTTTTGCCTTTGCCTTCACCAGCAAAGGCTCTAAGCCACACCACCCAAGGCGGAGCAGGCAAAAGCAGGAACTAGAAGAATGAAGTACAGCCCACTGTAGGAGAAGGTAAGGTGCAAGAGTATCTAAGGAACCTGAAGGTGCACAAGTCCATGGGATCTGATGAGATGCATTTGCAGGTCGTGAAGGAACTGGTGGATGAAGTTGTTAAGCCACTATCCATCATATTTGAGAAGTTGTGGCAGTTGAGTGAGGTTCGCATTGACTGGAAGATGGGAAACATAATCCCTATTTTTAAAAAAGGAACAATAAAAGGAAGACAGGCTGGTCAGTTTTAAATCTGTGTCCAGCAAGATCATGCAGCATATCTTCCTGGAAACTCTGCTGAGGCAACATGGAAAATAAGGAGGTGATTGGTGACAACCACCATGGTTCTCCTAAGGGTAAATTGTGCCTGACGAATTTGCTGGCCTTCTACAATGGGACTACAACATTGCTGGATAAGGGAAGAGTAAATGATATCACCTACCTGGATTTGTACAAATCATTCAACACTGTCCCACACCATGCTCTTGTCTCAAAATTGAAGAGACGTGGAGTTGACGGATGGATCGCTCAGTGGATAAAGAATTAGCTAGATGGTTGCACTCGAAGGGTTGTAGTAACTGGGTCAATGTCCAAGAGACCATCGACAAATGGCGTTCCTCAGGGGTCAGTATTAGGACTGATGTGTTGTTCAACATCTTTGTAGCAGACATGGACAGCGGGATTTAATGCACCCTCAGCAAGTTTTCTGTTGATACTAAGCTAAGTGGCACCATTGACAAGCTGGAGGGATGTCATCCAGAGGGACCTTGACAGGTTTGAAAAGTGGGCCTGTGGTAACCTCATGAACTTCAACAAGGCGAAGTGAATCAAGGCAATCCCAAACACAATTACAGGGTGAGGACAGAACGGATTGAGAGTAGCCCTGCAGAGGACTTGGAGGTCCTGGTGGATGAGAAGCTCAATATGAGCTGGCAATGTGCGCTTGCAGCCCAGAAAGCCAACTGTATTCTGGGCTGCATCAAAAGAAATGTAACCAGCAGGTTGAGGGAGGTGATTCTGTCCCCCTGCTCTACTCTGGTGAGACCCCATCTGGAGTACTGTGTCCAGTTCTGGAGTCTTCAGCATAAAAATGACATGGATCTGTTAGTGTGAGCCCAGAGGAAAGCCATAAAGAGAATCCAAGGACTGAAGCACCTTCCCTATGACGACACACTGAGAGAGTTGGGCTTGCTTTGCCTAGAGAAGGAAAGACTCCTTGGAGACCTTACAGCAACCTCCCAGTACTTAAAGGGGGCTACAGGAATAATACGGAGGGACTCTTTATCATGGAGTGCAGTGGTAGGATGAGAAGTAATCGTTTTAAGCTGTAAGGTGGGAGATGCAGATTACACATTAGGAAGAAATTTTTTACTGTGAGGGTGGTGAGCTTGCCCAGAGAAGTTGTGGATGCCTTATCCCTGGAGGTTTTCAAGGTCAGGCTGAAAGAGGCTTTGAGCAATCTGATCTAGTGGAAGGTGGTCCTATCCATGGCAGAGGGGTTGAAACTACATGATCTTTAAGGTCCTGTCCGACTCATATCATTCTATGATTTTATGATTAAGAAGTATATTTACAGAACTGCACAGTTACACATTACAGTGTGATTAAAAAAGATCATTAACCATATTAAAGAGAAAGGACTAAAGAGACCGTTTGCTTACTGGAACACAGTTCTAGATTGCAGACTTGATAATTTACTTTCTCCCTTGCAAGGTCTACTGTAAACAATTATAAAACAATTACAGATTCCCCTGTCTCCTGTAATTATGAGTTCTTCCTGAAGTTCTTGAAGAACTGGTCCCTGAATATAAAAAATTTATACTGACAGTTTAGTTGGGCAATTTCTGGTTTCATTACACTAAATTATCAATCTTGTCGGAACTTTAGAACTAAATAAAATCACATTATGCTTCAGTTTCTTTTCAGCTGCTAAATACAGGATACATCAAATTTGATCCCGATGCATATAAACATGCAATGTTACAGCACATATCTAGGGCTGTAGCTGTCATAGTGAGCCATCGATGAGTCTGTCACATACCTCAGCCCTGACTGACCCAGGAGCACTAAGCACAAAGTGGGAAGCAGTTCCCTGTATAGACACTGGGGTTGTATAGGCTAAAAGCAGAGCTCTGTGAAAACAGAACTCTTTAATTCATCTTCTCCACACAAAGGGAAAAAAGAAATGGTCTTCTTCCAGTGCCAGAACTATTAAAAGACATCCTATGCAAAAAAAACGGATTGCTGTTAAAATCTCTTCATCAAGCATGGCTGCAAGCTTCAGCAAAGCAAATGGCATCCCTTCTAATTTTAGAAAAAAAATAGTATCTCATAGGAATGTGACACTCGGACATCAAAAGGGTAATGGATAATATGATTATACAGCTGAGGTTATGTTCTCAAAAGGAGCTACTTGTTTTATGTGGTTTTTAAATGCTTGTATTCTGATTTTATTGAATGGAATAGCTACCAGTGTGTCTAACGGAGGATGCTTCAGTCCTCATCATCAGTGATTTCGGTAACAATTACAACTCATTGTAATAATCTCCGGTTTTAATTTTTTGTTTAGGTTGTCATAATTTAGTTATATTTAGTTATATTTTCACAGACAATTTTTGAGGCAAAGTCACAGACAGAGAGAGAAAAGGGGACTGCTTCATTTACACAGGTGAGATACATAAGTGAAATTCCCTTGAAAATGTAGTTGGAAGACAGTCAACTCATCTATTATAAGAACTATACAGGCCCGTACAGGTAAAGTTTCAAAAGAGAGAATGTCTTAGGATGATACCTTTTTGAATGAGCAACTCAAAACTAGCTATTCCAGTCAATGATCCAGAAGCTATTTCCACCAAAGTCTGTGGCACTGGGCGGTAAGTAGTCAGCCTAGATAATAATATGATTCAAACTGATTGTGTTAACTAAAAACACAAAACTGCAGAAGACTAGGAAGGTAAGACTATTTCAGAAGAAGTCAGCAATCAGACACTGGTAGAAGGCACCAGTGGAGTGTAAACAAGGTATCACCCATGCAACAGAGTGGTTACAGATATATACTATTATGGGTTATTATGACAGGATATCTGTCAAACTCCTGCTTAAATTTAATATTGTTTACTTCTGGCATAACCTTTGGGAAAAGCTAAAACCTGCTCCCATCCAAAATACCACGGATGACTCTGATACAAAAGATGCCTGCTACATAGAAGGGAATGCTGACACAAAAAATGTATGTAAACAAAAAAAATATTGTACTGAAACAGTGAAAATACTTCAGTGAAATACAAACTGAATAGTAACCAAATCTTTGAAGGAAAACTGCTTTTTTTGTTCCATTATTTTATGGTGCAGTTTGCACCATTTACAATCCACTGTACCTTAAAAGCTAAAACATTTTTTGAAGCCAACTATAAAATCTGTCATAAAAAAGAATTTTCAGAAAGACAGTAATGCTAAACAATTACAATTACAAACCAGAAACCCTAGCAGTTATTGATCAGTTTGTCATATAGCCTTGATCCTTTTTCCAAAGAACGCAGAACTGTTTGAAGAATTGCTTTTTATTCAAATTCTAATTAAATTATGTTCATTTGACTAATCTGTGCTTTATGAGCAACAGCAGGACAACAGAAGTATAAATACTGTACAGAGTAAAAAAAAGTTTTTTCCAACAAAGGGTCAAGAAGAGTGGTGAAAGTCATCTGTAGAAATGGAAAATATATAATATTTTGAGGAATCTTCTCCTTATTTTCCTAAGTTAACTTCCTTCTGTCCCAAAAATACTACATTGCATAGCATGCATTAACACTGTGAACAGCAACAATTTGCACAAATAATACAATGGGGTTTTTTTATTAGCTGAAGCCTGCAGCACCTGCCAGAGTGCATGATACCTCCTATCTTACTCTGCCATTAAATTATTCTAAATACATCGCTGAATTTACTCCCGAGTTACCAACAGTAACATGATGATTATTACCTCTTCCTGTTTTCCAGCTTCAAAGAATCATAAGACTTGCATTTCACAACTAATAGAGAAAGACTGAACCACAACTACCTTTCTCGCAGAACCGACCAGTGAAGTGTAATGGGCAGTCGCACTGAAACGAAGTGGCCCCAGTAGGCAGAGACAGAGGATGACAAGTCCCTCCATTACGGCACAGTCCTTCCTGGCACACAGATGGCAGTTCAGGGTAAATCTGAGAGGGCACAGCAAGCTCAGGCAACTCAGGCACATCCGAAGAAAATACAGGGAATGCTGTTGACAGATGTGTGGGTACCGGAATCCTGAAAGGAGTAAGGCGACATAGCAAAACAAAACAATCATTGAGACCCAATTTTCCCACTATACTTCAGCTTCATTTAAAAACAGTAGGATTTTTTGTTGTTGTTCAGAAATTCAGACCATATTTAGGAAAATGCGACTATATCAGTAACTCACAAATCAAGTCCCCATCTTGAAATCTAGCAAAAAGATAGTGAACATAATTTCCCCTGTGAGGATGCAAGAAATAACCTCATGTGCTCTCATCATTCCTTTTTGGTAGATGTCAAAATTGGAATGATAAATAAATACATGCTTGTATTATTACATATTTTATTTCTTGAAGTTACCGAATCTCATAAAGCTGTTCTAGAAAACATGACTTCCATACAAGTAGATAAGGCATGCATATGCAGAAGAAAAATACTGTAATACAGCAATACAGTATCTTTAAATTCATAGAAATAACTTGGAGGGGAGGAGTTGTTGTTAAGAGAGAGAGATGTTTCCGTTTTCAATTTTTATCATATATTTTCTGGTTCAGAATGACATTCTCTCTCCCCAATTTTTGAATTCTTACATTAACTACTAGGCTGATATGTTAATCAGTTGCCTCCTTTTTAATTATTTGCTATCTCAAAGTTGTTAGAAACTAGTTAGCAATACTACTTGTTTGTCCTAATTATCAACTTTGTTTATTACTGCTTTTTGTTTTATGCAGAGGGTCAAACCTGTGACTCACTAAAACTATGTAAATTTAAGGCTATCGGTTTACGAACCAGAACATCTTACATTAATCACACAAACTACTACGATGAAAGAAAGCAAAACAAATAGCAGGTCACAAGAACATTCATGAGTATCTGATAAACATGTACAATTGAAAAAAAGTTTTCACTGAATTTTATGTAAGAGACAGACATTCTTCTTTCATTTTATATAGTTCAAGAGGTTCTAACTTTTCCAGAAAGCAACTTATAGTTCTGAAATTTGGCAACAGTAATCTAATAAAATAACTCACTATTTTTACTTTATTGGTACTTTTAATCTTTCTGAATATTTCTCTTATGCCTTAATGTTAAGCAAAACAAAACCCATACTAGAGAAAGGGAAACTAGGCTCAACTGAAACGTCATTGGTATTTTGGTGAAAACAGGGCAAAGAAACGAAATACTTCATACAGTGATTTATAAGCATCATGACCAGTGAAACTCATAATTTCTGGTAACATATTAAAAATCAACAGCCAAATTCTTACTTATTTTGGTGAAAATTGTGGTATAAAACTGCTTTACAAAAAATAAATTCAAAAAGATCGTATATTGGCCCCTGCTGCCCCCATCCCCTCTTTCCTTGGCACTTGCTCTTCTATCAGCTAAAAACTTCTGCTTCACCATTTTGTAGAGTCCTGTTTATAATAAGCTTCAGATTGTGTAAATATTGTTTGAAAGTGAGAAATCCTTGTGTTCTTCCAAGACAAAAAAAAAAATAGATATGTGGGGAAGTTACAAAGAAGTTCTGGTTCTGGTGAGATACGACCTTTATGGATCTTGAAGGAAAGGGGTGAGTGTCAACAACAAGTATGTAGCACAGTTCTAACTGTGGTTTTAGCCTGGATTTCCTTTTTCGATTGACGTTGTAATCTGCAGAGACGGAAGAAAGGAAAGCTCCTTGTCAGGTTGATTTCTCCTCTCTTCATTTGCCAGTCTTCTGCAGGGTGTCAGCATTTCCAGTGTTATTCCGGATGTTTTGCTTCTAGATTAGAGGTGTCAAACTCATGGTCCGCAGTCCAAATCCAGCTCTATACCTTGTTTTATCCGTCCTGGCACCTTGTCTCTACCCGGCGCAGCACCAAGCTCCTTGTCCCTGCGCTCCTGCCAGCGCTGGGTCACGTGTGCAGCGAGTGACGTGCGTTACGCTGCAGGATCAGGACGATGAGAGCTGTGAGTTTGACACCCCTGCTCTAGATAATGCCTGACTGCTTCCATGCGAGCACTGTTTCCAGGGACCCCGCAGCTTGCTGCCTCACTGAAAAAGCAAAGGCTGGTTAGTGAGGCAAACATCTGCAGCTGCACTCACAAGCCATTCAAGCTGCTGCTGTGACCTCAGTTTGACACAGTTTAACTAAACCATTTATTTGAATAAAGAGCCTGGAATTGTTTAAAGTGATTTAGTAACTGAGGTGTTAGAAGTTTTGACAAAATGTAACAAAAATAAATCAGGCAAAACTTGATTTGCTTTTAGCGCACAAGACAACCACAATTTTATGGTTTTTTTTCTTTTCAGTTTTCCAGTCTGTCACTGCCTCTCAGGTCAGTAATCCACACAAGGATCTTCTAACTTGCTGCAAGCATCAACACATTGTTTTTAATCTTAAGATGAGCTCAAACATCTGAGATTTAGAGGCCTGTAACCTTGTGCTTCATAGCTTAGTGCATGTATGTTTGAAATGCTTGTCTAAATATATATGTTACTGCAATTTGAAGCCTTGTTTATTTTATATTATATTCTTTATCCCTCAAGGAGCTGTGTGATCCATTGAACGGCAGGAATGGCACGATCACTTGGTGACCATGCTCAATGTTACATTGTTAAACCAAAAGCACAACTACCCTAACCAACTGTACTTCCCACTCCCACGTGTTCTCCTCTTTTCAAAAAGAGCCTAAAACTATTAGTGCAGTGGACTTAAGAGGCACTGTGGATTAAAAAGTCAACAAAACATCTGGGAGGCTTCAGCTGTGCACTAACCTAACAGTGTGGATGCTCAGTCTTGCCAGGAGCCAAGCTAAGTGCCAGTGGCTTAACATCTGTTCCAGTGACCAGGGCTGAGACAGCTGGGACTGTGCAGCATGGAAAAGGAAGGCTCAGGAGGATCTTGTCAATTTGTGTAAATACCTGAGTTGAAGGAGAGGGGAGAAGACAGAGGCAGGCACTTCTTGCTAGTGGCCAGTGAAAGGATGTGGAGTAATATAGACAAACTGAAATTCAGGAATTTTCACCTAAATACAAGATTTTTTTTATTTTTTTTTTTTTCATAGAGGTGATCTATCTGTATAAAGGGCTTCAAAATGAGACCTACAAAGAGGGTAGACTTGTCCCCAAAGTAAATCATTACCGGGCTGACTGCAGCCATATCTGCAGCACCTCTCTGACATTTTTCCTGAAGCAAGTTGATGAGACATGAAGTGGTACTGGAGTCCCAACAACATGATAACACATGATAACATCTCCACTGCCTATATCTTCTGGTACTTATGCACTTAACATTTTATTACTGAAGTAATGGATTTAGCCTTATCTGATATGAGCGCGATAAGGAAGTTTATATTTTTAGCTTGTCAATGAAGTAATTTGTGCTGGGAAGCAACTGCTTTTATTTGGAGTTTTCCTTGGAGGAGAAGCATGTACATGCCATATTTCTTGGGCTATGACAGGCTATTCTTTTAAGCAAATGTTTTAGATTTTGGAACCAAAAGAAAGACTGCCCTTCTACTAGGCACAGCACCAAAACATGTAGATAGAATAGACTTATTAACAGGTAAACAAGTTAATGTGA
Organism: Tapera naevia; assembly: GCA_033556795.1. Classification (NCBI taxonomy): domain Eukaryota; kingdom Metazoa; phylum Chordata; class Aves; order Cuculiformes; family Neomorphidae; genus Tapera; species Tapera naevia. The sequence goes on along the minus strand of JAUMJJ010000079.1, from coordinate 10,206,614 downwards.
CACAAAATTTGCAGCAATACTCCTTATATTTAAATTGTAATAGCAAAAGCCTTTCTAAGTAAGACACAAAACTGAGCCTTCCTTAGATGAGTCTTCCTTGGATGATATTTGAAAAAAAACCCTCTTAGTCCATAGTTTAGAGCATGACAAATAATGTTTTTTACTAGAACTGAATTTCTGTACCAAATCAAGTACTTATTTTATTTGGCTTGCTTGAAGAAGTAAGTGAGCACTGTCTCAATTGTTCACACTGCTCTTTGGCTTTAGCTTGTTTTTATTGTTTCATACCCTTACACACTGTTTTTTAAGCGCATCTTGACTTTCTGTCACACAAACAAGTAAACTCTAAAAAAAGGAGAGCAATCAAAACTTCAGAGTAGTGAGTGGATCAATGTGCAAATCTTAGACTTTCTGAGGTTTAAGCAAATCTCAAATCTGTCTGAACTTCAGTTTTCTATTTTACATTTAGTCAATAGTCACTGTTAGAGAACTTCCTCCCAGTTTTTATCTTAGGAAAACAGCACTTGAAATGCTATCTTTTGTTCATTTATACAACTACTTTTGTTTCTTGAAACTAGTGGTTTTGAATGGGAAAAATGCTTTTATTTGCTCCTTGAAGCTTCTCTCAGCAAATCAGAAATATTTTTTTTTAACATGGCACTTTACTTGTCCTTTTTAAAAGCCTCTGCAAGATTAGATTATAAACATTCTATCCCAGTCCTAAATGCCTGAGTAAATTGCATGGGCAAATTGAGTTAATCTCTTTTTGCATTTGTTTCCCCATACGCTGAAAATAGTTCTTTCCTATTTAATAGAAGGAGGAGAGGCCTATATTGCTTTATAAATATTAATTAAGAGTGCTGGATAGAAAGCATTTGCTATTCAAAGCATTTGCTATTACACAATACTGTGTAACTGGAGAGAGATGGGAATATAAAAAGACCTTCTATATAAAACACTATTGAAATTATATGAGAGCTGGCCTGAAAGCAAGATAAAACAGAAATGTAGAAATTATTAGCACAGAAAGAGTTAAAAAGGCAGAATACTGTTATGTATTATCTAGTCTTTCTTCCACACTTAATTTCTAATTATATCTTAATGCTAGAGAATGGCTGGCATACATAAATACAAACATCATTTATTCCTCAGTAATCTGGCATTTAATTAACTATTAACACATTCTCATTGAGTGCATAAGGAAGAATGCTTTAAATATGACAGGTTAAAAAAAAAAATCTTTGTCACATTAACAGAGTAAAAAATATAGTGCTGAAAACTTCCTAAATAGTATTCTTACAAGATAACAGATAAGGAACTAAAATAATAGACCATTATGTAAATTTTTCCTATGAGGAAAAAAATTATTTTATAGTAAGTAAAAAGTGTTGGAGGTGAGAGGGTAAACAAGATCTCATAGTGGATCCGGATATTGGGGTTTACTTAAGAACCAAGGAGATCAGAGCTTATACCTTTGTTTGATAATCTCACATACTCACTTATGCCCTCACTCTGCCCCATGTCCCATTATGTTCATTAGGTCTCTGCTTTCCTTCCCAAGACGGAGATTGCACTGGGAAACTCAAGTGGAAAGTAATCTTGACTCACACAGAGTTGCCAGTTGTGGTAACTGGTTTTGACTGTTACCAACCACAGGCCCTATGCATCACCTGGTACACATCTTTCTCATATTCAGTATCTTCCCCTACTTCCAGGATCTTCCCTCCAGCCAGGATGTTCACCTCTTCTTTCCTGGTCCCCTTCTTTTACCCCAGACCACATCTTCCTTTCAGGAACTATTACATGTGAGCGTTCACTTTTGTTTCCAGAACGCCCACAACCCATTCTTATCAATCAAAACAGTCTCTCTGTTCAGAAGCACAATGTGAGATCAGCCTCTTTATATGGCGCTTTTATCTTATGTCTCTTTAGTAATCGGAGGTTTCAGCATGCACTACTTCTGTTTGGTCCAAACGTTAAAATTTGCAACAACCTCATATTGATTGCAGCTATCAAGTAGGAGGTTTCTGTTTGAGAATTCATAGGTTTCAGAAGTCCAGCTTTGGATCTTCATTTGTGAGTGTGTGTATGTGTGTCCCATTAGCTAATGCTAGCTTTCGTTTACAATTTAATATTTTTTTTCCCTACAGTAGCTGTCATATTCTAGATCATCTTATTGTAAGAGACAATGCTGGTAGATCTCTTTTCCTTTTTTTTCTCGTACTAGAATGGATTGACTGTAAGGGTACACTAAACAAAGGTATGTTCTCTTTAATGGGATTTTCCTAAAGTAAAGTTGTTAAATACTGGAGTGTACAATACTCTTCTCTTAACTGGAAATTTGAATATTGGCCACAATGTGTTCATAGGGCACGCTCTCACTTTACTTGAGAGCAAATAAATACTGCAATAATGACATTGACAGCAGCAACAAGAACGCTCAATAATAATCAACACGTTCAATACTTATGACCTCATGTTCAATCTCTTTTCAATTCTGAATTTCCCAAGGCATAAAAATGCCACCCAAAATAACCCTTTCTCTCCTAAATATATGAAGAAATTTAATATGTCAATAAAACTCTAGGACAGACTTCTCTTTGTCAAACATTTTTTGCCTTAGAGTTCGGAAACCTGCCTGAAATGACCTTGGTTGTCCCTGTAGACAATCTATACACAATCACGTCCAGTTTAACCCCACTGTAAGATAGGTGACCGCCTTTCTCTGTTGATGAGAGATGAAACTGAACAAATTAGGTTGGGTGAGTGAGGACAAATCTCTACTTGTAGTGATACTATGTCCTACTTTAAGTCACACTTCATATCAAGCATGTTTTGATTATATAACTGGAAAACATCCCAAATAATTTTCAGGTATTCAAAACATTTGCTGAAAGCACTCCCTATCAATCACATACCTTTACAGCAAAGAACAGAGTGAGCTTTACCCTGCTACTACCTAAAGCAATATTTCTAAAGCTTTGAATAATTTAAGTTCACAATGAAAAGACTGGTATGACTTTAAACTTAGCAAGAGAATGTGACTCTGGTTTTGCAAAATCTTGAAATACAGAGAGAGTTAACAGGTAGCTTTATCAGGACTGCAACCGAGACATTTTAGTATTAGTGTGAACAACTGCAAGAAAAGCACTGCAGTTCACAGACAAGAAACAAGGAACGGAAGCTCTAGATGTCTTGTTATTAGATTTCTGTCTTTCTTTTCAACCTGCAGAAGAGTATTCAAAACTGCCTGCACAGGAATCAAGATCAAGTGCAGCAGAAGAACAACATGCCACTGTGCTGCACTAAACTATTCAGTTGTGGTTACGACTAGGAATAATTAAGGAACTGCCTCTTCTTCAGCTGGTTTCTTAACAAAAAATGCATTATTTATACCCTCCCATCTTCTCAACAGCCTAAAGACTCTGACATAGCAAGATCATAGGGAGGCAAGAGAACATATTAAACTAAAAGTATGTTATACTGAAATTATCAGGTGGTCAAGCTGCTTGAAGGTAACATTTAAAAACGCTATTTTTTAATCTATTAATTCTGAGAATATTTGGCTATCCTAAACAATACCTGGTATCTGGTTATGATTTGGGACAAGGTAATACCAGATCTTTCTAAGTACAAAACAAGTTTCAAAGCAAGAGACAAAGAGAAATCTGAGGCAAAACTGGAGGAATATTCTTAACAGCAGAGTGAATTCTTTTCATTGTTACCTTCAAATTTCACTATATTTTTCTGCCATCCTTTCTTCAGTAACTTTAAGTCAAGAAGGGCACCTATACTTAAGGCATTGATACTAGCAATTTACTAGGGTCATTATCTCAAAGCAGGTCAGATTTAAGAATATCAGCCAAATCCTTAACAATCATATCAACAAAACAAGATGTTTATGAAAGCTATCATCTGAACACAAGAAGAAGGTTAAAATATATAAGGGATTACTTTGTTGTGCTTATCTTCTTACTTTCCTATTTTAATTTACATTCTTTACATTCCTTGTGAAAAATTCAGACAACTCATTTAGAATTCATGATTCAGAATGTCTAACCTTTGGACTTAAATGATGAAAATAAAACCCACCACGGCAAGTAGATTTGCCTTTGCCACTTGCAAAGGACATAGCAGGATGTAGAAGGTACAAATACATTTTAGTAAAAAAATACTAAATTCCTTCAATTAGCCAAACTTGATGAAAACCTGACACAGGCTTAATTATATGGCCATATCCCTAAGCTAAAGAATTTACCTCACTCTGCTTATATTGTAACTTTAATTGTAATAATTACTTCATATAAAATTATTTTCACTTGCAACTAGAATCATTTTGCCTCTTGAACTTAGTCAAGAATATTTTAAATCTTCTGGTTTATGAAATGGATTTTAGAATTCATAAATGCTGGAAGTCAATTATTGATGTCACACGTGATTATAGTGTTCAGAAACTGAAGAGATCTAATCACTTCTCTTTGTTTCCATACAATACATACTCAAATTCATAACACAAATGAAATATGTTAGACAGTTAGTTCTAAGAAATTACGGCATTTTGAACAGGCCAAGTAACTTGGTCTTCAGCTTTTCTCCTTACAAATATTTCACATTATCTCTTGTTATTTAAATACAAATTTTTTTTGCCAGTTAAGAAATGCCAACTCACACTTTTACACCAACTAGGACCATGTATGAGTACCAGTAGCGCAGCATCTTCTTCTCCTGTCTAATTCTCAAGATTAAGAGAGAGTGGAGAGAGCTAAAATCGGGAAATATGGCTTCAGAAAGCTGGTCTAGAGTATGTGTATCTCCATAAGTTCCTGCACAGTACAGAGACAGGTGTTTTTTTTTGAAGTTCAGGTCATTTATGTTCATGTCCTCTTTTTGACACTAGTTGTAATTTTAACAACTCAGGATTTTATAAGTTGAAATCCTTCCTTTCCCCCCCATACATAGATAAATTGTTTAAGATTTCTACTATTGCTATGACCAAGCAGTGGCTCCTTTAAACTTTGGAGCTTCAAAAGAAATCCTCAAACCTGTAACTAATACCGTTTCAATGAAATTTATTAAGATTTGAGAAAGATGAGAGCAGGAGTTGAAGGACAGGACACAAAACCCAAACCTATCTTTATATGTGTGACTTTGAGTGATTTGTCAAAACTATACCTGAATACCTACTGCAGTTTTGCACAGATGAAACAGTGATTTCTTATACTGTGAACTTTATACACATTACAGAATTTATTTTTGGAGAGCCAGACTTGTAACTAGATTTTTTTTTACACATGTATTCTGAATTGTTTATGCTTCTGGTTTCTGCTGGTCATATGCCACTTTTTTTAAGCTCCTCTTGACTTTTTGCCAGTTTTTTTGAAGGAGGAAAAAAAAGATTTTTTTATTCTCAAAAATATACCAAAATCTGTCTTGAAATCTGTCTTGATCTGTCTTGAACCTAAAAAGGTTGCGTTTCTGAAGCATTTTCTCTTTACCCAAGAGCTGTGATTTCACTTTTAAATAAGAGAAAAAAAAAATAAGAACGCAACAGGATTCCTTTTCTGAATAGTTACTCCAACAGGGATTAATAGTATATTTGTTTAAACACTATACTAGTGTGTCAAGGCTGCAGGGGGCACTGATGCACTGCATATCTATAGAACTGCAGAGCAAGAGTCAGAGAAGATATGTTTAAACAGTTCTCTAGGTTAGAGATACACAAAAACACATAAACAATTTATAATCAATTTCGGTTTTGAGAAATTAGGTAATTGCAAAATATTTATATGAATTTTAGAGAGGAATTAATGTTTCTTTTACTAGTAAATATATTTGGTTTTCTGCTGTAATCAAGCAGGGATAAGGGATAAGACTGTTTTCTTAACTTTATAACCAAGGTCCCTTGAAGGATGATATATGTTTCTAGTATTGCATTACTTAATATTACAAACTTAAACAAACAATCCCCATTCCCTGCAGAAAATAAAATTTTGCTTAGCAGCTCCCCAGAGAACACCTTTTTTGGCTGTTGATAGTAACTTGTTTATACACTAATCAGCTACTACAGATACTATATAATTCACTGACTCATTTAAGTAAGAACGTTTTACAATAAGAAATAATTATATATTTTAAGAAATAATTATGTATTTTATCATTTTATTCAATATTTTCTATTTTAGGACCCAGGAATTATAGCATCTAAGATGCAGGGATTTCTCGACAATAAGAATGTATGGTAATTTATTGCTCAGCAACATATGGTAGACATGTAACCATGCTTTGCATCATCGCATTGAGTATTACTTACTTATTCCTTAATTCCTTTATGCATGTAATTCTGTTTAATGCAGTTTACATCAAAATTTCACCTCTTCTGTTTATCTCAGATCTTCATATTTCCTGCAGGTATAACTGTGCTTAGCCTAATAACTCATGTCTGCCTAGTTAATCTTTTCTAGAATGACTCTCCGCCTAATTTTAGCACAGCAACACACGAAGAAGCCACCACTTCAATTGGTAGTTTGTACCAATTATAATTATCATTACTGTTACAGATTTTTGGTTTGTTATCGATTTAGATGTTCTGGTTACAGCTTTCAGCCATTGGTTCTAACATGCTGGACTCTGCTGAGCTAAAGAAAACTCCTCCATGTCCAGTGTTACACCTCATTAAACATGTGTGCCATCTTCATATACATTAAAGTCACCTCGGTGGTATTTTAGGAAAAAAAAAAACAAAGACAATGACTTTCTCCATATATTTTTTTTAAAAATATCACCAGTGACTTTGAGGATTTTTTTAATTACCTCTTCCATATTTTGTACTTTTTAGGTGCTACTCCAGTACACAGTGGTACACAATGAAACACAGTACAGCCAATATCACCATCAATAGTGTGCACAGAAATGCAATTGTCTTCCTGCTTTCTTGTTCAGACACAGAGAAATCATATTCATCATTCTGGTCTATAAATCCACACTGACTTGCTTGCCTACATTAACTCAAAATAATTATTCAGCATACTTTGGGGTATGGCTAGTTTAAAGAAGAACTTAAAATATGAAGTTTTGTACAAAATTAATTTCAAAAGAGTTGCTACATTTCAGGCTTTCCTTTTCTCGTAGTAATTAAACCTACAATGTCTGAACAATGTTAGAGGAATTTTATTTCTTTGCAGTTACCTTTATGAAGCTAACTGTATATTAATATATCAAATTTTGATTTATAGGTTTACGATACATACCAGCACAAAGGACACATTCTGGATACCAATAATAGGAGGGACAATGTTGAAAATCTTTTTCAAAAGGAAAATGTTATTTGTGAAGGATTTTATTTTCTATAAAAAAACATAAGTTTTTGTGATGTTGTTGATTGCTTCACTTATGGCCTTGTTAAGTAAGTATTTTACAAACCCACAAATACTTTACAAATCATGGAGTCCTATAATGTATTCACTGACACAGTGAGGAACACAGAATGGATGCCAATAGAGAGCTGCTAGACAGAATAAAACTGAACGTCCAAACATTTTTCTTGACTTTCTGGCTGTTAGCACTTGAAGACAATGCTTATGGTTTCTTATTACTTCTACATCAAATTCAAAAGTGAATCTTAATGACGACAAAAGTCAAGGAGGAAGTATTATACCAATCCAGGCTTCAAGTAGACAAATTATTCTTTCACTATGACTCTCATTCTTACTTATTCTATCTAATAAACCTCTTCACAATACAATCTGGCATAATAACAGGAATAACTACAACTCCATTACAAAGCACTCTCTACACGTAACTTGGACATCATGGAAACCTGCTCCAAAGCTTAATTATTTGTGAGTATGTAACAAAACATTTTTTCTCTGTTTCTAGATTTTTGTAAATGGAACATCAAATGACATCAAATGCTAGTAGTAAAGCTAAGTATGACTGTAGTCCAATAAAGAAAGCATGTCAGATAATTTATTTTACTATTCGATTGTTTTTAGACAATTCCTCCTCTTACATACTTGGCTTTTCTGAACCACTTCTTATAATAAATTTAAGACTAGATATATAAGGAAATATAATTACAGAACAATTCTGTCAAACCATCCATGCACTCCTCTGCAAGTTTTACATAGGCAGAAATAAAAACGAGATTATCTTTTTCTATTCTAAGAAAGCACAAGAAAAGAGTCTTATTATTCAAATGTCTACCTGTCCAGAAGCCCAAGCGATTACTTCAGGAAGCTATCAAACCATACTACTGATGTCTTCTGTCACTAAGACAGTTCTTCTTAAGTATTAAGGTAAAGTTTCCAAAGAGTATTGCAATGACACACAATATTAACATTGTGAAAACTATATGAGATGAAGTTTTAAGAACTTCAAAAAATAGCTTCAAATTTAATTTTTATTTTGTGGATATGATCAAGTTTTGTAGGAAAATTGGGAAGGATTTAATCCAGTTCTTTTTTTTTCCTAATTCTAGCAAGAAAATTCTATTTTCATATTTATATTATTATAAATAAAATATTCTTCCAAATGTCTCCTTGATAAAAATGGATGAAAAAAAAAATGTGTGGTATCTTTTAAGTCTTGTCTTATTAGCTTCCACGCAAGCACTTCGCAATTCCAGTAGAAATCAAGATCCATTACAATTGTTCATTACAGATACATTAACAGACAGTGACTGCCACTGAATTATATTGACAGAATTAAGACACAATCACTTGCCGATATAACACACATGCCTGAGGTTACAGAAGGGCAAGTAAGGTCAAGATAAACATCTCCAAAAACTGTTATTAACCTTTTAGAAATAGAGAGATGCCCCAGGAAAGATTGGTGTTAGCTTTGTGATATGCTGATAAGAGGCAACCTTTTCCAGAAGCAGGGAGAGAAATTTAATGTTTACAAACACACATTATCTCACCTGCATGTATTTGACACATGGATTTGTCTAAAATTTATCATAAACAATTTCCACAGAAAACTTCAAAAGATTGAGCTAAAAGCTTACACAACAATTTACAGTGATTTTGAGGATTTGTGACAGTAAGAAAAATTAGCTCTATCACTCCTTCTTATTTTTTCTTTTTCAAGTCTGTATCAGTGAAAAGTCATCATTTGAGCACGAATGTGAAAAGAGAAGGAAAAAGTAACAGAAAAGCACCCAGAATTCATGTACACACACAGAGCAGAAAGAAAATTCCGCAGGACAGCAAAACTTACAAAGGAAAACATTGCAAATAATTATTGTAAAAAATGAAGGATATTGAGATGGGAAATCAAGCAAAGGGGATGAAAGTATATAGAAGCAACTAGGGCATTGGGAAAAAAAGAAACGGCAATTTCAAACACACCAAAAACGTTATAACTCAGCAAAAGAAATAGAGAGACAAAAAAGTAAAAAAATAAAAACTTAAAGAACAAATGTTAGTTATCACTCTCTATGTTAAAACTGCACAGAATTATTATTAACATAATATGAAGCATCGTATAAGTGGTGTATACAAATGAATGATATTTCTGAAGCTTTATCTTCAGTTCTGTACTTTGGAAACATTTAATCCAATCTCTATCTTAACTACAAAAAAAATACAGAAATCCTGTTAAATAAGTAAAACTAAGTAGTGTAATATTTAATAATTTTCTTCTACAGTGTTAAGGAGCACTAGATATCTTTTTTCATAATTAAGCACATAACTCTAAATCATTAAGGAAAAAATAAGAACATAATTATCTATGCTCAGGCGTAAGAATAATACTGGAAGTCTGAATAATCTCCCTTTCACACATAACAGAAGCTCAATGCTACTCATAGGATCTCATATTTATTCATCAACTAACATGTAAGTGGACAGAACAGCTTAAGTTTGGAACTGTGATTTCCCCTTCAGGTTTGAGACAGCTTGTACACTTGACCGAATTTAAGTCTTTCAGCTCAGGTGGATTCATATGAAGAAACCCTTTAACCTTAACTGAGTCCTGCATGGACTCTTCTGATGAACTGTAACATTGAGTATGCACTACCATAAACAATTCTCCTTTTCCAGATGTGGAACAGGATCTATTTGACTTTCACAACCAGCTGAAAAATAACTTTCAGTAGACCTGACTATCCCTTTTTCAAAGTATGCAGTTCACTCCAAAGACAGAAATAAACCACCTCAGACGATTGGTATCAGATGCTCTGAGTCGTGGCATTTCATAATATTCTGAGAAAGTAGGAAGTTCCATAAATGCAGAGACATGCTGAGAAATTGCACAGGAGACTCAACTTCACAAAGGTGTGAGAGGTCTGTTGGGATGTTTGTAAAAATATCAGAGAAAACTACAGAATGGAGAGTACTCACACATAAAGGGATTTAGAGCCTGTTGGAAAGAGAATCTAAGAGAGGGTAAAGTGGAACTAAGGGTTTACTGAAAACATGTAGATTTCTCCAAAATGTATTGCATAGCTCCTGAGAAAATTGCCATGCATTAGGAAACCCATCAGTCTTCTTGATGAAATGGAATGGGTAATGCACATTCAGGAGCCTCTTTCCTAAATGCAAATAGCAATCATAATCTTTGCTGAAATGAAGCTCACTTTCAGGTTAAACATCTTAAGATAAATCAAAAGCAAAATAAAATATTTTAAAAAAAATCAACCAAATATGTCTAATAGGCAGTAAAGTAACTCACCTTATTAGCTCCTGCCTGTGAGTGCAAATCAGTGTTGTACATTTCCATTCATCAGTAAGACTGCTCTTAGGAACATAGTTTTCTCTTTTCTAACTAGAAATCTTTTTGAGAAAGAACAAATCATGGTTTGGTTGGATATATTCTCAGTTCTTGGAGGAGTAAGGAGGGGGATCAGCAGAACTGCCGCCTTGGACTTCCAGAGGGCAGACTTTGAACTGTCTAGAAGGCATTTCTAAACAACAAAGGAGTGCAGGAGGGCTGGATGCTCCTCAAGAACGAAATCCTGGCAGTGTAAGAGCAGGTCATCCCCATGTGGCATAAAATGAGTTGGGAAAGAAAAGCAGCCGAATCCCCACGCTATGAGGGTGAGATACCCATTTAAGGAATATCTGTCAAGCTCTTCAAGAAGATGGAATACTGTGGAAGAAGGCATCCAATACCTATGGGAATTAGCCATGTTGGAGATCATCTCTTCTTCTTCCGGCAAGGCTGAGGAGCAGAAGGTCCCTGCGTTGGTCCTGTCTGCTGCCGAGCCTGCGGAAAATTTTTTAACGGGTGGGATTTGGCCATCCGGCTCTCCACGGGGGAGGTGGCATGGTAAGATTTCATTAATTCTTTACTCTGTTAGTTACTGGGTGTTATAGTTGTATGCCAGGTGTTATATAGATCCTTTTTGTCCTTTTTCCCATTTCCCTTCCCCTCTTCCCTTGCTCCTTTGCATATCCTTGTGGTGTAGTTGTTTATATTTAGGAAAACACAGAAATACATATATTTAGTGTGATTTTGGTTTATTCCATAGTTTTTTTCCTTTGAAAGGGGGGAAATTTCAAAAGAGAGGCAGACTGAGCAGTTGGAGAGCTTGGGAAAGCTAGCTCAAACCAGCTCAATTTTTATTTACTTGATGCAGGAGGGACAGTAGTGGCAAGGGATGAGGAGAAGGCAGAGGTACTTTATGCCTTCTTTGCCTCAGTTTTTACTAGTAAAGAGAAATGCCATTGGGATACTCAGCCCCCTGAGCCAGAAGACAGCAAGAATGAAGGTCCAATGATTCAGGAGGATTTGGTTAGAGACCTGCTTGGCCAAATAAACATACATAAGTCTATGGAACCAGATGGGACTTACACAAGGGTACTGAGGGACGTGGCGGAGGATCTCTCCAAATCCGTTTTCCTCATCTACTGGCAGTCCTGGCTGACTGAGGAAGTGCCTCTTGACTGGTGACTGGAAAATGTTACATCTATTTCCAAGAAGGGCCGGAGGGAGGATCCAGGGAACTACAAGCCTGTCAGCTTGACCTCGATACTGGGGAGGTCATGGAGCAGATCATATTGAGTGCTATCACACAGCACATGCAGGACAGCCAGGTAATCAGACCCAGTCAACATGGGCTTATGAAAGGCAGGTCCTGCCAGACCAACCTGATCTCCTTCTGTGTTCAGTTCTGGGTCCAGTCCTGTTAAATATATTTATCAATGATCTGTATGAAGGGATCGTGTGCACCCTTAGCAAGTTTGCAGATGACACCAAGCCGGGTGGCAGTGTTGATTTGCTTGAAGGAAGGGAGGCACTGCAAAGAGATCTGGACAGGCTGGATCGATGGGCTGAGACCAACGGGATGAGGTTCAACAAAACCAAATGCCGAGTCCTGCACTTGAGGCACAAAAACCCCATGCAGCGTTACAGGCTTGGGGAAGACTGGCTGGAGAGCTGCCTGGTGGAGAAAGACCTGGGGGCTTTGATTGACGACCGGCTGAATATGAGCCAGCAGTGGCCCAGGCCAATGGCAATATCAAAAAGTATATCAAAAACAGTGTGGCCAGCAGGACAAGGGAGGTACTTGTGTCCCTGTACTCGGCACTGGTGAGGTCACACCTTGAGTACTGCGTTCAGTTTTGGGCCCCACAGTACAAGAAGGACATTGAGGTGTTGGAGTGTGTCCGGAGAAGGGCGATGAAGCTGGTGAGGGGGCTGGAGAACAAGTGTTTTGAGGAGTGGCTGAGGGAACTGGGGTTGTTTAGCTTAGAGAAGAAGAGGATGAGGGGAGACCTCATCATTGTCTCCAATTACCTGAAAGGAGGTTGTGGCGAGGTGGGTGCTGGTCTCTGTCCCCAAGTGACAGGTGATAGGACGAGAGGAAATGGCCGCAAGTTGCACCAGGGGAGGTTTAGACTGGATATCAGGAAAAATTTCTTTACTGAAAGGGTGGTCAGGCACTGGAACAGACTGCCCAGGGAGGTGGCTGAGTAGCCATCCCTGGAGGTGTTTAAAAGGCAGGCAGATGAGTTTCTTAGGGATATGGGTTAGTCGTGGACAGGTGCGGTTGGATGTGATGACCTCAGAGGTCTTTTCCAATCTTATGATTCTATGATTCTATATCACACGTGCATGTATGTATATGTATATATTTTATATGTTTGTGTGTATGGATTTTCTTTGAATTTGCTACATACAGAAAGCTCTTCCAGGGTTATCATAGAATAATAGAATCCATTGGTTGGAAAAGACCTCTGAGACCAGTAAGTCCAACTGTGCCTGTCCAAAACTAAACCATATCCCTGAGAAACTCATCCACGCTTCTTTTAAATACCTTCAGGGATGGCGACTCAAATCACCTCCCTGGGCAGTTGTCCCACTGTCTGATAACTCTTCCGGTTAAAAAAAATTTCCTGATATCTAATCTGAACTTTCTCTGGTGCAACTTGAGGACATTTCCTCTCATCCTATCACCTGTCACTTGGAAGCAGAGACCAACACCCACCTTTCTAAAACCTCTTTTAGGTAGTTGCAGACAGTGATGAGGTCTCCTCTCAGCCTCCTTTTCTCGAGGCTTAACAATCCCAGCTCCCTCAGCCACTCCTCATAAGGCTTTTTCTCCAGCTTCATTGCCCTTTTCTGTACGTGCTCCAGCACCCAAATGTCCTTCTTTATTATACAGTAGTCCTAGCTCCCAGACTCTAAACAGAAGGAAGCTGCAGTAAACACCATCTTTTAATACTAGGACTCAAAGCTTCATTTACATCTGGCATTTGAACGCTACCTGAATGTGATAGCCATTTATTTTGCAAACCTATTCCAGTAACGTTTTCTGAAACACTTTCAGGAGCTTTTTATTCATTAACATTGCAAGTATCTTACTTGCTTCAGAAGAAGGAAAAAAAATAAAATTAATTTCTCAACAGATCTCATCCAAGATCTATAATTTTCAATTGTCTCTTCTGCTACTGTTGGCCGTTACGTAATCTTTTTCAAAATTGCCTACATATTCATAGCTGTGAGACAGGAATAGTTTAAACAGAATCTTAAAATAAAATTTGACAAGATTTACACAAGTATATAGTCTAGCATAATTCTAGAAAACTACCTGGAGGCTGACCTTTACTAATTGATATGGTTCTATTATAACCTTCCCTGAAAGCAAAAGCTACATAGCTCAGAGGATTTTTATGGCTGCAAATCTGTTCTTAGACAGTCAAGTTTAAATTCCCTCTCTTGCTCGTACTATTATTCTGCCATTTCCTATTCCACCTTGGTTATGTCTTATGGTAAGAAGCTCTGATAAGCCCTCAGTGCAATACATGTCTCCCAGGTGTTTTCTCCTCTCTATGTTATTGTGTAAACTCCAGGCTTAAACAGTGACGCATGTAATTAGCAAAAGGATCTGGACCATGTCCTTGCAGATTAACTGAGTTAAGGCCTAATGCTTGAAAACTCAGTGCTTCTGAGCATGCATAAAAATCCTGAATCTTTCACAATGATCAAGTTTTAAGGACTTTGATCTTATCCAATTGCCCAGTGCTGCCTTTATCAATCATCCTCTTGAATTCAAGCAGAATTTAGCACCTGCTTCCAAAATGACGTGAAAGGCAATTCTCACATTGTGTGCACCTGCCATTTAGTTGTACAAAATTGAAATTCTCCCTCTCTTACAGTATATCATATTTGTGTTATAAAATATGAATATTAAAGGAAAAAACAGCATCCTTGCTCTACGTATTCAGAGCATCTCAGACAGTAGATAGTGAGATATGTATGGCAGTGAAATTAATGTTACGGCTTCATTTTTTACATTTCTTAATTCTGAAAAATTTTTGAACAGTAACCTAAATTGCATTCATCTCTGAGGATAAGCAACATGGAGTATACAATGTCCTATGAAAGGTACTGACTTGTCCTGAAGTAGTCCTGTCAATGGTTTTGAAAAGGTTAACGAACTGTATCTAAACTTATTTTTTCAAATCCCCCTATATTCCTTGCACATGTTTGCTTATCCTTCTGGTATTTTAAAATTCAAATAGCTCCAGTTAAAAAATGGCAAAACACATTTGCGTAAATTTCAAACCTATTAAAAATTCATAAGCTTAAAATTTACTCACAAGCCCGTACACTTTAAGGAGTTTCTGCATGTCTTCCTTTGGCTGACCTTCTACAACACAGTAATGCAGTAACCCATGTCGATGGGGAACTGAGAAGTAAAAGTCCCAGCAATGTAAATTAATGCCACCAGAGTATGGCTAAATATGCAAAAGTAGGGACATTTGAAAAGATTAGAAGTCTACAAGTATGTGAGGATATGTAGAAGGTCAATTAAGGAAAAATTACTACGGCAAGAACAAAAATACTTAGTGCTACTGGACGATAAATACAGGGATGTTTTTTGCAGAAAGAAATTTAATTGCTTTGTCTGCAATTCAGCTCTAGGCCTGGCAGCTCCAGCTGTAGTAACAATGCATTAGCAATATTCAGCCAACACAATATAAAAATACAATATAAGTACACAAGGCTTTCTCGTATTCACCAGCTTCTTGTATTTGCAAAACATATAATTCATTATTGCCCTATTTAAGCAGCTTCCTTCATTTTCCCCTTCCTTAAAAAAAAGAAAAAAAAGAACACCAAACCTCTCTCCCCAAAAAGCCCATCTTGCAAAAAGAGAATGGCAGCTAGGCTTTCTAGATGCTTTCTGTGAAGCAGAATTAATATATAAGGACTGATGCCGGTCAGGTTGCATGTGAAGAGTGAAAAGGAACGGATGCTGTAAGCTGCTGTGTATGGGCAGATATGAAAGTTATGTATCACAGGGCAGGTAATGAGTAAGGAAAATGCTTGCCGGACTTCCCTGCAGCCCACTCATATCCGACAATCATGCCATTAAGGGAAATGCAGGCTAAAGTCTCTTCTGTTTCCCAGCTTTTCACAGAAAGGACTAGTTTGGACCAGGATGGAGCCAGCTCTATGTGGATTGCATGGAGCTGGACACCATAAGGCTCATCTCCAGCATTTTAGAACAAACAGGGAGGTAAAAGGAGCATGTTATCCAAGACTGAGGAGGCCCAACATCCCTCCAGCATCCTTTTATGTTCAAGACTATTTCCACAGTTCATCTGTACAAACTACCAGGCTATTTTACTTACCTAATCACACAGCAGAGTATCTATGAGAAACAGCCCTAGACTTTAATATCTGAGTTTCGATTCAAATAAAGCAATTTTTAGTACCTATATTATACTGCATCAGCCATATTTCTATGCTAATTGAATAACTATGAAGGGAAGTATCAGAATCAATAGAAAATGTAATAAATCTTGGCATGTAACTCTATAGATCACAATATAACAGATAATTTAGAATTCTAAATTAAACAAAAAAAGGAGAAAGGTTTAATTTGCTTATTAGCCTTCTCCTTCCCTTCTACAACCCTCTATACATTATATACACAGACTGGACAAAACAGATCTTTGGTCTTTTTGTTCCTGAAGGCTATTCATTCTTAAATGAATGGCTACATAAACTACTCAACAGGAAAAACTGAAAAAAAATGATGTTAAAAAGCCCAAGAATGTAGACAGAAAAAGTATTATTTTAGATAATGAAAGAAAACATGAAAAATTGTAACAGTCCTGATTTTTAAGTTATCCCTCTTTTTATCTAGTAGTTTAAAAAAACAGAGCTATATCTTGCCTAGTATTTGGGAAACCAAAGCACTAAAGCCTGTGGAAAATGGAAAACAATTTCCTAACCTTGTAACCAAGAGACATATGAAATTGTTTATGATTTTTTCCTGATAATTATTTCATTTATAATATATAAATAGTCCTTGGTCAAGATTTTTTTCCTAAATTAAAGGTGTTAAATACGTTCCTCACTTGCTTTCACCTCCATGGATTTCTACTGTGCACAGAGGCATAGTTTCACAGATGAGAATATATGCCCCCATTTCAGAAGACACCACACTTCTAGCTAGGAAAGACTCAGTTTAGGAAGTCAAGAGTGGAGCCCTCGCTTCTTTCTTCACTAGGGTCTGTCACGACAGAGGCAAGGGTGCTGTATTTATATCCACAACTGTGTGTTAAATGCACTTGAACATATTCCGAACAAAATGCTTTGGAGAACTGAAAGGATACAAAGATTTATTCCTTCATCATATTTAGACAAAGAGATGGCACCGAGCTGCTGTTTTAAACAAAAATGGTGGCAGGTCTATAGAGGTGACAAGCTGAGCTTTATGTTCAGAGTAAGCTCTACTGGCAAAAGCTTAGATGCCTAGGACTTGAGGCAGGTGGGTTTGATATTTACACTCCTTTCATAACTTTGAGTATTATGTAAGTTCATTGAGGGACTTGTGGTAGAAGTGAGTACAGAGTCCAGATCTCATGGACTTTTAATTAATGATCTAGTAAGTTATCAATAGCTTTCTAACGTAACTGTTTAAATTAGCGTACAAACATTAAATAAACTACCATTCTGTAGATTTTAGGAAAAAAATTAAAGCCATATCTAAAAAAGGCTCACATAAAATTCTCCAGAGATATAGGACATATGCCCTATGACTAAAATCATACTCTGTTCTGAAAGATTTAATGCTCTATAAATGCAATTCACCTCTGCTCTCTATTATTTTCCCTTTTTCCACGTTCAAACCTTTCATAGGCCAGAGTAGTATCCTAATCTATACTGATGTCTCTATATAGTCTTTTATAATATTTCAATCAATGTATGACCAACAAAAATGTGAACATGCAAAAATGAAACCAGGCACTTTTTTTGTGTGTATTCAAAAAGAATGCTTTCCATCATTTTTCAGTCATACATGGTAAGTGTGGCAGCAAGTCATCTGTACTTGTTACAAGATTAAAGGATATCCCAAACCCATGAGTAGAAACACAATCAGCACATCACTCTTCTTTCTGTGCCTGTATTTTGTTGCAGATTATCTTGCTCAGTACACTGTTTCAGCATTCAGTGAGTGAAAATTCACTCTATAAAAGCTGTCAAGCTTAATTGAACAACTCTGCAAAAAGAATCTTGCATAAATAACATGCTTCAGAAGCATAAAAGAAAGCACAATATATGTCACAATATTATTTTTCCTGTAACCATAGTTGAAATTATTTAAAATGGTCACCTCTATTTAAGGAAGAAAGCAAAATAAACACAGTTTATTCTGATTTGAAAAGTACAAGGTGTAGTTTACCTGCAACTGCCAACATTATTTCTTCCCACAGCATTAGAGAAGTTGAAAGGTCCCACATTATTGATTTCCACAACTTTTATACAGCCAGTGAAATTGTAGACAGATCCAGGTATCTACAAAGGATAAATTGCACACAGCTCTTTTACTTGTAGTCATTGTGTTCAGTTTAAAAAATAATTAAGTTTCTGCAAAAGATTTGTAACATAATTCAACCCTACTCTCAAAGAACCCTTCTGGTCTCCACTTTTTGTCTAATGAAATGAAATCTTAAAAAAATAGAATGTGAAAAGAAATTACAGCAAGGTAAGCAATGCTGATTTACAAATAAACTCATACAGATTTGGACATGCAGACAGTACCACAGATATAATGAGAAACCAGAAAAAAGTGGATTTGTCCATCTTTAATCAGATACTTATTTTTTTATAGATGAACACAGATCATGGGGAATGGTGAACAAGGAAGCTTTGAAAAGTCTACTTTTAAGTTTACTACCTCCCTGCTCAAAAGTTATCTAGTATTATTAATCATATTTCAAAGATGCTTACGGACTTACTAAAAATGGGGATTATTGTAGGGCCACTGAAAAAATATGTAACAATAAAATGCTATCTATATCTCACCATCTAAACAAATAACACAGACACAACATGTTCATAGGTGTTGTAATATAGAAATGAACCACCTGAAATGTTGCAACTGAGTCTTTATGGACCGGTCCACTGGGCTGGGACAAATTCCTGGTAACACCAGATCATGTGGAACTGTCCTTGGCTCCACAGGAGAGGGAAGACTCCATAGTTTACATAATACATTTCACGCTAAAATAAGGAAAAAAGTACTACTAGTACTGTTTACGAAGCTGAAAGTCATTGACATATTTAAATGGGGCCTTGGAGACTTCTCAGGAAGAAATAGTGGAAGAGAGTATGTCCTGAAACACCTAAATGAATGCTGGTCATAGCCCAAAGGAGGAAAAGCAAGCCTTGGCTTCATTCTTAACACAGTAGAGGATCCATTCCTGACACTGACCATGACATGAGGTTTAGATACCTGCAGGTTCAGATACCAGCAGAAACAAAAAAATAAAAAAGAAAAGCATTGAAGTCATTATTTCATACAAGATCACTACATAAAAATTAGAGAACTTTTTAAAAGGAAATTGAAAGGAATATCTCGAAGGCCAAAGCACACGCAGATGAATACTTAAAACAAGTTCTTAGAGCTTCACATAATATATAAATGAACTACTAGAAGAAGAAAAACTTCAGACCCTCTCAAAAAACCAGAATGGCCAGGTAAAAAGTGTTTATACTTACTAAAAAGACATCCTTCAAACGTTGAGGTCATGTCCAAATGAAGGAAAACAGGAAGCTATATAAATGTTGGCAGTAAAAATCAATAAAACAGGACAGGTAAAGAAAAATAAAAAGATCTTGAGAACTATTTCCTGAAAGTATAATGGTAAGCACTAAATTCTTTTATAAACCCAACAGGAGCAGTAAGCCTGCCAGAAAGGCTGTAGGGCCAATAGACCATGAAAGCATAAAAGGAGTGTTCAAAGAGATAAGGCTCTAGCAGGAAATGTAAATGAACTCACCAAATCAAAATTTAATGTAGGGAAGCTCTGGGATGTTCCCATGCCAGAACCCCTTTTGAGTAGGGATACATCAGAGATCTGTCTCAAATTGAATTACGACTGGAAAATGTTTTAAAATAAATTAACAAAGTGAATAGTAGCAAGAAAAAGACCAAATAGTGTCCTAAAGGAAATTACTGTGGTCATCCCTCAAAATGGCATCCAAACCATGGGAATAATAGATGCAGATTAGGTGAGGTATTTTATTTGTTTGCTTTGAATTTGGGTTGGTTTGGATTTGCTGTTTTTTATGATTTGGGTAAAGAAGACTATTCTGGGGAATAGTCTGAAAAAGGAAATTCTAAGTCACAGGAGGAACAGTGAATATGTGAAAAATGATGCCTTGGCACATAGCCTTTGGTTTCCAAAAAACTTTTTACAAGTTTCTATGCTAAAAGATTCTGAAGTAACTCGTTCACCCTGGTATAACAAAGAAGGCCTTCAATAATCCAAGAGAATGGTTTAAACAGAAGCAGAAAAATCTGGAATCAAGAGTGAACTTTCTCAATAAGGAGAATCCTTAGAAATCCCCTCAACAATTTGTACGAGGGTCTGTGCACTTCATCATATTCAAAAGTGGTTCAACGTTTCCTGCAGTATTCAGGGTAGGAAAACCAAATTCAAGAGAAGAGGATTTCACGACATGCAAAATTTTCACATTATGCAAAAATTTAACTATATGAAAAACTTTAGGGTATCTAAGGATGATGATACATATGAGAATTTCTGAACAGAGAATAACTATGTATACTAGGGTCTTTACTCAGAAAAAAAACACCATCAAGGAGAGTTAGAGTAGAGTAGTGCACAGATAAATAGTTTTCAAGAGTTTCTCAAAAAACAGCCTCAAAAGGGAGTGAAATTACATAAATCAGTGCAAAGAAGAAAGCAAGGTAAAGGGTGTGCTTTCCACATAACTCAAAATTAAGCTGTAGAACTCCGCCATAGTATCACCTGTAGTTGTGGGTGATATAAGACTAAATGGGATCCAAAACTAGACAAATTAGTGGGAAAAGGTTTTCCAAAATAATCTTCATCTCTTTTATTATAGTCTTGCTTTCCGCCTACTCTTGCTTTTGAAAAAGTTTGTTGAAGTTGATGTCAAAAACATTTGGTGTTCTAGATGCAGGCATCTGCTTCTGGGTCCCAAGGAAAATTTCCTTTTTGCTATCACTTCTATAAGATGGCTCACAGTCATCTCCAAGTTTAATTAAGTACCTTGTTCTCTCAAAACTGCCCATCCTTTTTTTCCTCCCTAAGGCTTTCTACCTGGGGCTGCCAAAAGCTACTGCAGCTCTCTCAGAAAGGCAATGATTCTCCTTCCCAGTAGACAGAGGTACCATGCATAAGTAGGTAAACTGCTTTCCTCTGCAGTGTTCAATCACTGGGAAACATAACACGCCATGCCGTGCCGTACACAAGAAACAAAATGAACTGGCCTTCCAACCCATGGGAGATCTCAAAGTAAGTTCACTAACAGCTCATTTTTTACTTCTTTAGGAGCAAAGGCGTAAGCGCAGTTAAGAGTTTAAAACATATAATATATTACTACAATGTGACAACATGGAAAATTATGTAACTGTTTAAGGTGGCATTTGAAGTCAGCAAAGTTCAACTGCTGGAATAGGGATGATCACCTCTCTGTGTAGCAAACATATTTTAGAGGATTGCACTGAGCATTCCTGGAGCTTAGAAAGAAATAAAACACTCACTTAAGGACTGGATGTGAACACTCCCCTCCTCAAAGTTACACTTCAGATATTAACAGAGCACTATTATTTGATATACCGCAAGGGCTGACACAGATTATTGATATGGATTACAAACAGAAGACCATCTCTCTTCCTCTTTTGCCAGTCACTTTGGAAAGGAACTAAGTATGAGGGACTGACTAGTGTTATACTCAGCAGCCTGCTTTTGCTGCCATTATCATGATAAATTATCCCTGGTAATCTTTGAAAAGGTATTGTCCTACTAAGTTTAACACTTTACTTTTTGTAAGAGATACTTATTATTTTTTTTTCTTACCCTTTATAAATAGTAAATAAAATGATTTTCAAATTAACAGGATGCAGAATCTGTTGCAAATCTAATATCAACACAGACAGAAACAATTACATGATTCTGATTTGGAAACTACATGGGATCTATAAAAATGCCTAAAAAAGTAAAATTTGAACAGTGTTTTACTGTTGGCTACTGAAATCTACCTATTACAGGTCTGCTGCTTCTTCTCTCCCTAATGCTCTTTGAAAGTTTTACTAAAGCTTAATTATGATTGTTCTAGTCACACCATGCACATTTTTCTAAAAAACCCTCATTCTTACAGTTGTAAAAAAAAAAACAAATACAGAAATAGAAACCAAAAGATCCAAGAAACATAAAGGTCTGACAAAATATAGTTACATTTATGACAACTACTGTGCCTAGTTAAGTTCATTCAAGCCTCTGAATGTCAGGTTGGTATAGGAAAAATTTTCTATGCCAACCTATGATCTTTTGCACATGGAATAACAAATTAATCACCTGGTTTCAGAGTAAACATTTATCTTCATATTCCCCCAAGCACTATTATCAGTGACTATTTTAACAACATGGTTTCCTTCTCCTCAAAACAAACATCCTGTTTTGGATCCTAAGAATTTATCTTTCATTAATATGCATATATTTTGATTATAATGCATTCCTCTGAAATAACATTAAAATACTTACTTCTTTGTTTCGTAATTAAAACTACGTCATAAACGTTTTGGTCAAACAATTACTTGCTTTGGGCTGCTATGCTTTCTGTACATAAAATCTTAAAGATATTTAGGAATAGGACTATTGATACAAAAAATCAAAACCAAGAAGCTTTTATTTGCTCTTTTTGAGAATAGATAATATTTTGTGATTAGCAGAGTATTAAAATGTAGACTTCACAAGTAGCTGGGTTTTATGCATTTACAAAAATACATTAATATGCTGACAAACTGCAGGACTTAAATTGCTTGAAAATGTCAGGGTCATAGCAACACCAGAAATGTAATCTAATACAATTTGCTATTCAGAAACTATGCAGATGTGTTTGACATATAGTAACCATGCTCTTTAACTGCCCTTTATACTTGACAGAAATGAGTACAGATACTTACCTGGTAGGAAAAGTTCACACATATATACCAAACTATTTATTAACATCCTTTACTGACTAAACCAAATTAGAGATCCTGTAAGGAAGAACTAATCTAGAATTGAATTCTTAAGTGAAATGAGCTTACATGCTGTCATTTTACTACAGATTCATAAATATTATAATGACCTTTTGACTTATGATCAGAGCATTTACAGATAAGATAATAATTAGCTCAGAATAAAACAAAGCATACAAAAAGTCATTTGTGTCTGCTCAACACAAATTTATATATCTTAAAAATTCTCACTATAAATATTAGAGTGTACCAGGTTACACTACTCAACCATCCTTCACATCTTCATGGTTCCTGTGAAATATGGCTGATTTTGGAGTCTGATTTGTAAAACATTCTGCAAAAGGTTGTGAAACTGTTCAAATTGCAATATTTAAAAAATAGGCAAAATAGGCCAAGTACACATTTTTGAACATTCTACTAGCATTTTTATTTATAAAGAACATGATGAACAATTTGGAAATTAATGCATAGCTTCAAGATAAAAGAACTTGAGATAACCGTTTCTCTACTCCACTTCTGATTCTTGATAGCAAATCACATGAAATGGCCAAAATTAACTCTGAAATTTTGCAAGTTCTACTCTCAACTCTGTATTCTCTTCAGATTGGCCAAACAGCAAAAAATTTGACTAACCATCTCACTTTTAATCTGCTCAAAACCTACTGCAAATGAGCTTCAACGTCAAACCCACTAAAAAAATGAGAAAAGCAAAAATAACATCTTTATCAAAAATCCTACATTCCGTGGGTGGTGGTGGTGATCCTTCCCCCCTAAAGAAGAATTTGCTTTTCAAGAAGTGCAATTTTGTAACTCATATTCCTGAGTTAGATACTGAGTTAAATACAGCACAAAATAACGCTACACAGACTACCAAATTAGCACGAAGGCAAATAGAATATGTTCAATACAACTGGACCTTATTCTGCATTTGTATTCCCTTTAGTTAGCACTGAAACTTGCCTGCATTCAAGGTGACGTGCTATAGATAGGATATGTATTTTATTATAGACTTTTCAACCCACCAATTTTTAAAGCGTTTGTTAAGAATCAACATTAGTCACTCAGATATTACCTTGACCAAAAAAAGTTAACACTTCCATTCCTGTTGATTTACATTTTAAAACATCAATTAATAAAAACTGAACCTTACACATTTTTAAAAAAATGGCAACATTGCTCTGGTTAATTTGTATATTCACTAACTAGAGTGCAATGAACCTTCTTTTGAGAAGCGTTGCTGAAGCAGACAGTGGCAGGAGTGTGTGTGTTGATGTACCTATGCTGTTCGTTACTTTTTAAAATACTTTTCCTACTCAGTTTTTATTTTAATCCCTGTCTATTTTTTTATTTTTAGATAACGTAGTATAAAACAACTTTTGTTAATAGTCCAATGACATTTCAAAATGTGTGGGAAAATGAAAAGTATAATTGGTTCTAAAAACAACAGCACTAAAACACTTAGGAGAGAGAATACTGTTTCAGTTTCTGTACTAGTACTAGTACAGAAATAGGAAGGTTAAATGGGAACATACTCTGGCAAAATTGTCAGCATGCCACCACATATAAAGTGGATGAAACCAAAAGAGGCTAAAATTTCACCTGCATCTTGACCAGCAGTATTCATGAAATGAACCACTGTATAAAATGCACAATATCAAAGTTTAAGGACAAGGTGAAAACTAGTATTATGGTGCTTCCCAGTGTTAGGAATGTGGTAACAAGGAGAGGTACCTGGCACATACAAGGTGTTTAGGAGCACAAGTGCATTCCAGGGTCACCAAGATGTTGATCACATGCATGTATGTGATCAGAGGAGTATCTTACAGTAGACAGATCCCATAAAAATGTTCATCATAACGTGTGAAGAAGGTAATGAAACCATGCACTTCCAAAATGCATTTAGTTCTCTTAGTATAGCAAGATCTGCACTCCAAAATCGAAAAACTCTTACCAATGAGTAAAATTTTAAAACTTCTATGAATTTTTGAGGAGATAATTGACAGGTTGCTACCCACTGTTGTCTGCACTGTCTTTCAGCTAGATGTTACTGTTCCTGTGACAAATGTAACAGAATGGGAAAACATATCTATAACGCATCATATCAGCACAGACTGAGATTAATGGCAGTCCAAAGTGGCACAACTGAGAAGTGGACTCATAATCTGTTTGGTCATCTCTCCTAAGGAAACAAAAAGGTTTAGCAAAGGTGAGCAGTTGGATTTGGTTGCACAGTTATTTGGTTTAGCTTGAATTTGCAGTTTGAGTCACAGTCCTGGGAGACTTACAGACACTATGTGTTTCCCCAGAGCTGTGAACTACCTCTGTACTGCCTACTTATTGTCAGAGGCAAATGTTGGTTTATGCAGAACATTTCCTTTCCTTCTAGCTTTCAATTCTGTCTCCTTCCATCTTGACTCATATGCTATTCATATACTCGTCAAAAGACACACCTACTCCTAAGATTCTCATACTTGTCCTGAGTTTCATGCTCTTAGAGTCCTAGTCTATAGTAATTAAAAAAATTTATTTGGTAATGATAGTCTGCAGGTAAGCCAGAGTAGGCAAAAAGGTCAGCTTCACATGAACTCACATTACACACTAGATGATATAAAAAAGTCAAACAATATTGTAAAGAAGTAAGTATGATGTAAGTTCACTTCAAAAAAAAATTAAAACAAATATTTGTGTATTCACAGAGATTACAAGTGTCATTGATAACTGTAGAAGAAAGGGACAAGAACAGGACACTGAAATAATCAGAAGGGTATGAGGAAATGCTGAAGTAAACAGGATTTGAATGCATGGGAATACCGAAAGTGTATTGCTAGCTAGAGCGTGAGAAGCAGGGGAAGAGAACTCCTGTGAACAGCTGCCTTTGTTGGGCTGACAGCTACCAAAGGAGGAGCATCTGTGTAAAACATGTAGAATAAGCATTTGGCTCACTTGTTGCACTTGAACTGCTTGAGAAATAAACTCTGTCTCACTTGCACCATGAGCTGAGTCTGTGCCTCATATGAGATCATAGAACCATAGAATCATAGAATGGCTTGGGTTGGAAGGGACCTTCAAGATCATGTAGTTCAAACTCCCCTGCCATGGGCAGGGACACCTCCCACCAGACCGGGCTGCTCAAGACTCCATCCAGCCTGGCCTTGAACACTTCCAGGCTTTACAGAGGTCCAGATAGATTCCATCCATTGCTTCTCCCATGTCCACTGATAAGGTGAGATCTGGTACTCAGAGGGTTCTGAATTCTTTCTTCAACTATTCTGCACCCTTTGAGGCCTCTACTGCCACAAAATGTATATCTAACCATGAAAATTAATTCACTTTTTTTTCCCTTCCATCTTTCTCCTAGAAACACAAATCTTAGTTGAGAGCAAAGAACTACCTTCACCAGGCACTGAACCTGTATCTCCAGCAGCAACCAATAACAGGATGCTAGGAATCACATAGGCTGTGGTATTTCACAGAATCAAAACATGGTTAAGGTCTGAATAGACCTCTGAAGGTCACCTTGTCCAACCCCCCTACTGAACCAGCATCACTTAAAGCTGGTTGCTCAGGACCGTGTCCAGATGGTTTTTGAACATCTCCATGGATGGAGACTCTAGCACAAATCGGGACAACCTGTGCCCATGACCAGTCACTCTTACAGAAAAAAAGTTTTTCATAATATTCAGATGGCACCTCCTGTGTTTCAGTTCATGCCCACTCTCTCCAATCCTGTCACTAGGAACCTCTTGAGAAGAGCCTGGCACTGTTTTCTTTGCACCTTCCCTTCAGATATTTGCACACACTGATGATATCCCCCCTCTCACCCACAATCCTTCTCTTCTTCAGACTGAGCAATCCCAGGTCTCTCAGCCTTTCATCACATGAGAGATCCTGCAGTTCCTTAATCATCTTCATGGCCCTTTGCTGGACTCTCTCAACTATAGTACTGAGTCTTATGCTGAGTAAGCCAGAATTAGATGCAACACTGTAGGTGTGGCCTCACCAGTGCTAGCATAGGGCACCTAGGATCACCTCCCTTGACATGCTGGCAGCACTCCTCCTAGCCTCCTTTGCTGCAGGGCACTTTACTGTCTCATGTTCAATTTGGTGTTCACTAGGACAACCAGGTCCTTTTCCACAAACTCTTTCATATAAAAAGTCTATAAATCTCACGACATCTGATCATTCAGGCATTTCTCCAGCAGGGAATTTTTGTCATGTTAGCAGAAGACTTTTCACATAATAACTCAGCACACACAGAGAGAGGTTTGCACACGCGCTCTCATTTATGATATTAACCAGGAACGTCTTTTAACTAAATGAAGCTAATTCCTTCAAATCCCTCTCCTCCAAACCCATTAAAGAGTTCAAAACCATTCTGCTGAATGCAAGAAAGCTACTAGAAGATGGACAGCAAGTTTGCAGCATAGACAGATTTCATCATTTTCACAAACTGATTACAGGAAAAATCAAAAGCCTTGTTTTTCAGGTATTGAGTACCCACGAGCTCACAAATGGCAAACAACATAGGCTCATGTGAAAAGATAGGATATTCCTACCACCTCAAGTCTACATAAACACTCCACCTTATAATTAACTTGTATTATGTTTGAAATACATTCTACAAATTTATTTATTATTAATTTTTTTTTCCCTCTCTTTTTTCCACACTATTCTGCCTGTGATGTGAACAGTAGTCTGCAAAACATCTTTCTGTAACCTGGAATGAGAATCTGTATAATGATACAGTGATACAATCAAAGTGTGGGGTTTTTGTTTGCTATTGTACACAGATAGATCAGCTTTTAGTATCTGTAGGTATAATTTTCAGAATTGCATTACCACCAGTACAGTAAAGTAGGTGAACTAGGTAAGTAAATAAGGAAGTTTAAATGACAGAAGAAACATACACTGACACAGTTACTTATCTTCAGTCCTTTTTGCCTTCAAAAAGAATAGCATTAATGAAATAGGAAATTGATGATTTTATACTAATATTACCCAAAGTTCCATTTTATTGAATATTTCATCCTTCTCTGTTCTTTCATCTCCAAATCTCATTTTATTTAGATGAAGAACACAAAATATCAATCACATTTCCAATGGTTCCATGTGTAACAGCTGCCAGTTGCTTTGTTCCTTCCTTGTTTTTGTGATGCACAACAAAAATCACACATTTACAAACAACAGGATCGCCATATTCTTCTCTTAGTACTGACTCCTCCTTTATGTTACAACAGCTTAGTTGGCTTCTACCTTTAGAGCAGAGTGCACTTCCTGCTGGCCTGGTAAATGTGTTATTTGACTGTTTTTAAGGCTCAGCTATTCACTGCATGCCCAATAGGTACATTCAGATACTTACTTTAGAGTGGAACGATTAAGCAAAAAGCACTGAGGGATCTATTTACCAGGGATCAGGAATGGCTTCCATTTACTATAGTTTTCTCTAAAAAAACTCTGCCTCTGCTACATTTTTTGCAGTTGGGAAAAGAAATAAAGCAACACAATAAAATGTCAAAGTTGCTGAGATATATAAAGTCCATTTATTGTTACTGAAATTACGGAAACTTGTTTGTGGAAGATCAATGAGAATGGAAGATCCTGGCACTGAGAATGAATGCAGAAAGAGATCACTAACATTATTAGAGAAGTAGGTTCTTGGGGAAACTGCACAACTATGAGACTAACTTAACATGCATAATAGGAGATCAATTGCTTTGGTTTATACAGTCTCCACTCCTCAGTAAAATAATTTTTTTTATTATTCATCAAATACACACTGAGCCTAAAAAGATGGTAATACCTTAGGTGTTAGTTTCATAAAGGCCAAAGACACCATAGAAACATTAGCTATCCAGATTAACCCTGGAAGAAGCAAACAGGTATTACCACAGTTTAAACAGGGCCCAGACAAAACTACATCTTCAACGAAGATTTTCTCTTTTGGAATGAAAATAACACAAAATTAAAGGAATCAGTTAAAGAACTGAACACATCAGAGATGAGAGGTGTGAAATTTCCTTAATTAAAGTGGCAGAAATGTCTGACAATTTCAAGCTGAAGAGGGTACTAGGAATAATAAAGAACATACACAAAGAAATAAACAGCAGAGAATGACATGTCGAAGTAGAAAGCATAAAGACAAAATAAAACTTGTCAAAATACAAATTGAGTTGGACCTCACACAAAATTTAAACACATCGATTCAAGAAGAGTGACTGACTACAAGTGAGGAGCAGGACCAAGTTACAAATACTGAAGTTGTCACCGAAAACCGTTGTCTTCCTAACACTGGAGAAGTGCTTCTAGGGTTCTCCTAGACTGTCTTTTAGCCGTGTGCTGTTATAATTGGCTGCATATTGTATTTGTTTCTATTTTACATTAATATTATGCTCCCTGAAGAATAACAACCGCTTCTGTAAAAACAGAAAATATGATCTATTTCCACAAGGAGACACATAGTGGGCTCGGGTTAAGTAACAAATTTCTGGAGAACAACCCAGATGTTAGGTAGAAGGTATAGCAGGGAAGTAGCAAATCATAGCTTAAACAGAGAAACTGAAACTACTCTTAGGAGAACGCAGCAGAGAATCTGAGTTCAGAGATAAAGGAGAAGAAAAGAGGATAAGAGAAGATGCAAATTCAATAAACGTCAGAAAGGCAGTGATAGACTAATAACCCACATGCAAGAAGATGGCAGGTTGGAGACGATTGTGTGCAGACAGTTTTCTCTTATTTTTCTGGTTATCATCCTAAGCTTTTATCGTAAAGAGTTTGAACGTTCTGGTTTTTATTATACTAAACCCCTGATTTTTTTCACTTTGAAGACTTTTGATCTTCTTTGGTTGAAGAAAATGATGCCAAATGTCATGTCCGGGTAGCTTCCTGAATTTTAGGTTAGATCACAAAGCTATCAGCTATGAGAGTATTTATGAAACCCTGTGTTAAGTTTCCATGAAGAAATCCCATATTCCAATATTCCCTTCACTGAAAGATTAGGGAAAGAATATAACTTCATATGACTATTTTCTTGCTGTAATACCTTTCGTTATTGTTTCCCGCAGTTTATAAACCAGATACGTCTACTACCAGGTACTTCAAGATAAGATATCACACTTCTCCCAAAGAATTATTATTGTAATTTCAGAAATACTGAATATTGCTAAGATGAAACTTGTAATGTCTAGATAGTAAAGAGAACCTTTCAGTGGTTGTCCTAGTGTTTCTTTATAAAGACACTGTTTTTTGGTTTCTTGTAAAAGAAGTTCTTACCAGCTAGTCAGGCAGCGCTCTTACCTCTAGTCACACCTTTAACACATTGAAAAGTCTACTACAGACAGACCTACAAATCAACAATGACAGCTAACAGAAGTATAAGAGAGACTATTCTGCGTAATTCATTGTAAGCATGTGACAGAAGTTTGCCAAAGAGGTCCCTTTCTGGGGTGACAGTGAATGAGTCTGAGGGAATGTGGTGGTTGACCCCAGCTGGCAAACCACTCCAGTCACTCACTCACTCTCCCCTGGCAGGATGGTGGAGAGAAGAGGGGCAAAAGCGAGAAAACTTGTTTGTTGACATAATGACAGTCTAATAAAAGATTAAAAAAGAGGAAAAAAACTAAGTGATGCAAAGCAATCATGCACCACCAGTAGACCACTGCCTAGCCAGTTCCCAAGCAACAGTTACTTTGGAAAAATTCCCTCTCAGTTTTATTGCTGAGCATGATGTTGTGTGATACTGAATGTCCTTTTGATCTGCTGTCCCAGCTGTGTCCCCTCCCAGCCTCTTGGCCACCCCTAGCCAACTCATTGAGGGATAAGAGTAAGAAACAGAGAATGCCCTGATGCTGTGTAACCACTGTTCAGCAACAGCCAAAGTATCCCTGTGTTAGCAACACTGCTTTGGTCACCAGTCTAAAACAAAGCACCATATGGGCTGCTATGAAGAAAATTAGCTCCATACCAGCCAGACCCAGCAGAGGGAATTACATAAATCCTGTATTTCTCAGCCACATGACAAAAGTAGTTGATGTAATGCTTACTGTGAGTCAGTGCACCTAAATAGAAACAATTGCCAGTAAAGATACTAGAGAAATGCAAAGTGATATAAACTCTACTCTAGTGAAAATTGTGCGAGTTGAGAAATAAAACACAATAATGTCTATCCCATAATAGTCTAAAAAACTCTGCTGTGAGAGCAAAGACTTTTTTTTATTATTGTCGATGCAGGTCACACTATGTTTACAGAATAATAAAACAGCTACATTAATATACTTTCCAGCCGCATGCATACCCTTGGTTACTAAGTTTATACTTACCAGAAATTACAACAATTTGCTCCACTTGCCATCCAAAGCAAAGAAATTCAATCACTAAAAGTAATTTTCAGTGGGATTTCGTGGGATTTAGCAGCAAATTGTCTTTTTTTTCTTGAAGAGAAACTTACGGATTTCCATTTTAATAGGATGGAGGTATACACCCAAAACTTCGTGTTTGTGGAATAAACCTCTCTGCTGCTGAAAACACTTGGAGAAAAGAAGTACATAAAATAAGAACAGATGAATGTTGTTTTTGTCTACTGAAATGTGATAAGAAGTTAGGATAATATGTTCTTTTTCATGTAGCTTGAATTTTGTGGTTAGAGTGCTGTAGCTTATACTTAGACATTAGCTACTATCTGAAACAAGCTAACAGATGGGTAAATTGATAGCTAAAGGAGATCACTTCTTGATTTTAGCTGTGTGCTGCAGGGAATGTGTAAAGAAATATGAAGTAATACTTGTGCACTCTCACCAATCGCAGAAAGAACAAACCAGTCTACAAGAGATGAACCTACAGTTCCCAAACACACAAGGAAAGAGTTGGCAACTAACTTAGGAAACTCCTGATTGATAAGTTCATTGCATTAGTTACCTGACTGGTACATATTTTCTCTTAAATGTATTTCCGCCTTCTCAAATGAGCAGTAGTCTTGTTTCTTCTGAAGCTGAAAGGATCCTAGCCAACTACATAATTACTGTTGCACAGTTCCCTCTGAGGTTTTCACCATCAAGGTGTGACACCACAAGAACTACAAAGGAAGATTACAAGCCACTAACTGTTAATTGCTGGTATGCATAGTCAACACGTTCCTTTTTTCAGAGTTAAACTCTAGCTCTACTGTTTTTCTTCATTGTTCAAAGGGAGAGTGAAGTGACCACCATACAAGACTCATATATAAATCTGCCTTGAATGGAGACTAAAAAGGAGATGTAAGCCAGAGTAAGGAGTTATACCAATGTAGTTGTGGACTGCGTGAGAATCTTCAGTTCAAGTAGATAGTCTAGTAGATAGCCATCAAGTTTTTACCAGAAGATCTTAGAGTACATTTATGCAATGAATGATTACAGAATAGCCTCCCAAGCTTTGGGAAGCTGCTTGGAAACGCTATAATGGTCAGTCAGTGTCTGGAAGGAACTCAAAGTGATTAGATGACAGATGTCTGGGATGCAAGTACTGAAACACGCTGCCGCATTAAGTTACTTCATCATAGTTTTTTTAAGCTTTAAGCTTTGCTGGAAGGGACTGATACCAAACATATCCTCTAAGGGTTCATGAAAGTTATCTGCTAACTACTTAAGCCTTACCTCTCTCTTATCATCAGACAGACCTGCTGAAATTTTTAAAAACAGAATCTCAAAGAGCCACATAGAGGAATTACTTGAAATGTCATCTTCACAGATCATGCCATCTGTTGAGCTCTGTTGCTCTGCAGTTCTGAATGACAAAGGAGCCCAACAGGGCTGGATGCTCCTCAAGAAGAAAATTCTGGCGGCGCAAGAGCAGGTCATCCCCGTGTGCTGTAAAATGAGTCAGTGGGGAAGAAGGCCAGCTTAGCTCAACAGAGAGCTCTGTGTTGGTCTAAGGAAAAAGAGGAAAATGTATGAGCTTTGGAAGAGGGGGCAGGCATCTCAGAAGGATTACAAGGAGCAGGTGAGATCATGTAGGCAAAGAATTAGAAGGGCTAAAGCCCAACTAGAACTTCAACTGGCCAGTTCAGTGAAAGACAATAAGAAATGTTTCTTCAAGTATATTAACAACAACAGGAGGACCAAGGAGAATCATCCTCCTTTACTGGATGCAAGGGGAATGGTAGTAACAAAGGATGAGGACATGGCAGAGGTGCTTAATGCCTTTTTTACTTCGGTCTTTAATAGGAAGGTAAGATGTTCTCTGGGCTCCAAGCCTCCTGAGCCAGGAGACTGTGAAGGTGAACCCTCAATGTTCCAAGACTTGGTTAGAGACCTGTTCGGCCAATTTGACATCCACAAGTCTGTGGGGCCGGATGGGATACACCCAAGGATATTAAGGGAGCTGAAAGAGGTCCTTGCCTTTCCCTTATCTATCAACAGTCCTGACTGACTGGGGAAGTGCCTCTTGACTGGAGACTGGCAAATGTTACATCCATTTACAAGAAAGGCCGGAGAGAGGATCCAGGGAACTACAGGCCTGTCAGCTTGACCTCGGTACCAGGGAAGGCCATGGAGCAGATCATATTGAGTGCTATTACACAGCACATGCAGGACAGCCAGGTGATCAGACCCAGTCGACATGGGTTTATGAAAAGCAGGTCCTGCCAGACCAACCTGATCTCCTTCTATGGCAAGGTTACCCAGTTAACAGATGAGGGAAAGGCTGTGGATGTGGTGCACTTGGACTCCAGCAAAGCCTTTGACACCATTTCTCACAACATTCTGCCTCAGAAACTGGCTGCCACTGGCCTGGACAGGCACACCCTCTGCTAGGTGAAAACTGGCTGGATGGCTGATCCCAAAGAGTTGTGGTAAATAGAGTTAAAACCAGTTGGAAAACAATCACGAGTGGTGTTTCCCAGGGTTCAGTGCTGGGTCCAGTCCTGTTCAATATCTTTATCAATCATCTGGATGAAGGGATCGAGTGCACCCTTAGCAAGTTTGCACATGACACTAAGCTGGGTGGCAGTGTTGATCTGCTTGAAGGAAGGGAGGCGCTTCAAAGAGATCTGGACAGGCTGGATTGATGGGCTGAGACCAATGGGATGAGGTTCAACAAGACCAAATGCTGAGTCCTGCATTTGGGGCACAAAAACCCCATGCAGCGTTACAGGCTTGGGGAAGACTGGCTGGAGAGCTGCCTGGTGGAGAAAGACTGGGGTGTGTTGGTTGACGACCAGTTGAATATGAGCCAGCAGCGTGCCCAGGTGGCCAAGGCGGTCAATGGCATCTTGGCCTGTATCAAAAACAGAGTGGCCAGCAGGACAAGGGAGGTGATTGTGTCCTGAACTCGGCGCTGGTGAGGTCACACCTCAAGTACTGTGTTCATTTCTGGGCCCCTCACTGCAAGAAGGACACTGAGGTGCTGAAGCGTGTCCAGAGAAGGGTGACAAGGCTGGTGAAGGGGCTGGAGAACAAGTCCTACGAGGAGTGGGTGAGGGAACTGGAGTTGTTTAGCTTAGAGAAGAAGAGGATGAGGGGAGACCTCATTGCTGTCTACGGTTGCCTGAAAGGAGGCTGTGGTAGAGCGAGTTTTGATCTCTTCTCACAAGTGACAGGTGATAGGACAAGAGGAAAGGGCCATAAGTTGCACCAGGGGAGATTCAGACTAGATATTAGGAATAATTACTTTACTGAAAGGCTGGTCAGGAACTGGAACAGCTGCCCAGGGAGGTGGTTGAGTCACCATCCCTGGAGGCGTTTAGAAAATGGGTAAATGACTTTTTGAGGGACATGGTTTAGCAGAAAATGGGTACAGTTAGACTTCATGATCTCAAAGGTCTTTTCCAACCGGAAGATTCTATGATTCTGTAATTGCTTCCAGACGAAGGAAAATATTTCTTTTTGTTGTTTGCATAACATGTGGCAGCAAACCTATATCTACAATTCTCAAAAGCATATGCATTATGAATTACATCAACTTCCATGACATCATTGTGAAGGCAAAGCTCTGTCAAACATTGCAGATCCTGTGTAGCAGCCTTCCTGAATGTACGCCCCATCACAAACTGCTGTGTGTTGCCACTTTCAACCCAAACTATTCTATGATTCTATGATTCTGTAACAATCACTTTTTAAAAAGTAGCTTCCAGACTGGACTATGAACAAAGCTGTAGTACCTCTGATGAGGCACCTAAGGAGGTGTTATGCACACACACACTATTACATTTCTAGGTATGTCAGATAATTTGGGAACATGAAAAGCTATTGGATGGATAAAAAGGACTGAAAACATCAGATAGACACTAAAAATCTTCTCCCAGAACAATTTCTACATCAGCACATACATCAAGATAAAGTGTCAATGAGATGTTTTGCCAACATAAAATGGGCTTTAACTGTTGCTAAGATCCTGTTGGAATATGCATCTGTGGACTAATTAAGTGGCAACACCAACCACAAACTGAAGTTTTTAACAGCAGATCAGCTACAGGAAAATAAGTGACCCCACAAATGAAAGATAAAAGTGATCTTTTAGCCATGCTGATATGTGCAATGAGAAATGATCACCTCGATTTTGACTTGCAAATTCATAAAATCGACTTGCATGCCAGTTCAAAACAGTGTCATCCCTTCAAACTGTTTTTCAAAATAAGGGAATAATCTCTGCAGGAACAGAAATATATATTTGCACATCAGCAAATCATATATCTGCATATCACCAAAACAGCATCTTTCTTCTTCTGATGAAACTAGCGTCTCTTTGTATAGGATGCAGGTCCTCTTTTACCAAGCTATTCTCCAGTCAGTTGTCCCCCTGCAATGTAACGAGTGAGGAGAACCATGCAGTAGACTCAATGTGAGTGGTAAAGCAAGTTCCGATTTATTGCAAAGCTCATTCACATCCATACCATAACTCATGTCTACTTAACTCATGTCTGCTTGTCCAACAATCATTGGCTTGTCTAACAATCATTGACCCTTACATACACTTTTCTTATAATCATTGGCTTGGCTCCAAAGGCCCTACAATCATTAACTTAACTCTAAAAGTTACATTATCGTGCCCCTCCTACGTGCAATCATTGGCTTAGCTCTAAAGGTTACATTAGCATGCTCCTCCTACTTGCAGTTACTACTATATGCTCGTGTCCAGGTCTCATCCTAGCCTACTTCCTTAAGTTGTTTATCTGTACAGTCACAAGGTCTTCTTGACCTTCTCTTGGGGATTTTCTCACTGCCTCCCTCCTTGTCAGCGTGACTTGGCAAAGTCCTCAGTACTTTTTTCATCACAGCCCAGCTTAGTTGATTTTTGTCAGGGCCGATTCACAGAGCTCCTCCTTTGAGCCATGTCCACGCTCCCGCAACCATTCTCCAACACCTCGATGCAATTGTGTGTGAGTTTATTCCCTCTGTATGGCAACACAAGACTCTGGAGCTACTTCTTTCAGTTATGTATCATCTGCAAACTTGCTAAGGATGCAATGAAGATGTTGAACAGTACAGAACCCACTACTGAATTGTGGGGTACATCACTCACTACTGGTTAGTTTGGGCCACTGATCACAACACTTGGTCACTCAGCCAGTTTTTAATTCAACTCAGTGTGGACTTACTTATACCTGTATGTCATTTTACCTATGATGTTATGGGAGACAGTGTCAGAAACTTTACTGAAATCGAGGTGAACAACATCCACTGTTCTCCCTTGTTCGTCAAGTTAGGCACCTAATTGCAGAAGGTTGTGAGGCTAGTCAAGTATGATTAGCCCTTTGTAAATCCATGTTGACAACTCCCAATGACTTTCTTGTCTCCATGTATTTGGAAATAGGTTTTCTGCATCATCTTTCCAGGGTCTGAGGTGAGGCTCTCCAACCTATAGTTTACCAGAACTTCCCTCTTGACCTCCTCGAAGATAATTTGCTATCTTACAGTCTTCAGGAACCTCTCCTCATTGCCAAGACCATTCCAAGATAATTAACAGTCATCTCACAATGCCATTAGCCAGCTTCCTCAACACTCCTAGGTACAACCTGTCAGACCTCATGGACTTGCATATGACCACTTTGTTTAAATGCTCCCTAACCTGGTCATTCTCCACCCATGGTAAGCATTCCTTGCTCCAGACTTTCCCTCTAGTCTTAGGGGTCTGGAATCCCTGAAGACTAATTTTATGGGTAAAGACCAAAGCAAAGAAGGCATCAAGTACCTTGCCTTTCTCTACACCCATTGTAATCTGTTCCTCTGCCTCATTCTGAACCGGACACACTTTTCCTAATGGATGAAAAAGTTAATATCCACACTCAATACCCGTCTTGTCAGATAAGATTTGAAAATCTGGTGGCAGTACAAAAAAATATAATGTGCCTCAGGAAAAGGGATACAAACCCACAGCTGACACAAAGCTGAAAGGGAGTCAAAACTGGATTCCTAAAACTCAAAAGCCAAAGAAAACTTCAGAGCAAGAAATACGAAGTAGAAGAGAAATTCAGCTCAGTAGAATGAGAAATTGTTGCAGATACTCTTGTATTTCACATGTTGACTAAAAGGACTGGGGGAGCTTAAGAAACTCCTCTAGAGGTACTGCAATAGAGAAATATTCTTGCATAATGCAGAAATACATAAATTGTATTTTCTTTCAAGTACATATGCACTTTTACAGTGGTATATTAGTTCATCTGAGTGCATCCACCAGTTGTCTTTAGAAATTGAATACCATACTACTTTCCTTTTAATTTATCTTTGATTTCCCAAACCCTTATTTATCTCTATAGGAAATATTAGTCAAAAAAAGGAAATGTTTCTTCCATACTAAACAGATATCTGAACTCAAATCTCTTATTAAATTCTCTAAATACAGAGTCTGTTTACATCCCCTTCCCTCATATGCTTTTTCAAAAATGACCTCAAGAGAACAAGACAGAGGAAGTTTCAGTGATGCTTTTGTATCAGTCTTCTAATGTACTGAGAATGCTATCTTAGATTTGCAAATCTTAGTTCAGGCACTGTACGTATTAAACCATTAAAATACTTTTGAGAAAAATGCTTCCATAAAGTCATATTCTTAGAGGATTTCAGTGAAACAGGAGCAATCACCATCATTCAGGATTAACAGGAGACTTTGATAGCTTTTTTTCCTTTTGTTCCCACGCTCATTCAATTTCAGACTCAGAAAATTCAGCAGTTTGATTTCCTCATTTGCAGAGAGGTTTGGTTATTTCCAACTGCATAAAAGACCTTCTGGAAAGCTTTGTTAAAGCCATGCATTCAAGACTTTAATACCAATAAGAAACAGGAATAATCTATTTAGCTCAGCAACATGATTCTGTCCAGAGTTTTGGAGTGCAAACCTATTGTTTTCCATGTTCAGATTCAATGTGGCTGCTCCTAGCCAAGGTTTCCTGCACAGATGGCCCTGGGCTGTGAACTTCTCAAAGGCTTTTTTCTGCAAGAATATAGTAAAAAATGCTGCATTCTAGAATTATCTAATGAGACTAAATTGCATTTTTCATCTTGCTTGTAGTAATCAGTTTATACTCTCGATTGCTGACACATATATGTGGAATGCAAATGCATTTTTTTATAGAGTTGCTGATATTAATGCGATTTTTGCACTTTGTGAAGATCAGCCATGTGAAAACTTATCACTTATGTATAATCTTAAGTGTCTCCTTTAATTTGATGCAGAAGATTATCACTGAGAAAAGATCTTGATTTCTCTCCAGCATTACTTTCTGGTCTGTGTGTTTAACACAATGGAGGATATTTTTTGCTTTCTGGTTTGAGATATTTTTTTTATAGTTTTGGTAGATTTTGTGGGAAAATGTTAATAATTATACAATATTATCATTATATTAGTATTAGTATCAATATTTAATCAATATTTTATCTGTATTAACATTGCTGATATAACTATTTATAGAATGATCAATCTACGCATTATACGAATGTAGACATACAGAATTCTAACTTCTCTAAACAAACTCTAATGAAATTTAAAAGGAAGTAGTAAAAATATTACAGAATGTAGCCAGAGAAAAGGTAGAAAAAATATGACTGCTTCTAGATACACGTTCACAATGAATAAGAAGTCTGATATAACTGTCTAAAATACTTCTCTCAACAGTCTTCTTGATAAGACTTGAAATGCGATCCCTAACTAGTAAAATCACCCAAAAAAATTACAAACTTTTCAATACGTTTATCAAGAAGTATTTGGTAAATAGTTCTAATAACTGTCTTCTATAATGATTTTTCAAAACTGTAAATCTGAAATTTGTTAGACACTATAAAAATTTATTGCACATTTTGCTTAATAAAGTCTAGGTTTAGATTTTACTATAACCAGCAGAAGCTAAAACTTCTGCAGTCTGTGTGAGATGGCATTTTTTTTTTTTGGTTTTAAGGACTGCAACATACTAATAACCTTCACAAGAATTCAAACTCGTTTCAAGCAAATAAATCAATAATTAATTCTTGCCCTTTTTTTTTTTAAGTTGATAACTCAAATCCTGCAATGTCCAAGATCATCATCTGTAGACTTCACAGCACAGAATGACTTGAAAGGAAGAATATAAGCAAGTAATATAGTATTACAGGAATATAGTAGATTTTCTTAAGATTATTAGAATTCCTTGAAAATATTAATGGTCCTATACAAGAGGGTCATCCAACAACATACCTAATTTAATTTTAAAAAACATTTAAACATTAATCCACATCCAAAGTTTTTAAAGAAAATTAATAATCAGGGGAAGGTCTTCTTTTGGGTTAATAAACTGCTTAAAAGAAAGGAAACAAAAACTACAAATAATAAGTTAGTTTTCACATTGGTTAGCCAACGTGAATATTGCCAATTGAGTCCTGTGCTGTTAAAAGCATTCACAAAGTATCCTAGAAGGTACAACGTAATCAAGTGAAAAAGCTTGCTGATCAAAACAAACTATTTAGAACAGTCAAAACAATACCTCACTGCAGAAGACATACCTCACTGCAGAAGACTGCAGAATTATCTCTTTATTCGAGACACAGGATCCCTGATGTAAGGGAAATGATTAATAGTAGAAGAACAAAGCATGTAGACCATGACTATTTTTGATTGGCGGAAGACATGAAAACAAAACGACAAGAGATCCTCAACAACTTTTCAAAAAATGATCTGCGGAATGGCTTCGAACATTAGCAGCATTGTGTACAGCTGAGTGTCAACTCAGAAAGAAACTTTTTAAGGTGATCATAGTTGATTTTCTTAATTTATTAAATAAAAAGTGACAGGCACAGTCTTAGGGTTTTTTTTTTTCTGTCAGAACTCATATACCATGAATGCACACCATGCAATAAAGTGCTAGAGCGAAGAGGAGTCCAAGAAAGCTTGTTAATATTCAAGGATCATCTCTTCCAAGCTTAGGAACGATAGATCCCAACAAAGAGGAAGTCAAGCAAAAATGCGAAGAGGCCTGCATGGCTGAGCAAATTGCTCCTGGACCAAGTTAAACACAAAAAGGAAGCCTACAGAAGTTGGAAGCAATGACAAGTAGCCTGGGAGGAGTATAGAGAAATTGAAGCAACCAGGGATCAGGTTGAGAAAGGTAAAACCATGATTCTCCCCCTCTACTCTGCTCTTGGGAGACTTCAACTGGAGTACTCCATTGAGTTATGAAGCCCCCAAATTAAGATGGACACGGATATGTTGGAGAGAGTCCAGAGGACATCCATGAAGGTGATGAGAAGGCTGGAGCAGCTTTCCTGTGAAAACAGGCTAAGAGAGTTGGGGTTGTTCATCCTGGACAAAAGAAGTCTCTGAGAAGACCTTAAAGCAGCCTTCCAGTAACTGAATGGGGCCTACAAGAAAGCTGGAGAAGGACTTTATAGAAGAGTATGTAGTGATAGTACAAGGGGTAATGGATTTAAACTGAAAGAGGTTAGGTTTAGGTTACGTATAAGGAAGAAATTCTACACTGTGTGGGTGATGATACACTGGAAGAGATGGCCCAGAAAAGCTGTGGATGCCCCATCTCTGGAAGTGTTCAAAACCAGGTTGGACAGGGCTTTGCGCAA
This sequence comes from Tapera naevia, assembly GCA_033556795.1. Classification (NCBI taxonomy): domain Eukaryota; kingdom Metazoa; phylum Chordata; class Aves; order Cuculiformes; family Neomorphidae; genus Tapera; species Tapera naevia. The sequence goes on along the minus strand of JAUMJJ010000079.1, from coordinate 10,165,634 downwards.
CCTAGTGGAAGGTGTCCCTACCTAGGACAGGGGGGTTATCTTTCAGGTCCTTTCCAACCTAAGCTATTTAATGATTCTATGATTGTACGACTTCTCAATCACAAGAGGAATGAGTAAGTAACAGTTAATGTGAGAGTAATCAATAAAACAATCAATAACATGTAGGAGTATTTTTAGTGATATGACAAATACCTTAAATAGGTATCTTTCTCCATCTGTATATTTATATAAAAGCACAAATATGTAAAATAGCTTGAGGAAGAATAAGCAGAGCTCTTAAATAGGATAAGCATTTGGGTCACGCAAAGACAGATCCAGAGCATATCCTAAATAGGATATTAGAAAGAAAATACTTGTCAGGATCTAAGGCTGTCATGTCAACACCCAAGAAGGAATCTGACACTCTTCAGGAAGATCGATGAATTTCAAACCAACAAACACTCTGAAAAAGTCCTTTTTTTATATTGTAATTGTAAACTTGACAACAGAGTGGACTTAGAAGATGCACGGTATGCGTAAGGAAAGGCAAATGAACATGGCAAGGCATAAATACAAGGACAAATATTTCAACTTTTGTTCTCTGTATAACAGCAGAACCTCAAATTCAAGTGCACAGCTACAGCAAGCTAAGAGTCCGTATTCCAGTATATCTGAAATGAATACTAATGCCTAGCAACTAGTTCCTACATAGTATATTCTGAGCTGTAGCTTAAACTCATGGAGCAGATGATTTGAATTATTTCAAATACGATATATCCTTTGAACAATTGCCAAGCAGACTTATGATCCAATGAAAAAGACTGTAACCAGCCTACAGGTATCATTGCATATGTTGATAAAAAAAATTAAGAAAATTGAAGCAGTTTTTTTTAGCTTAGAGAACTCTATGAAAAGATCTTGCAGTTTGGTTTGCAATCACTATTGACAAAATTCTGCCAAAATAAAATGTTTTTTAAAATTATATGGTTCTTAATGATTGAGAATGAACATTTCAGATGTACTGCGGACCAACAGGAAATCTGTGGACGTTCAAGAACTACTTCCTCTAATGTTTCAAACTACTCACTCTTGCTTATACTACTGTAGCACTTCCAGCCATGTAACAGTCTAGTATGCTTTGTAATTCTATGAAAGACTGGATGTCTTTGTTGCCTTCTCTAGGAATCTCCTCATGCTGAACACTGCAGGGAGCATGAACTGGGTCAGAACTACAGTAATTCATTCACTACTGATGACTACTGTAGCAGGATGCTGAAGAATCATGTAAATATAATAGTACTAGGAAAGATTATGTGAAAACTACTGTCAGAGCCCCATTCTGCAGCTTCTCTGAAAGGTGAATGCCAGATAATCAAACCTGAACAATGTGGAGATAGTACTGCACTAAGTTCTTTCATTGCTTTGCCATGTTCAGGCAAGGGAAATGGACCATAAACTATGTGTAACTAGAAATGTACAGAGGGATTACTGATTCTTTGGTTTATGGAAGAACAGCATCTGTAACATACAGCAAAACCCTTTCAGATAATTCCAAATTAAGGGTCTGATTCAGCCTGTTCTACATTGTCTATTTCTTTACTCAATGCCACTGAATTCAGTGGATGAGTAATATTAACAGAAGCAACGGAATTATGTAAATTTTAGCAATGGTTTATTAAAATGTTTAAAACATACTTATGTAATTAAAATACGTGACTTCACAAAAAATGTTCACTCAGCTATGGGCTAGCAGTCTAACTGAGAGACTTTAGATGTATAATGATTTCTGTCTCATCTTAGTTACAACAGCAACAAACTATGACCCTATCCACTGAGACCTCACTAGGAGTACTGCTTCCAGTTCTGGCGCTCTCAGCACAGAAAACATGTGGACCCATTGAAGCGGGTCCAGAGAAGGGCCACAAAAATGATCAGAAAGATGGAACACCTCTCCTATGAAGGCTGAGAGAGTTGGGATTGTTCAGCCTGGAGAAGAGAAGGTTCTGGGGAGAATTTATTGCAGCCTTCCAGTACTTAAAAGGGGCCTATAAGAAAGACAAGGACAAGTTTTATAGCATTGTCTGTTGCAGTAGGATAAGGAGTACTGGTTCTAAACTAAAAGAGAGTAGAATTTAGATTAGATACAATGAAGAAATTTGTTACAATGAGGGTAGTAAAACACTGGAATAGATTGCTGAGAGATGGTAGAAGCCTCATCCCTGGAAACATTCAAGGTTAGGTTCGCTGGGGCTCTGAGCAACCTGATCTATTTGAAGATGTCCCTGGTCAATGCAGGGGGGTTGGACCTTTGACCTTTAAAAGTTTCTATTCTATATCAAACTATTCTATATCACTCAATTATCTATTCCCGTTTGCCCATTGGTAACATGGGGGTACCAATGCCCACATGTGTATCTTTCCACTTTATCATTTATCTTTACTTTATTTAGAAGAATGTTATCCTTGTACAGAAATTTCCTTTCATTCTTAAACTTTCCTGTTTGAATACCTGGAACGTTTAATTATAGAGAATTGCTTATACTGAATAGGATTATGAATATGTAATAACATTTCACATTCTCAACACTAAAATGCTATTAAGTCCAGAAATATAAATTATTGGAGCAACTATAGCAGCAGAAAAAACACTATTACTGCAATCAACTGCTGCTGTAAGTATTTGAAAACAGTCTTTGATTTCCCTTTGAGTATACTGATCTTATCTTCTCTACAGAGGTACAAGATACTGTAAACAACTAACGATAGTAAAACTAGCATGAAATTAATTATTCTGAAACATGCCTTGAGACCACAGAAATCATATAATTTTTCTGAAGTATATTTATCACATTTTTAAATGAAGAAATAGGATATGATTTAGAAATAAGTAATAAAAAAACTCACAGAATTGAATGGGAGTTTTTTTCACTGTGCAGAAACAGCAGGACAAGATATCTGCTAGCCAGCTATTTATAATTTAGCTTTCCTCCTGGTGATTTAAGCTCCATCTTCCTGCACAGTCCGATGAATCCATTAAGCAAAGGACAGTTTATAGAGAATCACACAACAATTTCCTGCTATGTGTGAAACAGTTTTCAGTGCTTGAACTTGGATGAATTCATCCAAGGTGTTTCAGCGTATGTATCTGTTAGCTTATTTTCTAACCACATCTTTAGATCCTTACCCTCAAATTCATATCCAAATATTTTTCTATCTTTGCCCTGTGGGTATGCAACATCAGTGAACTGTAGATGTGTACAAGGAAGAAGTGGCAGAGATGAGCTGTTACGGACTAACCACAACCCCCTTCCCCCAAACGTCTGTGGCACTTGGAGGGAGCAGACAGAGAAGTCGGTAGTCAAACTGAGTCTGGGGAAAAAAGTAAGGAGTAACTACTTCCATCCCTCTGTCCACACAACCAGTCATCTCAATATGCAAGGTAATCACACTGGTCAGGCAGAGTTTCCTCCTAGTAAATCTATGCTGTTTGTTCCCAAGGACCTGCTTGTCCTTCTCTCTTTCTACAATTGTCTCAGGAATGGAGTTATGCCATTGTTCTAACCAGCTCACGGTTGGCCAAATCTTCCTCCTTGATTTTTTCGAAGATGAACATGACATCACATTTGTCTTTTTCCAGTCACCAGGAATCTCCTCTAATTGGTCCAGTCTTTCAGAGATGATAAAGAGTGGCCTTGTGATAACATCAGCCAGTGGCGCATGCCTGTATGCATCCCATCTAGACCATGATACTTTATGTGTCCAGTTTACTTAAGTAGTCCATAACTTTATCTTGGTCTACCATTGGCAGTGTTTCTCCCCACCAACCACTGCCACTAGACACACAGATGTGGGAAGTCTGAATGCTTCAGATTAATGAAGAAATCTATTGGTTATTACGGCACTGCTTCCCAAGATGTCCCACATGTTTTTTTAAATATATCACTGCCTTGAGGGTAAGGCTGTAATCTGTTCTCCAGAAGTGCATTCCTAAACTGTGGCAACAAACAAGGATATCAATAGCGGGTGATAAGGAAGGAAATTCCAACTTCTCCTGATAGTACGCTAAGTCTATTATTACTCTGGGCAATGGAAACATACATAGATTGGGCTTATCAAGCCTTCCAGTCTAGAACTGTTATGACTTTGTTTATTAATATTTCTCTTCAGAATGGTGCTTAATAGGCAGAATGCAAATCAGGTTCAGAAAAGACTCAATTAGTACATACAGAGAAACAGTAATTTCTGTTAATAATTCCTAAAGGACTCTAGGGTTTTCTAACCAATCTTTAAGGAAGACTGAAACAATATTCTTCCAAAAAAAGAAAGAGTAAAATGGTACCACTTATGACAGCCCTTATACAGAATCTTCCAAGTTTTTGAGACTGAAAGGCAGAGAATAGTTGTTGCACCTTTCCCTATATGTTGAGGGCACTACTGAATAACAAACATACAGACAAAAAATAAATACGTGGGGAAAAATGTTATAGACACGTGAAAACTGATTAGGAAACTATAGTACAGAAAATCCTCAGAAGATTCATTATTTTACCCTGAGAGTTTCATAGACCACACCAAATTTCACTCGTAAAGAAATGAAGAGGAATCTAGCCTGAGAATTAATACTGACCCAGTTCCAGTAGCACAGAACCTATGTTAACATTTTCTGGTACTGACAGCTAGAAGTTCCTATTAGACAGAAACTGAAGCATTCTATAGTCTGAAGTCACTGCTCTCTACAACTTCCACAATACTGGAAGGCAGGAGAGCCAGCAGCAGAGCCAACTACTTCAGTGAAAGCAGCTTATCTAAAACAAGACAATGTATTATTAAGCAGATGTTATGGGTATCACAGGGGTCATTATCAGGCTTGACTCAAAGAATGATCAGAGAGTTTGCGAGAAAGATCTGAGTCGCAGCTGGAGCAGAAATCTCTCTTAAAGCGAACTGTAGGATGAAGGTCAGAAACAAGATCTTTTCTGTTTTGAGGATGGTGAAGGTTTTACAATAGGAACCTGACTGTCTGGGTCAAAGCTGGTGAGAAATAAACTTCCTGGAGTGGTTTCCTACTGCTGGGACTGAAAAGCCCACATAAAGAGAACTTGGACAGACAGTTCTCCGACAAAAAGGAAAAATATAGCCTTTATAGACTGTATATGGTTTATAGCTAACAGACTTTGACAGGGAAGTCACGGAAAACTAAACTTGCCAAAAGCTACAAAAAGTAAAAATTCAGCAAAATGAGACATTAAGATGAAAATGAACACAAAAATCACTAAGTAACAAAAACATTTAATTGAAATAAAAGACTGAGGTAATCTCAAACAGAATGCAATGAACTTCAAAAAAGTTTCATGGAAAACTAGAGAGGCAGTTGAGAAATGAGGTTATATTTTTACGTTTTGGAGAAGTTATATGAACACAGTACTTTCCAAGTACTAACAGAGGTTAAATACTACCAGCTTGAGCACTAGAGCACAGGTCTCACATCTATTATGTCTTCCAAATAGGAAGCATGGACCATAACATTCCGCTTATGAATTCTGCATTAAGAACAGAATGATCTATTGAACTGCAACATAAAGAAAGCCCATCCTGATAAAACAGTTTAGCACATATATAGGCAATTTTTTTATCAATAAATTACCCTTAAACCACTATCATTATCACTATTTTAATTTGCTTAAGGTGAACATATTGTTCTGGATTTTATTTTGCCTTCAGCTAGTGAAGAGCTATTCACCATCTCAAACTTCCTTCTCATATACAAATTATTATATATAGCTCTCAAAGGAATTGCTTCATTACCTGCTCCTAAATACAGCCCATGGATTGAACTCTAGGTCTTGGCTATAAATTCTTTGGGACATCCCAGAAAACATTTCTCTTCGTTCCTAAAACACAGGCCATTTAATTCTTTTATCTTATTAGTATAGAATAGTTCCTGAAGATATATTTCTATAGTAAACAAAATTTTATATGCAACTAATAGGAAGCAATATTCCAGATGAATGGATAGAGTATGAATCATTGAATTAAGGGAAAAGTGGTATAACTACAAATACCATTTGATGTGTTTTTTTAATTACAGTATGTGGTATTTAGAAGTCTACTGTTGTCTGAATATTTGCAACTCTAAAAGTTGGACTTCAAAGGTATTGCCACTTCAGTTGTTACTGTATAATTTATTATAAGGTGAAAACAACCTAGAAATGCTGCATTACAATAACAGATTCAAACCCACCTCTGTGCTTGAAACTCATATGTCTAACTGTAAGATTATCTGCACTTACTAAATAATAGAAGGAAAATAAAAAGGTTAAAGTAATTGTTACAGGGCGATGCCTACCTACGCAAAAGTATGACTTAAAAAACGAAATCCAAACTACATATGTTCAGCTGTGACTACGTGATTCTGGTATGCACTAGGAAATAACAAAACCCCCCAGATATTAATTTTGTTACAGTTTCAAGGTGACATTATCCAAAGACCAGTACTCAGATCAATGAGACATTGAGTATACCAACCTTGCACTAAAAGTTTAGTTTATTCTGCTATGTGTGGAAACAAATAAAGAGTCGTAGATAATCTTTATTTTGTAATGATGAACAGCTTTACATTCTGCTAACATATTTAGGACATGAAACTACAGAGTGAAATAATCCAGGTAGCAACATCAGTTGCCTTTATGTAAGGGAAAATCAGAGACTGACTGTGGACTATGTGACTAGCAAGGTCCCTGGCAACTTACGCAAACAACTAAATTCTAAAACAGTGTGTATAGTTATAATTGCTCCTTAGGTGTAGAGCTGGAGACTATATGCGGATGCCTGACAAGCTGGCTGAACTAGCTGAGACCTGCTCTGCACAGGAGCTGGAGTGAGTGTTCTCTGGGTGTACAGTGCCAGTCTCAAATGAATTACAGGGACTGTGACTACGATCAGTGCGAGTGTGAAGAGTGTGCCATAGACTAGAATGGAAATTACTATTTATACTCACCCAGCTTTGAAAAAAAAATACTTCCTTTGGAAGCCACTTCAGTGATGTATACCTGTTATTGTGAATACTCCACCCCAAATTGCTCCATAATAACAATTCAGTAATGATCCACTTCTCTCCAGTGCTTTGCATGATCCTGGGTGAACTCTTTATATGACCTTCCTGGCTCACTTCTTCCCCAACTCTCTGCTATTCTCTATTGTGTGTTTCTTCTCACCCCTATATAAAGCCTTACTCTTAACTACATATATGGGCCCACAAATTGAAGCTCCTGTACCATAACTCTCATTCATTAATGTACTTCCACAGGTTATCTCTCTCAGTCCATTCTTACACACACCGATCAGTGCCAGCACAGGAAGTAAGCAGATGCCTCTTTGCTTACAGAACAACTACACGTCTCACATCTTAATAGAATTAGCATCTGACGTAACAAGTACCTTCCTCTAAATTTGACCAAATATCTTAAAAATAAATAATGAGAAAAATATACCTGTTCTTTCGCATAACGATGAGAGAGACCACCAACAAATATGGATCCGGTTTCAAGCAAATATGAACTGGACCAGAAATTGCTAGGCATACTTGTCTTTGCAGATATCTCCAGGATTGACATTTCTGCTTCACATGGTACCATGTCCTGCCTACATAAATGTAGAAATAGGTACATTTTACCACCATATGTAGCTTGCGTTATTGTTTATCTGACAAATTAATTAGGTTTTTACTAAACCAAAGAGGAAAGAAAATCAAGTAAGTAACTATTTTTATATTCAAGACTACAAATAAAAAGAAGCTGTTTAACAAGCTGTAAGTTCATGTGTCTTTGTAATTCAAACCTCCATTAAAAAGAAGCCATATTGTAAATCTGAGCAGTGAAATAGCTAAAAAGGCCAAAACACATAATAACAGCTGAATAAAAAAGTTGAGGAATTTTTAACAACAAGAAGGCTTTGTGATTTGAAAAAAAAGACAACCATTGACTTTTTTTATTTATTGATATTTTAAATATCCTTTTTTTATTACAAAAAAAAAGAAAACTCAGAAAGCTAATTTAAAGTAAATTGCATTTTAGAGAGTGTAGACCTGCTATAATCTGGAATACTTACCTTCAAAAGCATTATTCCTAAAACTGAAGGCAGTAGTATCGCAACCTGAAATTAATACATATATTCCCTTTTCCCTCCCCGAAACACACACCTTAACAGCATTGCTCTTAACAGCATGCATAAATCATTAACAATAAAAAAAAGGTGCAAAGTAAACAATCTGGTTTTCTTTATTTTTTTTTAATGCAACGCTCATTTACATTCCAATAACCAACTGGCAGCAAGCACTCTGTCTTCATAAAAGAAAGTACAGTGAAGAAATTACAAAACTGAACAAGACTCTCTCAGGTAGGAACTTCTTTCAGCCTATCCTTCTCTCTGCATAATGAACAAAACACAATTCAATCAGCTGCGCATTTTTAAATATTTGAGGGCTTTTATAAGTGCCACAAAAAAATCCACGTGAAAATAGCACGTGCCAAACAAAACTATAAAAGCCACAGTCTGTAATTTATCTAGGATGTTATAGGTAAAGTATGAATTCAGTTTATTTTTGATAATACAAAATTAGCTTCTGAAACTTATTAGTTACAAAAGGAGCACAGAAAGCTTTTTTCACTATCTTCTGTCAGCTAATAATGCATACAAAAAATCACATATTATTTGGTAAGCTCTTGTATAATTTTTTAACTGAGAGGCTGGAAACTTAACACTAGCAACATTTCCAAAATAGTTCTCTATATTATTTTCCTGTATCACCGCAAGTGTGTTATACTTTCAGAAAAAAATATGGCAAAATGGTATTAGCCTTTCAAAAGACCAGATTATGCACATTTTTGCAAGCAAAGTGTCCTATCCATCCTACAGTAAATAACTTCAGATGAAGAACATGAATTTCTATTTTGTTCTTAAAATCAATGTTAAAGAAGAAAAATAAACTGGATTTTTAATTCTGTTGACTAAAAATAAACTATTTAAGGCATCAGTTCAGGGGATTCTTTATTTTTCACGTCAATTTTTACAAAGTTTTGAAATGTGCGAATTAATGGCTAACATGAATAAGAAAACAAAGGAGAAAACCATAGCCAGAACTGAAATCAAGGAAAAGAAGAGTTTCCTACCACATTTGTAGGTATTACGCAATTGTTGTAAGTCTAAGCACATACACAAGGTTTTACAGCATACCATTTTCGTTATTTGCTTACAAAGGAAGTTTGGTAATACACGTAAGTTATAGTTATACGTGCATTCCCAGCAGCCTACTAGTTTGCAATGATCAGGTAGCTTGCTAAGGCTTGAACCCAGTTTGATGTATTGGATATATTCATTTTATAGCAGAAAGCTTTGGTGAAAATTCTAAGGAAAATATACTTTTAAATATCTAAAAAAGAATGGGCTGCCCAGGGAGGTGGTTGAGTCGCCATCCCTCGAGGCATTTAAAAGGTGGGTAGATGACTTTCTTAGGGAGATGGTTTAGTAAGGCGACAGGTACGGTTAGACTTGATGATCTCAGAGGTCTTTTGCAACCAGATCATTCTATGATTCTATGAAAATTTCTTCTTTTTGATAAAATGACATAATGTCTATGCATAAAGGTATAATAATAAGATATCAATCTTTCTGAAAGATTTTAAATCAGGGTTGTTTTAATACAACGTAACTCTCAAGATGAGGGTCAGGAGGGGAAATGACAAGATTTTAAAAAAAAAAAGATTAACAGATGTGCTAAATGGAGGTTAGCTGCTCAAACAATTTTTTTTTTTTTAAATTACTATTTCTTCTACACACTTTGAGATGCTAACGTTGTAACTGATTACATTACCATGTTTGTATTTCTATTGCACAAACATCCTATTTATAAATGTAGCTCTTTCCATGTTAGCTTTAGACATATTTATTAGCTTGCCCTTAGTAGTTTGTATGATGGTTATGCAGTGGTATTTTTGTGTGCGCATATATACTTATTCTGAAATTAATTCCCAGCACTTTATGTCAGTAAACAAGCTAATGCAATTCAATAGAGTGAGCTGCCTTCGTCCTAAGCTTGTTAGAATGTCAGCTATGCACCTTTGATTGTGGTTAACTGAATCTAGCAGGGTCTGGCCAAATTGGAATAACAACCTTAAACCATTATTGTTTAGCATTGGCTGATGATACAATCACCATCTCATGTATGCACTCTAAGAGATTTCCATCAGGTTTTTAAAATACTTTTTCTACAATCAGCACACTGGGTCCTTTAAAGATCAAGTAAAAAGAGCTTTTTTGCATAATTATAAATGTGGAAATGCACACAGCAACTCTCAAGCACTTTTACTGGGCAAGCTACTAGTTATTTTGCCTCAGTCCAACCCAGCACTAATATTTCACAGATTCCTCATTTGTACTCACATAAATGTAATGATTAAATACTGGCCTATTAACTATAACCTGAAGAAAAGTTCTGTCTAAACAGTATTGAATCCTTTGCCCAATGCCTCGCAGGCTGGAAGGATGGAAAGGTCAGATAATAATTTGGTAAGTATTGGGATAACCTGACAATGTCTACGTGAAATCCAAATCCTTTTACATACTGTCCTTACTTGCTGACATTTGGTAGTTGTGATGTTTGGGATTATCATAAAATGATAAAAAATTAATAAGACAAATGGGGAAAAGGAGGAGGGAAAGGGAGGTGTCCAGATAAAGTATTAAGTGTCATTCTTGCTGTGCAGCCTCACTGGGAATAAAGCCTCTTTAATCTGTATTTCATGATAAGAAAGGGAAATCTCTTCTTCTAGAAATAAAACTTTTACCCATCTCCAGCAATTTTGCTTCGAAGGTGATCATGCTGAACAACCATAAAAACTCACAAACCACCCTTGAATTATTTAGGGTGTAATGTTAGCATTAAATCTATTAAACAAAATATAGCGGTTTGCAAACAGCTATATCAAATTTGAGTTGTGAGAATTAAAGAAAAGTTTTATTCATCATATATCTTAAAAAACAGTCCCTAAGTTCTCAGATATTATGGAAGACAACTTATTGATATTTCTATGGAGTTACCATGGTTGCCACCTAGGCTAGCTGCCACCTCCCGTTCTGAACCTGAAAAAGTTCACCAGCTAGTGCAATTCAGGAACCATCCCTAGTTTAAATGCTACCAACCTATTTTGCAATAAGTATTTTTATAAACATGATCTTGGACCTGTCAGTTGGCCTCAGACCCAGAGAACAGTCTTCAGATTTCAGTTTTATTTACTTCTATAAATTTAGCTAGAAAAACCAAAACACAATAATCTATGCCTCTGGCCATTTCTGTTTCTGCAGCTGGGAGAGCTTCAAGTTCCCCGCTTTATATATATATATATATATAATATATACATATATAACAGCATTAAATGCCATTTACAAAAATAAGCCTAGAAAACAGTATGCACTTATTTCATGTCAATGTAGATACAAATAAAGTGTCATCTTGGCCCACATGACAGTACTGTATTCAAACATTTAGACAGTGGCAAGTTTAGATTTGGATCTACAGCTATAACGCTGACATTTTATTTCAAGCGAAACAGAAAGGCTCAACTGAATAAGAACACAATTAGGCAGGAATTAATATTTACATGAAATCTGCAGGCCGAGATTATTTCTGGTCTCTGTACCTCATCCCATATCATTATATGCTTCTGACATGGGGCTAAGGCAGCTAGCGGCCACAGAACATTTAACCTATTTTTAATATCAGTAAGGCACCTCTGATGTTCCTCAGAAAATAATATAGAATAAAGGTTTGGATTGTTGAGTGCTATTAGAGTCTTAATTCTACTGTTTTTTTATGCTTCTATCCCTGCAATAAATTGTTTCAAAAGTTATAGTAGAAAATTTTCTTCTTAGAAGTGAGATGAATGAGCTCTTTTTAAATCCAAAGTAAAAGAAGCAGCAATGACAGAAACATTTTTAGTATTTGGTTAAATAATCTGAGCAAGAATAGATAACTACACACAACAGATTTTCCCTTTGATGATTCTGAATTTTAACTTCTGAATGTCTCTGATGGCAGAATTCTGAAAAGATGTATAATGTGATTTGTACCCAAGATACAGCATGACCAATTAAGCTTTTATCTTAAAGAGGCTGTAAACCAACAGTTTGTATTAAAATAATTTGTGGTATTAAGTTGCTATTAACTGTTATTATGATCATTTTAAATAATTAAATCCATTGCATTCAATTACATTGTTAGAAAAGGCAGTTGTTTATTTTCTGTTGACTCATATGAAGTCTATGAAAAATAGTCACTCTGCAGAGTATAAAAATCACACACAAAAGATTGAGCTTTGACTTCCTGATGTTTTTTTAAGTCCAATTGAGATTTTTCACATTACAGTGACACAAGATAAAATCATGTTATTTAGCAGCAAAAAAATGCATTTCATTTTACTCTTTTGTTTTATTACATTTGATTGATGTAGGATTTTTTTTTTGGATACTAAGACAGAAATGCAAGAAGAAAGTTTACTTTCGTGATTGACAATTTCTGTAAACTAACTGCACAATTAATGCTAATTTCCCTGTCATATTTTCTAGGTTTTGTCCCTTTCCACTACTCCTTCTCTGTGAAATCTTAGTTCTTGCCGCATGAGAAAAGTACTTGTAGAGATTTCAGAATAGCAAAAGGTATTCTCACGTGTCTGGCAATGCAGAACTGAGATCTTTACTACACAATGTTCAAAATGAGTATGTGCATGCAACATCAGCCCTATAACAGCAGGTTTTTTCTGAAAATAAGCTTGTTTATGGAAGAAAGGTAAACTGCTCATTTTAATAAGACTAACTTTAAGCTAACATGTTAAAGAAATTCTGAAAGTGAATGGAGGACTCTGAATATGTTCAGTAGATGTGGTGGAGACTGAGTCATCTCACTGGCATTTTCCATTCATCTATAGATGTGGTTTGACTAGCAATTTAAACAGAAGATTAAATTCCAGCCTTATTCCATTGGCATTCATATGTTCCTCCTCCCTTCTTTGCAAAGCAATTTGCATTAACGAAATCAGTCAGCTGAAAACAAAAAAGTATGTATTTTTAACTGGTACAGCTCTCTGTAAGTACTCTGGCCACCTCAACCAGTAGTCAGATTTTAAAAAAAAAAAAAAAAAAAAAGAAGAAGAAGAGACAGAGAAAGAAGCACCTGGAAAAAAACCCCCACAAGTCTAAGTGAAGCCAAAAGTCTCCCTTTAAAAGGAATCTGAATTTTCCCTCTTCTGTTGAAGTGACTTCTCAAAAAAGACATAAAAAGAGCCCAATCTTTAATGATAGGCTTTGTTTACAGCACATGATAATTAGATTTTTAAAAGGTAACTTTCTAAATAAAGAAAATGTAGAAATAAGTGTTAACAGATTAAATAAAAGGCTTGAAAGAATATTTATTCTCTAACTTGAATAAATTCTTTAATATATACTGTTGGTCCTGAACAAAATCTTTCTTCCATGATAAGGCTCACTTTAATGCATGCTTGCTACAGCAGGCAGAGTCTTTTCTTTCTTTTACAAGATTTTCCCAGTCTGCACTATTGCTGCAGACTCTCTGCAAGCTCCATCCTGTCCTTCAGGAAGACAAAGCTTATTTGCTTTCTGAAGAGGAGCAATTTCCCTGCCTCCAGATGTTTCTGAGTGAAAGGGAATTATGCAGGATAAAGCAGAAAGACAGTTTCCTTCTGACTAAGTTACAATGTAGGGTATTCATAGAGCTCTGTCTGAATAAACAAGACAGCTATACTGCTCTTCCCACTCTCTGCATATCCCTCTTTCTTAAGGATGGATTGCATCATTTTTAAAATACTCATGCTGCCTCATATCTGTCTCAGAGTAATGACTTGCATAGAATTTACGCTTTCCGGCTTCTGGATGCAATGGGCAGTGCCTCACAGCATTTTTCTCCCAGTAGAGAAATGGCTAATTATTTTTGTTTCTCCATTTTCTGGAACATCTCTCAACAGCAGAGCTTGAGTTTTGAGGTGAAAGGGTATCTAGCAGAAAAAAAAATGTCTTTGAGGTCAGAGTGAATTACACCTCTTGGATGCCTGTTAATACTTGTTCATATATTCAGGGTCCAATATCTGAGACATAAGGTTAGCAAGGTCAGAAAGGAATTTTTACCCATATTTTATTTTAAACTTTTCACTGAAGTGCTGGATAAGGTTTGCCAGCTGGAATCCTTTGGATACATAAATTCCTCACCAATACCACGGGTGTAGGAAAAGGTCATCACAAGAAAATGTAAATCAGAAAAATATTTAAGAAGTGGAAAGGATTGATTTAACTGAAGTCTGCGGCTTTCTGAAAAAAATATTTATCATGTATGATATAGAAGAGGTCAACTTAGTGGTTGCTTGGTGGTCAAATGAGTTGTTCCTTCTGGTTTGCAACGCTAGACCCCCAAAATTTCAGAAATTCTATCTCAGATAAAAATGGTAGTCTGTGGGATTTTATTCTGCAGTGTTCAAATATCTAACATGTTCATCCATAAAGAGGAAAAGAAGTTTGTAAAATGTTCTCTAAATCCTACACGCCCTATGTGATGTCTGGTGTATTTAGTCTTAGTTATTATGCTTACATTGTATAAAATACACTGACATCACATGAAAATATGTGAATTAAAATTAATTTTTTTAGGAAGCCACAGGACTTAGTGCATTTACGTGTATAAAATAAACTACTGGACTCTGTCTAATACATATTAAGTCCGCTTTCCAAATGAAAAAAAAAATCAGATATAGGATATTCTTATGCTCTATTACTTTTTATAAGGAAAAAATATTTCAAATATATAAAACATGTCAATATTGTTTTAAAATATTATCAATTTTGGCTATTCTGAGAACGGAACTAAGAAGAGTCTAGGAAATTAATAATGTGAAGAATGGAGTTAAGAGTCACTGTATAGATCATATGGATTAAAATATGATTTAAATATGCTTAAACAGAGTACCAGCTAAGGATATATCCTGAGGAAAATCCTCCACCATATACACCATTTGTTGCGAAAGCATCTCAAAAAGATATGGAATTTAGTGATATGCAGCAGTCAGTAAAACACAGCCTATTGTTTCTTTTCTTTTTCTACTGAAGACAGAGAAAGGCAATTGTAAGTAAGGAAAAAACTGAACAGTTTGTAATCTAAAAATAAAAATGTAGGACTTTTTTAGAAAATGACACTTCAAAAATAGATAGTAGTTCTGATAAAGTATTTCTACTAATGAATTTTGAGATGTCGTCTTTTCAGTAAAAAACATAATTTAAAGCAACTGTCACCTTAATATCCCTCAGATAAATGCATTCATACAATGTCCATGAAAATAATCCTGGTATTTGCACACAAACATAATCTTCAGCAACAAGAATCAATGCTTACTCAACAAAGAAATTTGGGTAAGTCTAATTTCATTGCTTGCTTATCGCTTCCCTTAATATTTCCTCAGCATCAGGTATCATCAAGGCATTCTCAGTATTTAAACTACGTATATATGAATTTGCTTATTTAAGTTTATTACTGCTTAATTGTTCTGACGACTTTTAGTGTAATATTCTATTTGTATCTACATTTCTATTCCTCTCCAGCATCTACAAAGTCAGTATCTGCATAGTGCTTTAAGTCATTAAAAGGGAGTACTAAATTTTTGGACAGAAAAAACAGTATAAACTGAAAACCATTACTGATTGAACATTTACTCTTAAGATGCATCACCATTTATTTTTTACGCTTGACTTCCAATAGAAAGATACATTTAAATTACCAAGTATTTATGAGGTAAAGTAATGAATAAAATCAGGCACAGGAGGGAATATTATTAGCCCAGCTCCCCTTTTACTTATCTGTGAACGGATTCAAATCAAATTAATTCTCGCTAAACTGTACTATACAGTTTAGCAGAAGGAACTGGAAAACACATGAAGATACATTCTGACTAGCAAGATTTCTAAATTTTCCTCTATTTTGTGTTTTTCTGATGCATGTATGGTTTTAATCTCACTGTTCATAAATCAAATTTCCTTTTAGTCTCTTGCTTCAATCAAGAATTACCATTAATCTGATGGCCTGCCAGATTTTGCTAGCGAGCAGTAATAGTACCACTGTGTAACACACATCTTCAGCAGTCAGTCCTATTTTCCACCTTTCAAATCCAGGGTTTGATATTAGTACTGTTATTCCAAAATTTTTCAGAGATTTGTTCCATGTTAAATAAAAATGTCTCTACATCTGAACTATATTCTTGCTGTTGGTATCTTGTGGCTTACACTGTTTTTTGAGGAGACGGCCCATTAAGCATGTTTTCATTACGCAGAGTATACAGCATTTACACGGTACATGAAACAACAGATGGATGACATCTTCACCTATAATAATCATGTTAAAAATCAAGGTCTATGTTTGGCACCTTTATGACAGAATAAAAATAAGAATTTACAGTAAAAGCAAAACAAAAAAAAAAGCAGAGAAGCATCTGTAGGGGTTTTTTCCTAACCAATTTATCTATCATCTGCTTATCTTGCCTGAAAGTCCTTGGTAAAATAGCCTTATAGCATATTCTGAAGGATAATAAATACAGCATATTTTGCACCATATGGATTTTCTCAGGCCTTCACAAAAAACTCTAAAGCAAGAAATATGCAAGCCCAAGTAAGCATATGTTTCATTATGGCATGATTAGAACACTCTTTTTCTGACTAGAGAAATCATAAAACATCTATATCTCAAAACCAAGACAAGTGATCACAAAAATCCTGTAGTTAACTAGTGAAAACCTCAAAATAAAAACATTATGAGTTAAAGGAAAAGAATAATGCACTCTTTAGAAAAAAAGAAAACCGTAATATTTTGCAGGTGTTTTCTAGACTGATGGAGCATCTACACCAGTTTTCTAATCCCAACAGTCACGTTCAATTAAAAAAATTGACAGTGGATAGACACATTTGCTGAATCAATTGACACCTGTGATCTGAGATTAAAAGTTTAACACTTCCTTCCCTTCATAATACCCTGCAGAATTCTAATCCCTGTGGGATATTGCCCATATTCACTGTAGCTCTTTAACTTCCTTGGTAACATTCTTAAGAAAATCAAGGTCGTATAATCAGATATGTGAGTGAAAGAGCTGCGATGATTTTTGTTAATAGCTAAGCTTAGTAAACAACTGTACTAGCTTACATATAAAACAGACCTCCCAGGCACTGCTCTGAGGCAAACCCTGGCAACCTGTTGATTTTAGCAGTCATAAATACAGACTAATCTGATGTACAAAGTTTCATTCTATTCAAAATCATAAACCTATCCAAGATCTGATATAAATCCAGTCTTATTATTATTACTATATAGATTTTACTAAATTGTTACAACTGCTGTACTCCATCATCATGAAAAATGTATTACAGCAATGTTATTGTTTTACTTTCGACACCAATATTCTGGTGAACTCCAAGAACTGGATGTAGTGTAATGTCTAGCAGTAATATGCACATTTATTTGTAAACATTAAAAGGTGTAAGATTTCTTTTATTCACATCAGGAATGATTTCTGTGGGATAAAGGAAGCAGTAAAATGTTCCTTTGTAACCAGAAAAAGAAGATATTATCACTATCTAATTTTCACTGTATTTCAACTTCTATTATACAGCAGTCACTACTTTTAAGTCTCTATTTCTTTCATTTAATATGATATCGTAGAGGCAGTATATTCCTTAAATATGGATTATCTTCAGTAGCTGAAATGCACTGCTTTTACTGAATGCAAAAGAAGAAAATCTTTGCATCACAGGGCCACATCAGAAGGGCTCTACACAATTGGGAATACTTTAAGTAATGAGAATGAGCAATTTGCTTCAACGAACTAGTACAAACCCATATTTTTTTTAATCATTCATGATGTCTGTTCATAGTAGTTTACATCTGCAGGACAAAGGAAATCCTGCACTGTGCATACCCACTATGTTACAGCACTCTGTATCAGCTACATTCCTGTCCAGACTTCTTCAATTTTCCAGATGACATTGTTCAAAATTTAATTTACTTATCTCTGTGCAAATCAGCTCTGTGAAAATTGAACAATATTTGCAAAGCTCCAGACAGCTGCTGAAGTAGCTGTGGCAATTTTTTCATTAAAGTTATTTTAAGTTTTACTATGCTGTATTATACTACACTAGATTAAATTCAATGTTAAATTCCTAAAACAAGTAACACAAATATTTCTAGAGTGACTCTAATTATCAACTATATTTAATTGTTGAAGAAAATTTATGTAAAGCAGTATTTATATTTATCTGTCCAGCCTATACCTTTCTTAATTAGCTTAAGCACGTGTGAAGATTCACTAGATGAAAAAAGAAGCAACTTCTAACCAAATCCTTTTGGCATCTATGTCACTAAGATTTTAAATCTTAAAACAGTGTCCAAAACCATTTCCAGTGATTAATTAATAATTGCTCACTAATTAGTCTAGATCCCATAGATATTATGTATTCCTTCCCTTTTAACAGCAAAAAATTAGTGTGATCCATCTTATCTAAACTCTCCTGAAATAATTACCATTCTCTGTAAACGAAAGGAGATAACTCTTCCTCCTTTTTTAGGTTGAAAAGGAACACTGGAAACAGAAATTGGGTTGTTTTTCACTCCAGCTATTGACGTAGGCTGATTAATATATTCAAATTATTTTCTTATCGATAGAGTTGGGGAAAAATGCATAAAATGTGCACTAACATCATGGTTAATGCATTCCTGAGTAATGTCAATGACATGGCAGTTCTAATGCTCCAGCACTAGTGGAAAAGATGTTTACTTTAAGTCTCCTACAGTGCTGAGGGCTCAGGCATTCAGACTTTGTTATCTTCAGGATCTTAAAACTTTCTTAACACAAAGGAATAACAATAGAATTCTAATGGATTAAACTTGCTAACAGAATAAAAATTGCATGCCTCCAGTCCTCATCCACATCCTCTGTGACACCTGCAACTTTTTAGACTTGTTACTTGCTTTCAGTTGTCTTTAATAGACTTTCGGAGTCCTTCATTATTTAATCACTGCTGATACAGAAGTTGCTTAATGCCTTTATCATCTCTGTATCTCTTCTCTGAAATAAACTGGAATTCTGCTTCCTCTATTTTGAGACTGAGAGGGAGCTGCAAACAACAAAATAAAGACAACTAAGTATGTTATTCAACATTTTAAGAGAATTCCACTTTTATCAGTGTTATAGAGCTATACTCTATTCCTTCCCATCAGAGAGATGCTTACACTTGCTCTGAGCTTCCATTAGCATGCTTGGTTTTATGTTATTTTATTTTGGGATGATAAGCACAACTGCAGTGAGTAACTGGCTTTTGCTCCTTGCGTTACTTTGCATGGTCTTCCATGTGGTCTGGAGCTTGGGCCTGGTTTAGCATGCTGGGAAAAAATATGAGAGCAATGATAGCTGAAGTGCAGGAAAAATCTATTGTCCTTCTCAATGACTACTCACTGCCACATCTGAGGCAGCAAGGCACAATATAACAGACAGAATCACCATTACAGCTTCCCATAGAATCAAACAATATAGTTGTAGTTGCCCCATAAAAGTGCTTAATTTAGCTATAAAAGGCTTAATACAGTAAAACATTTGTGCTCCTTCTGTACTCATCCACAAACATGTTAGCGAGTCATTTACTCCTGAAGGACAAAGAGACAGCTAGCTCTCATTCTCCTTGGTGGACAAGAGGACTTGAACCTATTTTTAATCTGACTATAGGAATGAGGCACCTGGAGAGCTCACTAGGACTCATACCTAATTTACCTATAAAATGAAACCAAAACTTTTATCTTCCAAGTTCTTAAAAGTCTGTGGATTCTAACATTACAGACATTTGGTCATTAGCTACATACATCTAATGGGTGAAAAAAACCCTAAAATACATGCAGATCATCATTGGCCCTATGCAAAGAATCTTTTCTTCAGAAGTATTTGAGAAGGATTCACTTCTTATTAGTGATGCTGATTTCAAGTTTAAATTACCATTAAGTTCAGTGCATCCTAGAAATCTCAACTAATCTGAAATCCGAGTCTCTTTTTTATCCTTTTTTAAGCACAGATGCCCTTCGCTCAAAATCAAGTACAGTTGATTTTAGTAGGTCAGAATTTGGTAGCTAAGAAATACTTTGTTCAACTCAATACAAGGGAGTCACCAATGAAACTGATTACAAGGCCTACGGCACTCTGATTTTCTGCACTTTTATTTGCAAACAACACCAAGTGCTTTTCCTTATTTGATTTCCTGTAAAATATCCAAATGTGATTGCTTTGGTCAGCCTTCTTGCGGATTCTTACAATAGTATTTATCTTATTCTAAAACATATATTTGCTTCTCCCATTACATTGCCATGAAAGGAAACAAACACAATGTGGAAATAGAAAATGTGGGAAATCTAATCCTACCTCATTTTCCTTTAATTCATCTTCCTTCATCTGCAAGTATAGTTATTTTAAAGGAGTAATATACTGTATTTAGTATACTGTAATAATACAATATACTGTATTACAGTATACTGTAATAAGTTACAGTAACAAAAGTTGTGGTACTGCTTCTATTTATCTATCTATCTATTTTCCAAGAGTCACACTTTCATTGTCAGATACTCCACTTTTTCCTCATCTAAGCAGCTAGGACCTACTGCACAGTAGCTTCCCTGAACATTTATGTTTGTTATGGTATATGATTTCAATGAGGATTAATTCATCACCATTAACCATTTCAATGATGTGATCTGCCGAGCTCTACTAAACTTCAAAACATTCTTTACAAGGATGTGTTGTAGTCTACACTGCCATAATGTGATTTTACTGCACATATCCAGGTATAGCTCATAGCTAATAAGATATTATATCATTGGAATTTACTAACTATCCAACCTAGATGATTTTTGAGGCAACTATAAAAACATACAACACTAAAATATAAAACTTACCTGATTTGTACTTTAAACCATTGTCCATCATCCACTCTAGTGGTAGTAGTGATGGTTTTGACTTCCGCTTCTTCATCACATAAAAACTGGTACTACAAAGTGGGAAAAAGGCTTTTATTACATAATTTCTAATAATTAAGCTGTTACAGAATTAGAAACTTGAATTTTAAAATAACAAAAGTTTTCATAAAAACCTGAAGGTAGTCATGGATATCAAGGAAATCTTTAAAGATCTGGATCAGGAAACCTATTGTACCAGAAATATAAAAGCATACATATATGCTTCCTAGCCCACAGGAAAATGCTTTGATCTTTGTTTATTGTACGATCAGATATTATGGGTCTGATAAGCAAAGAAGACCATCTGCAACCCAGTTTAAATTAACATTGGCTATGGGTGAATTTAACTTAACTTATGGTCTCCTTACACTTCCAAACACGTAATGTGGCATGCAAGCTTGAGCATTTTGGAACACCATTTAATTTCCTATACTAATGTGAACAAGCATTTGATTTCATGGTTTGTCTACTTGTAATTGTAGCTTGATTGTGAGCTAAGAACCATTTGTTCATTGGGCTTTAAATTTACATTTAATTGACCAGCTTTGTGAATGATTAAGTGAATTCAATTAGTTTCAACATGGCACACTGGGATCTCTGAATAGATTTTTGTCAGATAAAGTACTTTCATATTTTATGGTGCTTATGATATGTTAGGAAAATATTTTTCTGCATCGTTACTTTACCATGAATACAAGTAAGTTGGACTTAAATGCATAAACATTTCCCAAACCTTGGATAACTTTCTACCCTTGACTAATCTCATTTATTCTGGATAATCACAATATAATAAACTACAGTAAACCATGATGTTAATTTCCTCTTTTTCTGTTTATTTAAAATGTAGATATCATTTTAGTATGATCTTGCTCTTTAAACATGAAGGAAAACATAACTCAAAAATTGTGTTTCTAACAGTTATTTCACAATCCCTGCAGAAGAATACAATTACAGTCAAACTTCTGGAAATTTTTAACAGGAAATGGAAGATCAATTATAAGAAAAGTTGCTTCTCTTTTTATATTTTTTATAGACACTTCAGTATCTGTCCATCTCTTCATAAGTCTTAAACTTTATGTCTTCTTCAGAAAAGCAAGCATAAATTGCCAAAGGTAAAGATGTACTGGATATACACTTTACTGCTTATTTTTTATCAACAAATGTATTCTGATTTAGTCTATCCATGAAAACTAAGCTTTTTCTTTTTTGATCCCATGGAACTGTGAATTAACATGATAGATCAAGTAAAAGGTTTCTACTCAGAGACACATGGTAACAATAATACAGTCTATTCCTTTACATAGTAAATTTTCCTGTTGCAATTGACTCAATTTCACTGTCTCCCTTATAACTACTTTAATGAACTTGCACATGAGGAGGTCCAGTAAGTTTAGGCTTTGTATATAAAATAGAACACCTTAATTTGTACAAGTTGTAAAGACAGTATCTACACTCTTTATTTCTGTCTATTAATGTGTGGTTTTACATGAGACTTTCCAGTTATAGTCACTGTTCAGTTTTCCTCAAGAACCACCTCTCGTAAGACATATTAATCATATTAGTCATGAATTTACTCTAACAGATAGCAAGGTTGACAATAATTTTCCTCAATATACGAAAGAACCTCAGGACTCTTTGTAGCTCCTTCCTGTTATCTTCTACAATAGGAACCAGAACAAATATTAATGTTTTTACAGATCCTAACTTTTACTTACTTCTTCAGTGGGAGATTTTGATGCCTTACCTGTAAGCTGCCATGTTTGACGGAAAGCTTAATTAAAAAATGGCTTATTGATTCTGGGCTCTGTTCAATATATAGGAGGAGTCCATGAGGATTACGTGTATTAAATTCCAAGTGGATGAAGTTTTGTGTGTTCAGACGCAAGCCTTGAAATTCCTGGTAAGAATCACCATAATAGCGGGCATAACTAAAATCTGTAAATAGAATTTTGAGAGATGTAAGTATACAAAGACAGTTTTCATCTTTACTCACTGTTTTCTTATTCTGCTAATGGTAGCAAAGATGCAGGATATTTTTTACATCTGTCAAGGAGACAGACATGAATCTGAAAACTGATGTTAGTTTTCTGTCAAAGACTAATGCTAAGAATTTTTAAAACTAGGCATAAAGATCAAATTGTATTAAGCAGACAACTAGGTTCAGTGCCTAAAAGAAAAGGCTATGAAGATGATAGCACTTGAAACCTGTCCTAGCAGTTTTGGCTCCCCATAGTCAAGAACAACTTTTTCAGAGCTAGGCATTCACGTAAATTTTGATGCAAGAATTGAGTTTGAAGTCTTTGCAAAAATCTCACAGTATGGAAAGGGAGGAAGACATTCCATAACCCAATTGTGAAATTCCCATCTTAATCAAATATGTCAACTATTTCTGTCTAAAACAAACAGTGAGATCTTGTTAGGGTGACAGCTGAAAATGTTCCTTCTGACTACATTTAACTTGTCTTGATTGATTTATCTAGACCTCTCTCAACCTTCAGAACCATATGCATCTTGGCAAAGGCAGATGCAACTCTTATTTGAAAGGATGAATTATGTGAATATATGGCTGCAAGCTCATCACACGACAGAGAAGTACACATTAAAACCGGCTTTTTAAGCTTTTTTCCCCCTCCCTCTTCCACCTTCGTATCCCCTCTTCCATCTCATCTCATCTCATGTCTCCTTTCTCCCTTCCTTTCTTATTTTTCTCTCTATTGTATTTTTTCTTATCTCTCCTTCTCTTTATTTGTTCTATTTTTTATCTTTTCTTTTTTCTTCACTTCCTCTCTACTATCTTCCCTTCCTTTGTTTCTTCCTTGCTTTTCTTTCCCTTTTCATCCTTTTTCTCTCACCTGTTGTGTTTTTACAAGAAAAGAGCATTCAAAATCCACATAGACATCTATTCATGCATAAATGAAGTCATGCACTTTTTAAGGGTTTCTTTTTTTCTTGCTAATATTTCATCTGAGTCTCAGATCATTATATTTTCTACCCACAAGGAATTAAAAATGTGTGTCCTCTTTCACCCATATAACAAGGAGTTTAGTTCTTTCATTTCAGGACAGTTATGGTATTTTGATTTTTGCACAAGCAGTAGCATGCCTTAGTCTCACTTGAAGAATCACCTAGCGTACAACTATTCACTTGATGAACTTTATAAGATTAATAAAAAGTAAGTAGTATCAACAACAAGTAATACTAACAACTCACGCATCTTTTTAAAAAGTTCAGTGCAACAATATGAATCTAGATACAACGCATAACAATAAATGAATCATTTCATTTTACTTCACTCAGATTTCACTGAACCAGTGATTTAGAAGGTCACAAATCCTCTTTCCATATTCAAAAACAGGCAAAATTTTAATCTGCTCCACCATGAACTGCAAGAGGAAATACAGTATTACATATATTTACATTCTGAACAATAGTAAGATAAATTACAAACTATTAACACTGCTGTATATCACTGTAAGAGTATGCTGAATTTTATCCTTTCATGACTTTTCAGAAACCTATTTATAAAGTCAGAGTCACTGTGACCAAATCCTGAACAACACGCCTCTTAACAAAATTCTATACAAGATGTGAAAAGAGAAGCAGCAACAAATCAGTTAGAGGTACACATACAAAGCAAACAAAAAATTTCAAGCAATATCAATCAATGACCAGTGATACAAAAGCTGGCCTTATAATTTTCAATGTTTTTAATGTAAAAAATCTGTTGTGAAATATAAACCTATATGTGTAAATTTCAGAGAACTCTAATATTACATAATATTGCATAGAAACCTTACATTTTAAAGACGAAGCAATTCCTCTAATAAAGGGTACTCACAGCTTTAGAGGATTACCTCCAATCCCTCGTTTGTTTTCCTTCCTGAGCACTAAATCTTTCCCTCATTCCAGTTGCCCTGAACTGCCCCTGTACATGGTTTTGCTTCTCCTGTAGAACTGCTCAGTCATCCCCACTCCTGAGATACTGATAGCTAACTACTTCTTTTTCTTGACTCCACTTAAAGAGATCAGCTTGGCTCAAAGACAGCAAAGTTGTATGGAACATCTCTTTCTTGCAGTTCATATTCCTTCTGTACCTTCTCAGGTTTAGGAGATCTCACTGTAAGAGAGCAAAATCTTTACCCACGAGAAGGAAAACACAGGTGGGTGGAGGAATAAAGCAGTTAACTCCTAATTCCTGAAATGATAATCTAACTCTGGTAACCAAGGACAGACTGATTTATCTACTAAATTCAAGAAAGACCAAATAAGCAAAAACTAGCGGCACCTACCTTCAGCTTCCTATGTATAACGGTAGTGAGAATACAGAGCCCTGCAGACAAAAACTGTTCTTTAGTCTCACCAACATTCATGTCAACAAGTGATGCTGCCTTGCAAGACAACTCCATTATTCCATGGATTTGAGGCCACTTTGGCTTCTTACAGGATATAGATTCATGCTGTTAACCAGAAAGCTTTTTAAAGGAATCAGCAATAGTAAAATTGCTGCAATTGCTCTATGTCCATAAATATGGAAAGAGATGAGAGAAACACTGAAGAATATTTAGGAGGCTCTAGGTTTTTGTGAAACCCATAAAAATGTGCTACTTGAATCACAAATGGTTACATACCTTCCCACAATAGCTATTAACAAATTAACAAATACCACTGCTTGTTTTTACCTATATACCTATTTATCTCATTGTTTGTAGCAGTACACAATCTCTTTTTATAAAACATAAGCTTTGCCTATAATCTTTCTACTACACTTACATGCAGCTTTTTCATTTGACCTCTAGAGCTGTCTTTCTAGATTGTTATTTGTCCTAAGGCAGAGTGCTCATCAACCAAGCCTTTACGGAAAAAAAAAAAAAGGAAAAGAAAAAGTGAAGCTATATTTTATCTTTCACTCTCAATATCTAACACTTGCTTTCCAAAGAAACAGGAAAGCCCTTTGGCCTATTATATCCTTTTAGTTGTAGCTCATTCCCCTGTGCATGTGCAGCTCTCCTCATTTTTCTGTTTCCATGAATTCATATTAATGTCAGAATCTAAAAAGACTTGAGACATACCCAGGAAGGTCTGCAGCCCAGCTGACTGGCAAGCTTCATTAACTCTTGCCAGTACCTATTGGGTTTCCTCCATTCCAATGAGCTTCAGCTGCATCAGCCTGAGAACACAGGCTTTCAAATTTAAAACTTCAAGAGCTAAGTTTTGTATTTTCAAGGTAGGAAGAAATAATAACTTTTAATGTGCTCATGAGCATACACTCCTGTGGATGATGAAGCTTCTATCTCTGGGTATTTGTATGTCTAATGCATACTCTGCAGTTTGTATGGATTCAGGCATAAAGAGGATTCTAATAAAAGTTTTTCCTTTTCTACTGCTTTTCTTTTTTTTGTTACACCTTAGCATACAACACTCCTATTCATGTTATTATTTTTTCTTCTTGCATTGACATATCTTTTACATCAGTTACTATTCCTTTAATTAGAAATACCTTACAATATTGAGAGCGAAGGCATCACTGCCTGAGGGAAGGACTCTCATGAAAAATATGAAGCATTAATTTGCTACTTGGAAATTTCATCTATTTTTTTATAACGAACAAACAAATCTCTTACAACAGTATATAACTATGGTCATAAGAAAGTTGTGTTTGTTTAAAACTGGGGAATGCCAAGTGACAAAAAAAATAAAGTTTTAAACAATTGAGAAGGTCAGAGCAAGGATTGTTTCACTGCACTGACTAGACACCTCCAGCCCCACAACTGACTTCCAACAGCTGTCCATGATCCAGGCTTAGGCAAACGACATGTAAGAAGCAATATTTCTCCTGGGACAGCCTGTTAGATTACACTATAAATGGTGCTGTGGCTCCAGCAGCCAGAGGGTGTGTGGGGCCCACCATACCGGGCACCCACACTAGCTTTTCCACCTCCAATGAGTCTGGCTGGTGGAGCTGGCAGACACAGTCCCTCAGGTACTGGCAGAAACCTGGAAGCTTGTGACACATACTCTAACACATGAAGACAGTTCCTGATTAACCTGCAACTGTCCAGGGAACCATGGAGGGTAAAATGACATGTTCAAGAGACCCCTCAGAGTCAGCTCAGCCCACACCTTGTGTCTGCAGAAAGCGACAAAAGTGATTGAGAGACAATTACTGAAGACTCCTTTCTGCAGGGTACAGAAGCATCCGTCTGGCAGTCTGATGTGATGTTTCCAGAGGATACCTTCCTGGCAGGACCAAGATTTTGCACAGTGATTTACAAAGCTTGCCCAGGTCACACAAGGTTAACCCTTGTGAATATATTCTCAGGGAAATCAGTGCTTGTAACCATTCTTCAACGACCTGGAAACTAATAATTTCATTAGTACTTCATAAACAAGTCTTCAGTCCTCTAATTAGGATAGAGAAAAGCAAATTAAGCCATGATATTTCTCTGTGATATTTCTGTTGGCTTGTTTCTTCACTTTCTGAGGAACATAGACATACAAGGACAAAAAGTAAATTTTATTTGTATTACTTTCATCTTGAAGTTGACTATTGAAGAAAAGAAGGCAGATTTTTATAACTAGTCTTAGTCATAAAGCTGCCTAGTGGGTGTTCCATTTCTAGCTGGAATTTATGTCTTCAGTAAAATATTACTGTTCTGCACCCTGGAGAAGGTTTTCAAACAATGACTCTAACTACTGTCAATTATGGTTAAATATTTCGTCAAAACTATGGTGTATACAACCTTTGCACTCAACACAAATAAATTATTTCAAACACTTAACTGCTGTTTGCACTTTCTTCATTGGAAAATGGTGGTAAATTGAAAGAGGTCACTTCCCATGTAGAAACACTCCTGCTGTCCTAACTATGAAGAACTCATGCCTTCCTAGTTGTGAGAACTCTGACAGAATATAAAAGCAGAGTGAATGGATAATATTGGTCATATGATGCCTTTTTTTACCTCTCTTTGAGCCTCCTATCTCAGGTGGCCTGTGCATGTAGCAGTGTTTTATTTTTTCTTTACTATCAATAAGCTGAAAGTACTTCAGCTTTATTTTTATATTTCTTATTATCTCCAAAAACTATATTTCTTTGAGGTTTCACATTTAATGAGTCATGTAAATCACTCTCTCTTGCATTCCAAAAATAAGGCAAATCATTCCAGTGAGTCCTGGAGGACAGGCAAGCAAAAAAACCAGCACATTTTGTTCTTTATTCCCTTTAATACAATAACCTGCTTCATATTTGTAATTAGTATTTAAAAGATTTTAATTTATTTTCAAATGTCTCATGCTATTCCATATGCTGAGGCTCGTTAAAGACAGAGCAGAACAATGATCTTCAAGCATTAATTCTATTTGTAGGTGCAATGCTATTTCACTGTGACATGCCTCACCTTGGGTTCCACATAATGTACCCACAATTACAGTGGAACTGTTTTCTGCTGTCAAAGAACTCTGTGCTCCGTGACTAGCAGATAATTATAGTTATGTTTTTCTCTCAAAGTTGAAATGTTCTTAAATGTTGCATGCTAGACAACAATAAAACATCATTAACATCCAGAACGGTTGCCAGTGAAGCCCACAAGCAGCTTTCAAGCAAAGGGAAAACAACAGCTTTGTGTAAACCCTCTTTACTGTTCCTTTGTCATGCTTACATAGAGCTTACATTTGAGTAGGCTGCAAAACTCTTTATCTTCTGAAAGATAAACATGTCTGGTTTTGGGCTCCTATAATTCACAATGTCCACACTTGTAGCCTAAGCACACACACATGTACTAACTCATACACAGAATTCAGCTGCCTTAAATGGATGCAGCATTCAGACCCGAAAATCCTGGAAGCTCCTTCCCTTTTCCTGCAATTTTGTATATCTTTCATTTCTTCACACATGCATCAGTCACTCCTGTTGATCCGTGTTTTGATTCGTATCTCCCTCATGTTCAAAAGTCAATGCTGTTTGCAACTAGATGTACACTTACCCTCCCTGCTTACCCCATAAAGGGGACAATTGGCCCCATTTTCTTTTACTTTTCAGTTCTCCTACCCATTATAAAACCCAGTTGGAAACAAAAAGATCTGTACATGCAAGATTTTTCTTATACATTTTTCAGTAGCACAGATCTTCAGAAAGCAGAGAGGTATAAAGAAGCCAAGGTTATACTGAAATTTAGAGATTCCTCATCATACAAGTAACAACATCCTGCAATGTAGACTTATTTTATATGAAGTGAAAGTAAAATCCCTTTCAAAAGTGTAAATATTTTCTGTGTTTATTATTTACAGTACTTCAATATTGAAGGAAAAACAGGCATGAAAATTCTTTATATCAAAGGAATGTACTCACAGTCATAATTTCCATTTTCTATATATTGAGAGATATATAGGCAATACACACCAAATTTCTATATGTATAAAACGCATAAACCACACACTTCAAAATCTTTAGGGAAGGAGAAAAAAAAGTTTCTTTTATACTATTTTAATTTTTTTTACTTAAAGAAAACTCACTGAACATCAGCAAATACCTCTATTTTTGTCCTTTTTCTATGACTCATACAGGGGAAAAAAAAGAGGTTCTGGAGAGCTCCCCATGCAAAGGAAGGATGGAATGCTTGACTGTGCCCAGCAATATGGACTATGCCTCCCAATAGCATATGCTAGGTGTCAGTAAAATATTTGTTCTCCAACAATCTATTGGAAGTTTAACTTAAACGAGTTCATTTCAAGCCAAACAAAAATCAGATGTACCTTTTCTTCCCCCAGTAAAACAGTCTGGAGAGCTCCAACATCTGAGAATTCCTGAATTGCTTCCTAATACAAGAGAACTGTGGCTCTGTTCTACCTTGCCAGAACAATTATAACTGCACTGTATTTCCAGAAGCAGTTATTTGCTATTTATGTAGGTTATATATGTGTTACAGTGCCTTAACAGTCCATAGTTATTAGCAGTTAATCCAAATTATTTGGTTTTCCCGTCTCCTTTCCTTATAGTTACTGAATTTGAAGAATATTATGCTCATGCAATGTAACCTATTTATTTCCACTGCTGTTATGTGCCTGTGAGCAATGCTTTAGTTGCTGCTTTTACCTATTTCCAGACGTCAAATCCCCTCTTCTACTTTTGCACTCAGACATCTATCAAGGCCCACTACAATATCTTTTCCTGGATTTAGCAAATCTTTACTGGGGCACTGTACCAAAGCATCTTTTGGTATACTCCACTGATGTTTAAATTAGACTGACAGAAATGCCTTCTCTAAAAGCAAGACCATGGAAGACTGCTATACAAGATACGTCAACTAACCTAACGGACTTGAAAACCTTTACAGATTTCTTATCTTAGCATTTACCACTGAGACAGTCATATTAAATACTTTTCCTGCTGCCATCTCTGCTAAAAGACTTCCAACAATAAATCAACCAGGAAATAAGTGTACTACATCATGAGAAAAATGCTGATATTGAGAAAAAGTAAGGATAAGATATATGTAATACAGCTTAATCAAGTTGAAGGTTTATAAGACTGAGAGTTTAATAAAAACTGAGTCATTTATTCTGTTTGATTATAATACTAAAACTACTTAAAATATCTACAGAGGAAGAGGAATATGACAATCAATGAAGTTTTAAGCAATTTTGGTTTTATTTGGCATTGCGATCACTCTGAAAAACTTTGAAAAAGTATTTTTCTGTCTACAAATACACACTCACACTTCATTTTCTAAAAAGGTGCCTTATGCTTATGTATATGATGGGATGGAATAGCAGATATTGTCTAATTTTTTTATTAATTATAAATTATTACTGTATATTTAAAAAATAATAATTTCCTTCATCTTTTCACACATAAGTTGACTGCAAATAACTAAGAAGATGGTATGTCTTGACCCCTACTTAAACTCGAGGAAAATAGTGCAGTCTTCTAGCAGTAACCCATTTAAATTATAGGAGGCACCTGGAATGTAATTAGTGCAGGAAATTGTTTTATTATTATCATTGCAGTATAATAGTTCCTAAAATGGGATTCTACTTCATGTTCAGATGTGGATTTTAACATCAAATACACTACATAACTAGATCTATTGATTACAATATTAGCTTAGTGAGATGGAAGGAGTCTTGTGTGGCTGCTGTCAGTCACACAAGGGATGTTTAACATGTAGTCTAGCTCAGCAACAGATAATGGAGAGAGGTTTTAAGTTTTACAGCAATCAGCAGGTGAGCAAGAGTCTCTCACTGTATATATAAAAACATACATGTGTGTATCTATATATATAACCAGGAAAAACCTCATCCACGTATGGTTCTGTTTCAGCTAAAGTCTGTGCTGCTTTTGTCTTTTTAAATGTACCATAAGGGATATAGAGAGAATCAAGTATTATTATAGAGAAATCAGGAGCAGCTCTTACCTCAGGGATAATTTAGCCTACTCTCAGCAGAACTTCAGACGCCTCATTAAAATCCTTCCCTTCTGCTGCCATTTCTAAAAAGTGCTGGCAGCTGGCACACAGCCAGCACCAAGCCCAGTGCCATTGCTTGCATGTTGATAAGCCCCACTGATAGAAAGCATTAGAGCCACCACCAGGAGAGAAGCAGTTGTATCCATGACAAACCAAGGTTTTTCACTTCTCTTACTTATAAACCAACTTACTATTTTCAGTCTCTTACAACTAGACTTAGAACAAGCAGAACAGAACTAGTTTTAACAACTTATCAACTATTTTAAAGATTACATCCAATATGAATAGCCACAGGATCATTGTATATAATATAGCTTTAAACTGTTCTTTATAGTATTTTATGTTATTCCAGAAGGCAGTCATCTCCCCATTATCCAGAATAAATAAGGTGGATGGGAATAGCACAGTAATAAAAATCTTGCAAAGCACTGCAAATGACTGCACTTTGAAAGCACAAGGTTTTATGTCTACAATACAAGAAAACATCAGGTCAATAATCATCCTTCCCTCCCACCCACCAAAACCACATAAGTCACTTAAGCAAGGTTGTTTTCTGAGTAGAAAAAAAACAAATCATAGTGAAATCCAGAACAAAACAATATTTCTGTCTGGACAAATACATTGGAAGAAAGAATAGTTAGTTTAAATGTGTTTAATTGTGCTTTGTTTTCTCTAATACAGTCAGAAAGTCACCATGAAGAAGGTGCGTGGACTATCTGACTATAGCTGTTGCTAGGAAGTGAAACTTACCTCCAATATTGTGTATTCTATGCATGTACTTGAGGATGCATGCACATTATCTAGTGTAGTACATGGATATTGGAACTTTTTGTGATTTTTTTCTTGTTGCAGATCTTCACAGATCCAACAGTTTCATTTACCAATTCAGCTTGAATTTGCTTAGCACTATGCTGCTACAGGGAAACTGTTATGCAGGTGATTTGCTGACAAGTATTCTCAGAAGTGTACTTCTTCCTGTTGAATGTTGTTGGAGAAATTATCATGGAGTTCTAAGACTAAAACTATGCTCATCCTGAAAAGCACCTCTTCACAGTTCCTGATGAGATACTGCGGCAAGATTGCACTGTAAGGCTTGCACAGTAGCTATGCTTGCTCCCCATAATTTATAGTAATTACTTTTACCTATTAATGACACATGCCTCGTTAAACTGGCAGCTAATCTTTATCTGTTCTGCATTTATAAACATGTTGTATTTAATGCAGCTGCAACTTTGCATAAGCCGATATTTGCCCAAAGAATTGCAGTTAAATTAGCCAAATGCATGTTTCTGCCTTCAGTATGTCCTGTTTTGGTCATGGCTATGAATGCCAGCTGTCAGAGTGATGACAAAACTGTGTACCGGGCAAGGACATCAGCTGCAGAATCTGTCTTTACCTTGAACATAGGGAATATGAAAACAGTCTCAACTGAAGCTGCACCTTCAAACGCGGATAGTATTCACAGCAGTGCCCTATCAAGCTGCCTTTTACAAATAGGTCTAATGCTATTGATCCTAACAGTGAAGTCATGGTGCTCTGAAATACTACTTAATTCACGGCTTTTGGTGAAGTTGTGACTTTTCAACAAATATTTTGCATATAGTACTCTGTTCAGCCTGCCTGTATCTGTCTGCTTTTACTTCTCCCAAAGCACACTGTAGTGCAAATATGTGGCTGGCTTATGAAAGAAATACTAAAGCACTCAACTGAGAGGATGGTGAACCTTATTTCTACTTCCTTCATCTTCTGTGCCCCAATTTAGCTGCTCCCTGCTGCGCCTGGTTGGCAACTAAACTGGGCGATTCTACTAGGCCAAATCCCCTCCCCACAGGGAAAGGGAAAGAGAGAGACACTTGTGGGTTGGAAACCAAATCTAAACCAAATTGAATGAAACACTAATAATGTCAATAATATTAATAAGAAAATAATGAAATATATACAAAACCAAATCAAACTCCCCTTTTGACTATTCCTCACCACTAACACTGCAGGGCAGGCACAGGGAAAATCCTTCATTGGACTCAGTGGCAGACAAGAGCTGGATTCAGGAATGCACAATTCAGGACTGGGAGCAGGCAGATGGATGAGGTCCTCACTGCACAACAGCCATCAAAGAAGAGAACTTGATCCTCACGATCCCTAAGCTTTAAGCTAAGTATGATGAATGGAATGGAACACATCTTTGGTCAGGTTTGGGTCACCTATCCTGCCCACTTTTCACTGCAGGTGCAACCTTCTTCCACCCTTTGAATTATAGCATTCCACCAGCTGTAGGACGGCCTTGATTTCCATAGGAATAAGTATAAACAATGGCCTTTCTGCATACGATTAATCTCATTATTTAGTGATAACTATAAATATCAAAAATTATCATTCCTAAAGCCAGACAATATCTGAAAAATATGTTGTTAACTTTCAGAAAATCAAGTTACTCAAACAAGTTTAGTTGAAAAAGGCAGAGGTTTGGTTCTTCTCAAATCAGGACAATATTTCAAGAAGTAGATGCTCGCAGCCTGTCTTTTGTGCTGGTGTGCATTTTATTCCCACTTAACTTTTGAGTTGTAAAGAAGACTTGCATACATGCAAAGTATCAAAAAAACCCCCGCCCAGTGATTGTTAAAAATACTCACCATTCACAGTAGACTTCCTCAATGATGTCTGATAAAGGAGGCATACAGCCTTCCACTTTATTTCACATCAAAAATTAATTTTGTTTTTCAGGTGCTCAAATTCAAGGTTTTACATGAATAAAATTCCACCCTTAACAATTGTTATTATTGATAACTCCATTCTTAATAATTATGCTTTCATCAGCTTCATTACAAAGGTCTTCCTTCTCCATGGGTACAAATTTTATCATCTTGCTAAGGAGAGAATAAAAAATAGCCTGATGTTTAAAACCTGGGTGTTCTAAAGGTCTCATGAGAATCAACTACTTGCTGTATGGGAAATCAGTTACACCAGCATTAAACTAAGCGCATTGAACTTTGTGAAGCTTTAAGTTCTAAGGACTTAAACATACCTCCTTTGTTTAAAGTACAAAGAAGGCTTAAGAAACATAGTCCTAAGCCCTCTGAAGGAATAAGCAGCATTTTCTTCTCTTATATGTACACTAGGCATATTTAATACCTGACAACAATTCACACATATACACACAATACAATAAAAGAAGTTACATATATATCACAAAAGCCCTCTGCCTGAAGATGTTTAACCTACAGCTCTCTTCTTCCTTTTTGAGGGTTATGGATCATGCTGAGGTCTTAATAATAATGTCATTCTGCAGATGTGAACACAGGACAGAGAACGGAGGGAGCTGTCCAAGGCTTCTAGCTGTAGTCTAGTGAACAATGTTCTCACCTGGCTAGAAAACTCAGAGGACTTGTGTATTGCAACAGAATTTTGAGTGTATGCCTTGAAATGCACCACAGATACAACAAGACTGGAACTTAGGTAGCTTTTTAACACTAAGAAACTCTACATAACTAAAAGAATGTATAATTTTTGTGAGGGCTGAGAAAACATTTGTAAGAATAAATAAGAGGAGATATACTTGCAAATGAAATCCAGGAAATTCAGACAAATATAATATACCATATCAGCTGCAGTATGACTTGAAAAGCAAGAAAAAAGATAACTCTAATGGGTTAAACGTCTAATTTAATCTGAAAAAGGTTTAATCAAATATACTGGGCTCAAAATAATGAAAAGCAATGTAAAAACAGCTATCTAAAAATTCAGTTTGCTAAATAAATAATATTCTGATTTTGGTTTTTTTTTATGTAATTCAAGGAATTGCTGATTGAGCACTATCACCTCTAGGCTGATCACTACCAAATCCCTATAATGTGGTTTTCTGTTCCCACCTCCCTAAAACAGGATCAAGAACTATGCAACAGTTGTGTTTCTGAACAATAATCCAAAACCTGCATGCAGAGCAGGAATCTATTGAACACTAGATCACAGAAACCAGGGAACAGTGGCTGGGACTCTGACCTCCCCTCAGCTGCCAGGTGTCTGATTAAGGACTGCATACAGATTCATTTGCCTGGAAGCCAAAGGCCAGAATTTTCCGCTGTGCGTTGACGTGTACAGTTGCAGTTTCAAAAAACCAAACAGGGATCATTACTTTTTTTTACAGCAGTGCCACAGAGGTGACGGTAGTGCCACTGCTCATCTGTTATGGCACAAAGCAATTATTATACCATTCAGCCATTGGGAGACCCAGGTTCATTTTTTTGCTGTCTAGAACTCAATATCTTTATCTTATATGTATTAGCAAATGTCCTAGCTACTAGATGGAAAGCTAGCCCAGAGGGCATTTTTTCCCTCAAGATGGCAAAATTCATGGAAACTGTAAGTGAGGAGGAAAGTATAGATTTTGTAGCCTTAGATGAGGGCACTTATGTGAGAGCAGGGAGACACAGGACAATTCAGATTTTCTTCATGGTAGATGAAGAAAGAGGAAGCTTTATAACATGATTTATCTGAATAATTTTAGATGCATTCCTTGAGATGAATCACACCCTAAAAACATCCATTGCTCTGTATAAAACCAGTGAAGTGTCACGACTCCCAATCCTGCCATAGGCAAAAGAGAAAATACTACTTATACAACACCAAGAAATCAGTGGTCTAAAGGTCTCATAGAACATAATTAATACAGAAATGCCTCATTAATGAATGTAGTTAAAATTGCTGTAAAGTCCTATCCTTTTCTTAGCTGTTATGCTCATCCTTCCTGTGTCCTGCTGAGTCCTGAGGTAGGTTCTTCAGTTTTCCTCAAGGATGGGAGGGAGAGACTGTAGGGGGATGTCAGAGTGAGCTGTCAGCATCCTTCACTAGAAGAAGTGCCACATTTATTTCTCCTCAGGCTAGGGCTCTGAGGTTTTTTTTTAAACCTTTCTCTGTCACAGACCACTTCCATCTTCTAGGCTTCCCCCGGCCCCTGGGCAATGACTGTCAGGGGTGTATGTGTCACCTAACCCCGTGTCGCCCCCCTCCCCCCCACTTCCCTGTTAGGGCCATCTCCAGAACTGAAGCTGGAGCAGGAGAGCCAATAGTCACTGGTCCTGATGCAGGGGTTTAAACCACTGACACCAAGGTAGTCCACCAATAAGAGCAAACCTCTGCACTGCTGAGTCACTGTACAGCCAGAGCACGCCTGTGCTGAGGACACATTTATAGCATTGCGCTAGCTACATGGATGTCACCATAAATCTTCAAGGCAGGATGAAGTCTGTCCTTAGTGTCTGAAGCCTTTCAGAGGACAAGCTATGGTCTCTTAATGACCAAATATAGGACAAACAGTATGTGTTGTAAATTAAGTCAGCCAAGCTGACTTTTCTGATGTTATTAAAAGTTACCTTATTGTCCTTTTAAACAGGGGAGAAAAACAAACAGAAAAAAAAGAGCAGATGTTGGCTCTAACACTTCTAAGGTTCTGAGGAGTATCTACTCATTAGTGCAGAAGTGGAATAAGTTTAACTCATCAAATGAAATCTGTACCTTTAACTTTGCTCACAATTCTCCCAAAACCCCTCATCTGTGAGAGAAAGAAGCTTCAAGTTCAAGGAATGTGAGATGACTCCAAATTCAATGAACTTAAAAATTAAACACTATGGACTTCCACATAAAACAAGAAATTGACTTGTACTACTGCTTTTGTGGACAATGAATTAAAGATGTAATATCCAACTCCTCTCATATATTCACTCACTACATTCCTACTGATGCTACTGAACGCATCCCTCCTACTTCTTTGTTCTGTAATTTATTTAGAAGCCATCTGAAGCACTAAATTGAGTAATTGCATTTTGGTTAGGAAAAAAATCCTGTTCTTTTCTGCTCTACCAAAAGGATAGAGGAAAGAGTACCCCATCAGGATTTTAGTGATCACATTTTTTATAGTGCCGACTTCTGTGTTAACCTAGACAGTAACAATAACTGCTAAGACTTTATCCATTGGAAACTCCAAACAGAAATCTCTGAAATTACTAAACCAGAATATTAGGAAATGAACGCTACCAATTTTTTTTAAAAGTCTTGATATATCATTCAGTTTTCATTGATAAAGATATTGACTAGAGCTGAACCCAATAATGAGCCTTGGGGGACACTACTTGTGACTGAATTTAATGACATTTACCAGGACTCTTTCGGCCCGGCCATTCGGCCAGTTTTTTATCCAGCAGAGGGTGTGCCTGCCCTGTCCAATGGCAGCCAGTTTCTGAAGTAGAAAAATAGTGTCAAAGGCTTTACCAAAATCCAGGTACACCACATCCACAGCTTTTCTCTCCATTAAGTCAGTAATTGTCACAGAAGGAGATCACATTAGTTTGGTAGGACCTGTGTTGGATAAACTCATGTTGACCAGGCCTGATAACCTGGTTGTCTTGTGTGTGCTGGGTGACAGCACTCACGATGACCTGCTCCATGACCTTCCTGGGCACTGAGGTCAGACTGACAGGCCTGTAGTTCCCTAAATCCTCCCTCTGACCCTTCTTGTAAATGGACGTAACATTTGCTAATCACCAGTCAAGTGGAACTTCTCCAGTTAGCCAGGACTACTGGTAGATGATAGAAAGGGCTTTGGTGAGAACCTCTGCCAGTACCCTTAATACCCTTTCATGTCAAGTAAAAAAATAAGTTTTTAATTCTATCTATTAGAAATGCTGTAAAAAGAACTAGTCTCAGTTCTTATTCTGAAGCCAGGTTTCTTAGGATTTCTATTATACAGCAACCTGAATTCAAAGTAAATCAAGAGCCACATCTTTTTTTTTAAATACTCCAGTCTTTTCTGGAAGGGATTCCAGTACCATTCAAATTAATCTACAGATTAGTAAGGAAAAAGGCTCTTTTAGTGTTAATTCCAAGCTAGCAAAAAAAGTAAGAATCTGCCAATAATATATTTCAGTTGTAATAGGTAGGTTTAGTGTTGCAAAATGTTTTTCAGCTGGGTCAAACCTCTTAGAAGAACAGCTGGGAGATTTCAGCATGGTGTCTCCCAAACTCTAGCTGTGTTTTGATTTCAGCTATGACTTCTAGTAGTAACTTAACTAAATCACAACACAGTCCAATTAATCAGTCTCTCATTATTTTACGTAAACTAACAGATCTACTTTTATTCTATAAAAAAATAGCATCTTTCTCTAAAAGTTTAGTGTTGACTCTACATTTTACATCTTATAAAGAGTAAGGGTACATATTAAACTAATTTTATAGAATTTTTCACTATCCTCATCTACTGTTTTTTCCCTGACAGAAAGACAGTGTCTTAAAAATTTAATAGTTATAATACTTCAATGAAATTAACATTTTAATTAAGACTTTATTTTCAAGCTTGTTGTCATGATGTCTTCTGCTGCTCTTGAAACATTTTTTAGCAAAGGTTGCCTCTGGAGTATTTTGATAAAAATTCACACTGCTTATTCAGAACAGATAATCTGTAGCACTGCAGAGAACTGTAATAAAGAAAACTAAATTTAAGATGATGAATTTTCTCACAGTTAATTTTATGGCAAGCAAAAAGTGCAGTAGCATTTCATATTGAATGCATGTAACAAAGCTGCTCTAGTTGCCTGGCAACGAGGATCAGACTTTCGGAGAACAATACCTACCTACAGTAATCTATAGAGATTAATTTATAACACAAAGAGAGAGCTAATACTCATTGGCAGGTTAGTTTTCCCACTATGCAACTTCTGTCTGTGTGCCTTCTTGTGATTAAGAGATTGAATTTCTCTGCTTAGATTGCCAATGGTGTTCTATTCACTTTATTTCTTTGTCTCAATCTGTATAGGCAAATCAGCACCCATCAGGTGAATCAGATCCTCTATATGGTCTCCAATATGACACCTGCATTTGCACATCACAAAGTGCTGCTGGGGAAAATTTCCAGAGCAGTATCTCTTAATGGCAGTGTAAAGGGTTGTATTTGCTTTCATAGTACATTTGAGGCATCAATATTTAGTATATGCCCAAGTCCAAACCACTCTGGTTTCTATGCTGTGAAGACCAAAGGCCTTGACCAAATCCAGACTTGGAGATCTGCAGGGAACTGTAAACAAGAAGATCTGCATCACTATCAATCTTAAAACCACGGCATGAACCCACATGCAGCATAATGGTTGGAGTACTTTGTGCCTGACCTATGTGGCACACTGTTTTGTAGCTCCTGACCTCCCCTATATGAGAAAGTCCCAAGGTTGCCTGCTGCAAACTGTCTATAGCTGTTCTCAAAGAATAGCAGCATGCCTTTTAAATACTTGAGTCAAGAAGATTGTGACCTTAGCCTTTTTCTTGACCTGGCACTGTATCATCAGCATAGATATAACCTTTCCTGTAGAGTGAACTATTTCATAGTTATGGAGAAAGAAAAAGGATTGCTCTCAGAAAACAAGAAAAAAATATACTAACTTGGAATAACTGCTTTCTACACAGAGGCTCCATTGCCCCTATGTTCCAGATGAAACAGTTCATGTGCTGGTAAAATATGCTCTGCCCTGAAGCAGCAGTAGATGATTTCATTATACATTAACCTCATCTCTGCTATCACCCGCTTTGTCACATATGGTGTAACAGTGCTTGCATTATAGGTATGAACTTCAGTGAACACATGGAGGGATTTGGTCCCGCTGGATTGAGTTCTCATCATCAGTGCAATGGAAGCTCAACATAAAAGGTGGGGAAAATTGTAGTGCAGCCTTTTCTTTTTTTATGGTTTACGTTCATTTCTGTAATCAAGTATAGCCAACTCAGAGACAGTCTCTATCATGAAGATTCCCTCCTGTTTTAGCACAGGAAAAAAGCTAATTATTCAGAGCCAATAAGAATGGTAATGGTACCACCATGGCACTCTTGTTCCTCTAGGTAAAGCCAAACTTTGCTTACAGAAGACTTGTTTAATATAAACGCATCTTATCCTCTCATAGCCTTCTACTTCAATTTTCACCTATAAGCTACTGTCTAAGACTTCAGATTATCATTGCTGTCAAGAAAGGTGTTTAAAAAGGAGTGAGAAAATGGCACAGCGTTCATGAAAAAAGGAGAATTCATTTACACCCTAGAGCTATATAGGCTTTCTTTAAAAGAATTTCCTCAGCAGGTTAATGTTCCCAACCTGTGGACAGGCAATCTAACAATAAAGGACAAGAGTTTAAGTAACACATTTCATTTTTTTCTCTTAGGCTCTAAGAGAAAACCAAGTAACTTACGAGACTAAATATACTTCTGATTATAACCAGGCACAAAAGTGTAAACCACTGTAGAATAAGTAAGAGTGTTTTATTACCTTTTCCTTCCATCTAACAACAGTCGATGAGTATATCTAAGGTAACTCCATTTGATTTAACTGTCTGTAGAGAATAGTATGAAAGTAAAGCAAGCCATAGAAACAGGAAGCAAAGACTCTAAGTGTTTCTACTTATTCTGACACATACCCAGATGCCTCACATTTCATTAGTGCATGAACAGGACACTGGCTGATATGCTGCAACTAAGACCTTTCATTTCTATTTAATACTCTTACCTTAAAGAATCAAGATAAAAAGTTTTCCATTAACGGGCTCATATATATTGTGATTTCATAGAAATTCCTTGTGGCTGTTTACGAGAATATAACTATTGATGAGACTGCAAAGGGAGTTTCAGAATTAATTTGTATGTACTAATTCCAAATAATACACTTACTTTTTATTGTCTCCCTGGAGTTCACTATACCTTTGGATCCTCATTTAACATAATTATCACTGAGCTATAATACTGCTTCACATATGAGAGCTTCAGCAATTTAACTAGTTTTAGTGGTCTTAAAGTGATCGTACCAGTAATGCAGAACTAGAAAAAGCCTTATGATGCCTAACACCTATAAACCTGTCATTGTAGATCACAGAAAATCTATTATACCAGTGAACACTTTCTGCTTCAAAAGGAGATGAGCAGGCAAACCTTTTATGACAATTTGAGAGGCACTTAACCGTGTGAATCACTATTCAGAAGTTTTTTATACACGTATTCAACCCAATATAATACTTGAGCTTAAGAAGAGGACAACCAATAGCTACTAATTCTGCCACTTCATAGTTTGCACCAAGTGTTAATGAAAATTACATTGGAGGACCTTGCAGAAAACAAAACGAAACCTACAAAAGCTACTGCGTGCTGTCATTTGAAAACAACACATTTAGAAGATACATTAGTTAAAACACTACAGTGCATGGAAGAAAAACGTAGAAAGCAAAATCTGGATGTGAAAACTTACTTGTTAATGGGAGGAAAACTTTAATCAAAAAATATACCTGTCTTCCTCAAAACAAACCCAGCTAAAATATTATGTTATTTGCATAATCAATTTGTTAATCCAGTAAACACATATGCTGTTACTAGGGAAAAGTCTTCCATCTATAGCCTTTGCTACACTTCATAGTTTCTAAGATATTTAATAAATGTTTATCTAAGCAAGAAGTGTTTGACCTCTTTATAGCTATTAAGCTTTCCGCAATACATTTTTTTTGTGTTTTTCTATTTAAAGCATCAAAAAGGCACAGAAATAGACTACTCTGCCTTTGATTTTACAATGGCGACTCTCTAGCATTTCTAACTTGTGCAAAAACAGAGGTAAACTTCTGGTGTTCAATTTTTTGTTAACTATATACTTTTGTTCTCTTTAGGTGAGCTGAGAGATGCAGGAAAGATGAATAAAGAACATCTAAACAAATGGGAATAATAAAACTTAAATGTATCCAAGCAAAGTAAACACATACACAAAAAGGTGAGGAAATGTTCCAAAACACAATGGCTAACTTCAGATTCAAGGAGTCTGCATCTGGCCAAAACAACAAGTGTAGATCAACTGGGTGACGAGAGGCTTACAAGACTGTGATCCCGTTTTACTCATTGCCACTACTCTGAGTGGTGCAATCTCTAGATCATGTGAGAGGTGAGACTGAAAAATCTTCCACATCCATAGAAAATTGTAATGCTATTGTAGGTATAAATTTCATAATTTAGTAACAAAAAGGACACTTGCCAATTTATTTCTACTCGCTGCCTCACCAAAAACGTGTGTATTTTTAAGAGGTGATTGTTCCCTGCATACAATTTTTAAATATGCAGATAGCATGAAACTAATAGTTCTTTGTTAACTTAGCAGATGAGAGTATCAGATAATCCGTTCGTAATTTTGTAAGAACTGTTGCTTGTCCCATAGTTGCCATGGCTCTTCAAGGCACTGCAGTTTATGGAAGTTCCACTTCTGTCTCTAACACTCATTGGTAATGGGGTGAAATATTCTTTAAAATGGAAGTGTCCATCAGCACCTTGAGGCCACCTCTGTCTCCTTGTATTTCTCATGAGAAAATATAAACAGAGAAAAGAGCTTAGACTCCTCTCCCTGCAGTTATGATTTAGTCATCAGCTGACATGAGTAGAGCATGCTTGGGATCCATTCCAACTATAGTATCTTAAGAGAAATTACAGTCATAACTGAGTGAGCTACCTGTATTTATTGAGTACACAGTGGCCTAAGTTTCACTCAACTTGTAGAACTGACTTCCACACTCTGCAATTGAGAGCATGTTTTGCAACAACCAAGAGTGAGACAACTTCACATTTCTCAAGCTACTCAACTGCTCATCCAACTAAATTCAAGGATTGGAGCCTGAGATCATCCACCGATTGAATCATAACACTAATTTCAGAACTATGACAACTGCAATATTGCAGAGCTTGTTGCTTGCACCTAGTGCACTGGACCTCCATGGTTACCAAAAGAGTTGGCAGCATAAATACCAGAAAAGTAGTGGCCAGTATGGGC
The DNA here is from genome assembly GCA_033556795.1 of Tapera naevia. Lineage (NCBI taxonomy): Eukaryota > Metazoa > Chordata > Aves > Cuculiformes > Neomorphidae > Tapera > Tapera naevia. The sequence goes on along the minus strand of JAUMJJ010000079.1, from coordinate 10,122,295 downwards.
CAATTGCCCAGATTCCTCAGCAGGTTCACAGTGCTGAACTATTTGTTGGTAAACCTACTTTAATATCCGCATCCCAGCAAGCCGTTTTAAAGCTTGGTCCTCTGTACCCAGATAAGCTGGAGTCACATCTTTGTCTTCCCTACAAAAAAATTCTTATGACTGAGGCATCACAAGCTTGGAGAGCTTTTTTACAAGAGACAAAAAATGTATTTGAGACGGGATTCAGTTTAAGATGTAAATGCCTAAAAGGAAATGTTTTGATAAATATATATAGGCATACTAAGTTTCCAGTATAATCATTGGAGATTAGTGCAGACACAGATGCCTGAACACAGACATCTGGTACTATTTTAGATTCCATAGGATACGCTGTTTTGGTGAGGATATTTGAACCAAATCTTCTAGTCCTTCAATATCCATGGGATAATCTAGGTTTTCTATCATAGTATGCGTAAGAAAATCTGGTGTTTCACTTGACATCAGTTCAGTCAATGAACTGAGTTCCCAGTCAGCTGAATAGCTCTGTAAGATTTACTGACAGTACTAACCACATCTCATTCATTTGAAACTGTTAGTAAAATACACATTTACTTTTCAAAATCAAACCAAGTCTCTGTTTATGAATTTTAGTCTATGATTCCTTTTAATCCTAGATATCATAAGCATAATTGCAGAGTCCACTTATTTTAGACATTCAATATAATTAAATAGAAACCTGAAAATCCTTTAAACAGAAACCTGATTTCTATTTGGAAAAGTTTCTTAGTTAAATGTTAGTACAAAATGCAATCTCTGATAACATACATAAAGCTACCTCATAAACCGATTCTTTAGAATACAGAAATGAAAACCACAAGCATCTAAGCAGAGAGAGATCTATGAAAATTGCATTCAAGAGTTGTCATCTTTCTTTGGTATTCTCCAAGTCAGAATTAAAATACTTTTTCATATTGAAATGGAAAACAGACTGTCTCAATGGAGGAGCTCTGCAATTCTTGTGCAAATGGATTAGATCTGCACAATGCACGATGACAACTGTAACAGCAAGTTCATGTTCATTTGCTCATTCTGAAGAATGTCAGTGATGCTTTGTAGCTACAGAGGACACTGAATCATCATCACTGCTTGTGACTTGTAAAATAAAATAGTAAATTTTGTAGAAGACTTGTAAGAACATTCAGTTCCAAGTAACAGAAAATAAAGAGAAGATATTTATTTTCTGGGACATTCTAATTCAACCTGACATTCACAGAGGCAAGGTTTCCAAAGTTTCCATTTCTGATCTCCCCCCCATTTCTTAAGCCTTCTAATGAGAAAAGTTCTTGAGATACAGATATAATTAATCAAAGCTGAATATCATTTTGAAGTCTTTGTTTGCTTCTGTACTTAGCTCATCTCAGAGGCAATATTAAAATTCAGCATTTGTAATAGCTGGCATCTGAAGTTATCTATGTTCCCTCTGCAACGTTTGTCACTGATGGCGTTCACTTCCAGTTCCATCATAATTCCATGCAGTTTAACCCAGAACATGTTCAGGATTTAATTCAAAAGAACATCAGCAGTGCCCTAAGATGACACAGTCTCAATATCTGGTTATACTAGATCTCTGATAGCACTCAGTAATAAATCTATCCATCTATACACTTGAGTTGTTAGGGTACCATAGTAATTAAGTATTAGATAACTACTATTTGCATAAAAATATAGAACTAAAAAAAACCCTCAGCTCCACTGGAGTGTAAGAGAAATTCTTGCCTTTTCAGGTAAAAGAATATGAAGCTTTGTAAACCTAACTGAATTACTCACAATTAGACAGAAATGCAATACAAAACTTACACTCAGCCAACTCTCCCAGTTTGTGCCTCAATCACATGGAAGAGTAGGAGTTCAAAGAATTTTCCTGTTCTCTCATTTGATGGCACAAACTTGTGCTGTCTCAGTGAACAACTATCAGCCTCAGTAATTGTGTGATCTATACTCTGGGGTAAATAAATGCAATTTCATGGAAGACTATGCAAAACAACATCAGAGATGAAACTACAGCCTAAGCTGAAAGCAGGCACAGAAAAAAAACTTATCTAAATCTGACAATAGATGAGGAATTCTGTATTTTGTTCTCAACATTATGTAAGCTCAAATAGGACTCCCTTGGAAAGAGAAATACCTCACTATTTGTCCATTTGTAAAAAGAGATTCTCAAAGGATACATGACAGGAAAAAAAAAACCAACTGATTCTCACAAGGCAGTCGACATCCCATAGGCTCTCACTGTCCCTGTCACTTACCATTGCTTCCTGAACTTTTTTTTCCCTTCTGTTTTAGAAGGCAAATATATCTACAGTACATTGACTGAGCTTGTGCAAAGCACACAAGGACAAGGCTTCTCAGATAGTTAATTAATATTGGTGTTAAAGATGATATTGCTTCAGGGGGTGGACAAGAAGGTTTACTGAAACACACCTTGCTACAGCAAGCACTTAGAACTGCGTCGGGATACAGTGTTGAAAACAACAATAAAGCACTGCTGCCTGTGTAAAGTAGTCTACACATCTCTCAGGTGATGTGAAGATGTAGGTGTAGAAGTCATAGTTGTAGTGTCTAGTATTACCATATAAAAAAAATTAAATCTGAATTCTGTTCTAACCCTTAGACCATGATTTATTTTGATAATAATTTTTGTCAATAAATTTAAATGCTTAAAAGAAACATAGGTTGATTTGTTTGTAATTGTAATAACAGCAGCTTTCTTTACCCATCACTGTTGGGGACTAAAATAAATTTACTTAGAGAATGTTAGAGTTAATTGTGTAATTGCTCAAAGTAGACTCGCATATACCTTAGCATGAATGGGCCTTGTTTGACTTAGTATAAGCGAACATTGTTAGCATGAATCACTAAGTAGGAGTCAAAATAGAGAAGTACTGGATGCCCTGCATCACAAGATAAGAGGTGTTAAATCTATGACTCAAGGAAAAAGATTGTTCAAAACCACGTACAAGAAGACAGATGAAACCTTGGTGCTGATATGATGAGAGAATAAGGTTAAGCTAAACTTCTACTGAGTTACATAAAATAAGGCCTCAACGTTGATTCAAGCCAGAAGATACAGAAGATACAACCAGCACCAAAATTTGAAGGTAAGAAAGCAGACAACCTGCCCAGAGGCAAGGAAGGAGCCCAGTGGGGTGTGAGAATACCTCCAGCCCCAGAAACACCATGGGACTAACGTGGTGTTGGTCCACGCATGACCAATTTGGGGTCCTTTGCTGGGGAGTCCCAGCTCAAACTGAAAAAAGCCTGACTCTATGACAGAACTTAGGGTCTGAACTCATGAGTAAATTTGAGGATGACACCAAGTTGGGAGGGAGTGACAACCTGCCAGAAGGAAGGAGGGCTCTGCAGAGGGACCTTGATAGGCTGGAGAGATGCGCTGAGTCCAACAGGATGAAGTTCAACAAGGCCAAGTGCTGGGTCCTGCATTTTGGCCACAACAACCCCATGCAGCGCTACAGGCTGGGGACAGAGTGGCTGGAGAGCAGTCAGGTGGAAAGGGACCTGGGGTACTGATTGACAGGAGGCTAAACATGAGCCAGCAGTGTGCCCAGGTGGCCAAGAAGGCCAATGGCATCCTGGCCTGTATCAGGAATAGTGTGGCCAGGAGGACGAAGGGAAATGATCCTTCCCCTGTACTCGGTGTTGGTGAGGCCACACCTTGAGTATTGTGTTCAGTTCTGGGCCCTTCAGTTCAAGAAAGATATTGAGGTACTGGAGCGGGTCCAGAGAAGAGCAACGAAACTGGTGAAGGGACTTGAGCACAAGTCCTATGAAGAGAGGCTGAGGGAGCTGGGGTTGTTTAGCCTGGAGAAGAGGAGGCTCAGGGGTGACCTCATCGCTCTCTACAACTATCTGAAAGGAGGTTGTAGTCAGGTGGGGGTTGGTCTCTTCTCCCAGGCAACCAAAAACAGAACAAGAGGGCAAGATAGACTCTGCCAGGAAAGGTTTAGGCTGGATATCAGAAAAAAGTTCTTCACAGAGCGAGTAATCAGGCATTGGAAAGGCCTGCCCAGAGAGGTGGTGGGGTGGTGGATTCATCATCCCTGGAGGTTTTTAGAATAAGACTGTATGTGGCACTTTGTGCCACAATCTAGTAATCATGATAGTGTTGGATTAAGGGATGGACTTGATGATCTTGGAGGTCTCTTCCAACCCAGATAATTCTACGACAAGGGTCCCGTTATTGTCACAAAGAGGATACAGAGTGAGGAACCAAGAGAACTATTTCTATCCTTCTTTGAACTCTCACTTTCCTTTTGCCATTCTAATTTTGCTGATCTTTTGTGTGCTCTGACACACTTACTGCTACCTCTATGAGGACCATGTTTCCATGTCTGTAAAATGTTGAACTCTTAAGAAATTGCACAGACATCAGAACAGCGAATCTTATTTCAAAGCTGTTTTGTTGTTGTTTTTAAAAAAGAACACATCCAAGCAAACAAAATCCCAAAACACCTAAATAGCAATAGAACAAATTTCTGCAGAGATGATGGTTATAATTTATCTTTTATTAATCACTTCATTATGATGTCTTGACTTCTAGCCTTACTCTTTTCTCTTAGTAATTTGTCTTCTACTTCAACATTTCATGATCTCTATCTATACAAATGCATTCCCTCAGCTACATGGTGGAATTCTTGTACCCTCATCTTTCCATGGCTTACAGAAAAGTGTAAAACACAGCTCTGTTCAACCTATTCCTACTCCTTACGCAGCTGTGTCACAATCACAACATACAGTAAAAATCCCAAAGATCAGCCCTGAATTCACAGCAATTCTTTAATACAGCCCCTGGACTTCTCACTGTTTCTCTGCTGAGATCCCCTCCAAGTTCAGTGTCTTACAGGTCATCTGCAAGCTTTGCAAAATGACTCTGTTCCAGGTTTGAATTTGCAAAGTTTTCCCACAGAAACTTGTATTATTATTTTTGCCTTACCTAAATATTTTTGCTCATACCTAAAGCCCACTGGTTCAGAAATTTTTTGTATGACTGTAGCTGTACAATATGGTTACAGGACATAATGAATCATAGAATCATAGAATGATGAGACAGAAGACATTCCAGATACCCATGAATGCCATGACTGTACCCTTGAATGAGAGATATACTGTATTTTAAGTCTTAAATTCAGCAAACCCTGAGGAGGAGTTAAACATAGTTGCAGTCTGCATTCTTGATCTGACTTTCAACTGAAATAATTCTGAAAACAGTAGTATGTCATTCAGAGGGAATGCAGTACAGTTATGGAAATCTTCATGACCACTGGGTAAAAAAAGCTTTGTATCCCCCAAAACATACCTTTCACACGCATATACAAGGAGTTACGCATCCCTGTATCTTGAAAGGCTCAGGTCATTCATGACAATCAAGATGAAGTGAACTGGTGTCACCTCAGTATTCGACATTTTACGTCTTTTTGATGGCACAGGGTCAAATCACTTGTTTCCCCTGCTTTTGCAATGTCACAAAGACTGACTACTGGAATAATCTATTCCATCTGACTGATAACCATCCATTGTTATCCACTAATGGTTGAAAGAAATCACAGGAAAAAATTCAAACCAATATAGAGAAATCAGAGCAGGATTTATGTCAAAGTTATGAAAAATCTCCAATAAAGACACTGTTACTTTTTTAATTGCAGTCAGAAAACTTAAATGACTGTGAGTATACAGTACCTGTTTTTGTCAAGGAAAATAGATAATTTTTAGGAGTTCCTGGGAAAAATTCTAGATTATTTTTCATAGATGCTCTAGTTTTAAAAGAAGATCTTATAAGAAACAGTTCTCTCTTGCTAAGATAATATGTAGGCAAGTGCTTCTTACAACCTAAAAAAAAGATTACAGAGTTAAATTATAATAAATGGTAGGTATGGGGGATAAAAAATGTTATATGGATGCTGAGGACCTGAGCTGCAAAACTTATGGGTTTTGTACCAACCGGCTGGCCAGATCCTAATACTGACACTGGTCAGAGTTACCACCTTCTCAGCATAACGATGAATACTCATCACAGCATCAGGTATAGGTCTCATTTATATAGGAGTGTGTGTATATACAACATATTCCTTCTTTAATGCCTTCTAAATCAAACATACTGATGGCACACCGTGGTGTTCCTCTCTCCTATGTTGTGACAAAAAGCTAACGTGTTTTCTGCTTTGGCTTTTTTTCTTTTAGAAGTTGGAAAAGATCACTGTTTATGTATAAAAAAGTCCCAAGTAATTAAGTACACAAGCTGGTTTATTCCAACCCTCTTGTGCTATATCACAATTAAGCACCCATCTAGCAAGAACCATTAAGAACACAAAGTTCTGAAGACTTCTGGACATCCTGCAAATTGGAGACAGAAAAATGTAAAAGGTACAAATTAATTCCTGTCACCTTTGTGTTAGCTCCTTACTATCATTTCACAGTTTTTCAAATCATTCCTGAGCCTCTGGCATAACAAGTCATCATTTGAAAAGCACAGCTGTACTTCATCCTGACTTGTATCAGGGTTTATACATTATAAAGCTTTCAAAATTTAGGCCCGATAAATACATTTTTATTTTCTTATGACTCTTTAGATGACCTTACGTCAACTGGATAAAAAGAAAGAAAAAACAGAAGGCTAATGATGGTTTCCATCTATTGTAGCATACAAAGTCTTGTTAGATTGGGAAGATGCATTGCTTTTTCTTGATTAAGTTTCACATAACAATCCCTGTAGCTATCCAGTTAAAATTGCCTTGATTAAACTACTGCAAAGGGCAGCTGTAAATTTTTTTGAAGAAGCCGTGTTCAGGGTCACGAAGTGGAAGGGAACATGATGTCAGCATCCCCTAGGTTCTCTTCTGAACCCAGCACCACGACTTCAGCAATGGAACTGTGTATGTACAGGGCACATGTACAAGAAATACTGGCTTCCCATACACTTCCTTTGCAATTGTACTTACAAGATGAGTAACAGACTGATCAACTACAATGAAAAAAAAAAGAAGGATTTTTTTATATACTACTTTCCTTCCAAGCCACTTTCCTTTGATAAAGAGATACGCAATGATAAGTTCTTGTATCGTATTTCTTTTACTACTGCATCTCAAAGCTCTTTGCTCACAAAATCTAATATATTCATCACTTTTGTGGAGATGGGAAACTGAGACATGCTGAAATGATTTTTATGAAGTCAGCACATCAGAGCAGGGACTGAAAACAGAAACAAGATGGAAACAATTGATGCTTTCACTGAAAAATGATTGATATGGTCTTTTCTGACAGCCTTAGTAAGGCAGCTGAATTATTGTCTTGTGCATTTTAGAATTTCTCTTGACAGTCCTCAGATATCATCATTTGTATGTGGGTCTGTTCATCTACTCCTCTTTTCCCTAAGAAACACAGCATATCTAAATATGTTCAATCATGCCCTTGCTCCAGCCACCAATACAACCCTTCAGACTCAAACTGGAATTTTTTTTCAAATGAAGCAAGTAAAATATACGGATTTCAATCAGAAAACAAGAATTTATACTTTTTAACTATGCAATATTTGTGGAATAGAGTGTGTTTTCTACTTTTACCTTTATTTCAATACAACTTTATGGAAATATAATTTCTCTGTGAATTATTAAAATTTCTGGGAAAAATGTTATCAAATGCTGAAATGAAATTTTTGTTATTAAAAACAATCAAAAAACTAAACCCAACTTTTTTTTTTCTCCTTTCTGTTTTTTGTAAAGGCTGTACATTAAAAAAAAGATTAAATACTCTGAGTATTATTTTCCCAATTTAAATACCAAATCTGCATGAAAAAAATCAGTAGAAGTAAATTATGTTAGTATGAAGTTTTTTGTCCAGAATTGAGTACAAATACAAAAAACATGAACTTAATCCGTAAATAGTACATAAAAGCAGTCCTAGCAGTAATGCACAATAATCAGGATTTAGTTAAAATAATTAAGAATGGAGTAGAATTACGCTTGGTCTTAGTAATGAATCTGTTGATTATACTTCAGGGATCATGAGAAATCTTCTGAATTGGTAATGATTTACAACTTATGCCCATACTAAACAGCTAGAAAACAGAACTGGCCAACATACGGATTTTATTGCCTCCATCTTTTTAATTTGTTCTCCATACAGACTGCAGCTGAAGACAGAATTAAAGCTATAGCACTGACCTACAAACAAATGGAAAAATAACTGACAATTTCTAAGGTAAATCTGATGCAGTACTGATATCACTAAATTAAAAATAAAGAAAATGTGCTCAATGGAACGACTGTGTCCTGGCAAATATCACGTGAAAGCTACATTCTTGAAAGGTAGATCTGTAAATACTTGAAGGAAAAGTTGGTTAACTGTCTTAAATTGTTCAACATAGTAACAAAGGAGTTTTCTATAATTTATGAGCAAATACCAGTATCTAAAGTGAAAGAAAGTTGAAAAGAATGGAAGCAGCTAAAAAAACAGACACCTTCCTCAAAACAGGCAAGTGCTTGACACATTGCCTTTTTCAATTACTTTAATTTTCAGTTTCTCAAATTCTGAACTTGCAGTGGACTCTCTTGCTTTATTTGCACTCCCTAGCTCATGGCATATCATTTCCATTGAGAAAAGACAGGAAAATGTTGTGGCTGTCCAATAATAACTGTCCAATGAACAACTATTTTGCAATTGAGACACTATTATAAGGAAACACACTGCTATGCATTTTGTATTCTCCCGATCAGATTTTTTTTCTCAGGTCCTTTAGTAATATGTTCTTTGGATTGTAAATGTCATGAAGTCCTAGGCTTTTATAACCTCAAAGTGGGAAAAAAAAAAAGGACCTAGATAAATCTTCTAAATATCAAATATCTTAAGCGTTACACTCTTTTCTTGAAGCCTAGAAGGAGAGAGAAATGTTAGGATGGGCTAACATCCATTTATAGCTTTGCAGCCTTTAAGGTTGGTTAAAGGCAAGAAATGAAGCTTTAAAATATGTTGTCAGGAGTCTACTGGCACCCTAACATGCCAGTAATTTGTCAGCCATCATCAAATTTATCAGGTGGCTAAGGTTAACATCTTTAGACTGGTCACAAAGTATGCCATTAGTACCTATTGCTAACATTATTCTTATGGATCACGGTGTTTCATGGGAAAAAAGATTTATAGCAACTGTTCACATTTATGAAACCATGCTCAGCATTATTAATTGGTCCTGACATGAGCAGTATTGTTGCTGTATACAACTGAGTAAAAAGCCTTACTCAGTGCAAAGCTTTCATGAAATTATCTACCAGTGAAAGCTGACAAGCTGATTGAATGTGTCAGAGGAAGGGGGACGTGATATATTACAGCACAAATTTCATTGTACAAAGCACTGTTTTTAGACCTTACAATTTGTACTGAAACTGATTATTTTTCTCCATTATGGGCAAAGAGGAAACTCTTTAAGTGCCCAAGACTGTGACTTCTCTAATTTTCCACAGGGAGATGACTAAATGATATACAGCCGCTTACCAGGCATTTGTCTTTTGTTCACATTCAGGGAAAGGTATCAGAAATTAAACTGTGCATCCATTACACAGGTGGGAATATTAAAGCTGGGACTGTGCTACATCAGATGTGGCATAGTGAAGGATGTTGTGTTGAAGCTGATCCAGATTTGATGGCACGGGACAGATGACAGTGTCACGAACAGAGAGAGCTACAGCACTGAGATTCAGTATCTGCTCTAGATTTAACAGTTCGTGACATAACACCATCACTTGCCATTCACATGGCTTCCTTGTGAGAAACCAACCAAGCTGTTTCTTTTTATTACAGTAAGAATTTATTGAACTGCTTGGACACACCTGTGTACAGAACAATCTAACTGTACTCATATGCATACAAATGAAAAAATTATACATGCAGCTGATGGGAATGTGTAAAACCATTTAAAAAAACCGTTACATGTAAGATTTTTGTAAAATTTTATTTTTAAAGTTGACAAAGTAGTCATGGGGTAAATTCAGTCTGCTAAAATCAAACAATTTTTAGACCGCAATATTTTTGTTAGTCTTGAGTAGTAATAATTATTATTATTATTATTATTATTATCAATTATTTTATATCTATGTGTTAGAAAAGAAATTTCAGCCAAGCCTTTTCTTGACCTGGTATTTCCCATTGTACTAGGCAATTAAGCACACATATGAATTCTGTTTAACAGGAAATGTCTAATTACAACAGATAAAAATAAAAAATAAAAACTATTTCTAAATATTATTTCAAAGTATTTTTATTAATTTCTTCCTCATTTCAGTCAGTTATTTCTGCTGTTTGCATTAAACCCTCATTATAGTAAAACTGTACCGAGACTAAGTAGTAGTTTTGACTTTACAGCAATTTTCAGAAGATAATCCACAAAAGCCACACAGCCACAGAGGATGAAGAGGCATCTTACCTAATGTCACAAAGGAACCAAGTTCTGCACCTGACTTTCAGTTTAGTGAACCACTTCCTAGACTGTGCACGAAAAAATTTCCAGACCTCTCTCAGAAGCAAGATAGAGATCACAGCATATAGAGAAAAAGGGCTTCACTCTTGTATGCCTCTGTGTGTTCCTTAAGCAGAATGTGCATTTTCTTTCAAGTTCTTTTCTTCCAATACAGAGTGAATTGAGATATGTTTGTTACTCAACTGCAGAAGTAAAAATGTTTGTGTGAAATGTACCAATGGAAAAAAATTAAACTTGCAACTCTCTCTCCTTTAGTACTTCTACATTTTAGGGTTGAGGCAATTCAGAAAAACAAAATTCCTCCACCTATTATCCTGAAAAATATGTATGAATAAAGATTAGCAGCACACACAAAACACATTCAGTAGTTATTAAAAGGAAAACAAAATGACAAAGATCCAAGTCAAACTTGCAAACTGCAGCATCAAGGAATTCCCATTAGAAACAAAAAAATTGCTTCAACAATGGACAGAACCACCAGTCTCCTTTCCCCACGGTAAGAGAACATTAAGATTCAAAACTGTCATTGAAAACTTGAGACTCTTCCAAGTTTCTAAGTGTGAATGTAAAAACATATGTTTTCCATTGGTTGATCAGAGTGTCTAGATGGGAACTTTATAGGCCCTTTACTTGGTATCTATTCAATGCTAACAGCATTATCTGATCATTTCACAGGACGACTGGGACTCAAGTTTTGCCTACTGGCTCTATACATAAATAGATCATTTAGATATAACACCCCTCTGCCCCCCAAAAAACCTAAATAGCAGAGCATCATCTAAGGATGTGTAACCTCTTATCTCGAACTGAAGCTCTCTGCATAAGTAGCCAGTGACTGCAGTCCACAGAACAGGGGCCAGCAGCTCTGTCTCAGGAATGGCAATATAAAATTTACAGTCTTGCAAGCCAGATGGTCACCATGCTTTACTTTCACACAAAAAAACTCTGAATCATGAACTGGAAATTTTGTTTAGGTTACTGAGCAACTCCAGGAAGTTGTTAGCAGTAAAACCCAGTAAAATGGATCAACTTGAATGCAACAGGAGAAAAAAATGAAGACTCCAGAATAGTAAAGTTCAAGCTTTTACCAAAACCTACAGCACATTATTATTCTTGAGACAGCATATCTGCTCAAAGCATTATAATTATGACAAACGTATCATTTTGTCACATGTTTACAAAATTGTCTCTTGAAAATTCTGAGGAAAGCAGGTATCCTTGTCTTACTAGGATATTAGCATGAGCAAATGCAGAAACAATACTCCAGTTCCACTCACATCTATTTCATTTTGTGTTTTCAAGCACTTTTACCACCAAAAAAAGAACCTTTGCAAAATGTTGAAAAACACTGATCCTACTCAGTTTTGCCTTTCTTATTCCACAGAATACTTTATTATTCTACTCCTACTCCTGACTGAAGCCTCATGCAAGTAGTACTTGACATTTCATTAAGGTTGCCATAAAGAAAAGGAGGCAGAAGACTCCAAAACCAGATGCAAAATTGTCTTCTAAATTCTGTGCCTGGTGGTGCATAATTGTTCAAGGGTTTCTAAGAAAACTGTTTCAGTATCCAAAAGTCAACTTGATACCTAATCAAGAAAAAAACCAAAATCACTCGTAATAAAGTTTCTGCAAGTCAAGTGTTTCCTTGGGCTACATCTGTGGAAACTTACTATTCCCAAAATAGACTTTAAATTCCATTTTTACAATTCTATTATCTTTAGTATGGTAGCATCTGAGGGCATAATTTGAGGAGAAATCAGTTTGATAAAGGACACTACAAATAAAATGGATTTCTGAGGACTATAAAATAAAATACAGTCTAATTAAATTTTGAATTCTTGTTGATTATAAAACATTACAGAATAATTTGGTAAAAATATCTCAGTAGAGTATGTAAGAACATATAAACAACCAAGCATAAAAGTTCAATGAGTTTTTTAATAAGTCATTTCAGGACTGAACTACATATTGAGGGAAAAGAAGGGCTTTTTATTTTCACTCTGTCCTTTGCCTCGAGTACTGGTCAAAGATTGCACAAAAAACCTGCTACTCATTAGTGGAAAACTAGACACTAATACAAAAGGACAGTCTTCTGAACAAGAGCTGTAGGGTACATGAAGGTACTCACATAGGAGAGTAAAATCTAGTTTTTTAATCATCAGTATATTTTAATAGAAGTGTGATGAAAAAAAGAAGCCTAGCCTAGAAAAAGAGAACTGAACAAACAAAAGCAGGGATTTCTGAATGCGATTTTATGATTTCACGTACCTGCAGACGTAGTTGAACATGAAGACAGAATTAGTAGAAAACCAGTGGTAAGTTAGCAGAAGAATGAGGTGTGTGGAAACTAAAAGACTGCTGTTTAAAAACTATAAGCAAGATTTCTCCCCAATAATATAAAATGAGAGCAGTGACAGGAAAAAAAAGGTAAGAAATCAAGAAAACAAATAAGTAAGGAAAATAATATATGCCTTGAACTAGAAGGAAGTTGGTGAAAGATTAATAATACAATGGTAAAGAGAGTCAAATCAACACTACCTAGAGAAAGCGGTAATTCAGCAGCATTTTTCCTCCATCTTGGAATTCTCTTACAGAAACTGCTGCTCATCCTTTAGGAAATCTTTCTACTACTTCTAAGTTCATTGAGAAAGCAATCAGTATATTGGGTTTGCTATCTATGTTTTAACAGGGTTTTCTGTTAAGACATTCTCAATGAACTCTCAACCAGAATGAAAACTTCAAAAATTATAAAAGGTTAATTAATGTTAACATGTGATTTTTTCCATTTTTGTTTTCTTTTTATAATGGGGATTTTTAGGACGTACTTGACAGTATTCTAAAACTATCTATAGAACCAAGTGAAATCATTGTTTCTCAGTGTAAATTTGCTTATTCTATGCAAGTTAAGAACTATTTATATATATATCTGAAATAATAGTAGTACATGAATAAAGTTACTGTATACATTTCAAAATTTCAGGTTGAAAAAAATAACCACAAGACAGACCTGGAGCGTATATTTCCCCATAAAATGGGAAATATCAAATAATAACTCCATTTCAGTTAATCTTCTTCCATCAGATTTTAGATTTTTTTTCCTGACATAATTAATCTACAATTCATTAGGGACCTGCTATAAATGCAAAAAACAGAAGGAAAAAATATCTCCCTAAAATACTCAACAAAGAACTGAAAAGAAGAAAATGCAAGGAACACAGTACTGACTATTATTTACGTATAGCAAATATTTTCGTCCTTTTGAGAGCTACCTTGTAATAAATCCTGTAAATGCAGCATCTCGATAGAACAATGCCTTTCTGAAATGCTTTTCAACACATTAAGAATGTCTTGAACACTGTAAGAATGATTCTTCAAAGGAAGTAAAATTCTCCTGTCTTTCTAAAATGCCTCAGAGTTCAGACTTGATCTCTCTTTACTGTATCAAGTTCCCTCACTGAGACCTAGAATGACCCCTATTAAACATTAAATGAGTAACAACAGTGTACCAAAAAAAAAAAGAAAACAACTTTTTTCCTAAGAGGCTTGAGGATTTTTTTAGATAAAATCAGTCCCATTTACCTTTAAGGAGAAAGGTAGCAGTAAAAATCTATTCGAGGACATACTATCTTCCCCAACAGTCTAAAGAGAAGGATTACTCATGCACACCAGAGGGAGACCAGGACATTCCGCCTAGCACCAGTCTATGTTTAATAAACTTTCTTGACTTCTCCAAACTAAATACAAAAAAGACAAAACTATAGCAAGCAAGTCAATTGAACAATAAAATGCCCCAAAACGCCCCTTAACTACTTACCAGTTCACCATGAGAGTTGGAAGAGACAATACTTTTAGCAAACTAGTAGAACTTTTAAGAGTACTAAGATCCTGGAAAGGATGTATAGCAGCAAGTATTTAGTAACAGTAGGCTGGACTTCAAAAGGAAATACAAATGTACTCAAGAGTACAGGAAAATAATTAGCATGCTGTAAAATGGCTATGTGATAAATTACTAATGATATAAGGAACTTCAAAGTAATATTTTTAAAGATCTTGATTTCTCTTATATTGAATGTACATAATTTCTTCTGATACTTCACTGGTAATTATTTGATATCTTCCTTATGCAGCAACACCATAAAGGATTCTAAAATCTTGACAGCTCTGGTACTTTTCAACTTTCAACTCTTCTGAAGAAATTAGAGTTTAGCATTTCATTTTCCACTTTTGCTGATAAAGTAAAATAGAACTTAAAATATGTACCATAGTGGACGTATTTTAAAATAACTGTCTAAAAATCCCTGAAAGGTTTACGTATTTCTGCTCCTATTTGGAAAATATTCTTTGGTTTTTAACAAACAACACTTAGATGGAGATTCGGGAATTGAGATTACATGGAAACAATATGCAGAGAACAAATTTTGTGACTGAAAAATGGACATGCATTTTGTGGGTGGATGAGCAAGCCACTTGACCTAAGCTCAAGCTTAGCAATGCCTGTGTTGTGGGCTGTCTGGCCTCTGAACTGCCTTAGCTACCTTTGCAGTTGGGGGTGAGACATGTCTCACCTCTTGCTAAACCAGCTATAGCTGGGAACTTGAACTTGTTTCGTCTGAAACCAGATCGCGCATCAGTGAAAGACCATTATAGAATTTTCGTCCCTAGCGTGACTGTAGAAAGGCTAATACATGTAAGATTGAACCTTTTCAATTGAAGTTTTGCTAACGTGTTTATTGCTCAATATTTGACATAACCCTTTTATCCTACTGCTCAGAGCTCAATGGCAACAGCATCAATAAGGCCTACAAATGAGCGCCAAACTTTTATCAACTCAAAGAGACATCAACAATGAAACTCTGGTTTTCATATAAAACTTTTCATGTCTTGAGTATCAGGCATTGTCTCTACAGCCTTTAGTGATTTCAGGGAGCTCCTTTGGTTATTGTTGAACCCTGGAAGCCTCACTGCTATGAATTATCAACCCTAAAACTGCTGTAAATTTTAGCGTCATTTTGATGAGGCCAGGAGTTAATTCTTCAGTCAGAGACAGAGAGGCAGCCATTCTGTTTAACAGAGACTTGAGTACTTATCTCATTTGCTATAACACTACAGAAGGATCCAAACTGGCACAATTTTCTATTTCATCAGGCTGTAGTGATTTCACTGTAGTTTCTTGGTAGGTGTATATAGGTACAGACCTTTAGGAGCTCATACATTTAGTCTTAGTCTAGAGAGGATTTCCATCAGCTGAGTTCCAAATATAGGTAGCTGCTCATGAATGCAGAGGATTCAGTACCAGCCATTTGTTCTACTTTAGACTGTGGATAGTGGTCAGTGTGTCTGTGGTTAGTTTTTTGTTACGCATCAAGATATGTTTCATATAGCCCTACAAGCTTCT
Organism: Tapera naevia; assembly: GCA_033556795.1. Taxonomy (NCBI): domain Eukaryota; kingdom Metazoa; phylum Chordata; class Aves; order Cuculiformes; family Neomorphidae; genus Tapera; species Tapera naevia. The sequence continues at coordinate 10,106,378 of JAUMJJ010000079.1, read as the reverse complement.
CAGTGCTCTACGGAAGTATTCTTTACAATTTGTTTTGTTGCTTATGTGCCTTTATTAACCTTGTGGATTCTCTCAAAGGGCCAGATTCACAAAATATGTTATCAACTAACATTTCACATGGTACTGCTTCATGTTTACCTTTCCAGTTCCTGGCACAAAACCCCAAATATCTTTGCAAATAAATGCTTTATGAATGCCCCAAGTTTAATAGCTGAAGAATCACACTTGCTGTTGAGGAGGACCAGTGCAAAGTTCATCTCCTTTCTCATGCTGTGTAAACTACAAAGCAGTGGTCCAGGACTGGACACTGGAAAACCATTTTGATTTATTTTTGCATTCAGCATTGTTACCCTTAACTCAGGTGTATTTCATAGCTTAAAAATACAGTGTTTTAATCTATGGAAAAAAGTAGTTCTTCATAACACAAGTTCAGAATAGGATTAGTAGTAACTGACAGAAAACAACCCACTGAGATCACATACTGAAGTACAATTTGCTTTCTCCGTACTTAACATTCTTTCAAACGATGTAATGAAACACAAAAAAAGCAGGAAAGCAGCTAGCTGAATATAGCTGTACTGATGGGACTTTTACCACTTGAAGAAATCCCTGTTTGCCAGCCATGTCCCTTAAAACAGTTCCAAACTAAGTTTATATCTCTTTTATTGATGCTACTTTGTGGCATGCTTTCTTTGCCCTACTGTATATTCGAATTGGAAAACACCAGTTTCTGTGGCAGCTTTACATGTAGCTTATGTAGATCCATTTTTGTTCCATTACCTATCCCCCACCCCAAGAATATGACTGATAAAACAGTTTGTCCCAAATTGTTGATAAGAAGTCTAATATAGCAGTTAGGTTGCTTTTTGAGGCCACCTGCAATGATTTTGCAGCTGTGATAAGACTGGAGAAGCTACAGCCATTTAGAGACCTGTAGGCTGTAGGAACCAGCACTGACAAAGTCTTTATTCTAAACATGATGCTGTTTCTTATACAAGCAGCTATCAGGATTAAATTATTTAAATAGAGAGCCTTTGGTAGGTACAAGTTGCCAATCACTATATTTTCAGAATTTCCAAATAACAAAGTCATTAAAGAGTTATTTAAAAGGGCGTTTGTGGCTTCTTTTTTAAGCTACAGTGCGCATTAGGAAGTCTAAAATGTAATAGACAGCACATTTATTAATAACCACCACATCCTGAAATTATTTTCCTCTTCTAAAACAAAGAAAAACATTTTATTGTTACAAGAGGGTACAGAACTGTGTATTAAGACAAACATCACAAAACCCATAAAAGCTATGTACCTTGCTTATAGCACTATCACTTTACTGTGATTGACTGCTCATCTCTTTCACTAACACAACTTTTTTAAAAGATTCCTATTGATCAAATTTTGCCTTCCCTTTTTCTCTTCTAATGATATGTCAGACTTTTGTTCTTTTCTTTCAATTTATCTCTAATCATCATTGTCTCCTGGCCCTCTCTGATCACACTTGTGACATTTTCCTCCTTGTGCTTCTTGCATGTTAAATATTCCAAGGTGTTTATACAGTCAACGGTGTCTCTTTACCAGTATTAAATGCTTTACTAAATTTAATCCTTGAACAGCCATGTTTGCACTTAGGATCATTCCACAAGGTTCATATGAGGGCACTGAAAACTTTGTTAAGAGATAGCTGGTAGAATGATGAAAGGATTCAGGGTCTTTCTCAATGTACTTGGCAGGAATTGTTTTTGTCTTTGAGAAGGGCAGCTGTAGCTGCTACCTGCTTTTCATATATTTGCTCAGAGCTCATGAAAGCAGATTTACATCTCTGTGACTTGAGAATAAATTCAGAAGCTTGAAGTTCTCACTGAGAAGCTGAAAGACAGCAGCCAACAGTAGTGAGGAATGAGATCTTACTGGTTTGTGCCAAGCCGTGTGTGCGAAACTGACTGTACCCAAGAGAGGAGAGATGATGAATCATTACTTCTCTGCAGTGTGATGAGGACTAGCCATGCACCACAGAAGGTCTCAGTGCTGCTAAGTCCCTCATACAAAAAAGAAATCTACTATTGTCTTTTCATCTGTCTGAAAAAGAGCAGTACTGAGAAGTGGACGAGTCTGAAAGAGCCTAATTTGAAACACCTCTAAGGATGATCAAATAGATTCACAATTGGAGGACTACCTAAAACACCACAACAAAGCTATGATTTAGCATGTTCCTGCTATCTTCTAGTGGCTAGGCGTTCAACACTAGCTGTACTTCTCTATTTATTAAATAAGTTAGAAATGCCACCATTTCTTTTCCCCAGCTTCACAAAGGTTGACTTGTGTTCTAGTTTGAATCTTTTCTTTCAGAATCTTGATTTGGGGAGGCGAGGCAGGGAGAATGAAGCACAAACATTTTCTCTAGTTTTATATTTCAGAGTAAGAAGTCAGTTGTCCTAAATGCATTTTGTTAACCTGTATAAAAGCTGCTTTTAATTGCAACTGTATGTATAAACATCTGCATCAATGACTACCTTTCTTTGTATTCTGAGAGGTTTGATTTAAATCCCTCTCTTGCTGGGACAAAGAAGTTCATTCCTATCCTACCTCTACTGAAGGCCTAGCAATGATGAAGAGAGTGACTGAAAATAATGGTTTGATCATGAGAGCAAAGAATCAGAAGTCTACGCTGAGAAGTGCCTGATCCTGACAAAGGATAAACTGCATAATGCCAGCCTTCACGAATTATAACCTATCCTTCTGAAGGCAAGAACAAAAAAATTGTGTAGAACCAGTTTTCTGACTTCAGCTAAGTCTTGTCTGAGTAACTTTTTTTCTGAAAGCTAACTGCATTTTTTTCAGCTAGTGTTTCTCTCTATAAGTGATAACACAGGTCACTGGCACGCAGAAAGGCCATTACTTACACTTATTCCTATAGCAACCAAGGCCATCCTCCAGCTGGTGGGTGCTCTAAGTCAAAGAGGTGAAAAACATCACACCCGCAGGAAGGGGTGACCCCAAATTGACCAAGAGTATTCTATCCCATATACGTCATGTATCACGAGGGTCAAGTCCCTCTTCTTTGATGGCTGACATCCAGTGAAGACACTGTCTGTTTGCCCCGACCATGGATCCATACATTCCTGAATCTTGTTCCTGAGTCCAGCTCCTTCCCGTCACTCACCTTGGCTGCTCTCCTGCATCTGCACTTAGGTATAGTCATCGAAGGGTGGTGGGGTGTGATTTCATATATATTTATATATATATTATAATTTGCTTACTGTTTTCATTATTATTATTGTTGTTATTATTTCTTCATTAAAGTTGTTTTAGTTGCCAACCCATGAGGTTTTTTTTCCCCTCTCATTTCCCTGTCTCCTTTCCCTGAGGGTGGGAGGGAATTGGGAATCCAACTGCTTGCTTTTCTCTGCTCAAAATGGCTGGGCTGGGGCTAAACTGTGACAACAGTTTACCAACATTTATAATAGTAACAATGGTCAAGGAGAAACTTGATCATAAACAGTGATATACCCAGCATAAAACTATTCCTAAACTTACTCCTACAGTGAATAATAATTTATACAGTGCAGTAAAAGTCATCCTGAAATAAGACAAACATGCACTTCCACTTTATTGTTTTTAAGATCAGACACTTCAACCTTCCAGATAAAAGCTGAAACAACTTCGTCAAACCACAGTTACATTTCCCCCTTCACTTCTAGCAGGTCATGATAAGTTTTCGAGCTGATGTTTGTTACACAACATGAACTGGAAATAAGGTAGGAAGATTTTTCAATATTAACTTACAGAGCAACAAAAGAGTAAATGGAAGTCAATGTAGATAAGAGTGAAGTGGACGTTAGACACTAAGAACACAGAGAAAGGGAAACAGAAAAGTTCTCCTTAGGCTCATGAATCAGTGATGTCCTCATACTATAATACTGTGTGGTCTTGTCCCCCATCTCACAGACTGGCCGTGCAGGACTGGGAAAATAACAAAGAAGAGTGGTTGCATTCTTGCTATATGGTTTAGGAAAGATGGAAGAATAGTATAAGAAAGGTCCATAAAGTTATGAGTTACGTGAGAAAGGTTAGCGAGGCATTCACCACTTTCCAACAGAAAGAAGCCAGAGACTTATCTTAAGCCTATCTTGGCTGATCAAGGCAAATGCAATACTTTCTAATAATTTCCATGTTTTTTTAATTTTTAAAGTCAATCTATACTGGTCTGCTATACTATGATTCATTATGGGAAATATTAAAAATTGTCCTTCGTAAGATGAAACAAACATTAATTTCAGTGTCTAATTTGAGTAATGCAGCAGTATTCTCACTTTTTTTTTTTTTTGAAAAATGTGCTTGTAGGAAGGTAGGAAAGGGAGGAAAAAGGTGATCTTCATGCCATTGGCATTTCCTTCTCATGAGAATCTGTGATAATGACACCAGAGTGACAGCACAAGAAAAAGGGACGTATACCACCAAACTGCCCAGCCTACAGCCCCCCCAGGTTCTTCTCAACAGTCTCCCATTCTTTTCCAACTACAGGCCCTAACAATAATTTAATCCCACTGTTCCTACTGAACAAAACCCAGCACATCTGACAGCACTACTTCTAACCTAAGTTTCTCCTGCTTTTGGATTCCTCACAGCCCTGAGCATGTGTTCCAACTCCCTCCCAACGACTCTAGTTACCTCTTTGTGAAACACAGCCTCATTTACACAGCCCTGGCTCCCTCTGTATATTCACACTATTTTTAGCAAAATCGCCTCAAATTCAAATCTTAATTTCAAACTACATGTATGGTTATGAGTTCACTTCTCACAGTTTTCTCCTCTTTTAAAGAACAATTTCTAGAAGTCCCATTTCTTCTGAAACATTTCTGGACATGTAAGAACTCAGTCCAGCATAATAATTATTATGGTTTTTGACCTGTAACCATGGGTGCTAAGCCTATATTTTCCGCTCTGGCTACACGTAATATTCTCACTTCACTTGCAAAATCAGCATAGCTTAGCAAGTCTGTTTTAATATAGTTTGTATCAGTCTTATTACATCATTTTTTACATCCGTGGAATATGAGGAAAGACGAAGTCAGCATATATTAAAGGATTTTTTGTGTTCTTTGGTTTCTATTGAAAAGCAGATGCTGCCTGAAAATTAGGTCAAGATAAAAAGTCACAAACAACAAAATGTCCTTTCAAGTTCTGTTATTTTTTTATAGAATGTTACTGTGTTTGTCAAAAATGTTATTTATTGTCAACTGATACTGACATAATCTTAATTCTTTCTCATTCATATACCATATTTCAGCCAGTGATTTTGAAGCATGAGCAACTAAATATCCTTGGAGATAATGTAAACAATTGAAATGTAAAATGGAAAAAAATAATGCTTGTATCACTTACTGGTCAGTGTAAAATAGAAATGGGCGATTGGTTGGGTGACCACTTTCAAGCAATCCTGTTGTCTCTATTGAAATTGAATATTACACAAGTAACACTCTCAAAACATTTAAGAATTAATTGAATTGTTAACAGCTCTATTCAGGTCCGGTTCCTGTGCTTTTTTTTAATCAGCATGTGTATGTGTGGATTTTCTGATTGTCTGAATGTTTGCACAAATGACAGTTTATCCTTTATATAGCCATACACCAGTACGAACAGAATCTGGCTATTTATATATCCTCTGACCAAGTTCTACTAATATATTCACTGACTTTCCATAAAACCAATGGATATTAACAAAGAAAAATATGAATGTACTTTTTTTCTGGATCTCAAGGTTAGAGGACAGCTGTCAATATTTCAGAACTCTGAAATTAACAGCTGTGCCTCTTACAAAGATCTCAATATGTGGTAGTGCTTTTTTCTGAAAATAAAATACAAAAAGTTGTTGACAATAACATTTCAGTCCTGGGGGAGATAGTTTTGTTTGGCATTTTACAAACAGTTGCATTTCCAAGCATTATCGCACAGAGAAAAGGATGGCATTCACTCATGTCCTGATGTTAAAATGTACCTCAAAGCAAAAGCCAATACAGCTGACTCCTGAAGGAGGATTACGTGTTTATTCCAAACAGGAGCATCATTTCATTGCTACCAGAAATGATGGGATTTAAGGATGTACCATACTGTGGGTAAATTGATTAATTCTTGATCAAACAATTGTAGCAGACAAAAGATTCAGTGAGGAATGGAAAAAAAAAAAAAAAAGAGGGAGAAACAAGGGATAGAAACACGGAGTAAATCAGAGAAAAAGGGGAGTCTAAGAAGCCCAACTGCTTTTTACTTACCTGTCAGTTTAAACACATCCTATCTGCCCCACAAACCCACACATTCACTAGATCTAATTAATAAGCCTTTGAGCTAATGAAACACTCGCTACTTCTCACTGACTTCAGGAACACACACCACTGAAGACATCCTCTTCAGAAAATGTATCAGTTTAACTCACATTTTGTTGTAAGTCAAAACACTACCTTATTTCTCATACTTCTTATTCTCTAAGATCAACAGAATATTTTATGTTCTAGGTCCTGTATTTTGCAGTATTTTCATCAGTGATTGCTTACATGAATAGCTCATTTAAGTCAGTGAACCTTTATCCCATTTCCTTGATATTCACTTTATCTCCCTTCCCTCCCAGCCTCCAAAAGAGTTTAAACAAATGTTACTGTCCTGAAGTACACTCTTTGAAATGTAGAGATTAATTTAGCAATGACAGAGGTTTTAACTTCTTTGTTCACAATTTATCTGTTGAGGAGGACTGTCGAAGAAGAAATACCCATTTGCTTTCAACCATATACTGCACTACCTTTAAGCAGGAACACTACAGCTTGAGGAAGAATGGTCCTTCTTCAAAAACAAACTACTCTATTGGGATAAAAAGAACAGGAGATACTGCAAGCAAGGAGTCTGTCACAGTGACAGAAAACGAGAGGTACCTGAGAAAAACAGGGAAAAGGGCCACAGCCATACTTTAGTGGTGATAGTAACATTTTTTTCCAAGGGACTCAGAAAGGCCTGCACAGAGATTTTTGCTGCCAAGCATAGCCTCTATTTTTTGAACAACTTAAGCTTTAGAAGATGTAAAAATTCATAGTCCTTATATAATTGTAAAACTCTAGTTCCAGAAAGACTTCTGGAAGATACTGTAAGACCAAGCAGTATACAACTGTTTTCAACTGGTCTGTCCTTCATTTCTGCAGCCATTATTCTACTTGACAAAAGAAGATAATAAAGTCCTACATTAGTGTTAAAGGAACAGCATCTATACATTTACCGGGTTTTGATTTTCTCTTACAGCATAATGGAAGCCTCTTTTCCCCAGTCTACATAAAACCCGTCCACCTCAACTTTACCAGCATTCATGGGACATTCAAGATACAAAAAACACGGAGCAAAGAACACCAAGGTTCTTAAATTCTCAGGGATTACTAGAATAAAAAAAGAGATAGCTTCTTAAAATTTAAGTCTACATAGTAAATATTAAATACATATAAGCACTCTTATTTTCAAAGCCTAAAGGAGCATTTCTATGTTAAGTGAAATGACCCGTTTTACTTGAACTGCTATTTCAATGTAATATTGAATTTGAACCAAATGCAGGTAAATTTGTACCTTTCTAATAGGCAATAAACTTTAATGGTACCTCAAGAAATACTTTATATTGATTAGTGTTTCTACACTTTTCCCCACGTCAGGGCCCGCTCCTGCCTACGGGTTCCACCCCCTGCCCCCCCAAGACCTGCTCAGAGAGGGAATGGACATTTGATATTTGCGGGGTGAATTGGAGACTCACATATCTCCCAGGATAAATTCAAACAGTATTTTGGACACGGCCTAATTAACAAATCAATATTAGTTTTGGAGACGGCCAAAATACCAAATCAATTATTTGTTCTGGACACGGCCAATAGAGCAAATCAATATTTTGGGCATGGCCAATACAGCAAATCAAATACTCTGGTGCGCTCTGAGCTGCAACTTCCCAAAAGTTGCAGAACTAGATCCAAATCTGTTCTGATCACAATCTGATACCCTCAAGGCAGCTGCACAAAACCAACACAACCCGGGTCTGATCCAATGCACCGTACTGCCATGGAAATAAAAAAGAAGAAAGGAATGAAGAGAGAGAGGAATAAGAGTAGATGGAGGGGAAGAAAAATAGTCACCACTCCATAGGCATCTAGAAAATATGGTCCTGCTGTTCTTCTGCTTTACTCTTCAGGTGTGCTCCGTGGGTTGCCTGGACGCAGGATCTGCCTCCTTGGCGGGCTTCTATTTATAGAACAAGTCCAAGTCCATGCCCGTGCCCCGCCCCCTCCCCCTCTCAATTAGCATGAGGGGTAGCCTCGCTACGAAAGTTCTCGACCTGGTGCATGCAGAAGTTCTTTTGGGAAGGTTGTAGAATTGGGTCTGGGGGCTCCAGGGTGACTGGCAGTTTAACAGACCCTTGCCAGAATAACCTCTGCCTGAACCCTCTGGGCCCGCGTGTCCGGTCAGGTGCGGGGGGGCAACACCTGCTGCTGCACCTCCTCTGCAGCAGCACAGTCAGCCCAGCAGGAGCCACCGCACTCAAGAAGGTGTTAAAGACAACAATATAAGTCGAGTCAGACGACGTTTAAGACTATACAACTAGAATCGGTCGATGTTTAAGACAACAATACAAGTAGAGTCAGTCTTTACACCCCTGCATACGAAAAGCCAATATCACAAACGACCTTTTCCCCAACCTGAGACATTTAGTAATTATATTCTCCTACTGTGTGGGCCGAGAGCTATTGGCATTCTGAGAACTTTTGCATTCATGTCTGTTTGGGGTGTGAAACAGAGTCAGTCATTCTGCAGATGTCTCGGCTTCAATTGCTCATGCAGTCAGCTAATTAGAATCCCTGAATTCTAAGTTATTTACAACCTGAAAGTACTGAAATCTATGTCTTCTGCCTGTCAATGATTAGATTATAAGGATAATTTCCATGTATACTGTGAAAGGTGTGGAGCTGCTATAACTCAGAATATTCAATTAATGGACTCTGTCCTCAAGTAAGAATGCTTTTATTGGTTACATTCCTAACTATGAATGTAGGCATACAGTTCAGATCTCTGTCCAAATATTGTAGCCTAAGGAACTACACTTTATTTTAGGTCATGTTAAAAGCAAAACACATGGCAAAAGAAGCCTCCCCTCTCACAATGTTAAAATGAAGAGGTTCAAAAAAACCCCTTCTTTTTTAGAGGTGTGTTTGCTCCTCAATTTTGAAAGTGATTTTGGTAGAAATCTTCACATTTTACTGAATGAGCCCTTTTCGTCTGTAGTTCTCTAACCAGCCTGAGGAAGTTCAAAATGCTCATAATGATTTATGTAAGAAGGTTTATTCACCTCAACTGCCAAGTACAATTTCAGAAAAAAATCATTAAAGCAGCATAGCTACTGCAACTTTCTAACCTGACAGTAGTAATTATATCTTGTTGCTTATTTAAGGGAAAAAAAAAGCTTAATTGGCATATTTAATCTGACTTTAACTGACCCAATTTGCACTGAAAATTTCCATAGGATACAATTGTTTCATTAGCCCTACGTTAGTAAACTTTTTTCTCTTCCACCAGCAAACCTATTGTATAGGATTTTATAAAGAGAAATTTTCAATTTATCAGTGTGTTTGTTAGGAGGACGTCTCTTTGAACACTTTTTCCATGTTCCTGAGAAACATTATACCTCTAGCCTGGCAACTTCTACTCCAGGGGAGCAAAAAACAGCAGTTGAGACAAAGAAGCCATGTGCCCTTCCCTGTGAAAAAACTCATTTCAGAAGTTTAATTAGGAATAGAATTCTTCTAATTTTATAGTTTCTGTGCACTACACATTAAAAAAAAAAAAGTAGGGGTGGGATGGAGAAGATGAATATAACCAATTACTCCGAGCAGAATTGCAAGAATCTTAAAGGAAGTAACTGAGTATTAAAATAAAGATTAACAGTTTGAAAGTCTTATTTAAAGTAGAAGCAAAACTATAAAAACATTATGTTACTGTAAAAGTGCTGGACTATGTTGTTATTTCAAGATAAAATAAATCAATTGTCAAATTGCATTAAGATGGAAGAGCAGAAAATGATTTGTTCTTGTTTTTTTTGTTTAACACTGGTTTATGACAACCAATCAAGAATTCTGTCAGAATGAGGATGGAACTCCAAATTCTGTCATAGAAAACATGACAACAGTCTTATTGCCTGATTTCAGGAACACACATTCTCCGTTTTTAAAATGAATGACTGTAGAAATGCAAGAACAGATCAAACATATGAGTGTCTTTGCTAGTCTCCTGTTATTCTTCAGTTCAGCTGTAGCTTTGATGGCTTTCTCACTAATAACTTCAATATTCTTCTCTGATCATTCCTGATTCTATTATATCTCTTTAAAAAGAGCTAGGAAGATCAAAACTGCACCCAGTATTCAAGATATGAACATCCATGCTGTATCTTTGATGTAGTAGATCCTCTCATCTATTTACTTAATAATTCCTAGTGGAATTGGGGATTTAGGGGATTTTTTTTTTATGATTACTCAGCGCTGAGGTGAGACTTTCATACAAATATGCGGTATGAACGCCAAACACTGCTCCTTATTCTATCACTGTAAACTGAGTCAGGATGTTTTTATCTTCCTTCTGTGCCTGTGCACTTTTTCAGAAATATGCTGAATATCATTATACCATTTCATGATACAGTCCCACAGTGTCACAAGGCTATTGTACAGTTCTTGAAATGACTAACTTGATTTCTTCAGTGAATTGTTTTTCATTGTACTGATTATTCGATTTTCAGGGCATTAAAGAACTTAGCGGCTTGTAGAATTTCACTACTGATCTCCAGCTGCAATAAACATTTACTGTTTTACTGTTTCCTTCCCTTTAGTTACTCACTTTCCTTAAACGCCTCTTTTATGGGATTCAGCAGCAGCCTGTTGGAAATTTATAAAGCTTCTGTCAATCCCTTATCCACATGGCCACTAACTCTTCCAAGCCTTCCAATAGGTTTTACGGTACAATTTCTCTTTAAAAAAAGACCTCAAATGTATTGACTGTTCTTAACTAGGTCATATTTAGCTGTGTATTCATCAATTCTATTCTTATTTTTATTACCTTATCTGATACAGTAGTTTCTAAAACCTTTTCTGGTATCACAGTTACTGCCTTGTTTAAAATTGACTTGTCATTGAAGCCACAGAAAATTTTTAATATTCATTTTCTGTTTATTCAACTATCATTGGCGTAGGGCTTTTTTTTTCCAAAACGTTTTTTTGAAGACTCATACTTAAAGAAGAGATCCAGCCTAGATGCTTCCGCAGATTCTTGTAAGTTAAGACACAATAAAAAGCATAAAGTTTTAAAGACTGATTTTGGTTTCTCTGTAATGGCCCTGGCTTCTCCGTTATTCCTATTTTTGCTTTTATCCATCAATTTTATGGACTTGTTCACTGACATACTGCCCTTGAAATACAGAAGAACTAGTTTCCTAGTTGTTCTTCAAAGCTTTTTTGAACTTCCTCATGTTTTTATGTCCAACCTTCCAGAGTTTCAGAATGCATCACCTTTAATTTTCTTCATTTAGACAATATTTAACCGCACCAATTTACTCTAGTGCTTTTTGAGGACTGTTTCAAAGTACTCTGCAGTGATAGACAAACTCTATCATCAGTGCTTTAGATTGGTAAATAAAAAAGCACTAAATCTTCAGGGAATAAAGCACCCAAGTTTCCAGTCCTGCATTAGAACAGTCAGAAGAAAAGACTACAAGTTTCTATCTTTGCTTGCAGGGCTGTGTCCACAAATTATCAACAGATTTTAAATGCAGATGCAAATGAGTTAAGCAGGGCCAGGTGAGATGATTAGGTTCTATTCTCCTCCCTTTCCTGATATATTCCAGCATGTTGTACTGAACAGGAAATGTTAAATGTATGTATTCTTTTTGGGTGCAAATTTGTATCTTGACAATTTTTCATACTTTATACCTGCTAAATATAAAGTGACAGGAGGTTAAATCAACATCGAGAAGTACCACAAGTTGGTATGCTTTATAAACAATAAGTGCTAGGCAGACTTTAGTTAATTTGGGGAGCTGACTTTGATCACATTGAGAAAAAGAAAGTTAAATGTAACGTGACAAAAAAGGTATGAATCTTGGCAGTAAAAAACTGTCTCTCATTAACTCCCTTGCTTCACAAATACTTGGAAGATGTGTGGTTCTGTTTTGTTTTCATTTCATATTCAACTGCCTTAGAATATTCAATAAATACACCTTATATTATGCTTATTGTTTTTAAACTATGTGGGTTTTTTCATATGAAAACCCAGAAAGCATACAAAATATAAAGCTATCCTGATGATATCTTTAACTCTCAAGGAACTGTTATTGCCTTTGCAGAAGCTCTGGTGAGATTTTCACTTTCCAAGTCAGATATTGTATGTGTTTATTTCCAAACACTTTTTGATTCAGTAAGAATTCAGGAACTAAGGCAAGAGGTTTGGTCCTTTATTAAATGGAACTTTCTTATACATTTCTAAGACAATATTTTTGTTTTTCAAGAGGGACGTTAACAGGCTTGAGAGGTGCAAACATCATGAGGTTCAACAAGGCCAAATGAAAGATCCTGCACCTTGGCTATGTCAATCCCAAGCACAAATAAAGGCTAGGTGGAGAACAGATTGAGAGTAGCCCTGCAGAGAAGGACTTGGGTGCGCTGGTGGGTGAGAAGCTCAACGTGAGCTGACAATGTGAACTTTCAGACCAGAAAGCCAACTGTATCATGGGCTGCATCAAAAGAAATGTAACCAGCAGGCTCAGGGAGGTGATTCTTTCCACCTAATCTGCGCTTGTGAGACCTCACCTGGAGTGATGTGTTCAGTCCTGGGAGTTCTCAGTGCAGGAAGGACATGGATTTGTTAGAGTGAGTCCAGAGGTCTATGAAGGTGATCAGAGATTTAGAGGGATGGAGCACCTGCCCTGTGAGGCTAAGAGAGTTGGGATTGTTCAGCCTAGAAAAGAGACAGGTTCTTGGATAAATTGTAGCAGCCTTCCAGTACTTAAAGGGGGCCTACAGGAAAGCTGGGGAGGGACTCTTTATCAGGGAGTGCAATGATAAAACGAGGGGGAATGATTTTAAGCTGAAAGAGGGTAGATTTGGATTAGATATTAAGAAGAAATTTTTTTCTGTGAGGTTGGTGAGACATTGGCGCAGATTGCCCAGAGAAGTTGTGGAAGCCCCTTCCTTGGAGGTTTTCAAGGTGAAGCTGGATGAGTCTTCGAGCTACCTGACCTAGCAGAAGAGGTTACTGCCCCTGGCAGGGGAGTTGGAACTAGATGATCTTTAAGATCCATTCCAACCCAAACTGTTCTATGAGCTTATGATTTTTATTTAAAATGCTTTTGTTCTTAGGTCATTGTCAGGGAGTTTGGCAGTTAAGACAATCTATATACTGCTACTGTTTGCTCTTTTTCTGTAAAATTGAAGTGTTGGAATACGAAGGAAGAGAAATACGTTTAACAATGAGGGATGGTATCTTGTCTTTAAAAAAAAAAGTTACTGATGCTTCTCATCAGGATATTCTACTTTTCTTGAACAAACTCAAAGAGAAAACAGTTCAAAATATATTATATTTTGGTTATTCAGCCTATTTTTGTAATCAGCTTCATAATCAGCATAGAATCACTTTTTCAGGGACAGTGTCTCATATTCTTCTGTTCCATGCATTGACAGGAAAGAGCCTAGCTTTCTGGCATTGCAGTTAGTATGCTCAGAAGAGTGGATTTAAAATTGGGAACGCACAGAGTCATAGAATGTCCTGAGTTGAAAAGACCAACTTACCAGGTAAGGAAACCAAGAAACCACAGAAGAACTAGACCATCCTAATTTGAAACGTAAATTCAAAAGATCCTAAAGAAAACTGCGTCATCAATGTTGACCTAATAAATAAATAAAATTACCTCCCACTGCTTAAAAGGATGAATCATTAATTTGGTTCATTTCCATGGACGTAATGCACCTGTCTGAGGACTTGCTTACATCTGATAAGGTAATGCTGTATTATACCCAGCAAATTACATTTCAAGAGATTACACTACGCATCAGACAAATACCTCAGTGCTTGAACAATCATTACTGCTTTTATTACTACTTTTGCTGGGTTTTCTTCTAACACAAATCTGAATTAAAAGGTTAGCAGGAATAACCTGATCAAGTTTGTATCATGCTTGCATAATAAAGGTATTTTAAGTGCAATCTGCATGTAACAGCAGCCTGTACTGCTACAAAACCAAAGCAATTTTTGAAGGAGGGCATTATCTAAAAACAAAGATTTGGAGAAAAAATATTCGGAAATGTTATAATGATCCTGTTGATTATGAGTGGATACTTCATTATCTCATTGAGTTAATGCTTTATTAGTACAACTAAAGTTGGTTTACTGCACTAAGTGTTGGTATTAAAATGTTTTCGTTTGAAATTAGTAGAGAGCCGTGATTAACCAACCATTACAAATGTAGTGGATTAAGCTTTTAATAGCTTCAAAATATACAGAACAATGTTTATAATGCTGAAGCTCAGTGAAATGGATGTTTTAACTGCTTTTTCAAATTAAGTCCAGGAAGATCTGTATCATTTGTATGACCTACACTTGCTTACCCTGCAAATGGGGCGTGATACTTTCAGCAGTTACTTTAGCAATAACTTAGTAATTACTTTTAAATAGCAAAAAAAGTGGCTCAGTAAAAATAATTTTAAATACCTTCATCTAACTATATCCCACAGAAGCTTAAAATGTTTTTGTTATTTTTTTCATTTTGTTTTCTTATTTAAAAAAATGCTTTTGACAAAAGCAACTTTGAGTTACCCACTCAAATCTTGAAAAAATAGGTTTATGACACTAAGATATTATATAAATTAAAAAGTGATCTAGATTTTAAGCAGGTGAACTCATAGAGCCTATAAGGATTTTACAATTGGTATAGCAAAACATATGCAGCTAGTTGAGGCTCAGATTCTGCAACTCACACTGCAGTATAATTGAGTTCATCACAGAAAGCGTTATACTCATTATTAAGGGCTTGTGGCGTTATACACAGCATTTGCTTTTCTATGAAATATATACATACATAATCATGTGTGTGGGTGTTTATATATATATATATTTTTTAAATCTGTCTTATCATGGCACTAAGGAGTAAAAAGAGATCCCTTGCCTTTCAGATGTGAATTTTGCTAATGAATTGGAAATCAAATCTTATTGTCAGTGTTATGGCCTCATCTGAATATTTCTTATAGCTGGTGTTATATATATGTTCCAGAGCAAAACAGGCTCAGAAAACAAAACCAAGACACCTAAATATAAAATTGAAAAATAATGCAAATTAATTAGCACAACAGCAGCCTTAGGTAGAAGTACCAATAAACTTTTCATGCTTACTATAATACAGACTTGTAGGAAAGAAAAGTCATCTCAGAATAATTATTTATTATCAGGTGGGAACTGGCAAGTTTAAAAATACATTTAAAATAATCACAATAGTTAATTTAAGTCCTGATTTTTGTTACTTGTACCTTAGAGATATATTTTAATCATCTATTAAATGAAAGCCACACTTGAGCATGCGCTTGTATCATTTACCTTCAATTCTAAGTGAGTAAATATTTTAGTGAAGTCAGCTTGTTTCAAAGAAACATAACTTTAAAAAGTAAGAGACTTGACTGCAAGATTATTTCTAGTTGGGAAACAGCAGATCACAATACATATGTATATTTCACTACTGTGCCTTTACTAAGCACAGTCATAATTGACCTAATGCCATAGACATTAAAAGAAATCCCAACAACAGAAAAAAACTCCACAAAAACACCCCAACAAAACAAAACAAACCCCAAAAACCTCAACAAAACAAAACTCAAACCAGAAAACTTCAAACATGTGAAGGCTGAATTTTTAACCAAGCCATTCTTGTGTTCTTATTTATGAGAGTTACTAGGGTTCATCACCAGGCCTACTGACCGCATGGGAGTGTAAATTTTGAGGTTTTCCCAAGTAAATCCTTGTCACAACAAATTATTGTATACTATTTCTGAAGCTACTCTATTTAAGAGACGAGAAAGTAAATAACAGAGTTTAATAGTTCTTTACTTGATCTTAAGACAGTCTATTCAATGTGGAAAAAAATTTCACGTAACTGAGGAATTTTGGATGAGTCAGTATTACAGGCTCTATTTTTAAGCCTCAACAGGAAACTACCTTTCAATATGATGGCTCTCCAGTAGCCTTAAATAAAATCTTTGAGAATTAATAGTTCACCATTTTAGAGGTGGTCAGGATTATAACTCATCAGCACAGTATCACCGGTAGACACTATTTCCTTTATACATTTGAGGTTAAGAAAAAACAAGGAATAAAAAAAAAGGCAAGTGATTACTAGAAGAAAAAATGTCTTGCATACTTTAGACTGAATAATTTTTTTAAGAAATAGGATAATAGATACCCCCCTTCATGCATGATGTATGTAAAACCAAAAAATAACAACAAAACCTTCACTTCTTCCCCTACACCTTTCTAATATAAAGTAATGAAAAAATAATTGTAAATGCAGTCCACTTCTAATTGTAACAATCAAGTTCTTTATTTCTTTTTTAATTTCAAAACTCGAGTTGGATTTTATAATTTCAATATATTGAAATGCATTTAGTAAAATATAGATGTCTTATGGTCTCTAAAAGAACATTCACAGCATGTTGTTTATCGGATGTCACAGGACACAGCTAGAAGTTGCAGCAATGGTGGCTAAACTAGTGCTGATTCTTCCTCTTCAAAAGATTGTGAGGATTCATACAGACATAGGTGGGCTAATCAGATACAACTTTGGGAATGCCCAGCATAGAGAAGAGGTGTAGTTTCAGAGGATGACTGTCTTTCAGATTTGGAAGTCATGTGTTTTCTACAAAGAAGTCCTGAAATACACTCTGCCTGTATGAAAAGGAGTCATAGGAGCCACAGAAAAACTGAAAAACTTGGTTCTGAGGTTAACTTTCAGAGGAATAACTAGAGCATTACATAACATGAAGTTTGAAACATGCCTTTCAGAATCAATAACATGTTGCAAATTGTCCAATATCATATAGGTTTCTTTCTTCAATAGAAAAAAAAATGTTGACAGGATAGTTCCTATGCCTCAAATCAAATGCAGATAAAAGCAGTCATGCTGAGGGTAACCTATAACTCCTTTTTCTGTATTGACCTATAAAAAAAAAATCTACACTGAGGTTTCATCACTGAACTCTTATTAGTTTTTAATCTTTTATTTTATATCTAAATTCAGATGAGATTACTAACTTAGTCAGTGATTAGGTTTGCATATTCATAGGAACATGGGACTATAATACAGCAACCCATTTGTTCACCCAGATAACCTTGAGAAGTCTTCATAAGGTGAACTGGGTACAGTAATTAAACCAGATTTCACTATTTCTGACTTGTAGTTTTTAAGAACAACTTACTTTGTTTTTTTATTGTGACTAAAATGCACATGATACAGTACCCCTAGTGATCAAATGAGCATACATCTCTCGAAAGTAATTCAAGTCAAAAGAGACTTAAACTGATTAGCTAATAGGTCTTCTTTTAGCCACAATCTATTCTTAGCAGATCGTGATTTCTAAGCATATCTAAATTATCTCTTTGCTCAGAGGCTCACAGCTCTGTATCAGGTGTCTATGTTCCTTACACACTTTCTAGACAGTTTGAAACCATTACAGAATCTTGTAAGAAAACTGATACATGAATATAAAAAACGATCTCCCTACATTCTTATCCAGTTTCCCCTGCCAAATCCACAATACATTTTCTCGATTGAAAACCATGGCAGAAATCTCATGGGATAAGTATCCACATCCAAGTTTTACTTGTCATGAGAAAGTTCATATCTCTCCTTGTGACAGCTGGGATTAGTGGGGATCCTGCCTTTCTGGCCAGTGTTTTCTTTAAAGATACGATATTGAGAAGTCTTCCTTCTCTGTGCAGGACACTAATCCTCAGATCCCTTACGGAGAGATGATGCAGTCTAGCCTGCACTTCAGCTTCACTACAAAACTCTGTAGAACTGGAAATAGATGTCATCCTCCAGGTTTTCCTGAATATTTGCATTCACTGTCACAGAGAGAGAACTTAAGATTTGCTGTATGCCCAGAAAAAAAAAAAAGTCTAGCTTTCCTTCCCTACCCCAAGTAATTCTCTGTACCCCTTATTTCAAATTCCAATTCCCTTAAAGTGCTCTTATATTAAATTATATAAGCAGTTACATTCCTCTCACCAACAAAAGAACTATTATTTTTACTAATATTTACAAAGCTAAATATATTCGAAGTCATCCCTTAAAAGTCTTAATTAAGTAAGATTTCATCCTTTCCAGAAATAGTTGTGATATATGCACAATATCGGAGGCAAAGATATCTCGTACTTAATAATTTTAAATTGAAGTACAATGATCTTTAGACTTTTCTTCAGTATCCCCATCCTTATGTTAATATGAAGTGCCTGCATATGTTAAAAAACAAAGTTACCAAGGAAACTATCTCTGAAGAGATTAGAGAAAATCAAGAAGGAAAGTGATGGTATCTGTACAGAAAAAGATGAAAAAAGGAATTAGGAAAATTCGTTGTACTGTTCTGTGTCCTTCAGTTTTTAAGATGTGGTCTTTAAAACCATATGCACAGAATATATTTTAGATAATCACTGGTTTAAGTTTTCCTTTAAGATATTGTTCTAGTCCAGTTATTTCATTGAAATAAGTATTTTTGTTATAAATTAAATATGCTCTTAAATGTGATGTTGCTCTGCACACTTTTAACACTCGCTTTTCTTTAATAGTTCTAGGACATCATTAAGAAGACTGAATGAAGTTGTGACGTGAACACTGGTATTCTTTTAGAAACATTCAGTAGTCTCCAACAATTAAGGGGAAATGCCAGATGCTAGGATATTTGTCAATACTCTGTGAATTCTCCAAGTGAAGATAAAAACTTCAGTATTTGAATATTCAGACTGAAAACTATGAAATCAGGAGAAACTGAGACTATTTGGTCCAAAAGGTACATCAAGATGCTCAAGCATTTAATAACACTCTACCACCCCTGGCAGAAGCACTAAGCTGGAAGAGAGCTTCTGTTGTGTGTGAGGAAAAATCGTCTGATTCTTTCGTTCCTACATCTATCATGAAAGGCAGGATAGACTTCTAACTCATGTTTCTAAAGTGAATATCTTCAGTATGTTTTATCCCCTCCAGACTCTCCTACCTAATTTATTGTGATACTAAATAAATCCTGACCACTGACTATTTCTAAACACAATTATTCTGAAATTACATTTTTAGAGTTACTAGTACAAGACAATGACTTACATGCCATAAGATTAAAAATTTTTGATACTTTATAATGCATAATTTCTTCAGTATTTGGAACATATGACAGTTTGCAAAAATGCAAATGATGATGTAAGTAAGGATTAGCAACCTTACACCTGGCCAACTTGGAAGTAAAAAAAAGCCTCTATGGTAAATTATGCCGACAGACGCTAAACTGCTTTCCCCCCTTACAATATAGAAAATAGTGCTCAAAATGTCTAGGTTAAAACTTTTAGCTTCTGAGCAGCTGTTTCCAGCCAATAAGAAGGAAAAAACACTTTTGCTCTGGAATATTCTTAATCTATTCAATTATGCAGAAAACTCTCAGCATCTCTTCAGCTATCCTACTTGTCTTCTTGTGGCAACAGGTTTCATCGTCAACTGTTTACTTATATGCACAGTGGCAGTGCTAAGAAAGTACATAAAGGCATTTAAGGTACCTCTAGCTTTTGAAGCAAAGCTGAGATAAATAATGGAGAGAATTTGCTCCAATTCCGTGCTGTGTACTTTCTAATAGGGAAAAATATCTTGCACCTTTCTTTACAAGAAGAAAAAAGAATAGCTATGTATGACAAATTGCTGGTGGGGCCAAGTCAAGCCACGAGGCAGCTTACCGTTAATCAGGCACAATTATCTCAAGAGAATTGAGTAATCAGTTCAATCTTTATTACAAAGTGACCCATGTGACATGAAAGTTAAACACAGGATTTGTTTATGAAGTCATTTTATGCTTTTCATAACAACGTACAAAGATTTACTGGCTACTTGAAACAAAACACCCCTCCTGGTCAAAGTTCCAAGGGGTATAATTCGCTCTTGCTCACAAATCTACAAGTCTGTTAAAATTAGAGGTATTCAAAGGGTAAAATAGTGAGCCTACATGATACACCGTAGAGCTACTGCTTTACTTCTGAGAAGGTACTGTGTCTTGTTTCCATCAAGGTAAATATGGAGCTTATTAAGATTAATAAATTTACAGAAACTTAATAATACAGGCACTCTAATTTTCTTCAGGATCAATAACATATTGTACAGTTTCAGGTCTGGTTCCTAAACATGTCATCCCGAATGTTCTCACTTTGATGGAGTTTCCTGCTTGATTCTTATCCTCTGTTGCCTCACTCTGCACCCACTTTTGCTTATCCAGTACTGACGTTATAATGTCCCTCACCCCATCTACCTCACTTTCTTCCTTTTCATCCTCTCTATCCTATAACTTCCTTTACTTGCAAGTACATATCACAGCATTTTAGCAGTTTTTCTTCTTTTACTTTCAAAAGTACACTACTGTCTTTACATCTGTACAGATATGTCTCATTTGAGAACAAACTTAAGATTTATAGGTAATGTTTAAGCAATATCTTACTGTAATGTCCATGCAAGCAGAGATCACAGTCAAAGGAAAAGAGTTTCTGAGATGCACCAGGTAAAGAAGAGTTATTTTTTCTTAAATACTGATTATTTTTTCTTAGCAAGGTGAAGCCTGAGAATTCACATTATTTGTCAATACAGGTCAAGTTTGATCAAAGTTATCCAGAACTATTATAGTTACTATGAAAAATAAAAACTGTGTAACATCTACATCTGCAGTCTTTGATGGGCAATAGCTATCATACTTTGTATTCATTGAGCAATAGAATTTAAATTCAGATACCTTTGTTTGAACAATGTTTGTCAACTACAAACATTGGAGACATTGCACTGGAATCTAATAATCTATCCTTCCTATTGTATTCCTCAGAATCAAAGAATGGCTTGATTGGAAGGGACCCACAAGGATCATCGAGTCCAACTCCTGTCCCTGCATAGGACAATCTCAACATTTACACCGTGTGTCTGAGTGCATTGTCCAAATACTTCTTGAATATTGTTACACTTGGTGCCATGAGTACTGCTCTGTTGAGCCTGTCCTCTCTTTTGTCCAGATCCCAGTGACTATCACCACAACTTATCACTGCTGATGAGCAGTTCCTTGCTGGAGGGAATCATACAACAACCTCTTTGCTTCCTCCACTAAGCTGAAGTAACTGTTAAAGTTGAAATGTTTACAATTCCTGAATGGTGGTAAATCATCCATAAGGATTATTTACCTCCAAGGCATGTAACAGCATCTTTGAAGAGCAATCTGTGCATTTGGGATGCACCTTAGATTATACCAAATAATATTTTCTTTCAAATAAATAACAGGAGAACGTCTTAGTATGGGGTTTTCATGACTCTTGAAATGTTTGTTATTTTAAACTGCAGAAGTTGATCATTATGATTTATTTTGAATATATTCAACATACAGGTTTAAGAGTAAAGTATAAGTAAATTCAGTAATTGCACTAACTGCTTTAAAATGTAAATGCAAAATGCCAGCTGCACAGAATTCTTCATATCTTACATTTGCTGTTCTTCAAAGAAAATTAAACCTAATCTTTGTAAGCTCCTCAGAACCTACAGTACAAATGACATTTTAAGATGCCAAAACAGTACTCTTTGCTATGCTGATGAAAGTTAGCATGAATACTATATAGTTCAGATGATCCAAAATTTACAAATTACACTAACATATATACAACCTTAACACAGAATGATATTTAAGAAAAACAGAAAATGTTTGATTTACTGTGAATTAAGGGGGATACAGTAGCTTCCCTAACTCAGAAATACTTGTTCTATTCCACTTACTCTTTTTTTCTTTTTTTCTTTTTGTTTCCTTCCTTTCCTTTTTTTTTTTTTTTTTATATGGAAGTTCCTTAGAGTACCATCTTTTCTAAATAGAAGATGCCATTGGTGATCTGTCAGCCTCAGGAGTAGATGGTGCTCAGGAGTCCCCTGGCTTTGAAATTCTGAGTGACAGGAGCTACTGTCATATATACTGTTCTTGGGATGGCAGCTATATACCTAACACTCAAGATCTGCTGTTATTGGCATGTATGCCAAGCATTTTGTTTCCAATACTGTGATCCCTTCTGCTGTAAACTAAAAAAGTCCTGAGAATATAAGGCAAAGTTAACATCTCTATAGAAGGATGATACAAAGTCTAGAAAATATTTAAATATTACTTGATCACTGGTGATGTCTAGAAGGGAGAACAGAGTTGTCAACTCAAAAGGGAAATCTAGCTCATCATGGGTAAGGTGGTTCCTTACTAATGCGTACATCTATAAACTTTTTTCCTAGGACAATAATATCCTATCTAAATTATGAACTTTATTTTTAAAACCTAAACCTAATTACATGTTTGGAAAGTATACAGAAATCACTAAATGGTTTACTTTGTCATTTGTATGAAGTATTTCTTGTTACTATGAATCACAGTTTTCTGTAAAAAGGCTTTCACATAGATATGTTGTTTGCAATCTACTTGAAAAGTCAGAATCTTCCTACTGTCAGATATTGCAGAGTACTATGAATTAGTTTCTCATGGTAGTCTTTAAAATGATTAGCAAAGATATTACTTGAAATCATGATGATTATTTTACATTATTTTACGTTATTGAAGTAGTAGACTTTCTATAACCTCACTTTCTATGAAGGCTGAAACATCCCATCACCTGAGCAAAACCACTTCTATGCTATTCAGACACAGTTTAAATATTTTTAATGTTATGTATGTTACAATACTAGAGGCTTACCAGACATTACATATATACATTATGGTGGATGTCAACCTTACAGTCTGTGGTTTGTCATTCATTTACTTGTTTAAACTTTTTGTGTATTATGACATATAAAAGACTGTTTCACACTTTGTCAATCTCATTTTCTTATAAATGAGCCGTACATGTTATAGTATTGTGCATTTTTCACATATTAGATTGTCATAATTTTTAGGTGAGTAAAATGTATTCCTTCCGTTCCTTCTGATATTTCCCTTACAGATTTTACTGTAATAAGAGGATACTCAAGATATATTTTCTGTCCACTGTCACCATTTTACTTACTTCAGAAGAGCTTCATATAAAAATCTGATTGAAAGCCACATATTGATCTCAAATTTTGTAATTGTTCTACATTGTTATGACACATTATGACAGATTTGAAAGTATGACGTTAACAAATGTTGATAGATTTTGTTTTATGTATCTACACAGTGATTAAACAGAAAAGAAATATTGTTTACAACACAGATAAAGCATTTTAGTGAGATGGATACTAAGGATTAGTGACCCGAAAGCTAAGTATTTGATGAAGAAAAGTTAAAAGTCAGGATTCTCAAAAGGGACAAAATATTTTTCAGTGTAGCTGACTAAAAGCTGTTCACATTAGTAGTACAGAATGTATCTGTCTATATCAAGATTACTGAATGTGTACTCGTATGGACGTTTCTCAGGGTGTGAGTGTATTTTACAAACTTCAAAAGCATAGGATATGTGTATAAACAATATTTATAATTTACATTTGTAGATTTTTACATTGTGACTGTATTAATTAAATGATCCAATCAGGTTGGATCTTTAGGTTGAAAAAGACATTTAATATCATCAAGTCCAACCATAAACCCAACACTGCCAAGTCCTCCACTAAAACATGTCTTTAAGTACCACATCTACATGTCTTTTAAATACCTACAAGGATGGTGACTCCACCGCTTCCCTGGGCAGACTGTACCAGTGCTTCAAAACCCTTTCAGTGAAGGAAGTTTTCCTAATATCCAATCTAAACCTCCCCTGGTACAACTTGAGGCAATTTCCTCTTGTTCTATCACTTGATCCTTGGGAGAAGAGGCTAAGACTCACCTCATTACAAACTTCTTTAGCGTAGTAGTAGCAAGCGATGAGGTCTCCCTTCAGACTCCTCCAGACTAAAAAGCCCCAGTCCCCTCAGCTGTTCCTCATAAGACTTGTGCTCCAGACACTTCGCTATGTTTGTTACTTTTCTTTGGGCACATGCTCCAGTGACTGAGTATCTTTTGTGTAGTGAATGGCCCAAAAGTGAACACAGTGCTCAAGGTGTGGCCTCACCAGTGCCGAGTACAGGTGGACAATCACCTCCCTAGTTCTGCTGGCCACAATATTTCTGATACAAGCCAGGGTGCTATCGGCCTTCTTGGCCACAGGGGCACACTGACAGCCTATATTCAGCAAGATACTGACCAACACCTCCAGGTCCTTTTCCACAAGGTATCTTTCCAGCTGTTCTTCTCCAAGCCTGTAGCATTGCACAGGGTTGTTGTGACTCAAGTGCAGGACCTGACACTTTGTTGAATTACATGCAATTGTAATCATCATTGATGAAGATACTAAATGGAGCTGGCCCCAGTAATGAGCTCTGCAGATCACCGCTTTTGATCAGAAGTCAACTGGATTTAACTCCGTTTACCACAACACTTTGGGCCTGGTCATCCAGACAGTTTTTCACCCAGCAAAAATTATGCCCATCCAAACCATGAATAGTCAGTTTCTCCAGGAAAATGCTAGGGGACGTGGTGTCCAAGGCTTTGCTAAAATCCAGGTAAACAGCATCCACAGCCTTTCCTTCATCCACTAAGTGGGTCATGTTGTCATAGAAGGAAACCAAGTTAGTCAGGCAGAACCTGCCTTTCCTAAATCCGTGCTGATTGGGCTTGATCATCTGATTGTCCTGTACATGCCATGTGATGGCACTCAAGATGATCTGCTCCATAACCTTTCTGGCACTGAAGTGAGGCTGAAAGACCTTTAGCTCCCTAGATCCTCCTTCCAGCCCTTCTTGTAGATGGGCATCACGTTTTCCAACTTCCAGTAAACTACTACCTCCCCGGTTAGGCAGGACTGCTGATAAATGACAGAAAGTGTCTAGGTGAGCATTTCTGCCATCTCATTCACCCTTGAATTGATCCCATCTGGCCCCATAGACTTGTGTTACTCTGAGTAGTGTTGCAAGTTGCTAACCATTTCCCATATACACATTTTTATTCTGAGATAGAAACTTAGAAAGTAACAAATTATGTATAACTTCCTTATGAAAGGTTAATTTTTGTTTATCTTTTCCTTGTTATGACATGTATGCTCTTAGGCTATTAAACAAGAAAGATATATAGGAAAATCTGTGGGAATTCTGAGTGCAAAGAAATCAGAGCAAAAAACACACTTCAGAGCTGGAGGCTAGCATAGTGCTTTTGCTTGCAGGTAAGCAGGTTGCACCTAAATGAAAGCAGATGCAGACCAGGCTTGCATTAACACTTCTATGTGTTCTTTATCAGATTACTGGGAAGAATACTTTTGAAAGAGGTCTGGAAAGTTAGCAAGCTCAAACTTCTAGCAGTTATAGATATAGTACAAAACTGGATGAGGGTTCAATGCATTCAATTTGCATGCAATTCCATGCTAACCTACATAGCTAGCATCTAAATGATGTTAAAAGTATTTCCTTCCTTGATATAGAGGATATAACAAGACACATTTAAAATAAGCATATGATTACAGCTTTTGAGAACAGGGAAACCAAAATGGGCTGAATAATTATATGTCTGGCAGAACTGATAAAAGACAAGCTTTAAAGGAATCACGAGAGTGATAGCAGATAAGTGAATGTAACAGACACAAATCAATATGATAAAATGGAATTAGAAGGTGAAGGTGTCATGTAATTTCAACATTTTTTAGAAAACTCAGCATACATTGTTTCATATAATTGAATAGAACTTGATTAAGGAGAAAGACAGAGAAGTATTAGATTATTATGGAAAATATTGTCTAAAAACCAATGGAAGTTCTGAATTTTCCTTCCTCCTAGGAGTCTTTAATTAATAACAATGGAATGTAAGCAAGTGAGAAATCAAAACTGGCAGAGCAAAATTTTAAACAAAATAATACTAAATGTGAGGAGCTTTGTAGTATGTGCTAATATGACTATTATTAATTGTATTTTCAAATCCCACTTCATATGTTAGGCAGTCTTAAAGGAAATAATAATAAACACAAATAGTTTAAGCATTTGTGGTAGGTGGCAACATAGAAAGATGAATATCCACTCCAGTAAAGTATTTGTTTAATGTGTGTTACTCTCCATAAGTAATAGA
This sequence comes from Tapera naevia, assembly GCA_033556795.1. Taxonomy (NCBI): domain Eukaryota; kingdom Metazoa; phylum Chordata; class Aves; order Cuculiformes; family Neomorphidae; genus Tapera; species Tapera naevia. The sequence continues at coordinate 10,079,982 of JAUMJJ010000079.1, read as the reverse complement.
AGTAGAGTCAATTAGCTGCTGTGTAATAGTTCTGTTTCTCTGAGATGGGTTGTTAACATTGATAACTGGTTCTACTAGTTTTGGTCTCTCGGATGTCTTTGTGACATAATCCACACACAACACAAATAGAAAATTAAGCCTGCCCAATATTCAGTTCCTTTGCCAAAACCAAAAGTACAGAGAAGTAGAATACTGTATATGGAGAAAAAGATTACCTCCTATCCCAGAACAGATGTCTAAAGCAGGCCATTCTCTTCATTAACTACAGAGTGATACATCTTACACAAATTAATGGGTAGATACAGGTAAGATGAATCCCAGGCTTGGTGACTGGTTAGAAACTTGCACAGGTCCAGATATTTGGAGTCTTATAAAATAATGTCTGTTAAGACGATTCTCTCCTGACAGTAACAGGGTATCACAGAATCACAGAACAACTGAAGCTGGAAGGCATCACTGGAAATCATCTAATCCAACCCCACCTGCTCATAGCAGGGTCAGCTAGAACATGTTGCTCAGGACATTGTCCAGTTCAGTTCCGAATATCTCAAAGGATGAAAATTCCACCATCTCTCTGGGCAACCTGTTCCAATGCTTGACTGCCCTAGCAGTATAAAAAAGACAAAAGGCTCCAGATACGATCTCACCGGTGCTTTACAAAGGGGAAGAAACAACTACTTTGACATGATCTCAAAACTTTCCATTATGTAACCCAGAATGCTATTTGGCTGAATGCAGGTCTTTGAGCCTGGCAATTCAGCCAGTTTTCAGTCCATCTCACTGTCCATGCATCTAGTCCGCACTTTTCCAGTTTGTTTGTGAGAACACTGCAGTAGTGTTGAAAGCCTCACTGAGACAGACATCATCCTCTGATTTTCTCTCATCCACTAAGCCAGACATCTTATCAGGGAAGCGCTATCAGCTTGCTAAAGCACTATTTCCCCTTCATAGCTCCATGCCAACTATTCCTTATAACCCTCTTGTTCCTCCTTCCTGTGCTGCTGTTCCATCAGCTTCCCAGTAATTGAAGTGAGGTTGACTGGCCTGTAGTTCCTTGGATCTTCCTTCCTGCCTTTCCTGAAGATAGGAATGAAATATGCTTTCTTCCAGTCACCAGAAAACTCTCCTGAGAACTTCTGATCACCATATCACCATGACGTTTTAAAGGTTATCAGGATTTGCCTCACAATGAGTTCAGGCAGATCCCTCAGCATTTGTGGGAGGATCATTCAATCAGATCCAACAGACCTGTGTATGCCTGTTTTTAGCAAATCTTCCCTCACTTCATCCTTTTAAAGGGCCAGACCTCCTTGCTCCAGAAATTCTCACTTGTCTCAGGGATTCCCAAAGGCCAGTCTTGGTTTTAAAGAATAAGTCAAAGAAGACATTGAGTACTTTCGCGTTTTCTGTGTCCTTTGTTATTAGATTTCCTGTTTCATTTAGCAGAGGGCCTGCATTTTCCCTAGTCTTTCTTTTGCTGCTAGATAGACTGTTTGGAAGCCGTTACAACAGAATTGGTCTGTAAATATGCAGACGGAATTTCCCCAAACAGCCCTGCATTTTAAAAATGGGATCGTTTTTCAAGCTGGTAGTAGAATACATTTGAGTTTCACAGTCTAGACCAGAGGCATCAAGTGAACAAATCATTACATCTCCATAGATCTTTGAATATCTGTGGAATCTACCTCTAAAGAATTTTTTTACTACCTTCATCTTGAAGAGCTTTCAAAACTCAGATGGAAGCTCTTCTAACTCTTATAATTATGATCAAAAGAATATTCAAACATCAACAGGAGCATGGCCATATTATGGATAGAGATATTAAGCATACATACAGAACTTTGCAGAGTCGTTAACAGACATTTATATGTGACGAAGAACTTAGATCATTCTCTTTGGTCCCATAAAAACTTTTCTATAAACATGTAGTTTTCTCAGCCTAAATGTATTTACAAAACATTATTTGCCACAAGCAATGGTATGGTAGTTAAAATGAATACCTGGAGATCATAGTGAAGAATATATTTTTCTGCCAAACAGATTCCAGCTCTCATAGCTCTTTTCTAGAGGCCCATGCTACTTTGAGCTCTCATAGAACTTACTGTAACGCATGAACTCCTTGTCAGATGAGAAAAGCAAGATTCAAACATATGAAAAGTATGTAGTACCCATCTTCCCCAGAGTGTAAATGATCAACAATGGATCATCAGTCTTTTTTCCCCAAGTTTTACTTAATAAATATGCTAAGTCCAATAAGTACATAAGTGTACAGCGGGTTAAACAACTTGACATGTTTCTTGTACTATGGATAACCCAATGTATTAAGAAACCATTTCTCATTTGGCTTTATAAGAGCCCTATTTCTTCCATAAAACAAGGCATAGTTTTGCTCATGCACCATCACAATGGCAAATATTCCTCCTGGGGATACACTGTTCTTCCTCATGTGTTCTTTCCACTATAAAAAAATTTCCAGCCACGGAAAATAAAATATTGAAAGATATTGCTTGCTAGATTTCTTTCTGTGTGTATCATAACTTACGTGTGTTCATGTGTTTTGAACGTATAGATACTAGAATCATGGTAGAAATACCTGTTTCCTTTAACTTCCAAGAAATGTTCCACTCGAGGAGTGAGCTCCAAGGCCCTTTTCTGCCTTCTAAGACAGTTTATTTTAAGAGGAAGGACTAAGAGATAAATGTCTCTAAAGCTTTCATAGGAAGGTGAATGAAAGAATGTTTCAACTACTCTTTTTGGCATATTTGGGCCTTCCACTTTTAAAGAGTAAACAGGTGGCAGTCAGCTAAACTGCAGTATGCAACATTATGATCTTGGTGTCTTTTAGGTGTCTTGATATTGCATAAGCCAATAAGTAGGATTGATTGGAACCCAAAGAGCTTAATTGGGGACAAAAAAGTCATAGGCATTGAAAGAAACATTTAGAGAGTGTATGGCATAATTCATATAAATATACTTCAAACTGAGGGTATAAAAGAGTAAGAAAAAAAAAAAGAAATTAACAGATCTGTAAAACCTAAAGAAATTTTTCCTTTGTTAGTTCTAAGGGAACCTTGTTAAGCCAGTAGTTATCCACTAGATGTGGAGCTTGAGATTTATTCCCATATTGATTCATATCTTGATCAGCTAGGAATCCACAGTGGTGTATTCAGAAAATTTGACCTCATGAGGGCAGACACAGTATCAAGAAGCACTTCTGGCAGAAAGACTTTGATCTGTGTGTTTTTGTATACATACAGGAATGAAATCTACATGGACAAGCATTCAAACAAAACCAAAACCAACTATTATTCCATACCAAAAAGACACTCAACCAAGTTTTACTGTCTCTTGGCATCTTTGTATATGTCTTTTATAGTCTAGAATCTTTTCTGATTTTTCTGTGCAATTTAAATCAACGGAATAAAACATTTTTTTTATATAGAAACATTCAAGCAAAGAATGAAAATCAATAAAAACCTCTCCTCGTCTTGATGGGTATTCATTTTTTTTAGAAAGTATTTTTATAAAAGTAAAATGCAGAATAAAAGTATAGTCCAAACCACCCAATATTCCCTAATATTTAATTCCAGAATTCATAGGATTTTATGTGTTCCTTTAATTCCCTGACCTTATTTTTGGAAGAGTTGTAATGTTCTTGCAAAACTACTGTTTTAAAAAAAGCATGTAGCTATCATCTGTCTCATTTTGGAGTGAGAAGTGGCAAGTTATATATAAAAATGATTCTCTCAAGAGACAAAAATACATTTGCTCTATATGAATTTTACATTAAAAATCTTAGTAATCATACTTGTGTACAGTAAACGTACAGATACCACTTGAATTTATGACAAAAGCTAAACCCAAAAACCTAAAAATCTTACTGTAATGAAGTGAAACTGTTCAGTTGCTGATTGCCTACCGGAATTATAACAGCCTCCAGCCTGCTTCTGTATTGATCTAGTAGTCTATGTGGCAGAAGATGAGGAATAACCATCTATGTCAGATACAGCAGCAGGTGCCTCATCCATTGAACAGGCTGCTGCCTGATTGCAATAAATCTCTTTCAAGCACCTGACAAACTTGACAGACACTTTTATCTTTGTATAAAAATGCCCCACCACCTCAAAAAGTTATCTGAACAGAAATGATAAACTCAGCAGATATCATCAGCTGATAAAGGTCAGAAACTGAATCTACTGTAGATATGTTGTGAAGCCTAGGCAAGACAGTGTTTAGATTCATGAAGAGTTCCCTATGATGCACAGTAGTAACGTCTGCTCATCTCTTATGTTTCAGTACAATTTTGCTAATTCTCTTGTAAGGCAGATCTTTTATATACATATGTAATATAGGTATATAAAGGCAATGTTTTGCCACTAATATTTTACAAATTCCTGTTTGCGCTGATGAGGCTTGTGCAGGTAAAACCAAGTAAGATAACTCATCACTGGAAGTTATGAATAATGACAACTTTTCAGAGTATCCACCAGTAAATCTATACCTGATTTTTTTTGTGAGAGGAAGATATACACCAAGAGTGCTTGACCGGATTGCTTTCAAAAATATTTTAAAAGTCTCACCTGAATGTGTTTTGAACTCGGAACTACTATTTACAATGTGGGCTAAAAGTAGTTCTTGAGATAAACTGCTCAGCTAAACATCTAAGAAAATACCTTGACTCAATGAATGATAGATCTCCATAACTGGCTCATTCGGTTTTGTCTCCAGTAATTGTTGATTTTCCTCTATTGTCAGCTGCTCAACAGTAGTTAATAATTTTATCAAGTCTATATTTGTCTCTTTGAAAAGTCATAACTAATGAAAATTATGGTTATAAAGAAATGGTCTTTGAGGGAAAAATAGTTAGACCACATGAATCAAAACATGGAAAATTAATATCTAATTCTGTGAAGGAAAAGGCAGAATAGACAGTTCTATCAAACAGAGATGTGTGTGTATTTCCAATAGTGAGATGCAAGGCTGACAGTTCTGCGAACTCCACTGATGATGTTATTTTGCTAGATGAAGAAAATAAATATCTAGAAATATTAGATGTAGCTCCCTTTAGCGTGTAGCAGCTGATTAATATCACTGAGTTCATCCACAACATTTCATAAAATGGGGACTGCTTGCTATGCAGAACTTGGTCTGAGAATTCATCAGTTTTATTCGAGTCATAGATCATGTTATACATATCTGGCTTAATGCACTTAAAGAATAAGCAGAGTATGATTTTGATATTTGTGAGTCTTTGGCTGAAGGATGAAGCAGTAATAGTCAGACATTCACTAAGAAAAGATATTCGCATTTGAGTTTCATGACTAACTAACAAACTAAGGAAAGATACCTGTTTTTAAATATATACCTTAGTAGAGGAATAAGAAATTATTGAAGAACTTAATAATCTCCACTGTTCTTTTGACGCTGAAAAAAACATCTGACAATTCTTCAGGACCCTTTTGAAGCAACCTGGAGAGGACCGAAGCTGCACTTCGAGGATCAGTTATAAACTGTAAGCCACGGGAGAGTAATGACTTGCTATTTCAGCCTCTGGTATGTAACTAATAACTGAACTCATGTCTGTGGCAGATAAAGCAGCAGTCTGGTGCTGCTCTAATGATGAAACTCGTGTAGGGAAAACAGAAATTGTCGTTAAGAAACTAGTGATAAACGAGATTGTATTGTAATTATGCTGGGGAAGAGGTATTGACCTTAAATCTATGGAAGCATCAGTAGCCACATATGGTACAAGTATGATATTAGACTTCATTTTTACTGAGACCTGAACAGCAGAGCTAAGAAAGTGTGAATACAGAACAGCTGTTGAGGTTGTTATGCTGAATACTGTTGAAGAATCTCTAGAGTCAATTAGTCCTCCTATTCCATAGCTCAATTTAGCCAAATTAGTGGTTAGAAGTAGCCCAAAGCTGAACATACCTGTTTTTTTCAAACCTTTAAGGATAAAAATGTAGAAAAAATCAAAGCAAACCAGAACAAACAAAATCCCAAACACATAAGATGAAAGAAAAAAATTAATAACTTCGGCCCTGAATTGAATCTGAAAAAATTACATGGCCACCAAAACCTCATTCAGTCTTACTAAAGAATTATATAGCAGAAACATACCACTCCGTAAATCATTTTCCTAAAATAAGTGTACAAGTGGTCTTAGTAACCTCAAGACCTGAGTAAATACAAACCTTCCCATTACTCATATTCTAAATGGGGACCAGCATCAGAACAAGTAGCACTGCTCAGAACGGAAGTATTAAATAGTCAACCTGTTATTGTGAATCAATATAAAATGAATCAATTACAAGTGTTATCCATTGAGAACATCAGTAACCTAGCTGACATGATACTTTGGAAGATACACAGATATAACTCCATTTACTAACTGTGTTTCACTCAGCGTCGCTACTTCCATCAAGAACGAGTATTATCTATTCAGAATGTAAAAGAAAAATCTTTGGTATATCCCCAAAAGACTAGTCTGTACAGAAACCAAATGTTCAGTAAAACTCATTTACTCCAAAAAAAAAACCAAGACTCCTGGCTTACTTTTTTAAAAAGAAGTAATTACTTTGAAAAGATACATAAGCAAAAAATTCTGAAACTAACTGTAAAGAGGGAATTTTATACACATACTCTGTATAATAATAGATTTAGTAAATGAACAGACCACAAAGAAAGAATAATCTTTGAAATAAAGTGTTGTACTTCCGTTAGTGTTGATTTTTCTTAAATTTTTAAAAAATGACAAGATGGGAAAAAATTTGTGTTCCCAAGAACATCAGTATAAATGGTTAGAATAGCAGAGCTGTTGAGACGCTTGTTGTAGATTTTTTTAGTGAAAAAACATCCAGATGCACAGAAAAGGAAGCACTCAGAAAATGTGACCTAGGAAAAAGAAGTCCCCGTAGGGTAAGGTAAATGATATTTATACTGCTTATTAGCTAAGGAAGAAGGGAGACTGGCATTCAGGTCGCAGACTACTAAAAAATATGAGGTATATGAAATTGTACACTCTAGAAAAGCAGACTGAAAACCAAGGTAAGAGAAAGTGGATTTTTCCTTACTGGATGTGCAAAATGCTGGGGAAAACCCTAATTTCCAGTAATTTTCCAATTACGTATAAATGCAATTAAGAAAGAATGAAAGATTAAAACAAAAGAAACAGAGGTAATCCAAGAAGTAGAAAACAACATTAAAGAGAAGAAAATCAATACATTTTGAATTTTCTTACTATTTAAAAACAACTAACAGTGAAAGAAGTGGCATATATGCATTACTGCAAGCTTTTTCTACTTACCTTGGTGCACCTCTCCTCTATGAAAATCAGGAGAAGCATGTTCAGACCAATGTTCCATAGACACAGCCAGGGCTGATGGAAGGTCATTGTCTAAAATCTGAGTGGGAAACAATTCAGCCACTTCAGTGACAGTTTTCTTGCTTTGGGGGATAGTAGGTAAACAGGTGATACTGTTTATTCCATCAACGCAGAGAAACCCAGTGGAGCAGGATTGTATAAGGCAATCATTGTAATTAAGCTCACAGCTTCGTCCCTGAAAGAGAATTTTTAAAAAGACACTTTGAAGGCAATTTACATTTCATAGTCGTGTTAGTTCAGATTATTCATTTCTTTTTATTGTAAAATATTGTTTGCTTATATAAGCTGTTCACACTTTTTAAAGCAAATCTAAACATGTGGAAAATGTTGTTAAATTAATTTAATAGTATGGTTGTATATTTTAAATTTTAAATAAATGATATTTTGACCCTTAGTATTACAAATTATCAATAAAAATAATTTCTCAACAGATTTCTAATTGCAAAGTATCAAAAATAATAATCACCAATTTAAAAAAGAGCGTTAAAATAATGATTTTCAGTTAGCATGTTGTTCTACAGAAAACTTGGTAGAGTGGATTTAGCTGTCTAAAAAAGTACAGTTTGTTCTGATTGTCAAGGTAATGTTCTTACATTTTGTAGATTGACAGTCAGTATTTGTTGCCTTTTGTTACTAAATCTTCACACAGTACCTTGTTAATATATTAAGTTTACAGATAAGTCATAAAAATGAATAAAAGGCAGTGGCAGTCTCAAGTTTCACCTAGCATACACTTCTTATTTGTTACCAAGACTAAAAATTCATGGAAAGCCTGAAATATACTTCTGAGTAATAAATTTAAAATATTCATATTCAGTGGTCTGTAAAAAAGACAAGAAATAATGTATTTCTTTTACAGCAATAATTATGTGAATTAAATGTTTTCTTGAAGTGTGAAATAAATATATGCTGAAGGCAGACCTCGGTTCATTTTATTTTCTCTTCTGTTTCACTGAACTAATGGGCTATGTGAAAAGATACAGCTATTTTAGCTAACCTAGAATGTTCCTACACATTTAAAATATGCACAGTGTCATCCCTGACAAGGGATCATGATATCATATCAGTTTCATCTTGTTATAATTTCCAGCTGAAGTTTCTTCTGCAACTGGTGCACAAAATCAAAGTAAATTTTCTAGTGCCCAATAAGCATGTGTTCATTGCGCACTTTCCCCCAGAGAAGATGCTTAAATAGTCTGTCTCCCTTGTCTACCTGGCTGGCCATTTACATAGAACTTGAAGCAACTTACATTTTATGAGATCTCTGTTAACTCTATTAAATTTATTTATGATATTAGGAAACAATAGGAACTGCAAGAGAGAAAGAGGCAGAAATGCAGACACAGAAGCTGAAATTACTTTTCTTATGAGTGGTTTAAATCATTCATTGTTTAAAATGGAAGAGATTAAACTGAGGGTTTTTTAATGATTTAGGCACATCCATGCTTGTTTCCATCAAGTTCTTAATTTGTTTTGGCAAGCAGATGAGCTTTCTGGTAGATTCATGTAATCCTATAAAATCACTCACTCCGTCAGCATTCCAAAGCAGGTCAGTTTATATGTCTGATTTCCATAAAACTGTAAAAAAGCATCTCTTCCTTGCTCTCTTCCAATCCCACACATAGCACAAGTGATAAATTTGAATAGGATTTTTGTGTAATAATCTTTCTTAATCCTATAAAACTTATGCATCAGAAATTCTGACTTCCCCTGTGCATTTTTATTACAGCTACATGTAATAGTGAAGAGCATTTGATTATGATTTTATGACTCATAGAAACAAAGCAGATGTGGATAACCTCCATTGTGCATGAAGGGTACATTAAATAGTCATAGATAAATTTGATAGCCTTGAATCACAGAATCATAGAATCATCTGGTTGGAAAAAAAGACCTCTGAAATCATCAAGTCCATCAATACCTGTCCCCTTACTAAACCATTTCCCTAAGAAACTCATCTACCCACGTTTTAAACACCTCCAGGGATGGTGACTCAACTGCCTCCCTGGGCAGCCTGTTCCAGTGCCTGACCACCCTTTCAGTGAAGAAATTTTTCCTAATATCTAGTCTGAACCTCCCCTGGCTCAGCTTACAGCCTCTCACCCTTATCATCTGTTACGTGAGAGATCAGCATTCACCTCGCTACAACCTCCTTTCAGGTAGTTGTAGACGGTGATGAGGTCTCCCCTCAGCCTCCTCTTTTCTAAGCTAAACAACCCCAGTTCCCTCAGCTGCTCCTCATAGGACTGGTTCTCCAGCCCCTTCACCAGCCTTGTTGCTCTTCTCTGGACGCGCACCAACACCTCAATGTTCTTTCTGTAATGAGGGGCCCAGAACTGAACTTGAGGTATCTGCAAATGCTTTAACAATTTTCATGCAGGCAGATGGGTCAGATTTTTATTTAAAAGTAAGGATGTGTCTATAGATGTTTCTATTTCAAAAGTAAACATTATTTCCATATACTACTGACTATGCTTTTCTTATCAAAATTTGTGAGAAAATTCATGATCTGTAGTTTATGTTCCATCCTTCAGATAGGATTATATATAGACTACAGAAGATTTACTTAACACACACCATAGCTGGAGTTCCTTGGATATTTTATCCCTAGGAGTTTTACTCTTTCCACCCCATACATACTGCTATAAACTGGAACCCATCAGAGACCTACCAAATACACCTGAAGATGTTTAGAACCTAACTAGCACCTTATTTTTCATACTGAAGATAAGCGTGTTAAACATTTTTCTGAGCTTTTTTTCCCACAATTTCTTTCTCCTCTGTGAGAATAGAGGAATCTGAGGAACTAAAGGTAGTGCAGTGAATAAAAGAATGAAAGCAGACAATGCATTTTAAATTTTAGTTACCCCAAAGATTTGTACTTTTTCTTCTGTAAAGGCTTGTTCTGCAACATACAGTAGAGTTAACGCCCAAACTATGTACTAATAGAAAAGCTGCCCCGGGGGTCAAATATCTATCTAGCTCCATCATCAGTAAGCTGTTAATGAATACTTGGGGAAGAAAACAAGAAAAGTTTGCATCTGGTAATTCACCAAATATACTATTCTAGGTTCTGACAATGAGTAATTCAAAGAATTCCTAAGCCAGCGTAAGATTCAGAAGAGTAATTTGAATAAGAATTAACCTATCCTCCTTTTAATCCCTTTTTGGACTTAATTGTACTTTTGATCTCAGTATCATGCAACACTGACTTGTAACAATGAATTTTGCACTGAGTGAAGAGATAATTTCTTTGTGCGGATTTTAAGCTTCCTCTCTGATGGTTTTATTTGGCATTCAGAAGATTGTTTTGTGAAAAATAAGTACTAAAAAAATACTGTAATTGAGCTTCTCCATTACAGTTCATGCAGTGTAAGTATAAATAATGAACAAAATGAGATTATTTTAACGAGAGGGTCTGATTGTTTTCCATATAAAAAGACTGTGTCCCTAAACTGATATATCTTTCATCGTCACCTGACTTTGTTTTGAATGTCAGTCTGCTTTTGAAGACAAAAAGAATGAAGTTGTCATGGACTGTAGGGAAGTATCAAAGGTACCCATTGTATTCTATAAAAAATACCCTACGAGCAAATATTGTATTCATTCTTATGGGCTAGTCTCTTCCTTCTTAGGATGTTCTGTCAGTAAATTTGATCAATTTATATAGATTATTAAAATGCAATCGCTTATGATAAATTACAAATTTTGCAAAATGGAGAACAAATAGTCACTGCAACTGTGAGAAATTCCTGGTGAGTGGAGAGAAGCGTGTATCACTCCTGCCTTCAAGAAAGGTAAGAAGGAAGATCCAGGGAACTATAGACCAGCCAGCCTCACCTCAGATACTGGGAAGCTGATGAATTGATGACATCTGGAAAACATTTTGAGGCACAGGAAGGACAAGAGGGTGATTAGGAGCAGTTGGCATAGAGGTATGAAGCGTAAATAGTGCTTTACCAAGCCGGTAGTGCTCCCTGATGAGATGACTGGCTTAGTGAATGAGAGGAGAGCAGCCGATGTTGTCTCTTAACTTTAGTGAGGCTTTCAGCACTTTCTGAAATGGCTGAAATACCAGGCTCAAAGGGCTATGTTGAGTGATCAGCAGCATGGAGTCCTGCTGGAAGCCAATCATTAATGATGTTCCTCAAGGGTTCATACTACATCTGGCATGGTTAAGCTCTCCACTAAAGAATGATAGGACAGAGTGCATGCTTGGCAAGTTTTCTCATGATACAAAATTGGGAGGAGCTGTTGATATGCCAGGTGTGTTTGCTGTCACTTATATTGACCTCAGAAGACTAGAGAACTGTGCTGACAGGATCCTCTGAGAATTCAATAAATGGAAATGCGAAGTCTTGTATCTGGGCTGGAACGACAACTTGTACCAGTACCTGCTTGGGGCCTACATAATAGGAAGCATCTTTGCAGAGTTGAACCTAGGGATCTTGGTGAATGATAAATTTCACAAGCCAGCAATGTGCACTTGTAGAAAAGATGGATACAAAATTTTGAAGGTATTATTGTCAAGTCCCTTATCATTTTTTGCAATCCATCACTGTAACTTCTTCCTTCACACTGGCAGGTTTAGTTCCCTGTGCTCAAGGTCAGCTCTGATATGATATCACTGTGCAACCTTGGATCAGCCTGAGGTGAAAAGAGCTAAGCTGTGAGAAAGATGTGTGCGATAGCTTACCTGGAGCTTTCATACCTGAACTCAGAAGCTCCTTTGTATCTCAGACTCTTGCCCCTGGTTCTTGATTTAGCTTAAAATAAAGCTAAAGCCTTCTGCAATAAGTCCAGTGTGTTATTGATCCTGACCATGCCTTGCTGCCTTGGCTTCTTCGCTTAACCTTAGACCTGCTTTGTGATCATGGACTTGCCTGACAGTACCTGGCTTCCTGAAAAAAACATTTGCATGGTTACCACCACCACTGCTTTTGTTTTGCTATCCTTGTTTGGATACAACGGGACTCCACTACTTGCCTGCAAGATCATTGCCCCAGCCTACCTTGCTGCTATACTTGGCTCTCGGCCTGACTTCCCTTCCAGGGCAGCCCACTTGGCCCTTGTGCTCCTTGATATATGCTAGTATGTCCTGGGGATCTCCTTGAGAGAATGGGCATGGGAGAGAGATTAGTATGGTGCCTGAGAAGAACTGAAGACAGAAGGATTTTTCACTTTTTATTATAGAAAAACTTTTTTTTTTTTCATTTTATTACTTTGTTAATTTTCCTTCATTGACAATAAGTAAGAATCTTCTGCTATAGAAAGAAGCTCTGAAAAAGGCTAATATCTGAAAAGTCACTAATTTCTTACTTGATGTGGTTGCAGAGATTCTATGAAGCTGAATTTGATTCTTACTTGCAATAATCTGTTCCTTCTATTTTACAGATGTAAGTGCACAAAATAAAGGGAACATAGACATTAAAATAGGTATCACTGCCGTAATTATAAGGCAAGGTATTCATATAATAATTTCAAGCTTGCAATTGTAGGCATAAGAACTACTGGAGTAAGAAAAAATATTAAAAAATATTAAAAAAAATATGTACTCATTTCTCTCCTTGCTACTAATCCCAAACTATTAAATGATACTATTAAGTGTGATGAGGTAAAACACAGGCTCAAATTTTAAGTACCAAAATTCAACTACAGAAACCACTGACATAAAAATGTGGCAGCATGGAAATTTCAACCTTAAATAAATGTGCTGGCATTTAGCCACCCTCAAAGGATTCTTTTGGTATGTTAAACAGAGAGAATAAAACAGAGCACCAAAACCCATAGGGTCAATCATTCAAAGGAATTGTTTTATTTAGTTTCAGGGAACTTATTTTCAAAATACCTACCTGCGTGCAGTAGTTTCAAGTTTGCAGATGACACTAAGCTAGGCAGAAGTGTTGATCTGCTTGAAGTTAGAAAGGCTCTGCAGAGCGACCTGGACAGGCTGGATTGATGGGCCAAGGTCAATTGTATGAGGTTTAATAAGGCCAAGACCCAGGTCCTACACTTCGGTCACAACAACCTGATGCAACTCTACAGACTTGTGGGTTAACAGTTGGAAAGCTGCCTGGTGGAAAAGGACCTGGGGGGTTTTGGTCAAGAGCCAGCTGAATAGCATCCTAACTTGTATCAAAAATATTGTGGCTAGCAGAACCAGGCTGTACTTGGCACTGGTGAGGCCACATTTCAAATACTGTGTTCAGTTTTGGGCCCCTTGCTACAAGAAAGTCATTGAGGTTCTGGAGCATGTGCAAAGAAGGGCAACAAGGCTGATGAAGGGGCTGGAGAGCAAGCCTTGTGAGGCGTGGCTGAGGGAATTGGGTTGTTTAGAGTGGAGAAGAGGAGGCTCTCTAGTTAATGAATTGCTCTCTAGAACTACCTGAAAGGAGGCTGTAGTGAGGTGAGTATTGGTCTCTTCTCCCAAGTAATAAGTGATACAACAATTTGAGCCAGTGGAGGTTTAGGAAGAAAATATTTACTGGAAGAGTGGTGAAGCATTGGGACAGGCTGCCCAGGGAAGTAGTGGAGCCACTATCCATGGAGGTATTAAAAAACGTGTAGAAATGGCACTTTGGAACATGATTTAGTAGGCACAGTGGTGTTGAGCTAACAGTTGGACTTGATGACCTTAGAGGTCTTTTTCAGCCTTAATGATTCTATGATTCTGTAAGTACAAGTTATCTTAGTATGTAAAAATATGATTTAGTATGTAAAAAAATATTAAGTAGTGCTTAAAAACGTGCATGTGTTCTGAAAACTGACAAAGCCATTATATACACTTGCACTTTTCCACTTTTTGTGGATGTTATATTTCTCTGGAATATTAGAGCTCTTGTTAATAAAACAAACAAATTCAACAAAGAACAGTTACTAAACCTATTAATGTATTTTCAGAAAGGCCAGATTTTATCTTAGTGACGTTTAAAAGGATAGAGATTACGTATACTATTTTCTGTGCAGCACTGAATAGTCAGGTTAAGGGAAAGAGAAGAAGGAATGTCAGATTCTCACCACAAATCCTGGCTTACAAAAACAGGAATAACCGAAGCTAGGGTCCTTCTGAACACAAATACCATGTATGCAGGGATTGGATATGCACTCATCAACATCCAGCTCACAATGTAGGCCTTCCCATCCTGTCAGGAAAAAAAAAAAAAAAACACAATAAAAATTTCAAATATAAACCCCATTAAAATAAATAAATAAAAAAAAGAAATAGGTAACTGTAACCAGCCCTCACATATATATAAATATAAAGTATAGGATGAGTATGAACCGTTATGGGCTGCAGTTTCTCAGAGTAGAAGAAAAATACATAGTTCAACAATAAACAAACACAATCCAAACTATATGGACTTCACAGTTATGCTTTAATGAACTTTTGTTAATGAAGTCAATATTTGCTGAATTCTATTTCTGTAAACGTATAAGTAAGCAAACAAAAGTAAAACTTGATTATGTTATTTCACTGCTGAATGACTGATTTGATGAGTTGTTCTTTGTTTGTAGAATTATCTGTATTGTTTTCTTTCTTAGGGTGAAGAATTAGAAAGGGTAAAACATTCCCTGAAACGTTATCTCTTTGTGGAACTGCTTAGTGCAACCAAAGCTATATTTTTTCTAAAATTGAAACTCAAAAGCATGGAATTGCCTAGCTTAACTTTTAACCTTCTATCTCATTCATTAAATTTGTACATTATTGCCACGCTGGGGAAGGAAAACTGGAGATTTAAATAGATGAAAAAAAGTTATAGTCACACAAAATAAAATAAAGAGAAAAAATCTAAAAGATAAAATAAAATCTGTTGTACCAGATCAATGAGGACAATTTGTGAGAAAATACAGGTTTGTGTTTGAATACTGTCAGAATACCATCTTGTTATACCTCAATAGTCAGATTACTGCCATTTTTTTCATGCAAATTTTTTATTAAGATCTCCTTTACAACTAAATGCATCCATAAATTAGAGGCTGAAAATTAATCCTGAAGCTGGTTTTTAGAACACGTAATTTGAGCCTGTCTTGAACTTGCTCCTTGGACTTGCTAATCTGAATGTGAACAAGTCTATTTACTTGGTAAATTTAGACCCTGAATCTTGCAAACTGACTAGCTGTTGAAGAACACCAGATCTTGGGCCATGATACTCCCACCATTCATTACAGATTTGTTATTTTTCCAAAACAGCAACACCCCACCAAACAAATTAATAAAACCCCACAGTACCTCAAAACCCCTCAACAATCCTGAGCTGATACAAACCTAGTTGTCCCTGTCCTGCATTTGTCTCCAAGCACGCATCAAATGGACCCACCAGTTAATATCCCACTCCTGCTTTAGCTGCCCTGGTGGAATTGCAACCTGCCCCAGCTGAAGGCTTCAGTGTGAGGCTGCTATTAGTTCCAACACTGCTGTAGTTGCTTTCGAGCTGCCTGAAATGCTGTTAGAACACAGTTTACATCTCTCTGTGCTGCTTCTGCACCTGAACAGCCTGCAGCTGCAGCCACAGATCCTGAATATGCATCTATTATTCTAAGGTTACGGGGCATGCTACTGGGAAAATAGCTGACAAAATTAATGATCCTTTGCAGAAAGAGTATGTCAGAGCTGAATCAGTGCCCTTTTCTGGTATCACATGCTGTTACCATATGCTTGATTTTGTTCTCTGGAGGTTTTTTGGAAAGCTGCAATCATCTACCTTGTTCCCACTGCTGTCTTGCCACTATACCTTTTCCATTTCATCAAATGACACTGTGGATCTGTTGCTGGATATCTCAGACTGTCTGTCTTGTGGAAAGTTTTTTCCTATAGTTGCTTTTACAGATCCAAAAATGCTCAGTCCCGTCTCCATGTTTATATTGGTGGAGCTTAGCATAAAAATTCAAGACCAATCATATGTGAATAGTAGTAACTTGGAATAAAAGCAAATTTTTTCCAGGCATTTCTAATTTTTGACTCTGGAAGGTATTTTTCTTTTCATTTTTCAATCCCTTTTTGTTCACTTTTGAAACTTCCCAAAGAGTTATTCCTCCCAAATATCCCCTTGTATGTCCAAATTCACTCCTGACTTGTAATCTTCTCATCTTTTCAGCTGTTTCAGAAGCCATGAAATTGAAAAAAAATTTGAAAATACCACATTAACTAAAAAACCCAAGGTATATAACCAAGATACATACATGTAGTTCCTTCACTGTGTCGTTTTCTTATATAGAAATCGTGTGGAACTCTTTCACCCATGCTAATGAGTATTGTTGTTAAAAGAAGTCTAAAAGAATGGCAGTTCACATTTGAGTTAGAAGGTGTTTAAATAATGTTAGCAGCAGTTCTAAGGTGCCAGAGAAACTTCTACTTATATCAAGCATTTCCATGTACAGTTGCACAGGGGAAACAGTTACAGTCGTTGACTGGCAAGTGATCTTTAAATGCATATATTCAAATATATTGTATTACTAGATTTAAAAATCAAGAGAAAGATCTTACACTCAACAGTGTATTCTGTGTGAGACATTATAGTGACAAAAAAAGATATATCTTTTAAGTGTTTAAGTCATCTCTATTGGTGAAGTTGTATATGCATTACCAAGTAGAGTGAGAGGACATACAGTTTTATCTAGGTGGAATTTCCATTTTGTAACAGCACTGAGAGGGAAAAAGATACGTGTTATTTAAGACAGGTCATGACTCATAATTTTAAGATCATTTGTGTTCATGAATTCTGATTTTCTATATGACAAGGTCCAGAAATTTTTCACTCAGTGGTTCATACATCAAGAGTAGAGTGGCTTTATGGATTATTGAGTATCCCTTAGATACAGAAAAAAAGTTGCTATGAAAATATTGATCTCTGAGCAAGTTAGTCCTATAATTAATTAGGCTCCTGTAAGCCAAAGATGCTTCCATTTAAGTCTTACGTACTAGAGTATCAGTCCTCAATATTAATTAAACTAATGAGTGAGTTTTTCTTATTGACTCTCCTTACACACACACACAAACATGCAAACTCTGTTGCTTTAGTATCTTGCATAGGGGTTTTGCGGTGTTTTGTTATTTTAGTTGTTTTGTTGTTGTTCTGTTGTTGTTTTGTTTTCTTTTCTTTTGTTTTGTTTTGTAATCTGCTGCACACAGATTTGTAAATGGCACCAGGGGCACTTCAGAATGAAAAGATATGTAAAATAAAATCTGACTTTATTAATATTCAATCCATTATGCACTTTCTTTTTAATGACGGACAAGCACAGATATAAATCTATGTAAAAATTATATAAACAAATAGCTAGAAAGACTACAGAAAAGTTTTGTGTAATGTATGTATGGTCATTCGAACTCTGGAAAGTTTAGCAAGGTATTATTGCTTGCAAATGGAAACCAACAAGGTGAACATACCTCTGTACAAAGAGAATAAGCAGATAAAATGTATGAGGTTATAATGGGTGAAAAGAATATTTATCTTCTGAAATATATTTCTATAATCTTTAAAATAATCACAGCATCACATCACTCAGAAACATAGAGTGATAGGGATTGGAAGGCCCTCTGGAGATCATCTAGTCCAATCCCCTTGCTAAAGCAGGTTCACTTGCAGCAGGTTGCACAGGAACATATCCAGTCAGGGTTTTAATATCTCCAGAGAAGGACAGTCTATAACCTCTCTAGGTAGCCTGTTCCAATGCCTTGTCACCCTAAAAATAAAGAAGTTTTTCCTCATGTTCAGATTGTTTATGCCCATTGCCCCTTGTCCTATCACTGGGCACCAATGAAAAGAGTCTAATCCCATTCTCTGGGCATCTACTCTTAGATATTTCGAAGCATTCATAGAATCATAGAATGCTTTGGGTTGGAAGGGATATTGAAGATCATACAGTTCCAACACCCCTGCCATGGGCAGGGACACCTCCCACTAGGCCAGGCTGCTCAAGGCCCCATCCAGCCTGGCCTTGAACACTTCCAGGGAGGGGGCATCAACAGCCTCTCTTGGCAACTTGCGCCAGTGTCTCACCACCCTCATAGAGGTTGAGGCTGAGACCAACAGGATGAGGTCTAACAAAACCAAATGCCAAGTTCTGCACTGGGGACACAACGACCCCATACAGCATTACAGGCTTGGGAAGACTGGCTGGAGAGCTGCCTGGCAGAGAAGGACATGGGGGTGTTGGTTGACAACTGGCTGAATATGAGCCAACAGTGTGCCTGGGTGACCAAGAAGGCCAATGGCAGGTTGGCCTGTATCAGAAACAGCACGGCCAGGAAGACAAGGGAGGTGATTGTGTCCCTGTACTCAGCACTGATGAGGCCACAGCTGGAGTACTGTCTTCAGTTCTGGGCCCCTCAGTACAAGAAGGACATTGAGGTGTCAGAGTGCGTCTAGAGAAAGGTGACGAGGTTGGTGAAGGGGCTGGAGAATTAGTCTTATGAGGAGCAGCTGAGAAAACTGGGGTTGTTTAGTTTGGAGAAGAGGAGGCTGAGGGGAGGCCTCATCACTGTCTATGGCTGCCTGAAAGCAGTCTGTGACAAAGCGTCAGGTGATGGGACAAGCGGAAATGGCCATAAGTTGCTCTAGGGGCGGTTCAGACTAGATAATAGGAAGAATTTCTTTACCGAAAGGGTGATCAGGCACTGGAACAGCTGCCCAGGGAGGTGGTTGAGTCACCATCCCTGGAGGTGTTTAAAAAAAGGGGAGATTTTTGAGGGACACGGTTTAGCAGAAGATGGGTGCGGTTGGACTCGATGATCTCAAAGGTCATTTCCAACCGGAAGATTCTATGATTCTATGATTCTGTAATTTCTTCCTAATGTCTAATCTAAATCTTCCCCCTTCCTATTTAAAGCCATAAATCCATTGATAAGATCACCCCTCAGTCTTCTCTTCTCTAGGCTATATGGACCCAGGTCTCTCGACATTTCCTTGGAAGAGAAATGCTCCAGTCCCCTCATAATCTTTGTGACCCTTCACTGGACTCTCTCCATCAATTCCTTTTCTTTCTTGGGCTGGAGACCCCAGAACTGGACACAGTACTTTAGATGAGGCCTCACTAGAGCAGAGTAGAGGGAGAGGATAACTTCGCTCAACACGCCGGCCACACTTTTCTTAATGCATCCCTGGATACCATTGGCCTTCCTGGTCATAAGAGCATGTTGCTGGTTGACAGTTACCTTGCTGTCCACCAGCTCTCCCAGGTCCTGATCTGCAGAGCTGCTTTCTAGCAGGTCAACCCCTAACCTGTACTGGTGCATGGGGTTATTCTTCCATAGGTGCAGGACTCCGCACTTGTCTGTGTTGAACTTAATTAGGTGTCTCTACTCCCAATTCTCTAGCCTGTCCAGGTCTCCCTGAATGACAGCACAACGTTCTGGAATATCAGCCAGTCCTTGCTGTTTTGTGTCTATCATCAAACTTCAGTGTCCATTCTTCTAATGCACACTTCCTAGGCTTACAGTATCTCAGTATCACAAGGTTGGAAAAGACCTCTGAGATCATCGAGTCCAACCTATGACCCAACACGAACACCTACTCATCGTTTAAACCATGGCACTAAGCAGGTCTTCCAATCTGTTTTTAAACACCTCCAGGGACGATGACTCCACCACCTCCCTAGGCAGTGCATTCCAATGGCCATTCACCCTTTCAGTGAAAATTTTTTGCTAATATCAAGCCTAAAGCTCCCCTGACAAAGTCTGAGACCATGTCCTCTTGCTCTGTCACTGGTTGTCTGAGAGAAATGACCAGCCCCTGCCTGCCTCTAGCCTCCTTTTAGGTAGTGGTAGAGAGCAATAAGGTCTCTCCTGAGCCTCTTCTTCTCCAGGCTAAACAACCGCAGCTCCCTCAGTTGCTCTTCATAGGGCTTGTGCTCCAGCCCCTTCAGCATCTTCATTGCTCTCCTCTGGACACACTCCAGCATCTCAATGTTTCTCTTAAACTGAGGGGCCCAGAACTGGACACAGTACTCAAGGTGTAGTCTGACCAGTGCCGAGTATAAGGGGATGATAATTTCTCTAGTCCTGCTGGCCACACCATTCCTGATGCAGGCCAGGATACCATTGGCCTTCTTGGCCACTTGGGCACACTGCTGGCTCATGTTGAGTTTCCTGTCTACCATCACTGCCAAGTCCCTTTCCACTTGATTACTCTCCAGCCACTCTGTCCCCAGCCTATATTTCTGCATGGGGTTGTTGTGTCCAAAGTGTAGAACCTGCCACTTGGACTTGTTCAACTTCATCCCATTGGAATCAGCCCATTTCTCCAGTCTGTCAAGGTCCCTCTGCAGATCCCTTCCTCCAGCAGATCGACAGTTCCTCCCAGCTTGGTATCGTCTGCGAACTTGTTAATGATGGACTCAATCCCCTCTTACCTACAAGGATGTTATGGGACACAGTGTTCAAAGCCTTGCTAAAGTCGAAGTCAACAATAATCACTAAGAAATCTTGGATCAGTACCATCAAAGAAAGTACAATACCAAAGAGTAGACTTACTTAAAATGAAAAAATAAAGTTTCAGGAGGTAAGTACTAGTAAAATTCTTAAATTAAGACTAACTGAATTATGGAGCAGTGTGCTTCAAGGCATTTACTTACGCCCTACTTGTGCTGATGAAAGGCTTTTTGTTAATAGATGACAGGGCACAGTGAGTAGTCCTGAAAAGATTATATTTGTGATTGCGTGACAATGCAGGCTGATTGTGAACTTTCCTTTTGTATAAATAAAAGACCCCTTATTCTTTCCTAAGACACACGACCTGTTTAAATTCATCTATGTTAGCATAAGAAAACAGCCTCCACTTTTTTTTAGAAGGTGGTTGTTTCATTCTATTTATAACTGTTCCGAAATTTTCTTTTCATCCCAGTCAGAATACCTAAGAATGCATGACAACAACAGGAACAAAAATGATAATAAATGTTAGTTAAAATACTCAGAATTTCCTTTCAGTCCATCTTATTCTTTAACTAGTTAAATTATCAGATTGCTATACAGTGTGTACAACTACGTTACATTAGTAAAGACCATATATAACAAACCTACCTCTAGATACTTCTTCACTCACTTAATGAGCTGGTTTGAGTTTTAAGTCTTTCTAATATGTTTATTTAAGTAGCTAATTCTCTAGATTTCATTCAAAAAGCTTGTCAAAGAGATTGTATTTTTGTACCTTATACGTCATATGTCATACACAAAGAGCTTGATAGTATTTACTATTTTTCTCAGCAGTAACATGGATAATTCAAAACTATCATTGTTTAAGATTGTTCTGTCAAATTACAATTACCTTGTTGACATTTACAAGCGTATCCATTGATATGATCTTCACAGGTTGAGCCATGTAGACAAGGTGATGAATTACACTCATTAACATCTATTTCACAAAACTGGCCAGAAAATCCAGCAAGACACCTGAAGTAAAAAGGATTTCAAAGTGTTATACCACACATAACCATCATATAAAATATACTTTATGTGGAAACAATTTGTATAAAGTATATGCATTTATAGGACACAGTCTCATGTATTTCTTTTTGTTTTCAGGAGTGTTTTACTGGAACTCTTCCAAATTTCACATTGTAATCCATGATCACCATGGATTACATCACTTATAGGGGATTTATGACAGCAACCTCCATCCACAAAAATCAAATCTGGGTCATGATCAAACCCAACAGTCTCAATTTCAGTTTACTAGTTTTAGCAAGGTAAGCACTAACCTTTCTTAATGTACTCTTGGGAGACTGTCCACTAAAATAGTTTATTTAGATAAGTAACTGCAATCTATGTTTGGAAAACTGCTTTTTGAGATATGTTGCACCATTAAATGTAACTACAGCATAAAAACTAACCTTCAGGGACAGGCTTTCATTATCATTCTAGTTCTCAAAATTTAGTAACCTTGTAAAGTCTCTTCTGTATTTTTTCTGTTTGTAAATCCTATGTGATCATTAATACCAAAAATAGTTTTGTACGATTTCAATATATAATGATACGACTGATCCAAACAGACTCACAAGAGCTCTCACGAATTTCAGAAATCTTAGTAAACTCATTACTGAGACACATACTTGCATACACATGGATAGCTTTGCAGATAAACACATTCTGCAGGACAGGGCACCGTAAGAGTATTTACACTATTTTCTCTTTTGAGATCTTTTGTATACAGACATATTTCACATAGAATCATAGAATTTTTTAGGTTGGAAAAGATCTTTAATATGATCGATTCCATCCCTTAACCTAGCACTTCCAAGCTACCACTAAAAAAATGTCCCTGAGCACCACATCTATAAGTTTTTTCAATACCTCCAGGGATGGAGACTTCACCACTTCCCTGGGCAGCTGTGCCAGTGCTTGGAAACCCTTTCAGTGAAGAAAGTTTTCCTAATATGCAATCCAAACTTCGTCTGGTGCTACTTGAGGTCATTTTCCTCTTGTCCTATCACTTGTTCCGTAGGAGAAGAGACCAACACTCACCTCACTACAAACTCATTTCAGGTAGCTGTAGACAGTGATAAGGTCTCCCTTCAGCCCCTTCAGGCTAAGCAATCCCAGTCCCCTCAGCTGCTCCTCATAAGACTTGTGCTCTAGAAGCTTCACCAGCTTTGTTGCTCTTCTCCGGACACACGCCGGCAACTCAATGTCCTTCTTTTCGTGAGAGGCCCAAAACTGAACACAATGCTCAAGATGTGGCCTCACCAGTGCCGAGTACAGGTGGACAATCACTTCCGTAGTCCTGCTGGCCACAATATTTCTGATACAAGACAGGATGCCGTTGGCCTTGTTGGCCACCTGGGCATACTGACTATCCAGTGAGCTGCCAACCAGTGCTCCCCAAGTCCTTTTCTACCAGGCAGCTTTCCAGCTCTTCTTCCCCAAACCTGTGCATTACATGGGGTTGTTGAGACCTGAGTGCAGGACCCAACACTTAACTTCTTTGAATCTCATACAATTGGCCTTGACCCATTGATCCAGCCTATTCATGTCCTTCTGCAGAGCCTTCGTTCCCTCAAGGAGATCAACGCTCTCAGTCAACTCAGTGTCATCTGCAAATTTTCTGAGAGCGCACTCAATAAATAATTTTCTAAATCATTGATTAAGATACTAAACAGAATTGGCCCCAGTAATGAGCTCTGTGGAACACCACTTGTGACCAGAAGCCAACTGGATTTAACTCCATTCACCACAGCACGTTGGGCCTGGTCATCCAGGCAGTTTTTTAACCTGCGAAGAGTATGCTCATCCAGGCCATGAGCAACCATTTTATTCAGGAGAATGCTATGCGAAATGGTGTCAAAGGTTTTACTAAAGTCCGGGTAAACAACATCCACAGCCTTTCCCTTATTCACAAAGTGAGACATGTTGTCATAGAAAGAGATTAAGTTAGTCAGGCATGTTACCAGTAAGACTTCAAAAGTCATAAAACAATACATTCATGTCAGCAGCTTTCCCAAATTTCTCAAAATTGCAATAAATTATGTTCTTTATTAAGAGTGTCAATGAAGTTAGCACTTCTTAAGATATGGCAAGCAGTTCAATAATTTCTTACTTTTTTCTTCTCTTTCACCTTCATTCTTACTCCTTTTTTTTATAAATTCGTATTTCTGTTCTACTTACCCATATTCCTACCTCCATTCTGCCATTTCTGTTTGAGCACTGAGTCACAGAAACAATATAATTTAAATACAATTGACATTAGAAAGTGCAAGTAGACATGGAATACAGCTCTTGTGTTACAAATGGCATTAAATCCAACTCAAGTACTCTGGAACACATTTGTTTATTTTGCAAATGAAGAACAGGGGTTTTTAGATAGCTTTCATAGAGAGGTATGAACCCTACAAATCTTGTACATTGATTACCATTTAATAAGAAAAAGTTTTATGTCTTTGTGAGTAAATGCTTATCTAGGTTTATCAGCAAATAACACTTAAAGGTTATCTGATAAAGAAAGACAACACACTATGAAGGCTGAGTTTTTAAACTTACAAATTTATCAGCATAAGATCAATACTTCAGTACTGAAAGGCAGCAAAAAAATACTGCTTATTTTCTGGAAGAATAATGCATTCACAATTTAATTATAACCAGTTTACAGGGATGATGACAAAGGTCTTTCTCTTTTATATCATTTTCTGCAGGTTTTTCTGTCGTATAAAATGCTGAGATAATGTGGTGCCTATACAGTCCCTTTTCAGTTTTACCTTTCTATTAACCATTATCAGCAGTGATCATCTTTGCATATGTCAGTGCAACAGCTGAACAAATGACTGAATAGATTCTATTGAATTGAATGTATCTGATACAGAAGAACATAACTTTAGTATTTTTACACTGCAGTAAAAAAATAGAAATGGGAATAAACATCCCAGTAAAATGCTTAGCTGGGTATTAGTGTGCTGTCGAAGATGACAACTCATTTCCTTGTTCCAGAAAAACATGGCCGACTAGTCACTGTTAGATCTCCTATGTATCTGTACAAGCCAGTTCTTTGCAATTTTCAACCTGCATCTGACATTAACTGCAAATTTTGATGAAATGATGCTTGCAAAGTTTGAATTTTGCAATCTTTCTTCACTCCACATTAATCTCAGCTGGAACTTGAACTCTATCTTCTACAATGAATACAGGAGTTTATTAAAATGAATTTGAAGGTCCTGTAGGAAGCTAATGGGCTTTTGCCCTGGTTATGACAAACTTGGTTTCAATAGCACTTATATTAAGCAACACAATGAAAAATCAAAGTAAAAGGAAGAGGTATGCATGCCTCTCAAACATGTACGCAGGTTTAGAAAGAGCAGCTAGCTTCACCACATATCTTAGATCTTCTACTTTAATTAATCAAAAGCCATCTATGAACCTTTGTGAGTCAAACCGATCCCGAAGTGTACTTAGAACATCTTTGGCACTTCTAATATTATAAAACCACGAGAAAAGTCCAGTTCACATCAGTTTAAAGGTGCTTCCTCTGTATGCTTGCCTGCATTAGGTTTGCATGGCAAAGTTTTGTTAACAGAGGGGCTACAAGGGTGACTTCTGCGAGAAGATTCTAGAAGTTTCCCCCATGTCTGTCTCCAAGACAGACCCACTGCTGACCAAGGCTGATCCTATCCATGACAGTGGTAGCACCTCTGCAGTAACGTATTTAAGAAGGGGTAAAACTACCTCAGAAACAGCAGTCGTGAGAGGAGTGAGAATATGTGAAAGAAACAACTCTGCAGACACCAAGGTCAGTGAAGAAGGAGGGAGAGGATGTGCTCCAGGTGCTGGAGCACAGATTTCCCTGCAGCCTGTGGGGAAGACCATGGTAAGGCAGCCCATGGAGGTATTCACCTACAGCCCATGGAGGACCCCAGCAGAGAAATTTCTAACACTATTCTTCTAAAGAAGCCATGCCTCTATCACAATTGAGTGTTCAAATTTGTCTTACAGTACAATGTTCAGTTTGAAAAGTTCATTAGGTGATTACATACCATGATCTTTACACTCTTCCTGTCTCCCAAAGTGCTGAGATAAGAGAGATTGTCAGGCTCTGATGGTGCTAAGGGTTGTTTTGCTCTTAGAACTACTTGGCAAAAAATTAAATGGTTTGTAGCTTTCACTCATACTGGCTGTCACAAGTGGTTACAGATACCTAAGAAGATTCAGTCCTCAGAAAGCAGAAAGAAATATCTGTTGACTGGATCTTGAATAGCAGAGCTATGTTGGGAAGATTTATTCAGTCAGAGGCAGGACTCTAGCTTTCTTAAGATGATTTTCACTATCGTTTTCATTATGATTCACTATGGGCTGATATAAGCTGATCTTTGTCCTTGCCTCACAGGGCTTTGTGGTACTTGTATTCAATAGCAGTAGAGAGAATATTTATGCACTGAAGGCCTTTTTGCAAAAAGCAGCTAGGATAGTCAAACAGTGCATAAGACAGTATACAGAATCAGGGAACAAGCAGGAAATGGGCTGGAGAATGGGCTTGTAATGTTCTGAACAAAAGCAGTATGCAAGCTTGAAACTAGCCTAGCTGTACAGACCAAGCTAAAGGAAAGATGACTCATTCAGGAACTGGGCCATAGCTGTCTAAAGGGCTGTCCATTAATACAAAGAAAAATTGACTTTTAAACCTGAGAGAGTTGTATAGATACAGAAAGACAGTAGAGTTAACAGGGTGGTGTCTATATGTACTTGATTGACCTATTATGGAAAGATAAATCAGACCCTAGGAAAAAATCACAGATTTACTAAATCATAATTTAAGCATTTACCACTATAATATTGATACATTTACAGAACTACAGGAAATTTTAACATTATTGCTATTTTATCAATCAAAGGTAAGATAAAATGCCATCCACCTGATTTAAATAGCCCTGTCTCACAGTGTTGCGAACGTCCTGTCCCAAGGTTGGCTGTACAGTGGATCAGAACTGGGCTGTTACTAATAAGAAATATGTTTCCTTTATAACACTTATACAACATTTAATAACTGAATGCAGAAGTTGCTGCACATGCAAGTCTGGTCCCAGGTCTGCACTCCTGCTCTTCATTATATCAAATAAAATAATTAAAAACCAAATGCAGCAGAGAAAATTACCAAATATAAAAAAAAAATATATGGATATCTTAAATGTTGTGGGTTTGGTTTTTTTTTTCTTGTTTGGACATCATGATCTATCAATCAATTATAATGTAGAATTACAAACTTTCTGTAATGAATTCTCAGAATTTATACTGGGAGAATACAATAGTTATTTTTCCGTTAATCCAGACTTTGTCAGATTGTACTTAATAATGTCAGCGTCTCCACATCAAAGGAATAATCTTTTTTTGTTTTGAGATTAGAACTAAAAGAACTGCAAAGGAAAGCAGCTGAGGAAAAATCTGTCCCAATGTCTTCTTATTTCCTGAGTTCCTCACACTTTGGCATGTGTCTAGAATCTCTTATATAAATGATTATCAGTCAAAACAGTAAATATAGAAAAATCTGAAACACCCCTACAATTTCTCTGCCCCTGACAATTATGTTAACTAAAAAGCAAAATTATCTTAGTAGCTTGTTATATAAGTACATAACTTTTTTTAAAAAAAAATACACTTGCAGTAATTTAAACAAAAAATATACAGCTACTTCTATACAAGTTCCATATTTTTAGCAGCATTGGAAAGATTCATCAGAGGAGGTGTAAGGGAAATATACAAGGATTTTATGCAGAAGTGGAGTTATTCAAGCTTAATCAGAATTTTTATTTGCAGCTGCCAAAATATCTGTATTTTTTTGTTAACATATTTCCATATGAAGTTTGAGTAAATCAATAAGAGACTTCAACTCCTTCAATAAAAAACAAGATGCCATCATTAATAAATGTTTGCAAAGTTTTACTTCATTCTAATTGTACATTCTAAGAGTTACTGCAATGCATACATTTCTGCTACACCACATACTACACTTAATTATAAAGTGACTGATTAATGATTTATCAAGAGAATTAAATGGAAGATTTTGATCTGTGACAATAATAGCTGCAGCCACAGTAAAATATCTTCTGAGTAAGCTTTCACCTTCAAAGAAAATCTGCAAAAACTCAGATGTCAGCCAAATTTTTCCCTACAACTTGAATATCCTGTAGTAACTCATCGCTCTTTGAGTATGATTTGTAATTCATTGTTCTTTAAGTCTATTTTTATCTGTACTCTCTTCCTCCTCTCTCCCTCTCTTTCTTCATCTGCCTTTTAATCCTTTACACCTTATGAATGATTTGTATATCTATGAGATATCAGGTTCAGAAAAAACATGGTTTCTATAATATAGAAATTTATTAGGTTTGTCTGGGAGTAATCATTAACATGAATTGTATTGTAAAAGAGCCTTTATGCTGTAACCTTAACTCGTGACTCATTAAACTTCGTATAATCAATGAACTTCATGAAATGTGTTTTGGACATCAATTTTTCTTCATGAATGTTAACCTTGATGAGCGACGTAGTTTTGTGTTAATATTTCCGACTTGAGTAACTGGGACGGTGCACAGAATAATATACCAAGATAGAAAGTGTTTCTCCTGAGCAACTGTCTTCAGCAAAATAGTTTTGTAAATGTGAAGCCTCTTTTGATAGTAGTCATGATTTTATTCTTTTTCAAATCTGCATTTTCTGTCCAAAATAAATCTAGTTAACTACTCTACTGTAACAGGCCAGCTCTGTCGTTGCAAATTTAAACTGGGATTGCTATACATTATTATCAAGCTATGAAAAGTCACTGCTAAATGTCATGGAAGCTGAGATATAGCAGCACCTTGGGATTCATATAGCAAACAGTTTAGTTTTAATCATCTTGGACCACAAGGTTCCTTGACATTTGCAAGGTAACTTTTTCCTTTTTAACTTCCACGAAATCAGACCTCTATTATCTCTACTATAATTCTCAACTTCAAATGTGATAGAAAGTTTTACCTTCTAAATTAAAAAAGTGAAAAATCAATCAAACATGGACTTTATCATTCATTTAATCGATGTTCATGTGCCAGCTTGGAAATTAAAAAAAAGGAAGGTCAAGAAAAAACTCATAATTCAATAACATTCAAGATTATTAGAGGTGATTCCTAGAAAATACATGACCCTTACCTTAGCACAATTAAGGTATGTCCTTCCTGAACATTATTTACATAAGAAACTTCTGCAGAACTTTTTTAATTTCAAGGAAAACTGAGGAAGAGAATAGATTCATTTTAAATATACACATCATTGAAATACAATTTCTTATAGCTTTAAAAATTTATGGGGAAAATTCATCTATGGTGCCAAACAAATTTGCAGTCATTATCGTACTTCACTCTCTAACAGTTAACTTTTTGGATCATAAGTTCTAGTTTATTGTAAGTCAATGTGTAATTTTTGCTTTTTATTTTCAAATAGGATTATTCATGGGCAAAATTTTCTCCATAAGCCAAATGACTGAGTTCGAAGTAATGTGTCAGTTGCCTTCTCACTAATTCTACTGAAAATTGCTTCTCCTGGTGTACTTTGGTGTACTATGGACAGAATTTGAGAGCGTAGACAGCAGGAAACTTACAAAAATCTCCCCAGAGCACTTTTCTGAGATTGTTTTTGCTAAAACTAAGGGTGATACTCCGAATATTAATTTAAGATCTTGACAATGAATCTTTCCCCAAGCTACAAGTCTAGTGTATCACATTACTTTTTTGCTTCCCTTCTCTCCTCTGAATTCTCCTTGAAGGCACTGTCAAGATTGACACAAGTTTATTTACCTCTGAAGTAAAATTTTGCTTAGAATGAAGTAAAAATAAATTATAGCTCTCCATGGTTGTCAGCAAATGTTAGTTGTGTTTTAAAGAATAGTAAGTGTGAATCAAAAGTAAAAAATAGTAATAACATACTTGAGTGTATATTCTGTTTCAAAGGGCTTTCTTCCATTTATTCATCTCCAGTTATGTTCCTATCGCATTAGCATCAGAGTTGCTGTTTGAGATTTATATCCTGAAATAACAAGAGAGATCTTTTTTCTTTCTTTCTTAGTTTATGAGAGAAGTCATTCAATAATTAAAATAATTTAGAGTTGCATGAAAAATTTTGATTAGAGAAAAATTAAGTTGAAAAGAAAAGTCACATACAGAGTTCAAGAGATCTAGGTTCAGATCTCACAAATATTCTGATTGTTTCAGTGAAGAACTTCTCCATATTTATCATCTGTTTCTACAAAATGCAGCTTTGCAAAGATAAAAATAACTTGAAAAAGGTAATAAATAGACCTATGCTTTTGGAGAATCAATCTTAGAAGAGAAACTACAGACTGTAAAGTTGTAATGTTATTCGTATGCTCATTTTCAAAAAACCCAGATTTTCGCTAACAATTAGAATTTACAATAGGCTTACAGAATTATCTGACTGGTTTAAAGATGTCAGACATTTATTGCTGGTCTTTGGCCCCAGCTCTACTGCATATGATTGCCTGAGATTGTATATGCTGGAAGCTCTGCAACTTTGCGTCTTCCATACTTGAAAAAAATTAATCAAAAGGAAAGACAGTACAATGATAGGGCATTAAGGATTGTATTTAGAGCTTTATTCCTGACTATAATAATATAATATAATTAAATAATTAAATAATAGTACTTTTTTACTATTCAGGACACACAAAGCTACTTGAGATATTGTCTGCATTTCTATTCATAAGAATATCTGGCCAATAAGGGTCTTTGTTCTCACAGAATGCCTCTGTACCACCACAACAATTTTTTTTCTTTTTGACTCATGTTCACTGTTCTTTAAAATAAAACTAACGTTTCCTGACAACCATGGAGAGCTAATAAAAAGTTCTGCTTTTTCTAAGGTCATTCTCATTATAAGAGACCTTAAACTTTCTCAGTCCACTTGGATACAGCTTTTATTTTCCCTAAGAGAAAAAGCAGATTTTACTGCCAGTGAAATCTCCCACTGTGGTTAACATGAACATTCTTATTAAGTGATAAATTACGTACTTGCTAAATTACAGTTGTTGGGGTGTGACAGTGTTATAAGAAAGGTTAATCTTTGGGAGACCAAGCTAGAATGAATACAGTAAAATAACCAAAATGATGAAGCCTTGATAAAAGTGTATTGAAGTTAATGCACTCCTTTCTTTATTTTATTAATCTATGGAATTGGAAACTAGATGCATTTCTGCACACATAAGTAGTGTGAACAGAATTAAAGGAGGAACTGGTGTGTGTGTCCTTGCAGGATTCATGAAAAGCCACCATTCAGATGTTTGCTAAAATAATCCAAATTTGCACTCAAATTTCACACACAGAAAATCTAACATTATCTGGTCAATCCTTCCTCAAGCAGAAGTGTCCCTGATAACTACACTAATAGTTCTTGACAATAAATGAATATGTTAAGATGCGTTTTTAGCTGATGTAAACTCTCATGATATCAGTCTTGACAGGTTTTCTATCCAGGCACTCATTCACAATCCTGGATGCAACAAAACTGCTTAATATCAGGCACCATTTTCTCACTCTTATTTGTCCAGTTTTCTTGGTTCAAATCAGCTCCTTATGTGACTGTGTTGAGGACCATGCATGTGAAATTGGAAGATTTGAATTAGTAGATTTTTATATAGATCCACTTAAAGGTATCACTTCTTGATGTCTTAGTGATCTCTTAGAGCTGGGACAGGCACCACTTCATGACAAAAGTAGCCGAAATGGTCATCAGCCTATTCCAGGCAAGAAAGAAAATGAAAGAAAGCAATTTTTATTTATATTACCCCCTACTTCTAATCATGTCAGATCTCATCATATTCTATGGGGGAAGGCTCGTACTTCCACAGAGCAATTCGTACCACTTCAGATATCTATCCTACCTTGCAGTCTCCAGAAAGTGATTCAATTGTTTATTTCAGGAAGGAACAATTTACAGTTTGAGAGTGACTGTTGCTCTGGTCAATAATAGCAGAACTCATGCAACTACTTTTGCAAAGCAGATTTATCGAGATATATCTCATTATTAGTATTTTATTACTAGGAGTTTTGTATCTGTAATGAGATTTTGTATTTATAAAACTAGTTAGCTAAAAAAACTTATTGAGTTTTTTACTTTCTAAAGTTTCTCATTACTCTGTGTGTCTCTACACTTAAAATTCTTTCCTGCCAGAATAAAATATTGCTCATGAGAAGTATTTTATTTTGAAAAGTCACAAATTATGGACAAGTGACTGCAGTCAGGGATTTTCATTTCCTAAACAACATGCAAACTACTCATTATTCCAAGCTGAAAGCTGTCCCAAGGGAGATATTTACAGGAGTATATGCTGGATTATAAAATTCTCACTGAAATGTGCTCTTTGCGGTTTAATTTTTTTGTTACATTTAGGCTGCTAAAGGTTTTTGCTCTAGGCTTAGGAAGATTTCTGAGACAGACCACATCTTAAAGTTAAATCCAATCTGCTTTTTTTCTCTTGGATCAGTCCCACACTTTCTTAAGGACATCTGGAATGTAAGGACACCTGGTTTGTAAGGAGACCTGTTTAACAGCTATTGATCGTAAAGAAAAGGGGGAAAACATAAGAGAAGTAATGAATGAAATAGGATGACACAAACCTTAAGGAGCAATAGATAAGTGAGATTAAAACAATCAAAAGACTTTTCACATCACTAAATGATGGGACATCATTTAAAGAACAGAGTACAACAATGGACCAGACCTTCTAACTAGCAAGAAAGAGAACAACATTATCCTGCATGTGATGAGAATAGCAATAGAAAGTAGTAGTAGTATGTAAACAAGCTTCTCATCAGCATTCTTCTCTGGCCAATCCCTCCACCATATCCTCATAGTCTGTGCTATCCTCTTACTAGATTCCATGACTCACTGTGTTCTGTGTGACCAGAATCTGGAAAGACCAGGGTCTGAGTTTGCAACTGAAAAGGGGTCTATGGTATGAAAATGGTTATTAGACTTTAGATCCATGCTAATATTTGAGGGTCTATAAATGCAGATTTATCTGTGAATAAAAGTGTAGTAGTGTGCAAGTTCCACTAGTGAAAATCAGGACCACAAACCAAAGAGGAAGAACATAATCAGGAAGTCCACGCTTATCATTTATGTTAGTGCCATGTGTCTGGTTGGCTAGAGGGGGTATGTATGCATTTTTGGAATTTGTGCCCAACCTTACTCCTGGCCAGACACGTAAACATTTAAATGTGAAAACATCCAACAGATCAAGTGGAGAAATCTTCTGGGGTTGCCGAAGATCCATCAGAATCTGCTCTTGTTTACTACTTTGTCTTCCCAATTTGAAATGTGAAGTGAAAGAGCTTTGAGGAGTTGGTACCTTTTCTCACTGCTTCAAACACTTGATAGATTATTAAGATTTTGCTTTTTCAGTCACCTTCTGCAAACACTTCTGATGTAAATAGGACTGCAAATTAACTTACTTTCACTGATCATAACTTCATCCTGTAACCAAATCTTTGTCAGCACTAGCAAGAGCTGGTACTTGGTTTGCGTTACAACTGAGGTACTCAGTTGTGTGGCAAGTTTTTTATTTCTTTATTTGGGTTTTTTTTTTGGTTTTTTTTGTTTGTTTCTTTTTTTTGTCATGCTGTTCCTTTACTTTTCTTTTGTGAACGACTACATGACCTATCATTTCCAGTATTTCATGCTACATCATGTTAAGTGCTTGACTTAAAATCCTTTGTGCATATTAGCTTATAAAACAAGAGTAGAACTCATAAAATGTTAAAGAACAGAAGAGACATGTTACCCAGAGAGATTACCCTTTTGACATAAAGCATTCTGTACCATTTTTGATAGTCTAATTTTGCAAGTACTATTAAAAACCTCTACTTCCCAAGTTTGATAATGCAGTTATAACACAGCTCATTAGCCATTGCTATTTACTGTCAAGACCGGCCTTCACACCCCTCAGCTTATTGTAAGAATCCCCAGGGATAATTTCACAGTGGCTGATTCTTGGCCATTTTGACTTTGAGTAGTTCAAATACAAGTGAACATTAGTAAGTTCCATTTGAGAATATCCATTTTTAGAAATAGTATCAACACAGTTTGTCCCTCTGTGTCTCACTTTTGTAGTCCTTTAGCTCAGTAGATATGGTATGGCTGAAGGAGATACCACAGGGTTTGTTCTAACACTGTAAGACCACTGGACAGGGGCTTATCTGGCATGATTTGTCTCGACTTCTATTACGCTTGCCTGGAGCTTTGTTTTATGGGTTTTTAGTTCTAGAAGACTGTTAGCTAATTTGCTTGAGTTTTGCTTATCTTTGTACAATTTTGTGGTGCTATGTCTCTTGTAATAATTCTGATACAGCTCTGTAAGTAACAGTGATGACAAGTATTATTCTAGTGACACAGCTTATTCTGCACAGAATAAATTCTGTCATCTTGTGGAATACAAACACTGGATAACAGTAGAGACATTGAAAAATATAAACATGAAATGACAGATGAAGGCTATAAACAAATCAGAACTGACTAACTACTGATCAATGAAGAGATGATACATTTGAAGCTGGGTAAAATGTCTTTAGGAGTACAGAAAGACAAGCTTCCAACACAAATAAATGCAACTTATATAACATATGCAAATGTAACACAGAAATGCAAAAGAAGCAAGGTGTAGAATGTGTCAGAAAACATTTTAAAGTATCCTTTACTATAAGTCCCTCAAGTATGAGAAGGAAGAAGCCCCCACCACATTCCCTTAACTATTAAACTATTATTACTGTATTTGAACTGCAATAATGGAATAAATTGCATGTTAAGTCTCAGTACTTTTTTAATTCGACTGATAATACTTCTTTGGCTAAACTGTAAAGATTCCAATTACACCTACAATAAATTCTTGGCTTTGCATGTAAAAGCATGTTTCTTGTGCAGTTCAGGCATCAGAATTTGAATGCAACATACCAGAGAGACAACTAGACTTAAAATTTAGTTAAACCTTTCCCCCTCGGTTTTTCTCATACCTCTAGTGCACTCTCTATCTATAGGCTCTGCTGAGTGCTTCTATTATTAAGCACTATGAAATCTGGAAACACTGACAAAACCCAATTCCTTCCAAACACAGACTGACTTATGAAAGTGAAGCAATAATGTCACGTTGAAAAAAATTCTACTTGTTCATGACTAGTCACTGATCCTGGCTTTTTTTTTGCTGAAGAGAGATATACTGGAAGTTCTCCCATGGTGGTGGTCAGAGGAAAAGGCTGGTGAACTACCATACCAAGGAGAAACTGTGACATATATATATAAATTCCTTCTAATAGATAAAACCAACTCATTTCAACCCAAACAATTACATTGCACAGAAGCATGATCGGACAATATTGCAGTCTTTCCAGATTACTGGCATCTACAGCAATTCTGCACACCAGACCTTTTAGGGGAACATATAACTCCTCTTAATGGTAGTAGAGAAGAACACTGTCAAGTCAGTTTATTTATCAAGGGACATATTTGACTGCCAACAATGAGTTAATACACTTAAAACCAGCATTCCCACAGAAGAAGTCAGAGCACCACATTGAAAGGCCAGACAAAGTTGTTATAATTCTTGGAGAGTTGAAAATAATTTTGACACAATAAAAGAAAATAGTGGAAAAAAGAGAGGAGATAAATTGTGAATAACTATTTGAGTTCAAACACAGTACTTGCTGTGCTATTTTTAACATTAATTTATTTCTTTATTAAAGATGATGATGGAAGAACAATGTAATACAGTATTACATGCCAAGTTCTTGGAAAGATTTTATGGCTTTGATGGGGATGAAATAAGAACTGATTTTTAAATAAGGGCTCCTCAAACTAACTAGAACATTAATTAATTTTCTTCTTATACCGTGTAATTACAAGATCCTATATACTCACAATACATACCCTCCATAAAACATGCAGAGACACTACAGCAATTGACAAAAATAGAAAACTAAAATAGATATTTAGGACAAACAGGAACATTTACAGAAATCGATAGTCACACTTTCTAAGTGAGACTGAAATGTGTCATTTTTCCCTCCGTGACATCATGTCTTTCTTTTGCCTTAACACAAGATATTCCTCCTCAGGGCAAGGATATCTATTGTACACAAGAAGGAAAAACTTATTCCTTCCTTACATTTTCTTGTATCTTAGCAATACTGATGAATATCTGTGCTGAACTACCAGTGCTGCTGCCAACCGATCATCTCCAGTTCATGATTTAAGCTAAGAATTATATTTTTCTACCTCATCAAAATCTCCCACCCTAAAATGGACATGATGAGTATCAGCATAAAGATGATGTGAGGTAGTGCTCAATCATAAACTGTTTTTGTAAAATTTAGCAGTGGAAATAATATATTATCCATCTTAACCCATCACTTTTCAGTGCCTTTGACATTAATCCTCACCTGTCGATTCAAAACACTTCTATTACTATGCAACTACTTTCTCATCTTTTAGGAATAAGTTGAAGGTTGTGTTCAAATCCTCATCTGCCTAAAACTGCATCTCCAACCTTGAACATCTCCACTATCTACGCAATTTTTTGCACTGTACTTGTTAAATTCTGTTTAGGGCTTCCTTCATACTCCCTGACTAAAGGCTTCATTCTTGCCTTTTGCAGCGGGTGGTACCCTCTGATTATTTTTATTTCCTAGTCTTTTATTGATAGCTATAGTATTATGGATGGGATTCAGTTGCCTACATAAAGATATAAAGTGGCAGTTTAGGCAATCTAATGTATTCCACCAGGCTTCCTGCTACTCTTCCAGAAGTGCTTAGCTTCCCAGAGGTCCCATATTTACTACTCACTCTGTGTCTCAAATTCAGAAGGCAAATTACAACTGCACTTAACACCTATTGTGTTCCAGTAAATGTGATTTGTGCCATTCACAGTAGAAGGACACAGGCTCTATATTGACCTGACTCTTCAGGGTCTTGGGATTTGTCTGAACTTGTCTTGAACTGGATTTGCTTTTTTTGTAGCATCTGCTCTGAGGTCAGTGACTGCTTCCTGGCCTGCTCCAGTTTCAGCTCTGGGAAGGTGCCTTCTGGGGACAGTGTCACATACACACAAGTCACTGCCAGACAAACCAAAGATATTTGTGAGTAGGGGGCTGCAGCAGTCAGCATGGGAGAAGTAGCATGTTATGGTATGGAAACACAAGAAAGAAACCCCAAAAATGATGAGGAAAGGTACCCCGCTATCAGCAACATGTCCCTCACAGAGAAGACATCAGGATACTAATGATTTATCACAGCCTACCTCACATTTTGCATAAGGAAACTTGAAACATCAGCATGGGCACGGGGAGATATTGGAAGTGCAAGCATAACACCAAAAAAAGGCAGGTATTAAAAAAAAACCTTTAACTGCATTTGCCAGTATGTTTCTCTGTATTAATTAGGTACACTGGAGCACTTGGCTGATAAAACTGGTTCATGTGTTCCCATTCACACATGATACAACATATTTCCAATCCTATCCAGACAACTGAATCCTGCCCATCACACCACAGGGCAGTTCTTATGCCTTCAGTCATTTCCATTGCACTCCATAGCTCAAACTACAACAGGGCTACGTCTATAGTAGGGCTATTTCTTTATCTGATGAGATAAAAACTTTGCACATTAAGCTATCTAAGACCTTCTCCACAGAAAGTGATAGTGAAAGTAGAGATCTCATGACTAAGCATTCAGAAGTAACAATCGTCATTTACACCTGAAGTCTTGATTGATCTGATTTCCTCTACTTTTATTCGTTCTTTCCTGGCATTCACAGAGCTGTCATAAATATCCATTAAGAAAAATACCTAATGTTTTACTAATTACTGCTTCCACATCTTTTGCAACTTCTTCAGATCTTAATCACGATGTGAGGAGATCATATCCCTCTCCTGCAGTTCTTCACATGACAACTCATGAAATCAAGCCACTCCTCAGGCATGGTGTGTTCACAAGAGGCAGAAAAATAAACGTGGAGATAATTTAGACTTCCCTGCTAACACTCAGGAAAAAGCACTTTAAATGTGTTAAGGTCTTGTAATGAAGATTATCTTATTCTGAAAATAGAATATATGGTCAGTGTCTTCTATTCCAAAACACTAAAAATCACTATTGTCCAGCTCCGCTTTCAAACTTCATTCTCCCCGATCCCTCTACAGCTTTCAAATACATTTTACAGCAATGCAGGAGAGGCCAAAGACACTCTGACATTTTGTTGATCTTAATTACTCTGGCATTGTGCCAAGTACATACGCAGAAGACAAAATTACTCCAACCCCTACAAATTTTATGCTTCCCTTATGAAACTGTTCTCTCACTCCAGCCAATTTAGGATGCTGGGATTTTGCACAACCCAATTAAGTGACTTCTAAGTGTGATCTCTGCTCATTCTTTTGAACTCAATAACTGCTCACAAGATAGAAGTTATAAGTGATATATTTATCTTTGTGCCTCTTACTGACAACAAAACCAGTATTAATTTAAATTCTTTGATTGCATGTGAACTAAAGCCTTAAAAAGAAGATGAGACTCAAACCACTTTGCTACTGTTGCCCTATAGTTCTCAAAGAGAAATTAATACTAGAGATATCCTAAAACACAGTTACAGTGACTTTCACAGAAGACAATAATTTGAGTTGCAATCTGGCAAAACATACGAAAATACTGGTTTGTCTTTATGTACATTAAGTCTCCTTGGCCCCGTTCAGTTCTGAAAAGGATACATGTTTTTAAGGTGCTTGACAAACAATTTATTTTCAGCTGATTTCTCTCTGGCCAAGAACCTATTATTCAATTGTTATTTTTTTTTTCTAGTAGTTTCAGAATAGCATCCCTGATACATTTATTGTTGTCATTGTTATTATCATTCCTATAAATGTAACATCAAAATGGTCAGATAAAAATCTGCAAGTATGCACACATGATAAGAGAAAGTGCTAGCAATATAAATAGATGAAGCCAGAGGGATGAGGACACAGTGAAAGAGAAGTAA
This sequence comes from Tapera naevia, assembly GCA_033556795.1. Lineage (NCBI taxonomy): Eukaryota > Metazoa > Chordata > Aves > Cuculiformes > Neomorphidae > Tapera > Tapera naevia. The sequence continues at coordinate 10,041,117 of JAUMJJ010000079.1, read as the reverse complement.
GATACTCAAGGTCATCCAAAGTATCAGTGAGAAAGAGATGAGGTTTTATCTTAGTAAAAATTCCTGAAGCATTCCATATGGTAGCCATTTCAAAAGTAACATAAACGACTTACAAAATCTAAATTTAGGATATTATTCTGCATAATTTTAATGCCCTCTACCTTAATCTTTTTCAATGAATCTATAGTGGCTTTCTAATCCTATCTGACATAAATGCAGAATAATCAGAAGTAATAATCTGTAACTCATTAATCTTGATGTTGGTTATGATGCCTAGCATTATATTTTATATCAGTGCCTCAAAGCACATTCAGCAACAGTGCAAATGATTAATCAACATTAGAGAAGATGCAGTTGTATAAACACTACTTTTTTTCAAATTTTCATTTTTTTTTACATGTATGCACATAATAAAACAATTATAACTCAGAATTGCAGTATGACTATTAAGCTCTGTAATCATTTGAGATGTTTACAAGTACTTTTCTCATACTAATTGACAGAAAAAATATGAACTGTACCTTCTTTTTTTCAGACTGCTTTTCTTAAAAGATATTCTGCAGATGGCATTTTTCACTAGTACTATGCAGTAAAGTTTTATAAAACTTGCATAGAGGCTCATGAACCCCACTTAATATTTAAAGCCTGCTTTCAGTGGCAGCAGAAAATGATACATCTATGTCAATAGTAGAAAACAGCAGCAACAAAAGATCTGTGGGAGCTATGCCCTTTGAACACAGGGCAGTTCACATATTTTGCACATAGTTGTTCAACAGGTATCCTGCATGCAGACAGTGACTTCACTTTTGTTTCGGTTCTAGTCATCGCACTTCCATGTTTTCCGTATATTTTCAGTCTTATATGTTTGACATGTTTGAAAGTTTGCACTCTCCTACTCCTCAAGAAGAAACACCTGTAACTGGCCTAGTTTTTGCTTGCATTTTTGTACCCATTCATCGATAATAGTGCTGAAAGTAGTTTAGGTCTTACAGAAGTTTAAATATAGAGAATAAAAAATAAGGTTTTGGATACAGCTATGGCTATGTCTAGAACAACAGTCCACAAAAAATAAAGTACATATAATATGGGAAAAAATCCTTTTCCTGCTAGAACAGAATTCTACAGTCAGTAATAAAAGTTGTTCTGTTAAAGACAGAAACTGAAGGACCTGAAATGAAAAATAAAGGTGGGAGTTCCCTACTTCTCAGCAGTTTTTTTCTCTTTTGAGAATATAATAAATCTTGTAAATAAATGTGTGTGTCTACACAAACACAGATTTTTTTTTTGTGCTAGAATAAGCTTCTGCATATATATAAGCTTCTCCTTGTAAATATTCTAAACCAGAAATGTGTTGCAATCTGGAGTAACACCATATTTTAAAAAAAAATATATGCAGAAAGTATAGATATACATTTGTGCATATTATTAACTCCTTTTCATATTGCAATTGATACATACACTTAGATCCGTATAAACACCTGTGTACACATTTACACTGCTTGTATATAAGAAAAGTGATTTGCTGATACAAATGCTAACGTTTGTAGATGTTTGATACAATTTTAGCATTTTATGTCAAAAGACGTGCATTTGAAAGAGTTCGTTAACTGTTCCTAGTGTTGTCTTTTGAATGAAACACAAGTTTACATTCAAAAATTTCAATATTTGTACATATCCAAAAATTAGATCTTGTAAATTCAATACATCTTTTTCTAGGGCAGGCACTTGATTTGTGCATGCAGATGTTCGCAACTTCAAAAATGTATGTGCACTTTTAAGCACATATATTGCTGATTTGACGAGATGTTGGATGTTCATTTACTTCTGAATAGAAAGTTGAAAAAATCCAGGCAGCTCTTATCTAAGGAAGCCATGGAAAATGATTCTAAGATGTAAATCAGCAAAGATATCAGTATCAAGGACCTTAGCACACACAAAGGCACTGCTGTGTCTTATGAGAACACAATTTTCCATAGGCAGTTGTGTTAAACCTAGCAGTTGTCAATTATAAAGCTGCAGATGTTTCAAAATCTGATTAGGGCTGGCTGAGTCCTTTTAGTTTTAGGCCATTGATCTCAAGTGTGCTTAGAGATTTGCTAGAAGGCACAGTGTGAAAATCTGTATAAATAAAAATGCTGGCAATTTGCTGGTGTATTACATATAATCTCATAATCCAGCAGGTACTTGCCCTGGAAAAACAAAACACTCCATGTGACTCTCAAGTTTTCTACTAGGCAGTGCCTGTTATAAAATATAAATACTCCTCAATCTTTTTTTTTAAATGGAAGATTAAAATATATGTATCTCATATTTATCGGAAATTATTATTCCAGTGTTATAACACTGAACTCTGATTGTATGACCAGCTAGATAATAGTAAGGACTGTAATTTTATAATATAGATATATATCTAAGGCTTCAAAAAAGAACTTAGGAATTAACCTAAATGTTTTATTTTTTCCTGTATCACAATCACATTAAATTTTGTTGATAAGTGACACTGTGAAAATACAGGAGTTTCCCAATTACAAGTAGTTCTTTGGCAGTGAAGCTGTTTCCAGGCAGCTTTTGTTAAAAGGGAAGGATGGGGAAGGAAAAAATTATCGAACGTACATATAAGAAAAAAACCAAAAAGCTAGAACCATGTTCCAGACATGAAATCATAGGATAATTGAATCATAGAATAGCAAGTAGGAAGGGACCTCAAGAATCATCTGTTCCAACTTTTCTTGACAGAAGCACTATCTAGGCAAGATGGCCCAGCATCCTGTCCAACTGAATTTTGAAATTATCCCATGTTGGGGAATGCATCACTTGTTTGGGGAGACCATTCCAACGACTAATTGTCCTCATTGTCAAAAAATTTCCTCTTGTGTCCAATTCGGATTTTCCCAGGAGTAACTGGTAGCCATTAACTTTTGTCACTTCCACGTGACTCCTTGTAAAAAGGGAGTTTCATTCTTCTCTGTAGCCAGCCTTTAAATACTGGAACACTGTGATAAGGTCTCCCCTAAGCCTTCTCTACTCAAACCTGAGCAAACCCAGTTCTCTAAGCCTTTCCTCATATGGCAGACTTCCTAGTTGTTTGACAGTCTTTATGGCCTTACTCAGGACCCTCTCCAGCCTGCCCACATCTTTTTTTATATTGATGCCCAAGAAAGAAAATAATTTTCAAATTCTTTATTAATACTTTGACCTGTTAAATATATCAACGAAGTTATAATCATACTAGAAGTCAAGTATATCTGGTTCTATATTACAGTAGATATTAAAAATTAATTTGAACATGGATGATAATCCCTAATAACATTAACATTTCACTGTCTTCCCTTCTATCCAATTCCTACTGTACTTGTAGCATTATGTACATTTAAACATTTTTTCTTTCACCCTAGAAAGTAAATCTACCACCTATTAAATTTTTGAAATGATATATGTCATAATGCATTTTGGCCTACCTTCATTACTCATAGACTCTATTATGGTCATCTAGTAATATATTCTGCCTTGCTCAAACGCTTTATTCTCCTAGTACAGAAGAAACCCAAAGGAAGACCATCAACATCTAAGACTATACGCTTTCCTTGCAAAAGTTAATGCTAACTTACTTATTTTGCAGTGCTAAATTATACTGAGCTGTTAAGAAGTAGCAGACAAAGAAGTTATTTATCTGTTCAATGATTCCCTATAGTTTTAGCAGAAACGATAAACTGTTTGCCATACACACCAGAAAAAGATAATATTTCCGTGTCTTACCTCTCATCTTATGGATATTATTTAGAAAGTTCACTGATGGACTATTTTATTTGCTTATGGCTAAGATTAGTTTTAGAAGTGTATCATATGAAGACCAAGAACAAATTCTGAACTACCCAGAAATGTAAATGTTGATAGAAGTAATTTGAAATATTAATTTTAAAAATTAAAATGTTATGAGACTGTAATTTATATATCACATTAATTCCCTTTTCTTCTCATATTCATATCAACTTATTTTTTTAAATTATATGGTTGAATGAATTGCGATTTGTCTATATTAAATGCCTTTAATAGCTATTGAATTTAAGACTAATAATGAAGCTTTCAGGTACCTTTTCAGCTAAAGACAGAAGATTGACCAAAATCATGGATGTAGACAGCTAAAAAAAAAGACAAGACATACCGTGGTGTACAATAGTTTTTTGTTTCCATATGTTACTGGAGGGTAACATCCCTGAAGGTCTTCACACAGATATATAACGCAAGTTTTCTTTGTCCTGTTCCAAGTAATGTCAGTCATATTGGCTTAAATGGTCAATGAAGATAGTTTGAACTAATACAATTGGCTGTATCTTATTTAGTTTAAGGCAATTTCACTCAATCCTTTCTGCTTCTGGCAATTATTTCCTGTAGTTGATAGCAATCCTATGTGGCACATAAGGTTAAAGACACTGCTGATGAGCAGTAATCAGCAATTCAGTATTTCTAGCTAGCACTGTTGTACCTGAAGATGGTGTGTGCCCACAGTGACCATTACAAAGAAATCTCCTGGTACGCTTACCTTTGGAGGAAATTAAAATTGGACCATAGTTAAACACATGAAGGATATGGACAACTTGACAAAAACACACTGATGAAGGAGAAGAATTCAGGTATTGTCTTATAAAATTGAACAGTTAATACTTTTGCGTATGCTTCAGCAGAATGGCTTAATTTTCCGTACCTCTTTAATGTTGTGAATCATCTCAGTTACTTACTTTTGAGATGTTGCAACATCTTGATGAGGTGGTCTGAATTTATCCTTGATTAGTGGCAAAACACTGCAATAGGCTTCTTGCCCAAATGGAGCAGGATTTTGGTCATGCTGTAAAAGTTCTTTGATAAATACCGAAAAAAATGACTGTAATCCTGTATCTACAGTCACAGAGTGAAACCTACCTAAAACAAATGAGACCTGCCCAGCTCTAACAGGTGGAATAATTTGCTATGCACTGAGAAAAAAAGAGAACAGATAATTGCCATAGGGAAGGTCTACTGGAAAGCAGTATTTCTATCTATCTGACCTATCTCTGCCCTGCTATAATGATTTAGCCATATTCTCTGTAAAAAGACAGAGAACCACAGATGAACTGTTAATATCTTTACATTCTTGTAGCGCATTTGGGGTGGAAGCCAGAAAGCAATAGTAACCAGGGTAATGACTGCTAATGCTTAAGAGGGCAAAAAAATTGTAGAGTTTTATCTAGGATGACTTCACCAGCAAGGTCACTGTGCTAATACTCAAAGCTGAAAAGCAATGAGCAGTGACAATACTAGTCCCTTGGATGAATGCTTTTGCAAAAACCCAGTACTGCAGAAAAGATTGAGCCTGAGACAGTAGTGTCACACAGAAAAGCCAGATCACCAACCAAGACTGGGACCAGTCAGGAGTGACTGTTCTCTTCCTACCCCAGGTCCATGGCACTGGCAACAATGACACCAGAGGAGCTGGTGCCTTGATCAATGTGAACATATTTGTATCAATATATGTGTTTGTGTTGTAGAATAGGAATTGCTATATAGTTACTGTACCCATCCAACTAAGGAAATAAACCTTACATTTTATATCACCAAGGAGTGTGGTTCTGTTTTTGTAGTCAACCCAGCCTAAATTCCCTTTACAACCTGTTTGGGTCAGCACTACATCGACAATTAATGCTAAACAAGAATGCAGTTTGCCTCTCTGATATAGCTTCAAGTCAGTGTTAAACAACAGTGCCTTTTAACAGATGGTATATCTACACTGGTAATTATTTTTTTTTTTTTAAAGCGCAGCCTTATTACTAAGCTGATAAAAAAGTAAAAAGATTTTTTTATGTGGACCAATATAGGTCAGAGTATTGATTATAGCATACAGAGCCCATAACTGTTGTATAAATTATTCCACAAATCAGATGCTATAAAATTGTCATCTCTAAGATGTCCCCAATGTCTTTGCAAATTGAAGGGTTCTTAATCTGGCAGTTAGCGTATATATATACACAAGGCTAAGATCTAAACTTAGATGTCAAGAAGCAAATTTGCTTGTACCTAATAAGGTACCTAATAAGGTACCTAGGGATCATCTGGCTTTGCAAGACTTATGGACAAATAAGAGAGAATTTGATGATCAATAATATAATTCTAAGGGTCTGACAAGCATGATGTATGCATTTCATTGTTCTCTATTTTTTAACTTTAAGCTAATTATGGACTAGTCCTATGGGCAAGCTCACTTGCATTTGAAGACCATTAGATGTGGTTTTAGAGTACATTGCCTGGTTTTGTTTCATCCAAAATAAATCTGTTGTGTAATTCATTATATGAATCAAGTATAGGCAATCAAAAGATATTTCTAAAGTGTACTCCACATAAACCAAAATATTAACGTATACCTTTCCTATTATCTCATAATATTTGATAAATCCTAGCTAGTGCAACCAGTAGAGCCAGCTTAGACATATAGCTGACCATCCTTAGGGATTTGGTACTGCACCCCGCTGTTTTAGAGACTGCAGACTCAGACCGCTACCAGATCTGTCAATCACTCACAGATACTGTGTCAGGTCTCTTAGTCTGTTGTGAAAGTTTTGGGTACTCAAGGGCATTTGCAAGGGCATTGATCTCAATGTTTGGGCAGTAGACCCTGAAGCTTCAAATCTCTAGGGAGGATTGCATCATTTTTCAGGCTGCAGTAGAATGTTTTTTGTGGTTTTATTGACTACACCAGCAGCATGGAAAGCTGGCTATATGTGTTCAGCTAAGCATAGACAGATGTGGAAATTTAAATGTATATGTTTTATTCTGGAGATGAATTGCCACAGCTGGCAGCATTGCACACCAAAAAGCGTGCCACCTGTAACCGTTTGTTGCCACTTTCAGAACCCAACATTAACATATATATAGGATGAGGTAACTTTTGCTTCATATCAAAACGGCTGGTCTTTGCCAAGAAGTAGAATTGTACTGCTGGGGTGATATGCCAGATTTCTGTTATTGCTGCCTAGCCTATCAAAGCACAAAAGATTTGGTCTCCAGAGTAGTCTGCCTAGGAAACACCACATGAATTATAAGAGGCTTTAAAAATGAAATTAAAAAAAAAAGGGTCTCATTCTAAGTTGTTGCAGTAGTGTTACCAAAGCACAGAGCTTTAAACAAGATGTATGGGGGAGAGGGGATGACTGTGCTCAGTACACGGTGACAAACACTTTAAACAGATAGATGACATAATATGTTTCTCAGTCCTGCGTTTGATCTCTAGGGGTCTGGGTTCAAGTATAGTACATTAGTAATGGTATAAGATGTTGTGCTTCTGAACTAATCTGTAACTGAAATTCACTCACATTTAAAAACATTGTAGTCTGTATTTAGGTAGGGCTCCGCTAAAAAGTGCCATACCCATTAAACAATAAAGAAATAGAGAATTAAAGTAAAGAGAATTCACGTAATGTTAATCACTGGGGATGCTGATGTGGATGAGGTGTGGAAATACATGTGTACATAATACAAATAACTTCTCATCTGGATACTAATTTTTTGTAATATTTAGAAATAATGGGCAGAATAGTAAAGCCCTTGATAATTTAAAGAGAACTAGAGAATATCTTGCATTAGAAGAACATTTTTAAACTGTCCTTTTTATTTCAACTTTATTTTACTCAGTTCTCTTAAAAAAAGTAACAGAGATGGAAGTTGTCAGTGATTGAAATAGATTTTGAGAAGCATTAAACGGTTTTCCAACATTTTTATTTTTGTAGTGAATATTAGCATTTCACAATCTCAGGAAATTTTATTTAAGTATGATCTTAATGCATGTAGCTTGATAAAATAACAAAAGTGATCATTCTTTTTAGGGAGAAGAATTGTATTTTCATTCTTCAATTAATTCACAAAATGAAAGAGAAATCTAATATAAAGCACTGTTGTATATCCAAGTTATTCTGGAGTTAGCATTAAAAGGAGGTGGAAATGAAAGGTTTCTCTGATGAGTACTGAACACACTTTATCTGTAGAGCAATGATCTGAAGAAAATTATTTTTTCTTTCTGGCCTTCAAAAATATAGAAGCCTATTAATACTTATATACATACAGTAGAAGAGTATGTCTAACTAATAAGTTATTAGTGAAGATTATACTGGATTTGTATTCAAGTCTCAAAAAAAAATAGGAAATGGTCCTCTCTTTTGTGAGTTTCGTTTCACTTTTCATGCAGTTTTTGGATGGTGTTTTATTCTTAGTATTTTCATCACTAGGAACAGAAGTAATATCTCTAGTGCTATAATAAACACTATCTCCATTTTAAAACTCAGCTACTATGCTAAGGAGTTTTATTTTATTGATTAAAATGATTAAATGTTTACCTTAATGTATATAGATGAAGTGGGAGACAAAGCACTTCTAACAAAGAAACCTCAACTACTTCCATTAATCTTGAGTTTTGCTGTGTCATTTTGGACATTAGTGGAACTATCCAAATGCTACACAAGTTCAGGTTTGGGAGAATTTCATTATAATGTTATGGGGCTGATTAACATAGTGGCGACAGAGATTTAAAAATATCAACAGTGTTATGTAGTTTGTTATTCTAAGATCAAATTTACTGTCTGATTTTCTATGGTGCTGAAGTCCTCATTGGTTGTTTGAAACAAGCATCAATGAACTGTCATGCACTGATAAATCTTTGACAATGAGCATGACCCTTAAATCTTGTTTTCCTGCCAGATGCAACCCTTTTTTCATTTATATATGAACTTCTGATAACATAGCCACGTTTAAAATTTGTTCTTATCCTGATAGTTATGTTTAACTACTTATTCAAATACTTAAAGAAAAAACCAAACAAACACATGCATCCATTGGTATCAGTGTAGGGGAACTGAAATTACTGAAATTTAAAAAAAATAGTATTTGACACAGAATTGGCATCATATGAAAATGTACATGTATACCCCCTTGATCTCTATACAGAAAGAACAAGCCATAAAGTTGGCGTTAGATTGTGATTTTCTATTCCTATGACAGCAATTTTCAAATCAGCGTACTATGTTGATACATCTCAACTCTATTGGCCTCTAAATCTGTGGCAGCTAATTGCAACTCAAGAGACAAAGGGCTATGTTTAACTTGTCTACTAAAACATAGCCACCTATACCAGGTATTTTCTTCTTAGCCTAAAGAAACTTGTACATTTATTGCAATTTCGGATATAAGGCAATTTCTGTAGTATTATGGGCTTATTGTTTCAATAGCATAACCAAACAAATTTTAATGCATTGTCACCTTTTTGAGATTTCTGAACTCAGTAATTTTTTTCTTCTGATCTTTGCATTGTATGTGTTTGATTTTTAACCAAATGGCATATAGTTTCTTTCTAGGCCAACCTTAATATACAGTAAGAGAAAATTCGGTATAAGCTAGTCTAAAACATGTAAATCACAGAACAGAGTCAGAAAAATCTTAGGCTGGAGGCATCATCTGGAGGGTATCTAGTCTTGCATCCTGCACAAAACAGGGGTAACATAAAAATTGATCCAAGTTGCTTAGGGTGTCTAAGTCATATTTGGCAAAATTGCACCTCAGCTACTGTGTTCTTCACCTGAACTAATGCAGGGAGACAGTCCCACAAGCAGGACTTTGTGTTTGTCTCTGTTGTAACCCATGAGGTTCCACATGGGCTCATTCCTCCACCTTGTTAAGTCCATCTGGCAGCAAATATTGCCCTTCATCTTATCAGTTGCTCTCCCCATTTTGGTTGTTATTACTGGAAAATGTGCCAAGGATGTATTCTCTTCCATATTCCAGGTTCCTTTGGTTAGTATTAAATAATATCAGCCCCAGTGTAAAGTCCTGAACACCGTTTATAAGAGTTGCCAATGAGAATTCAAACTTATGTACACTACTTTCCAAGGTGATGTCAAGACAGTTTTCCAGACATATTATAGTCTATTCATCTATTTCATGTCCCCTTGGTTTGGCTGCAAAGGTTCTATGGGAATCTCTTTCGAATGCCTCAATACAGTCAAAGTAAACATCATCTGCTCTCCCGCAGAGATGGGACTGTCTGCAGATGACAATCATCTTGGTTAGAAATGATTCGTCTGTGGCAAGCACAAACTGGCTGTTCTCAGTCACCCTGACTTTTTTGTGTCCAGAAATAGCTTTCACTAATCTTTTTCCAGTTTCCTGCATCCTTCTTCGAAAATAGGCATAATAGCGTTCTTAGTCATCAAAATCACCCTGCCCTATTTAGTACTAGACTGTGTTTTCACTTGTCTTTCTTTTCCTTGTGTTGTACCTACAGGTAAAATCAAAAAGTCTTAACTCTTTCTTGTGTTTCACTAGGAAAATATCTACCTTGTCCAGTAACTGTGGGGCAATGATGGGACAATGTACAGACTTTGTCTAGAATGGGGTTAATTTTCCGTGAAGCAGCTTGTACAGTGCTAGGTTTTAGATACGTAACGGTAACAGTGTTGATTAACACATCAATGTTTTAGCAGTTGCTGAACAGTGTTTGCACATTATCAAGACTTTCACTTTCTCCTTTCACTTTCTCCCACTCTGCCTCTGCAGCGAGTAGGCTAAGGGTGGGCAAGAGGTTGGAAGAGGACACAGCTGGGACAGCGGATCTGAGTTGACCAAAGGGATATTCCATGCCATATCACGTCTTGCTCAGCCTTAAAACTGAGCAGTGGCCTGTTCAAAGTAGGTGTTGGTCAGAGACTGCCTGGGCCTTAGTCTGCTGGTGGAGTTGATGAGTGATTTCCTTTGCATGACTTTTATTTTTCTCCCTTACTTTCACTTATTAAACTATGTTTATCTTGACATTCTTTCCTTCCCCCGCACACCCCCACAGTTTTTCTCTTTCAATTAGCAGTCCACCACTAAGACTAACTGGATCAAATTTCCCTCAGATTGGAGTGTGCCTGCTCACTGGAGTGGCAATTAGAGCACATGCAGCTAACTTCACCAATGCATACATGAGCATGTGTGCTGTTGAGTGTAAACCTGTCCCTGACATGACCTCTCTCCTGGGCTATTGGGGTGGCTCAGTTCTACTTCAGTCCTTTGCTTTTCTGCAGTGCTGGAAGTCTTTATAATATTTCCCTCCAGGCTTTATTACAGTGGCATTTTACAATCAGAAGTTGGCATGGGTCACCAATCAAATCAGCCCGAATTCTTATCATGCTGCTTTTGTCTAGCAGTTTCAGGTATCATTCTCCTGTCACTTGTTGATCCACTAATTGTACTGAGGCTCATTGAGCTCAGTTCTTGTTCAACTTGCTCATTACTTATTACAGCATGTTACTGAACTCCTGATCAAGCAAGGTCATGATGCTTCCCCGATAGTAACTTTGTTTTACTCTACAACTTTCTACCTCAGTATGTGTTCTAAATTCATTATTTCCTTGATATTGATGCATTTTATTCCTAATTTGCCATTAATCTAGATTATTCTTTCTGTGACTTTACTTCTTTTATTCTTTAACCCTTTCTTCTTTTTCCTAGTAGGAGTCTGTGTAACATGATTCTTCCATGGAAGAATGAATAGTCTCCCTGGCAAACAAAAAGTTCTAAGGTCTGATTTTTAAATTATTCATCCTGCTATAGCTATGTTCCTGTGTGCAGATGTTTTAATCAATGCCATAATTCTCTTTGTTAATCTCTTTTCTAATTTAAAGACCAGAATTTGAGAAAGAAAAAGAAGAGGGTTTGGGTTTGACTGAACAGAACATTTAAGAACATTGTTACTTTAGTATGAAGAATTGCTTTGGGTGTTGTTTTTTTGTTGTTTTCATATCAGTGAAAAATCTCAGTTGGTAAGCGGTAACTTCTAAATAGCAGAGCAGATGAATTGCAGGTGACATTTCTTGACTGTAGGATTTGGCACCCAAATTGACATTTCAGTGTCAGGGCTGTCATGCCAGATGCTTGACACTTAGGAAAAGACTATGCTCCACATAGTTGCCTTACAGCTTCCACCGTTATTTTTCTGAAACTGAAGATGCTGCTTGTCAATGAATGTGCTATTGAAGAAAAGTGCTTAAATATTTCAATAATTTATGAGAAAATTGGCTTTTAAATACAGGTCTCTATTGCCCAAGGGAAAGCAGTATGTAATTCAAGTTCTTAAAAAAATCAAACCAAACCAAACGAAAACTCTCCAGAATTATTTTAATCTGGAAAAATCAAAATTAGTACAAATATTTGCTGAGATACTTAAGGAATGGTCCTCTGAGTGCATCAATAAATAATGAGTATGAGAACAGCAATCAGTAACTTAAAATTTGTAAATCTTAACTTATATTTAATGACTGCGAAAAATAATGAAAGCCTTAGTTTCTTTTGTAATTTGACAGATACGTCAAGGGAGAACAAGTAGCAAGGAAAAGAAGAATTGTCATAGTGGCCCTTGTGCTCAGCTCCTTCCCAGACCCTCGGTTGCCCTATAGTACTTTGACCTTTCAATATGTGATCTGATAAAGCATCTGACTGCAGGCTGAATTGTAAACCTTCATAAGTGAACTTGCATTTGAACTACCAGGTTATACTTCAAAGACTCAGTCTCAAGGCTGCCTCTGTATACTTTTTCTCCTCTGCTTTTGCAAAGCAGTTCTATATCCAAAGAACCACCATATGGGGTTTTCCTGAAACAAGTGGGTCTTTGACCAGAGCAGTAGCAGCTAATATGCCACTTCCCTGATTTTGGCATGAAATGTACTCAAAACCCTGTAAAATCAAGTTCTAAGTCTGTACCTATGAGTAGTCTGCTCTTAGAGAATTACCACCAAAATCTTGGAAGCCCAAAAATATCCATTCAGGCTGACATAGGTTTTTTTTTTTTCCATAGCCTGAAAGTGGAATCTCAATTTCTATGCAAAATTGCAAACAGTTTGCATAGTTATTTTGTATACTTTTAAGCCACTGTTTCAGTTTGTGTATTTTTGTCAACAGCCTCTATGTTTTCTATTTTCCTTTCTTCTGGAATTTAAGGGATTGATGCTTTATAATATTTGCTTGAAAGTAAATGTATGAAATGGGGTTTTAAAGTCCCTCTTTATAAAGTATACGGGGGAAATTCAGTATTAGCAAATAATGTGCTCTGAACCATCTTCAGGAAGAACATAGTTCACTTTGTGAGCTACAGAACTGTGTAGTGTGAATGGCTCACAGCCTCACTTTGCTTAAATAAATATCAGCAGTTTTATATGCCAGAAAACTTCTACATGGTATCCATATTTAGTTTTGTTGAATCATCAAAACTTCAAACATCATCTACAAAAGACTGTCTCATTTTTATTGATCCTATAACAATGTGTGCAAAAAAAATCAGGAGAAATATTTTAAAGGGTCTTTCACAAAAGTTTGATTTCACCAGACACAACATTTTAAAATAAAATGTATTACTTTTTCTCTACTTCACTGTAATTGTTGGGCTGACAGTGGGACGTGAAGATCTTAGAGATCTAGTCCAGCCTTAGTGATTCTATGATTCTATGAATTGGCACCTGCCTATGCAAATATAAACATCGTTTCTCCTACCTGATTCAACAAATTGAGGTGGATTCATGAAATACAGACAGGACAGATAGAATGAGCAGTATATACAGCTATTTTTTCAGCAGCTTACTAATGCAGTACGCATTTAATCCACTAGTTTCAATTATATTTGTAGAGTTTAAAATACAGGTTTGGTTTTCTTCCTTAATTGCCTGTATGTGTAATAGGATTTAATAGTAATAAAACACTATAGAAATCCTGTCAGGAAGAGGTAGATAGCAGACCTTGTTTGCCAGGTAGTCTGTAATCCAGGACTGAGCCTTTTGCATAGGAAGACAAATAGAAATAAAACAATAGATGAGTTAAAATTGTGTTAAATACATCTATATTACTTTGAAGGGTCTCTATAAAATATAATATCTAATAAAAAATATTGTGTCCTGTCAGACAGACTTTTACAAACCCTAACCTCACTAGACACTCAAAATAAGTTTTGTTCATTTATTTATCATTTTTAGAAGACATGCTTTTTTTTTGATGGAGTCCAGAGTCTACAAGAAAACAAAATAAATGTGAAACCTTTCATCCTCTTAGTACAGTTCCCTTTTGGCTATATGTAACATTAAAGACAAGTTAGTTTTTTCTGCAATATCTTCTCCAAAATATTTCGAGCAAACAGCTAAATTATTCACTCATTTGTGATGAAAACTCACTTTTTCCTGTGTATAACTTCATTTTTTTACATTTGTATACTAAAACCTAAAATTAAATGTTTTATTTTCAACATGATATCCTAAATGAATGTATACAAGTTTTCTTCATGAAAGACAGCAGAAATTTATTATCTTCTATTATATTTTCTATATATTTTCTATCTATCTATCTATCTATCTATCTAGATGTATTTTCTATAAATCTTCTATTATATTTTCTATATATTATATCCTTCTAGGTACATCCCCATGGCATTGAAATAATAGCAGCGTATTCAATGGTTCTTCTATATTGCACAATCTCATAGTCCAATGTATGTTCGAGAAAAACAGTTTCTGCAATTATACAACAAAGTGTTTTCCTATTTAGATTTCAGTTCTAACCCATTCACATGCACATGAGAATTGGTAGTGAAAAAAAAAGACCAAAACAAACCAAACCTACATTGACTTTAAACATAAACTTTTAAAACTTTCCCAAATTCTTTTATATCTTTTTTTAAAGCAAAATTATTGTGAATCAGAGAACAACAGAATCACAGAATGACTGAGGTTGGAATGGGCCTTTGGAGGTCATCTGACCTGATTTCCCTTCTCAAGCTGGGTCGCTTATAGCAAGTTGCCTAGGACTACATCCAAATAACTTTTGAATACCTCTCCTCTCATCTACTAAGTCAGTTGTTCCATCACACAAGTTTATCAAGTTGGGAAAGCATGACTTCCCCTCGGTGAATCCATGCTGACCACTTCTGAATGAATTTCACGTCCTTCATGTGCTTATAAATAATTTCAAGGAATAGTTGCTAAATTCTTTTCCCAGAGATTCAGTTGTTGCTGATGGACCCACGGTTCCCTGAGTCCTCCTTCTTGCCCTTCTAGAAGATAAGCATGATAGAAAATAGGAATGATGTTTGCTTTCTTCATTTCTCTCTTTCATCCCCCAACAAATTGCAGCCCTGCTCCAATGGCACTTCTAGGCTTTCTCTTTAGCTCAACCCTAACCCTGATTTCCACTTCCACTTGCGACTGAGACCCCCACTTCTGGCCTACACCACAATGTTCCTCTCAGCACAGATCTCCTTCCTGTCCTAGCTTGTCTCCGGCTGCCCAATGCCAGCCTCAGTACAATAGCAACTAATTACAAGCATGCAAATCAGTCACATCTCTGAAAACATTATTTAGGGTAAAATAAACCCCTAAATAAAATACTGTTATAAAAAAAATAGATATAATCTTTCTTCTTGAAGCAAATTGTTTTTAATTCTTTCTATTCTGTAATACAAAGAAGAAAATAACAATCCCTCTAGTATGATCTGGCATAGTGGCAAAAATGAAAAATTACACTAAAGTGGCTGTTCAAATCAGCTAATAATTCTTCATAAAAACTCTGGTATTTCATATGTATTTCAAACTTGCTCTAATTTCTTATTACAGGACTTATAATTTATATGCTTTGGTGATAAGATATTTCTCCTGACATTTACTTATTTTTTTATCTTCAAGCAACTTATAACTAAGTCATTTTTCTTTATACAGCTTAATTGAAAATGTACTGCATTATTACTACATTGGACTTTAACCATATACTGGTAAAATATAAAACATTATTTATTTATTCAGGTAAGTGTAACAAAGGAAAGGTGATTTTATATCCATAAAAACCAATATGTATACACATTGACACATACATACATTCACAATGTATTAGCATAACATTTGAAGGGACTCAACAAGGAAAGAGAAATTCATACTATTAGTTTGCATGTTGGTAATTTTAATTTAAAAAATATTGTAATTTTAAAGAATCCTCTAGTTATATAAAATGCAAGCAGAACACCCTACTAACTTGTCTGGAATAGCTGAATATATAAGCTAAATTATCTAATTGTATTCTATTATACTGAAAAAATAGTCTTCTGAAAAGAAGAGTTCTCTACTTTTAGCTGCAACTTCATTAAAGAGTGATTTACTATATGTGATGTTGATATCAGGGATTTGGAGAGTTGGGTACTCTGATGGCTATTTTGGAAGGTGAATTGTGCATTTAAAGGAGAAGCCACCAAGTAAATTATTTTTACTCTTTAAGTCAGAACTCCATTTTTATTGTTGCCTTTAGTCAGTGTTATCCCTGGGAAAGGGATGTAAAGACACTCTAAAAAAATTAAGGTGAATATGGGTCTAGTATTCTTAATATCTTTACCTCAAGAACTTCATGAGGTGACTCACTTCAAGACATTCATCACCTGTTCTCCAAAACTGCTCTTTTCTTCTGAATAAAGTACTCCAAGATGTCTCAATTGCCTGCAGTTGCTGAACCAAGGAGCTGCAGGAAAACTTCGTGGATGGCCAGATGAACACAAAGATAACACTCATCCAGATTAGGATTTTAAAGTCTGAGAGAAATAGAAACTGAGTATTTTTCTCCCTGCATCTCTGTACAACGCTTGCTAGAGCTTAGAAAAGGCTGTTGCAATGCGAGATTGGTCAGATATAAACCATATCTTGCAGAAACAGCTGCAGGTAATGGAACTGCCGTTGAGGTTATATGCATTGTTCCATATGTTCCTGGTGTTTGGCTAGGTAGACACCTCAGCATGAGCTTTGTGAAATGTTGTTTTCTTGAATGTTCTCCAAGATGCACTGGCATCCAGTGTCAATTGGCTGAGAAGTTAAATTTTACAGTTTATCAGTACATTGTATCTGGAGGTTTTTAAGCACATTTTAAATGGCTGTGTAACTTCACAGTCTACAGATGGGGCTAGAATCAAACAGAAGAGGGAAGATGCTTGTTTTTCAGAAAGGAAAAGCACAAAAGACTACCAAATCACTGCCATCTCTATTTGGAATATAGATACTGGTAAATATTTTACATCATAGAGACCAGGAAGATAAACTGAATTTTAATTAAAACCAAAACAAAACTATTTTACGCCCCCAGATATCGGTAATGACTTAAAATGGTGTAAAGAATATGAGTAACAGAGAAAAATAAAAGACTACTGCTTTTGATCCCACTGTACTGCAGTCGGGTCACTGTGTAGTTACAGACACTACTTGAATTCCTATGGAAAAGAAAACACTCCTTGTCATTTGCTCATGCAAATTATTCTCCCTGGTGTGGTCATGAATTTTCAGTATTTGAGAGCAGTTTTTCCAATTGACTTCGAGCAAGTGCCACTGAGCCCAGAGATTAAAAAGCAATTCCAGTGTGAAGAACTAAATCCTTTCTAAGTTATGGAATACATAGATGACAAATCTAGTTCATTTTCTAACTATATGGATTTTTACCTTAACCTTTTGATAAAAAAGTGTTGTTTGAGGAATAATCTCTCCCCCTACTCTTATTAATATACATAATTTTACAGAAATCTGCCATAATTTTTATTTTTACAAGATTATTTTGAAATCATAAGCCAGCAAATTTGCCCTTGTGATTAAGATGACTAATGGCATCCTCAGCTGTAAAGGGAGGTGATCCTTACCCTCTGCTCAGCACTGGTGAGGCCGCACCTGGAGTGCTGTGCTCTGTTCTGGGCTCCCCAGTAAAAGAGAGAGATGAACATACCGGAGACAGTCCAGTGAACGGCCACAAAGATGATTAGAGGACTAGAGCACTACTCCCATGAGGAAAAGCTGAGAGAGCTGAGGCTGTTCAGTCCAGAGAAGAGAAGGCTCAGGGTGGATCTTATCAATGTCTATAAACATCTGAAGGGAGGGTGCATAAAGGACAGAGTCAGGCTCTTTTCAGTGGTGCCCAGTGACAAGACCAGAGGCAAAGGGCCCAAGCTATACACGGGTAGTTTTCTCTGAACATCAGAAAACACTTTCACAGTAAGGGCACAGGTTGCCCGGAGTAGTTGTGGAATCTCCACTCATGGAGATATTCAAAACCCATCTGGACATGATTCTGGCAACCAGCTGTGGGTGATGCTGCTTGAGCAGTGACGTTGGACAAGATTACTTTCAGAGGTCCTCAACCATGCTGTAGTTCCGTGATTCCGTGAAACTACTTTAAAGAAGAAACTGCTGTTCTGTATGGTGAAAAATAGAATCCCATTCTATAAGAAATAGTACAACTATTTTAGCTACTACAATTGAACAAAAAACCCAGTTCAGTGTAGCTAATGAAAACCAAGCTACCAATTAAATACAACTGCTACAATTTTAAATTTAACCCAGGGAGGTAAATTCACTGTAGGAAGATGAATTTTACACATTTAAGGCTCCAGGTTATGAAATGCTACTACTCAGAATCTTAATCAGCTTGAGTTCATGCAGTCCTCAGATCCAGATAATAATTTACAATTTTTAAAGTGTTTTTCTTAGATAATATAAAAAGAAAGAGATTCAAACCAATAGCTCACTGATGTGATTCAGGTTTGTTATGCAGATATGAAAGGTAGAATATCAGTTTAAAGTCTGATGCAGAAACTGGTTCAACCAAGATTAACATTATGGAGTATAAAGCTTGATTTGAAACTTATGATAGTGACAAACAGTTGTTGAAATTTGTTTCTTTAATGAAAACTGAGTTATCCATTCACCCACGGATTAGAAGCTGGCAAATAGGTTGTAAAAAATGAAGAAGATACATGACCGCGTTCTGTGAACTTCTTTATAAATGGATCTTAAAAAGAAAGAAAAAGTAGAGCTTATCATTCAAATGCTTAGCCTTATCTTTACTGAGAAACATGCAGTGATGCCTATTGAGGGCAATAATGCAATGATCGGGTTATTTCAGTAATATAAGATATGGAATAATTTGTACAAGATTCTAATTTTACATACACACTAAGAAAGTCTAGAAAAATTATAGAATTGTCATAGAATCCTACAATGGTTTTGGGTTGAAAGGGACCTTAGCAATCATCCAGTTCCAACCCCTGCTGTGGGCAGGGACATCTCCCACTAGGCCAGGCTGCTCAAGGCCCCATCCAACCTGGCCTTGAACAGTTCCGGGGAGGGGGCATCCACAGCTTCCCTGGGCAACGTCTGCCAGTGCCTCATCACCCTCATTGTGAAGAATTTCTTCCTGATGTCTAATCGAAATCTTCTCCCTTACACTTTAAAGCCATTTCCCCTCATCCTATTGCTACATGCCCTTGTAAAAACTCTCTCTCCAGCTTTCTTCAGGTACTGGAAGGCCACTATAAATCTTCCCAGAGTCTTCTCTTTTCCAGGCTGAACAAGCCCAACTGTCTCAGACTGTCCTCATAGCAGAGGTGCTCCAGTCCTCATATGATCTTTGTAGCCCTCCTCTGGACCTGTTCCAACAATTCCGTATCCTTCGTATACTGAGAATTCCAGAACTGGACACAATACTCCAGGTGGGATCTTATGAGAGCGAGTAGAGAGGGAGAATCACCTCCCTTGACCTGCTTCTCGTGCTTTTGATGCAGCCCAGGATACAGTTGGCCTTCCCTGCTATGAGATCATGTCAAGATTGTCATCAACTAGCACCACCAAGACCTTCTCTGCAGGGCTGCTTTCAATCACGTTGACCTCCATCTTGTAATGAAAGTGTGGATTACCTGGACCCAGGTGTAGGAGCTTGCACTTTGTCTTGTTGAACCTCATGAGGTTCACATAGGCCCACTTCTCCAGCTTGTCCAGGTCCCTCTGGATGATATCCCATCCTTCTGACATGACAACTGCCCCACTCAGCTTGGTGTCATTAGCAAACATGCTGAGGGTGAACTCAATTTCGCTGTCAGTATCATCAATGAAATACTAAACAGCACTGGTCCCAGTACGGACCCCTGAGGGACATCACTTGCCATGGGTCTCCATCTGGACATGGTGCTGTTGACCACTACTGTCTGAATGCAACCATCCAACCAATTCCATATCCACCGAACAGTCCACCTATCAAATCCACATCTCTCCAACTTAGAGAGGAGGATGTTGTGGGGGACTGTGTCATAGGCTTTACAAAAGTCTAGATAGATTCCATCTATTGATTTTCACATGTCTATTGCTATGGTCACCTCACCATAGAAAGGAAAGAAATTATTGAAAAGCTTCTAGAAATAGCCACCCAATAAGATCAGGATTTTGTAAAAGACAGAATGTACTTAAAGTTTATTCCTTCCAGTTACAGCACTCACAGCGTATTGCAGACATGACCAGGAAGAAAAATGATCACTGGACAGACTGTCAGAAATATGAAGTGTCATAGTTACATTGTTTTTTTTTATGAAGCCAAAAGATTTAAACCAAAAATGCTATATTTCTTGCAGGCTTTATGCCCACGGTATCTTGTAGAATTTTTTCTCTTTGATTCTGTCTTCCCATTTGATTATTTTTATTTCAGTTACAGTGAGGAGAAAGAAAATACAGACTATCTGTAGCATAATTATTGATGTTAAATAACCTTGGTCTCCACATAGATTGTTAGTCATCTGATGAAAGCAGTGGGGTTTTTTGGGGGAAATACTGTAAAGTTAAAACAATTTTCATGAGGTTTAATACAAGATTTGTCCCCCAAGGAGTAGTCTGAGAGAATGACTCTTGCATCTGCCACTGGGTCTGAAACCTGGCCTTAACCTCCTCAGAGAATAATTTAGAAAAATGGTCTGAATAAGTTAGGAATAGCTATTACATTCCTAGAATAAATACATAGAGAATCAATAACCAAAATGTTACAGAGAGACTGAAAAACATTTTCAAATACTTAAGTTTCAAAATCCAGATATCATCAAAAGATATAGCAGTTATAAGTTATTTCATAAAGGTAAAACAAGGGTTTTTAATATTACAGTTAAAAAAGAGAATAATCTGAGTTCTGTTTGTAGGAAAGAAAAAAACCTTGTCAGTTACAGGCCATAGTAACTGAAAGGACAGGTTAGCAGAAACCCATTGATTTATTTCTGCGTGTAAAATAATAGTGATTGTAAACATTGTCTTATCATAAACTTCTTATACTATACATATTCTTTATATCTGAAGATTAGACTGCCAAACAGGATTTTTATTACTCACATTTACAATGTAAGGCTTGACACTTCCCTGGTAAGTGAATGGAAATGTAAGGACTGACTTGTATAGAAAAATAATTAAGCTGTAGTACTTGAGGCAATATGTACCATTTCTGTGGGGATAACTCAAGTCACAAAGCATTATAGCAGAGGGAAACAAAATTCTTCAGTGAGCTTTGCTGTAGGTCTGCCTTTTTCATTTAAACATAGCACAACGACAGCTTTTGTAATACATGTTCCCCAAGTAAAGCAGAGTTTGGTTCAGAGTGAAGATGAAATATTTGTTGTATGAGTTGTAAACAATGAACAACAAGAGGAAAATATAATAGAAAAAAGCCCACACATCTTCACACTCCAGAGCACTGCAGTCCTCCTACAAAAATTTAGTTTAAGCAGAAAAATCACTCACTTTAAACAATGGAAACTACCTAATGGAAACAGCATGTATTAATATTGTCAGTGAGACAGATGGTTCTGCGGTACATAATAAAGTAAAAGACATTTTCACGAGAAGGAAGATTTATCTGATAATTCGCAAATCAGAATTCTAGCAGCACAGCAAGGGAAAGATAACTGAGTGCATGTTATGCTGGTGCATCTTTAACATTTCATATTTCAAGGCAATAAAGAAATGGAGGTGAATACAAGCACTTGGAGAGCAAAAAGGGTAAAAGAAATATTTATCTGCTTCTGACAATCACACACGATACCAGTTTTCGATTTGAAAAAATGATACTACATTGCTAAATAGGTCCGTATTGGCTGTATTGGGGTATATATGCACATTGGTAGTATTTTAATGAATAAATTAATTTTTGAAAAAATCATTTTTAGCATTGACTTATATTTCAAATATCAAAGGTTCCAATTTAGCTACAAGTGAATTTAAAAAATGCTAGATTACAAGAATCTCGGCTTCTAGCACTGCTGTTTCTATTTGCAACATATATTGAGTTGCTCAAGATTCTTGTCAGAGATTTCCTTCAAAGATATCTCTTCCTCCAAAATAACAAATAGACTTAAGATATAAATTATGTTTTCAGATATCTAGAAAGTGTTAAAGTTGTGTACTGAGTATCCAGGACAAGAAGATATGCATAATCTTGATAGATCAAAAGTTGGTTGATATATATTATATCTGGATGATGGCTGAAATGTTCAGTATTGTATTTACTTTTGTTGCAGCAACATTCACAAGTAAATATGCAAAATATTCACCAAGATCTCAGAAAGAAATAGTAGCATCCTCACCTGAATGCCCTTTCACACACTAGAGCCTAAATCTTAGTCTGTGGCAGTTTCAGGCAAAGGCATATGCAGAATCAACGCCTTCTCTCCTAGTCCAGCTGTCTTTAACTGTGATAATTTTTCTCCTGTTCTAGTGGTAATGACAAGACACACAATTTTTTTGTGTTTCTTACAAAATGATGTATTGACATGACTGACATTTTCCCTGACCTCTGTCTTTTTAACCATTGCTAACCATTGGCTTAGTAATGGTTACAAAGCTAACCATTGGCTTCTCATTTCTACCACATTTTAAATTTTCCTGATTAATTTAACTTCAAAAAGGGGAACTTAATTCTATTTCCAAGAAAATGCAAATACCACTATATCTAGCAGTAGTTACAAACCTTATCTTAGGCTAGAATAAACTTGGTTTAGAAGAAAGATTCTTAGTGATCCGCAAAGTATGTGTTCAGATGAATCTGGATATAACACTCACATTGGATATGAAATTAAAAATATTTCAGTTAATGAGATAAATAAAATTTAAGGCTTCTCATGTGAAAATATTTGTACAAATTCAAAAATCTGAACAAAAATAAATCCAGAAAGACTGGTCTTCTTTATCCCAATGCCAAATTTCAGGGTTTATTGTTTCAAAATATGCACTTGCCAGTGAGTTTTTTAAAGAAAAAAAAAGGCTTGTAAAAAATATTTTGTCTTGACTTTTGGCTGAATTTAACCTCAAATAGATAGCCTAACATGAAAATATTAGCTCCAAAACTTTAGGACATGTTCATCAACTATAAATAACATATCATGGGACATACCAGCAGTATTGGTAACTGTACATTCGTATTTTAATTAAATACTTCCATTATTTCTTTGTATATATGTCTTATCAGAAAAGTCATAGCATAATTTTCCAGCTTTTTTTTTCTTTGACCTTTATCAATTCATATATATTCTTAAACAAACTCGTTATATAGTTCAAATATAATTATTTGCCATTACTAAATATACCCTTATTTGCATTCCATTCTTCTTCCACTAGTAGATTAAGTGAAAAAAAATCTGTGACATATATCTTAGAGGTATAAATTTGAACCATTGTTTAGTAAGTTTATCCATATTCTGCTTAACAGAATCCTTCTCAGACTAATCGTTGAGACTGAAAAGAAGCGGACAACAATTACTACCACTCTCTTAGTATTTCTGCCAATATCTATAGTTTTGTCTGTAGAGCTCTACAGGTATCTCATTATGAACATCTACCATGGACATTCCTGATGAAAAATTATCACATCAATGATCATTTATCCTGACAAAAGAGGACAAAATGGATCAGAGAAGTTCCATGAAGATTTTAATTATCTTTTTTCAAACTCTGTGTGTATATACATGTATTAAAAATAATAAATAACTGCTGGCAGTAGTAGTACAACAATACAGATGAAACAAAATGTGTAACCTCAGGAGAAGACAGAAACAGCTGTTACTGAGTTTCTGAATCCTCCGTACAGCTCTCAGAAAGACTTATGTTGACATTTGAGACTGCAGATTTCCATTAGGGTCAGACATAGAGACACAACTCTCATTTACTCTCCATAAAAATGTATGAGTCCTTCTAAAGGCATTTGATGTATCACAATGATACACAATAATGGTGCTCTGAGAATTACTGCTCACTTGACCATTTTATGATTACAAACTAACAGCAATTGTTAGGCAGTAAATTTGTAGTTGCATTTAAGTTACTTATAAGCTAAGCACTATGAACTGTTGCTCTATCAAGCCTGACATGAAGGCAGAGATGGTGTGTCTCTTCCCTTTTCAAAATATTCAAGTCAAGATTTCAAGAAATGTATGCTTTAAGTTAGGTCTCTTTACACTCCTATTCCAGCTATCACATAAGAATGAGGCAGATGTAAAAATCAGAAACGCAGTAAAGAAAAGCTATAAGCAGTCAGGTTTAAAACTTCACTGGAGGTTGTACAGAGAGTTGCTATACTGGTTTTGCCTTGTATAGTGTTAATTTTCTTCATAGCATCTAGTATGGTGCTACAGTTTGAATTTGCGACAAAACCAGTGTTGCTAACACACCAACGTTGTAGCTATTGTTGAGCAGTGCTGGCACAGCCTCAAGGCCTTTTCTGCTTCTCACACCATCTTGCCAGCAAGGAGGTTGGGGGTACACAAGAAGCTGGGAAGGGACGCAGCTGGCACAGCTGACCCCAGCTGACCAAAAGGATCTTCCATACTATATGACAGCATGCTCAGCAATAAAAAAATAGGCAGAGAGAGGAAGGGGGGCATACAGAGTTAATGGCATTTGTCTTCCTAAGTAACCGTTAAGTGTGATGGATGCGTATGTCCCTGGAGATCACTGAACACCTGCCTGCTAATGGAAGTAGTGCTTTTCTTGCATACATGGTTTTTGCATTACCTATTAAAATGTCTTTAACAGCCTTTGAGCTTTCTCACTTTTGCTCTTCCATTTTTCTCCCCATCCAGCCGGAAGAGTGGCAGTGCGGGGCTGCGCCGCCTCTCAGGGTTGGCACACAGCAGTTAGAAACAAATATTCTTCTCCGCGAAGTATTAAGGAAATTAAAATGGACTGCTTTTCCTTTTAAATTTACTTCGGCACATGGAGATATGTAAAATAAAAGGCAGAAAACTGCCCTTGAAAATCAGTCCATTAGCCATTAGTGATTTGCAGACAGTATGTCTTGTTCATTTATTTCTTTGCTGTTGGATAAGCTACAGCCAGTCAGAATCAGTGAGATATCACATAAAAATCTAGCTGGTCAGCTCATTGAATTTTTCAATCAGATTTCACATATTAGCTAGTTCTATGACTACACATTTGCCTCTTGCTGATTACTGTTTCTGAAGAAAAAGCTTTTATTGTTGCTATTTCTTCCCATTTTTTAGAATAGAATTATCTTTTGATTGCCATTTTTTTGGTGGTATTTCAAATATCAAATGAGCAGGCTACATTTCTTTGTTCAGGATTTAGTGCAGCTGATCCCAGCATTCTGTATTATCAAGAATACAATGACCTGGAAATAATCTTACAATATATGAAATAATCTTTCAGGACACTGAGGCGTGTCAGTCAGTGGGAAACAGCATTAGCTCACAAGAATTCACACAGTGAAAGAGGTGATTTTTTTGCTGAAGGAGCGAATCAAACATGAAGAGGAATTAAACTGAGAAGAAGGAAATATTAGAACCACAAAATTGTGACATTTCTAAAGAACTAGTTGGTCTGTGTAGTGGAGCATTTTCTCTACTAAATGGAAAAATTAGTTTTGTAGAGTTCTATGTGACAATTCTTAATCTTAAGTATCTAGCACTGTAATATATGTGATTTGGAGTCTGTACAGCCTGGATTTCAATAAAGAAACTAAATTAGACTCTATTTCTAGATAAGACATAAAAATTCATATTTGACATCTTAGGCAACTCTTACATACACGTGTTAACAGAAAAATCAACTACATGAAGAAAGTATGGATAAACAACTTATATCCAACTTAGCAACTCACAATACAAACTCAGAATTCTGTAGAAAAGCTGCACCCAAAATCACTTAGATTTTGTATATATACGTAATTTATGTCTTCAACAACTCAGTCAACTTTTTTATTGTATTTCTAAATACACTTTTAAGTTAAATTTTCTGTTCTCACCACAAAAAATCACGATCAAGTACTTGCAAGCCAGCCCTCACTTTCCACTGCATAAACACTTATTGTTCTGGGGTAAGTTTAATGATGATATGGTGAAATACAGTAAAGTGTCAGTAAAGGTCCTCAGATGGGCAGTTAGCAGTTAATGCACTGAAAAATTCTACAGATAATGAACAATTCTGAGAGGCATATGTGAATGAAAACCTAGGAATAATTACAAGTTAGAAATTGTTGAGAGAAAACAGAGAAAGCATAGGAGAAAATAGGAAGGAAGTCACCTAAACTACTGTGGTGACATTTCCAGAGTATCCTGAAATATGGGAAATAAAACAAGATTTTAACACTTGCAGATGTTTATATCATTGATAGCGTTTTTCAAATGGTTTGGACTTAGAATATTCATCTATGCTCAAAATCCAGAATAAAGACAATGAAATGAATATTTGCCTGACTTACATTATAAGAGGAAAAGCTGTGAAACCCACTCCTATACATAAAAACACATCACAGGCAGAACATCTAAAATAATTCAGGAGGAAAACCATAAGGAGGCGTTTTCCTGTATTCAAATGCTTAAGTCTAATGAAAAAAAATAGTTGTTACTCAGTTGCAGGCCATGTATACATGTTCAAATCTAGCAATTTGATTTGAATTAAGGAATATCATCCAAACTTAACAGGAAATGAATATTCAACATTAATTTCACATAAGAAATGATCCTAATTTGAAAAAATTGCAAATATTATTTCTCCTGTAATTAATAGAATGTGAATTTTACAGATGTAAAACTATAAACAAGTGACAGATTAAACAGGTTTTTTTGACATCACAATAAAAAATATGTCTATTAGTTTTATGGAAAAGAGAAAATAAATATGAAAATATATGAAAATGCATTAATGTTATGGTTTATTTAACTTTAATATAATTTTAACATTTTAAACTTAGTCTTGTCCCAAGTAATACGACATTTCAATATATTTCCTTCACTCTTAATGCTTGATGCTAATCTGTCCTTCCAATGAAATCTTGCCTGATACAAGTAGCTACTCTCAAAGGAAATGAGAAACTAGGAACTTCAGTCAATGCGAAAGAAGAATTATTTAAAGACAAAAACTGAAATTAAACGCATTTGTCCCCTTCCCCGTTATTCCCATTTTCCACAACTGAAGCTAGCAGGATAAAAGCAAGGCGTGGACTTCCACATTACCAGTTTTATAGTTTGGTTTAGTGACTTAGACACGGTGCCAATGGGGCACTGAAGTATTATATTTGCCTTGACTAGATGTTTTTAAAATATACAAAGGCTAGAAAAACGCCTCAGATACTTCAACACCTTTTTTGGTCCTAGGGCTCCGTCCGGTAAAGATACCTACTGTCCCTAAGTCTCCTTCCTAAGTTTAAATGCTACCCTTAATAACACAGTATCACAGTATCACAGTATCACAAGGTTGGAAAGGACCTCTGAGATCATCAAGTCCAACCTATAACCCAACATTAACACCAACACTAACATCAACCATCGTCTAAACCATGGCACTCAGTGCCTCATCCAGTCTCCCTTTAAACACATCCAGGGTCGGCGACTCCACCACCTCCCTGGGCAGCGCATTCCAATGGACAATCTCCGTTTCAGTGAAGAACTTCTTCCTCACATCAAGCCTAAACCTTCCCTGACGAAGCTTGAGTCCATGTCCTCTAGTTCTGCCACAATAATTGTTAACCTCTCTAGTTTTTGCCTTGCTATAGAATCAAATGATTTTGAGAAGTGAGATTCTAAGATAGAGAAGAACTGAGACCAAACTAGCTGTTCTTGTTTAGTCAGCAAAAAATGAGAACTAGAGCACCAAAAAATTGCTCACCTTGGCAATATTGCATCTCAGGGAGGGCAATTTAAAAATAAAAGAAAGATCTACTATTCAATTTAAAAAAGACATTTGTTAACGCATACACATATATTTTCAGAAACTGAAGGAAACATTTTTTCCTGTTTCCCTCCTTCTACAAATATCCTGAGTTTTTTATTGTTTTGTCTAATACTCCAAGGAGTTAGGAAGCTACAGTACAAATCTCTTTCATATGAGGCCTGTAAATAGGACTGCTGACACCAAGTGCTTCTGTTAAAACCAACCCTGTTGTGAAAGAAGAAAATCTGCTTCAACAATCAGTTAAAGTAATAATCATGCACCTACTTATTATGCCATTTTCAAACTGATCAAGAACACACATAGTTAATGAAATCATGATTCTTTTTTCAACTCCTACAGTAAACATACCTTTGCTTATAAGAAAGGTTCTTGAAGTGCGGCGACCTTACCTCCAATGTTGAACTATTTTTTCTTTTATTCTTATTATTTGAATTTTGCTACATAGTTGCTAATTTGCAGAGCAAATTAAGGGGCTTATCACTCAAAAGTTAATCTTTGGTCAGGTTCCCAACGATTTAAATGATTCTCAAACAAGAATCTAGGCTCAGGATATGGATCAACATCAACACACAAGATGAGGACAATCAAATATTTACTACAACCAGTGTATGCCCAAAAATGTTGTTCACTATTTTACTAAGAGATCTAATAAGTATTTGAACGAAACACTGTGATTATTATCTGGCCTGAGAAATCGTCAAAACTGAATTGTCCTCTGAAATGTTCTTAGTGAATACATCAGCTCCTCAAAAGAAACAACAAAAAGAAGCAGAAGCATTCTGTTGAGCATTTGGTGATGCTCTTCTCTCTTCCACTGTGACTGCTGAATACTGAAGCAATACTTGTTTCTGTGGTTGCAGGTTGATTTGATCACATGTAAATTGAAGGGGACAGCAGTTAAAGTGCTGCTGAGAGTGCAGAAAGCGATGCTGAACAGCAGTATCAAAATGACAGGGATAACAAGGAATGTAATTAGAACTGCAAATCTTTAAAAGTGGAGGTAACTTCTGAAAAGATAGAATGCAGTAGGACAAAACTCTAGATAAATTTACATAGCTAGCAAAAATAAACTCACATGAATTTTTAATGTATTGACTGTGCAGTTTAAAGAAAACTTGGGAATCAGTAGTGTTAAGTTTTTTTAGCAACATTTCCGTATTTGGTTATTCTCTTACTGTTTCCATTTCCTTGAAATAATTGTTTCATACTGTTGCCAGTAACAATCCTTGTCACAGAAGATGCCATAGTGGCAAGAACAAGTATATATTCTAGTGGTAACATTCTTACTGCACTGCTGGCTACTTCACACAGAAGGGAACTACTTAAATGTGAATGAGTAAACATAAAGGGCTAATCACACAGCAGGACCTGTGTTTCATACAACCTTGTGTAGTTAAAATTAGCTGTTTCCTTATGCTAATCATTTAATTCCATCTGTTGAAGTCCTGCCAGCCACATGTCTAACAATCAGAATTTGTACTTCAGAGTGTCATTCACATGTCAAACATGGTATGAATTTCTTCCCATGGATAAAGCTGTGGTAGTATAAAATCATCTGTAATGCACGTGAAAATGGTAGTTTAAACATGTCAATTGAGAACCTGTATCTTCTTAAAGGAAGCGAGATTCTTTCTTAAAAAAACAAACAAACCCCGTCTTCGTTCCTTATCTAGAAAACATTTCCAAGATAAATTTTCAGTGAAAAAGTTAATATTCAGTGAATCAGCAAAAGACTGATCTATTCGTACACAAATTTAATTGCTGGAAAAGTCAGATTTACATTTTTTTGAGTAATCTTGTCTTTCCTTATGTATATATAAGATATTTACTCAGTGTCAGTGAAGCACTATCAAAAATGCTATGTGGCATGGTTGCCATAGTGACAGATTAGCTGTTTTCTATACTTAAACTACTTGACTTTGTAACCTATACAACTGTCATTTAGCAATTCTGTTCAATGGGGAAAAAATACACATAGATATACACTGCATGCACATATACGACTCCAGTCTTACATAGTACCTGCATACACTTCTTCACATTCTGCACAAAAGATGGCACTTGGAGAAAGTTTATTTTTACATGAGGATACACTGCTCAGACTACACATAAATACTATTGCAGATGCTTCTCTCTTGTAGTCACACCTTTCTCAATTCTGAAGGCAGTCTTGCATGTCCTGTGCCAAGCCTACAGTCTGCAGGTGGTTTGAGTCAGGCATCTTCTTATCCCAGGTAGTAAAATTGCTCTGTCAACTCCCAAGCACTCCCAATGCAGTGTATACTGGTGCTGCAGGTGTTGCTTTGGCAGCAGCATGAGCTTGGATCTTAACAATGTTCATGTTTTGTCAGACTGCCAACATTTTCCTGAGTAGAAAGATAAAAGGGCTGAGGCTGAACTTTACATGTTTTGCTAACATAGGTGTAATGACTATGGGGAAAAAATCTCCACATTTCCATCCAACTAGGGGGACAAAAGATTCCTGGTACTGCTGTGACTTGTGTCATTCGAAAAGGCAGTTTAATTATGGTAAAGAAAGAGTTCTTTTTGCAAGTAGGTATCTCTCCAGTATAGGGATTTATTGATATGACTGGATCAGAATTACAACACAAATTTAAAAACTTTAAAATTAGATGGGTATTGTTTAACAAATGAATACTAAATGCATAATATAGGTCTTAATAGTAAAAGTTGAATATTTAACATCTTATCTCATACTACATACATGCTATTTGAAAGTTATTTTACGTATAAATAGTGACATTCAAGAAACATTGATGTTTGCACTGCTTCCAGTTTGTTATTATTATGAGTAACATTTTAAAGGCATACATTTTCAAAAGAAAAATTTAGGATCTCTGAATTGAAAAGACTAGGAATATTTTCTGAACATCAAGCCCTGTTGTGTCTCAATTTTCTTGCTCACATGTTTATAGCAGAATATATACTGGCTTCAGAAACTACTTCTTGTTTTTCCAAGTAAAGGCAAGTTGTCTCTTTTTTTTTAATTTATTTATATTAAAAGGATTAATATAACAATTTAATGTATGTATTATGTCTTAAACTCAGTATATGCAGTATTTAGGTTTTTTTTAAAAAATTCTTTCCAGATAAACTTTTATTTCACAACAAAACCATGTATATACATGCATATATCTATAAGGGTATATAAAGACACACATATATAATATTGATGATGCCAGTTTTCATCATGGAACAAGATTTTACTGTGTGAATCATGAGGAAGGATATATCTGAAATTATCTACCAAAATATAGTTCTGGATTCTTTCACTCACTAGCAGCCATTGTTGCTTTCCTATTTGAAGGGTAGATATGGCTTAGGGAGGATTTTCTTTATTGTTTTGAAGCAGGTGGCTCTTAGAGCAAAGAAAACATCATGCTGAGCTACCAGGAGCAGCATTCATTCTCATTTGAAAGCATGCCGTGTTCAGCTTTGCTCTCAATTTCTGAATAATCTCAGCAATATGCACCATTCACGCTACTTCAGGACTCTGAAAGGACTCATACTGGTAGCATACTTTAGCACATTTATTAGTGGTCTGGACCTATCTTTTTGAACACCTGCCACAGTGAGGCAACCAGGTAGTCTGCCTACGTCATTAACATTGTCTTTTTTTTTTTTCAGGTAGAAACACCTCGCCTTTCCCTCCAAGCAAAGTTAAAAATAGTGTAATCACTGCAAATTATTCATTGCTTCTCAAAAAGTATACACAGATATGAAACAAAACCAAAAGAACTGTCAACATGATACTCAGAGCAATGGATTTAACTGGGTATTGTCATCTTTAGCACAACGTCCATTACTAAGAACACAACCTGGAAAGGCACTTAGATTCTATTCCCTAAGGTGGCTATTGTTGTATTTTAATCAGTTATGTACTTAACTTGCTAACTCAAATGCCATCAAGACAAGAAAGCATTGATACTTACTTTTAGGTCTTTTCTTTTTCTACTGTACATCAACCAAAGAGGAAAAAGAGAAGACTTAGCAGTAAATGGCAATTCAGCTACTTAATGCCTGGTTTATTGGACGTTATTCACACAGCTCTAATTAAACAACAAATTCAATGAAGGTAATATAAATTGGGGCCCTCTAAAGCATTACATAGACTATTCAATTTATCTCAATTTGATTGTATAACAATTACAGGAATGAAAAACAACTAAGGTGATATGATGCTATTATCTGATCTCTCCTACCAATTAGCAGTTCACTGAAGGTGTCGCTATGGTTGTGCCTGAACAACTATAGATTTTACCACTCCATCCAGGTAAAAAACCCACATAGATACTTCATGATGGCTTGGCTAGGTCTTATGCTGTGGGAAGTTAAACCTTTCTAGGTTCTAGAATGTCTGTAATATTAAACATACTAGCTGTTGAGGATAGCCTGCAAAAGAATAAAATAAGCAGTGGATTCAAAACTTCAGAATAACACAGTGAGTTCTGTTATGGGGACTTTTATGGAACGTTCCCCATGAGTGCAAAGATAACAACTAGCTGACAAAATACTCCTTTCCATTAAGAAGAACCCCACCATCATCACCTGGAACGTCTTCAGCTGCTTTTTGATAACCAAGAGGATATGTGTAGATGAACTATGCATCTGTTACAAAAGTATGATTTATGTGCTGGCATGTAAGGGATATTGCTATTATGTGTTATGAAGATTGTCAGTGTTTTAAAAACATGTACCTGAAGTTTCCTGACTGTGTTAGTCCCAATGAAGGAATCATCAATAGAAACAGGTGTTTCTCTCTTGTGCTCATTATCAGTCGTCAGTCACTCATACTAAATTTTAAAAAATGGTAATTTGTTAGGAAAAACAATGGCGGTTGTAGTATTTATAACATCATAGATAGTTGACAGTTGACAGTGTAAGTGACCTTGGGCTATTTAATAACTGGAAGAAGATTATTGTTATGTTTAACTTCAAGAAATGTAGGAAGGAAGGCTGGGGCACTATACCCCCATCAACCTCATCTCAGCCACTGCGAGGGATCGTGACATGGCTTCTTGGAACCCACCTCCAATCTTGTAAAGGACGGGAAGTTAACCAGAAGCATTTAATATGTATCAACAAACACCAAATATTGCTTTGCCAACTTGTTTGTATTCTGTGAGGAAAAGCGTAGCTATACCAACAAGGGGACAATGAGGGTATTTACCTGGTACTATATTATAGTAGCTTCTGAAGGGAAAAACTTTACCCACTAAGATTATTTCCTAGTGAAAAGTACTAATTAGCTAGTGCAGATGAATGGAACTCAGTGAGCATCGATCTTTAGCTATGTCCTACACAACTGGAATTGAGAGTTTCAGCATGAAACCTTCAGGAAGTAATAAAAGATCTCAGGTAAAACCACATACAGAAAGAATATTTAATTACAGTTTCGTTAATATACAGAGTTCATGACACTTTAGAGGAATTCTAATAGAATTACACTCTATATAAGATTCAGATGTAGAACACAATACCTTACATGTATTTTTAATATGAATAAATATAAATAGTAGTTGAAATGACAGAATTTTTTTATGGTAAAAAGTATCTTCCTGGTGCTACTACTCTGTCAGATGGACTTGTTTATGCTTATTTATAAATACAGAGTAATCAACCACATTCATGCATACTGGCACATACATGCACTTGTCAAAAATTGTATGGTTCCTTTGGAGATTAATTCTGAAACGTCCATTTTCAATTCTGAACTTACATGAAAAAACATTTTTTATTATTATTCTGGTCTTCAAAAATGACCAATTTACCTCAATAATGCCTGCCTTTGCCTTGCCCTTGCTCTTCTCTGAAAAGTAACAAACTGTACATCTAAATGGCAATATGAAATAGCTAGTGCTAAAAAAAAAAAGTTAATGAAGACTTGTAGTTTTTCAGACCTACTTTGTTTTCTCATATTTTACACACCCTGTATCTTCCCATCTGAGCTAGAAGTTTTCAGAGGAATTATAGCCCTTTTTTTTAACTTGTGTACTGTCACTCAATACACAATGTACTAAGATTTCTTAAGTTTGCAAAATGCCCGTATATTTGAACTCTGCAAAGCACTAAATAAAAGATTTTAAACAATAATGTACTATCATTTTCAACTATCATGTTATAGGACTTGTTAATACAACCAAACAAATAAATTTTCTTTTTAAAATGACGTTGTAATTTTATGGCAGGTTTACTGCTGGTTTTGTCAGCAATCACCATAATAAAAGCAAAGTCACTGTTAACATGATACGTGCCATTTGTGTACATGCACCCAGAATACATATTTTAGAAAGAAGAAGAAAAAAGGATGCCACAAATACGAGAAAGTTTTGAAGACAGTAACAGCAAAAATATTGAAGGTGTTGTGTGTTTGAAGCACTTGTGTAGTAAGCTTTAGTATTCCATGTGGAATTCTGAAATAAGCAGCACATTACATCTTAAAGCACTGTGAAATTTTAAATCTTGTTCCAGGTGTTGGATTTTATTTCAGCACGCATGTTTTGGGTAATATTGAATTAAATATTCTCTGTGTGTGGCTAGAAAAAAACTGAAGTGTTCTGTTATAGGCACATTCCCAACTGTTCAGTCACTGTTTCTTGTATAATGGGGATATAAAACCAGTTCCCAGTAGCTATTCTTGTTTGGTTTTTGTTTCATGAAGTCAGAAAACAACTTAGAAAAACAAAACCCAAACCCAATATATATATGAAGTAGAGGCACGATGTGTCTTTTCAGGCAATGAATATTTAAAAGGTTTGCTTAAAAATGCAGAATATAACTATTGGAAATAGTCATTCAGATACAAGCTTTAAAGTGGTTTTATTCCAAGACTGGGCAGCTGGGTAATTTGTACTAGATTTGTGTTTTGGTTTTGGGTGTGTTTTTTTCCTACTAGTTTTAGCATCTCATTTCCAGACCCTGCTGTCTGTGTTTCTGTAGACAACATTAATTCTCTAGCAGATTGCACTTTCCTGTTGGATTTTAGAATTTTAAAATGGTAAGGAGAGTCGGTAATTTTAACTAAATGCAGTACCACCGTTGTAAATGCCACTGGTAAAATGCAACACGACAGACCATGCATCTACTGAAAAAAGGTCTCCATCTTCGTGATACATTTCTTAATGCCTTCCCTTTCTTCAAACTCCTATTTTTGTTTTGCTATTTAAATGTTAAATTGCCTCTGAACATATTTAAAATGGCTTGATATAATATTTGAATATCAATATAAATATCCACTTGAGTGATAGAACGATAATTTTTCTCTGTTTTTGTCCAGAAACACTACGGTGGACAGCCATTGCAGATACTGAAATAGGCATATCTCATATATTAAACAGCTTTAGACAAATTATTTTTTTTGTTTAAACAATAATTGTAAGTCCTGTGATCTTGACCTTCACATAACTTTGTGAATAGAGCAGAGAGTTCTCCAAAATGGATGTGTTGCCTCTTTATAGCTATCATATATTCCTTTATCTTTTGTATAACATCATACTGGAAGAGCAGCATACAAATTTGATCCAATCTGAATAAACGAGGGAGCAATAAGGCATGTAGTAATCAAAACTTATTAGAAAGCACGCAAGCCAAGAGAATGAAAGATTATTGTCAACAAGGCTTCTAAAATATTTCTAAAATAATTCAGAAATGTAGTTCACTAGGAAAGATATTTTTAAACTACATATTAACCTTTTTATGATTATAGTTCCGCTTTTAGTTGAAGGGGTAGAGATATGTTAAAAGTATCAGTTAGCATAAGCAGTTTATTAAATTCATGCTTATTTTATATTAGCATGTAGCAACTAAAGACTGTGGTTTACTTGTTCTTTTTTCCCTTATAAGCTTGTTACATGTGTAAGTAAGGAATTTTATTATATATCAACAAAGCAAGATAAATGTAGGATAGGACATGCATCATTATCATACTATTTCTTTTGATAGTATTACAGCTAGTATTTTTCACATGGGACACAAGAATTTGTCATCATGAAATGGATTAAATTGTTAAAAATCATTAACATAATTACCAATTCTTTTTGCTCTGACAATAAGAAGTGCAATATAATGAAAAATCACACACATGGGGTGGTATAGGAATATGTTAATATGCCAACTTCATGTAATCCTTCTCCACAGAAATTACAATTCAGTAATCAGGCAGCTTAAGAATAAAACTGAAACATTTGTGTTCCCAGCTTCAATGAAATGCTAGTTCTTGATATTATGGGGAGGAATAGAGAAGGAGAAAGAAAACTCTATGACATTTTACAAATCACAGATTGGCTCGAAGCTTGGAAAATGAATGTACTTTTTGTCCCCTCATGTTAGTAAAGACAAAATAGAAATTAAAAAGCCTTTAAAAGGGGCAACAAGTATCACCAGAAATTTGGGGTGGCTGATGAAGGAAGAATAACTGGGAAGGCCAGAAATCTTTAGCCCGGAAAGGAAGGAGTATGGCACAATATGGCAGTGGCCCGCAAAAGCCAGCACAGGATGGCTTGGAATCAGCTTTTCATTCTTCTTTTGCACGCTAGATTTAGGGAACATGAAAAAATACTGGTAGTTGCAGTACTTAAAATTAAAAACGGGAGATGTACATTTTTTCAAGGCAACAGGCTAGACCCATGGGTCTGCTTGCTGAATGGTATTGTCACAGGATAGTTGATGTTAACAGGGAGATCTAGAGATCTAGAGATTGCCTAGCAAAACTCCATTCCCAGAGAAGTCTATATAGGTTCAAGGAAAGACTGTGTAAGTATTTTGAAACTCAACTTTTACTGAACAAACCGCAACACACTCAGGAAAAAATCTGTTTGAGAGAGCATGGGAGAGTAACAGAGGACAAGTAATATGCATGCACTTCTCATATTCTTTCCTGGCAATCCACTTACAGCCACTATTGGAAATTGCGTATGAAGTTAGATGGTTCTTGGTTTGAACCAGTATATTTATTTTAGTATTTTCATGTATTAACAGCACACAGAAGAGTGAGAATCTACTGTTTTACGACTTTCCTGTTTTGAGATTTTGATGTTCCAGTGGAGTCCCTCCTTCCATTTCATAAAATTGCTTTCTTCTTACACTTATCCCAGTGTTCCGAGAAACCTAGATACATAGCTCTGTGTAATGTGTACTCTGCAGCTTTGGTCAGACCTTGCAAGGCAGTGATAAACAGCTAAATGAAATTCAGCTTTTCAGTTTTTCAAAAGAAACATGTCTTTTTTGTTACCTGGCATGTAAGACTGAGTGAGTCTCAAAATGAGTGTTTTACCAATAAGTCACTCTTCGGGTTGATGGAGGTACAGAGCTGTGTAAATGCACGTATATTAAGCCTTCTGAAGCACAAGAGGACCTTCTGATTACTACCTGGAGGTATAGTTGACATGAACAGCTTCAAAGAATATTTCTATTGCCTTTGGGAAGAAGAATTGAACATACAGTACTGATAAATTATATTTCTGTTTAAAAGACATTTTCTTACATAGGGTGGCATCACATTTTTGTTTGTCATCTAGTTTAGCAGGAACTCATAGGGAAAATGATAATGCAATATACATTCTTGGCAGCAATAATTGGAAGAATTTACTGTGTTTTCTATCATGAATATTGGTCAAATTTCTCAAACTTCGCAGATAAATCCAGTTGGAAATCAGTCATGAGCTGTGTTCCCCAGGGCTCCGTGCTGGGTCCAGTCCTGTTCAATATCTTTAACAATGATCTGGATGAAGGCATGGAGTGCACCCTTAGTAAGTTTGCGGATGACACTGAACTGAATGGAAGTGTTCATCTGCTTGAAGGAAGGGAGGTTTTGCAGAGGGATCTGGACAGGCTGGATTGACAGGCTGAAAACAGTGGGATGAGGTTCAACAAGACTAAGTGCCGAGTCCCGCACTTGGGACACAACAATCCCAAGCAGCGTTACAGGCTTGGGGAAGAATGGCTGGAGAGCTGCCTGGCGAAGAAGGACCTGGGGGTGTTGGTTGACAACTGGCTGAATATGAGCCAGCAGTGTGCCCAGGAGACCAAGAAGGCCAATGGCATCTTGGCCTGTATCAGAAACAACATGGCCAGCAGGACCAGGGAGGTGATTGTAACCCTGTACTCAGCACTGGTGAGGCTTCAAGTACTGTGTTCATTTCTGGGCCCCTCACTGCAAGAAGGACGTTGAGGTTTTGGAGTGTGTCCCGAGAAGGGCGATGAGGTTGGTGAAGGGGCTGGAAAACAAGTCCTGTGAGGAGCGGTTGAGGGAAAGCTTAGAGAAGAGGAGATTGAGGGGAGATCATATCACGATCTACAACTACCTGAAAGGAGGTTCTGGCGAGATGGGTGCTGATCTCTTCTTGCGAGTGACAAGTGATAGGATGAGAGGAAATGGCTGCAAGTTGCACCAGGGGAGGTTTAGGCTGAACAGTAGGAAAAATTTTTTCACTGAGAGGGTGGTCAGGCATTGGAATGGCTGCTCAGGGAGGTGGTTGAGTCGCCGTCTCTGGAGGTGTTTAAAAGGCAGGTAGATGAGTTTCTTAGGGGTATGGTTTAGTTATGGACAGGTACGGCTGGACTTGATGATCTCAGAGGTCTTTTCCAACCTTATGATTCTATGATTACTACAATTTATGGAGGACAATTTCTTAGAGACACATAAAACTCAATGTGACAGCACCCGTCTTAAGTACTGTTTCTTCAAGAGCAAACTATATTTTGTTTGATTTGCAATATGCAATACCTTTCAATTTAAATATTGATTGCCATTTATCTAATCCTAAACAACTTTGGTTCTTCAAAATAATACAGACTAACTCCTTCTGCATACCATCACTGAATTAAATAGCAGCTTTTTTGGATACAGTTGCCTAAGTTGACCTACAAGACTCTGCACCCCTAGACTTCCCCACTACCATCTGCTTTATACTAGCATTATATTCTTTACCTTATACATGAACTAAGACAAAACATTTTTCTTTATTGTTCATCTTATATGCAGTCTGTGTGCCAGAGCTGCAGAGTAATATGTTTTTCAGACCCCAGTTTTCTGCTCATAGAGCATCTCCACTCTTTAATTGTTTTAATACATTTCCTGGATCCCTGCAGAGGCCCTAGCTAGTTATGATTTCTAATGCTCCAGTGGGACACCTTGGTTACACAGATAAACAAATTAAAATAGAAGAGATTGGAAATTAAATATTTTAAAATTGAAACATTGCTTCCTTATCAGTAGAATACAAGAATAAGAATGTACTGATCTTTATTTTTGTCAGCTTTTCCTGAGCAGCACAAGATTAAGAGTGTAGGACAGCTTTGGTTTTTAATTACATGTTATTCATATACTCCAACTGAGTCAAGGGAAGCATTAAATAAAGAAAATATGTGAAAGAATGTAATGAGAGTATTTTCAAGAGTAATTTGGTTTTACCAAGAAAAAAGAAAAGGCCTTTCTGAGTGCCGAATGACACATGAAGAATCTCAAAAAAGAAAATAATTTAAAATGCTTGCAGGTTTTTCAGATATCTTTTCATTGATACTTGAATTCACTTTAATATATTACACTCCATGATAAAACTAGTACCTTGTCTTTATGAAAGTCAGAAATTAGACTAAATTATATCAAATTTATATGTTTTCCAGCATAATTTCTACCACTTTAAGATGTCCAAAAATGATATGTTTTTAATTGATATTCCAAGGTTACTGATATATACAATGAACTATTATGACTGCAATTTTACAATATTTTTGCTCTTTTAAATCAGTATTCAAGTAATTACTAGGTTATATTCCTTTACAAATGCTAGTGAATGCTTGGTTAAATACAAGTCAAATGTTCTTGCATACGTGAGATTATAAACAGGAATATCCTGCCTTTTACCACTTGTCATTGCATTCATTACAGTCAGTTCACAGTCACAAGTAAGAACGAGTAGTAGATAATATAATAAACATTTTAAATTAATTGCACCTTATTTTGAGGAAATACAGAACAACACATTCCTGTTTTAGAATCCTTTCATAGTAAAACCTCATGAGCTGGAAGAAAAACCTTGACATGATGTTGATAAGCTATTCTGTTGATCAAATATTTACACTCACCTGTCCCTGGAATACAAAATTCAAGCCCATAGAGTTGTCTTCTAAGTATAAAATATTCCCTGAAATATGCTGCTAAAAAAGCTTCAGTTCTGAATCAAATAATATAGTTAAATATAATCCAATAAATCAGATTTAAAAAACATCAGTGTCCCTTTATGAATCAAACTCGTGATCCTCATACCAACAAAGTTATCTTATATTAATATGACTAAATACATTTAAATTCTGAAAAAAAAATTAGTTGAATTGGATGACAAAAGACAAAATGAAATAAAAAAATCACCTCTGCTATCCCTAATAAAAATTCTACAAATAAATAATATATTATAATGTACTTCAAAAGTATAATGAAACTATAATATTCAACAACTTAACCTAAGGCAAGGCTTGACCTTGATTTGACTTTCATGTTTTCACCTGATCTGACTGAAAGTGCTGCACAGATAATCCTTCTCAAGATAGCATGACTTCTGAACCTGGTCAGCCGGAAGGCACAAAAATGCATATTTGAAAAAGGCTCAATGAAACCATGAGCAGAGAGGGAGGAATTTTTTTAAATTATTATTATTTTTACTTTTTAACTCCTAAGCCAAACATGCTGAATTCTCTGAGACCAAAATATTGAAGAGTGAGGAAGAGCCAACTGTGAATGAAATATGATGAAAAGAATCTGAATATTTTATGTGGAATAACTTCCCTTCATTGGAATCCTTGAAAAATACTATGAAAATGCTTCAGAATTTCTGTTACCTACTTATTATATCAACCATATGTAAGTTGGGTTGAGTTGTCTTCTGAAAGCCCCCCTGAGCCTAGTGATAGTTTTATTATTAATCTGCTAATTTATATAATGTTTGCTGTTGTGACAGCCAGTTCCTTTAATTAAGAAGACAAAAATACAAAACAAGGTAGGATATCCTTTCAGATGGTAATCTGTTTCCTGAAGCCCTCATTCGGTGGCAGTCTGCCCAGCAAAGAACTGAATCACAAATCCCAGGACCCTCTTCATTTCCATTTAATTTTAAACGAAGCTTTTGAATAAAGAAAGGTATTTCAGATAACACACAATTCAAGGGGTACCTTAATGGGTATTTTTCATATTCATTTCAGGAAGAAGCCTGTAAGGTTGTTCATGTAATTGATTCCCTCATAATTCAAGAAAAATTGAACCATTCTATATACTACTGGGCATCATATATATCTGGAGCGGAAGCTGGCAGTGTTGCCCACAGTTAAGGCAGCCTGGCATCTGTAATTGGACATGTTTCATTACTTGGTATTTTCAGTTTTACCAGCTACAATAGTACAAACATCTCAAGACAGATGCCCAACACAAGGACGCTCAAAACAATACTGGATTTTGTCTTTCCTCCTGCTGATTCCACAGTGACTATTAACAAGAATAAATAGGAGAATTCACAGGATGGAATGTTCAGACTTGTGGCTAAACAAATTATCAGACACTTGAGTCACAGAAACAGTCTCTGTGCAGGTAGCAGCCCACTGTCGAAGCAATATAATGTGAGTTTAGCATGTACTGAGAGATAAAGATTTAACCATAATATATTAGAGTTATCATGGGACCAGTACTATTTAATATCTTCATCAATGATATAGTGGTATTGAGTGAATGTTCAGCAAGTTCGTGAATGACACCAAGTTGAGTGCTACAGTTGATTCACTGGAGGGAAGGGATGCCATCCAGAGGTACACTGGCAGATGTGAGGAGTGGGCCTATGCAAATCTCAAGCTCAGCAAGGTCAAGTACAAGAGCCTACCAGCATCAGGGCAGCCCCTGTTATCAATACAGGTTAGGGAATGAAGTGATTGAGAGTAGCCACACAGGAAAGGACTTGGGGATATTGGTAGAAGAAAGATACATCATAAGTCGGCAACGTGCACTTGCAGCCCAGAAAGTCAGTCATATCCTGGACTGCATCAAAAGCATGGCCAGCAGGTCAAGGAAGGTGATTCTCCCCTTCTATTCCACTCTGGTGAGTCTCAGCCTGGAGCATTGCATCCAGCTCTGTGGTTCCCAGTACAAGAAAGACATGGATCTGTTAGAGTAGGCCCAGAGGAGGGCCACAAAAATGATCAGAGGGCCAGAACACTTCTCCTATGAGGAAATGATTTGAGAGTTGGGTTCTGTTAAGCCTGCAAAAGAGAAGGCTCTGGGAAAATTTTGGTACTTAAAGGGTTCTTATAAGAAAGATGGAGAAAGAATTTTTAGTAGGCTCTGTAGAGACAAGACAAGAGGTAAAGTTTTTAAACTGAAAAAGGGTAGATTTTAATTGGATATAAGGCAGATTTTTGTTTTGGTTTTTTTTGTTTTTTTTTTTTTTTATATGATGAAGTTGGTGAGGCACTGGAACAGGTTACCCAGAGAAACTGGATTCCCCATCATTGGAAGTGTTCAAGGTCAGATTGGACTAGGCTTTGAGTAACCTAAACCAGTGAATATGTCTGTGCTCCATGGCAGGGGAGTGGGCTAGATGATCTTTAAAGGTCCTAAACTAAAAATATGCTCTGATTCTATGATCATGAATATAATTATTGTATCTCATTGACATGTGGACACTTTACCTGTTAATGTGTTTCAGTGCCTCAGGAGTCATTGTAACCTCACCATGCATTTTTAGCATAGAAATTAATCACAGTTGATAATCCTCTCAGATTCTGGAAAACAATGCCAGGAATCAACGCAAGTACTTGCTTAAATTAAAAGTTCCTGGTGGTCTATAGGCCATTTCACTAGTTAATTATATTGAATACTAACGAAATTCCATAATTATTAAAAGAAGGACACAAAGGATCAAGAGGCAGAAATTGAGCCACGAATTAGAAGTAATATATTTGTTTCTTAATCTTTTTTTCCGTAAGAAATTACATCAGTTTTATTTCTTATAGTACATCAAAAACTTATCAACTTGTTACATACAACTAAGAATGATTGTT
Organism: Tapera naevia; assembly: GCA_033556795.1. NCBI lineage: Eukaryota > Metazoa > Chordata > Aves > Cuculiformes > Neomorphidae > Tapera > Tapera naevia. The sequence continues at coordinate 9,998,020 of JAUMJJ010000079.1, read as the reverse complement.
TTTACCTTATCATTAGGAGGTGTATTTTTAAAATAAAACTGCTATCCTTAAGTTTCAATTTGTGTCATCAAAGTCCAGATGTTGAACACATGATTGTATAGTGGAAGATATTTATGCTTTATTCTTAAGTATGTTTATAATTTTTTTTTAGCATTTAAAATTTCTAGAAATGTACCAATGAAACAATTATTGTGAGTTGATAGATATTGTAGAGAATAATCATAGAATCATAGAATGGTTTGGGTTGGAAGATATGTTAAAGATCGTATAATTCCACTCCCCCTGCCCTGGGTAGGGACACCTTTCAGTAGATCAGGTGGTGCAAAGCCTCATCCAGCCTGGCCTTGAATGTCTCCAGGAATGAGGCTTACACTACTTCTCTGGGCAACCTGTTCCCGTGCCTCATCACCCTTACCGTTAAAAAAATACTTCCTACTGTCTAATCTAAATTTAATCTCTTCAAACTTAAACTGTTATCACTCGTCCTATCACTGCACTCCCTGATAGAGCCTCTCCTCATCTTTCCTGTAGGCCCACTTTAAGCATAGTTTTGAGCACGAGATTGAGCATGAAATCCAATTGAGTTCACATACCGCACATAGTAACAATACAACCCTGAAATCTTAGCAAATACATGAAGTTATATGACAGTATAAAATAAAGCAGTTATATGACAGTATTAATACTAACCTGCAATGAAAAGTTCTTCCAGGTCCATCAATGCATACACCTCCATTGTAACAGAGAACGGAGTTCAGTGTGGGCTCACTGCAAACATCAACATCAACTTCACAAAACCTGCCTGTGTACCCACTTAGGCAAGTGCAGACAAATGCATTGACTTCATCTTGACAAGAACCTCCATTAATGCAGGGAGCAGATTCACATTCCTGAGGACAGAGGTAATAATACATTGACTACACAGCTTTAAAACACGTTACTTATTAATTCATATCAACAGCAGGTGGAAGAGATTGAATCTGGAGACTTGAAATTGGACTTTTTTTGTTGAATTAGCAAAATTCTCTAATTTCAGGCATTATTTATTTATATAGAGATCTTTTGATTTTAACTCATACTAACTCTTGAAATGATGTTTTATCCCACCAATTAATCTTGGAGAAATGCAAAAATATTTTTATATAAGCAGTCTTACAGTCACAAGTATGTGCTTCCCACTCATGATTCCTTTATTAAAATTTTAAACCATATTTTTGAGCCATAATTTGTACAATTATTCCTTCTAAGTTTTTATAGTAGGGCCCATTGTGGTGAAAAAAACTACATTAGGGAGACAATTCTGAATAGAACAAAAAATTACCTACATTAACCAACACACACAAACCTTTTATCAAATGTTCCCTGAGAAATGCTTTTATATTAACGATTAATGCATAATATTGCAAAGAGAAACATGTAGAAATGTTTGTGTTCACATAATAACAATTCCCTCTGATAAAGCTAATGTGAAAGTCATCAAATTCAAATAAGGCTAAGTAGCAGTGAATGAACATTTCTCCAGAATTACAGGAGAGTTTAGCTAGCACAATTGCCAGTACAATGTGGTTTTGCCCTTGAAAACAGAAACATAGTTTTTTTTCCTATATGCAAAAGGAGTTTTATTTTACTGCTGCCACCCAAACAGTCTAGCTATATCCAGTGTTTTAAATTAGTTCTCTCACTGCTGTAACTTTAGAAGGTTTAATTCTTTAAGGATATCCAAGGGCACTCAGATTTCCTGCAGGTACTACAGTTACTTTGACAGAATGTAAATTCAGATATCTATGGGGAATTATGAGAAAACAATTTATTTTCCTTTAAGTAAGTTGGATGTCTATAGGATGATATATTAGTGAACATTACATAAACTAATTCAATTATACATCCCACAGGAATATGGAGATAGATCTACCAACTGCCAAAAATACTGCTTCTAGGTTGTAGAAGTAGTCTTTTTCTATATTAATTACATTTGTTGTTGGCAAACCTGGCTTCTCTGTTTTGTTTATAAAAAAAATCTCATTTCACAGTTTCAGATTTCTGGTCTTTTTTTTTCTATTCCAGTAACCTCTCTTGTCTAATCTTCTTAATTTTTATTCATTTATATCCCTTGTTACTACTTCCATTTTTAAAGCTTTTCTCATTAGCAGAATAAATTAAAAATATATCAATTAATGGATCAATTGTAATTCAAAAGTTAAAACAAAAAAAAATCAAAATCAGCAAAGTAACTAAGGATAAGTTCAAAGCTTAAACAAATGTTTAAGGTTTTGGCTTAGTACCCCATCACAGTCATACCAAGTTGCAAACTTAGTGTGAAATGTTTCATTTTCTTCTCCAGAATATATTGATTTTGTAAAAATCTTTCAAACCTGCTCACATTGTTTTTTTCAGTAATACAAAACCCGGATAATTTGTAGGAAATCACACCTATCACTTTCCAATCTACTTTGATGTGCAGCAGTTAAAAGTTCATCATTAAACTTGAAAAGTACACTCTGTTACCAAAGAAGTTCTAGTCCCTACATTTCGTAAGAAAATTCTTACCAAAAATGGAAACACAACTATGTTAAAAATGTCACAAATCATAACTTTATCCACATTAGCAACAAATGCTGTAATTCATACTCTAAAAGAAATAGGACATTAGATGGCAAACTGAATTTGCAACACAGCTGTGACCATGTCCTGCCTATCTTAGAACCTGCTAGACACTGACTTTACATCTTGGCGTTAGGGAATTGCTGGCTCTACAGAAATTTCTCAACTATCCTCATTCCCTGAAGACAAGGTCACCTAAACACCAACACTATTTCAGTTTTGTTTTCCTTTTGATAGTGGCAGATCAAAAATCAACTATAATGCCTAACCAGAAAGTTCTAAAATCAGAGCAACATTTACAGGGATTCAAAGCTCTAAAAGTATTCTCTCTCTTCTCCAGTACAGCAGGGAGAAAAGACTTCCTTGGGTACCTCAGATGCCCAGTTCCCAGTTTAGTAAGAAAACTTTCAACCTTTTCTCACTTAAAAGTGTTCAGTTCCTGCCAAAGAAAAATTGCCTTTGAATAACTAAGATACTTGAAGAATACAGAAGTAATATTCAGAAAGATGGGAAATTTCAGTGAGAAGAAGTTAATGATGATGCATTGCCTTAAGATTCCAAAATCACAGTGGATATCAGTGTATTCAACAAAGGAGGCAGAAATCAGTGTTTTCTTTTGACAGATAGGATTTTTGTAATGTGATTGAATGCATTGGCAGCATGAAAGGATCTCATAGGTGGGAGTTTAGAAGTTTAATATTGACATTTGACAAGAAACACATGAAAAGGTTTTAACAGAAGGTGAAGAAATAAGAATGAATGTACTAGGATCAGGAGTAGTTAACACTGCTAGGATTTCCTGAACAGAACATCTACGCACAGTGTCACTTATTCCAATATAAAATCTATGTACCTAAATAATTTATTAAATTACAACATTTATTCCTGTTATGACTTTGTGTAACTTCTACCAACAATTTGTTAGCAATGAATGATTGGAAAAAAGAAAACAACAGATAATCCACACAAAGAACAAGATACAAAAATGAAATTCCCCTTCAAAATCACAAAGTTACTTTCAGTTCTTTGTTGGAGTTCTCAGCAAAAATATTCCATTTAGGAAGGAGAAAAAAAGCTGAGATCCCCAGGTACCACTGAGCAGTCATAGCAGTAACAGACTGAGGAGCAGTAACAGTGACAGCTTCTGTCTCTTTGATTTCTTTGTTTGATTCCTCAGGACTCTCTAGAAACAGCAAGTACTCTTTGTTATTATTATTATTCTTTCAGATTTCTTCCTTTATTTCAATCAACACTTTCATTTTTAGTCTCCTCTGAGAACACAGAAAATGTCATCCTTTGTCTGGGGCCCTTTAAGCTCATTCAGGATGTGAACAGGAGGCATAAGGCTTTCCTGTTGCTGCATCATTGTATGGGCTCTTGTGTGTGAGTTTCTCCAAAGCCACGATCAGCCTGGCCTCACAGGTGTGCTACCCCCTTTCCCAAGCAGTAACACACTATTTCAGGCCTTGTAGATTGCTTCCTTTAAGAAAAAAAATTAAGGTAATTCAGGGATCTCTCTGGTGAAATCCAGGGCTCGCTTTCAGTAGGCCCTTGTTCTATTTTTTCTGTGAAACATAAACTTTTTCCATTTTGATCTAAGAAGAAACCCATTGAGTTTAGATGTTTTTAACAGGCAATGACCTTGAAAAAGATTTTGAAGTCATAATGGCCAAGCTATCAACATGAAGTCCCATTGCAATGCTGTGGAAAAATTGCTAATGCTATCCTTAAGTCTTCAGATAAGGGAACTCCAGCTTACACTTAGACACATGATTATTCCTCTTTTTATGGCTAAGAGAAACTGAAACATTGTGCCAGTTTCTAGAATTGGCTTAAAAATAAAAGGCGTTAAAAAGTTGAGACTATAAAATGATTCAGCTACTAGATGAAATGCCTTACAGATACCTAGGTCTGAGGAAAACAACACTTAACAAAATTTTTAGGATAGAATTTTTTTCAGAAACATTATTACATCTCATTTTCACGTGATACTGCCAAGAACATAAATATTCTATATAGCCTATAAATGATTAGACAAATTCATGGAGTACCTGTCTGTTTCTAGCTATTAAAAGCAATAATCAGTATGAGTTCTTTCCAGAACTCTTGACGGCTCTAAGAGTGCTCTTAGGTTTATTTTATCACCAAGAAAACAGAGATGTATAATGGCAGTGCACAGTTATTTACACAAGAAATATTATAGATTAAGGAGTATTTTAACTCCTAGATAAAGCCAGTACAAACCAGCTACCTGGATTCCCAGATGCATTCAGCCAGAGATAAGGTCCAACTTTCCTACTGAGATTTAGCTGGTACAAAACTATCAAAGTAGTTCATCTTCCACCTCTTTATGTTTTTAAAGAAAGACAAGATATATCTCTAAAACATACGCTTTAGGTAAACATAAGTTAAATACAAGTATTAGTTTCCACAGGGCTGTAAATGAAAAGACTATACAGACTTTTGACAGGACAGCAGAATGGGGATTTTCTGCATTTATTTTTACTGAGTTATTTTTACGGTACATATAAACTCTGATTGATTTTCTTAGCCTTGCAGAACCATTTAAAAATTAAGGCAAAAGTTATTTCTAGTTATGCAATTCTTTTAAGGGTAACTTAAGAATTCTTAGTTCCAATAATACAAAACATGATCCACTGCATTTACAATAATTTATTATGTCTTGTTCTCTGAATGACATGATGTAGTAAATCTTGTTTGTACTTGGAAGAGGATGACTGTCCCTTAAGAGAGCCCACCTGGCATGGCACAGTCCACTGGTTCTGCTGGCAGGGAATTGTTCTGAAATCTGGACTCTGGCAACTGACCTAGAAAGGCACAACACCTTGCTAAGAGCATCATGCTCTTTTATCCTTTATGGGTCCATACTGAAATCTGTCTTTGGAAGTGAGGTCAATCTGCCTAAAAATTTCCAACTTTCTACATGTCACCTTATATAATTTCCAAAGTCACAATGTATATCGTGAAAGAACTATGACAGGATACATTTTAGCAAATTAATATAAATAGTAAAAATTCACTATTTTTCCAAATAATATGTCAGTTCAACATACGGACTTTTCAGTTCACATGGGAGTTTAAAGTGCAGTCTTACTTTGGGATAAATCTCAATATTATTGCTACTATGTTAAAGTGTGACATTAACATTAAGAATTCAGATGAATGCTCCAGATGCCTAATTCTAATTTAACAAAATTATAAAGAAAGTTTATTTTTCTAACCAGTAAAATTATTGCTCTATTTTGCCTTTCATTTTTTATTGTTATTATTATAGTGTATCCATATTGTTTAGTTATTAAAGTTCCAAAGATTTTTCACTTGGTGGATTAAACGTACATACAACATTGTGGTATTAATTGGCAAAACTTATTTCTATATTTCATAATATTGATTTTATCCAACATAATTTAAATAAAATCATTTCAAAATAAGCAAAGTATTTTGCTTTGAAATTTTAGATTATGGACAGAAGAAAAAGAGAAAAAAAAAAAAGCCTATTTTTTAGACAATAATGCAGAGCACGAAAAAACACTGAAGAGCAGGAACAACAATACAGAGCAGCACGCTCCATCTGGCCCAATATTCTGTCTATAACATTTGTGAAGAGAAAATCACTTCAGGAAAATTATGTGAACTTTGCTGCTTTCTACTGTCTGTGCCTCATGCATCCTCCCTGTAAACAGAATTGTTTAATCAGACGTGATAATCAGTACTTCCCTGAAGAATTCATTCATCTATGGCCCTGTTGTTCATGACTTGCCTAATTTTGTGAACCTACTAAGAGATCGCCTGCCTCCATAGATTTGAGTGGCAGCAAGCTGTAGACATTCTCTGCTTCTTGTCAAAGAAAATACTTTTATTTTTTCTAAAGATTTCTCCTATTTTTTTATCATGTTTTCCCAGTTCTTTTACTATGGAATTACACATCTACCCCTCCATAGTTTTCTAGACCTTAATTTCCTTACCCTCAGCTTTCTGCTCTTTAAATGGAATATTTTCAGCTGTTTAAATCTCTCCTGCCAAGCGAACTATTAATTCATATAATTTTTATTTCCCTCTGTAGCTTCTCTAACTGTACTACATCCTTCTTAAGATGCGAGATCCAGATCTGTTGACAGTACTCAATATGTGAGTCCACTCAGCTTTAATATAGCAGTGAAATTACACCTTCTCACTTGTTTCCTGTATGCTTCCTAGTTATGCCCAGAAGGGTGGGAGTCGGGGGTGGGGGGTGGGGTGTGTGTGTCACTATTCTGCACTGTAACTACACATTGACACAATTTCAGAGAACAGGCAGTGATTGCTCCAAGTCTTCTTTCCTGAGTTGTAACAGAGAGTTCTGAATTCAGCAGTAAGTATTAGGCTCTTTTCCCTAGATACATTATCTTACACTGAAGCTTATCCACTACTTTGCACTCCCTGCTTTTTGTGAAGTCCTTCTGTCATTCCCCAAATGCAAAGAATTCACTGAGGTTTTCTTGCTATAACCTTACCCTGCCTGAGTGCCCATTACACACTTTAACCATCAAGAAATTCCACCAGTTCCCTACCTATCTTCCTGGTTTTGATATATATGAAGAGCTTTTTATAAATTAGAGTATCCTTTAAAAGGCACTTTTCAATTTGTCTTTTAGCTTTTTGAATTTACTGACAACTTTTGAACTAAAATGGTTTATGGACTTTTCTGTTCTTCCCATGTGGGCAAGATTTTCATCTGTTAAAATGGCAATTATTCTCTGTGATAGCCTTAAATTTCCTCCTTAGGTCACTCAGGGAAGGAACTGGATGGCTGCCATATGGTTTCCATGGAGCCTTCTCTGAACAACCCCAACTCTCTCAGCCTTTCTTCATAGGAGAGGTGCTTCAGCCCTCTGATCATCTTCATGGCCCTTCTCTGAACTTCTGCCAACAGGTACATGTCCTCTTTGGGAGGGTCCAGAACTGAATGCAATACTCCAGGTGGAGATGCATCCCAGGATATGAGCACACATTGCCAGGTCATGTTGAGCTTCTCATTAGCCAACATCTGCAAGTCATTCTCCTCAGTGCTGTTCTAAATCTGTCTCCACCCAGACTGTGTTCATGCTTGGGATTGCCCTGACCCCAGAGCAGGACCTTGCCCTTGGTCTTGTTGAACCTCATGAGGTTTGCACAGGCCGACTTCTTAAACCTGTCAAGGTCCCTCTGGGTAGCATCCATTCCCTACAGTGTGTCGACTGCACCACCCAGCTTGGTGTCATCCAGTAGGTTTGTTGATGGTGCCCTCAATCCTACTGTCTACGTCTTTTTGACAAAGATGTCAAACAGTGCCAATCCCAATACTGATCCCCAGGGAACAACATCATCACTGGTCTCCACTTGGACATTGAGCTGTGGATTACAACTCTTTGAGTGCAACCGCCCAGTAAATTCCTTATCCACTGAGTCGTCCATCCATCAAATCCATGTGTCTCCAATTTATACACTGCAGGACAGTGCCAAATGCAGCAGTCCAGTTAGATGGCTACTCTTCCCTTATCTGCCAACACTGTAACTCCATCGTAGGAGGTCGCCAAACTTTTCATTCACAATATAGTGAAGCCATAGGTTTCAGTCCTACAGGGTAAGATGGCTCCTACCTGGGGTCTTCTCCATGGGCTGCAGGTCCTGCCTGGAGCCTGCTTCTGTGTGGGCACTCCACAGGCTGCAGTTCTTTCAGGGCATATGTTGCAGCATGAGATCCTTCATGGACCTTAATGTCTGCTGAATTAATTCTCACACTTTTTCTCTCACTCCTCCCTCTGCTGGGCAGTGTTTTTTATGTTTTCTTAAATATGTTTCCACAGAAGTGCCACCATCTTGTTCGAGAGGCCCAGTTGTGTCCTGCAATGAGTCCATTGGAGCTGGCTAGAACCAACTACATCCAGCATGGGGCAGCCTCTGGCCTCTTCTCACATGATGCACCCTTGCAGCCTTCCCTCTAAACAAAACCTTGACGCCAACACCCAATGCAGGTGCATAAACCTTAATACAGGTAAATGTATATTTAAACGAAGAAAGTATTGAAATATATTTATCTGGATTTCTTCCTGATTATTTTTTAAACCATAGAACTGGCAGATGTTAATCTAGGGGAAAATAAATACAGAACATGAGCTTACCATGATTATCTAGATGTGCACACCCCTACACAGTCATAAAGCCTTGTTGATCACTGTAAGACTTGTAGAGGCAAGATATATGTCTGACCAGGATGAATGCAGTGTCTTTAAAATATGACACCTGCAGCATAGTCTAATCTCATTGCATGCAAATAGAATGAATATAAAAAAAAATGAAGCCATCATTCCGACAGATTTATCTGTCAAATATATATGTATATTGTTTCTTTCCATGAATTTCTAATCTATGCATTTTCAAATATCTCAGTATGAAATGTGGTTATCTTTTGAATACTATTTTATGCAGTTGTCTACAGGTCATTTAATCTCTCATTCTCTTAAAATGGAAGAAAGAGTAAATCATGGATATTGCTAGAGAAAATACTACCCAAGGGTATTCTGTATTAGCATTCACAACAGCTGATAATCATACAGATTTGCAACATCATATCATGATGCACACTCTGTTGAATTGAATTACTTCTTTTCTGACTTTTTCTTTCTGTCAAGGAAGCTGGAAGATAATATTCCATCTAGATTTACTCCTGTGTGAGACTGTCATGCATTTTCATTTCATAGTTCCTTTATAAAATATGAGGTATTTTTAGTTATGTAGTACTTATAGCTATACATAAAAAACCTACGAAAGGTCCCTACATGGACAGATAAGTTAAAAAAAGTTTGGATAACATTTTGGAGCGTGTTTTTGACAATTCAGAAGCACAAGAAGTCAACTAGCCCAAAGGAAGTTGGAGTTCATGCCAGACTTTAATCAGACCTTGGCATATGATCCTTCTAAATGTATTTGATCTCATGATAAAGTGTTTAGCACAAAACCTGAAAAAATGTAAACCAGTTAAATATTTTCCCAAAGTGTGGCCAACATTATAAGGGTTGTTCATTTTTATGTCAGTAGTCACCTTCTACAAGCTGGTTTGTTGATCATGGGAATCTTCATGGCACAGAGTTGCATATACAGATGCCTTCTTATCCACAGCCATTCCCCATGATAACACAAAAATATTTTTGAGCTTAAGAGGAGGAAGTGAACAGTGTATTTTGTTTTATTTTACAGAATTCTACAACTACTTAAATTTTGAATATGTTGAACTAAGGTATAAATGATTTTCTGGTAATGTTGGCTTAGCTTGCTGTGGCTTTTCAGATTAATTATTCATATTTCACCTTCAATGTTCTTCAGACATTTTCTCAATGGTCCTTTTTAATGTAGTTTCATGAACTTTTCTGAATGGATTTGAAACAACTGAATTTCTGTCATTTATTTTCAACAAACTGACCTATTCAGAAGCTACTTAAATAAAAATGAGTTTCAAGTGGCATATTACCCTTTCCCCTATAATTAAAATAAAATTTGAAGACATACATTAATATTTATCTCACATCTTGAGCTGGTCCATCCTGAATCACAAGTGCATTGATATCCATCAATGAGATCCATACATCTGAAATACAAAATACTGTTATTCAGATAAAGCTATATAATAGTGGTGTCATTCCATACATTTCAAAATAATAGTCTGATATAACCTATGGAAATCCATGGTACTTTTAACTAGTTTTGATAATAAGTTTCAAATGTGTATATTATGGGCACTGAGGAGTTTCTAAGGATACTGATTTTCACATTAAAAGATGTCTTCTTATTTCAACCTGTTGGCATGTAACAACTAAAAATTTGCTTTTAAGTACATTAAACTCTAATTAATCCACCTGTGCTGAAAATGAGTTCATGCTAATGAACAAAAATGAAAGAAAAACTGAGACATTGTAACAGTATATTACATTAGCTTAAGCAGACAACATCTGTCATATTTAAGTGTACTTGTACCCTTACTTCATAGAAGAACATAATTAAAATTATATTTATCAACCTTCCCATATCATTGAATCTTAAATATTGCGAGTTAGATACATCAAGTTAAATAAAAATAACCACCTTCCGTGAAGACAAGGATCTGGCAAGCATTCATTGACATTTATCTCACAGTTTGTTCCAATAAAACCTTTCCTACAGTGACACTTATAGGAACTGATGTCATCAATGCAACTTCCATTGTTGAGGCAAGGCGTAGAAATGCATTCATCTATATTTACTTCACATCTATCACCTGTGTAAAAAACAGAAGGTACAACTAAGCTTTAAATTCTAAATTCAAATCAACTAACAGTTTATTTGTGAATATTAATAATTACAGATAAACTGTTTTTATTTTCATACATTGTTTATATAATTCATTATATTCATCAATAAAGAATATCCCAGTGGAATTACCTATCGGTGTAAATTTGAAAAGAATGGTTATATTGCAACGTATTACAATTATGACATCTGTAACTGTCAAAAGCAAAAAGCCTTTGAGAGTCAATTTTCAAACAAAACAGTTAAATAAAGAAATTGAAATTTGAAGAGTTACTACAAAGATGAAAAGCACAGGTTTCCTATAAGAGGAATAGAGAATTTTTCATCAGGTGATCTGACTGTAATTCTTTATTTCTCAAAATAAAATTAAAATCAGAGACTATTTGTAAATTACGCAAGATGAAAAAATTTTTGAAGTCTTTCTGAAGACGTTCATTTTGAGAGATACAGTAGTGAACTTTTCTGTTTGTAGTTTTCCTGCAAATCAGTACCACACATCTTCCATCAAACATCTCAAAATACTTTATGAAACAGTAACTGACAACCAACAGGTACCTAGGCTTCATTATAGGAGCGGAATGGAGGAGAAAACAAAAAATATAACAGTGGAAAATTTGTAGGTTAAGATAAAGACAGTTTAATAGGAAAAGCAAAAGCTGAATAAGTAAGCAAAGCAAAATAAGTAATTCGTTCATTGCTTCCCATCAGCAGGCAGTTGTTTAGCCATCTTCAGGAAAGCAGGGCTCTATCACACATATGATTACTTGGTGAGGCAAAAACCCCATAACTTCAAATTTCCCCCCTTCCCTCTTCTTTCTCCAGCTTTATATGCTGAACGTGACATCACACAGTGTGGAACATTCCTTTGGTCAGCTGGGGTCAGCCGTCCCGGCTGAGTCCCCTCCCAGCTTCTTGTGCATCCCCAGCCTCCTTGCTGGCAGGGTGGTGTGAGAAGCAGAAAAATCTCTGTGTAACCACTGCTCAGCAATAACTATAACATAGGTGTGTTATCAACATTGCTTTCAGCACAAACCCAAAACATAGGACCATACAATCTACTACAAAGAAATTTTGCTCTGTCAAAGTCAAACCCACTACACAAGGGATAATGCAAGAATGTTCTCCTGATTTTTCTGATGTGTGAGCCAGGGAGAAAGTGGAGAAAAAGGATGCCTAAGAAAAAAAGGCCCTCCCCTGGAGCAGAGAAAGTATCTGGACTCCAGAATTTACACCAGGTTTTCTGTTTCTCTAATTTGCAACAAAAACCAAAGGTGTTTCTTGCATTTCTGTAATGAGTTATTTACTTAAGAACCTTAGTCTCAGCTCAAACACAGCTATTTTATACGCAAAAGTGAAGAAGAAAAGAAAAGTTCCTACAGCCTTTTATCATTGCTATTCTTCCAATTACCGGCAGCTTTTAAAAGGCAGGAATTCATAGCAAGGAGGAAGCACAATGATACCGTAATCTTTGTATCGCCCATGTGTGAATATACAGCCAAAAATAAAAATCAAGCATAACTATTAACATAATACAAATACTATTACTTCAAGATCATGGGGAAAGTTTTTACCTAGTGAAGATCAATGGTGTAATATTCACATTTATATTAATGTTAAGTATATAAAAATATTGTACACACTTAAGAATATTCTTCAGATTCTATTCTGAAGTCTGTGTCCTCAGCCCCAGTTGCCCTAGAGCACCTGTTTCATGTTCTAGAGGAAAGTGTGGGACAGGAGTTTGGACTTGGCAGATACCCCCAAGACAATCAACTGAGAGAGAATGCTTCAAAAGCATTGGCAGGACAGCAGTGTTACACAATAATAGTCTTCAAGTTCCTTTCCTTGCAACTCTACAGTAATTGTTTTTCTTTTATCTGAATGATGACATCTTTATAACATCATATTTCTATTCTAGAATGTTACAAAAAAAAAAAGTTAATTTCATGACTGTAGATGTTTTGATTATCCTGGTCCATTTAACATGGACTGTGAGTTTTAAAATGTAATAGTGCCAAGGTTTCCTTTTTTTGGTAAATGAGTAACTTCAACCTTTGCTCTCATAACGAGCTGTATTTTTACTCAATCATGCTTTCATTCCTGTCTTTCCAACACTGCTGATCAGAAATGTTATTAATTTCCCATGCAAACAAAAAAGTCTGTTCTCCTAAGAAGTATTACTACTTTAAACTTATGAAATTAGTGTGAGGATATATTAATGAAATGAGTAGTATTAATGTAAACAGATTTCTGTTGTTTTTTTGTATTGAGTACTCTTATTAAAACAATACACTTTACTTTTAAAATCTCACTTTCTTAGTTAATCACATGTGTTACTTAGGCGGTGCAAGTCTATCTTTTAAGACTTAAAGGTTTTCAACTCAAATTTATCAATTTTCTTTTGATAATGAGATGTATATGAAAGCTATAATAATTAAAAAAATAGTTCTATGTTTTATGAATTTTTAAGGTAGATAGTTCTGATCTTGAAGAAAGGAAATATTAGAAGAGTTTTCTCAGTGTTTTTTATTATTTAAACTACTTTGCTTTATAAATGATCCAGTGCTGTTCATTCCTACTGGTACCTTTCACTGCTTTTATCTGCTAAAGGAATTAAATGAGAGATCAAATTACGTTATATATTTTAAAAAATAGTATATTGCTAGTAAGTTATTTAAATATTAGTTCAGCAGTATACCACCAGTAGATTCCAAAATCGCCTAATGAAATTTGATTTGGTGACAATCAATCCAGTAGAAGCTTGGCTGAAGTACCACAGTGGCTGCAGTCTTTCATTTGAAAAGGCTGACACACATTGATATGTTGATCCTGAATGACAGATTAAGGGTTAAAGTAATCATTGACAGCTATTCCTTATTCAGATGTGCTTTCATAACTGCATAATCTATTGAGAAAAAAAAAAAAGTAGTTCATTTATGCTAGTAACATCTTGTAATTTGGTAGATCTGGTTTACATTCTTTACCTACTCTTATTTATGCTACATTGATCTACTAGCTCAATGCCATTGAATAAATTGTTGCCTGAGAAGCTTAATGAAGGCAATGACAATGCTGTAAGAAAACATTACTTGATTGCAGGAAAAGAAGACTGTCTAGTTTTTAGAGGATTAAAATTAGTGGAAATTAAGCCTATTCCTAATATGAGTTGTAAGCATCATTATCCTTGCAATGCATCTTGCTCCTCATTTTCTTTCTACAGTTTCCTTTTTTTTTTATGTGGTGTGTGTAGGAGTTTTTAAAATACCAGCACAAATCCTTAATTAACTTTTCTTTAATTAATCTTTTTTTCTTCTCAACCTCAGTTCTCCCACTCCTTAAACTTCAGTGAGAATTTATCACTGTTGTCTTCCTTCATTTCCATACAAATACTACGAAGTACTGTACGTCACCTTCCAAGGCAATCTTAGGTTAAGAGAATGCTTAATGTGACAGAGGATCTTGTCTCCAAGTGTGTCAAATACAGGAAGCAAAATTCATGAAGTAATGGTCAGGCAGGGAATAGCCTGGAAGCTAGAGAATTGCCACTTTGTGCTTAGTTTCTTTAAAAATCAGGTATCATGAGGCACAATTAAGTTTAGATTCTACCAAGAAAGGCTGAATCTGATGCAAATAATGAAATGTCTTGTAGTGATATCTCCATGTTCTGCCCTTACTAGAAAGGCTTTAGGAATATTAATAGGAAAAATAGATTTTTAGTCCTGTCAGTGTTAAAGTTTCATACATAGAGTGTAAAAGTCCATTTTGTCATTCTCATTCTAAACGGAATTTGTGATATTTTCTGTGAATACAGACCATAATCATTACAGCAATTACTGATACAATAGGCTTAAAGATGAAAATGAGTACATGTAACACAGGGAAAATAATTAAATAGAAAAGAGAACTAAATAAAAAGAACGTAATTTTGATGTATTTGTTCTAAAAAAGAAAATTACTTTCTCCATAATAGGAGCTAGTTCAAGTGTTCTTGCTGAAATGCAGTAATTCAAAATATTTTTGATAACATTTATAAAAAATAAGTTACATTTAGATGCTAAAATTTCTTCTTTACATTCAACACATATTTCAACACACTCTGAACAAATCAGGCCAAATATGTTGCTGGCATTAGTCTCTTAACATCACTGGATTAATTCACTCTGTTATGAATCAACATTTTCATTTAAATTATTTCCAAGAGCAAAATTTCGTAATTTGTCACTTCATAGATACAAAAAGGTTGACAATCATTTATGACTGTCACCTAGACAGTCTGTCATTTTATTCCAATGTGACTGTCATTTAATTTGAAACTTGCCTGCTTTTTCAATTCTTGTTCAAAGTATGAAAGCTTTTAATAAAAATAAACTTGCTGTGTTATAAACATTATAATACAACCAAACATTCTGCAAAGCTGTTGTGAGAAACAGACTACAACACACAGTACTAGCATTTACTCTATACATACCCTGTAAATTATTTCATAGCTCTTACTGTGACAGATATGTTACTGTGCTGAAGACATCTGTTGGAGCTCTGCTTTGCATATTATACTTAACATGCTAGAAATAATGCCTCTACACATGAAAGAAAAGGGAAAAGTACCTCACACATACCACATTTAGGGGATTAGTGATGTTGATGGTAACCTTGGGAATCCCCTGTGTGTCACAATGAGGCAAAAGGGAAAAAAAATGCCATAGATGTGAGAAGGCATAATTGTGGAGTCATACCAATAACACTAGGATGAAAAGGAAACAACTGTTCTTCTGCAAGTCTTGCATTCATGGGAAGGACCAGTTTGTCTCATACTTCTGTATATTCAACCTACTTCATTAATTGGGGGTGCCTCAACCAATTGGGGTGAGATCATTTAAACAATTCCACGCATACATCCTAATTTATGGATTGTCGCATCTTCCATCAAGCCTTTCATCTTTTCAACTGTACACCCAGACAAGAGATTTCTCTGCCTTCAAGGATTTTTCTTGCCAAGTTCATATCCAACCTAGAATATCTCCCTCTTCTGATCACTGGGCTTTTATTCTCATTCTTCTGTTAAAAATGTTTTTGCATTTCTTCCCCTACAAACACATCCCCCAACATCCAACTGAGTTTTACAAGCTGTAGTGTACCTAACAAGCTGAGAAACCAGATCATGTATTTCAGCACAAGAAAAGAGGAAGTTCGAAATAGTGATAAGCCAACAATTTTTTTTTTCAAACTCTCATAGTTGCAAAAGTTGAACCATAGAATCATTAAGGTTGGAAAAAACATCAAAGTCCAGCCCAACCATCAGCCAAAATACAACATCTACAGGGTTTTTGAACACCTCCAGGCACAGGGAATCCACTGCTTCCCTGGGCAGCCTGTTCCAGTGCTTCACCACTCTTTCACTGAAGAAAGTTTTCACAGTATCCAATGATCCCCTCCACATCCAATAAAGGATGGAGATTCTCCTTGGATCTTTATTTGTTTTCGGTGTATTTGTAGAAACATTTTTTTGTCATCTCTTGCAGCAGTGGCCAGATTGAGCCTGAGCTGGGTTTTTGCCTTTCTAATTTTCTATCTGCATGACCTAATGAGATCCCTATACTCTTAAGTTTTCTGCCCCATCTTCCAGAAGTGGTAGACTCTCCTTTTTTTTCTGAGGCTCAGACAGTATTTTCTAACATGACTATGTATCATAGAATTTGTGGATAATGATAGTTATGCGTGTGAAAAATCCCTGCATTTTTAGATAACGTTCATGTCCTAGTACCATAGTTATATGAGTTCATAGGAGCTTAATTTGTGGGCTTTTTAAAATTTTTTTTTTAAAAATCACCATCCACCTAACAATAATCTTCATTACATAAATAACTCCAAGAAATAATTACGCAACAATGAATCATCAACAGAAGTTGTGTAAAAACACTAGAATATGATACTTAACACTGGTAGTTATCTACAGCTTCAAAATCTTTATTTGAACAGATAAAAAAACATGTATTAAAACAAGTCCTATCTTGACCATGATCAAGAATGGTGAATAACCATTCTTATCTGCCTTCTTGCAAAAGAGAAAAAAAGCGAGAGAATAATACTAAGTAAGAAAAACCTGAGCTATTTGGGATCAAAAGCAATGTAAAGGTAAACTGGTGTATCGAAAAATCGTGTAGTTGCATCCCATAATTAAAAAAAAACCAAGCTGGACTGAGTACTAAGTGAAAAATCCTGGTATTTTACCTGTTAGAGGAAGATACAGAAGACAGATCTTGAAAAAATATGGTATGTAATAATTTCTACCAGCTATAATTTTATTTCCATAGCTTTTGAAATACTTTCTATAATAAATGCATTTCCTCGATACACATATATACAGAACCACTTTGTAAATAAATGCTTTCATCTCCTTAGAAGTCACTTTTCAGCAGAATGTCTTTCATCTCTGATAAATTAAGTTTGATACAATGTGCTTCAATCATCATATTCAAAGAAATGGTCTTATAAACCTAGAAATATGCTGCCTCCTAAAATTAGTAACTGACTGTAAAGGACTAGTACTCATTTTGTAACAATGACAATAATCTTGTGAATCTAATGTCCTTTTAACATAATTTTAGTATCACCTCATCAGCCTGCTATAAGTAAATAAGCAGTAACAAAATTTTTCTAGTATACTGCAGGAAAAACAAGGACTGATAAGGATGCTGCACTTGTTTTTGTTGATTTAAACTAAACAAGGATTTATTATACCATAGTAACTAATAGCAGAGATTTAGATTTGCTGTTTCTATGATATTTCATGTCAGTAACAGATCTAGTTCAGGCAAACATTTCACTTTCAATATACTAATTCAAGTGAAATTGATGCTGAGCAAACTGTACAAAATTTGAATGGTTGCAAACTATTTTGAAGGAAATATTTGTTACTTTTTTTGTGACAAGGTTTGATTTCCACTCTGGATGTGAAAATGAAAAGAATTTACAGTATAAGATTAGACTACAGGCAACAAAGTTATTAAGAAAATAAAGATTAATTTGCTTGATCTAAACTTTTAAGAAATTTGATTTCATTAAATATCAATTTTGGATCTTACATATGCATACATAGCTTTTGAGAGCCCTATCTGTCCATTTAATTTAAAAGTGAATGCAATAATCAGAGGGATTAAACACAAAACCCATCACTTGTAGCTTACACAGTATGTTAGACATTTGAACTCTAGAATGGAGCATGATGAGACCATCAAAAGCAGCAATCTACCTAAACAAATTACTTCTTGGTTTATTGCATTGCTTAGTTATAACATCAGAACAAGCATCAGGTCTTAGTGATTTGAACAATTTCTACAAAAAAAACAGCAATCCAAAACCTTGAAATCTTGTGACAGGTGAAAGGAAACACACTATATAGAAGTCTAGAATTTAATGACAGTCCTATTTATGTTTTAACAGTCAAAATTATCATTACTGAAAAGCATTGATAGAAAAAATTGTTAAAATGCTTATATGAAAAATCCTCCCAAACCTTGCCTGCATCTAACCCTTTCCACTGGTGGTGAGCTTACAATTTGAATGTGGGTCTAACTGGGATATTGTAGGTGGGAGGTGAAGGAAGGGCATTGCAAGGATTTGCCTGCATCATGACATCTTTGCCAGGAGGACTGTCATGTGCTTGGTGGGGGATTTCTTTCTTCTTTTTGTTTGAAAGAGCATGATGTTTATACTTTCTTCATCTCCTAGTCCTGAGCTCTGGTTTTGTTTCCCTTTATACCTTCCCCTGTCACAGCTCCCTTCCTTCTCCCAGGCTTCCAGCTGCTCTGTAGCGGTGGTCCCCAGTTCCCCAACCCCAGGCACACAAAGGGCTATGGTTTGTCAGCCAGTGACTGTGCTGAGGGGTGTCATACCCAGAGCTGGTGCTGGAGCAAGAGAGCCAGCAGTCACTGGCCCTGATGGAGCGATTAAACTAGGGACACCCAGCTCAAGCCATGACAAGCCCTTGCACTGCTGGGTAAGCACACAGCAGGGACTCCCCCTGCTAAGGGCAGAAACCATATTTATTGGATTTCAAAATGATAAAATCAAGCTATATGTAAAGATATCACAGTCTAGATTTATAATTCAGTTCACACATGAATAAACTTACAAAAAGGGAAGGAGAACAAGATAAATCTGAAGACAATGCAAGTAAAAATCTATTAATTCATGTCTAAATATTGGAAACACATGACAAAAAAGTTAGAGGAGGTCACATTGTAGCTAGACAGGCTTAAACTCAATTCAATATTTAAGACATTTTAACTAGGATTTCAAGAATATAAACTTCAGTACGAGCAATTACTGTATTAAAACCGAGAAAACTTTAAAACTGAATGATAACTGGAAACAAGTAACTGAAAGACAAACTTCTAAGATGTAAAGTATCTCTCATTTGACCTAATACAGTTCAATATGGAGAAAAGAACTGTACTGGTATATTGCATAGTATATATAACATATATTTAATTTATTGCATCTTTATATTAATATAAACACACAGATTTACAGAGAAATACTCATTGTTTTCTCAGTATAGTCACAGTTTATTAGTCAGTTTGATACTGTAAAATAAAATGGAGTATTAAAATAAGGGAAAACTGAAGAGCTCTACTGTGTGGAAAGGCATCAAGAAAAAGATGTTCTACAATTGCTCTAAAATAATGTAATTATAGCTTTGTGTAAAAATATACATTCACATTTACTTCCTTATCACTCTATAACCTGAATACCTTAAGAATGTACTAATATTATGGTTATTATTACAGCTTTTGATTTGCTTCTCTATTAGGTATATTTTATGTATTTAAAACTGAAGCACTTACGCATTTTTACAGTCAAATGATTAAAAACTCAGATTTTACTCTATAGCTAAAATTCAACATGTCTTTCTCTTCTTAGAACACAAGAGCTCAAACTTATCACTAATAAAGTAATGTATTATTCACATTACAGTTTAAATGTCTCATCAGAAATGAGAGCAATACTGTTCTTGGAAGTTTTCCAGACCCAACAGGACAAAGACCTGAGCAGCCTGGTCTGACCCCATTGCTAACACTGTTTTCAGCAAGAGGTTTGACTAGAGACCTTATAGGGTCCCTTCCAACTTGAATTATTCTGATTCAAGAATAATATTTACCCTTATAGCTTAATCTGGTAGCCTGGGATCAAAACTATACAATGGGTGCACAGAAGCAGATGACAATGCAACAAGAATTTAATCAAGGTTAAAAGCAAAATTACTTGTGAATAGCATGTCTTTCATCATAGCCTAATAATTGTCAACATTCTTATGCTATTTAATAACACTCGGGTCAAATTCAAACTCAGCCAAAAATATCTAAAAAGAAAATAGGTAGATTGATGCTAATCACACACTGAGACTCCATACAGAAAAGCAGAAAGTAAAAATGCTTGGAAATAATATTGATTACTTATGAGAAAATGTATTATTTAGAAGAGAGGTATGTCAGGTAGTGTATTTAGGCTCTGATGTCTGTTTCATCTAATTAGTATAGAGAAACATTATTCCAAATGAGAATTTGGCAACTTAAAGGAGTATTTTAGGCTGACTGTGGGAAAATAAAATACATCCAGGTCATGTAATCACTGAGAATCCAGAGAGTTGCCCTATGCATTCTTCCACTAGAAACTAGGAAAAAAATCCCAAAGAAATTGCTAAGAAAACCACTAGATTCAACTTTAGGGAACAGAATACTCTTCATGAAGTCATCTGCTTCTCTGAATCCTGGTAAGGATAAAAGACAGAGATTGCTGGCAGAGGAGGTCAGCAAGGCAAAAGAACCCATGACACTACCATGGCCATGCTTTTCAGAAAAAACGCAGCACAAATCATTCTAGCATGTTGAGTTCTGCAAAGTGAAACCATCACTCAGCAGTCACTGCTTTAGATATTTGCTGCTGTAACTGATTGAAACATGCACAAGATTTTTAAGTGATGAACTGCATGTTTTCATCTAGTTTCCAGTCATTTATTTTTGAGTTCACAGCAGAAAAACACACCACCAGAAATAGCTATTAAAAAGTTGTTATTTAATTTGTAACATTGACTTTCAGAACTACTACAATAATTTAATATAAAAGATTTAGACATAAAGTACATTTACAACTTACACAGAGTTCAAAGAAATATCACAGAATCACAGAAGATCAGACTGTCATTATGATATATACTGTTCCTCTGTGATATTCTAGCATTGAAGCTCCTTAAAAATTCTTTTGTCACAGTATTTGTAGCAGAGTAATTTGTGTAGAAATTGAGATTTCAATCCCCTAGGCCTTGGTAACTCTTACAGAGCAGAAACTTCTTTAAATAAATTAGGCACAGTGGCATATTGAATACAGCCAAAGAGCTTTCTAAAGTTACACTTGTTGAAAAGTACAGACTTTCCTAGCTCCCAGTAATAGCTAGAAAACAACTCTAACAGTTGTATCAGGTCTTTGTCAAATTTATTGTGTGTATAACCTGGAGCTCTGATTTTGGCTTTAGAAGCTCTGGGTAGTTTAAATTCTCACCGTACTATAATAGACAAGATCTAGATAAAACCACCTCAGCTTTCTAGTGTTCTGACTGGGTGGTCCTATCCTCTGAATTCTGCTTTTCAAGCTTCTCAAAAAGTCTTCAGGGAAAGATTCTACAACTACTTTACCCTGAAATGTTGATCTGATTGATTATGTTTATGAGAAGGTAAATTAAGATGTTATCAATTTTAATTACTATCTGCTTAGCCAGGGATTGTCTCAGTTTGTTCCTGTTCTGTTCATACTTACATGGTGTATATAGATAGCATCATGAACAAAAACCTAAGGCAAACTACAGAACTTCTCAGCAGCATTTCCATAATCAAGATACAATGTTTAACAGTGATTCTGTTCTTATGAGGCATGGTTTCCTGGAGGAATGTGTTATTGCCACTACTACTACTACTACTATTACAATACTTTGATTGCCACTTTGTAGCAACAAGTCAGAATCAACAAGAATGGTGCCGATAATCTCAGAGGCCTCAGCAAAATCAATAACTTTGAGGCAACCAGTCTTTCCATGAAATCCACAAAGGACAGGTACTTAAGGGCTTTAGAAACTAGAAAACTAAGGAAAGAAATATCAGTGCATATCTAGGTAGCATAATGCAGTAGAGTATTAGAGGTCTTAAGAAAGATGTGTAAAGCAGTAGTTCCAGAAGGCCAAAACCTCTGTAGACATGGTAGTATGGCATTGTAGCTGGCTTTAATGCCATGCCTCTAAGCAGAAGTAAACAGCCTGAGGCTGAAAGGATTCTGATGCCGCTAATGTTTTTTTTCATGCAAATTTTGTACACTACATCGTAGTGTGCATGATTTTAAGGGATCACCTTCCTCCATTCTTATTAACAAATTAAACTCTTCTCAAATGTTTCCAAATCTGCTTGATACGGAGCAAGAATATTCCACATAAACTGAGAGAATACACAGATGACTTACCTAGCGGATATTTTATAGTGGAAATATTTCTTCTATGTTTTTTCCCCCACTTAGTATAAATAATTAATACTAAATGATACGGGGTAATGTTTGCAAAAGAAGCAGAAAATATTCAAAAGTCTTTGTTAATGTTGTTGAATTTAGTAACATTTATGAAGGTGCAGGAAGCTTAGAGGAAAGTCTGTGAGAATCAAATTGAGATTTTCTCCCAATCCATGATACTACTTTAGGTAATGGGTACAACAAGAAGTGAGTATAATTCCTAACATATACATGACTGGTTGAACAATGTCATTTTTATCAGTATAAAGCAGTGTCTTCTACATTGATGCTGTTCATAAATAACACACTATTTCTTTTCAGGAGTCACAAATAAGAAGCAGAGCAAGTCCTATTCCTCCTTTACTGATTCCTATAAATCCAGAAAAAAAGATGGGTTTGTTTGTAGATAAACAGGAACTAATTGTACAATACATTGGTGAAATCACCTTAGAAATGCTATACTAAATATGTTCAAACTAGACAGTAATAAGCATGAAGAACAAACACTTCACGTTTTGGTATTCTTTGCCAAAAGAGAAGAATTTTCCTCCCTAAAAGCACAGATCTGTAACCCGAAACAATTATATTTTTACTAAACAAGTGGAGTGTGCTGTCATCCAAGTTCCTAATGACCAGATTTAATTTGTATACATAGTGAGAGTTACGGTTGCCAAAGCACTCATTATGAATGGACTGTAGCATCACATATTTTGAGCATAATCTGTATAAAAAAGTCCCAAGTAGTTACTGACTTCATAAGGACCAAAGACTTTGCATGCACTACAGAGACTTTTCTTTCTTACAAATAGGATTCTTAGCTCTTCAGTAACTTTTAAAGTTTTAAAGCTACAAACACATTTCTCTATCTTTCTAGTTGGAGGCAATTGCTATATGGTGTAGGAACCTTTACAGATCACATAAAATAAATGTTTCCCCAAAGAAGAAAATATGTACTGAATTACATTCTCCTGTTGCTGAAGTTGTAAATATATGATTTGAAATAAAATTATCAAAAGGTCACATACAAATAGTGAACTTGAATAAAAGGGTCAGTCACAATGATCTAACCTCTTTTCTATTGTGGCATAAATAACACTAGGATGAAAATAAATTCTTGTATTCAATATCAGTGTTTATTTCCTGGTCATAGAAATTGGGGAAGGTCCCCAATGACTAGGAAAGGCAAATACTGCACACACTTCTCTCCAAGATCATGGAATGAATGCTATTAGAAGACATTTCCAGGAGAAAGAGGTTACTGGGAACAACCAGCATAGCTGGAGAGCAGCCCTGCAGAGAAGGAATTGAGGGTACTGGTAGATGAAAAGCTGGACATGAGCCAGCAATATGCGCTCACACAAATATCCTGGGCATGAAAAGCAGAATGTCCAGTAGGTCGAGGGAAGTGATTCTTCCCCTTTACTCCAATCTTGTTTTACCCCACCTGGAGTACTGCATCCGGCTCTGGAGCCCTCAGCACAGGAAAGAAATGGAGCACGTCCAGAGGAAGGCCGCAAAAATGATCAGAAGGATGAAACACCTCCCCTATGAATACTTGAAGGGGGCTTATAAGCAAGATGGAGACATCTGAACAATTGAACAATGCATAATGATTTTAAAATAAAGAGGGCAGATTCAGCAAACGTGAGTGCTTTGACTGATATTTTCTGAAAATTGGGAAAAAATACAAAGGAGAGAAGAGATCACTTTCTTCTGTTTTTCTATTCAAAGATACCTGAAAACAAAATAATGGCTCCTTCTGAGACTTGTTCTGCTCTCATACAATCATCTGCGGTACTGCTTTTGTTAAGTTTGGTTATTTTTCCAGAGCTTCTAGTTGAGCTAGGTTGGAATGAGCCCACCAGTAGGATTTTCTAATTGATAGAATGTCACTTTAGAACTCTTAAGAGTCAGAGCAGATTGTAGTTCTGGCTGTCATGCTGAAAAAATGACTTTCACTCAGGGCAGCTGATGCCAATGTGTGTAAATAGCTGATTGAAAGGACTGAGAAAGATGGAGGCAGACTCTTCTCAGTGGTATCTAGCAACAGGACAATTGTTAGTGGGCAAAAGCTGAGATTAATGAAATTACAATTTAAAATTAAGAAAATATTTTTGGTTTTGCTTTTTTTAGTGAGAGGGTGTTCAGGTGCTGGAGCAGCTTGCCCATAGATTTTGTGGAATCCCACATTTTTGGAGATGCACAAGACCAGAGAAACCTCTGTTTGACTGTTTTGAGCAGGAGGGACTAGATGAGCCATTCAGGGATTCTTAAGACTGTCATTCGATTCCCTAGAAATTGCAAGGCAGGACACAAATACATTTCAGTGCAATGTGAGAAAGAAAAAGGAGTTTTAAGGTAGATGAGAACCAAGGAATTTAATATTGAACTCATCATATAGAGATAGAGGAACTTAACACTAATTTTTTTTCTGGCTATCTTTAATTATTATATTTTGTAATTTTTAATTTCTATGTAGATAATTACTAATAGGTAATAATATAGAAAACAATGGATGCAATTTCTGTTGTATAAAAAGCTCTTAAATCTTTGAAGAGTTGTATGGAAGGACAAAAGGTTATCTATATGGGTTGGAGGAGTTCTACACGTCACAATCAAAGCACTGTGGGGGTTTTCTGTTACTAATTTTAATCTGAAGAAAAGTATCATGCATGGTTTAATTTATTAATATTAATTGAAATATTTGAATTTAGTTACTTAAAATAAAATATTTATAAGGATTCTAGTTGAAGGAAAATTAGTTAAAATTAAGACTTTTTACAGAGTTTTCATTGTCACATAGACAAGGCAAACAGCAGGATCTGAGGTCCAGGTTAAGGAAGTTGGGGCTCAGAGTTGGCATTAGAGGTAAGATAAAAGAGGAGTTATTTAAGCCAATGTTTTGTCTTGGTTTAACATATAACTTAAGTGAACCCTTAGTCACTTCTCAGTGTCAGTTTTTACTAATCTTTAGTCTTTGCAAGAGATCTTAGAATTATTTAATTAACATCAAACGAAGAAAAGCAGAAAATAGAGATTTAAAAAATACCAAGTTTGTCAATGAAGGCAGTAATGACATGGTAATCTGAGAATCTTTTCAAAGAATGGAAGTAGGAATGATCAAAATTCTACAGTGAAATTAAATTGTTATTAAACTCATTTTGGAGCAGACTTGGTGACTCAGATACTTATATTTTTTGTTCAAATAAAAAACATATTTTTCATAAACATGAAGAATATTTCACTTGAGGCATGTTTGAATTGTCTGGTTGATAGTTTGATGTAACATCGTTCAGAAGGTAAGACTTATAAAGAAGAAATGATTCACACCTCAATCATGAAAATGGCCTTCAGGGTAAGTAATCATACTACATTATGTTTAATTACTTATTCCTGTTAAGATGTTTATTGCACAGCTGAAGACAAGGTAATATTAGTGTGTTAATTAAAAGTTTTTTAATATCAAACTCATGGGAATATACATATATGTTTTTTTCTTGTTATATTATTTATATCATTATGCACCAGTGCACATTCAGAATGCAACATCATATTGATTTGTGATAATGAAGATATAGCTGTACCCATTGACTGTATTTCCTTATTTTGCTTTAAATTGCTGCTTGTGGAATCTATAATTCCACACAGTCACAAAAGTTCCACTTGTTTGCACTGTATCTTCAGATTCTCTAACAAATATTTAGTAACCCACCAAGTCAAAATGAAATCTGACATAGCTATTATTCTCCTTTGATTTCCTTATGTTATGAGCACATTTCCCATATTTATAGCAATATTTATGAAATCGAAGGATTTTGGAATCATATACAGAAAACCAGTCTCTGAGTAAGGTTATCTTAGAACTAAAACATGACTACGTAAATATGTAGGGGAATTTAATAGAATTTTGTAACTAACTGGTTATCTAGAGACTTTATGCTCTGCTACTGTTAAGTTTCTTTGTGGTACCTAATCTTTAAACATCAAAAACAGTTTTCCAGACCTATGTCTTTCAACATGGAAGCTTAATGTTATTTCAAATTAATCAGTTTGAGGGGGTTTGTGTGTGATTTTTTTTTGGTTTGTTTTTTTTTTTTTTTCTTTTCTAATGGAGTGTAAAACCAGGACAAGCTAATGATATTGCTGTGTTCTTGGAAGTGAGCATTCAAACTAATGCAAGGAGACAGTTTGCAGCCTTATTATGCCGAAGTCATAGATTTAAAGGAACAGCGTATGAATCCAACATAAAAACCCAGAGATTAACCCCATAGCTTTGGAACCAAGAGTGGTAGAGGAGAAACGGAGATTGCTATAGCACATGCTCTAATCTGCCACAGTAAGACAAGGCTCAGCTTGATTGCTTTACGCAATATGAGTGGACGCATGTTCAAATATAAATGTTTTCTTATGCTCAGTTAGAAAATATCAGTGTACAAAACTGAAAAACAAGGTAACATCAAATTTCTTGTGAAAAAGAAGAAATCCGTGATAGAAACTGAGGCTTGTGGAGCGGAGATCACAAAGATGAAGTCAATTCTCAAAGGAACCCATTTTTTGTCAGTAGAAGGTATGAAAGCAAAAATAGCAGAGATCCTCAACAGCCTTTTAGAAAATGCCCTGCAGAATTGCTTTGAACATTAGCAGTATCATATTAAGCTGTGTATCAACTCATAAGGGAATTAAGTCGAAAGTGATCATACCTGATTTTCTTAATTAGTTAAACTAAGAGAGGTACAGGCACAGCATTTTTTTGGGGGGGGGGGGGGGGGGGGGTTGTTGGACCACATGTCTGTTACGAAGAACCTTCTGGGCAAAAAATACGACATATACTGTAGTTATATATGTGCATATATATACATATATTTGCTAAAGACCAAATACGAGTAAAAAACCAGCAGCAGCTGATAGAGGTGGAATAATTCTTGTGTTATTAAGAGTACTTACTGGAACTGAGCAATATTGTTTCATGGAACAACACAGCTCATCCAAAGGATTGGTTGATTATTTAGTATTATGTTTTTGTTACATTTTTCCTCTTTCTAGTACAGTATTGCTTTATTAAGTCATCTTACTTCTTCTTTTGAGTGAGGGAAAAAACTGTTTCTTGAATGCTGAGATCATATAGTTCTATTTTCTGAACTATCTGGGGTGGGGTCTTTAACTGAGGTTTATGAGCAATGTCTAGGGTTTACCTTGAGCTACTTAGCTAGAACTGGATCAAAGTTCTGTTTGAATTAATATTGATTTATCTTCCAATAAGCTGATGATCCTGTGTACTTGTCCTTGATTTTGTTGTGATCACTGCTACAAAATTAAAAAAAATTTAAAACCCGTGAAACAGTATTCTCCACTGTGGTAAGGAGTGGACTGTACCTGTGAATCCAGGGGGACAGAAACACCGATAGCCTCCAAGGCTGTTGATGCAGCTTCCTCCATGCAAGCAAGGCAAAGTTTCACACTCATTTATATCCATCTCACACAGAGTGCCATAGTATCCAGGTGCACAACTACAGATGAATCTTCAGAAAAGGGAAAATAAGGTAAGTCAATAGAAGCAAACAACGTTATCTATTCCAACATTCTGAAGCTGTATTTATGTCCTGATGTCAAGCTGGGGTCCCTAATCATCCTTATTAAAATAATTACTCATCTTTTCTCATGTCCGTGTTTCTAAGGCAAGCATAGCAATTTAATATTTTTTGAACTAGTAGAAAAATTGTGCACAATAGTTTTAGCTGAAAGTATAACAAACCACTTAAGGGCTAATGTTCTTTTGACACGAGTCTCTGAATGACTATAGAGTGTCATGAAACAACTATGAGATACAAATTTTTCTCTTGCTTATACTTAACATTTAATAAGCATTTACATTAGAAAAAGTCATTTTTGGAAGCTTAAAATAGAGATGAAACAATCTCATTGAAGATAAGAGTGAACTAGAGGAAGAATTATTCCAAATATTAATTAAAAAAACGTAAGGAGGAAAAGAACACGTTATACTGAGGACAGTTTCCTGTCTATCTTCCTCTCTTGTCACATAAGAAACAAATGGCTTACCTATTTGCCTACCTCATTTTAATACAGAAATCTTGGCATATGCTGAAGGTCACATTTGAACCAAATGTCATCAAGTAGACTTTATATATAGAAAATCAGAGAACAGCTTTTAATTTAGTGCTAACTGACCTGTTTATGACATCCAAGCAAGTTCCATTATTTTTGCAGGGTCTTGATAAGCATTCATTAATCTCCACTTCACATAGTGTCCCAGTAAAGCCATGTTGGCAGGAGCATCTAGGAAAAGTTTGTCACTATATTAATTTTTAGTTTAATGTAAAAAGATTCCAGAAAAATGTGGCAGATTTTGAAGGGCACAGATTAGATGGTTCCAAAATTATATTTTGGATTTTTTTCCGTCATTGTGAAGTGCTATACTTTAGCTTCATAAGCACAGTGACTGCAGTCCAGTAAAAAAGATTTTTGCTGTTATTAGTTGAAGGTCATAGGCTTTGTGCTGACCCTGCTGTGCAAGGTCTCATAATTTGCCTTAGCCTGAGCTGATTCTCACTTGTTTTCTGGTCAGGCCTCACCTTGAATATTGTGTCCAGTTCTGGGCACCCCAATTTGGGAAAGATGTTAGGATACTGGAATGTGTTCAGAGGAGGGCAACGAAGATGGTGAAGGGGCTGGAGCACAAGCCCTATGAGGAGCGACTGA
This sequence comes from Tapera naevia, assembly GCA_033556795.1. Classification (NCBI taxonomy): domain Eukaryota; kingdom Metazoa; phylum Chordata; class Aves; order Cuculiformes; family Neomorphidae; genus Tapera; species Tapera naevia. The sequence goes on along the minus strand of JAUMJJ010000079.1, from coordinate 9,968,833 downwards.
GGGAATTGGGGCTGTTTAGCCTGGAGAAGAGGAGGCTCAGGGGAGACCTCATTGCTCTCTATAACTACCTAAAAGGAGGTTGTAGTCGGGCAGGGGTTGGTCTCTTCTCTCAGGTGACCAGTGGCAGAACCAGAGGGCATGGACTTAAGCTTCGTCAGGGAAAGTTTAGACTTGATATGAGGAAAAAGTTCTTCACTGAAAGGGTGATTGGCCATTGGAATGGGCTTCCCAGGGAGGTGGTGGAGTCACCGACCCTGGAGGTGTTTAAAGGGAGACTGGATGAGGCACTGAGTGCCATGGTTTAGATGATGGTTGGTGTTAGTTTTGGTGTTAGTATTAGGTTATAGGTTGGACTTGATGATCTCAGAGGTCCTTTCCAACCTTGTGATACTGTGATACTGTGATACTGTTTTGACACTTGCCCTAGATTCACACTTCTCCTGACAAAGAGTTCCAAATGCCCGTGACTTCTACTAACACTGTCAATTCTTACTGAGGAAGATTGGAATCTCTAATCAAATGACCAGACAGACATTATGAGGGTAATCATCATAACATGGACAAGAGCTAGATAACTGCAAGATTTCTTGTATAAGAAATTATTAAACTACATTTCTCATGACGCTATTTTCTATTAATTTCTACTTACACTATTAGCATTATTGTAACTGGACTAGTGACAAAGGTTTGTTATATTTTTATTAGATTTTTAAGATTTTAATTAGCCCTACAATAGATTCTTGGGTCCATATGTATAGTGTACATGTATGTCTTTGCTGGCAAGATGATTTTGAGTGTAATGTAACCATGTCTCAGACACATCACCAAAAAAGACACACTACATCACTGAAGGACAGCAAATATAATACAGGCAAAGTATCAAACGAATAGCTAGAAGATAAACATCCATGTATCACAATGAAAATTTGTCATTCAAATAATTTTCCTCACCTGTAACTGTTAACCCCATCCACACAGAGACCTTCATTCTGGCATGGATGAGAGATGCACTCATCCCTGTTAACTTCACAGTAAGCACCTTCAAATCCTAAAACAGATTATATTAACTGTAAATGAGTGAATTCCAGTACAAAATATGAATGTAAGAGTCACAGATCCTCTTGGATGTTTGGCTGTCTGAGCTCAGGACGAACTTAGACAATGCAAATGGCAGGCCTGAGAAACCTCAGCTCTCCTTGAAGCTATTCAAGAAAAGAGCTGAGAGAAGCACCAGTGGTGACTACCCCTTCTCTTGGGAGCATCTAAACTGATGCTCTTTGCCCTTTGTATCTGGTTGACCAGCATTCCAGCCATACACACGGCTAGCCATGCACTTTCTGGATGCTGGCTTTGGCCTTCAGACTAGCTCCCCCATTTGACATTGGACCTTCCCTATTTCCTGTAACTTTAACTGGTGATCTGGTATACTATGCTGATCCTGGACACCGTAACTGGCCTTGCTTACCTCATTCAGATATTACCAGACAGGACCCTTGAGAATGAGGTTCCTGCCAGGTCAGCCTTGACAAGGCTCCTGGCCTACCATCGCTTCTGGAGCAGCCAGTCCTCCTTACTCTCTGACTTGAGGATCAGGGCCAGCAAGTGGATGCAATCCTAAATAAACTTTCTTCAATTGATTTTTGTTCCTTATCATCAGTAAGTTCATTTCCAGAGAGTATAAAAAGCCTTAACACACTTTAATGAATCAGACAGAGAAGATTTAAATGGAGCACCTGGCTAAATATACTGGGAAAAAGTAACCCAGTTTAAAAGACTGAAAGGCTTTCTTAGGGAGTATGGGCCAATACCAGAAACTAAAATGTTATTCAATAATACATTATGGAGCATAACGGAAGTTAGAGACAATACATTTATTTGAAGTGTTTAGTAGATGAAAAAAAGAGATTAACTGGTTTTAGTACTTAAATGAAGAAAAAATGTGGCAAATATCTTATCTGCACAGTACATTACTTGCATAAGACATTACGTTTACCTGCATAAAAATCCCAGAATATGTGCCAAAAAGTAATAAGAGATTTTTCAGCAAGAAAATACTATTTTGCTCTTCAGCAGCATAGTACATCTTAAAACATTCATATAAATAAGAGCTCTACTAAATACAAAATTATGTTAAAATTAAACACAGTGGATAAACACCAAGTACTTAGTTGAATTTTTCACATATTAAATATTTATGTTTCATTGACGTAGTAGTGATTTCATTACTACAGTGAACAAACTGCAGTATAGTGACTATAACACATGACCCTTGAAAGCAGACTGGTTGAAGTGCATTTATGGTGTTCACCAAGGCAATTTTGAATACCATTTTGATACGAAAATTAAAACAACTATAAAAACAGCCACTGAAATTCAGTGTTTATTGTTATAAGTATGATTAAGCTTTACTGTATCCTCTATCAAAACAACAAGTAAAATTATCAACACATTTTTAGTTGCTGAAATAAGGATAGTATTCATTGTTATTGCTATATTATGTATATGTGGTTTTCAAAATATTTCATGAAAGTGAGGAAATCGTTAAAGACCACAGTTAGAATATTATGGCTCATTTTCAGCTAGAGAGAGTCATTACTGGAAAAATTAAGCAGCTTGGTCAGGGTCCTAGGCAAAACTGGAGAGAGAAATTTCTCCTGTCAATCCAATGTATGACGTAAATATCAGTTCACATCAAAGCAGTTAGTATATTCTTCTTACTAGGATTTTTTCTGTTCAACAACTTTCCTCACTAGACTTGGTTCAAATGAAATATTTGCTAAAGATTTAACAGCAGTGTCTGCTACAAAGCTGGGAAATAAAGCCTGAACTATATCTCAAACCAACACTTCCATTATAATCTCCTATACTCTTATACTGTTACTCTTTTTTTTCAGAAATATCTTGAGTGTCAAGTTATACCCTAATTTAGTTCCTCTTTGCATGATATTTCATAAAAATGTTGTAAAAGGATTGCTATAATAGAGGACAAAATTTCTCTGTGCCAGTGTACTGCTTTGAAGTAGTTCTGTCAACACAGACAAGTTTGTTCTATTCTGGATGGTTTAGTTTACTGTTTTCAAATGGAACAGAACCATAGTGAACAAACAATCTTCTTATCTGTAGCATGTGTCACCTGTATCTTAATACTGCAGCTTGAGCCTTCACCTGTATTTGCATGAAATGTGATTAAGGAAAAAACGTAAAAGAACTATATAACTTGGGCTGTGGCATGCTAGTTCAATGTTCAGGACTAAACCTGGTTACATTAAGTAGACAGCAGTTACTCATATGCAGAGGCACAAAATAGTCATGATTTGTTGTTTTGACACATACCACCATAGAGCCACTGAATAACAAAAGAAGTCTGGTTTGATTAACAAATTGGAAAGCACAGTGAATGTAATATACCAGGACCACTGGATCATTTGCAGCCAACTTCCTCATCTGTGGAAGTGACTTCACTGAGTAGTAGTGCAGTGGAAGAAAAAGTAGACCTTTGTAATATAATAAAACTCAAAGGCAGTTTTTAATTTTATATGGTAATCTGAAAAGGGTGTGAAGCTATCATGAAGTAAAATTTAAAAAAATATTAACAGAACTTAGATGTAACAGTGTCTTATTCTTTTGTTATACTATGAAACATTTGAGTAAGCATCTTTAAAAAAAAAACAAACACCACCACAGTTTATATTAAATTATACAAAAAGGAAAATGGAGGGCATTCATCACCCTACTTTTACCTGTCAGCCCTACTTGGTTATGGATTTTTTATAGTCTTTTTGAAGTAAATACTACTGAAGTGAATACATAAAGCACCATTTAGATACATTTTTGATTGCAGTAGTATATATTTTTCCATCCCATAGAAAAATATAGCTATCTTGAAAAGGCATAAAATAAGAAAATATACAACAGACATGCCACTTTATCTATTATTTCTACAAATGGAGAAAAATACTGTTTTCATCACCAAATTTTACAGGCCATCTACTACACTATGAAATAAGGAATTTATATCTACAATTTATTTTTGATTTTTTTTCTTGTTTTAACTGAAATAAATGAGTTCTGTCATTTTTTTTCAAAAAAGGGTAATTCCTTTCTTAACGATACATCCTTTTAAAAAGTAACTAGAACTATTTAGATGATTTTTTGATTCACAATGAAAACTTTTGGATTCCTGAATCAAACTTTTCTAAGGAATTTTTAACCTTGCTAACAGTTTTTACAGAAGATTTCAGTAAAAACTTCTGCTTTCAACTAAAATAATTTAAAATAAACATTCAAATTTGCTTAAAAGGACCAGGAAAATATTAGCAGTGTTATTTAACTTTATTTTTGTAATTTATTCTGAGAACTTATCGCAGTATCACAGTATCACAAGGTTGGAAAGGACATCTGAGTCCAACCTATAACCCAACACTAACACCAACACTAACACCAACCCTAATCTAAACCATGGCACTCATGCCTCATCCAGTCTCACCTTAAACACCTCCAGGGTCGACAATTCCACCCCCTCCTTGGGCTGCGCATTCCAATGGCCAATCACCCTTTCAGTGAAGAACTTTTTCCTCACATCAAGCCTAAACTTCCCCTGACAAAGCTTAAGTCCATGCCCTCTAGTTCTGCCACTGGTCACCTGAGAGAAGAGACCAATCCCTGCCCCACTACAACCTCCTTTTAGGTAGTTGTAGAGAGCAATGAGGTCTCCCCTGAGCCTCCACTTCTCTAGACTAAACAGCCCCAATTCCCTCAGTTGCTCCTCATAGGGCTTGTGCTCCAGCCCCCTCACCATCTTCGTTGCCCTCCTCTGAACACATTCCAGTATCCTAACATCTTTCCCAAACTGGGGTGCCCAGAACTGGACACAATATTCAAGATGAGGCCTGACCAGTGCCAAGTACAGGAGGACAATAACTTCTCTGGTCCTGCTCACTACACTATTCCTGATGCAGGCCAGAATGCCATTGGCCTTCTTGGCCACCTGGGCACACTACTGGCTCATGTTGAGCTTCCTGTCAACCAGCACTCCCAGGTCCTTTTCTGCCTGACTACTCTCTAGCCACTCTATCCCCAGTCTATAGCTCTGCATGGGATTGTGTCCAAAATGAAGTACCCGACATTTGGACTTATTAAACATCATCCCATTAGAATCAGCCCAGCTCTCCAATCTGTCCAGGTCCCTCTGTAGGGCCATCCTACCCTCTAACAGATCAACCCTTCCTCCCAGCTTGGTATCATCTGCAAACTTCCTGATGATGGACTCAATCCCCTCATCCAGATCATCAATAAAGATACTAAACAGGACGGGACCCAACACCGATCCGTGGGGGACACCACTGGTGACCGGCCGCCAACTGGATGAAACACCATTCACCACCACTCTCTGGGCTCGGCCATCCAGCCAATTCCTAACCCAGCACAGAGTGCTCCCATCTAAGCCACAGGCTGCCAGCTTCCCTAGGAGTCTACTGTGGGAGACAGAGTCAAAGGCCTTGCTAAAGTCCAGGTATACCACATCCACAGCCTTCCTCTCATCCACCAGGTGAGTCACATGGTCATAAAAGGAGCTCAGGTTGGTCAGGCAGGACCTACCCCTCCTAAACCCATGATGGCTGGGCCTGATCTCTTGACTGTTCTGCAAGTGCCGCGTGATTGCACCCAGGATTATCTGCTCCATGATTTTACCTAGGACCGAGGTCAGGCTGACAGGTCTGTAATTACCTGGATCATCCTTACGGCCCTTCTTATGGATGGGCGTCACATTGGCCAACTTCCAGTCTTCCGGGACCTCTCCAGTGAGCCAGGACTGCTGAAAGATGATGGAGAGCGGCTTAGCAAGGTCATCCGCCAGCTCTCTCAACACCCTAGGATGGATCCCATCTGGCCCCATAGACTTATGAGGGTCCAAGTGGCTCAGCAGGTCTCTAACCTCCTCCTCATGGATTGCAGGAGGGCCATATTTCACCCTGCCCCCATCAACCACTTCAGAGGGCCAACTGTCAAGCGAGCTGACATCCTTGCTGTTGAAAACTGAGGCAAAGAAGGCATTAAGTATCTCAGCCTTCTCTACATCTTTGGTTGCTATATTTCCCTCCACATCCAACAAGGAGTGGAGGTCGCTGCCACCCTTCTTTCTACCATTGATATATTTATAAAAACTCTTATTATTATCCTTAACAGAAGTGGCCAATTTGAGCTCCAGCTGGGCTTTTGCTTCCCTGATTTTCCTCCTGCACGACTTAACAACATCTTTGATCATGACGTGGCTTATGTCCCCTTCTTTCCAACGACGATACATCCTCTTTTTCTTACTTAGTTCCTTCAGAAGCTCCCTACTCATCCAGGCCAGCCATCTGCCCCTACGACTCTTCTTACAACACATGGGGACAGCCCGCTCCTGCGCCTTCAAGATTTCATTCTTGAAGTGTATCCAGCCTTCCTGGACCTCCTTGCCACTAAGAGCTATTTCCCAGGGTACTTTCCTGACCAGTTCCTTAAATAATCCAAAATCTGCCTGCTGAAAGTCCAGCATCGATGTTTTGTTCCTGGCTTTTCTTATTACATTGTTTAGAGAGAACTCAATTATCTCATGATCAATATACCCCAGACAGCCTCCGACAGTAACATCACCCACCAGCCCTTCTTTATTCGTAAACAGCAGGTCAAGAAGAGCCTCACCCCTGGTGGGCTCACTCACCAGCTGTGACAGAAATCAGTCCTCAATACACTCTAAGAACCTCGTGGAGTGCCTCCTCTCAGCGGTGTTAAATTCCCAGCAGATATCTGGAAGGTTAAAGTCTCCTAAAAGAACAAGGGCAGCCAATCCAGAGGCAGCTTCCAGCTGCTTAAACAATAGAAAATCCAAATCCTCCTCCTGGTCGGGTGGTCTGTAACACACTCCAACCAGGAGGTCAGACCTGACTGCCCCTCTGACTCTTACACATAGACACTCAACCTGGTAATCACCGATCTTGACTTCAACATCCAGGGTTTCCCTAGTGTAGAGGGCCACCCCTCCACCCTTTTTTTCACGCCTGTCTCTCCTGAAGAGCCTGTAGCCTTCCATGGCAGCACTCCAGTTATGACAGTCGTTCCACCACGTTTCCGTGATAGCAACTATATCATAGCTCTCCTGCTGGACCAGGACTTCTAGCTCCTCCTGTTTGTTTCCTATACTGCGTGCGTTTGTGTACATGCACTTCAGTTGGGCTATTGACAACACCCTTTGAGATGGCTCATCCTCCACAGGAACATCTTTGGTGAGCCTAGTAACTCCCCCCTCCCCCTTTATGCCTAGTTCAAAGCCCTCTCAACAAACCCTGCCAGCTCCTGGGCTAGAATCCTCTTACCCTTTGGAGTTAGACGAGACCCATCTGGGTCAAGCAGGCCAGGTGCTGTAAAGGTTTCCCCATGATCAAAGAACCCAAAATTCCTCTGCCAGCACCAGCCCCTTAGCCATTTATTAACTGCATATATTCTCTTGTTCCTATCTGTATACATCCCTGCCACCGGAGGAACCAAGCAGAACACCACCTGTGCTCCTGCCCTATCTATTGACCGTCCCAGCTCCTGGAATTCCTTTTTAACTACCCTTGACCCTCTTTTCGCTAGCTCATCATCACCAGCCTGTACCACCAGAAGCAGGTAATAATCAGAGGGTTTAATTAGGTCCGGCAGTCTCTTGGCGATGCTGTGTACCTGGGCTTGGGGAAGGCAGCAGACTTCCCTATGAGTTGGGTCCATCCTACAAATAGGGCCCTCCGTCCCTTTCAGAAGGGAGTCTCCCACTACAATGACCCTCCTTTTCTTTTTCTTACTTGAAGTCCTGACCTGTCTGATGGGCAATGTGAGGTTAACAGCCTCCTCGGGTGAGTTCTCTGTCATACTATCCTCCACCTGAGCATCAAATTCCAACACCTCAAACCTGTTTTGTAGAGGCAGCTGGAAAGGTGGCATTTGAAAGGGAGGTCTATAACCCCCAGGAGAACAGACCTGCTCCCAGTCCTCCTCACCAACCAGGTCACTCCCCTTATCCTGCTGATGAGGAATATGGCATTCCTCAGCCTCCTGGGGAGGATTACTGGGAGGAGAGAGGGTTCTACTCCACCAGTCTATCTCCCTTTCACTTTCACGAATACAAACTTATATCAGGAGTGAATGAAAATTGGCTCATTAGCATATGCTTTTATTGTAAAAAATTTTGTACAACCTTCAGAAATTCTAACAGAAATTATATTACAACACAAACACACAGGAATTATGAATGAAATAATGTATAACATTGTGCACGTCACTCATACAAATATGAGAGGTCAAACCTCAAAATACACGCTGTGATGTTAGGATTAATATATTTGTAAAATGTTTATATTATGACTACGGTTGGACAGACATCAATCATACAACTTTCAGATCCAAAAGAATGCTTAAAATACTCATACCTATATAGAACTTGTTTATAGTAAGATTTATCTTGATAGTTTATTTATATAGTGATTGTTGAAGCCTCATGGATTTACCATGCGCAGACTCACATACTTCTCACATGGAGTCAGAAAGGCCAAGGTGCAGCTGGAGCTCAACTTGCCAAAGAAAGCAAGAATAATAAGAAGGACTTCTATAGATATGTCAACCAGAAAAGGAAGGTTAAAGAAAGTGTATCCCCACTGATGTACGAAAATAGTGACCTCTTATTAACAAACAAGGACATGGCTGAGGTATTCAACAACTTTTTTGCCTCAGTCTTCACTGACAACCACTCTCCTCACCCCTTCAAGGTCAATGAAAAATAGGAAAGGGATCGGGAAGTACAGTCCCTCCCACTGTAGAGGAAGACCAGGTTTGTGACCACCCGAAGAACCTGCACATATATAAGTCTATGGGACCTGATGAGATGCATCCCAGAGTCCTGAGGGAATTGGCTGATGTGGTTGCCAAGCCACTGTCCATGATATTTGAAAAGTCATGGCCACCAGCGGAAGATGCAACAAGAAAGCTGGGGAGGGACTTGTTACAAGGGGCTGTAGTGATAGGACGAATGGTAATGTCTTTAAATTGGAAAGGAGGGACATTTACATTAGACACTAGGAAGAAGATCTTCATGATGAGAATGGTGAGACACTGGCACAGGTTGCCCAGGGATGTTGTGGATTCCCTCTTCCTGGAATTGTTCAAGGCTATGTTGGATGGGCTCTAGAGCAGCCTGGTCTGGTGGGAGGTATTCCTGCCCATGGCATGGAACTGGGTAATACTTAAGGTCCCTTCCAACCCAAGCCATCCTATGATTCTATAATTATATGAAATGGCTACTGCATGACTCAACCTGTCTATGGGACTGCTATGAGATGCGAAGTGCAGGAATATGCAGTGTGGTCATTTTCATCTGCTTATTCCACTGCAGAGAATTATTAGAGAGTTTACTTCTGGAGATTACTCATGTGGAGGCAGGACAGTGCCTCTTCCTGTGCCAGATTCCCTATCTTGCAAGCAGCACAACAGTGCCTGTGCAAGGAATAAGGTCATGCTGTGGTCATGATGGTAGACAAGGCAAGATGATCCCTTAAGACCTCCAAAGACCCCAAACTAATTTCCAAAACCCCTAGACACGTCCAAAATGAGGACTGTGCAAGCGCACCAAAACTCCTCCCCTGTACACCTAGTATGTAAATGCATGCAAATAGGAAAACAACGGTCGTATCTAAATGACACGTTTGAGGTGCTGCCATCCTGATATCCTGGAACATGTGAGACAATGTCAGATGACATTGGAATCTGTAGTGGTGATACCTAACTCTTTTTCTTTCTCTTTCCTTTTCTCCCCTCTTTTGTTTGCTACAGATCTAACAAGCCAATGTCTATCTTATTCCCAAGTCCTTGTCTATGTAAATAAATTTATTTCATTTTCAATTGACTGTCTGGTGTCATTTTACCTTAATATAGCCAAAGGAATCTATGGACTTTAAGGGCTCAGGGTCCCTGCTGTGGCCCCTTTCAATTAAGTATCTGCATTTTACTCTCTCTCCTTTTTTGATGAGTCCTGAAAAAACGGTTGCACTTTACCTAGCACAAATTATGCATTTTACCCTTTTTCATTACAGAGATATTTTGCACTTTCCAAGATTTTTAGAAATGCATGTTACTGATTCACATAATTATCCTGCTAGTTGCTGAAGATTTGTAGCTGCAAGCTTCAAGAATCCTTGAAGATTCTATTAAAGTTTCCTGAGAATCTTGGCTGCAAGTTTCTTAGACTCTTAAGAAATTGTGCATAGAAATATTTTGAAATGAAAATTTTTCTGAGGAATGTTAAGACTTGATTACTCCCCTAATGTGCCAGGCCATCCTGGCAGCTCAGCAGGAAGAACAGTTTCCAGTTTGCTCCAATTTTTGTACTTTTAACAATTTGCATATATTTTGTCTCTTTCTGCCTGTCTGTTTTTTCAATTTAGTCTGTCAAATCTGCTGGCCAGATACATTCTTATCTGCATGTTGTAATAATTGTCTCGGAAATAGTAATTCTGAGTGCTGGAATCTAAACAGCCATAGACTGAATAAGTATTATAATAAAAGAAATTTATAGCTGGCAAATCAACAGCTATCTTACCAAGTCTTTAGACATAACTGATAGACTTGCTGTAATTCATGAAATTTTAATGTGTTTCGAAATGTATACATTGTTACTTTCACTGCAGATGATAGCATTAAATTCAACAAATACTTACAAATTTTCTGCAGCAAAAGAAAAACCAGAAGAGTAACTATACAAATTCTTACCTGTTCTGCAAAGGCACACTGGATTTCCATCAGCTTGTGCCAAGCAGGTTGAATTGTTCATGCATGGATTGTAAGGCAGCTCACAGGGACTGAAGCGCTGATGGCAGAAGTCACCGGTATAAAATGGAGGACAAATGCATACAAACTGCCCCTGCTTAACAGATTCATAACATGTGGCTCCGTTCAAGCATGGTTCAGAATCACATTCATTTATATCTTCACTGCAGTCTGGCCCTGTCCATCCTTCTGTACATGCACATCTGGGGGGAAAAAAAAAAGTTGCCATGGTGGAAGAATGAAACTCAACAACTTAGCCCATTCAGGTCCAACTATTAAAAAAAAAAAAAAAATCAAGAATCTTTTCCTGTTTATAGCCTTTTTTCTCCCAATTGTACCAGACTGCACTATGAATAAAAGTTATCTTCAGATTTTTATCCCACAATTTATTTCAGCAAAAGCAAAATTGCTTATTGTAAATCACAGGATTTAACCACTTGGAGAACTAGCTGATTTAGTTAATGTGAACAGAATCAAGTGTGGATCTTCTTTAAGCTGAAGCAACAATCACAGATTGTTAAATGCGAAATGTAAATTTCTTTAAGCTTTAGGATTATAAACACATCTTTTTGTAAGTGTGCAACTCCTAAATAGGTACTTCAGTGTTCAGGATGACAAGTACAGGTAGCATTCAGTACTCTTTTAAGAAAGAAAATAGGATATGAAAAGTGCTATAAATGATATAAGAATCCTTTTTTTCATGTTGTTCTGTGGGGTTGTTTTATATACTTTTGTGAAGAGCTGTTATCTACGACACAGAAAACTCAGACCAAAATCTACGTTACACCTGATTGTAAAGAATCTGTCTTCATGAATTAGGTAAATATCTGTTATTAGTTAAAAAATTAATATGGTGATAACATTGTAAAAATTAAAATATAACAATACCTTAAATATTTCAAAGTTTGCAGAGAAAATTTATTTATTAGCTATAATAAAAAAAGGTTCTATGAGCTTTAAAAAGGTACATTTTCTTTTCAGTGAAGTTACAGTTAAATTTAACACGCAAAACTGTTTTGCAGGACAACAGACAAGATGAAAGATTAACTCGACCAGATTTTACCTGTTTGATTGATATTGATTTTGAGCATTAAGCCATCTAAATAGAGTTGAAATTTGCTGAAAAAGTTTAGATAACAAATAAGTCATTGAATGGAGAATCAATTAGGTAGTTCTATAAGGCATGGGTATTACTTGCTAGGCAAAAGGCAAACCTGGCTCCTTTAAAACAAAGATGGGTATTTTTTAGACTATTTCATGTTCTGTGTAATTCATTTGTGGGGTATGATTTCCATGTGGTATGATGCGATATGATATTAAATTGATATTACTAAGGGACTTTATAATTTTAAAGACCTGAGTGTTTTAGAAATAAGGATTCAAAATATCAGGTTACTGTATGTTTTTAATGAGAAGAAAAATGGTTTTAACTATCAAAAAACGTTCAGGCATTCTTAAACAAACTATGGCAAAAATCACATTTCAGGACTGACTTATCAGTTACACCACCCAAAACACACTTTTGGAAGTATGCTTACAAATTAACATGTTTTGTTAATTTCTGCTTAAGCACAAACATATCTGCATTCACTATACATGGTAACATCAATTTGGTATCTGGAGGCAATACCCACTAAATAACACTGAATAACAGTGAACTCACTGCTCAGTGCTTTTACTACTTTTAAGTACTCAATCTATAAAAGTATGAGCCCCTGTTACAAGTTAAGTATCTCCAAATCATTGACACTGGGTATAGCAGAGCACTCTGTTCCAACAGATCAGAACATGTATTTTAGATATTAATTGTTTCACTGCTGTTTGTTTTTTTCTTGACTTCATAAATGAAGTTCTGAATAAATTACTGCCAATGAACTACTGTAAAGTGATTCTATACTCCATTTGTAGCTTGGAAAGCTCATTAAATGGAAAACTGTTCATTTCATGTTGGGAGAATGGGGTTCAGTTCTTAACTGCTGCAGCTGTTTTGGGTGTAACCAAGGTGCAGAGAAGCAAACATAAAACATGTATAATTTTCTTCTTTTCTCTAATGAGTTTCATAACTGCTTTTGAGTTAGCAAAATTATTCTGTATGGCCAAGGGGAACAAACATTATCAGATGGAGATCAATGAAACACAGCAATTATTTACACTGCACAACTAGCCAGTCCAACCCTGGCTTCATGACAGCTACCAGCTGAGATGCAAAGGTCAATATTAATGCAAAGAAGACAATAACAGGTTTTGGTACTCTTAAAGAAGTGGCTGATGTTCTCATTAAACAGAAAAAATAGAAGTATCATCTCGAGACTCAGTTTTAATAGTTGAGACAACATTTTATGTTCGTGATAACTGTCATTTAAACAAGGGGAGTAGGTGTTAATAGCATTAAAACTACAGAATATAGACTAGAATTTATTAACTGTGGATTATCAATTAAGCTACTATAGCTGATATACTTGTATCTGTTCAAAAGGCAAAAATCCACAGTCTTTTTCAAAAGGACCATTTTGTTCATTTGTATTAGAAAAAAGATAAGATTTCTAGAATACTCAAGAAATGAGATCACATGAAGATAAGACAGTCATTGCTCAACTTCTTTTTGTTCTTTTACCAACTTGAGTAAAAAATTCTAATAATGCTACCAAACTGCAATTAAATTTTTTTTGTGTTTATTCCCAATTCATTTAGAAATTATATAAACTTTTTTGAAATTGTTTGCCAATATTCTTTTGCCCACATGAGGACAGGCCGAGAGAGTTTGGATTGTAAAGCCTGGAGAAGAGAAGGCTCCAGGAAGACCATATAGCAGTCTTCCAGTACTTAAAGGGGGCCTATATGAAAGGTGGGGAGGGGCTTAGTATCAGGGAATGCAATGATAGGACAAGGGATAAGAGTTTTAAGCTAGATATTAGATATTAGGAAGAAATTTTTTGCTGTGAGAGTGGTGAGGCACTGGAGCAGGTTGTCCAGAGAGGTCGAGGATATCCCACTCCTGGAAATGTTCAAGACCAGGTTGGATGAGGTTTTGGACAACCTGACCTAGGGGAGATTGTCCCTGCCCATGGCAGATGGGTTGGAACTCGATGATCTATTTCACTCGATGAACTATTTCCATACTTATCTCAAGACTGATTTTGCAACAAATCCTTCTGTTTACAAAGCCACATGAAATTACATTGTTTTCTGTTTTGACTGGGAAACATTAAGATAATTAAAAATCACAAGTAGAACTGTCACTAGAGGGCAATCTCATTAGAAGGAATGTTTGTGCTTTAAAAAGCACAAATGTTGAAAACTTTTAATTAAGGATGAAAACAAAACAAGTAAAAATGGGCATTATTACTGTCACTTGGGTCATATGGTGTAGAATAAGATAATTCAACACAGTTTGGTATTAACAGTCCTGCTCATACACTGTGACCACATAGAAAACAGTTGGTAAAGTATCTTCCCTTCAGCCTTACCTCCTGAAACTCCTATCTGAGATGAAGCATTAAAAAATAATGTTTTTTAAATAGTGGGTGGATTTTGCATGTTTTTGTTGTTTTTTTTTTCTTTTTGTTGGTTGGTTTTCTTCATTTACAGTTTTGGTTATTTTCTAGGGTGCTAGGAAAAACTACTTATTATGTTCAAGATTTTCTGAGTGAAAACATTAATTTCTGGAATTACTGCAGAGCCTCATACAGGGTATCTATGTATTATGGTATGTGAAGCTGCTCTTTGACATAATATCATCTATTACGTAAACCTGCTTTAGACTTCTGTTCCTGAGAAAATGCAAAGGGAAAAGAGTGTACATTCCTTTTTATCTTACCATCTGTTTTCACTAACATCAAGAGCTGTTTTCTTTGCCTATGTGTTCTTCATCCCACACTGGAAAAACAACAATCAGTACAACAGTAACAAGGTAACTCAAGACTCCATCCAGCAAGGGAAAACATATAATTTGCATCCTTTTTAACAGGTAATACTTCTCCAAAGATTGAGTCTGCCAGAAAGAAAAACCTCCATTTGTGGAAACAGAACATCAGTAAATCAGTATAACAGTGAACAGTAAGCGAAGAATCCATCTTCAGTATCTTAGACGATACTGATTTACCTTGATAGAGAAAAAGTATTATTTCTTTCTTTGAAAAATCAGAAGGAATCAGTAGTCATACACCTCCCAAGAAGCTGATGTTACATGAAGTTAATCTGTTGGAGCTCAGAAGCTGAATAAATCAACTACCTGGAAAACTCTCCATCTTTGAAGGATTCCTGAACAGAAGCCTTCCATTTCCCTAGTCAGTTGGTTGCTTGTCCTGATGCATCTTAATTTAATGCTAGTCTTTAATAACAGATCTGGCAGCGATGGGTTTATTGATGCACCTATGGAAACAAGTACCTTCAGCACTATTTCCCCTTGGAAATCTCTTTCTCTCTATTAGATTTCAGTTTAAAGGGCCTAGTTGATATGGACATTAGCTCAACACCTGATATTTTCTGAGAGTTACAAGCCTAACTCAGTGTCATTTTGAGACAAGTCATCTTTGGCTTGAGAAATCTGAAAGAAAGAAGAATGTTGCACTAAAAATAAAAGCTATCATCTGCCAGTAGGTAGCAGCTTTTGCTGGAGAGTCACTTATTAAATTTGTAAAGTTTACCAATGCAGCAGTAGTTCTGTCAATTTGCCTCAAAACTCTTCCCCAAGTATAAAGACATGGCACTGATTGCAAAAAATAAAAAATAAACTCTTCACGTAGAGTCCTACCAAAAGAACATACTTTTGCTCTAGAGGAATAAAGGAGATCTTTCCTGGTCTGTTCCTTCTACCATTACCAAAGAAGATCAAGTAACGTAAATACAACTGCTAATCTTTATTAGCAACAAATAGCACAGCAGCATGAGGTGGTACATGTCATGCTGCAACTCTGACATTTTATGAAGCACAAGCAATACGAATCTAACCCTGAAGATAGATTACTAAGACATTTAGAATATTTGACATGAAAAATAACTCCATGTAATGCACACCAATTCAAAAGTCTCTGCATAATGATTTGAATTATTTGAAGACAAACAGTTCTCTCCTCATATTTCTGACAGTATTTGACCTCTGCAAACACTTCTGTCATTTTAAGCAAGGTATTTTAATTAGTTTTTTTTCCTGATGTTCTATGCCTGGTTTTTAAGCTGCTTTTGGGATTGTCTCTTCATCTTTACCTTGGGTCTATTCAAGCTCAAAGGAGGCATATCATAGAAAAATTATATGTCTTTGGCTCAATCTGACATCAAAGTACTACAAAATCCAGGAATGGAAGAAATGGCATAAATCCTCATATTTTTTAAACAAATACATTAAGGTTCCAATGTCTTTTTTTTTTTTTTTATTTCAAATAAAGACCACATTGAATATTTTATGCCTAGAAACAAGTAGGTGCCTCTAAACAACTGATAACCAAGGATAGCTGTGGTATTCAGTATAGCAGAATACATCAGGTCATCAGGACATCACTTAGCTGTGCAGTGGCAGCATTTATACATTTTAAGAGCTTATATAGGGAAGGTGATGTTTATAATACGGAATATTTTCTTCCGTCAGTTTGTGCCATCTGTCCATGATGAACTCCTCTCAGCATTATGCATCTAGCTCTTTTGAAACTCCAAAATCCTTGGGTTCCTCCAAACAGCAGTCCATGGCTGACCACAAATCTAAACCAGAATATCTTATTACCTTTATTCTCACACTAAACTTGATGCTTTGGCTACTGAAAAGTGTAGTTCCTTAGAAATGTAACTCACAGAATCACAGAATAATTTATGTTGTAAAAGACCTTTATGATCATTGACTCCAACTGTAAACATAACACTGCCAAATCCACTACTAGGCCATGTCCATAAGCACCACATCTACGCATCTTTTAAATACCTCCAGGAATCGTAACTATCACTTCCTTGGGTAGCCTGTTAAAATTCTTGACAACACTTTTGTTGAAGTAATTTTTCCTTACATCTAGTTAAATCTTCCCTGGCACAACTTGAGGCCTTTTCCTCTCATCCTATTCCTTGTTACCCAGGACAAGAGGCCAAGACCTGCCTTACTGCAGCCTCCTATCAAGCATCTGTAGAGGGTGATAAGGTCTTCCCTCAGTTTCCTCTTCTCCGGACTAAACAACTCCAGGTCCCTCCATAGCTTTTCTAATACTGAGGCTAGGCTGACAGGCTTGTAGTTCCCCGAATCCTCCTTCCAGCCCTTCTTGTAGATGGATGTCACATTTGCTAACCTTCAGTCAACTGGGACCTTCCCCAGTTAGCCAGGACTGCTGATAAATGAAGGAAAGTGGCTTAGTGAACATTTCTGCCAGTTTCTTCAGCACTCTTATGTATGTTAAACCTGACCCCAATGACTTGTCTTGTGCTGCTACATCTTAGTGACGTAGCAGGTTCCTCTTGGATTATGGAGGTTTCATACTGCTCCCTGTCCCTGTCTTCCAGTTCAGGGGGCAGAGAACAACTAGTCTTTCTATTAAACTATAAACAATGGGAAAAGAGCAAGTAAGTATTTTTAAGTTCAACTTAGAACATATTTCTCAGTGTTAAAAAAATAACATGCATCCCTATATATATATATATATATATATATATACTGCTCAAATACTTCAAGATAAGGTAGATATTTCCCTATCACAGATTCTGTTACAAAACAAGATTTGACTTGTCATGTTCTGGCAACTAGCATTTCAAAAATAACTTTGTCCTTAAGAAGATCATTGCTCCTATATAAAGCTATAAAAGCAAACAACAAAAATTCTTTTCAATTGGTCTCCAAGAGTCGGTTATGTCTTTATCTACCTTTGATATCAACTGTAATACTATGACAGTCTCCCTGAGTTATTTCAATAGACCAAACCTATGAACATTTTATGGCTGTCCCCTCCAGACTGGGAATGAATGAGCCTGAAAGACATACATAATAATACGTATTGATGTTCATAGAAAGGTGTGACTTTTGTGGTTGTACTCCCATTTCTCTGATTGCGACCTTCAAAGATAAAGGCTTCCTATTATAATTGTGATTTTTTTTTTTCGCATATCCAAACTGACTTTTGGTGGAAGTAAATATGATAATTACAGATCCTGCATTACTCTGCTATTGCTGAAGAGCATGTTCTACTTTATAAAGGACCTTTAATGGTATACTATCTGTAATTGCAGTGTAAATAAACTTTCCTATAATACTTCGATTAATATTAATAGTGATCTAACAGAACATAACTGCTTAAATCCCAGACAAACCCAGAAAGACTATTAATTAAAATTTGATTATCCATAGAAACTAGTGGTAGGCAAGATGATGTTGATTCTGATTATGCATTATGTACAGTTTACTTATATTAGGACCACTTCACATATTTTGTACATGTGTACATGTAATTCATATTGTACTATCATATATAGTCAATCGTTTAAAAGGTGCAACTGCTTAACCATATTTCTTCAAATATGTGTTTTCTAGACCTACAGCTACACTCATCTCCAAAACTAATTTTTAGTTGCTAGCAGAACATTTTATTTTAAAATATAGATTTTTTAAAAGGGAAAATCTTATGTTAATTTATTTTATTGTATCTTAAATGGAAAAACAAACCAAAACAAAATAGACCCATTTTTCTCTTTACTTATACTGCCTATAGGCCACATGCTGCCAGTTTCATATATGCTAGACTTCACTTTATTCTGTTAATGGTCTTGCAGAATTCTTTTTGGTGCGTGTTATCTTCATTACCTGTGCAAACTGACAATGGTAGTATAATCGACTTATCTAAGGTATCTGAGTATTCCTGGTGGAAATCAATGCCCTCTGGGTTAGACACATGATAGTTTTTCACTACTGAACTGCTCAACATAAGTAAAATGTGTTCAACTACACTACAACTAAAGATTTAGTCAGGCTTTACGTTCTTCCTCTTATCTCCTAAACAGAGAAAATGCTGCCTGAATACAGTCTGTATGTTGTTAGTCATAAGGCAATTGTGACTGCTATTCTTTAAAAAACTTTCTCTACTTCAAAAGAAAATGCCTCATAATTGAAGAGGAAACCTTTCTTTTGTTTTGTGTGGAAAGTTATTTCGGTAGAATTTAAACACCGGTAACACGTTGGCATTAAAAACAACATAATTCATTTACAAAAAAAATTAACCACTTTAGAAATGCTATAAAAAGGTAGGCAAAAGGAGCAATGTCTATAAAACTTATGAAATCTGTTCTAATAAGCGCAACATGTACGTTTTACTACTCACCCTTGAAATCAAAGGAAAAAAAATACAGATTTTATAGTAAAGAAAATGATGATCTACATCTTGTCCTTTCATGTGGAACTGTTTATTACCCAATCTCCAGGGTAAAAAATAATATAATGTCAGCAGCAACACCTAAAATCTTTTCTAAATTTTGATCTTTTTACATTTATTAGACACTACCGATGCATAGAATACCCAGTCTGTAGCTAACAATGACAGATGTTTCCCCATTAACTTTTAATGAGCCGTTTTTAAAGTGTCAGCAGTATTTTTTGTTTGCTTGTTTGTTTTAAACTCCCTTTTTTACTAAGGTTTCCATAATAATAATAAAACAAAAAGTGAATGTGATTTCGGGAAACTGTTAAACGAAGGTTAAAAGAAGAAGCAAAAATGAGTTTATTATGAATCATCTGCAAAAATATTATAACTCATTTGGATTAGAAATAATTGAGGTAGTGCAATCTGTCTTGAAAACCTTTTCAACTATTTTACTATTTATTGTCTATGTTATTTCTATCCATTCTAATTTTCATTCTCATCCTTCCCTGTCTCCAAGAATACTTAGTGGTGGCAGGATTTTTGTTACTGCCCAGAATAGAAGACAAGCCATTGAATTTCAATTTTAATATCATTCCTATATAACAAGCTGGGGGGATAACTTCCATTAAAGAAAAGTGTCAAGTATTAAAAGTTACTTACTCAGTTTAAGGTAACCATAAATAGGCGGTGGAAAAATAAGTAAATTAAAAAAATAAAGGCACAATGCTTCCTTATATCATTTGCATTGAAGACAGTAGGAGAGATATTTTTGTTCTACCATTTTTATTTGTTAGACCAAATCTCATCATGAGCACCCAACAAAAAGATAGGTACCTCAGTGTGCTCTAAGAATTCACCCTGAGGCTTTTCCTCTAAAGGGAAAGGGTACTCAATCTGCTTGTTTTCTGCACCCTGTCAGTGTAGGCGTAAGAATCAGTATGACTCAGTATTTCTTCCCTAAATAGGTTAAAAATTGTGCCTACCTACACTTACACAAACTGACACCTCCATCCTGTCCCATCTCATCATGTGGGGAGAAAAAATGAAAGGGAAGTTTACATCCACACAGTTTTTTTTCCCTGCATTCTCACTTCAGCCAGAGAAGAGAAATTAAACATAACAGAAGTACAGTTCAATCTTTCTCTCTTCTTCAACCATTTCCTTTGTGTTTGTATTTGAAATATTTCCATATAAATCTTATGACCAGAAATTGTTGAATTAATAAAACTTTCATGCATGTAGTCCATTATATTTATTATTACTAACTACAATAATGACATGTTTGATAAACATCCTTTATAAAGGCATACATGATACTTGTTTTTTAAAAGTATTAGAATCCTAAAATACTCACCAGAACTGAAAAATAGCAAATAAAAAACTGCATGTGTTTTAAATACCTTAAGCAGAAGAGTAGACTGAAGAGCTGAATAAATGGTGTATAAGTTTATGTATACTTCGCCTAATTTTCTTGTCAAAAATCATCTAACTATTCCCAGACTTTGATGGACACAAGTATATAAGCAGAAAAAAAAATCTAGGTGATTACAGAAAGAAATAGAAATGCACAAAATCATTAAAGTTGGAAGGGACCTCTGGAGATCATCTACTGTATCCCCCTCAGCTCACAGAAGGGTCAGCTACAGCAGGCTTCTCAGGACCTTGTACGACTGTGTTTTGGTTGCCTCCAAGAACAGAAGCTCTACAACAATTCTAGGCCACCTATTCCAGTTTTCAATCACGATAAAGCAAAAAAACCCAGATTTTTCTTACATTTAAATGGATTTCGCTATATTTCAGTTCGTGTCTATTGCCTCTTGTCCTTTGATTGGGCACCACTGAGAAGAGCCTGGCTCTATCTTTTTACCCATGTCCTCTCCCTGTCCTCCTTTACGCCCAGTAGTACAGACATTGATCCTGCTAAGCTGTCTCTTCTCCAGGCTAAACAGTCACAACTCTTTCTTTGTGTGAGATGAATGTGCTCAAGTCCCTGGAACAGCTTAGTGGCCTTTTACTGGACTCTGTCTACTTCATCTATGTCTCTCCCATACCGAGGAGCCCAGAAGATGACATGACACTCCAGACGTATCTTACAAATATTGAGTAGAGGGGAAGGATCACCTCCCTCAACCTGCTGTTGGTGTTCTTCCTAACGTAGCCCAGGACGGTGTTGGCCTTCCTTATCGGCCTCATACATACACTTCCACTGACTGACCACCAGCTGGTGTTCGTGCCTGGCAGCTCAGCCAGTATTGTTTGTGAGTATATTGTGGTAAATAGTGTCCAAAGTCTGGCTTAAGTCAAGATAAACAACATCAACAGCTCTCCCATTATCTGTCAAATCAGTTACGTCATAGAACGATATCATCAGGCATGATTACCCCTTGGTAAATCCATGCTCACAAACATCTTCCTCTCCATCACATGTGTGGAAATGGTTTCAAGGATAATATACTCCATTGCCTTGTCACATTTTGTGAACTCTCAAAGGTATGTCTCAGTTATCTCATGATCTTAGAAATGTTTTGTACTCTGAATCATAGAAAAGTTTGGGTTGGACGGGACCATTAAAGGCCATCTAATCCAACTCCCTTGCAACGAGCAGGGATACCTTTTGCTAGATCAGATTACTCAGAGCCCCCTCTGCTCTGACCTTTAACATTCCCAGGGATGGGGCATCCACAACTTCTACGGGCAATCTTTTCTAGTGTTTCACCACCTTCACTGTAAAAAATATCTTCCTTATATTTAGTCTAAATCTACCCTCTTTTAGTTTAAAACCATTACCCCTCGTCCTATCGCAACAGACCCTGCTAAAAAGTCTGTCCCCATCTTTCTTAAAAAACCCCTTTAAGTTTTGAAAGGCTGCAATAACATTTCCATGGAGCTTTGTTTGTTCCAGGCTGAATAACCTAAACTCTCTCAACCTTTCTTCATAGGAGACCTGTTGCAGCTCTCTGACCATCTTTGTGGCCCTCCTCTGGACCTGCTCCAACAGATCCATGTCTTTCCTTTGCTGAGGGCTCCAGAGCTGGATGTAGTACTCCAGCTGGGGTCTCAGCAGAGTAGAATAAAGAGTCACCTCCATTGACCTATTGACACTCTGCTTTTGATGCAGCCCAGGATGCACACAGCTTTCTGGTTGTGAGCAGACATTGCTGGCTCATGTCCAGCTTTTCACCTATTAGTACCCCCAATTCGTTACCTACAGGGCTGCTCTCAATCCCTTCATCCACCAACCTGTATTGATGTAAGGAATATATATCAATACAACCTCCATTTAACTTGTGAGCATTTCATGTTTCTTTGGGTGTCTGCGACTGAAAATATTATAAAACATGTATTTAAAATATGCCAGCTAATTATTAAATATACCAGGAGGAGCAGTTCTGCTATTCAGTAAGGAAAAGTTGGTGAACTGGTTTGCAGGGGGGAGGTATTTTCCAGATGCTTAGTGTGTGTTGTTTTAAATTTCATGTTTCATTGTGACTTTGAATAAAAATAACACTATCCTTTCTGAAAACTGATGAATGATGGCCAAAATATGCCCTAAGGTGTGCAAAATGTCAGTGACTTTTCAGTACATGCTACTGAGATGGCACAGCAATATTTTGTTGTTTGCCTAAGGCAACAAAAATCCTAAAGCTGATTTTACACACTGCAATATAACAAGCTGCACACTGCAGATTTCCAGTTGTTAGCAGTATTACCAGAGATGAAACTGTAAAACACTTGCTGTATTTGGAGGAAATACTTGTTGTGCTTTCACAATTTTCTTTAGCTAATTCCTTAGTAAATTTCTTGACTGCCCATATAAATCTTTTGAAATATGAAGATGTTTTAGAGGAAGAGGTGCATACATAACTTAGTATGAACTAAAGAGACGTCAGAAGTGTGCAACAGACAAATGTTTTGGGAAAGGGTTCCACAGCAAGAGAGGAAGAGCTGGCCAAAGAACCAGCTAAGAAGCCAGATGCTGCTTGCAAAAAATGTTCCAGAGTTTGGCATCTGGGACCATTAAATGCCAAGCAGATCTCCATCTGTGGGAAAAGCTGTTTACTGCTTCTGGGGGAGAAAAAGTTAGAAAGAGTATAGCAGTAGTTTAAAGGAGTGCCAGTAAAAACAGAAGGCAGGCTGAACTAAGCATTCAAATTATAATCATATCATGATTTGCTTTTGCATTCCATGATAGTTTAAAATCCATTTATTTAGAATATTCACCCATCCTTAATTTAGGAATAACCTGCTTATACAACTTATCACAGCAAAACTCTTGCATAGTTCTGAAAAAACGCAGAGGCTGATTTTAACTTCGCTCTTCTGAATAAATCCTCTCCAGGAGAGAGGAGAAAAGCGAAACAGTGAAACAACATGCTGCTTTTTTTAATAATTTATAATATATTTTATAATATTTTATAATTACAATATCATAATTAAAGTTCATGGTATGCATAACACTGCATCTATTCTTATGACAGACTAGTCTTTTTTAAGAACTCAGCCCAGTTAGATGACAGTTACACTAATGAAAATCTATTTTTTTTTATTCTGAAAAGAAGATATGAATTTAAGTACTAGGAAGCAAAGTGGGGAGCTACAGGGCAAGAAGTACTTGGGAAAGGAATTAGAATATAAAAGAAAGGAGACAGAATAAGTCTAACTTTGGTTGAAAATATGGTTACCAAATTGCCAGCTGGCATAAATTATTACCCAAGTAAAGATGAAGAAAGAGGAGTGTGATATGGTTAATCGAAGAAGTATTGCTAAGGAAGACTATAGTACAGTTTAGGATGAGTTCTGAAATTTCTTAAAAGACCTTTCACTACAAACACAACTCATTATTTCAACTGGAGTCTAAAGTGAGGTAAGAAAACCAGGGCCCCTTACAGGACTGGATAAACAATAAGAGTTAAATGAAGAGCATTTAAATGGGCTCACATTATCAGTAATTTCTCACAAGTGCTTAAGGAACTTAAGCCTCATATCTAAAGATGATATTGGCATTTGCCAACTATTAACTTTTCAGAAATTAGTGAGAAAGATTTTTCAGCTCCAGAGTCCCCTCTGAAAAGAAAAAGCTAGCTTTTAGAATTAAAGGCATACAAATAACATTACAAAACTACCTACAAATTTTTAGAGTACCCATATGTGAGTTAGACAAAACTCAGACATGTATCATATCTAGCCAAAGAAGACCACTGCACGCAAAAAAAAGATGCTTAGAAGCAGTCTAAAGGAACTGTTCCATTGTATTAGAGTCATTCTGAAGTTTGAAACTTGCAGTCTGTCAGTTCTTCTAAAATATTTCTATGACAGAGAGCGCTAATTTCCTAATCGATATATGTATCTATATATTAATTTGCAAAAAAACTTATATTTGGTGAAGATACAATCAAAGGAATTTATACTTCATATTATAGTCACATGTAGTATAGATTCTGGACAGAGCTCTGGTGCTCAGGACTGGCACCATTAGGCTGACTAACACATTCAGCATGAATCCCTGTCAACGAACAAATATACTGCAAGGATGACTATTGTGTATTTGGTTCAAATTTTTTAAAAAGGAAAATGTTAAAAGAAAGGATAAACTATAGGTATAAAAAGTGAACTGGAGTTCAGTTTAGACAGAGATCATAAAATCTTGTCTTAGTGGATAAATTCAGCTGCTGATAAAGGATAACTTTTCTCTCCTGTACTGAAGAAAACGCTAAAACTGTTATAAAAATATAAGAGCAATAGATGGTATAAGGAAATACAGTAAAGTAAGTCTAATTTCCTGTTTAATATGGAGAAGTACATCGGTATTTTATGTAATGAAAAGCAGCAACAATGCTCAACATCTTTGTTCTTTATAAGAACACCAATGAAGAACACTGACAAAATGGCAAGTGGCATGAATCTGGGATTCAGTGAGGATACACATAAAAAATTGATTACTTTGGAAAGCCACATGTTAATTCTCCAAGTTTTAACATCATAATGATTACAGCCAAGTTCCAAACTATTCTACATCACTAGAAACACTGGCTCATCCAGAAAACTATGTTGTCTATTACTTTGCAAGAAGAGTTGAAGAGATTTTCACTTGAAGTTTCTCTGTAACAGTAAACAGCCACAAGGGCTTTAATTAGGGTTTGAAGTTACCAGGGCAAAACCTCAGAAGTATTAGGAGAGATAATACAATAAGACAAAAGAGAAAGGGAAAATTCATTTGGTAACAGATGCATCTGTCTAGAAATGTTCAGAGACATAATCTGAGAAATTATGCTATTGTGAGAACTAGAGTGAGGTTCCCAGGGTGCTGGAAATATATGGATGAAAATATTCTAAATTCATTTATTTTATGTGTCATGTGTCAAACTGAAAAGTGAGTTAGTTTACCAGCTGAATAAAAATAAATGAAAGAGGAATTATGTAACAAATGATTCACATTTACAATTCCAGGTTTAACTGTTGACTCAGTATTTCTTATTCTGCTTTTTTTTTAATTCTGTTTTTTAAAAATAATAATATGCAACTGACAAGGGTTCTGCTTTTATTTTGTTTTGTTTTCCTGTCAGCATGTGATTTGTTTTCCTGTGATATAATCGATAAAGAAAAGCATTCAATTCTAGCACATTTCTTGGTCCTTCAGTTTTGGCAGCAAGTTTTCATATCAAGGTTCAAAAATGAATAATGCCAGGTAAGTAAATGAGCTTAAAAAAGAAAATTTAACTAATAATTATAGTGATATTTTCAGATGGATTTGCAAATACTTAAGAGAAAGTAAAATAGTAAGTATCGTCAAAGGCATAAAACAATATATGTTATCTGATCTTTATATTAATTTAGGTTAGAAGTATTATCAAATACCAGCAGTGGTTTGGCTAACTTCAAAGAAATTTGGAAAGTCCTGAATATCTTTGCCAGTAGCTAAACTTGTACCAGGAAAACAAACAGGGCCAGAACATGGCCAAAGGCAAGGAAACAGCATTGTCTATCACTATTGCATTCTCAAGGCATTTCCTGGCCTGACTTCGGTCCAGAACTGTTAGCAGTTATCCAAAGTAATGCCTAGGCAAAACTCAAGAATGCCAATTATCTTTTCTCTTGGGCAGTTGGAATCCAGTTATGAGAGGTGATTGGATGTCCTCGGGATCAGATGCTAATCGCTGCCATTGCTTGGTTACTTTAAGATCATCACTTGACCTTGTTGCTGTAGTTTTTAAGAGAAAAGTGTTTAAAAAGGTAAGAGAAATCTGTACTTCTTTTTTAGTTATTAAATAAAAGTAATTGTGAAAAAAAAACAGAGTATCTTTTACTGTCTGTAACTATAGACTAGAACCACTCTAATGATTTAAATGAAATTGCTTTGGATTATAGGACAAAAATATTGCTTTAGATTACTTTTCCATGTGTTTACCGATTCTTAAACTCCCAGTTTCATCTACAGGTATCTCTAAATAAGCTGGGGTTTTTTTGCTTATCATTACCCTTTTATGTCATGATTCAATGATTTCTGAATTTCCTGCTGTGTAAACCTTTTCTGTAATAATTCAGTATTTGACAAATACAGAAAATACACTTTTTGAGCATTGATTTCTCATTAAACATTAGTGAGTCCTTGGATTTTTTTCAATACATAATTAACCAAGTCATGAACAAAATTAGGATAAGACATGTTACATCTACAATATACATAGAGTCTGAAAATATGACTAAATTGTAAGGACAGGCTACAAAACATTCAGGCATATAGAATTTACCTTGAATATGGTGAAACTGTACATTTGCCTACACAATCCATTATATCATGTAAGAATTCCAGTTGCCATAATGTAATAGCTAATCAGGCATAAAGACAATGCATATATTTTTCTATTAGTAGAATATGAAAATCTCCAAATTTCACAAAAATAAGAACTAAAAACCCCAAAAATCTTTAACCAATTCTCCTGTATCCCAAAAGAAATAAACAGTGAAAAAATCAATTTGAAATTTTTTAACAGATTTTCTCAACCTCACCATAGTCTTTCAGTTATTGGACTGAAAAAAATTTAAATAACACATCTGATACTGTATTAAAATGCAGTTCTACGGTAATTTAAAGTATTTCAGTTAAATTCTGAACATAAATGTAAAAATATTTATATTATTATATTATATTATATTATTATATCACATCACATCATATCATGTTACGTTACAGTACATTACATCTCATATAACTTATCATACCATAAAATATCATTTAATTTAATGTAAAGATCATCTTCTTTATTTGTATTTGTATGTCTTAAATATCCGTCTGGGTGCAAGGCTGTGTGTGTGCTTGCAGTTTTAAACAGTTCTGCATCAGCGAATGGGAGAGAGGTAGGTGTGCAAGCAGATGTTGTGCTCCCCCCTTACCCCCCGCCTGCCATTGGGCTGCTGGTGTTCACTGAGCTGTCAATGCCACTCTCACTGAGGGATTTTTGCACCCTGAAGAAGCAAGAGCACCCTTGACTGCACGTGTATGCCCAAAGTCTTCAAGTGGTGTTTATTTCTAGCAAGGGTCCTATGGACTGCCAGCAACCCCTGAAGCCCCCAGCTCTCATCTGAGAACTTCCCAAAGGAATTCCAGTACATGCTCCAATTCTAGAACTTCCCATGCACACATACAGTGCAGGCATGGCAGGATGACTCCTTGCATGCTAATAGGTGACAGAGCTCCTTTATAAATAATCCCCACCAAGAAACACATATGCACTCACTCGTGGACCACGTTTTCTTGATACAAGTTCTGTTGGATTTCATTGGAGTGGTGACCATTTTTGAAGGTTATATTTCCCTTTATTTGCTACTTTTTTTTCTTTTTCTCTCTCTGATCTTGTTCTCTCACCTTTTCTCCACACTTTTGGGTGAATTTCTTTGTAACCAAGTTCTAGCTATAAAGTATTGTTACTTTGACTGAACTCAAAGTAAATATTGGAATTTTGACTAGACCCCTGGAGAAATTGTCATGACTTCTGTGGCTGCCTCCCCTCATCCAAGCAGGACCGTTGGGGACAGGCAGTACCATTTATTTAAATTTATATCTGGTTATGTGTGGAATCATTTGTCTGTTTTCAATTGTGGTACATTTTCTTTCTGATTATTGTCTATATTACCAGGAATAAAATCGCTGCTTGACAACTGGACTGAGTACTCTATACAGTCATTATATTATGTTCTTTTTGCGGCTATATCTGCATCTTAATATCTATTAAGAGTTATTCAGATACAGAAAGACTGTTCTGGTATTGACACGATAATAAAAGTAAAACCTGGCTAAAAATAAGAGAAGCTGATTGTTAGATTGTTTACAAAGTCCTTATCCTCATGATACTGAGACAAAAAAAAATTTATATCATAAATACATCCACGAGATAATGATTGAGGTTTGAGCTAAAAATAACAGTTATTGTCAGATCTTCATGCTTTCTACCAGTGTGGCTGTAAATTTTGGCAAATTACTATTTTGTTGTCATTTTAAACCACAAGGTGGCAGCAACGATACAAGCACGTCATCTAAAATGGTACAACTATGCCTACTCCCGCTAATTTTAAAGCAATTTGTATGCTTGCAGGGCATATACGACAGAAAGGCATCCCATATTTCCTTTGAACAAATGCTGTTCCAAATTAGATTACTTGCTAAGCTTTTCGTATTGATGTATTTTTCAGTTTTCCATTTATAATTTAATGCCTGCTGTCTTCAAATGAATGTGTATTGAAGTAGTGTACCCATGACATAAGTTGTTTGTTCATCATTGTGAGCTAATGTTCCATTCCACAAACTGAGATATAAAAGAATAACTGGATGCACAACTCCGTCATTTGTAGAACATAATCATGCAGTGAGAAAAATGCAATGCTTACTGATAGCTGTTGAAAAGATCCATGCAGGTGCCACTGTTTTTACAAGGCTCTGAATTACATTCATTTGATTCTTTTTCACAAAATGTTCCTTCCCATCCAGGCAAGCAAACACATTGGTAGCTCTGAAATTTATTAAGTGAAAAAAAAAATAATATTACTTTACATATTCTTAATACAACAGGTATTATTACTGATTGTTGTGCATTTTTTGTGTTCTAAAGGTACTTCATCGTTTCAAAACTTGAAAATTTTCATATAAATATATCAATTCTTTGACTGATTAATATGATGAAAAAGGAAGATATGAGGTACTTATTACTACCTTTTGTATAATCAACCTCTGTACCTCAAATCCTTTACCAGCTCTTCTTCCCTCCTGCAAGTTTTTCTTAGTTATTATCTCAGCTACAAAACTACATTGCTTAGATATTATATGCCTAAGCCACAAGTGTTTACAGTCATCTGAATGGTACTGTTCAGCTTGCAATCTAAACAGAACTCGATATAAAACAATTCATTATATAAATTCCCTAGAATATGTAGCTATCCAACTTGTTTAACACCTTTGTTATGAACTTGTGTGTCAGTATAGTAATTAAGTAGTACTAGAAAACTCATGACCATGAGAAATACTGTCTTCTGTACAGTGTATTAGATAGAATACAGGGTGTATTGGGTACCCTTCCAGATAGCACAAATACAATTCTTCTAGCTCTATGGTGATTGTATTAAATATACTAGTGATTATGTGCTGAGTGCTAAATTTCTGACTGATTAAACTGAACAAAACTTCAGCAGTGAGTATGTTCACCTCGAAATGACATGCCTTGTAGGATATTTTTCATCACACTTCAAAGCTATTCCACCAAACTGTAGCTACTCTTCAGTATAATCTCCAGTTTCAAAATTTTCTGGCAGCTTCATGCAAAGGTGTGTTTGACATAGTCTCACAGAATTGAAAAGCATAAAGCATCTTTTTCTTGCCTATGCTCTACAATAAAAAGAAAGGTGAACATCTGCTGAATTGATTATTGATTATAGAGGGACAGGAATGCAAACACTTCCACTCGGCAGAAGTTTTAATTGCTTCTCTTATAACATGCTTGCTGCTAACAAGGTTTCTTTCTACCAAAGGTTAGGAAACACTTCAATGGTAAGCACGACTAATGTGAATGATTTCATTACTTGCTAAATATTGCAACAGCCTTCAGGGTAGATTTTAAAACCTACTAAAATCCATGTAAATTGGAAGCCATTAACAGACAGCAAAATGTTTAGGAATTTTTTTAAAAGCTGAGTGAGTAAATAAACTGCCAGAGCATGATGATCAATTGTGTAATGTACCTGCTTTGCGGTGTCTACAGGTGTTTACAGTCTGCAAAACATGTTGCTGCATTTTAGCTGCTATGATACTGAACATGCACTTCAGAAACAGAAACAATCGTACTTCAAAGAGGCATGGGCTATGAATTTCTACTTTGTAAGGAGAAATTATTTGATTCCTAATACAGTTTAAACATATAATAAGTTAAGCACCATAATGCTGAAGGAAATGCACACTGAGCAATTGTCCTAGAGCAGGGGTGTTAAACTCATGGCTCCCACTGTTCTCCTGCTCCTGCATGTAACGCGCCTCACATGCTGCACATGTGATGAGGTGGGATAAAACAAGGTGGAAGGCTGGATTTGGCCCACAGGCTGTGAGTTTGACACCCCTGTCCTAAACCTTTCTATGATGATACTCTTACTCTCTCCTGCCAATTTAAAAGCTTTGAGTATTTTATTGGAACAAAGATAACAAAATAAAAAAAGAAAATAAGGCAATGGTTTAAAGTCAAGTTCAGTATGATTGTCCTGAGGTGTCACATACCATGGAACAGCTCCACCAATTCCAGTACTAAAAGTAAAATATTTACATGTATATTCTACTATAGCTACTCAAATCAACTTTTACACCAACCATTTTGTACATAAGATATTTTTGATTCATATTTTCCCAACTGCATTCTATTTTTGTGTTCTTTTTGACAATGAGAGGTGTTATGCTTGCTTGTGACACAATCATGATTCTTGTAACATGGATTTTCTGAATGCACTGAGACACATTTTAAAAGCCGGAAAATAAAATTGAAGGATATATTTCTGACTTAAGACAGGGCATTTTGACAAATATGAAATATCAATAACTCATTTACAGAACAAATAAGACAACAGAGAAATATTTGCATGAAAGCAAGTGGATGCAAAAGATGAGCTCAGTATCCACTGATGACTAAACCACATACTCTAGTAAAAAAAAAAAAAGTAATATTTGTCCTCTGTGTTTCACATAGACAAGACTATTTAATGCAACTAAATACAGCTTGCAACCTGTGGCCTCCATCTGTTAAAGAAGGAAAACAAAAAAGATTAATTAATGCATTTTTTACAGTTACTGCTCTGTATTGCTGAACTTGGGCTCAAGAACTGCATATTATCCATGAAGAGAAGAAAATTGGCAGCATGAGTCCTAGAAATGAAGAATATTTGAAATGACAGTAAAGCAAAGGTTAATATAGGAGACAAAAATTTTGTTAAAATATTTTCTTATTTTTAAACTATATTACTGAGAGATGAATTTAGAAAGAGAAAATTATTTTCTGGGAGTTGTGTCAAGGAATGAAAAAGAAAATATATTGAGACTAATTACATTACTCGTCTGTATCTTAACATTTTCTGTTACATCCTAGCCACACCCAAATTAGTTATTTCATATTTTAATAAATTGGAAAGTTCATCTGGTATTTCCTTAATTCTCTGCATATATATATATCTCAGTGAAATGAAACAAAAGCTGAGAGAGGTGGGACTGTGAAGTCAGGGCATATTACACACCACAAAGCATAAGAGAGGCAAGTATGCTTTGAATCAAGCAAGAGACTGGAGAAATAGGACTTTATGCTTATTTATGTATTTCCTCCCCTTTATTTATCGTAATTATGAATTACTGTCCATTGTAAACCAATTAACAAAATGATACCTTGAATTTTCTCAAAATTATCTTTTACTTGTGCTCTGAAGAACACAATAAATATGTAAATAACACCATAAATATTTCTTGTACATTACATAAGCATGCTACTTAAAAGGAGAGTGGGCTTTACCAGGTATACAAAGGGTCAAAAATTGTAAATTTTTTTAATCTCTTACATACGTATACAGAGCCATGTATAGAACCTAGCATGTTTTTATTCAATTAACTCTGTATGGTAAGAAAGTGTTCTTTAGGAGCATTTGAATATTTTCCTATTTCCAGTATTGTACATGAAGAATTAATCATTTCCTTAAGTCCTAGTCAATGTTACTTTACTGAAAGATGGCAGCTGAACATCTGGCAGATAGAAACTACAATGAAAAAGGTTCTTCATACACAGCAAGGATCTGAACTATGAACATGGTAAATCTTCAAGCCTGTGGTTTCCATATGTAGGTTGAGGAGGATTTTTGCCATACAGATATATATTCTAGTACTTCTTCCATCTCTAGAGCAAAATTTGAATGGATACTATGATACTAATGGATACTAAGATACTATGGAGTTGGGGCATTATTGGAAGGGTGTTGTGGCTTTTAAATTTTTTGGTACAGTAAGGACAGAAAATACCTTGCCTGGAAACAGAAGCACAAGAAATGGAAATGTATAAATTTCCCTTTATCCTGTGTGTCCAAGATTTTCTGGCAGACCATGTTTCTTGTGGTGCAACTCTTTACCATTAGAGCCAAACAGGATAAGCATATCATAGGACTGTTTATTGTTGGCACATAATGGGAAATGAACTGCAATGAGAAATCCCAGGTTTGTCATTGAGATTCTTTTTCTCCTTAAAAATTACAGTCTTTTTGCCGAAAAAACTTTTCATCACAAAATTTTGTTTGGTTGGAAGCAGAGCTTTTTCGTACAGAAACCTTCATGCAACTTAATTTTGTTAGTGCTAACAGCAGTTCATTTAACCTTGCGAAACAAATGTGAACATAGAACTATAAGCATCTGTGAAATCATATTTGCAATTGCTCTAAGCCATATCGAGTTCCTACCGTTACTTATGCAGCCTTTTTTGTTATTTTAAGTGTCTTTTCCAAGTTACCTCTTTAAGACTTTACTTTTAAGTTATTATTGTTTGACCATTAACATAACCATACATATTTACTAACAAAACTGGATTATTCACACCTTTTATTATGAAAATTTTTCATTATTTAAATCTGTTTGCATTTCTATCCTAAATAAGCAAGCTAATAATAATAATAATAATAATAATAATAATAATAATAATAAAGAGGATACATGGTTTAAACCTTACTTTAACTTTTACTACAGAAAACCAAGCTAAACCAAAATCTATGCAGAGTGAAGTCACAGGAACTACATTACCTTTCAGTCTTCTGGAAATGAATTATATACTTCTTCACGATGTGTTGGAACAGGGAACATGTGAACATAGCGTTGCCTCACAAGTGAAAGAAAATTGATTTCTGAGGTATGAAGAAAATCTGCAATTTACTTTTTTTCCTAGACTGAAAGAAATATGTGGTTTACTCTAATA
Source organism: Tapera naevia (assembly GCA_033556795.1). Taxonomy (NCBI): domain Eukaryota; kingdom Metazoa; phylum Chordata; class Aves; order Cuculiformes; family Neomorphidae; genus Tapera; species Tapera naevia. The sequence goes on along the minus strand of JAUMJJ010000079.1, from coordinate 9,935,211 downwards.
TTAGTTAATAACTCTGTAATAGAGTCAGATTTCTTAACTCATGACAAACCCCACTTTTGCTGCCATGAGGTATGTAAAGTGATTATTAATTCTGATATTAAAATGATGAACAATTATAATAAACAGCAGGAAAGACTAAGCTGAATAAAAAAGTATGAAACATGAATTTGGAAGTGTAGAAAAATTACAAGAAAAATTCTCATTTCTTAACAGTGCTGCAACAATTGGATGGTTCTTATAAAACTGCTATTTAAAAATCATCAGAATTTGTTACTGAATCTGATATTAGAATCATTAACTGTCATATTCTTATGTTATTTTATTTAAAAAATGGAGTTGTCCTATTTTGCTTTTGCTATGTAAGTTACAAAGCCTATGTAGTTTTTGTTCTAAGCACTACAAAATATGGAATACTTGGATACATTAAGTACTACCTACCTACAGAAGCTGAGACACCATTATGGATTGTCAAAAGAGTATTTACTCTCTCTTTTCATTCATGTGTCCTTCTCTTAAGAGATGACATGTTAAAAATGCTGACCAGCATATTTGTCCTTTTAAACCTACTCATATGCTAATATTCTAATAATCATAAGTTATTAGGTAGTATCTAATATTAAGGATAAAAAATGTCTTTTATTTAAATTTTAATCAAGACTTACATGAGAAACAAAGAACATTTTAAATGTGTTTCTCTCTTGAAACTTTTAAATAATGAATTAGTTAAAATGGCAAGGAGTATATTTAAAAGAGATAGTATAGGCAAAATTTGATGAACTGTAATGGATTTTTCCTTATACTGTAATATTTCTATATATATGTATATTAAATTCACTTAATAAATAAGTGCAAAAAGTGTGATTTTTATTTTATTTCAATAGCATACTAGTAGTATAAAAATGTTTACATTTTCATACAGTGTATACTCTTAAAGTCTGGCTGGCATCTCATTACACTGCATATTTCCAGCTCCAACTGCATTTACTATAATTTGTCACCACAAGGAGAATTATCTTAAACAGGAATACTAGTTATTTGCACTGCATGTCTTTATAAACTAGTGTGTCATAAAATGGTAGCTATGATAATAAATTCACAATCATTGCTGCTTTTTATATTGATAATTTTAAAGTGACATATTTGTAAAAATATGATACATTACTCGAAGTTTAGTTCTCTTAAAATTAAATCATGCCTACTGATAGCAATAGACCTCTATTCAAAGTATTTTAGATTTCATGTTCACATTGCAAACAGATGCTGGCCTGTGCCTTTAGAATTTATTCAATTATTTCCATCACTGCTCAGCTATGACAGTTCTCATAGTTCAATGGAAATCTTCTAGTATTAATTTTCTCTGTGGAGATTCATCCATAACATGCTGAGGCATATAAACATGCAACATAGCTTTTACCTACATCATCACATATATTTCATTTTCCATTTGAGCACAGTCAATATTAAACATCATGTAAGTTTAGTTTTGCAGAAAATGGTAAAATATTCAATAAAAAAATCCATGCCTCTCTGCTCTTACATTTTACTAGTAATTTTCAAATGTTTTTCTAGAGGAAATTACAAGAAACATGAGCATTAGAAGATGATGAGATTAGAACTTTGGAAAGTTGAAGACTTCTGGGGGAAAATGTTTTGATTTGAAATTTTTTTTAGTGTTTTTAGAACTGTAATTCTAAGTCTGATCGCAATATAACCAGATTGGAACTAATTTTATGACAATAAATCACAGTCAGTTTGAGACTTCTTACATAATTAATAAGATGTAATAGATCTTTTTGTCTCTGTTTCTTGACTTCTGCCATTTATTCTATTTATACTCTTCTTCCTTGCCTCTCCTAGAGAGTTTACTAGAAAATGTATCAAAGAAATCACCTTTAGCATGATAAGTACTGAACAGCACAGGAAAATTAATGAAAAACAACAGCCTTAAGTTGTTTGTGCAAAATAAACCAAATAACTAGTTCACCTAGTGTCAGGCATTTGAGTATCAGCCTTTGATCATCGTATATGATTTGATGTTTATCTCTATTGTTCAATGAATATTAAAAGGTCATAAATAGATGCCTGTTAAGCAGAAGTACTGACAGGAACTTGAGCGACCTAAAAGCTTGTCCAAACCTTTCAGTTGGCCCCTAGATCTCAGGTGACAGGAGAGCTATGGGAGTTAACTGTGCTTTTTCTAAGAAATAGTCTTGGTACTGAAAAACAGAAAGAACATTTTGCTGCTGAAGTTCAAATCCTGTATTTCTGTTGTCAGCTTTTTGGATAAAGAGAGAAAAAGCAGTAAAACAACTACTGTTTACAATAAACAAAGCTATCTAGTACCTTAACATAATAGCTGATTCAAATTTAGATCTTATGCATATGACCAATATCACACCAGTGCACTTCACATACTACAAAGTGCCATTTTTACCAGCCTCATACTCAAAAGCAGGGAAAACTTAAAGAAACAGGCTGTTCAACCTGAATATCCTTAAAAGCCCCCAGGCATTCACAGAATTATTTGATGTCAAATTTCCTCTTTTGAACTTCCACTCATGCCTACTTTAAATTTATAGAGCATTTCAGTATAATGAATCACGTTACAAATTAATGTGCTGCCTCTATCATATCTAGTACAAAGACGTGAGTACCTGAAAGTGCTGAATCTAGGCACTTGTACTGTTGGCATAAAAACAACCAGCTAGACACTAACAGGCAAGGATCAAAGAAGAAAATATGACCCTGTAATAAACAAATTTTATTCAATCTAGTTTGCTATTAATATGTATACTTGAAGATATTTTATTTAATCTAATCCGATGTTACTATGACTAGAATGAGGGTTTCAAAATCAGGCACCAAAACTGTAAAGAAAAACGAAGTAATTCTCCGAACAAAAAGATATGATACAAGAATCAGCCTTAATGATGGACATAAAATGGATGACAGAGCCTTTGGATTGGATGAAAGAAATTGGTTGAAGTTAGTGATTAATACCCTATGAAGAAAAAAGTAAGAGAATGGAGGGGGAAGCAGGATCTGATCTAACAACATAAAGACAAACATCAAGAAGTAAAACATTAGAACAGAGACAGAAATCCAGACTTTGTGGCAAAATGAGGCCTGATCAACATCATTTGACCTTAACTTTGTCCATTAATATTGGATTGATATGGAAGAATCGTATCCCGTTGTCTCTGAAACTAAAGGCATGCTGACTGGTTGGTCACATAGCAACTGCATTTCGGTACCTCACAGGAATACATGATAGCTATTTGCTCTCACTGGAAGGATCTGCTTGCTTGTTTCCTTCTAAAGTACAGATAAGTTTTGCTAATCTGGTGTGGCAGCCTGGCACAAGGTGACTACTAATTGCACCTTGCTGACCCTCAGATAACTCCCCTGTTGCTAATGACAACACTTGCCAGCCTGCAGAGAACCTTTGAGAGAGACAACACGGAACACCCATGAAGCAGCAGCCAGCCTCCAGGTGCTGTGGGAATTTGAGCCAAATAGAATCTGTTTTTCCCTCTCTGCTTACATGTCTGACGGGAGCTGTGGTCATTGAAAGAGAAAGCACTCCCTGGCTGTGGGAGGTACTTGGAGGACTTCCAGGCTCTAATAGTGATGAGGAATCATAAAATTATTAAGGTTGGAAAAGACCTCTAAGATAAGTTCAACCATCAGCCCAACAATACCATGCCTTCTAAACCATGTTCTGAAGTGCCACATCTAAGTGCTTTTTGAAAGCCTCCAGGGATGGTGACTCCACCACTTCATGGGCAACTTGTTTCAATCCTTCACCACTCTTTCAGTAAAGGAATTTTTCCTAATATCCCATCTAAACCTTCCTGGTGCCACTTGAGGCCATTTTCTCTCATCCTATCACTTGTTACTTGGAAGAAGAGACCAACATCCGCTTCACTACAGCCTCCTTTCAGGTAGTTGTAAAGAACAAAAACGTTTCCTCTTAGTCTTTTCTTCTCCAGACTAAATAACTCCCATTCCCTCAGCCAGTCCTCATAAGACTTGCTCTCCAGAGCCAATATCAGCTTTTCTGGACACACTCCAGCCCCTCAATGTCCTTCTTGTGGTAAGGAGCCCAAAACTGAACTGAGGTATGGCCTCACCAATGCTTAGTACAGGGGCACCATCACTTCTTTGCTTCTGCTGGCCACAACATTTCAGATTCAAGCAGGATGCTGTTGGCCTTCTTGGCTACTGTGGCACACTGCTGACTCATGTTCAACTGGCTGTCAATAAATACCCCCAAGTCCTTTTTTGCAGGGCAACTTACCAGCCATTCTTCCCCAAGCCTGGAAAGAATCAACTACTGTGTTCGGGAGCAGTGCTCGGACCTGCCCACCTCTGTCAATGCCATACCACCTACATCCACCAGCAAGGCTGTAGGGCAGGGACATTGTGTGAGTAACTCCTACCCTGACCACCCAGCTTGCCCTCAAGCTGTCGTATCTTCCCCTCTGCAGGCAGGGAGGTGTGTCACTCATTAGCGTTAAATACGTATCTGTGACTAGAAGTGCTTTCACGTCTGAATGCAGTTAGATCTCACAATGTCAGTTTTAGCCTTAAACAGCATGATGTGGTTCAAAGTCTGTGAGTGATGAGTGCTTCTGCCATCAGCAGCTCAGGCTGGTGTCTGGTAGGAGCCCTTCACTGATGTGCAGATGTTATTTGTCAGGTATAGTTTCAAATAAAATAGGTGGAGATAGTGTTATGCTATGAGCACGCAAATGAAAATGCAAAGCTCCAGGCACAAACCAGTAGGAAATCATATAGCTGTATCAACAGAGATAATCAAGGTGCACATTGGAAATCAGGTATTTGAAAGAATGAGAACATGGATCCACATTCACCTGGGACTGAATTTATAGCTATTGGGTCTTGGCTGTGTCATCATTCTTTGCCTTTTTTATTTAGTTCAACATGCATAGAATTTTAATATCTGGTGGAAATGCCCCCATATATTTAGTGCATTACATCGTAATGTCCAGGTAGCACTGCGCAAAATAAGAAAGTTCAGCATCTTTATGGTCAAGAGTATTGTCATTCTGAGCCCACTGCTGCAGCTGCTGGAAGGTCAGTCAGTGCCTGGAACGGGGCAATCTGGGTTACCCAAAAGGGGAATTCCAGTGACCCCAGATCCTAAGTCACTAAATGCAGCACAATTTTCTAGAATTTGTCACAGGACCAAAACAATAACAGTGTTGCAAATGTTTGCATTTGACAAGTGTCTTCTGAATTGGAAAGGAAACCTTGGTGCTCTTTTCACTGCTTTCTCACTCACAGTCTCACATTACCAAAACTAAGAGTACCTGGCTGTCTGCTAATGCACATCTGATGTTGGTTCATACATTGAGAAACTGGAAGTCTGTTTAGCAGAGTCAGTGATAGTTGCATTCAAAAGTAAAAAAATTCATAGTAGTTTTTGATTGCAAGAGAATTTCAGTAACTGAAACTTATGGTCTAAGAGAGGCTTGTTATAGGAATCGATACTTTGTGGGAAAGGCACAAATTCTGTCCAACAGACTAATTCACTTGCTACATAAAACAATTCAAAAACAAGGCACCAGAAGTCAAGTACAAGTACTCTTTTGAAAATAAAATTATTTAATTGAAAAATCTATGTGAGATTATTTTTGAGGCTTCTTTTAAGAATTGTATGTCAATTAAAATACGAATAAAAAGGCTGCAGAACAGGACACGAATGTTAATACTAAGAAACGTTTTAATTAGCAAAGGGTTGTCACCATTTTAAACATACAGTTTCTTAGAAAGAAGAGAGTGAGAAAAGGGAACTGTAAAATTGGAGACTGACTAAATAAGCTGAGCGAAAGCATCATGGCCAACATCCCCCACTTTTAGAAACTTTTACCAGTCTCAGTATGTTTCTTGTTTTGAATGTGTTGATCTTTGTCTAAAAATCATAACATAATTTTAGCAGCTGCAGAACTCCAGATTTTAGTAGCCTGTTTCTCTTTTTCCTGAAAAATGTAAGTTAACTTTAGACCTATTAGCATAATAAAGGGTGATAAAGAAGATATTTCGACAATGAAACATTTATACAGATAAGAGAAATTGGAATAGGATTATTATTACAATAAAATCGTAGCTTAATACTTTACATTCAAATGTTAAGTACTGTCTTCCCTTTTTCTCTGTTTTTCTAAAACATAGTTAAAAATTTAACAGTGTTTAGATTGAAGCGATAAAAACATCAATAATTTGTGGTGTACTTAGGCTACACTGTGAGCTTAGGGAAGTTATGCTTTAAGAAATTATGACTTTGGATTTTATGGTTCTATCTACATTTTTTATGATAGAGGTTAACAACATTTTACCTGTTAGCTCATATTTTGTGTGAGAGAAAGAAAGGGCTTTTCTCTCTGTTTGATAGCAGCAAATTTAAAGACTTTCATTCTAATCTTGTAAAGCAGTAAAAATATTTAATCTTAGCTATAACCTTTTCTGTCTCATTTCCACTCCCTGGGAGAGCCTGATCTTATTAAGGGCAATCTTTTTTAATTTGCATGTTGTGGGCATTCCTGGAGTTTGCCTCTTATTGCTCTAATGAAGTTCTCTTTCTGAATATTGAGAGCACTTGACTACAAGACTTCAGGAGGCTCTACATCTTTTAATGGTATTGGAAACACTGTGCCCACTACTCATATTTATTAAATTGATCACAATTTATTATGTTGGTGCATGGCTGGAGCTTTTCTTCACCCTTGGGATTTCAGCAGCATATTTATGAGACAGACAGTCTCACCAACCAGCTACAAAAAGATTATTTGTGTCTGGAATTTCTCTATAAATGTGATAAATTACATTTCTTCTTTTCTAATCTGTGTAATTACAGTTCTATCATCATTAGACCACTGACTTCCTCTGCATTTTTCTTCATTGTCCCTGCTTCTCTCTCAACCATTAAAGATGCATCCTTTTCTTCTACTCTACTGGACTCCTACGCAGGCCTTGACAGAAATTAGATGAAGGTGTGGATTTGTGAAGCCATTGCAGCTAATGGAACCAAAACAAAAAAAGAAAAAAGAATGAAGTGATAGGAATGTGAGGAGACATTAAAGGACCCTGGAGGGATGTGCTGACTAAGGGAGCTTTAAATGGTAGAAAGAAGTAAAAAAATAAGATAGGAAAGTCAGAAAGGAAACTGAAGATTCAGGACAATGGGAAAATGAAAGTAAATAACCTCTAACTAAAGAATCCTTATTAGCACTTTTATACCTTTAATGGGTCAAATTATGAATTGAGGGATTCAGTAGAGAAATGGGTTTTCTGCTAGGTGAAAGAAAAAGACTGCAAGAGTACTGTGAGAACTCTGAACTCAGGAAATCGCCACAATGTGTCTCCCACCACCCATCTCAGGAGAATTATTTTAGGACGATATTTTGTCAAGACACACAAACAAGATCCCATTCTCCCTTTTTCACCAGCGTTATCTTTGCTCCTGAGGTACAGCAATACTAAGTGAAATAATTTTAAGATGCTAATATCTGGAAAATAGAAACACATATACATATACAACTTCTCTCATTAAATAAAGATAAAACAGAAAATTAGTTCTCTCAATATAGTCTAAAGTAGAACTATTAAAAGAGCAGATTGCCATTAAATATTACTCTTTCAAGTTACTTGTTTTTTTAGGATTTCCCAAAATTTTCTGCTTCATGATTTCCAAAGCCAATGTCATTGCCCTCCTTCTACAAAACTTTACTAGGCATTGCTTGCTGAAACTTGTTCCACTCATTTAGAACTATACAGCTTCAAATTAATGTTTTAAACTAGAGGAAAAATGGGGTAAAGAGGGCATTTTTGAATGTAGTGTATAGTTTTTCTTAAAATGTTTTATTAATAATTTTGAGATATAACAAAGCAGACGTTTTTCTGTCATATATAAAAAAAAATCAGTTTTGAAATGCTTTTTACTTCTTGTATCTTGATAAATTTTATATTTGGATATTTGACTTTGGCTACATGTCCAGAGGAAAGTAAAACTGTAAGGTCATGCAACAGCATATGATTTAATTTAACTTTTGATATTAAATCAGTATTACACTGATAAAACAAAAAATAAGTTTTTAAAATTAATTTTTGTATTTCAGAATGATCAGTTTGTTAGCAAGCACTTACTGAATAAAAAAAGTAACTGAGTAACTACACATACATATACTCATGCACACAGAATATTTGTAGGAGACTGACTTTGTGCTCACGTTTAATTTCAGAATTTAAATTTTTAATATTATGTCTAGCTTCCTTCTGTGTACTTCTTTCTGCATGAAAGGTGTAACTATGTTTAGGAGAAAGAAGAAAGGAACTTATTTGCCATCTAAATACGTAAAAAGGTAAGCGAATAGGAATCACATTCACATGAATAAATTATGACATTATACAGGACAGTACAGAACTGAATTTTAAAGATTCTGCAGATAAGCATTAGAGGTATATGAGCAAAAATCAATAACCAAGTCTACAAGTAGTGTCAAGAAGTGTGACAATTGCAAGGGACAGGATGAAAGAGGAGATGGCTATTGTTATTCCAAACAAGAACAGGGTGAAATAACCAAAAAAAAGAGCAACCTGGACTAATTGCTTTCTCTTCCTTCTCTTCTCTGAACACATAATTCAGTCAGAGGAAACCTGGGTTTCTACTAGTAAAATGGTGAATGTGGTAACCTAAGGACAGTGCAGACAGGGGTGGAGGATGTACAGCTGCTTTCATTGTTTCACAGGAAAGGTTTTTAGATTTTTTTAAGGGAAGGGAGAAGTGGATTTAGTGGAGAAAACCTGACAGTCTGGAAGGCAGTAATTTTAAATCATTTGGGAATACAGCCAAAAGCAACAGAAGTAATGTAAAACAGGGAACTTGGAAGCTACATGCGTACATAATGAAGGCTGAGGAGAAAGAGGAATCAAGTTTCCACAGTCATATATTCTCTGAGAAGGTGCATTTAGCCTACTGTTCATAATTACCCTTATTAATGAAATTGACCTATTTCAATAAAGTAAAACCCCCAACATCTCAGTTATGGTTCATTCCTCAAGCATAGAAAAAACTATTAAAACGTGACTAAAAAGCATATGTCCGTAGCTAGAGGAGACTGGGAATGTTGCCTAGGTAATAAAATCACTTTAGTTTTGGGAAAACGAAAATGCCAGACTATTTGATGCGCCTTTTGTGTCTTTCCCCTGTGTGCACATATGCAGAATGTATATTATTTTTCTCTATAGCACTGGGACTTTTCCCTGCAGAGGCTTTCTGGGCTTGGACAACATCTTTTAGTGACAGTCATCCCAGATGGATAGCTAATCAGCAAGCGGCAACAGAGTAAACCAGAAAATGTATTCTGTTTTGCTATATTATATAAAATACAGGGTTATTTTTCCAAATAAAAGTAAAAAAAAAAAGTATTTGAAACAGTCAATTTCTTGCAGTATATATGTATTTTAAGACCTACACTAATTTTAGGATTAAGGTTAACGTTTTCGGCTGATTTTTAGGAGTACTGCATATGTTCTATTTTTGTCTTCAAAAACCGAATCAGAAATCATCTCAGAACACGAATCTTGCAAGAGAAATTGCTAACAGTTTTGCAGATCCCAGAACCGTTATGTAAAGACCACAAAGTATAGGTGCTTGTTTCAAAGGACGTTTCAGACATAACATAGCAAGAACATGTATAAGACAAGAGAATTATACAGTATCAGTAAGTACCAACTTACTAACTTTATGAATGAATGCCACATACAGTTGTGTTGAACTTAATGTGAAGCAATATATGCACTCACAAAACACAAGAAACCAGACCAGTTGAAAACTTTTGCAATTCTCCACAAAAGTATCTTGGTGATCACATCGGAGTGAAACTGTACAGCAAAGTTCTTGAACGCTGTTCAGATCTGCATGCATCAAGAAACACATATCAAGAAACAACATATCTTTGTCCTTAGTACTCAGAATCAAGGAATTGGAAGCACTTCCTTGCTAGGCTTCTATTTCATGTCACTAACTGAACTACATTGAGACAGATGTTACACTGAGATATAAGTAAAGCTTGTCACACATTGGAGCTACCTAAAGCATCTAGTCATTCACATTTAAAAGAAAATATATTTTTTTGATGTCTGCCAGTGCAGCGCTAACAACTTGCTGGTTTCTTTATGATTGAATTCAGCAAAAAGTCAGTTGGCCAGTAAAACTGTCCGAATTTAGTCTCTTGCTCTTAATGTCTTTTAGGGCCTGGGACAATACACAGAACTTTTTGAACTGTGAATGCTGAGTTTTATTTAACTGCTATGACATGAACTATTATGGACCAGTAAGAGTTAAACCATATCAATCACTTGGTACATTTCGTCTACCTCTATTAGATGGACCACTGATTTTCTAGTGGGCAAAAAAATCCAGACAAACACATGGAAAATGTTTATAGGCAATCAGTACACTAACACATAATGTGAGTATCTCAGCTGACTAATGAGAGACAGACTTAAAGCCAGAAATTTCCAAGCTGTCGTCCATACCAAGATCATAAACTGCTGTTTAAGAAGATTTGTGCATTATGAATCTGCTGGTCCAAATAACATAAAAACAACCATGCAGTCATATGTTTCCTAGAGTCCATAACGTTCAAACTCATTAGTGTTCTGGTTTATTTCAGGACAATGCTTTTGGCATGAATGCATCAATTGTCCTCACTTAACTGTGCTTTGTCTTACATCAAACATCAGTCTCAGCACACAAAAATAAGATAAATTTTCACAGAATGATAGAATTTCTTAGTTGAAAAAGACCTTTGAGATCATTGAGTCCAACCATACCTGTCCACTACTAAACCATATCTGTAAGCACTTCATCTACCCACCTCATTTACCCACTCTATCTACTATAGATGGAAGAACACAAGTGAAAACTACACAGAAAGACTTCTTAAAATATAAATGGTTTCAAAGAACAAACATGCAATTTAGAAACTCCTGTGAGTAACAAGGAAAGCAAGTAAAATGAGATCATGAAATAAACAACTAAAGTTTTTTTGTGTTTGAGGACATTGAGTGAAGCTGTGTGTTTTACAGAGCTCTGGAGCCAATTGATGTTTGATTATTTAGAGGTAGTGCCTCTAAAGTTAAGCACCAGATGCTTTTCTTGGAGAAGAGTTGATAAGGTAGGCAAATTTCCATAAATAGGAATATTTTGTGGGAACAGGTAAAGACATAAGCAAACATGGAGTCAGAGGTATTTTGGATCCTACATTTTTTTCTCGTTTGATACGGTCCTTGTGAAGAAGATAATCTATAGATTATGTTTTGGACTTCTTGTTTGTTTGTTTGTTTTGTGGGGTTTTTTTTCATAAAGAAGATAAAAGGTTTGTTTGGAAAGTGCTAATATATATAGTCTATCACTACACAAAAAACTGGCCCTGGAATTAGAATATACTTGGCTGCTGAAACTCTGAAGTTAATAGCAGTTTTTCTACCACCTACAGTGGGAGCAGAGCAAAGCCAGGGCTGAATGCCTTTCAGAAATTACTGCAAATATATGTAGAACCTGCTCATATTTAAGAGTTAAAAACATCTACTGTATGGATGACAGAAATGGTTTCCTTACCAAAACTGATCCATGTAATAATTTGGATCTGTTGCATTTATTTTATGTAAAAATGAATACTCAAAGTAAGATGCAGGAGTTGTAAAATCGCATACACTGAAAACTTAGGAAATGCCAGAATTAATAGGGATTTATAATTCACTATTTTCAGCCCCTCTTCACTTAAATACTGTGAAGGAGTCTTTATCACATTGGATAAATAATTTTCCATAATTTCATTCAGTGCATAAGAGAGTGTGAGGAAACTGGTTGACTTTTGAAGTGCAATAAAGGGAAATATGTTTCTGTTCACTTGTACTTAAAGAAGAAATCAAAAAGGAACCGTTAGTTTTATCATTTCATCTGAATGTTGTTGTAAGGAAATGAAATAAATCATAGTTCAGCTGAAGTTGGTTTAGCCTAACAAGTATTTTAATAGGCAGAAATGAATTTCTCCTTTTCTTTCTTCCTGAATTTTCAGCTTAAGTTGTGATTCTTAGGACTACTGAAGACTTAAAACTTTCCACTGAAGCCAATAGGATACAATTCTTAAATTAAAAGTAAATATTTCCAAGATATTCTATGGCAAATGTCACAAAAATATATCATGAGAAAATGAACAATGCATTTCTCAGAGCAAGAAGTAGATTTGCCTTGACCTTAGAGACAATGTCTTACTGCAACAAGATTTGGGGGGCGAAATTACAGTCTGAAAGCTCCTTTTCAGTAATTGTCCTGATGCTCAGATTTCTCCCACAGGAAATGGATTACTTTGTCATCCCTTTACTGAAAAATAAATTTAATCTTAATTGTTGTGTGCTGTGTGGTACAGACATATATGGGGGCAGTTTTCGAAGATTGATAGATGAACTATAAATTTCACCATTTAATTTATTTCATAGTAACTTCCTTGTGGACCCATACCTTTCTGTGACCTTCTGCTCTATACATCTACTAAATGCAGACAATTTACTGTATCTGCTTCTCTGAGACTAAATCCTTTTTTGTAGAATTCTCTTCCTCATGAGTCAATGAAGTCGCTGTAGTCCCAAGTCTCTGTAATACTACTATCGGTCTGCTAATGCTTTTGAAAATGTAAATATTTCACATCCTGCCACAAACATAATCTAAGTCTCTATATCATGCAAAAATTGAATCTAGGGTTATGTTTTCCCCAAATAGGCCATGGTTTTCCAGCCTATTCCTTATGTTGTGAAGTTCTTCACCTCTTTCCCTGCTGATGCTGATTTTCACTGTTCATCCTCCTTGCTGCTGGCAGAATTTACAGCACATCATCTGGGACAACATTTCTGTATCTTTATCACATTTATTTGCCATCTGTTCAAGAGTTTCATTGGGAGTCCATCTTTAACTTACTTTTGATCCCCTTTTCCTCCACTTCGTAACAATTTTACTCGGTTCTGTAGAGTATTTCAAATTCAGTTTATAAAAAAGACAATAGAGGACATTCAGTCCTCAGTTTTATTGACGTTGGTTAAAGCTAAAACATTTCACTTCTGCAATTTCTTTCAAAAAATAACATTAAAGCATCTAATAATAATGTAATAAATAAAACAAGTAAATGGAAAGCTGATGCTTCTTTGCTGACTTCAACTTTTAATTATATGAGTAAGGCATAAGGCATCATAATCAGTTTAGCCAAGCCATGTATAATTCTGCAGATCAATATTAAGGACATTATCTTAAGTCAGTAAATCAATAGTTAATTTTGTGCATTCCAATGTCTTTGACTCAACTGGACTTATTAGAGCATAAAGGAACACATCCTCATAATGACTAAGTTTTCAGTGTACGGTTATACCCACTAGCTCTGTAGTACAAGTCAGAAGAGGGAGTTATTTCACCGTATCTTGTTTAAAAACTTTTACTGAAGGACTGTGAAGACATTGTTGATGTTTTTTTTAACTAAATATAGGTGGAAACAGAAATACACCAGTGATGGCAAGTCAAATCTTCAGGGCAGCACAATGAGTTGCGTTTTCTAGTTTCTTAAGTGAAATCCAGCTGCTGTATAGCTCTGTTCTGGGATGTGTAACTGGTAATCTGAAACTGATTTGTCAAACAGCACATTCCCAATTCCAGCACACGGATTCTCTCAGTGAATTCAATGCATAAATTTAAGTGATGTAAAACTCAACTTGAATGTTTGTGACCTGGGAACTGTTAAGAGGTTATTGTTTATTATGTACTGTATGCCATTCATGGTATGCGGTCTGACCTTTAGTTAAACCAAGGTACTGTTTAAGACCAGTTTGAGCGGCAGAGCTTGATCACTTTATTGAGACCTTAGAGAACATCCACTCCCACAGGACTCATTGATGCAGGCCTATCTAGTCTTTACTCTCATTTCAGATCATCTGTTATCATCAGCTAGGAGGAAGAGACTCATGAAGCTCAGTTACTTTGGACCTTGAGCATCTCAGGATGTTCTAAATCAAACTAAAATTTTCAGAGATAATTGTTTTTCTTCTCCCTGTGTAGCAGAAAGGACAAGAGATTACATTTTAAATGGAAATTAAGGATGGATGACAAATTTTGGAAGTTTTCTTAGCTTAGTCCTAAGGTCTGACTAATTTCTTTTTTGATTAACATAAACTGTTAAGTGTTACTTTGCACTTTAGTTCTCAATGTCAGACTTCCTTCTAATTAACTCTCCTTTCACAGTTTATGCTTCACTCCTTTTCTTTTCCTCCTTTTTTGAGGACTGCACCTCTTTATTTTGCAGTAAAAACTCTACAGCCTTTCAATCATTTTAGTACTTCTCTCGTATTATTGAGATCTCCCAGTGTGACTGAACAATTGATTTCTACATGCATATGTCTTAGATTTCACAGTGTTTTACATAAGACTGACCAAATGTTTCTTACTACAGTGAAAATAAAATCATTTACTTAGACAGACCTTAACCAGGAATGTTTCAAAATTAAACAAAATTTATAAAGGGTAACTAGTGTCCAACCAGTCTTCCCAGAACTGATATTTTTCAATATCTTAAGTATTTTATAGTCAGGCTATAAAACAATATAACAATTCTGGTTGAGGTGACCAATGATTAAAAATATATAGGATAAGCACCTGTGTTAATAGTATTAAAAGTGTTACCAGCCTTTAATTTTTGCTGACCTCGGTGACCTAATAGATGAAATGTCTTCTCTAATTAGCTCATCTTAATCATGTCTCAGATTAGTTGCAGTAAGTAAAATTACTTCTCCTTCATCCATGGCAGTCTATAGAAAAGTACTTTATGATTTGTCACATATTTTTTAAGATAAATGGAATTTGATACGTTGGTAAGATGACTTTTATATTTTTTTAAAAATCATCTATTAATTTTGTACATCTGGTTGTCGCTACTTAACACTCTCTTTCCTTAACATCACAGTCATCTAAGGTAATGCCCAGCCATCTCATTATATGAACAAATTTGGGAACTGAATAAACAACAGATGTCATATTTTTTCTAAGCAACTCAGACACAGTCATCATTTATAACTATTTGCCCTTACATTTAGGTACACGGTCTTGGAACACTCCACTGTTGTTCAGAAATTGAGAATACAGTTG